>JAWNOV010000185.1:12005000-13477500 GCA_035045575.1 Drosophila falleni
GCGGCCATCGATTGCAACAGACTCTGTTGCTGCTGCGGCGAATGGGAAATCACATTCACCGGTGAAATGAGCAACGTCTGCGGCGATTGACTCGATGGTATCGCATATGTGCCACTTGCAAATCCCGCCTGACCGCCAATCATTTGCTTGGCATTCTGTGTTGTTGTCGTGATCATTTGCGGTGCACTTCCCTGAAAATGTTTGCTGGCAGCAATCACTTGTATTGGCTGCTGTCCCAAGCCCGTATTCAACAGATTCCCCGACACAATCATCTGTGGATAGATGAAGCTCGGTGATTGCATCAATTGCACCGTTCTACCATTTGCCCAATCTCCGGGCACGCCACCTGTTGCCGCCAGTTGCATGGGTGACATTGTGCTAATTGCTGTCGAGTGTTGCTGCTGTTGCTGTTGCTGCTGTTGTTGCTGCTGTTGCTGCTGCTGCTGTTGTTGTTGCTGCTGCTGCAGTGCATTTTGTTGCGCATTTGCCGGACTTGCAGCACCAGCAGCTGCAGCTGCTGCCGCTGCAGCCGCAGCAACATCGCCACCAGTCAGCTGTTGCAACTGCATCTGCTGCAATTGTTGGGTTTGACTAGCATCCAATAGATTTGTGGCATGCTTCAGCTCATTGCCAGCATTATTATTGCCAGCATTGTGGGTGGGAAACTCCTGTTTCACCTGGATGGCGGCATACGGACCACTGGCATAGAATTGCTGCAGTTGCTCCGGTGAGATTTGTAGTGGCACCGCCGCAGCGGATGCCACCTGTTGGGCGGGGCTCTGTGATTTCTCCAGCGTGACGATCTGACGTGTGTGGGCGTGTGTGTGTGAGTGGGCGTGGTTGTGGTTGTGGGAGGTGGGCGTGCTTGATCGTGAGCGGGAACGTGACACGCTGCGCGAGCGTGCAACAGTTGCAACAGTTGTTGCTGCTGGAGTTGTTGCTGCTGCTGTTGCTGCTGCTGGAGTTGTTGCTGGAGTTGTTGTTGGTGTTGTTTGTTGGCGACGCGCTGAGGGCGGCGTGCTGGCAATTGATGTGGGCGTGCCGCTTTTAATTTTATTATTATTCAACTGATTGTTGTTGTTATTATTTGTATTGTTATTATTGTTGTTATTATTATGATTATTATTATTGTTATTATTATTATTATTGTTGTGTGTGGGCGTGGTTGCGCCTATGCCCGGATGCGGTGGACTTGCAAAATCGTATTTCTCGTCAAATGTTATGCCCGCTTTCTGCGCAAGCGTCTCCAGGCACTTTAAAGGTCGCTCTACACCAGCAATATGTTGTTGCTGCTGCTGCTGTTGCTGTTGCTTGTGTTGCTGCTGCTGCAGCTGTTGTGCTGCTGCTTGCAACTTATCGCTGTTGTTGTTGTTATTGTTATTGCCGCTGCTGCTGCTTCTGATATTCGAGTTATCCTTCAAAGGTTGCGCAGTTGTTGCTGTTGTTGTTGTTGTTGCTGCTGTTGTAGCTGCTGTTACTGTTGCTGCTGCTGCTAATGTTGCAGTTGTTGCTGCTGACGATGTCAATGTGTTTGTGTTTGCTGTTGTATCGCTTTCAGTGTCCGCTCTGCATTTGTATAAGAAAAAAAGAGAGAAAATACTAATAAGTCAAAATATACAATAAACAACAAAAACACACACAGAGAGACGCAGTCACACACACACACACAAACAGGCATGCACACACACTTGCAACGTTTGCGACGTCGTGTGGCACGCATCATTTTGCCAAATTTCCTTGCAAAAACAGAAAAACAAAAAAAAAAGAAGAAACTTTGAAGTGCAAGCAGATATGTAAAAAAATAAAAAACAAAAACAAAAATGCAACGCACTGTTATCCAAAAACAAGTTGGCAGCGCCCCCGCCAATTGCAATTTGCAAAAGCTCTGCGAGCGCGTGGGCGCTCTCTCTCTCTCACACACACACTCTCTCTCTCCCAAGCTCTCCCACGCTCATACTCACTCTCAGCAAAAACTGAGCGCAAAGCATGCAAACACAGATGAGCAATTGCAGCGAGACTCAAATCAAAGATCATTCATAATATTTATTTACATGTTTACATGTAAAAATTTAAACTAATTATATATGTTCTTTATTATTTTTCTACTAATTATTTTTATTTTTATATAGTTATTATTCTGTATATATGATTTCAAGAGTTAACCTGGCCTAACATTTTCACTGATATATTAAAATATCGGTACATTTATATCCAATCAGTTTTCATAATTTTGAACAATTTGTATTTGACATTAATTTGAAATATTTTATATTTAGTAACTCATTTAAAAAATATTTTATTTTGTAATTGATTTCTTTCACTTTACTGACGCACTATTAATCTCTTTGCTACCGTTAATATAAATTATTGATAGATTTCAGGCAAATCCACTTTGAAAGTTTAGTATTTGTTCGAAATACTTTAACACTTTATGCATGTCGGCATAAAAATATAAGTTTTATGCAGCTGGAAATATTTTAATTTCTTCTCAACTTTTGTTAAATAATAACTTTATGTATATCTTGGCAGTCTTGAAGTTTTTCAGGCCGTTTTGGGCCAATTCAGCTGCTATCATTGACCTACATAGCCGTAAATGTGGCTCCATTTAATGTCAGTGTGTAAAAACACACTCACAACACACACAAGCAGGTCATTTGAGAGGGAAAAGGGACTTTGTGTGTGTGGCGGGGAAAATTGCATGAGAAGCCCCCGGAAAATGTATATTTATAGTATGCTCGTCTATTGACGTCAAACTGTAAATTGTAAACAAGAAAAAGGAGTTAAAACGAATGAGAGTGAGATAGATACAGTGCGGGGGCGTTAAAAGAGCTATCGAGAGAGATGCATTTGCTGTTACAGTTACATATTTGCTGCAGTTTAATGGAACAATGCAAACATGTGTGAAATTTGGCAACATCGCATGTCCCTATCCAAAAGAATTAAATATCTTAATAAATAGAAATTATGTTACAAATATTTTCAATTAAATGTAACTAACAACATGCATTCAAATGAAAATTGACATTTCAGATTACAAGTAAGTAAGATTAAAATTTAATGGCTGTAGTGCCTTTAAAGGTGCAATATTAATATATTAATATCAAACATATGCCCCAAATATTTTCAAATATATCTAAGAGCATGCAACATGGCATTACACGTTGCTACAGTAAAGATAGCAACTATTAAATGTAGATATTATTAAGAATATGAATGTCGTTGTTAAAATTCGCAAAATATGACTTAAGTTCAAAGAGGCAAATACAATAATTTTACAAATGAAATTTGACAACATGGCATTATAAGTTGCCAAAATTCACATAAATTCTTATCTACATGTATGGATTATCACAGAGTCGCTTCAGCAGAGTTCAAAGACCAACAAATCTACTAAAGAAACAAAAAATACAGACAGTTGCTGCTTGTCATACATAAAAAATAACAAAAAAAATTAACAAAGTGTGGTTAAAGTTTCATAACTTAACAGCACTTAGAGCTATCCCTGCGAGTCTCGGCCTCCACTCTTGGTCTTAACTAATCCAGCACAGAGCCTTAATGCCCGTAAGGCATATAAAAAATACAGAAAGAAAAAAAAATAAAAGGCAACTACATGAACAACAACTGTGCAACAACAAAAATACAAGGCATGCTATTAGAGTCGGCACAGCATTAGGGTTACCCCTGGCAACAGGACAGAGGCAGAGGCAGGCAACAAGGCGTTAAGAGTGGCGGGAAGAGCGGGAAGAGGAAGCAAAGGTAGCCACAGTGGGCGTTTTTGGTCTGCACTGAAATCGGTCAGGGGTGTTTCATGTACAATATGCGGCAGGGTTGCTCCTCGGTTGCTGTTGGGTTACGGGAGGGTATGTTAAGGTTGTACGCCCCCACCAAACCACCGCAAACAGCAAAGAGCAAGCGAAAGCTAATGGTAACAAAAAAAAAAGCATTAAACTTGTGACTAGACGTTATGCCAGACGCAGCACTGGAAACAGCAGCAGCATCCTTCAGAAAAAAAATACTTGCAACTCAAGACTGGTTCTTATATTTGTTAGTGTGTGTGTGTGAGAGTTTGTGTGAGAGAAAGAAAGAGAGGAGGGAACACTGTGCATGTGTGTGTGAGTCGCTGAGTGGTTTGCCATGCTGCCTGCCTGCCTGGTGTGAGAGCCTGGGGGTCCTCAAGTCTCGAGTCTCGGGTCTCGCGTCTAACAACAATGCAACCGAATCATCATCAATTTTATTTTCGCTTCTGCTTAAATTGAGTTGCAGGAAGGAAGATTGATAACGCTGCCGACGCAACACACACAAAACGAGCATGCGCCGAGGCTAGCCTAGCGAACGACAGGGAGAGAAAGAGAGTGAGCGAACAAGATAGAGAGAAGGAGAGCGCGCGCAGCTATTAGACCGTTGGATTTAAGCATGCAGACAGAAGAGAGGTAAAAAAAAATCAAAAGAAAAACAACAAAAATTAGAACATGAAATTCAAATTGTTGCGAGTATCATGCGTGCAAATTTCGTTTTTTGGTGGTTGTTGGGGCATTAAACCTGTACGCTGCTGGGTGTGACGGGGACGGGATGAAAATAGATGACTACATATTGATTATACGAACGAGTTTCATTTCTGCATGCCAGCCACAGCCACCAACAACATAAAGATACACATACACATACACATACACACACACATGCTCGCACACACATACATACGTATGCGAATACAAATACAATTGAGTGCGCGCTATTGCTGTCACCCTTGTTGCTGTCGTTGCCGAATGCTCATAAGTGCGAATGAGATAGCAATGGTTGCTTGGTCAAATGACGAGCGCAGCTCAAACACACAACATGTACAGCAATAAACACACATACATATACATATGCATAAGAGCGCGAGAATGAGTTGGTGTAGGTGTGTGTAGAGTTGTCAACTAGCAGCAAACTTAATGCATAAGTTGATCACAACAAACAGCAAATTCGCAAACAAAATTTTTAAAGAACATCACCTGATTATTCTTAATAATATTTTTGTGTTAAATTTTATATAGACACACACATATAATATTTTAATTGAACGAATGCTCATGTTTCGTTGTACGAATGTAATTCTCTTAAATGGTGGCAACACTCTATACGCGCCTCAAATTTTGTTTACTTCGAAGTTCGAACTCAGAGAGCCAACGCGCGGGCGAGAGAGAGAGAGAGCAAGAGAGAGAGAGAGCGCTCCACTGACTGCTGTTGCTGCTTCCTCTTCTGCTTCAATGCTGCTGCTTAATGCCGCCTGCAGTTTCGGTTTCGGCCAAAAAATGTTACTTTTGGCTTAGAACTTTTGCTTTTCAATGCTACAAAAAAAAGTAAAAGAAAAACCAACCACCATTAAAAGTACAAATATACACACATGCACATGACATGCATTGCGAAATTTGTTGCGAGCGTGTGTTTGTATGTGAATGTGTACGTTTGTTTGAATGTGTGTGTGTGTTGCTGAGACTGTCACTCTGCAGTGTTGTAGCCGTTGTATTATCAACAATGCATGCACCGAGCAAAGCAAATGGGGAAGGAAACTCGTTTTGGGACTTGTGATTTTTGCTGGCTTGCTTTGGATGAAGAAAAGCGTTTTAAGTGCAAGTACGATCAAGATGGGACGTCAAACAGCAGTACACACATATGTATATATAAACATATGCATGTATTTCATATTTGTTCACATTTGTCAATAGCCGCAGTGTTGGAAAACGTAGCATATTTGAACTGCGCGCCAAAGACCGGGCTGCTTTAATAAGCAAGTTTTTATATATGTATATGTGTGTGTGTGTAAAGTGGTAGCAAAACAAAAAATAAAATAGTTTGCAATAAATAACTATAAAACTAATGAGTAACAAGCATAAAATAAACAAAACAAAAACTTAAACAACGGCAAAAACAAAGAAGCGAAATCAGTGTGTGCACAGCACATAAATATTTCGTTTGCTACTGTGAGGGTCACACTTGAAGCGAACCTGAGACGCGATTTTGGTGTAATAATAACAAATGAAGAAGTAGAAGAGTGAAAAAAGAGAGAGAGCTGCGTGCATGTGAGGCAGAGACAGAAAATGTAATAACGTTAGTAATAAAGCAATAATAAACGCGAGTGCATTGACACACTTATACATACATACATGTTAGTATTGTGTATGTATATATACACATGTGTGTCTTGTATGCAGCATTAAAAGATTGCAAATCAAATGTGAATTAAAAAGTAAAACTTAACGAAACGAACAAAAAATACCTTTTTTGCATAAACTTCAATGCACGACGATCCATTATTTAAAATAAAAACAATTTGTATAATAAATTAATAGTATGCATGCGGCGACGTCAGCGGCGACGGCAGCAGCGACGACGGTGACGACGACGACGGCAGCGACGTTCTGTTGTTTGATGTTACTGCTGTGACGGCGACTGCGACTGCGAATGCTCTGCTGTTGCGGCTGCTGATTGTTTTTATTGTTGTTGGCAGCATATTGCTGCTCTGCTGCTGCGTTTTTGTAATTTTTGTTTTTGTTTTATTTTGGTTATTAGTTTATTTGGTACATTAACAAATACAAAATAAACACACACACACAAGGCAGTAAACATACATATATGTACAGATATAAACAGGCAAAAAACGTAAACGTAAAACTTTGTTGCAAAGAACAACAACAACAACAATATCAACATGAAGAAAACATACAAAAATGTACACAAAAAAATGTCTCGCCGAGCGTCAGCCTCAGTGTCAGTGTCGTTGTGTGAGTGTTGTGTTGTGTATATGTGTGTGTATTGTATGTATGTGTAGTTTGGTTTTCTATCTGTGTGTGTCTGCTGTGTCCGTCTATGCGTTTGTATGCGCTGTCTGAGACTGCGACTGCGACTGAGGCGTGTAAATGAGCGTTTCGTGCACGAGAGTAATAATTAGTACATACTCCACTCGCTGCAACGGCTGCGTCGACGACGGCGGCGACGGCGACGGCTCACAATTAATGCAGTGACTGCTTTTGGTTTATATTACTTATTACTTTTCAACAGTATTTATTATTATGTTGCATAGGCCAAGCACCTGTACACGCGATATGCGTGGGCAGTCGAAGGGTGGCGAAGGGGGTCGGAGGGAGTTTTCGGTTTTGCCTTTAGATCTTCTTCGGCTTACATAAAACGCGGCGACAACTCTAGCAACATATTTTTTGTTAGGCGGCACAAATTCACTGCTCGCTTCGGCAGCGACTGTGACTGCGACAGCGACGCCGGCAGCATAACTTTTCACTTTGCAGCATGTATCTTGTATTTGATGATTTTGTTTGTTGTTTAATTTTGAGTACAAGTCCACATGTAACAGCAAAAAAAATATATATAAAAAATCCAGATCCAGATGTTAATCAATTGCGGCTCGACTCGGTCAGCATGCGTTTTTATTTTTTTTTTTTTGTCGATTAGTTTCTTTATGTATACATGTGTGTGCGTTGCGCGTCGCGTTGTATCTTGTTTCTCGACTGGCGTTTTGCGGGCAGATCGACGCGAGCGAGCAGCGATTTTAGGTTCGACCAAAAACAGAACCGTACGCTGCCAAGTTGAATTTCAGACTAAACCGCGCGCAACGGCGACAACTCTGCCGAAACAAAATGAAGCAGCAGCGCGCATGAGTGTTGGTGGATGCGCGCGTGTGTGTGTGCGTGTGTATTGTGTATCTGAGGAGGGTTGGTAGGCAGCTGGACGAGGAAAACCAGTTTTCTCATACACACGTACAACATTTCTCTATAACAAATGCGGGCGTGCGAATGCAATGGCAACAGCGATTCACATGCCATTCACAGTTAGCGAGAGTGCGATAGCGACAGCTCCACGACTCGCTGTCTGCTATGTTTTGTTGTATGCGCTTTGGGGGTGTGTGCGAACGAAAGAAAAAATGTACACGAACAAAAAAAAAAGAAAAAACGAGGCTACACAGCTGGCGGGCAGGTGTATTGTATTTGCTTTCGCGCCCGTTGTAGCTCATTCATTCATACATATACATACGTATGTATGTTTGGTTGTGAATATGTGTGTGTATGCTGTCAACCACCCTGCCCGCTGCCGTTACCCCAACCACTGCCGCTATTGCCATCGAGCGGGAGACCAGTTTTCTGTGTCTGTATACTCGATTGTCGTCTCATCGTGGTTGTTGCTGTTGTTTCTTCTGGCTTGCTTGCTATACTTCATCTTCTTTTTTCGATTTCGCATTTGCCACCACCACCACCATCGCATACAATTACATCCATACAAATATACAAATATACATACATACATACCTGAGCTGACTAGCAATCGACAGAGGCTTTATTTTATTATTAGTTTTGCTTGTCGGCGTCAGCCGGGTCGTTTTGGTTGTATCGTGGAATGGTGGACGCGGGAAGGAGGAGGGGGGTATGCGTACCGCAAAAGCAAACGTAACAACAACAAAATGCTTATTCGTTCGCTTTCGCTTGCTCGCTCGTTCGTACAGTGGGCCATCATTTCAATATTATTTGTTGAAATATATTTATCTTTACGTTTACGTTCAATCCTTGTTCCTGTAGTTGTGATCTTTAGTTGTGTTTGGAGTATACTCAGTAGCGCAGAGCTGTCTTATTAAGACGCAAATTAATGAAATTTTCTAAGAATATTTAACAACTATATATTTAACAATATTAATTAGGGTAGAAAAAAAAATAATTCAATACAAATGCAAATTTTGAATTGCATGTTATGCTAATTTTTTCCAATATAATTCGAACCCCAGACCCGACCTTTTCTGTTTTAATCTCTTGTTAAGATATTATATTATATAATTATTAATATGTATTTTATTTTTTTGAACACTTTATGGACGAGTGCTTTTAGTCGTATATAATATATTTCATTTATTATTAATATATAAATAATAATATTAATGCATTAGAACTCAATTAAATTTCTGTTGTCCATGAAACTGATCCAGATTTGCTTAAATCTGTAACACCTATTGTTATAAAACTAAAACAATTTGATGGAAATTTTATTCAAGTAATTTATAACAAACAAAAATTTTCGAATTAAAAAGTTAACTTTTACGAGAAATTATTGCACTTGCACCACTGTGCCTTGTCAGACGCTCTGGTATTCCATTTTTCATTTTGTTGTTGCTGCCCCTGTGCAGTGTGTGTGTGCCGTCCTCACATGTATATGTGTGTATCTGTGTGCGTGCGCCGCTTTGGGCTGTTCTTGGGCCGACGCGTCGTTCATAAATGTTCATTATATGTATGTATGTCGGCGTGTGTATGTAGTATGTACGAGTATATCTGTATCTTCGTCTCTCGCTGCTGCTGTTGTTGTTGTTGGGCCCACTGCTGGCAATGACAGGCAGCGTTGATGTTGATGTGAGCAGACTCGAAGCTTGAAACGAGCGAAGCAACGAAACATTTCAGTCTTTCGTTCGTTCGTTTTATTTTATTTTATGTTTTGTTTCTTTTTTTTTGCTGCAGCCGTCGCCATATTATTTTTACGCTTGTTAAGTGTTTTTGCCTGCTTCTCTCTTCTCTATTATGCCTTTTATTTGGTTTTTGATTGTGGCCTGCCTTTATGTGTTGTTTTTGTTCTGTGTGTGTGTGTGAGTGTATGTTTGTATCGCTGATCCGGCTTCATCTTTGGCTGAACTTTGTGTGTGTATTGGATTTTTTATGGTTGGACTTTCGTATTTTATTTTGTTTTTGTATTGTTTTTTTTTTAGAAGTTTTTCTTATTAGTTGTTGCAGTCTTCTTCTTTTGCTTCTTATGCCACGTTCGACTGTACAAAGAGCCATGCGGAGCATGCGCTCTTTTTTTTGTTGTTTCCAATTATTGCCTCTTACTTGAGTTGTTGTTGTTGCTGTTCTGCTTGTTGTTGTTGTTGGTGTTGGTTGGGGGGTCGTTGTCGTTGGCGCCGCAGTGTGAGCGAGCGCACGAGTGTGTGTCCCACTGTGCGTGTGTGTATGTGTGTGTGTGTATTTCGAACAAAAATGACAAATGTATAATCAGCGTAAATTGCTTTGCGCGTGCTTTTTTCCACTGGCATCAATTTGTTTACTGCTCTCTCGCTCGCTCTCTTGAGCACTGCTGGCCCGCTTGCTCTCATTAGCACTACGCTTATACAATGTCTGTGTGTGTGTGTGTGTGCTGTAATTGCCTCACACTCACACACATTAGCATTGACATTGTTATCGCTGTGCTGTTTTTGTTGCTTTTGTAATTGTTAGAATTTCCTACACCATTTTTGAAAAAAATACCTTGGAATTATCAACATCTGCATACACATACATACATACAGACACATACATACATGCACACAGATCCAATGGCTTGCTGGGGTGTCGTTCGGGGCGTATGAGAATGCGTTGCGCCTGTGTGCGTGTGTGTGTGTGTGTGTATCGGTGTGTTGATTCAACTATCAAAATGGGTTGCTTGTTGTTGGTCTGTTTGCTTTGTTTTTGCCTTTGTGCTTCAATTGTAATGAAGGCAGCTAAGGCGTGGTCAGATCACCACCACCATCACCACCAACTTCCGAAAGGCTTATCGACGACTCCTCGCTATATCTGTTTATCGTTATCTGAAAACCCCCACACAATACCTACAATATGCCAAATCCTTCTCACACTCAGCTAATTAAGCTATTTGACTCACACGTTATTCGTTTCAACCTAACCTCGCGTGCATGTCCCGTTAGGTGATGTGTAGTGTATATTTTCAGTCGTTATAGTCGTCACTAGAGGACTCTCAGGTCAAGTTATTGACTTGGGAGTGCTTGTATTTTAGGCGGTCAGTGCGACCTTTGTATGCGCTACACTCAAAATAATATGTGGCATGATATTGATTGAACATCTGGTTATATAGGAACTATATCAACTGTTATAACTTTTTCAAATGGTTATAGATATTTTGGCAAATCGATCAAAACAGATTAAAGGCAATAGGAACTATATAAACTTTTATAACTTTTTCAAATGGTTATAGATATTTTGGCAAATCGATCAAAACAGATAAAGAAGATACAACAAGTTAGATTAAGAAAGAAAATTATGAAATTGAATGGATTGGATTAAAGATAATTTTATAATACAACTAAAAAAAAGATAAAGATAGTAAAAAGTTTCAAATTTCTAGCCTTGTATCTTCCTAAAATATATATTGATAAAAGGGGCAGACTACATTTATTAATACTGCCAGATATTTACTGCTGACCCTCTCGAGAATTCGTTAAAACCCCTCAAACAAGCACAAACTGTACCAGCTCGACACATTAGATATGGGAAGGGTAGTTAGTTTTTGTAGATTCGGACATGGGCCTCTCTGGGTTAGTCCCTTTTCATTAACAAGAAAAGGGTTGAACTTTGACACTAGGTTGAATACTATGTGACCTCGACCCCTGTAAGAATAACACTCCCTTTTTTTTTGTTCTCCATTTTACGCACTGTATCAAACGCGTTTCCAAAGCAAATATTCTACAATTACCCCCAAAAAAAGAAACTATTAAGAGAAATATGTACATTCAACCCCTAAGCTCGTTAAGGGCTGATCTGTCTAGTTGTTGTTGTTGTCGTTAGAATTTTGTGGAAATCAGCTAAGCGTAAACCGGAAGAACGATCTTTATTGAAGAAACCCTGAAAAATGCTGGCATAGGGGTTGGGGGTGGTAAGTGAGAATCGAGCTTAAGCTAAGGGATGTTAAATGGTGCCATAGGGTTTTCGAGACAAAGACCACCCTAAAACCCTGGGAATTGTTAAATATATTCGAAAGAACTGATTTTACTGCTACTATCTTTAGCAACTTTATAAATATTAACTTTTCTATTTGGTTATACAATATCAATTGATATCATTGAATCCTTTAATTATATCCACCTATTATCATCCCCGTTATCCTTCAAACACAAGGGTATATTGTATTCGTTGAAAGTTAAATAACAGAGAGAGGAGTTCTGGGAGACCCTATAATATATATATATATTTCTGATCAGCATCAGCAACAGAGTGGTAGCTAAAAATGTATAGATAAAGTCAAGAAATCAAACCGAAACAAATATATGTAGGTTACGGTTTCAGTTCCAATACGTTCCGAAACAACTATTTCGGTAAAAGGTTCTTTTTCAATTTAATTCTTTCGGTTTTGGTTTCAGAACCGGTGCGTAACGAAACAACACATCAATTTTGTAATATTTTAACATGTTAAGTTACGACATTTTTAATAAATATGACATCAAAATAATTAGCTACCCTAGAGGTCCTAAAAATAAATAAATAAAATTTTCTAGATAATAAAAATTTCAATGCAGAATTAATTTTGAGTTCAAATCATGATCATAATGACAATCCGATTAAAAATCGGTTTATTTTTGATGAAGTTATGAGAGATCAAAGTTTTTGAAAAAATGTCAAGGGGTATGTATAGAAAATTTGATGATAAGCGGCTTAGTATCGAAAAAATAACAAATTTTTTATATGATAAAAATTTAAATGCAGTATCAATTTAGAGGCCAAAGCATGATTTAAATGACAATCCGCTTGAAAATCGGTTAATTTTTGATGAAGTTATGAGAGATCAAAGTTTCTGAAAAAATGTCAAGGGGTATGTATAGAAAATTTGATGATAAGCGGCTTAGTATCGAAAAAATAACAAATTTTTTAGATGATAAAAATTTAAATGCAGAATCAATTTAGAGGCCAAATCATGATCAAAATGACATTCCGTTTAAAAATCTAGTCAGTTTTGATAAAGTTATGATAGTTTGAAGTTGCTCAGATTTTAGACTTAACCACTTTACAAGTCCAAATTTTTGTTTAATTTCACATGATATTTTACAAAATTATGAAAGGTCTCAGAATCAAGTTAAAAGTGTTGTTTTATACTAATTATGATATAAGGAGTTGATTAAAAGTGAAAACTTGAGATTTAAAATTTTGAATTTTCAAAATTTCAAAGGGGGGACCCTTAGGATCAAAATCGAATTTTGGTCGAAAATATATAAATTTTCTAAATGAAAAAAATTTAAATGCAGAATGAATAAAGAGTCCAAATCATGATCAAAATGACATTCCACTTGAAAATCGGTTTAGTTTTGATCAAGTTATGGCAGTTGGAAGTTTGAAAACTCTTTGACCTAGCAACTTTACCATAATCGTACCGATACAAATGTTTCGGTATTCGGTTCTTGACAGGTTACGGTTTTAGTTGCGGTGCTAAAAATGAAACGGTTAGTTTCGTTAAACGGTTTCGTTATTATTACCTGAATTATATTTAAAAGCAACACAGATTCAAAAATAATACAAAACCCCTGATTAGATCAAAGTTTGAAAAATCAAAGAAATGCATGCAAAAAGTTGTTACAATCAATTTTAAGAAAGATAAACAATTGACTTGAATCAAAATTGTTTCTTGCGTATATTGATATGGAAAAAATAAATTATATGAATAAGTAATAAGCTAATTAAAATAACTTAAACGATCGACTTAAATAAACAAAAAATTTAGTTTGGTAGCACCTAGATTAAACTCTTATAAAATAAACTATTGTAAGTCGTCCGACTTTTCTCAAATCGGGTTTAGTTGCCTTCTAAACTTGGCATTACGGAATGCAAGATAAAAAAAATGTATTTAACTTAATTCAGTTGTAATTGATGTATTTATTTAGTGAATTTCATGAAATTCCTTAGAAATTGCAATTCAGTTAGTTTTATACTTCGTTATCTTTAAACTTATTCCAAGAATTGTAGTGCATTTTACAGTTATCTTGTTAGTTTGTATTTTATATAGATTAGATAACCGTTATAGGCGACGCGTCATCAGTGAACAGCTAGAAGCATTCGCCATTTTGATTTAAATTGTTCGCTGCGCTGTCGCTGCCTAATTGCAGTCAGTTGGTATCGCGACTGCGTCCAATACAAAATGCCGACGGCAAAAAATGGGCGCGCTGCTCGCCCGTTTTTGGGGTGGGTGTGCACCAAAGTCGTATGCTTTGTGCTACGGCAACAGCAGTATTGCTTCTCGTGCAGTGCGAGCGAGATGACGCTATATACCTACATTTTGCTGGTGGTGTGCTGGCATCAAGTGGGCGGTCCGTGGTGAGTAACGACCTCAACATGGTGAGCGTGTATAACAGTTGAATTTCTTAATAAATTTAATTGCTTGCACAATTGATGGGTTAATTAAGTGATGATTTTGTACAAATTTAGGAAATATGTTTACATAAATATGTAAATATGTATATATATATATATGTATTACGTAAATGTTTCTATTTTATTCTTTACTATCAAAACTACCCGTAAAAAGTCTTTATAGTTTATTTAAAAGTAAAATATTTATGTTGTTTTTAAACTTTATTTACATATTTCAAAAATAAATATATTTTTATAAATTTTTTCTAATGAAATTAACCAACTGAATGTAAATGCAGAATGATTTTGGAGAACAAATAATAGTTAAAATGACATTCCTTTTGAAAATAATTTTATTATTGACAAAGTTACGGAAGTTTGAAGCTCGTCTGACTTTTGACCTAGCAACTTGAGATTTAAAATTTTTAATTTTCAAAATTTCAAAGGGGGGACCCTTATCAACGAAATCGAATCTTGGTCGAATATAATCAAATTTTCTAAGTGAACAAAATTATAATGCAGAATGAAATTAAAGTCTAAACCAAGATCAAAATGACATTCCGTTTGAAAATCGGTCAATTTTTAATGAAGTTATGAGAGATCAAAGTTTTTGAAAAAATGTCAAAAATGTCATACCGGAAAATTGGATGATAAATGGCTTGGAATCGAAAATATATTAAATTTTCCAGATGATAAAAATTTGAATGCAGAATAAATAAGGAGGCCAAATCATGATCAAAATAACATTCCGCTTGAAAATCGGTTCAGTTTTCATCAAGTTATGACTGTTTGAAGTTGCTCAGTTATTGAACTTAACAACTTTACAAGTCAAAATTTTTGTCCGATTTGACATGATTTTTGACAGCAAAATGAAAGGTCTCAGAATCAAGTTTAAAGTTTTGTTTTATACTAATTACGATATAAGGAGTTGATTAAAAGTGAAAACTTGAGATTTAAAATTTTGAAATTTTGAAATTTCCAAGGGTCCCCCCTTAGCATCAAAATCGAATTTTGGTCGAAAATAATTAAATTTTCTAAATGAACAAAATTTAAATGCAGAACGAATTATGAGTCCAATTGATGATCAAAATGACATTCCGCTTAAAAATCGGGTCAGTTTTGATAAAGTTATGACAGTTTGAAGTTGGTGAAACCTTTAACCTAGCAACTTTACAAGTCAATATTTTTGTACAATATGTCATGATTTTGTAAAAAGTATATTAAAAGTCAAATTTTTAAGTTATATAATAATGTTAAAATTGCTACAATTATTTTTTCTATTTTGCTTTAACGCAATATTTGCTCAAAAACAAACTGAAAACACAACAGCTGATCTGCAAGAGAAGGAGAGAGAGAGAGAGCAAAGCTTTTGCGCTCAGGAGCTTTTGCTGGCGCTCTTCTTTTTGACTTATACTTCGTTCGCTCTTATGTCGGCATTCTTGTTCATTCGTCGTCCGGTTTACGTTTTAGTTTTAGTTTTAGCTTTGATTTGTTGTGTTTACGATTTAAACGAGTGAAGAAAGAAAATAACGCGTTAAAGAACACTTACTGTAGGTGCATAAACATAAATACATAAGTAATTTTGTGGATAAGAGACGAAGAGAGAAATATTAGATTTCATAAAAGCATCACAGGTGCATAAAAAGCTGTGTTGGTGTGAGTGATTTCGGTTAGATTCCATAACATACAAATGCTTTGCGCGTGCGGTTCACCTTCGTGTACGTGTGTGTATGTGTGTGTGTTGGTGCGTGCGTTTATATGTGTGTGTGTGTGTAGTCACTCGCTTGTCTAGCTGTGTCTCTGTTTTGACTGCGTGCAAGGCGCGTGTGCGAGCAGACGCAAATGACGCCATTGTCACAAGTGGATGTGTGTGTTTGAGTGTATGTGTATGTGAACATATGTTGAGGATACAATTAAAGAACAAAATATGCAATTGATTAAATACAATCTTATTATAAACGGATTATTACAAATTTTAAACTAATTATATTTTATTATATTTAATATCTTTAAGTTGATACTTAACTTTGATTTTTATTTGTGTTTCGATTGTTAGTTATCAGCTGTTAAGCACTTGACGACACGTGCACTAACACAAATACATACATACTTGACGATCAACAAACACAAACAAACATACACACTTACATACATACAGGGCATATGAATGACAACATGCTCGTTTGTAAACAAAGCCAAGAAAAAAAAACATTCGTTGGCAACGCGTGCATTATCTTAAAGATAGAGAGAGCGAAAACGAGAGAAAGAGAGCTTAAAGCTCGCTTTATAAATTAGTAGTTTCAACTGCAATATAAAACTTGCATTGCTCAAGCTTTATTTGCGAGCTTTTATTCATGCAAAGAGATCAGCTGATTTGATATTTAGTCAAATATTATTGTTGTTGTTTAGACTGTGTTGTTTGAAAAGCTCTTTTGCCCTGAACATACAAAGATAAAGCAAACATTTTCACAGTGTACAGTAAATTTCTTAATGGATTTACTTTGGAAGATCGGTAAACTTCGGTCTTGATAGTAATTCCCATGCCTGTCATTTCGTTTACCTTCACATCAATACAGTTTCAGGCGGTTTTCGGCTTTACGCGTTTTCTACCCGCAGACAACGCAGGTAACTCGAGTTAAGAAGAGGAAGCAAACGAAGAATAGAATAGTCATAAATGTGTTTATGATTATGCAGTTTTTCAGTTGCCTTTTACCTGGAAATTGACAAAAGTAAACCCCAGTCGCGGTCATAAAGATATTGACTTTGACAACACAGCACTCTCGGTTTAGTTTTTGGCCTGAATCTGGTCGAGATTAAGATCAAGATCAAGACACTCATTGTTTTGAGATGTTTTGTCCCACACCGTCAAAGTAAATTCAAGTATGCTAATTATTTTTGTTAGACAGCGACAAATAGTCGCAAACTTAGAACTGATAGTGCCGTTTGAAAGCGCTTTGAAAGCTCACAGATCGAGTTGATATATTTACTCGTATTATAAACGTAGGTACGTAGATTGTGAACAACTTGGCTTCCCCCTGACGCTATCAGTAACGTCTGGGCTGTTTGCCATTAAAGACTAAAATCTAAAAAAAAAAAAAAAAAAAAAAAAGAAAAAAAAAATACTTGACTGTAACTGTGTTAATATTTAACTGGTAAGAATAGATAGATGGTTAGTAGTATAGATTGTTGATAAATGAATATATGGTTATCATGGGATCTTTATAATCTTTTCTTTAGAACTTGTATATTATAAACTGGAACCTCATTAGCTTTTAACCCTCCCAAGAAATTTCGCTAATTGGCTGATGTTCTACTTAAATACAACTACACCGGATCAAGTATATATAAACCTAAAAACCCCTATCAATTGCGACAAATTTATTATATTTTATATTGATATTTTACAGAAGGTTAGAAAATCTCTGATCCTCGTAAATTTAAATTCATAATTTATGCCGTCAGTAAAATTTCTACGAGCTTGACGATTGACAAAAATAAGAGAGAGAGAAAGGGGGAGAGAGAGAGAGAGAGAGAAAGAGAGAGAGAGCTTATTCACTGCGAGTATATGTTATAGCCGTAATCGTACACTCTACTGTTCAAATTGAAAACTAGTCTCTCAGTTTATAAACTCTTTATCTGTATTTTGGTGGCAGGCAGTGAATATTAATGTCGAAACAGTTAAATAGCATATAGCTGCGATAGGATATATTGGACCAAAATCATGGTTAAGTATGAAAATGTTTGTATATTCTTAAGATACATTTATCAATTTAAAACTCTTCAACTACGTACCTGATAGTATTCTATAGAACCTGGTAAAAATTGTTGAAAATCGAGAATTGAAATTAAAATTTAAAATTATATTGTAAGAATGTTTGGTCATAAATAGAATATTTGCTTAGAATGTCTTTCCATTATTAAAGATAGTTTTTTTTTCAATTAAATTTAAAAAACATTAAACTAATATAGATTTTGTTATAAAACGTATGGTTATAAAATTTAAAGTGTGGCTATAATAACTTGTTTGTTTTCTTTTATCATTATTATTTGTGACTTTTAAAATAAAGAATTAGAAGTATGCTAATAATAATTAAAATTTATATATTTGCATTCTTTTTAGATACGGACTTTTTTGAATAGCCCACAACACAGACTCCAACAACAGCAACTGCAACTGCAACTGCAAGTTAATTTGCCAGCTTAACTTCATCCTAATTCCAGTTGCCAGTGTTACCACCATGCGTTTACAGGGTCTCTTGCAATTGCGCAAATATGCGACTGTCGCCTCCCTGCTGCAAAGCACACACATACGCACACACACACATGCACACACGCAGACAATGGTGCGCACACTGGCGAGCAGCACATCGCCACTGCCGGAACTAACACAGGTAAGAGGGAGAGCGAGAGAGAGTGAGAGCGCGAATGAGAGTGATTAGTGTGATGCATGGTAAAAGGCAGAGAGCGAGGGAGAGCAAATGAGTGTGTGTAGAAAAGAGTGTGAGAGAATTGACTCTGTGGTGAGTTGACTTTTGTCCCCTCTCGGTCCAATCGCAGTTGTCTGTGCAACGCTTTGCAAATGGTGGTTGATTTAAATACCGCTTTGTACAGTTGTGCACAGCACTGTGAATGGCAAAAAAAAAAAAACTAAATACTACTCATCTGTTTTATTATTAAATTGAATACAAAGTCTGATAATTTCAATAATTCATCCTCATGAATAGTTTCCGACACTAGGAGTAAAACGGGGTACTCATAAGAACGCTCTGTTAAAGTCCTCTGCGATTTGATTTCAAAAGTTGAGACCTTACAAACTATAAATCGATTACGATAAAAGAAAGAACTTTCCATATAAAAGAAATAAAATTGTAATACTTTCTTCGATATAAAAAAGATGAATGCCTTAAAATAAAAAGAATCGAAATCGAACCCTTAATATAATGTGCTTGATGTCACTTTACCAGTAAATTTATTTGATTTATAGTCATCTTTTATTATTTAATTATTGTCAACTTTTAGGTAACTGCGCTAGCCACTAAAAAATGTTTACAATTAACAATTTAAAAATAAAGGTTACCATATTATTATTATTAGATTTAGTTTAGCATTAGACAATTTTTACTAATACTATATTTTGGTTTTGTTTATTCACATTACTTAATTTTTATTTCATTTTATTCTAATTTTATATTTTTTTATTAATTGATGGCTTGATTTAAGATAGTTTTTAAGCATTTTAATTAAATTGTGTTGTGCCTCTAAGTGTTTTAAGATTTTGTAGTAGATGGTTCCAAGCTCGAATAGCATAGGGAATATAGGGAATATTCGAAAACTTAAGGTAATATTTTAATAAAGCCTTTTATTTGAAACAATAATGTTTATTAGTTTATTTTTTATTTAATTTTAATGTCGTCTGTGATCTTTTGTTTTATCATTTTTTTTTTTGTTTTTTGTTTACCTCGTATGAAATAAATTTTAGTTTCTATAATTATTAACGAAATTTATTATTATATTTAAATTGTTTTCTTTGTATTTTTGATGCTAGAAAAGAGATTTCGCCAAATAATCATTTTAATACAACATTCTATTTTGGAAGATAATTTTTAAGAAAACAGGCAAAATAAAAAATATAGAAAACCTTTATTTAATTTTACAAAATGTGAGTCTTAGATCAATCTGGAGTTTTTGGTTGCGGTTGACATTTCCGTGGAATTACAATATATATGAATTAATTCAGACTTTTGATATATATATGTATATATATTCTCAGATAACGGATAATGTGCAACGCGGAAATTACGCCCAGCTCAATGATAAGGATGTCTCCCACTTTACGCAGCTGCTGGGCGCAAATCATGTGCTTACCGAGGATCTGGATGGTTATAATATATGCTTCTTGAAGCGCATACGCGGTAAGGTTAAAATTCAGCACTCTTTCACTTTTATCAATGTGTTTTAATCTGAATCTTTATCTAAATCTCTATATCTATTATAGGCAACAGTAAACTCGTCTTAAAACCGGGAAATACGGAGGAACTTGCGGCCATAATGAAGCACTGTAATGAACGTAAATTGGCGGTGGTACCGCAGGGTGGTAATACCGGTTTGGTCGGTGGATCGGTACCGATTTGTGATGAAATCGTTATATCGCTGCAACGCATGAATAAAGTGTTATCTGTGGATGAGGTGACTGGAATTGCGGTTGTCGAAGCTGGTTGCATTTTGGAGAACTTCAGTCAGCGGGCACATGATGTGGGTCTAACGGTACCGCTGGATTTGGGTGCCAAGGCTAGTTGTCATATTGGTGGCAATGTGTCCACAAATGCGGGAGGAATACGTGTACTTAGATATGGTAATCTACATGGCACTGTCCTCGGTGTTGAGGCAGTCTTAGCCAATGGTCAAGTTCTTGATCTGATGTCGAATTTCAAAAAGGATAATACCGGCTATCATATGAAAAATCTATTTATTGGTTCCGAGGGCACACTCGGTATTATCACCAAGCTATCGATGCTATGTCCACATGAATCCAAGGCGGTAAATGTCGCTTTTATTGGCCTAAACTCCTTTGATGATGTTTTAAAGACATTTGTCAGTGCCAAAAGGAATCTGGGTGAGATTCTTAGCTCCTGTGAGCTGATTGATGAGCGAGCTCTCAATATGGCTCTAAAGCAATTCAAGTTCCTCAAGTGAGTAGAGTATAATCAATAGATTGGGTCAATTTGTATGGACTTAAAAAAATGCACAAAGCGGTTGTGAAATTCGTAATCTGCGTTGAATTCTATGAAAAATTGTACAAGAAAACATGGGTTTCAAATCAATATCCACTTTTTACAGAAAAGTTTTAAAGTAATTGTCTGTTTAGTGTAACCAGAATTGGGTCCATAAGCATTATCATTACTTTTTAATTAGCTTTAAAAAAAAGTAGTGCTAATGAAATTTAATTTCACTAGCATTAAAAAAAGTAGTGCTAGTGACAAATTATTTAATTGGCATTAAATTAAAAACTTTTCGTTGGCATTAAGTTATGCCAATGAAAACCCATTTTAATTAGCATTGAAAATAATTTTTTTTGGAAATTAAAAAAATATAAAAATTTGGAAAATTGTTTTTCCGATAGCTTTTCCGATATTTATTCAATAGTCTTATCCGATAGTTTTATCCGATATTTTATCCGATATTTTTATCCGATAGTCTTATCCGATAGTTTTATCCGATAGTTTTAGTTTTTAGTTTTAGTGAAATGGCAATTTCAGTAAAAAAGTATTTATTTAAGAACAACTCTGGGTGTAACTTAACTCAAAAACAAAAAAAAAAAGACAAATAGTGGGCGAATTATGATGAATTTAGAGATAAGAATAAGTTGGCGGTCTCGTTTTAATTGAATTTTAAAATTAATGCAAAATGAACTTTTCTATTGAATCTTGACTAAAGATTTAAAAAAAAAAACTAGTTAAGACCACCATTTCATTTTTATCTCTAAATTCATTATAATTCGGTTTCTATCTGTGGTTTCTTTTTTTTTTTTTTTTTTTTTTTTTTGAGGTAAGTTTTACCTTGTAGAAAATTTTGCCATACAAAACACATAAAAACCTTTCTCGAAAAAAGTGGAAGCTCGATATTGATTTTAGACATATAGTTTCTTGGGCAATTCTTTTTAGATTATATCATACAAATTTCATTACAAATTTCATTACAAATTTCATAAACGCTTTGTCGCGAAAAATAATTGAACCACTCTAATAATCAACGAACTCTCAAGATCGTCTCTATATATTTTATATTTTTCAATGATAGCTCCCCGATTTCTGGCTATCCATTCTATATGCTGATCGAGACATCGGGCAGCAATGCAACACACGATGAGGAGAAACTCAATAAGTTTATTAATTTGGGCATGGAACGGGAGGAGATATTGGACGGTACCGTTACCGGTGATCCGGGAAAGATGCAGGAAATCTGGAAACTGCGTGAAATGGTTCCGCTGGGTCTCATCGAGAATAGTTTCTGCTTTAAATATGATATCTCGCTGCCTTTGAGAGACTTCTATAGCATTGTCGATGTAATGCGGGAACGTTGCGGTTCCTTGGCAACAGTTGTCTGTGGTTATGGCCATCTTGGGGACTCGAATCTCCATCTGAATGTCAACTGTGAGCGATTCAACGATGACATCTATAAGCGTGTGGAACCCTTTGTCTATGAGTACACATCGAAGTTGAAGGGCAGCATTAGTGCCGAGCATGGTATCGGTTTCCTTAAGAAGGACTATCTGCATTTTTCGAAAAATCCTGTGGCCATCGACTGGATGCGTGACATGAAAAAGATGTTCGATCCCAATGGCATTCTAAATCCCTATAAAATGCTTGCTTGATTTACAAATTGATTCAACTGACTTTCCTTGTTTTTGTCGCATTTGTTAAGCTAAGTTTGTAAAGTATAAAATAACCAGTCAATTAATTGTTTTTAATAAAATTAAAATGTACATATGTATGTGTATTGTATGAACTTTCAGGATCAAGTTCGTGTCGGATGCAAAAAAATAAAAAACAAAACTACAAAAAAAAATAGTATGATATATAGGAATTGAAAAAGTTTTTCGCTTGCTTATAGAAAACCAAAAAGTCTGAGAAATAAAACATATAAATCATTATATTCATTCTCTTTTAAAAAAAAAGTAAATGTACATAAATAAAATAGCTTAAATTTATGTAAAAGTTTTATTTAATATACAACATATACCAAACGTACAAATTACTTTTCCGATATTTTACGTACACAGAATTAGTTTTCATAAATTTCATATTTTCGTATTTTTTACTTTTGTACAATTTTATTATCATTAAATTTTAAAAAATAGTTAAAGCAAATGAATCTCATTATTACTTTTTTAACTCGTTCTTAGAACCATAAGCAACTAAAATATAATACAAAAAAAAAGACAATTTAAAAAGCCAAAAATCCACACATCTGTTTGATAAGTTATCGATATCAATTGATTTATCGCTGCGCCCAAGACGAGAGGGCGACTTAAGGTGACGCCAGGTTTTTTGTTTGTTTGCGTTGAGCTTTTGATTGCTGCTTTTATAAGTTATTTGCTTTGATCGCACGAAAGCTCAGTGACGTTACAGATGTGCTTGTTCAGTACGTATTCACGGCTGAAAATGTGACGAAATAAATAAGTACGGAATATAATAATGGAATTCCCGAAACTGTTTTAGATGAGATTTTATTTCGTTAAAACAAATTTAAGTTAGTCCACGGATTTTATTTATTGTTTTGTAAGCAGTTGAAAGTTCGAAAAAACAGCTGATTGACAATTAAAACAATAATAAATAAAAGCATAAAATAGAAATTATTTACTACGAAAAACAACAAGCGAAATCAAATCTATTATTTTCTTTCATCTTTTAACAGCTGATCGGCGAAATAAATTAAAACTAGTTCGGTTTCAGGAAACCCACTAATATTTGAAAGCTTTTCTGCCAGTCATCGATTGTATCGTAACACGATGGAAACACGAAACGCGCGCAGATCTAATGACAAAAAAAAAGCTCTTTCGACATTTCGCATTTATCGTTTGCTGTTTTGCTTTTGTACAAAGCGGGCGGCAGTTTAAGTCGGCGAACGCGACAAGCCAGAAGAAGTCAACAACGGGCTAAGCGTTTTTTTTTTTTTCTGTGAAAGCGAAACAAATCAAGTTTTACTGTGTGAAATTAACAAACTCATTACGTTTTGCATACTTAAAAAATCAAATACAAAAGAAAAAAATGAGCGGGTAAGCAAATTTGACATTTGCAATGATTTTATGATTTTGAGATGAACTGATTTTTGTTTGCTATTATTTGTTAAATGCAGAAAAGCTGATATTGCACTCATTGGCCTGGCCGTAATGGGCCAAAATCTAATACTCAATATGGACGAGAAGGGATTTGTGGTCTGTGCATATAATCGCACGGTGTCGAAGGTCAACGATTTTCTAAACAACGAGGCCAAAGGCACTAAAGTGATTGGTGCCGATTCATTGAAGGACATGGTCGACAAGCTGAAATCGCCACGCAAAGTAATGATGTTAGTCAAGGGTAAGTGTAGTAGTGTTGTTGTTATTGTTGTTGGAGTGAGTGGCGTGTAAAGCGATCGCCTCATGTTTTCGTGTATGTGTGCGTGTGTGTGTGTGTGGAAGTCAAAGCAAAGTCATGCACACACAAAAATTTTGCTAAGCATTTGTTTTTGCTTAGCAAGTTCAATGCATTTGCGGCGAGAAGCAACAACAATTCACCGCCAAAAAGAGAGCAAGCTGTACAGAAGAGAGTAACGATTAAGAGAGAGAGCGTGACTGAGTTTCTTGTACACTAATTGTTTACATATTGTTTACCTGCACAATACAAGATGCCAGTTATCGTTCTTCGATTTATCCTTATGCGCTGTTATCGATGAAGCTGGATACGCAGCTCTTTGCTGCCAAAATTGAGTTGCAGAAAAAGTTTGGCGTTTATAAAAAGCTAGATTTGAAAAAGTAACATATAGAAAAGAGGTTAAAAAAAATAAAATTCAAATGGCTAAATAACAAACAATACAGCACAAAAAATTTATGTTTTTAGTGTTATGCTTTCATTTTATTTTAAAACTGTTAAAGTTTTATTAGCGTTTTCAGTTTAGCCCGCCATTATTAGACTTTAAACAACTAAGCTAAACTTGACTGGCGAAAGCTGTTTTGGCAACACTCAAGCTAGTGACATTCACAATAGGTCAAACAGAATATTAAAAAAAAAGAACTACAATTCAACAGGTATTACTCGGCACTTAGTTCGAGATCTGTGCATCCGATAAGCGCCAATCATTGTCAAGTTATCAAATGCTATTAAAGTTACTGCCGTTATCTCGTTAAAGCGCAGAAGCTGACGACTTTGAACCGACCTTAGTTCAAGGTCAACTTTGAGCCATAGTAGATAAATTATTAAATCACCGCCGAAGCACGAACTTTTTTTTGCTTGGCCTCGCTTTTTTTTGTGATCAGTGTTCAGCATACTCGCCATTTAACACGCGTCCATCACTATCAATGCCTTTCTCTGCAACAGTGCTGCCAGAATCTCCAAAGCAAAAATTGCTAGATTTAAAAAAAAAGAGTTGCTAAAAATTATGCGCTATCAATTTCAAAAATGTAAAAAAAAAACCAAAAATGCCCAAGAAAAATGAAAAAAGCTAGTTTTGCAATAAAGTTGCTAAAATTGCTAAAGAAAAATTAAAAATCGCTAATTTTGTGGCTAATAGCATTTTTGAAAAAAAGTTGCAATTTTTTTAAAAGTTCCTAGATCTAGCGGGGAAAAAGCTAAATTGACAACACTGGCAATGACCTTCCTCTCACTCTCTCTTTTTGCAGCTGGCAGTGCAGTCGATGATTTCATAGAACAGCTGGTGCCGCTGTTATCGCCGGGCGATGTAATTATCGATGGTGGCAACTCTGAGTATCAGGACACAAGTCGTCGCTGCGATGAGCTGGAGAAACGGGGTATTCTCTTTGTTGGCTCCGGCGTGAGCGGCGGCGAGGAGGGAGCCCGTCATGGACCATCACTAATGCCGGGCGGACATGCGGCCGCTTGGCCCATTATACAGCCCATCTTTCAGGCCATTTGTGCCAAGGCCGATGGTGAGCCATGCTGCGAGTGGGTGGGAGATGGAGGCGCCGGTCACTTTGTGAAGATGGTGCACAATGGCATCGAGTACGGTGATATGCAGTTGATCTGTGAGGCATATCATATAATGCAGACATTGGGTCTGACGCCGCCACAAATGTCCGATGTGTTTGGCCAGTGGAATGGTGCCGAGTTGGATTCGTTCCTGATCGAAATCACACGTGACATACTCAAGTATAAGGATAACAAGGGACATTTGCTGGAGCGCATACGCGATACGGCGGGTCAAAAGGGCACCGGCAAATGGACAGCAATTGCGGCACTGCAATACGGTGTTCCTGTTACGCTTATTGGTGAAGCCGTTTTCTCCCGCTGCCTGTCCGCCTTGAAGGATGAGCGGGTTCAGGCCAGCAGTGTGCTGAAGGGTCCCGGCTGCAAACCGCGCATTACCGACACCACCAAATTCCTCAATGACATCAAACATGCGCTGTACTGTGCCAAGATTGTCAGCTATGCTCAGGGATTCATGCTGATGCGTGAGGCGGCCAAGGAGAACAAATGGCGTTTAAATTATGGCGGCATTGCTTTGATGTGGCGCGGTGGTTGCATCATACGTAGTGTGTTCCTGGGCAACATTAAGGATGCGTATACGCGTCAGCCGACGTTGTCCAATCTGCTGCTGGATGATTTCTTTAAGCGCGCCATTGAACAGGGACAGGAGTCGTGGCGTCAGGTGGTGGCCAATGCTTTTTGTTGGGGTATTCCTGTGCCCGCTTTATCGACAGCGCTCAGTTTCTATGATGGCTATCGGACGGCCAAGTTGCCGGCGAATCTGTTGCAGGCACAGCGTGATTATTTTGGCGCCCACACCTACGAACTGCTCGGGGAGGAGGGCAAATTCCACCACACCAACTGGACGGGCACTGGCGGCAATGTCTCTGCCAGCACTTACCAGGCATAGAGTTCAACTCCCCACAGAGCTCAACTCACCACAGAGCGCAACTCACCACAGAACTCCACTCAACTCAACTCACATTCCATGTGATTTCTTTCTCTCCCTTTTTGTTTTTGTTATTTTGCGTGTACTTTTTAGTGTAAGCAGAGTATATATGTAATTAAAATGTATACGAGTATATAAATTCATTGTAATCATTATTAATATATATTATTAAACTGGTGTTTTTCCCATGAATTGCTTGTTTTTCGATTTTGGCGGCACTGGTGGCAATGTCTCTGCCAGCACCTACCAGGCATAAGATTCAACTCACCACAGAGCGCAACTCACCACAGAACTCCACTCAACTCAACTAACATTCCATGTGAATCCTTTCTCTTCTTTTTTTGTTTTTGTTATTTGGCGTGCACTTTTTTAGTGTAAGCAGAGTATATATAATTAAAATGTATACGAGCATATAAATTCATTGTAATCATTATTAATATATTATTAAACTGGTGTTTGTTTTTCATTTTATATGCTACTACTCCCATTTAATTGCTTGTTTTTCGATTTTGGCGGCAATCTGGCGACAATGAGACGAAGCAACTAATTTTATCATAACATAACAAGATGAGCAAAAAGCAACATTTAATTTACAACAACAAGTCTTCGTTTGATCAGCTGCCATTTGCCTTGGTATGTGAGTATGTGTGTGCGAGTGTATGTGTGTGTGTCTATCTGTGTCTGTGTGGCTGCTAGTGATGCAACAGTCACAGCTTTCAGTCGTCTGATGGCCGCAATGTCTTCTTTGGTTCGATCACCAGCTTATCCGTTGTGTAGAGATGACCGATAATTACCTGCAATTACAATGGGAACATTTTAGTTAAACATAAAACAAGCAGGCATGTTAGGTTTATACGACAGCTTAACACGATTTCAAATATTCATAGAAAACTTTATTTTCTAGCGAATACTCATTACGAATAATCATTATACGTTTTATTATAAAAATTACAATGTGATGAATATTTTTAATTATTAAATGAAATTATTTACAGTTTTTGTTTAAAATGCATTCCTTTCTTATTTAAATCGGCTTTAATTGCTGTACAAATATAAACACTCATCGCTTTTGAAATTTATTATATATTTTTTAGAAAATCAGCTGATTTTTCAAAAAACTAATACATTGTTTAAGAACATAATCAAGTGGCAGCTATTAACACATGAAAAGTGTAAGTCAAACAGATTTTGCTTAAATCAGGATTTGTTGACCTATAAACTTGGTAATTGTTATTGTTGTCAATTATCGCACGATGCGATAACAACAAATTGGAAATGTGAAGCACGCACGCGGTTCACATGCACATAGATGCATACATACATACATATATATATTTATGTACTATATTCATACACAAGTACAGCTGATTAAGGGTTAACTCACCTGTCGTCGAATCAATTCCAGATTTTGTTTGGCACTGGCCACTTGCCGATCGATTTCCTTAAAATCTTTTAAGACTTGATTGGCGCGAAATGAGTCGCGTATCTTACGCATCGCATACATTCTGTCAATAAAGTATAATCGTCGTATGTTAAAAAAATGTATTATTATTGTGCTGTTATTTCACAACGCACCTAAAATTGTATGAAGGCAACTTCTCGGCTTCACGCAACATATTCCTATATAATGTGATGGCCTGGCGACGTGTCGACATCTTTGTATCTATTGTGTGCGGACAGCAAGGCAAATATATAATTTAACGCTGATTTTAATTGATAATAATCCTGTTGATTATTTTGGTTCAACCGTCCAATTTAGTGATGTTAACAAATAAAATGAAAGGAAACAACAGTATCGATAGCACTAAAGAGATGGGCATCGATACGGTATCGATATAATGAAACGATAATTAAGTAATTTTCGATATGATATGCTGTGCAACTGTCATTATTCATTATTCAGTTGGCGTTGAAAAGTCCAATCGAATCGATCTAATACAACTCTAGATCCGGCTCTAAAAATATCCGGCGCGCAGTTCAAATGTAAATTTATTTTATGTTAATTTATTAATAACTGACAATAAATTATTAAATATGATAAAAATTAGATAAAATAAAGCTGGTCATATTTATGGAGGTTGAAAGTTCCTCACTACTCGTAGGTAGATGTTGTGTAATTTGATTTAATTTCATTTAATTAAAATTCCAGAATAAAATTCTAGCTTATAAATTATAAAAGCTTTTGATTTTTATATATTTTTTTTGTTTTTGAAAAAGGTACAAAATTATCAGAAATGTACGTATTTTTTTAGTAGAAAAAAAAATGGAGCCAGATCGAAAAGTTTTTACTGGGACCAACCTTTTGAGCCGGGTGGCAACTCCAACGCTTGAGCTGTGTACATTGGCAACACTGCGAATTATATTACCAGTAGAAAAACCAAGAGAACCCAGTACAGTGGTCATTTCTGTGTCCGTGCTGTTGAAAGAAACGTTTAGCCAGTGTGATCTCGCTAATTGTTGAAACGAAAACAAAGCCAGCATGTAAGTAAAATGAAATTACTGTACGCTCAGCTAACATCAACAAGGTTGTCAAAAATTTTGCAAAAATAAACGTCTAGAAATCGCGATGATGACGACGACGGCGTCGTTATTCGGTCATCGGTCAACGGTGGGTGGTCTGCGTCTAGTAGATCAAATTGTGCAAATTTCCACTCAATTAAACTACATAAATTGTGTATTTATTACCAACAGCAGCAACAACTTGCAACTTGATTTGCCAGCCAGTTATTATTGTGCCCACTGTGCGGTGTCTAAGGCCGGCGTCGCACGACGTGGTTTCGCTGCCGCCGTCGCTGCCGCGTGTTGTCTGCCATTGGCAATTATTTTGGGGCCATGTCAACATGGTTACTTCTGACCTAGGCACTTACGTTCAATCTTAAGTCACATTCAATCTTTTGCGCCGTTTACATTTGTGCAAATGGCCAAAAAACTTTGCGCATAAACTCGCACTTGACAAATTTTGTGAGGTTAAACATGAACATGCAGTTGAAAAAGAAGAAAAAAAAATTTGCGTCATGTTTCAGACAGCGGCGCGTGTATTGGCGTCGGGGCATGTGTACATATACATACATATAAATCGCAATGTTTCTCTGTGTGTGTGTGTGAATGTGTCTATGCGTTAGCATTTGTTATTTGATTGTGTTTTATTAATAAAACTGTTGCATTTGTATGCTGCAATTCGTGCGAATTAATGCTGCAACTGCACTTGGCCCATTATATTCTTTGTTTGCCTGGCTTACATTTTGGCGCGCTTTAAATGCGTCTTCTCGCTGCTGCAGCAGCCGCTTGTTCTCTCTCTCTCGCTCTCTCTGTCTTTTCGGTGATTTGCGTGCTCGCTCGCACTGCCAGGGTTGTTTGTCGCTTTGCGCGTGTGTGTGTGTTTGCTGCTGATTCAGCAGCATTAACGCATTTCAATAATTTGGGCAAAAAGATTCTCAAACATTCTGTGCTGGAATGACACTTTCAAAATATTGGCAAAATATACTCAGACATGTTTGTTTTATACGATTTGGCGGGCTTCTTTTAAAAGTTTATTTAATGTAGTTGTAAAAGTTTAAAATTATAGGGTATATCGCTTGCTGACTTTGTGTTAAGACTTTTGTTTATGCTGTGTCGATAACTAAAATGTGTTTTATTTAGTTGAAAGTATCATTCTACTATTATGCTTACATAAAGATGACGACAACAACAACAATAGCAGCAGCTAAAGGAATGTGTCGATCTCCTCTCTCACTCACGGCATCGTCGCATGCTACCTGCACACATAAACATATTCGAACACACATACATACACAGCAGCTGCAATTTTGTTAGGGTCTCTTGCATTTTGCTCTAGTCTTGCCTGCACGCTGAGCGTGACAGAGAAAGGAGTGAGAGACAGAGAGAGAGAGTGTTTTTAGAGATGACAACAGCTGTTGTCCTTTGGCGCGCTTTATTCTTTCGTTCAACCTTTACCTTTTGCCTTTTCTGCCCTTCGCTGTTCGCATTCGCATTGCGCTCGCCGCACAAACAACACACCGCAACACAACAATAGTTTTTTTTTAAAATAAATTATATATAAATTAAAATAAACGCATAAACAAAAACTTATCGATATACATCATTGCAGCAACAGCATCGGAAGGAAATAACGTGATTTGGTGACTTGTGACTTAGATTATTTGTTATTCGCAAAATCCACGCATAAATAATCAATCATGACTCAGGAGGGACAGGATATGCCAACGTTCAAGTGCGTGCTGGTCGGCGATGGTGGCACCGGTAAAACAACATTCGTTAAACGCCATATGACCGGTGAATTTGAGAAGAAATATGTTGCCACACTTGGCGTTGAGGTGCATCCATTGATCTTTCACACCAATCGCGGCGCGATCCGTTTCAATGTCTGGGATACAGCTGGCCAAGAGAAATTTGGCGGACTACGCGATGGCTATTACATTCAGGGACAATGTGCCGTCATTATGTTCGATGTCACATCGCGTGTCACGTACAAGAATGTGCCCAACTGGCACAGAGATCTGGTCCGTGTCTGTGAGAATATACCCATTGTTCTCTGTGGCAACAAAGTCGACATTAAGGATCGAAAGGTCAAGGCCAAAAGCATTGTGTTTCACCGAAAGAAAAACTTGCAGGTGAGTTGATTACTTTTTTTTGGTTATATATATTTATAATTTAACGAGAGTAAAAAGTGTGCGAAAGTAAGGCATCAACATTGAATTAGACAAAGATAAACAAACGGAAAGAGAGAGACAGATAGACAGAGGGAGAGAGAGAGAGAGAGAGAGAAGTAAAGCTGAGACGGACATATAGGTGACATGGGGAAATAAAAGATGCTAAAGTCTGTAAAAAAAGGAATGTTAAGAAAATGGGTTGAAAAAAAGATAAATATATCTATTAATTATATATAACAATTGTAATTCTTTAATTAAAAAGACTTAAACATTTTTAAGATTGCTAGATTTAGAAACAAATCAGCCGAAATTAGGATAGATTGAAGATTTAAGGGAAAATGAGATACTCAATGCCTTAAGATATATTTGACTGTATTTGAAATTGTTGTTTGTAAAAAAAAAATCTAAAGAAATTGGGAAAAAATAAATATAAATATATTTATATATTATATATAACAATTGTATTTTTTAAACTAAAAAGATCTAAACATTTTGAAGATTGCTAGATTTGTAATAAAAACAGACGAAATTAGGATAGATTGAAGATTTAAGGGAAATCAGTTTAAGTTATCTTAATGAAAATGAGATACTCAATGCCTTGAGATATATTTTTGAATGTATTTGATATTTTTATTGATATAGTTATGTGTTTTTTCAATATATTTCTAGTACTACGATACTTTATATATCTACGATATCTCTCAATGCCTTGAGATATATTTTTGAATGTATTTGAAATTGTTATTAACGTAATTCTGTTTTTTTTTCATTATATTTCTAGTACTACGATATCTCCGCTAAATCGAATTACAATTTTGAGAAACCATTCCTTTGGCTGGCCCGCAAACTGGTTGGCGATCCCAATTTAGAATTTGTGGCAATGCCGGCGCTGCTGCCACCAGAGGTCAAAATGGACAAAGACTGGCAGATTCAAATTGAGCGCGATTTGCAGGAAGCGCAGGCGACCGCTTTGCCCGATGAGGATGAGGATCTATAAGCATTAGTTAACAACAAACAACAATAACACCAACAACAACAAACAAACAAAATAAATAAAAACAAAATACATAATGAAAAGAAAACACTAAAAGAAGCAAATACATAACTGAAATAAACAAAACACAGGGTGAACAAGAAACAAGATTTATGCATTGAAATTCAACTATATTCAAGACGAAGAAGAACACTCACACACCCTACACTACACTACACTACACAACATCTTCATCTTGCAACACAGTGGCCCACATTATTATTATTAAAATATTATGTAAACGTAATTAATTTTTTTTTTGTTTTTTTTTTTGCTTTGTTTAAATCCTGTATTTTGTTGTCCGGCGTTCAACAATTTTTAAAAATACATTTGAAAATGATAGTAAGAAGAACAACAAACAACAAAATCAACAACACACATTACCAGAGAAAATGTCTTAGAGTAAGTGAAATTAAGAGAAAAGCTCTAAGGAAAAGTAACAAAACAACTATGGCGATTTAAATGGATAAAACACAATAAATAGCTAAGACAAATAATAAAAAAAAGAGAAAAAACATAAAGAACTAAAAAAAGAAAAACAACATGAATATGAATGTGGAATACGAAGAAAAATTGTTATTCATTACGAGTAAGAGAGTTAAGAGAATCAATTTTATAAAACTTTTGTTATAATATGTATGAATATCCATCTATATATATATATATATGTGTGTGTCACATCCTTTCCACATTAGGGGCATTTGACACAGCAGGCGGGAAAGACGCCCGTAAAACGTTGCTTGTTCAAGCACGTGACTTTATGTTGGGCACAGCTGGATTAAATAGGAATACAAGTTGAGATATCTACATAAATAGATCATTCTTTGGGTCACTTACTCTTCTACAGTCGTCTTGAAAGTATCTGTGCAGATGGCGCGTTTCAGGCATTTGCCATCCTTGCCAAAATCCACATAATCCTGTCCCTTCTTCAGCAGCGGCAAATACTTGAGAAATATGGTCTCATCTTCGGAATTACGATAGGTGCAAACTGGCTCAGTAACTGTATACGAGTTTATAAATTTCAGCAATCCTTAGTTTTAAATGGTCTATATATACATACCGCTCTCACAGGATTTGGACATCATCAGCAGCATTAACGTCAGAGCAATTGTTGCCCCCAATAATCTCGACACATTCAACATCTTCTAGGAGCTCTGTAGAACGTAGTTTGTAGATTGTAGATTGTAGACTGAAGACTGTCGACTGAAAGTCGTCAACTAAACCTGTTTGCTATATATACCCCAAGTGTCTATCCACTTATTGATGCGCAAATCTGAATTTCTAATTCAAACTTGTGATCAGATCATCACGACTTTGGAACATGCGCTACATTCGGCTTTCGCTATATATAAAATTCTTTACGTAGAGCATACATGATTCTTATAGGTACGATCGGTTTAACTATGTTTCTGTATGCCCACAATTTGCATTTTAATTGTGTAATTGTCGGAATATGTGTATTTAGCAACCCCTAACTGTGCTACGTCTGTGGTCTTTCCCTTCAAAAAGTTGGGATTAAATTAATTGCATCAAAGCTCATCAATTTGTCCTCGCTATTATCCAGTATAGTATAAAACTCGAGAAAGCCTCGATAAAGTGCATTCATGTGTCAAATAACTTTTACTGTCAATACGCCAAATCTTAAAGTAACTGATTAGAGTTAAGATCAGTTATCAGATAGTTCAGAAAGCGCTTTTAAAGTTGAGCACATTTAGTAACCATTTAACACAAAAAAGAAGAATCCTTTGAATTCCAACATGAAAAGTATGAAAAGGCGCCAGAGAGGCGCACAAGCGCTCGGGCGAAACTTTAAATAAGCAAGTCCACCTGCTCTGCTGTACATTTTTATTTATTCTTTGTATAGAAGTAAACACAGTTACGAGTATATGCTATAATTAAAATATATCTATATATATATATAAAGCTAAATCTTAATTCCTTTAATAACATAAAAGTCCAGCTGTAGCATTGTTGAACATTGAAAGGTAAGTAAAGCTATTGTTCTTTCCCGACTTTTTAGACACTACAGATACAGCTGTTACAACAAAGATGTGGCAAGAACTTGTATATTTAAAAAAACGTATTGAAGGTGATTATTATTTTTAAAGGAATAATGCATAACATATAGGAAACAGTATTACAATTTTGAGGTGAGGTATATAATTATTTCTAGATATTATTGGTATCTGACTCCTGGCACAGGAGTTTCGGGCAGCAGTGTGGAAAAGTGCGACGCATATCCGAATATATCTTACAGTTCTGGGTAGGAACAAGATTGTGTCGACCGCAGCTGAAAATTTTGGAAGAATTTAAGTTTGAATTTAACTGAAATGCTTTCAAGAGCTGCTTTATCAAAACTTACTAGCCGATCTCTAGGACAAAGTCGGGACGACAATAGATGGACTGACAGTGTCCCTCCCGATTGATGGGTTTATATGACTGATGCTTGGGTATAGGCTGCTTTAGTTCCTCAAAGTAACACTGTCCGGGATGTTCTACTCAGGTAAATAAATAAAAAACTTTATTATAAATTTAGCTTTTTTGATATTCTCTCACCTGGATGGATGGCATTGGCCCGATAGGCTAAATCAGCAGCGACTCCTGTAAAAAGGAGACCCACTAAAAGCAACATTGGTACACCGAATCCATAACCGACTCCAGCTCTTATGGGTATTATCATAATGGTGATTATATTTTCCAAAATCTGTACTTTTTGCTTGAGCGTCGAACGTGCGACTGAAACAATTACAATTAATTGTTGTTGCTTTTATATAAAATTAATAATAAACATTGTTAAGCTTACACGCTCGCTCTGTCTCTCTCTTTCTCTACCTCTCTCTCTCTCTCTTTGTGTATCTGAGTATTTGTATCTACAAGATACTCGCTGATATCTGTATCTGTATCTGTTGCTGAATATGGGGCATGTGCGTCGTGACTTTTGTTTGACGATGACTTTAAACGAATGCCTCCGTTATAGTGTCTGCTTTAGCTCTAGTTTGAATTAATTAAACCATTAAACAATCCAACACCAACAATCGCCCCTTTTTACCCCTCTCCTTGAGCCCCTTAGGCCCATGAAAGCGAGAGTTTATTGCCGCGGGACGTCGCGAACTCGTGATCAGTGATGCCAAGAAAATTCAAAATATAATCAATGCGCAAAAAAAAAACAACATTTGAAGATGATTTCCTTATTTATTTTTATTTTTTAGCTATATTAAAACGTAATTTATTTTACCTTAAACTTGAAATCCCACAAAAAAAAACCTCTACACGAGGTAAAAGTCTAGTGACGAAAGCAATTTCTAGCCCCAAAATTTTTGATATCCAATTTTGTGACGAACAAAATTGTATTTAACCACTACAAAAAAGTTTATTAATTTTGATACATAATATTGATGTATTTGAGCTGATTAAGAGTCAAAAGAAAGATCTAAAATTGCATCACTGCTGACCTGATTTAGAAAACTGTGGCAAGGTCTCATTCTATACGACTTTAAAAACAACTGAAATGTTTTTCGAACTTCAACTAACTTGACTGAGATTAACAAATGCAAATATGTACTACAATTTGCTTTAACTGTTCTTGAAATTTTAAATACAATTTAAACATACTTTATTTTAATGAGATTCGAATAAACGTATAAGTATTTGCTTAAACTTGAAAAACAAAACTTATTTTTTAACCTTTTTATTTCTACTGAAAAAATGTGTTATTAAAATTTCCGAAAAAAATAATATAAATAGAATAAAGTATATTTCAGTTTCAGGTCAACAAACTATTGGGGAAGTACTCGGATGTCAAGAAAGCCCTCGTAAGATAAATCTAAAATTGATATATGACTGTAACAGTCATCATTTATCTCCCGTTTGTGCTTTCGGCACTATGATTTTTAATATATAAAAAATACTTATTATACTATATATTTTGGTATCGTGAGAGTCTGTTTGTCGCGTTAATTAGCATAAAAATTTAATGTTACCGAAAGTTCTATGCCCTGTAGAAATTGAATTTGTGTAGGCATAGGAATAGGAAGTCTGATAATAATAATATTGATAAAGCCTAGAGCACTACGAATCCAAAAGTTAATGGCCAATGGGCCACAAGTGATAAGATGTGTGAACTTATACTCAGGGTAATAAAATCAAATCAAATACTTAAGAGTACCCAAGATGCTCCTAAAAATATACGGAATACACTGTTGAGAGACAAACAAAAATCGGAGAATTTTAAAAGCTGATAATTGTGAGAATCGTTGCCATATAAGTTGAAGCATTTTGACTGAGTTACTCAGACGGAACTCACGATGCGACGGTGGAACCTGGATATTTTGTTAGCTTTGTTGCTTATTTCCTGCTCAATGCTGATACCTCAATCAATTGGTTTCAGTTTACAATATCGTGGGAATACGAAACATCCCAGTAAGTCCATATACTAGACAATTTGAAAGCAAACTTGAATTGAATTCAAATTCTTATTTACTTTATTATTATTTAATGATAGACAGCTGAAGCAAAAATTTAAATTTAAATTGCAAAAATACTATTATTAAGAAACGAAACATTTAAAAAGAAATTAACAATTTTATATTTCAATATAATTAGCGTTATCCGATCATTGTTACTATGAAGAACTGGAACTGGCCGTACCGTTGAATGATACCGTCTTTCCGGTAAATCAATCACACTTCTGCGCCAAAATCTATTGTCGGGAGGATTATGTGCTCATGATCAAGCAGTAAGTACTCTATATTATATATATATAACTATACATATATTTTTTCCCCGATTTGCAGCTGTGATCGCATGCAGTTGCGGAATGATTGTCAATTTACACCCAACAACTATACACTACCCTATCCGGATTGCTGTGCCCGACTTGTTTGTCCAAATTGAGTTTCGTTATTTCTTATACTATTTTAAAATATACAAGAATTTGTTAAAAAATTCATATCCGTTACGATTTGCTTAAATAAACTATCTAAAATACTGGAGTAGATATTATTATTTACAAATGTATTTTTTTTAGACTTAGCGAATTTTAATTTAATATAAAATTATTTCATGCAAAAAACAATTTTAATTTTGAATGGAGAGTATTGAAAAAGATAAAAACCATATAGTGGCTTTAGACTTTTACAAGTAATGCGATTTTTAATAAGTGAGTGCATTTTTTTTGAAAACGGTTCCTAAGTTTGAAATCCTAATATCAAATTCGTAGATTCAAAACATGAAAAAAAAATTTATTTAAAGTTTCTTTGTACAAAAGATATATAAACCCTAAATTAAGATAAAAGTTATATGTCTATATTACTGTTATACACTTTTGTTTTTATTAACACTCGTATGCGATGGCAATGAAATTCTCAGAAAAGCAAGATGATATGATAACCTATACGTCTAGCAAAAACTACAATAATATCAATATTTTTTTAGATTGATTTTGAATCTGTAAATGAATTCAAAATATTAATGCTGATAGTGGAAAACTATTAAAAGGTTATCTGTTAAACGGTTATCTGTAATAAGGTCCTTATAAACTGCATCGACTTTGAAAAGAAGAGCTCAGTTAAACATAGATTTTCTTGCTGAAAGATCATAAGTAGAGCTATAATGTTGCCGGTAACATTTGTGCTCTGTACTCTGGTTCTGGGTGGTCACCTGATGCTTGTGCTGGCCTGTATGTACTTTAAGGTTTCGATAAAGCGAACTTAAAGAGTTATATATAATGAAATTCTTTCAGCTACCTGCGAGTATAGAGGTCAAAAGTTCAAGGCAGGTGAAGTAATCAAATTGCCGAATGGATGTACTCTGTTTACGTGCCACAGTCCCGTGCTATCTTCAACTTTAAGGTAATTAATTTGAGATTATCGAATATTATTTCACAAATATTGTAATTCAATTTAAATCCATTGACAGAAAGATAGAATGATAGAAAGTTGCAAGTTGATGCTAACGCGCCCTTTCCAGAATGTTGTCCTCGCCTCGATTGTTCTTAATCCTACTTTCGATAAGATACGAGTATCATAAATAAAACCAATATATCTCTTTATTCGATTTTGGTTTGGTATACATACATGTTTGAACTTAGACATATAACTAAAATATATATATATATGTATATATTTAGGTATGCCTCTCGATTTATGTATTAGCCAGACGTTTTGAATATATATATATATATATATTGTATAGTTCTCTAAAATAACTTTTAAGATTTTCTATACACTTCACGTAACTGAACTGAACATGTCCAGCGTTGTGATTAGTTGTACATAATGATCTAGGTATATAACTCTATATACATATATAGAGCTTTAGTATACATATTGAGTAATTGGGAGCAGTATACTACTTAAAGCTGTACAACATCAATACAGACACACACACGCACACACACACATTGAAATAAACGCGTATAAGCGTCATTTAGCAGGTGCAAACTTAGACCTATACTTATATATATATATATAGTTCTACATAAATTCAAATATATATATATATATATAATTATATATGCATGTATATTTTTTTGTTGTGTGTAAAAGTTGAAGTATACATACATACATACTCGTATACAATATATATATATATATAACTTGTATAACCTGAGCTAGTCTAAATATTTTTAACTATGGTCCGGTGGCACAATTTGCCTGTTTTGTAGAATATATATATATATATATTTTTTTGTAATGAAAACATAAGAAACTAACAAAAACAAAACATATTCATACAATTTTACTATTGTTTAATTATGACATTTATATAATATTTTATATTAAAAGTATGAGCTTAAATAATAAAATGACGGCGTATTAAGTAAAAGTGAACGATAACGTAAAGTGACTAATTCAATATTTTGACACTTGTTACATTTACTCGTTAGGCATAGCGAAAATAAGCATAGTTTAAATATGAAAACAGGTTTGTAAACTTTATAAAACTTTTGTAGAGTTCCTAGAACTTAGATCTTTAATTGAAAAAAGACAAATGAAATTTAATGTTTTGAGTTGAACTTTGTTTGAAAATGGACAAAGGTGTTATTACACACAAGACTTGAAATTTTGATTGAAAATGAGCTGAATAGGATATCTTTAAGATCTTTTAATTTAGATCTTCGTTTGAAAATTAATTGTCTTTAGATCTTTGATTAAAAAACGAAAACTTTTCGAAATTTGTTTCACTTAGATCTTGCGTTTTTGGAAATAGTTTAACATATATCTTTGATTGATCATGTGTTTAACGGACTATATGAATTGTATTTGACATCTTTCAACTTAGATCTACATAAACTCTAGATGGAAGCAAGCAAATTAAAAAAAAAAAAAGTAAAAAGCCACAAAATTAGATAAGCAAAATAGTTGGAAATACTGTCTCCGAATTTGATAAACTGGACCCACTTAAATGCTAAATTTTTCACCATGCCCATGCCCTAGGTAATGCCAAGCTTATGCAGTATAGTGTAGTGCTTAATCCGGCGTTGTTAAATGCGGCGTGCCGCATTCCTCCTCTCATTGCCGTGCCGCACGCTCCGTTTCCATGAGGCACTCACGCACCAGAATGCGGGCATGGACAATGCCCCGCTTGAGGCGCTCCGTGGAGCTGCGCGATCCCGTGTATGTTGGCCGTATATCGCGACCCATTTCTTCAATCACTGCCAGCAGCTGGGCGTATTTACTCAAGCCATTGCCGCCGGATATGCTGCCCACCGTCGGCAGATTGGCAGTGGAGGTCAAAGGTGTTGTTATGTTCGCCGATGTCTGTGTGGTGACAACGGCCGGCGATGTTGATGGAGGCGGGTACTTGAGCTGTGATTGTGTGAGATTCAAGCCAAGATTGTTGACGTTCATGTTGTTGCTGTTGTTGCTGCTGCTGTTGTTGCCATTGCCAGTGTTGTTGCCAGACGTTGTCATGTTGCGACCATTCGAGGCAGCTGCAATGTTGGCCAACGATAGCGCAGCCGCTGCTGCTGCTGCTGCCGCTGCTGCTGAAGATGCTGACGGTGTGGCAGTGGTATTGGATTGTTGCTGCAGCAGCGCCAACTGTGCTTGCAGAAATTGTGGTGAATATTGCAGGGCAGCAACAGCTGCTGCTGCCGCTGCCGTCGCAGCTGCACTGCTCTGTGCATTGTTACGATCCCGTTTGCTGCTGCTGCCGCTGTTGCTGCTGCTGCTCGCGTAATCGGTGGCGCCCATATTATTGTTGTTGCTATTGGAGCTGTTGTTGCTGCTGTTGCCGCCGCCGCCGCCGGCGCCAGTTCGTGAATGATGTATTGCGGATATTTGGATTTGGGGCTGCTGTTCGCGCTGTTCACGCTGCTGTTGATAGTTGTAGAAGTTTTGTACTTGCGAGCGTGGTATTGGTGTCACTGTGACGTCACTTAGCTTCGATTCGACAGCTTGTATGTCCATGATGTCCATTCTGGCTGCTGCTATTTATTGCTAGTGCTGTATATTTATCATTTACATTTACATTATGACACTCATTGGTTGATTGGGTTCACTTACCAATTTGTGTTTTGTGTTTGCTAGCTGCTTAGGTTCTTCCTTTCTTGATTTTTGCGTTTTTCGTTGCAATAATTTACGCTTTCTACGCACAAACAAATCTATTTGCAACCAACCACCACAAACAAACAAACACGTACACAGGGCACTGTTGCCAACTTAGCTATTTTACAGCTAGTTCTGGCTATATTCGGAGTTCGTTTGCTAGAAAAATTTCAAAATTGCTGTTAGCTGCAAATCTGGCTATTTTATAAATATATTTTTTTAGCAAAGTTTTGCTATTAATATTTTTGGTAGGACTGTGCAAAAGTGCCCACAGAATTAAATTTAGATGCTGTCCAGTCAGAAAAAGCTATAGTTCCCCCTAAAAACTTAGCAGCACTCGTATAAGAACACGGTGTTGACCCCAAGGCTGCCACCCTGCAACACTTGCTGATCTGGCAGCATGTTACATTTAGGGATCAATACCAGAAATGGTAACTTTTGTTAAATTTGCACCTATCTGCGAACGAAAGTAAATAAAAATCGATTTTTAAAGATATTGCTTGGAAATTGCCAAATTTAGTGCGTTAGTAAATCAGCATGCATGCGCATTTTTAAATACGTTTAATTCTAACGGACAACAAAGTCATTTGTCAGTGCTGTAAAACGCAGATCAAGACTCTGAAGAAACAATGGCGAAGACACTGTTGCCAACTAAGCTATTTTATAGCTAGTTTTGGATATTTTTAAAAATTCGATGATCAAACTGAAATCGGTTAACGAATTTGAAAAGTTCTATTAGCCGGAAATCTGGTTGTTTTAAATGTATATTCAGATATGTTTCTTGTTAATATTTTTTCTACAACTAAGCGGAAACTGAGTACGTATGCAAAGTATTATTTTCTTGCAGCCAACTTGCAGAAGAAGTTTTATTTTAGAATTAGGCTAAATAATTGATTTTTTTATAAATAAATTATATAAATTGAATAAATTGGCAAGTGTTTTAGCAATATTGCATCGCAATTTCAACTATTTTTCGAATGCTATCCAGCCAGAAAAAGCTATTTTTTTTCCTCTAAACAGTTGACAACACTGGGCGAAGCAAACTGTGAACTAAAACTCTGTTGTTGACATCTGGTCGCTTTATAATTTTTATTTCGAACACACTCTTGTGATATCTAGTTGTGATCTATTCCAAAAATATAAAAGGAACCTTTTAGTAATTTTATGGATTTGTGCTATTTAATAGTTACAGGGTAAACATCGCGTGTGTTCAAATAAATGACTGTGTCGAGGTGAGCGTAAATTACAAGCTGCGTTGGCTGCAACCAACGACGGCAAAAAGTTTTGCTTTCAAATGTTGCAAAATTTCAATTACACTTCCGCGTATAAGAGAGATGAGAGAGTGCGTGTCTGTGTAGTCTGTGTAGTACATGAAAGCCCTGATGTCTCCGATGCCAATATGCCAATAACTTCGCCTGCGTGCAGCTTTGTTTAAATGTATGTGTGTGTTTTCTATGTGGGAGCCGCAGCCGTCAGTCACTGCATGACGTAAAGCTGCTGCTGCTGTGGCCGCTACAACAGCGTAACGAACATACGTTTGCACATACGTTTATGTGTATGTAATTAACAACGTAAGCTCGCTGGCATTGATTAACTGCTGTTTTTTTGTGTTTTTTTTTTTTGGCACTAACACATGCCTTATATGCATATGCACATGCATACAAAAACATGCATATATGTGTGCAGTAGATGGTGTGAGTGTGTGTGTGCTTGTTTGACTGTCGCTATGTGCCGCATATGCGAATAGTGTTGCACAACGCCGTAGCCGATGCATGCAAAAAGAGAAAAAGAAGAAAAACGGCGCACAAATCACAATTGGCCAATGCCTATCGGCGCGTCGTTGCTGGCGGCTTTTTGTTAACATTCATGTACTCATAAGTATGTATATATATACATATGTATAATACATGAATGCATTTGTTTAATAATTGTGTTATCGATAACAAACGCAGAAGTGACGGTTAAGCATTTGAATTTTGTGTGAACTCCATACACTCGCAGACACACACACACAAACGCACTCGCACACGCTCGCATGAGAGACGCCGTGAATTTGCGACCTCGACATAGAAGAAGCCAAAGCCAAAGCACAGCAGTCGGCGTCGCCGTCGTTGTCGTCGTCGTCATCGTCATTCCTTAGCAGCCGCAGTAGCAGTAAGAGTAACAGTGACAGTAACAAGCAGCGGCAGCAGCAGTCAGCAGTGAGCGCAGCCATTTTTATGTGCTGTTGTCTCGCTTACATACATACATATAGATATTTGTTGTTATTTGTGTTATTGTTGTTGTTGTTGGAAACCAACAAGAGTTTGTGATGTGAGTAATAAGCGGCAACTAGCGGGACACTGCAACTGTTTAGCTTGATAATTTGTGAGAACACACAAACACACACACACACTCGCTTACACCCACATGTGTGATACAAACAAATGTATTTATTTGTTTATATTAATTTCATATACATATATTCCATTACAGAAATCGACGCATGTAACCAAGCAGTTGGCCATTTCAAGGAAGGCAATAAACTACACCACACACATAAATATACACGCACACAAACACACTTACTCCACACACACACACAGACCCATACACACACACACACGCACACACATACAGTAGACAAATAAACAAATACACTGAACAGAAAGAGGATACAAGTGGCGAGAGGATCTCATCTCAAGATTTTGAATCATGGAAATGATAAACATTGGTCAAAGCGTTAAGATCAAACGCACCGATGGCCGTGTCCATGGAGCTGTTGTATCTAAACTGAATCCATCGGCACGTTGCATCACCGTTGAATGGTATGAGCGTGGCGAGACCAAAGGCAAAGAGGTCGAACTGGAGGCCATATTATCGCTCAATCCGGAGCTATCGCTGCCCGATGCTGTTGAAATCCAGCATACTGCGCCCGAACCAAAAAAACAGGCAACAGCACCAATGAATCTATCACGAAATCCCACACAATCGACAATTGGAGCTGGTGCGGGAGGAGGTGGAGGTGGTGCTGGAGGTGGTGGTGGTAGTGTTGGAGTAAGTAGTAATGTTAGTAGTGGTTTAGGCAGTTTAACCGCACGCTTGACCATGACCGGTAACCAGCTCAACAAAATCAACGAAACGAGCAACAATACCACGGGACCAACACATCTGGGCCAAAGTCAAAGCTATGGCAACATGTCCACGGCGAACAACACCCACCTGGCGGGCGGTAGTGGAAGCACAGCAGCCGCTGCTACGGGCATGTTGCGACAACGTTATATCAGTCCCAATACCAATACCAATGCACAGACTCGCATCGCATCCGCCAGCATTAGCAATAATGTACACAATGATCGAGCTGGTGGCGGTGGTGTTGGAGGTGGAGGTGGAGGTGCTGGCGGCGCCGGTGTCAATTCATCCATCACAAACAATTCAACTACAAATAATTCAACAATTCCCGCCGCCGCAGCCGGAGCTCGACGTTCTCATGCCCTCAAGGAGGTGGAACGTTTAAAGGAGAATCGTGAGAAGCGTCGCGCCCGTCAAGCTGAAATGAAGGAGGAGAAGGTGGCGTTGATGAATCAGGATCCCGGTAATCCCAATTGGGAGACAGCGCAAATGATACGCGAATATCAGAATACTCTTGAATTTGTTCCACTTCTCGATGGTCAGGCGGTGGATGATCATCAGATTACGGTTTGTGTACGCAAGCGTCCACTTAGCCGCAAGGAGTTGAATCGCAAGGAAATCGATGTCATATCCGTGCCACGCAAGGATGTCCTAATGGTGCACGAACCACGCGCCAAAGTCGATCTAACCAAATTCCTTGAGAATCACAAATTTCGCTTCGATTATGCATTCAACGATACATGCGACAATGCAATGGTATACAAGTGAGTAGATTCAACAGATATATCTGATAAACTTTATACATATATAGTTTTAAGATGATCATTAATCTTCATTTTTTATTATAATTTTATGTACTTTCTTTCTTTCTTGAATTCATCTAGAGATTTAATTGTTGTGATCATTTCTAGTTTATAGTAAGGGAACTTCAGATATTCAGTTAAATGTTGTCAGATCTATTCTTATATAGTTATTTTATAAAAGTGTCATATAAGACAATATAGCGCAATAGGTACAAATTGAAATGTGTAGAGTTAGCTTATCTTAAGATGATCAAATTTAATCTATTTAATCTATTGTAACAAGAAGAATTTCAAATCTTAAAAAAAACATTAATGGAGTTTTGGGAGATTTTCGGTTGGTTTCGATTTCTCGTTTCATTTATAGCAAAATTAGTTCAAGATATATTGAAATGATAAATTAAATAACTTTTCTGAACTACACACTTTCTTAATGAGAGAGTTTTTAATAAGAACTTTGTCAATTTGTTTGTAGCTTAATGTTTGGTTTTCTTGGCCAGCAAGATCTTTGTTTAAGTCATTAAATTTATGTTAACTTGTGATTGTATCCTTAAGCTGTCCTTGTCACGTGACTAGCGCTTAGTAAAACAGCTGTTTGTTATTGTTTTTAGTCTATTTGGATGCTGTTGTTGTTGTTGTTGATGTAGTTAATATAGTTTGTTGTCGTTGTTGCGTTGGCGACATACGACATATGAAAAGCGCACAAGTTGCGCTCAATAGCAACAGCAAACTGACTCACACACACTACACACACACACATACATAAACAACATACACACACACACACACACACATGCTTAGAGGCTTGCAAACTCAAAGCGTTGTTCGCTCCCGAAATAGCCAAGTTTCGTTGTATGACTAAACACAAAAGTTGTTCCGTCCGTCTGTCTCTCTCTGTCCGTCTGTCTCTCTCTGTCCGTCCGTCTCTCCATCTGTCTGTTTCTCTGTGTGTTTCGGCTCGTTTAGTTTGGTTTGGTTTCTGTGTTCGCCTCAATGAACTTTCAGAGTCCAGCTTTGACTTTTCATCGAACTCTCTAAAACAAAACTTTGTTTATTTATATATATTTTTTTAATTTTACATTTTTTTTTTTTGCATTCTTTCATTATTCTCTTCACTTTGTCTTAGCTCGCTTTTAACTTTTACCTTTTGTACTGCCAGAATATTTTAAAAAATAACCGTCATTTGTCTTGCATTATATTCTTGGCTGGGATTTCAAGCGAATTCTGTTTCTACTTTTTCTGTTTTCTTTTTTTTTTTTGGGTTTAATAACAAGCTTTCAAGTTTTCGCCTCTTGCCGCACTTGTTTGGCCTATATACAAATACACATATGTGTTTCTTTCTTTTTAATCTTTTTCCTTCCGGTTTCGCACATGAGTCAATGGCATAAAAACTGCTGCGCCACGTACTTAAGCAACGGTGAAACCTAATCATCACACTGATAAGCACACTCATCATCATGTGTGTGTATGTGTGTGTGCGAGTGTGTGTTCTTTATTTAATTATAGCCACAAACCGCAATCAACTTAATGCATTCATGAAATTGGCAATAAATGACGTTTATCAATATACCCAAGAAATGATTGTGATTCAAGTCAATTGTTTATCTTTCTTAAAATTGATTATAACAACTTCTTGTATGCATTTCTTTGATTTCTCAAAGTTTTATCTACTCAGGGGTTTTGTATTATTTTTGCATCTGTCTTGCTTTTTACTATAAACCAGGGAATAACATCGAGACCAGAACCGTTAACCGAAACTAACCGTTTCATTTGAAATGAAATGAAAATTCTCTGTCATGAACCAAATACCGAAACGTTTGCTAGGTCAAAGAGTTGTCCAACTTCCAACTGTCATAACTTGATCAAAACTGAACCGATTTTCAAGTGGAATGTCATTTTGATCATGATTTGAACTCTTTATTCATTCTGCATTTAAATTTTTATTTATTTAGAAAATTTTATAATTTTCGACCAAAATTCGATTTTGATCCTAAGGGTCCCCCCTTTGAAATTTTGAAAATTCAAAATTTTAAATCTCAAGTTTTCACTTTTAATCAACTCCTTATATCATAATTAGTATAAAACAACACTTTAAACTTGATTCTGAGACCTTTCATAATTTTGTAAAAAATCATGTGAAATTGAACAAAAATTTGGACTTGTAAAGTGGTTAAGTCCAAAATCTAAGCATCTAAGCATCTTCAAACAGTCATAACTTGATGAAAACTGAACCGATTTTGAAGCGGAATTTCATTTTGATCATGATTTGGACTCTTTATTCGTTCTGCATTTAAATTTTTCTCATCTAGAAAATTTGATATATTTTCGATTCTAAGCCATTTATTATCCAATTTTCCATACTTACCCCTCGACATTTTTTTAAAAACTTTGATCTCTCATAACTTCATCAAAAATTAACCGATTTTCAAACGGAATGTCATTTTGATCATGATTTGGCCTCTAAATTGATTCTGCATTTAAATTTTTCTCATCTAGAAAATTTAATATATTTTCGATTCTAGCCATTTATTATCCAATTTTTCATACTTACCCCTTGACATTTTTTCAAAAACTTTGATCTCTTATAACTTTTTCAAAAATGTACCGATTTTCAAGCGGAATGTCATTTTGGTCATGATTTAATCTGCATTCAAATTTTTATCATCTAGAAAATTTGATAATTGTTCGATTCTAAGCCATTTATCATTTTTCAAAACTTTAATCTCTCATAACTTCCTTATATCATTTTAAGAATGTAAGATAAGAATTTAATAAGAATAGAAAGCGCATTATTACGTTGCTATTTTTTGTAGCAAATATTTGCAACTATAACTAAATAGTCAATTTATTTATATACACACAGATACACAGCAAAGCCGCTGGTGAAGACCATCTTTGAGGGCGGCATGGCGACATGTTTTGCTTATGGCCAGACGGGATCTGGTAAGACACATACCATGGGCGGTGAGTTCAATGGCAAGGTGCAGGACTGTAAAAATGGTATTTATGCCATGGCTGCCAAGGATGTGTTTGTCACATTGAATGGTCAGCGTTATCGATCCCTTAATCTGGTCGTCTCGGCCAGTTTCTTTGAGATCTACAGCGGTAAGGTGAGTGTTTAGTGTGTATTGATATTTTGTTTAGATACTGATTAATAATTATGCATTTTTTTGATTTGTAGGTCTTTGATTTGCTGGCCGATAAGCAAAAGCTGCGTGTTCTTGAGGATGGCAAGCAACAGGTGCAAGTTGTTGGCCTTACCGAGAAGGTGGTGGATAGCGTTGAGGAAGTGCTGAAACTTATACAGCATGGCAATGCAGCTCGAACGTCTGGTCAAACATCGGCTAATTCGAATTCATCACGCTCACATGCCGTATTCCAAATTGTATTGCGTCCAATGGGCAGCAGTAAAATCCATGGCAAATTCTCGTTCATTGATTTGGCGGGCAATGAACGTGGTGTGGACACCTCATCGGCGGACAGACAAACCCGTATGGAAGGTGCTGAGATCAATAAATCACTGCTGGCATTAAAGGAATGCATTCGTGCCTTGGGCAAACAGTCGGCGCATTTGCCATTCCGTGTCTCCAAATTGACGCAAGTGTTGCGTGATTCTTTTATTGGTGAGAAGAGCAAGACCTGTATGATTGCCATGATATCGCCGGGATTAAGCAGTTGCGAGCATACATTAAATACGCTACGCTATGCGGATCGTGTCAAAGAGCTGGTCGTTAAGGATATTGCCGAAATCGGGCATGGCGATGCCGATCCCATTGAGATAATGGACGATGACGAGGAGGAGCAACAATTGGATGAACAAGGTGTTGGCATATCCACACATCAATCTAGCCAGCATCATCATCATCATCATCAATCGCTGCAGCGCGGCCATAACAATAATAACAACAATAGCAAGAATGGAAATGCCGCCCACATGGATTTAGCCATGCTTAGTTCGCTGAGCGTAAGTATTTTAATTCTAACAATATTAATACACATATATAAACTACATTTAGTAATACACTCAGTTGGCCATGAAATCTTAATGTTATTTACAATTTATATATAAATAATCAAGCAAGCGTTAGCATTACATCAGTTAATCATATTTATATTTATGAATTGTACAATTTAAGAATTCTTATTTAGTTCCATATATATTATATATATTTAGTAATGTCTAAGAAAATGAATCGTGTGTTAAGCGAGGCACAAATGAAGGCAAACAACAACAACAACAATAAGAGGACTGCTTCAACAACAAAGATATCTAAAGAGCTATTAAAACAGACAACGTCAAAACTAAAGCTAAAAGGCTCGGAAACAAATGTAACCAAAGAAACGACGAAGCCAGCATTTAATTGCCGCGTTATAGCCATCTCAAATATTGTACAACCAAAACTAACAAAAGTTGTTCCCACAAATAAGCCAAAATTGAAGCCCAGACTTTTAACTAATCAAATCTCTAAATCAAGCGAAAAGAAAAGCATTCAAAATACCACAAACAACTATAAAAATGATATCAAGACTACAAGTGAACAACTGACTAAAAAGCTATTGCCCTCTAAAGTTTTACCTGTGCTTACCAAAGCCAAAAAGTCGTACAATACCAAAAGACTTTTCTATGTAGCTATTGATAATGGTGGCATTGGGAGCAAACATTGTATTCCACATGATTTTCAGCAGATGTTAACTGCCGCTGAACGTTATCGGAATGCGATTATAGCGCGAAAAATTAAGGAAACGGAAATAGCGCACAAATATTTACCCAAATGTGATGTTCAATTGTTGGAGACTTTGTTGCCACCGCCAGCTCAATTTGCTGATTTTAAGGACGATGAGAAGTTTTGGAAATGGCGTATGGATCGCAAGAATACCGTTACCCTTTATCATATTCCAAAATTACAAAAATCTGACGGTCATCCGCTGAAAGACAAAAGTCGGGGAAAACTTAATTTACGTAGGTTATAACTGGATGTTTTTTTCTAAATACCCTGTAGAGTTAAACAATTCCTTAAACCAGGAATGGGGAGCTAAATTCTGCAAGTGTTCGGCAAAGTTTCGACTAGATTTCACTTAGCTGTCTTTACAATTTTAACTTTATGTGCACCTCGTACTGTATTCGATTGCAATTTGTAAACTGTCCTTTCTATCGCTAGGTTCAAGACAAACCAAATGAAAATCTCTGTAATGGAATTCGAAATCCTGTCAATCCAAAACGACGTTGATATCCTCGTCTTCATACACTCATCTACAGAAAATAAATTCAATGGGTGTATTTTTATTGCTATTTGGTCCAAATGATGTTCTAAATTCTGGATAAATTATATTAAGTGAACGCACTTTTTTTTTTACTACCTAAATAAATAAAAACCATAAAATATACTCAATGAAAGTGAAATTCAGTCGCAATCAGATGCTTTGGGTCTCTAGAATATTAACATAGAGTGTATATCAAAATAAATGTTAAGTAAACTTATGATATACGTTTTGGATACTTAAGATTGAATAAATTTAATTAAATTTTTGTGTTTTCGATTGCTTGCAGGAACATGATATGTCGGAGGAGCTAATTGTGCAACATCAGGCGATTGATGATCTGCAGCAGACTGAGGAGATGGTCGTTGATTATCATCGTAGTGTTAATGCCACTCTGGAGAGTTTCCTAGCCGAATCGAAGGCACTATATAATCTAACAAACTATGTTGATTATGATCAGGATGCGTATTGTAAGAGGGGTGAGACAATGTTCTCAACGCTTTTGGATATCGCCATACAATGTCGTGATATGATGACCGAATATCGCACCAAATTGGCCAAGGAGGAGATGTTGTCTTGCAATTTTAAGCCAACAAATAATAAGCGTTAGGCAAGTTCCAGAAGCCCAGCAACAATACACAAAATAATAATAACAACAACACCAACCAATAACAGTAACAACAACAGCATTAACAATAATATAAAATGAACAGCAACAACAACAACAACTATGTCAGCTATTCCATAATTTTGCATTGTGCATTGATTTTTTTTTAAAGTTATTTTAAATTTTGCATATCCTTCCCTTTGATAGAATAATGAAGGAAACAAAATACAATAATTAACAGTAGAAACAAATTAATTTCTTATCCTTATAGCTGACATTTGTATGTAGTTGACTTACGGTAAATACACACACACACGCTCACACTAACACTCACATACACTCACATCCTGAAAATCCCTTCCATCCCAAATCACAATTTGTGTTTTTTTTTAAATTAAATAATTTTAAATCATCTCAAGTTGCACAATAATAAAATTCATAAGTGTTTTTCATATAAATTTCGAATTTTTTCATTATTTAAAAAAAACAAAGACTAATAAATCACAAGTTAGCTGTAGAAAAAAAGGGACAGCTTGCGATAGTTACACTTGCTCATTCACTCACGCACACGTTTGTCTCTTTCGTGCACTATCTCTCTCTATCTCTCTGTCTCATATTAATTCTCTCTCACACTTTCGCATGCAAACTGAGTCAAGCTTAACAAAAATAAAACTAAAAAAACAGCAAAATAGCAATTAAACTAAATGGACAAATTGCCTAAAACAAAAATACTAAAACTAAAAGACGTTTAAATATTTATAATTATATAAAGTTAAACAAAAAAAACCTGTTCCATTGGAAAATGCAACAAGAGTCATGTTTGTTTGTGTGAACGATGGAAAGAAAAAAGGAAGAAAGGATAGAAAGAAAAAGACATTTATTTTATACATATTATAATATTTTATAATATACATACTTACATAATTCTTAACACATATTTTACATATTGTGAGATTCCATTATTTTTCGCTGCTCTGATTACATTTTACAACTATTTGATAATTACACATTGTATTTATTTTGAAAGGCCACAAAAACTGTATTTAATTTGTATTAATTAATTGAAAATTACTACCCTCACCAAAACCAATTTACGTATTGCTTTATAATTTTTACATATTTAACATATAAAAAAAAAACAACTTACATTTATATAAACATAAACACAACCAAAAGGGCTGAATGAATTAAAAAAGAAACCGCCATTTTTCCAGTTGATTTTTTTTTCATTTTCTTTTTGTTTATTTTTAATTTTTTTATCATTATTATTTTGTTTAACGTGTTTGAGCAACGACTTTTGACAAACAATTTAAGTGCAGTTGAGATTGGAGATTTGTTTTTGCATTTCGTTTAGCATATAAATTATATATACTAATATTTATTTTACACTTAATTCTTACCTAACAACAAAGACAAAAAACACACACAAAGAATACAAAACTCTGCTTATAAGAAACAAAAATTAAAAATAAAAAAAATATACACAAAAAAATGAAATGAAAGCAAAAATAAAATGGTAAATAAAAATGTTGTAGCTTAGCCTTATAATACATATGTGTGTGTGCATTATCACACATGCATGTATGTATGTGCTTCTCTAAAAATACTTAACCAATCCAAAAAAAAAAAAAAAAAAAAATGTTTAACAATTCTGTTATTTAATTGCATTTCTCAAGAGCACTAAAATAGTAACCCACAGAAAATGGGCAAAAATAAGTCCTACTTACTACGTACATATATATAAAATTTAACCATATTTTTTGACCCAAATGCTAATTAAACAAGGAATAGAAACATGTTAAAAACAATGAAACGACAAAATAATTATAATATTAATAATGCCACTGGACAGAGTGCTTCGATATTACACAGTATAATAATGAAATGAAAATAAATTGTTAGAACTCAGACTCTAATAATGTATTATTAAATATAAATATTAATTTATATTGTAATAAAACTGAATATAAAAAATTATTTGTGCTTTTTTTGATCTTTATGCTTCCAATAGGAAAGTCAGTAATACGATATTTTAAAATTCAAAATAGGCGGTCACGTATTCGAAGTTAAAGTGCTGGAAAGTATTAAAATACCTATCGATCTCAGTGTTGCTCTTGATTTTCTGCCAGATGCAGCTACTTTTTATTAAAGTTGGCAGCACTAGTGACTTTTAAACGTACTGGCAGCACTGCTACCACAGCTGCGCCGTGTCACCACTGACGGCCAAATCGAACCAGATTGGAAACTTTTACTGGGACCAACATCTTGGACCGGGTGGCAACTCCGACGTGTGAGCTGTGTCGGCAACAGTTTCGTAGTTGCCGTCGTGTTGCGCGTTTCGTTGATAGCGCTCTGTTTATTATTATATTTGCGTTTGCGTGCACCTAAAACGACGCTCGTTATTAAATCGTATTAATATAATATAACAGTTTCCAACGCACGACATACAGCGAACAACGTTTTTTTTCCATTGTTTTTGTTTATGGTGAGCTGCGAGCAAGACACACAGTTAAAGTGAAAGAAAAGGGAATTTGAAAATCAAAATACACAAAAAAAAAAAACAAATACAAATACTGGACCGAAGAAGACGGTGGGTGACAAGTGCGGTATAAAATTAGGGGTTGCAAAATTTTCAGCGCAGGTGTGAGAGTGAGTGAGAGGTAAACAGAGTGGAGAGTGTTGAAAAAGTAGAGTCACAACAAAAACAAATCACAGCACTGCCAAAGAGTGTGCATTATTTTAAACAAAAATAACAAAAAAAACCGCAGCAGGTCGCAAAACTCCATTGCCAGCAGCCCCCCAACCAACGCCACCCCCCTCTGCGTGTTCCGCGTGCCATGCGTGACCTCGGCACCAAAATGGCCGAGCTTAAATTCGAGGCTCCATTAGCGAAATTCGAGGAGACTGACGAGTGGGGAGGCTGTGACTTTATCTCCAATCAGAATGTGTTGAACGATACGCTCAATCTGAATTTGAACTCCAATCGGAATCTAAAGGATGGCAACGCCAAGCAACAGCAGCAGGACAAACTCCGACTGCTCGAGGATGCTGTGCGTGATGCACACATGAGCAAAAACGGTGCGGGAGCGGGAGTGGGAGCTGCAGCTGGAGTAGGAGGAGGAGTGGGAAATGACTTCGCTGCCGGCAACACAAGTCCCAATTGCAATACGCACAATCTCACGGAATTGGGTCTCAACGGCAGCTTGACTATCGATGCTATCGATAAGCGTGGCGGCGATAATGTGGACAACTTTACGGAGACATTCGGTGGCAGTTTGGAGGATTTGGTCAATACCTTCGATGAGAAAATCACCAAATGCTTTGGCAATTACGAGGAGAATGTGGAGGAGCTAGCACCGGTTCAGGTGCGCAGCCAGGAGGAGATTATGAATGAATGCCAGTGAGTATAAAAATAACTGAAATTTACTACAACATTCTAAAGCTTTCTCTAGGAGCGGTTCAACTGCTGCGAACCGGTTTGCAACATTAGTTATGTAAAGTTTATTGCGCGTTGTTTTCTCTTCTAATTCCATACAGTTTGTCAAGCAAGTGTTTTGACATATTTCAAAATTTCAAAATATTTTCTCGCATCTTTTTATTTAAAATTTGTTATTCTTAGAAACAGCTGAAAGCAAATAAATATGTAAATAAAAATATAATCCAATAAATCTGATTATTATTATATTTTTTATTAACTGATCTTACTGTAATAATAAAAAACAAAAAAAAATTGGTCAACACAATTACTTGACTGACTGTATAAGGACAAGGCGCATGCGTCAGTTATGCCACCCTTAGTCTCATCCCTCCCCCTTCCCCTTACGACGGTAGCTTTGCCAACCCTGGCGCCATATAACGACGTAATCCTGTCGCTGGCTAAAGTTAGGGGAGTCAAGAGGGGGAAAGAGACAGAGAGAGAGAGAGGAGTAGGGGTATGTTGTTGGCATTTGTTGGATCGATAAAAGTAGACGACTTTCTCAGACTCTGTCTTATCTTGGAGTTTAACTGCATTACTTGCAAGTTGCAACATTGCAGCATCGCAGTTTAAGTAACCCTTGACCAGCAACTAGCGGAAACGCACACTTCACCCCGTCCAACCCTACCCACCCCTCAGCAGTCTGCTCCACAGCGCAATCAATGATGATACGAGTAGACTATGTATGTCCCACTTGTGTATGTGTGTATGTGTGTGTGTGTGTACGCAATGGGGAAGTCACAATCAGCGCAAGTGGCGTTTGTCAAGCAAAGCAATTTTAAAAACTACAATTGGATGCGTTTTGCTGTGCGTAAATCATAAATAATAACAACAAGTATAACAACGAGAGAGGGAAAAAGAGAGAGAGTGAATTGACCGCTGATTAAAAAGCACTTGTGAGTGCATTTCCCTGCTTGCCCAGCAAGAGAGCCGTAAAAGGAAGCGGTGCAGTAAGAGTAAGAGAAGAGAGCGAGTTTTGACACTGCTTGCACAATGCAAATTGAGCAAAACGAATTTGTTTTTGTTTTTCTGGTTTGTTCTCTTTTCGTTTTATTTATTTCGGACAATGTTGTGTCGCCACCGCTGACATCAGCTAATAAATTTGATAATCGCGTGCACACATACAAAATGTGTGTGTTGACGAGCAAATAAACAATTATTTTGAATGCACTACATTCATATACGTATTCATATATGCCGTGATATTTAATGCGCTGCTGCAAAGTATTCATATTCATATTCATATTTGGATTTGAATTCGTATTCATAGCGAGTGTGATGAGTATTCGTATCATCAGTGCAAGTACAGTCACGACAATATGAATACAAAGCAGTGCTAATTAACTAAACATACGTTTTGCAATTCACTCTCTTAAATATATGTACAAAAACATAAATGTATCTTCCTTTGAAAGTAAAATCCGAATTCATTGCAATGCAATCATGTTCATCATCTCTTTTTTTCTTTTCACCATATGGCAACTACGTAGCGTGTGTAAATAACGCACTCCTTTGCCCACTTCCCCTCTCTTAATGTTTTCTCACTCTCTGTCTGTCTGTCTGTTTGGTTGTTTTTGCAAGCTTCCCACGCTCGTCGTCTGCCAGGTTAGCATTGAAGTGCAGAGAGAGACACTCAGACCAGCGTCTGCCCTTTTTGCGCTCTTCCCACTTCTTCTAGCATCCATTGTGAACTGCTTGCTCTTCCGCCTGTTTCGCTCTCTCACCGTTACGCACTGTAACCGCTGATGCATCTTAGAACCGCTGAAGCGCTGCTGCTACCGCTGCTGCCTAACGGTAATTGTCAACGGCGCGTCGTAATTCTTTTGTTTTTGTTCTTCTTTACCTGAGAGCGTTGAATGCAAAGTGCGTCTTGAACCAACACTTGTCAATATTTACGTTACCCATTACTAACATTCTCTATCTCTATCTGTATCTGTATCTCACTCTTTCTGGACGAAGGTCGACACACTATTGTATGTTTTTCGAACTATGTATGCGTGTGTGTGTGTGTATCTGTGAGTGAGTGTATGGCTTCCAGCAGCCGCATTCGACAAAGGTCTGCACTCGAAAGTTAGCTAAGCGCTGCATACATAGAAAGCTTTTCAGCTGCGTCTTTTGTTCACAGTCTATAGTTGCTTTTGATTCCAGATTAATTCGTGTTCTGTGTTTCCATCTTTGGTGCTGCAAGAACACGTTTAATGCGTTGCTATATACAACTACAACAACAACACAAAACAGCAGCAAATGCAGTTTTTATTTTTGCGACATTTTTGTCTCACAACAACAAGGTCTAATATCGTCTTTTCTATAAGACTACACTGAACAAATGAAACGTTTAAGTACTCAGCTTAGAATATGTAAATTAAAATATCTACGATGATCGGCATATGAGAAACGCTGCATTACTTACAAGAAAATACAATTTTTAATAATTTAAATCATTGAATAACAGAGTTGACCAACTTCAAACTGTCATAACTTGATCAAAACTTAACCGATTTTCAAGCGGAATGTCATTTTGATCATGATTTTAACTTTAATATCATTCTACATTCAAATTTTGTTCATTTAGAAAATTTTATTATTTTCGACCAAGATTCGATTTCGATGGTAAGGGGGGACCCTTAGAAATTTCGAAAATTCAAAATTTTAAATCTCAAGTTTTCACTTTTAATCAATTCCTTATATCGTAATTAGTATAAAACAACACTTTAAACTTGATTCTGAGACCTTTCATTATTTTGTAAAAAATCATGTGAAATTGAACAAAAATTTGGACTTGTAAAGTGACTAGATCCGAAGTCTGACCAACTTCAAACTCTCATAACTTGATCAAAACTGAACCGATTTTCAAGTGGAATGTCATTTTGATCATGATTTGGACTCTAAATTTATTCAGTATTAAAATTTTTATCATCTAGAAAATTTGATATATCATCCAATTTTCCATACTAACCCCTTGACATTTTTTCAAAAACTTTGATCTCTCATAACTTTATTAAAACTTAACCGATTTTCAAACGGAATGTCATTTTGATCATGATTTGGCCTCTAAATTCATTCTGCATTCAAATTTTGTTCGTTATGAAAATTTAATTATTTTCGACCTAAATTCGATTTCGATCCTAAGGGTCCCCCCTTTGAAATTTCAAAAATTCAAAATTTTAAATTTCAAGTTTCCACTTTTAATCAACTTCCTATATCGTAGGTAGTATAGAACAACTCTTCAAACTTGATTCTGAAATATTAATAAAGTTTGAAGCTAAGTTGTTTGTTGTAGTAAAGTCCAACTGTAATTGTCATTTAATTTTAGCGATTTGTGAGATTACTTATTGGTATAAATATAAGCTAGTTTGAGCTTTTATTGATACTTAATTTTGTTGTAGTGTAATATAATGTTTGCTGTTGTTGTGTTGTTGTTTTGTTGCATGTGGCGGCGACATAAAAACAACCGCATTTGTGCCACTTAAAGACTGACCATATGTGACATGCAACGTCGCGACGTCCACTGTCCACTGTCCATTGCATATATGGCCAGACAGTCAGCCAGTCAGTTGGTAAGCTGTTGTGGGCCCGCTTTCCGGTTTATATACCCGTTTCATATGAGTACAAGGGTATACTGTATTCATTGGAACGGATGTAATAGTTTTATTTTTATTATTATACACATTACTTAAAACATAAATAGAAAGGTATTCGTGGATGCATCTCCGAACGTCTGTCCGTTCGTGTTTTCCTAGATCTCAAAAACTATAAGAGCTAGAGAAACCAAATTTTGCACACTGATTTTTATAAACCTCACGCAGCTCAAGCTAATTTTATACTTCTACTCCCGTAAATCGGAATAACACCAAAATTTTAAGTAATAAACCTTATCTTAATCTGTTTTCATTTTTTATTAAATAAAATCTCCTATAAGTATGTAACGGGTATTCCTTTAGTCGGGGTTTGGGCTATAGCCTTTTTATAAAATAAAAACTTATAAAATTTGTATAATTTCGGCTAAAAATAACGGTCGATATGACTGTTTTCAGCCTCATGGGCACCAAAATGTAGTCAGTAATTTTATTTCGTTGGATTTTAGAACTCATAGATATTTTAAATGAGGTACGGGTATATTGTATTCGTTCTGACTTGTTTGTTTAATACTTTTCTTACCAACTGTCATTTACAGCCATTTGCATGGGGAACGCGTGGGACACGCGACGCTGTCAACCGCATTTTGCCCCGTAGTTTTTCCTCCTTCTCCTGTTCCTTCTCCCTTCTTTCTGCTCGCCATATTCCCCGCGTTGACATAACTGATTTAAGAGTTTGATTTTGCCAGCTGGCGCAACACAACTTTTCATTTCAATTGCATTTCTTTTCTTCTTTCAATTTCTTCTTTGGCCCGCAATTGTCTGTCGGTGATGCAACAACAGCAAAATGTGGCAGCAAAATGCGGCAATTGTAATATTGGCCAACTATTGGAGTTGAAGATGCAGCTAAAACTTACTTGGCTAAACTTACAGCTGGAAGTGGAACTTTTGTTGGCGCATGCCACAAACTGCGACCTACTTTGTTCACTTAAGTTCAATGTCCTGTTGCCAGATCCTGCCACCGGAATGCAGCTCAAGTTGCCACCAAAAACCAAATGAAAACTCGTTTCAAGATGCGCAGTAAATTTAACTTGCCGCTTGTGGCTGTCGCTTTTTTTTTCTTGTATTTCCCTGCTGTTCATGCCACTTGATGTGTGGCACATTTTATTTTTTTGACAACCAAAAGACTCGTTCATCAATTGTGTAGCTTTTTGCCAGACTGACCTTTTTTATTATGGGATTCGAACTGTTTTAGGGGAATCCCCTTAAAGAAGCTTAGGCCAATTTTGTTATAAAATATGTAAAAAAAAAAACTAATCGCATATTAGATTTCTAATTAAATTTAACTTGTCTCTTTTTGACTCAACGTTATTAAACAGAAAACATTGAATTTCTATTTGTCACATCAGCTGAAACAGAAATCAATTGTTTCAATTTCAAATCAATTGATTTTTTTACCCATAATTGTGTGTTGTATTCTATCTAATTTAATGTTTATGCCTGATATACTTAAATAATAGGAAGTTTAGATTTGATTTTATAAAATATCAATTAATTTTAAAGTTTTATTTTAAAATTTATTTATTTAACATTTGTCTGATTTGTTTGATTGTCCTAAAATTAAATGAAATTAAAAAATATCTGAAATGAAAACCTTTTTCATCTTAAATTTGATTTGGCTTATACGCATTTGCCGGACAAGATTTTAAACTTTTTTAAGCATAAGTTTAAGCCCAGTTTTTAAGCCCTTTTAAAGTCAAACACTCAGATAGCCGATAAGGGGTTTCAAATGACGCTTGCGTTCGGTTTAATCAATTATGAAAGGCGTCGGCTTTGTGCTCTTAACTATAAATAATCAATTGAGTGCTCGTATTACAAAGAAAAAGAGTTATGGGGAGTGTGTCGAGGGGGAAGTTGCTGTTGATTTATCCTTGAAAATGTGCAGCAACATCGATATATGTTCTGACAAGGAACAACAACTAGAGCCATAATCAAATTGTAAATGTACATATATGTATATAAATATAGACTGGGGGTAGTTTCGCAACTAATAACATCCCCCCGGGCCGTATGAGTCATGCTCGAGGTTGAAACAACATGGCGTATGCGTGTTACGCCACACAGAAGGCAGTAAGAGGGGAGAAAGGGTGGAGAATGTGGCAGAGGAAGTCAACTGACATGTGCGAATGCATAAGGTTGACAGGACTCCCGGTTAGAGCCTTAATTGTTATGGGGTTGACATGTTTGTTGCTCTTGTCGTTGTTGTTGTTGCTGCCATTGGGGTTGCTTGAAAGTCATTTCCTGCACCAAAACTGCAAAAGGACATTAACCTTTTGTGCAGAAAGCACCAGCTAATTGTCCACAGGCACAACTCGAGGATCCATTTGATGTCTGTGCTAACCTTAACAATTGCAGATACATTTTAGACAAACGTAGATACAGATAGATGGATAGATTTTTTTAAATTTATTCTGCATATTTTCAGCCTTTAAAGCCTAAAGAGAAAATTTTCTAGCTATCTTTAAAACTAACTCACTTTTTAAAGTGTTATCTAAAGATTACGAAAGTAATTATAGTACTTTTTACTTTATTAAAATCCGTCTAAAATAATTCATTTTTTTTTAAATTTATTCTTTACATTTTCAGCTTTAAAAATCTAAAGATAAAATTTGCTAACTATCTTTAAAACTAAATAACTTTTTAAAATTTTAACTAAAGATTACGAAAGTAATTATAATACTTTTTACTTTATTAAAATTCATCTAGAATAATTAATTTTTTTTTAAAATTTATTCTTCATATTTTTAGCTTTTAAAATCTATAGATAAAATTTGCTAACTATCATTAAAACTAACTAACTTTTTAAAATGTTATCTAAAGCTTACGAAAGTAATTATAATACTTTTTACTTCATTGACATCCGTCTAGAATAATTCATTGTTAATATGTTCATAAAAACATAAATTTTGCACACTTATTTTTATTAAATCGACGTTTTAACTCTGTTTTAGTTTAAAGTAAGCTATACATTTCGGGTTAGGGGAGTAAAAAATTTTAAGCACGCTAGGCTCAGAGCCAATTTGCAGCCTTGAAAGATACATTGACAGCTAAAGATACAGATACAGCTAAAGATACAGATACAGATACAAATGACTAATATCTAGAGGAAGAAAACAACTGCGAATCGACTGCAAATTGAACAGTTTTGCTGCCGCTGGCTATTACATCATCATCATCATCAGCAGCAGCAACAAAAACAACAACAACAACCACAAAACAACAAAAACAACGGTAAACAACATTTGAGCATTTGATGAGATGGAGAAATAGGGGAAAGAAATAAAACAAATAATAAACGAGTCAAGGACAACGCCAAGCCGGCGGCAACAAAACGGAGCCAACGTTGAAATTTTGTTTTGAATGTTTATGGAATATGATAAAAAAATTGAATAAATTGAAAAGGGGTTTTCAGTCAAATTGAATTGGCACGCTCTTCATGTGGCACGCCCCAGGTTTCACACCAATTTCCAATTGCCCCTGTCACATCCTGTTCACACACCACAGCAAGTCCTTGAAATGGCAATCGAGGTCAGATCATCATCAGACTCTTCTGGGAAAAGAAAAAACAATTTGTCAGCGCTGCAATCAAATCAGCGGTGATTCAGCAACTGCCAAAGAAAACTGATGAAAAATTGCAAACGCAGAAAAAAACTAAATCAATTGAAATTGCAATTTTATTTAGATAAAAGTATTTGCATATTTACTTATCAATCGTTTTAATCAGGGAATAACACCGAAACCGATTCCCGAACTGTTAACCGAAACTAACCGTTTAATTTTTAGTACCGGAAATGAAACCGTAACCGAATGATAAACCGAATATCAATACGTTTGTACCGGTTCGGTTGTGGTTAAAGAGTTGACCAACTTTCAACTGTCATAACTTGATCAAAACTGAACCGATTTTCAAGTGAAATGTCATTTTGATCATGATTTGAACTCTAAAATCAATCTACATTCAAATTTTGTTCATTTAGAAAATTTTATTATTTTTGACCAAAACTCGATTTCGATGCTAAGGGGGGACCCTTTGAAATTTCGAAAATTCAAAATTTTAAATCTCAAGTTTTCACTTTTAATCAACTCCTTATATCGTAATTAGTATAAAACAACTCTTTAAACTTGATTCTGAGACCTTTCATTATTTTGTAAAAAATCTTGTGAAATTGATCAAAAATTTTGACTTGTAAAGTGGTTAAGTCCAAAATCTGAGCAACTTCAAACTCTCATAACTTGATCAAAACTTAACCGATTTTGAAGCGGAATGTCATTTTGATCATGATTTGGAGTCTAAATTTATTCTGCATTAAAATTTTTATCATCTAGAAAATTTAATATATCATCCAATTTTCCATACATACCCCTTGACATTTTTTCAAAAACTTTGATCTCTCATAACTTTATTAAAACTTAACCGATTTTCAAACGGAATGTCATTTTGATCATGATTTGGACTCTTAATTCATTCTGCATTCAAGTTTTGTTCATTTAAAAAATGTATTTATATTCGACCATGAGACTATCGGTAAAACTGAGAAATAAACTGAGCATGAAGATATGGGAAAAAAATCGTTGATGGACCTAACGACGTGAATGTAAATTTATAAAAAATGCGGTAATTGTTATAACATTTGATTGAGGAAGAAATTTAAAAATAAAATTAACATAGATGACAAGCGATTTAAATGGGAAATAATACAGATAGATGCAAGTACGATTGTATAATATGGTAATTTACGAAATGAAAATATATACGAACATGGATGACCAGACAAACTGAACTGTAAGTTATAGTTAACATGACAAGCGATTAAAAGGAAAATAAAACAGATAGATAAAAAGTATACGGTTGTATAATATGGGAAGATAAATTAAAATGTGTCAGAGCAACAAAGTGAACTTGGATGACGAGTAAATGCAATTGAAAATATGTAAAAAGAAAGTTGTACAATTGAAAACTGCAAAGCCTTCCAATAGATTCACATTCAATTAGTGTTTATCTATTATTTCAAATGCAGAAACCTTTTGACAGCTTTGGCACTTTGAAGTTGAAGTGATGATGATGATGACGATGGCTTGGTTTGGTTTGGTTCCTAATGATCATTAGCTGTTCATTTTCAGATACGTTACATTGATTGCTTTTTGTCTATTTTAGCCGCATTGCTGTTTTGGCTGTTATTTATGGGCCACATAACTGACAACAAGCAATTCGTTGACGTTGTTAACGCTGTCATGGAAGCCATAGAATACACGTAGTCTTTTCTTTCCCTCTTCTCCCTCTCCCTCTTCTTTCGCTTATGGCCTAATTATTTGAGAAAAAATAAATATAGTCAACTATAAATTGAGGCTAATTGAAGCCACACTTTTATGCAGTAATTTAATAATAAAAAAAAACAAAACAAATCAAAACGAGTTCATTATAATCAGCCTTGAAAGTTACCCCTTAGGGATTATAATTATCAAAAGCAGAGCATCAGAAACAAGAACAATTGTCAACGATGCTGTCCCCATTTGTCTATCTATGTATTCTGTAAATGCAAATGTATCTGTATCTGTATCTGTAAATTTGTGTGCCAACGCAAAGTGTGAACAACTAAATTTAGAATGCTTTGAAGTGTTTGCTAGCAAGCACTTTGTGTTTAGTTCAGTTTCTAGTTAAGGTTTCGGTTTAAGTTACAGTCACTGACTCTTTTTAAGCCTACATTTACATAAATACATATAGATACTTATTTTAAGGTCTGTTTGTGTATTATCATCTTTGGACCAAGTGAAAACTTTCACACTCGCACAATGCACAATAAAATGAAATGTAGCTTCCCTTCTTCCTATTCTCCTACTCTCTGCACTCTTGCTGTGCGAGGGGAACACAACTCTCTATGTCATCTAGTATTGCATGTATTTATAAATAACATATATTTTTATATTTTTCCTCTTAATTTCCAAAAGATTCTCTTTTTTTTCCATGTTAAATTTGAGATGGTGCTAGATTTTAACATGAACTTTTCAATTTTTTTATTTAGATTATTATAATAAATATTTTTATTTTGTAAAGCTTATTGTATTTAATCAAATATTTTAAAAATTTTAAAATAATACATTATTTTTATATATTTCCAATGTTTAATCGTACACAATTTTTTTTTACCTACACTGTAAAATAAACATCTGTAGGATAATAGAGTATACATTTTTGTCACTATAAATATTTGTCGTTTAATAATATTTTTTTTTTATTAAAATCCTTATAAAAGTTATTTCCTAAGCCTATTTAATTATTATATTAGCTTGATTTATATTGCTTAGTTAGTTTACCCATTCAAACAAAGGGCATTTAATGTTTATTGTGCTGATTTCCATCTCTTTTAATTTTGTTTTCTTGAGTAAAGCCGAAAATTAAACATGTGAATGTTACGCTGCGCTTGAGTGAAAAGACGTGTGAACGAACCGCAGGCAGAAAACTTTAAAGCCATTCCTCAACCGATTGTCCAAGCTTAAATCACAAACAACATTCAAGCAAAGTGCTGCACATAATTTAAAAAAAAAATAAATATACACTATTGGGCGTACCAATAAAACTGGAATGTTGATTAATAGTTAATGGTCAAATTGGAAATTTGTTAAAGATGCAATTATGAATATTAAAGCTTTTAAGGTGCGTGAATTATTTTAAATTTAATTTGAGCTAGGTTTACTTGTAGAGCTAACAGGGGAAACGTTTAAGAATAAGGCACAAAAGGGAATTAATAAAACACATACTCTGTTGAAAGAGTAAGATGACAAAGAGCAGATACAATAAAAGAGAGATAATATGTAGAAGTCTTACTTTCATATCATTCATATCATATTATATTTCTCTGTCAAAAGAGGAAAACCTAATAAGAGAGAGAAAGAGATAGAACAAGAGGGCTGGTATAGATTAAAAAAGGTTTAAGAAAATCTCTGCTTAAATTTTGTATGAAATTCACTTCTAGTATCTGAACCTAGCCCATTCTTCAATTGATACAAATACATATACAGAGATTTGAGCAAGGTTTACTTGTAGAGCTAACAAGGGAAACGTTTAAGAATAAGCCACAAAAGAGAATTAATAAAAACACATACTCTCTTGAAAGAGAGTAGATACAATGAAAGAGAGATAATAAATAGAAGAGATAGAAAAAAAGGGCTGTTATAGAGTCAAAAAGGTTTAAAAAATCTATGCTTAAATTTTAAATGAAAATCACTCTCAGTATCTAAACCTAGCCCATTCCCCAACTGATACAAATAGAAAGAGCATCAGAGAGTGCTCATATACATAGATTAGAAAGCTGAACCTACAACTAGTACTTCGAGTATCTTCTGCTAGTAACTGCGCCTATCTTTGTTGGAATTGCAATAAATAAGCGCATTAGAAAGTTGTTTGCTTGTGGGCGACAAAAACAACAACACATTAATAATAATAATAGTAAAAATTATAATGTTAACTAACCATGAGTAAATGGGGGAGGAACAAGAAAAAATCAAATTAAAACGAAAAAAAAAACACAAAAAACAGATAATAGAAAAGAAACGTAAAAAATGCCAAGCACAATTAAAATATATATATAAAATAAAATAAAATAAAAGTCAAACGCAACGTGGGCGAAATGAAGTGAAGTCAAGTGAATGAATTGCCACTTGCGTTGGCGAATGAATATTCATCATTATTATGCTAATAGTCGTCATTGTGATCGTAATGATGATCAACTAAATATGTCATATGTCGTTTGGTCAGTCAGACTGACTGACTGACTGATTCATCAGTTTGGGCACAAATTGATTGCGTTATCTAAGTACCGCAATTAAAATTCATTAAAATATTTACGCATTAATTTTCATGTGGAATGGAAGGAAAGGGAAGGAATGTAGAAATAGAGTTGGGGATGAGCTCATTTCGTGGGCGTTGTGCTCGGTAATCGCCATTGAAATTGAGCTGCTAATTGTAGCTCAAACATATGCAGAAAGAGATGAAAGCAGAGAGAGAGATAGTGAGAGAGAGAGAGAGAGCATGATATCGGTCAGGGTTAAAGACAACCGAAATGATCAACAGAGATAACGCATTCGATCCGTCCGTCCCATCGATCATCATCAGCATGTCGTAAGATAGTTCAGGGTTCATTCATCGCTTATTGCGTTGATTTCACGCTTATGATAAGTGCTATAGAACATGTTTCGTTCCTCATATAATTAAGAATTATTGTGATGCCAGAGAATCTCTTAATTGCTCCATTCGATGATGGAAATTTATATTCAAAAAAATTGTGAATGTTTGTGTGTGTGTGATGGGAAAATATTGTATGGAATTTTTATAGAAATTGTGACTCGCTTATCCATCTTGTTGATTTAATTTAATGTTTTAGTTCTATTTTGAATCATTTAAAGTGGACAAGCTTTATTAATGATGTCATAGTTGACATAGTTATTTAATAACATTCTGTAAACTTATTCAACAAGTTTTAATTTGATATTTAAAACTTTTTCGATGAAACTAAAAATTTGACGATCTAATTTCTAAAGTCAAAGCTTACGAGATTATACAGATATATTATAGATTCAAAATGAATTTTTAATCGATCAACATCGATCAATTATCAGCTTAAACTTTTATATTGATAATAGAAAGTTAAAAATATAAATTATATATTCGTCAATGAAATACTTACCTAAAAACTATTAAGAACTATTGTCACATATAATAATACATTGTAAATAAACGTTTAGCCACAACAAATGTCATATTTAACATTCATTCATTTAACATTCATTCAACATTCAACATCATTCATTTAAACAAGATGACCATGTGTAGCCTATACTATATAAATTCTAGGCCAAATTTCTTTGCAAAAAGACTGTCAACTTTAAAGTTATGTAATGGATATTTGTCGCACCTTCTTTATAATTTTTGTGCAAACATTTAAAATATTTATGACATTTTTCTATATGCAAAACTTCTCATTAGTTCTTTTTATTTTCATACCTGAGTTTACCCTGTAAATTCAATGCCGCAGATCTGACAAATATCTTAAGCATTTTACTTGGCAGTTAATCAGCTAATTACATCAGTTCAATTCATAGCAAATAATTCATTCGATTTGTGCGTCAAGTCAACAAGCGCCCACTGATCTTGTCGCTCCAAAAACGTAGCCCACAAATACAACAATAAATATACAGATATACATATATATATAAATGCATATATATATCTAGTATATAGTTTGTTATGTATCTGCAGCTTTAAAGACCTACATAAATGAAGATTTATATGTATATCGGCCTCGACACATACCGTGCACAATTTACATAGATACGTGTGCATATAAAAATATAACTATACACACATAGATACATTTGTGTGTAGGTGTGTGTGTGTGTGTGTGTGTGTGTGTGTTGTATGTGTAGATATTTATTTACCTGACGCATTTTCCGAGTGTCGCAAACGATTTGCGCTCTTCGCTTGTTTCGCACATTTTTCATCTTTGGCCTTTGATTGTTGTTGTTTGTTGCATACCCTGTATTTAGAAAAAACCTCTTAAGCGGGTATGCTCAAATACTAGACAGTTGAGATACTTTTAAAGATATATAAATATCAACAAGTTAAAATCAAACTCAAAGTCTTGAAAATTTGCTTTTTAGTTGTATATAGGGTATCTAGTAGTCGCACACAACGTAATAATTTTAAAATTTGTTTTAAACAAAGGTAGTTTACCTTAGTTAAACTATATAGATTGTCATTAACGCTTCTTAAAGTTAGCATTAACTAAAGAGTATGTCCTAGTTTAGTATTTTCTGTTTTGTGCGATTTTTTAAATGGGTATTATTAATTTGTAACAATTTCTTTAAAGCATTGTAAGATGTCTATATATTTTTGTTTCGATCATGATCTAATCAGTTAAACTTAGAAATGATATATAGTTTTTCTATTAATTTGTTAGATTTGCGTTTTCATCTTTTCTACATCATTTCTTGACAGAATTCAGATTAGTTTTAATCTCACATCAATATGTTTAACAATTCAAAAAATCGAAGTTCATATTTGCTTGTCTGCTTTTTCACATTTTCCGCAATATTTTTGGATTTGTTTTTACACATGGCAAAAAAAAAAACCAAATACAAATACAATTTGAAATGCAAATGCAAAGTAAAAACATTATTCATTTCCAGCGAACTGAAACGCCACCAAACAAATTGAAAAACAAAATAAAAATTTAAATGATATATAAGGAAATACCATAAATTCCTTACACAAACGTCATAAAGATACAAAATTTTCTACACAAACTGAACTGGTACCAGAATAAAGATACAGCTGCGACTGTCAGCTACGATATAAGATTTTTATCTCTTTCTGAGTTCAATTTTAGCATTTTCTTCAGTTCCTTTCATATATTTTTTGTAATTTGGCATTTCCGGTTCTATAATATAGAAACTAATTAATTTATAGAGAAATTGATCTAAAAGCATATTAATTTAAATGTATTACTAATTTTTCAACTCTAAGTTAGTTTAATATTTCTTCTAGTAATACTCGTTATTATTTGAGCGAGTTGTCGAGCTAGTTTTTCAAAATGATCAACGTATATTTTAAACGGTTTTAAATGCTCATTATTCGTTGTTTTTAGAGCAATATATGTAGAAGATTATTTTTAAAATACTAGTTAAAAAACTATAATGAAAAGTTTGCTTGTTTTACTCGTTTTTAATTATACTCGTTAAAAAATACTAGCTGTGGTTTTGACAGAGAATTGGAATGCAGCTTCAAGAACAATCTTTGAAATACTCGCTATGTTTCAAAATTGCTCGTTAAAATGTGAGCGAGATTTTAAAATCTTTTAATAACTCGTTGCTAAATTCATTGCTTAGAATTTGTCCTTTGGAAACACTCGTTAAAATGTAAGCGAGATTTGAAAACCTTTAAATTACTCGTTAGAAAATTCTTTGCTTGCAAACTATTCGCTATAAGATACTCTCTGTTGCTTTGAGTAAGATTCAGAGCGCAGCGATTCGTTTTCTGGAGTCATTTGAAGAGTGTGCTGTTAAAGCACTCAAGTGCAAAATGCTCATCATCATCATCACAATTATCAACAACATTAACAGCGAACATCATCGGCAAATCAACAACAACAACAACAATCGCAACATAAACATCAGCAATAAAAAGAGCAACAACTAAAACAGCAACAACTAAAACAACAACAACAACAATTACAATAACAAGGGCGGCAGCATCATTCAATTGCTCAAATGTAGAGCATGAATAATTATGGGAAAAACAACAACAACAACAACAAAATGTAAGACAAAACCGAAACGTCTACAAATGCGCTGGCAATTAAATGATTGGCATTGATCGTGAAATTTGATAGCAATTGTGCCACAGCAAAAAATTTACATACTTGCCACCAGACAAATTGTCTGACAAACTCTCTGGCAACTGACAAACTGGCAATTGGGAACTGGCAACATGCCAATTGCAACTTGAGCTACTCTTTGCAATTTAGCTTCCTCTTGTTTTCTTTAAAAACAAATTTAAATGACAAGCAAAAGATACAAATTAGCTTAAACATTTGACATTCTGTTGTTGTTGTTGCTTCAATCTTAATCTTAATTGCATCTCATTTGCATGCCTCGTGCTGTGGCAAGCTAATGAGGCATTTTATCTGCCAATGACGTGTGGACGTTGCAGTTTCCCCCCCTATTTCCTATCAATCTGTTGCAACTCCTTGCAAAAGAACCCCCCGTTTATATATGCACATACATACTTACTACGTATATCTTGTATAACTAGTCATCATCAGGCACTTGCCAGTTTATTGTGCCAGTTTTTACATATTTCATTTTTCTTTCGCTTTATTTTGTAAGTAGAATGCATTGCAGCACACAAAAATCGCATAACGAGTGCCACTCGTCGTCTCTTGTTATACCCTGTAAACGGACAGAGACGGAAGAAGGGTATTCCTTTACTCAGTAACAATAGCATCAAGAGAGAAATTTATTCGAATGGTATTAAATAAAATGTTTAGACAAAATTAACCCGTCAATTTAATAAACTTGCTTGTGAATTAAATTAATATACTTTTTTTAAAATGCTTTCAGGAAAAAAATTAATGTATATGTTATTTGTAATCATTAAATATGTTTGCAGAGTATCTGTTGGTCGAATATTGATTAAAAACTATATATAAAACCCACAACAAAATTTAAGCAATCGGTACTATCGGTTACAATCGATAATTATCGCTTAACATATATTATAGGTATTTTTTTTTTATTAGAATAACCGATAAAAGATTTTTAACTAATTGATAATTTAGTCAATAGGTTTAGTATCTATTATAGAGTATTTAACAGTGGTATATATCTCTCGTTTAGCCGCATTCTTAGTAAGAATTTCTTACTTGTTTCTTGTTGTTGTTGTTGCTCTTGAGGAGGGTGGAACATGAAACATTTGCTGCTGATCCAAAATGAAAAATCCAAGAAAAAATTCCTTGTGCATTCGCTGGGCGCATTGCGCTAAAAGCGGCCATAAAAAAAATGCTGTGTAAATTATAGGAACTGCCAACAAATATTGTCGGCGCTTATGGAAAATACTTATTTATTTTCTTTACTAGCCTGACTGACATCCCTTATCCTCCCCCTCTCTCTGCGCCCATGCGAATAATGAGTCTTTGTGCAACAAATTTACACGTTTCAAAAAAAATTCTTTTTAGATATAGACATGAATATATTGTCGGAGATATAGATATACATTTTACGACCAGTTTTCATCAGATTTTTGTTGTAACTGTAAATCTTTGGAAAACAGTTTTGAAAAACAGTTTTGAAAAGTGTTGTTGGAACTAAATTAAATCAATTTATTTATTTATTATTTTTTTGTTTACTTAAAACTCTTTAAGTCGGACTTCCAAAAACACATTTCACTATATTTTGAATAGTGGGATATGTAAGCTAGAAACAACTTAAAGTAAAATGTAAAAAAAAATGTAAAGTATTATTCCGAAAACGTAAAATTTTTAATTCTTTGAAAAACAGTTTTGAAATGTGTTGTTGGAATTAAATTAAATTTTTTTTGGCTTACATAAAACGCTTTAAGTCGGAATTAAAATAGCACATTTCACTTTATTTTGAATAAAATTAAAGCTCAAATAAAATTTAAAGTATGACTCTGAAGAAGTAAAATTTTTAAATCTTTATTTATTAATCTTTTTATTTAATGATTCATTTAAAATCTTATTTTCTAAATGTATTTACGGATTAATGGAATTAGAGCACAAGAGTAGAATAAAGATTATTATCATTGGTTAATGTAATTAATTTAAAACTTGTTTTGCAGAATGTGGTGGACTATAACTGGTAACTTTGGCAACATTCTACCCATCGATTGGTCCAAGTCGTACACACGACAGATGCACATGCCGACCTTAAATCTGGGACAGAATCGTACAAAGCAACAGCAACAGCAACGCAACCAACAACAGCAACAGCAGCAACAACAACAACACCAACAAAATCAACAGCAACAACAACAACTGGATGCACAAACACCTGGAGATGAGTTCAATGACTTGACCAGCGAGGATGAAGCGGTGGCCAATGATTTGGATATGCATGCATTGATATTGAATGGCTTAAACGGTGATGTGGATGAGCCCATTAAAACCGTAGAGGAGGTGATCAAGGAGATTGATGATATTATGGATGAGGCTGAGAGTCCGCTCGATGAACCCGACAACTGCGATTCCGAGGTCATTGAAAAGGCGCGCGAGGTTCTTGGTGCGCCTCTCTACGCAGAGAGTAAGTTTTGAATCGTTAAAGCTAGGTATGGACATATAAAAAAAACAGTTGCTAAATTAGCTAGATAAAGTTTAGCCAGAGCTTTAGCTGGTTTGTTTGGAGAACGGGTAACACAGAGTTGCCAGATCAAGAAATTGTCGTTTTTCAACACTGCAAACTTTTAGTTCGGGTGACTGTGAAAACATGGAATTGTTCAAACATTTTACACCTGACAAGCTAAAAATGATCGTTATTAATTTGAAAAGAAAACAAAGGCGCCTGAAGTTTTTCAACCAGGATAAAATTGAAAGAATATAAGTTAAAAGAAAGAAAAAAAGAAAGTTTGCTAGTGTCAAATCTTATGTCCATACTCAGCTTAAGAATTAACAATTCTCCATGTGTTAACTTTCTTTCTTTTCTTTTTTGAATTTAGAGCTACAATATTTGAGCAGCACACAGCTGAATGAACTGTATATGGAGATGGAGATGCTCATCCAGGAGCTAAGCGAGACACTGATTAATGAGCTGGCGCTGCGCGATGAGCTTGAATATGAAAAGGAACTGAAGAATTCCTTCATCTCGCTGCTTTTGGCCGTGCAAAACAAGCGTCGGCAATATCACGTCGAGAAGAAACGTGGCAAGTTCCAAGGTATGTCAATATAATATGATGATATAAAAGAAACAGTTTGATATATAATAAATTACAGGTCCAGAACCCAAATACTTGACCACTGTCATACCGTATCATCTGGAGAACGGCACACCCAATAATCAGTCGCTGCAGGTGCTGATCAAAAGTAAGTGAGCAAATCTTGTGAGATTAATGGGAAAAAAGACTGTGAAAAACTGTGAGCTGAAGGATAAGATATCATTTTTAATGATAACTACATTGCAGTATTTTAGATAACAAAACAAAGGAATTAAGACATTTATAGAGACACATAAGAACTTTAAAGCTTAAGATTAGAATATTATTATTAGATAGTAGACAGTAGTTTTTTCGAAATTTTTTTATAATTTTATTTTGTGATTTTAATATAGAATCATTTTCTAATCTTAAAACAAAAATTTTAAGATTAAGTTTTAGCTTATAAATCAAGCGTAAAAGTTGAATGTAAATGTTTTATATCAAAATTTCTTATAACAAAAATTTGAAAACATAAAGGACTTATACAAATAGATTAAAAAAATTGTTTTAAATGGAAAATTAAATAGATATTTTGTGAAAGTTTTAAGGGAAATAAGGTATTTTCTGTTTTTATCCAAATTCTTTATAGACAAGTTTTTTCCTACTTTTAGTATTATATCATATGTAGTATTCATTGCAAGTTTATTTAATATTTTTATTACCACTCTTTGATATCTTCTAAATCAATTCACAATTTCTTTATCTTTCTTGCAGTACTCAAGGCTATTAATGAGGACAGTCCGACGGTGCCGACGCTTCTAACGGATTACATTCTGAAGGTGCTGTGCCCCACATAAATGAATGAATGACAAGCTGCAATAACAAATACAACAACAACCACAGCAAGAACAACAACAATAAAACAATACTCTCTATTTCTCTGTCTATGTTTATATGAGTATATACATTTAAACTAGTTATATTGCTTACAATCTATTAACTACATGAACAAAATTTAAAATGTAATGGAAGCAATTAGTAACTAATCCAGCACCCTCTAAACCCTATCCCCTTACCACCTTACCCATGTCCTTACCCTTCACCTCTATTTCTCTCTGCAATAATAATGCTAATAATAATAATAATGCTCCCACTAAAAAAAAGAGATGGTCTTAAGCTGCAGATTCCGAGTACTCAATAAAGAGAGAATGATAGATAGACAGAGAAATAGAGAGAGAGAGCGGGAGAGAGAAGAAATTAATTGAGAGAAAGAGATAGAGATATTGTGAATGTTTAAGCTTAAAACACATTGCACGTAATACTCAATCTAAATGAAATTCTTAACTATACGCTTAAACAATTACCATATTTAGATATAGTATATCACACAATGGCATAGTCGAATATAATCCTAAACCCCCCCCTTCCCCTCCCACCCTTCCCTTAAGCAGCACTCACTCTAAATGCTTCAGCAATGAAAATGATATATGTAATATCTAGAATAATAATGCCATACGATAAAACTATAGAGAATTGATTCACATGTTTTCTCAATTCTTCGACTTCTCTTCTTGCCTCATTGTAATGTGTGTTTGTCGCTGCTTTTCAGCTGAAAAGCCCAATTGATTTGGGCCAGTTTAGCATATTATAAACATAAGTGTGCAGGGTATCCAATAGATCTGCTATATAACTATATTCATACATACAAACACATTACATATATAATCGTAAATTGTATGTAAAGAAAATAAAGAGCGAAACGAAATGAAAATAAAAGAAAAGAAAAGAATAGAAAAAGAGATATAATTTAAGCTCCAGTTTATATACCTGTATGTTGTACGTACTTTATATATACACTTATATATATATATATATATATATATATATAAACTATATATATATATATGTAATTTGCTTTTGGCTCTTGCTCTCCATTCGCTTCAAGATGTACTCCCAACGAGTTTGCATTTTGCTATCATCATCTCAACTGAACATCAGGTTTATTATATTATATTCAACATATTTTTATGATTATTATTATTACTATTATTATTGTATATTGTATGCATTCGATTATGTACTATATAGTAATTGTTTTCAAGTTGTTAAAATTTTTTTTTTTATTTTGATTTCGATCCTATTTTTTATGCTCCCCATTATTGCATTAAGATTACGCATAAAAAGATAAATTTATATTATTATTATAATTATTATTATTAATTAAATAATTGATCATGTTTTAAGCTCGAGGCGTAGCGAGTTGTGTGCGTGGCCATAAAATGCTTTTTGTTTTGTTTAAAACAATTTGATTTAAAATGTAATTTTAATTTGCATGCAAAACGCTGTGTTATTTACTTTTACCAAACATGCATAAATACAAATACAATTACAATTAAAATGTATACATTTAACTACAACTACATCAATATAAGATATATGCAATAAAAATATACCAGAAAAATAAAGTAAAAAAAATTACAAATAAATAGTTTAAAATTCAGTCAGACGCACAGTTCTTTTATTTATTATTTTATTAACTCATTATTTGAGCTGCATTTGCTTAAAAATATATAGCTAACGAATTAAACGTTACATCGGACAGTCCAACAACAAAAAGACAACATTTATATCATGTTTCACATTTCAAATACATAAATCAAATCAATGAAAATTTGTTAACTTCGGCTAACCGAAGCTTGCATACAAAAATTTCCAAAATTGAAGCGAACATTTTGGAAAATTTCTATGTACGAGTACACACCAAATTTAATGCAAATCTTAGGTACCTTTAATAACACACAATATGCATTCATTAACTTACCTAAGTCTTAAACAAAAGACATATATAGAAAGAATAACTTCATAAATGTTTACGATTCATATAAAAATATATATATACATATATATACAGATATATCTAATATATATGATCGCGCTTTATAAACAAATATAAAAAAAAAACAAATGAATACTTGATATTTACTAAAATGCAAATTCCATTGAAAAAAAAACAATAAACTTTTTTTATGTCTTTAAAGGGCAACAAATAAAATGCTATATGATTATAAACGACACGTAAGTTTGAGTGAATTTGTACATTTATTCAAAGAGTCCATGTTAATGTCGAAAACGTAGGCGAGCAAAGTTTGGAATTATATTTATTTGATAAATTAGTAAAGAACAAAAACACAAATAAGATGCATATAAAATATATATAAAAATATATGTATACATGCAATGCAATGCTCTATATACAGAAAGGGAAAAACTTTAAAATTGCTTAAATAAAAACAAAAATACAAAAGCCAAAAACTTCGTGTTTTTTATTCTTTATTGTCATATCCCGATTGGAATAATTATACAGTAGTACGAGCGCCCAAAATTCATTAATATGAACACGTTTATTGTAATTCATATTGTAAAATTAATAAGTCTCTTATTGCATAAATAAGCAACACCTCAAAGAGAATTTGAGCTGCGCGCCAATAATTTGCGCCATAGTACATAATTTTTGAGCACATTGTAGAGAAATGTTGCCAGATCGATGAAAAGTAGTTTTTGAGATGCCAGACTCGTGGAAAAGTTGGTGGAATGATTTGATATCAGCTGTCGCCAAAAAGAGAGGTCGTCCATCATCACTCCTTTTTTCGAAAATGTACCTTTTTTCGAAAAAGTACTTATTTTTTTAAACAAACGTTTTTCTGGAGTGGCAGCACACGGTTTAGGGACGCTGCGCTGAGAAACAACGGCACTTTTCGCTCATTAAACGAACTGGTCTTGGGATCTATTGACTGAACAAGCTCTTTTGGTATCTATTCACTGAACTAAATGACCTACAATCAGGGATTTAGTTCGCTCGTTCACGTTAGGGAATCAGTTCAATAGATCTTAGTCCGAACGATTCAATACAACTCTAACTAGCCTTGCCTATCCATAGTTTTTTTTTTGTATCCAAACAGTAAAAATAAGTTTAAACAAAAGCATATACATATAGTTCATTTTTTTTTCGTTAAGTGTAAAATTTATTTATTTTTTAAGTGCGCGTTCAATAAAAAAATGTCATCGCGAAGGTAAATCCAATAGGAAAAACGACAATGTACACACACACACACACGCATACAAGATTCGTGCACACACAGTTCAAATACATATGCACCATGCACACTCGCACACGCACACATTCCCCCACACACGCTCGAAATACACATGCACATACACATAGATACACTCTGGGGCTATTTACATATGTATAAGTATATACAAAAATCAAAAAAAAAAAGCAAAGAAAAAGAAACAACAACATTGAGATAAAAAAGTGCAACAAAGTGCTGAAAGTAAATTGCCTCGCAGCAGCCGCCGCTTACGTTGTTGGCCCCTCCTTTAGCCTCGCCCCACCAATTTATATAGCAATATCGCTCGTGCTGCAGCTACAACTACAGCTGTTGCTATTGCTGTTGCTGTGTCTGCCATCTCTGTTGCTGCTGCTGTCGCGGCAAATGGGTTAACCGAAGGGGGGCTTGGCCAGTCAGGTGGCAGGTGGCAGGTCAGCGGCTATGGTGAATTTCTATGCTGAAAATGTGCACTAGGGAATTAGGCACGTATTTAAATTTCCCTCACGATCGCGATGGCCAAACACGACTCACGACCCCCCAAACGGAATTTCTTAAACTTTTTAAAGACTTAAAATATTTCAATTGTCGAACGATTGCGTCTATGACAATTTATATATTGATATACATACATAGTAGACGGGTTTTAGCTAAATGTGTTCAAGATGTTAATGATAATACTGAATACAAAATCTACGATATTAATGCATTTAAAACAGATGAACGTGATTATATTAAATATATATTTACATACGTAGATTTATATATTTTATAATGGGTTCTGCCACGCCTTCTTTAATGCGTTACACATTTTTGTAAAAAATCATATTACCCTCTGTAAGAGTATAATAATAAAAGATTCATTTTGCGAGTAACAATATATATATGATTACTTTTAACTCACACATAGACACATTCCAGCCCCTGTAATACATATAGTATAGATTGATACATGTATTTATTTACATTTACAGATGGTTCCACCCAACGATAACGGGCATCGAAGCTGAAACATTATTACAGGAACAAGGTTTCGACGGTTCATTTCTAGCACGTCTATCATCATCAAATCCCGGCGCATTCACGCTTTCCGTACGTCGGGGTAACGAAGTAACACACATTAAAATCCAAAATAATGGCGATTTCTTTGATCTCTATGGAGGTATGTAAATGACTACACAAACAATCAACTATTTAGATGCATAACCAACTATTTCCCTTTCAAAATTTTTTAATATATTGTAGGGGAGAAATTTGCTACATTGCCGGAGCTGGTACAATATTATGTGGAGAATGGGGAGCTGAAGGAGAAAAATGGCCAGGCAATTGAGCTGAAGCAGCCGCTCATATGCGCTGAGCCCACAACGGAAAGGTGAGTGTCTCGGCTAAATATCCTTCCAATCAGAATATGTAGTTGCAATCGGTGATAACAGCTGTTACTGTTGTTATGTTTACATTACGCTTTTGTTATTGTTATCGGACACAGTGCCTCATTGAACAATGTCGCCATGCTGTCTATAATACATACATTTACCACACACACACACATGCACAATGGGATGTGCACGCGTGTGTGTGTGTGTAATATGCATATCTATGCCATTTCCTTGACCTAATTCTATATACCCTTGCAGAGGGTATTTTAATTATCTTACACATCTCATATGACGACAACTGAAATCGCATGCAGTTGTATATATATATGTTTATATATTCGCGATCAGGACAATGAACTTTCAGTCGTTGTTATTGTCATGCCGTTCTGTCTGCTTTTAGTCTCCTAATTCTATTATACAGATTATAATCAGATTATAATAGGTAATTACCTATTATTATTATAATCAGAATCGTACTAATCAGGGAAAAACTAACTGTTTAATTTTTAGTACCGGAACTGAAACCGTAACCGAATGACAATTCTCTGTCAAGAACCGAATACCGAAACGTTTGTACCAGTACGGTTGTGGTTATAGAGTTGACCAACTTCAAAATGTCATAACTTGATCAAAACGGAACCGATTTCCAAGTGGAATATCATTTTAATCATGATTTGAACTCTTAATTCATTCTGCATTCAAATTTTTATCATCTAGAAAATTTTGATATTTTTTCGATTCTTAGCTATCTATCATCCAACTTTCCATACTTACCCCTTGACATTTTTTCAAAAACTTTGATCTCTCATAACTTCACTAAAAATTGACCGATTTTCAAACGGAATGGCATTTTGATCATGATTTGGACTCTTTATTTGTTCTGCATTCAAATTTTGTTCATTTAGAAAATTTATTTATTTTCGACCAAGGTTCGATTTTGATGCTAAGGGGGGGGGACCCTTGGAAATTTCGAAAATTCAAAATTTTAAATCTCAAGTTTTTACTTTTAATCAACTCCCAATATCGTTAATAGTATAAAACAACACTTTAAACTTGATTCTGAGACCTTTCATATTTTTGTAAAAAATCATGTGAAATTGAACAAAAATTTGGACTTGTAAAGTGACTAACTCCAAAGTCTGACCAACTTTATACTGTCATAACTTGATCAAAACCCAACCGATTTTTAAGTGGAATGTCACTTTAAACTTGCTTTGGCCTCTAAATTCATTCTTCACTTAAATTTTTATTAAATCTGATCTTTCCTTTCCGACACTTTTTTGTTGTGTGGCTGTGTAGCGTATTGATAAGCATTTCAACTTTTTTCCTTTGCCAACGAAATTCGCAATATGTTGTTTGTAGCTCAGAAACATTAAATTGGCAATATTTTGCTAGCAGATTATGTTGCCAAGAAGAAAGCATCACTTAGCTATTCGCACGCAATGCGACACCCTGTATGCTGCGTTAACAGCGCAACCAAAAAAACATTAACAGACACGTGCCTAAACATGTGCACAGATATGTAACAATAACAGAACGCTGTTAAAATGGATCAAAGCGACTGTTATGTTTGTATGTTTCTGTGTGGAACGTTAACGAAATTAAATGAAATTCAGTGTGAATAATTTCTAAATTCGATTGAACGCAGCAATTTGCAAACACACACACACACAATAACAGGTAGACTGTTAACGACACACACATACACATACAAACATACACCCACAATGTGTTGACCATACAAGCAATGCATTGTGCTTTTGTTGCTGCCGCTGTTAATGCCTTTTGCAACCCACACACACACACACACTCACACACATACTAAACACGCACACGCTTAAGTATTTTTGTTATTTATTGCTTATTAACATTTTTGTTGTCTGACTGTCAAATATTTTATTACAATGGCTTCTCCACTCACTCAACCCAAGCACCTTCTCTCTCGCTCACTCTCTTTCTCTCCCTCTCTCTGTCCCACTTATACACCCACTCATATTGTAACTTCCCATCTCGCTCGCTCTTTGTTTAATGTGTTTCCAATGCGTTGTTGTTGTTGTTTTGTTTTGTTGTGTTTTGTTTTGTTGTTGTTGCGTTTTCCGCATCCTAACGGTCAGCCACCTTTTGCGTAAGCTGCCACGCCCACTGACTTTGACCGTCTGCCTTTCTGGCTAATTTTGGCGTTCACTTAAAAATATCCGCAACTCGAAATTCAAAAACTCGAAATCGAACTGCAAATCGATAATCAAAAGACGTTGAGCTTTTAAACTGTGTTAAGTGTGCATTTTGCTGACGTTAAACGGCAGCAGCATCTTTATCTCCCTCCCTCTCCCACTCACCCACCACCCCCTCTCGCAATCCACAATCCACAATGCAATCCACACCCTGTGGATTTGTGAATTTCGCAATATGACGCTCTGTGGGTCGAAGTATTGTAATGATTGGTTCTTGTTTGGTTATTTTTAATTTTGCCAGCGAATTATTTTTTTTTTTTTGTATTTTTGTATTTATAAATCGAATTTGATTTGTTCCCTTAACTGATCGCGCGAGTAATTTGCCGGTACTCTTTCGTCAGTCGCACAATGACGTCTGCATTTATTTGATTTCGGCTTTTCATGATTCTAAAATAAGATTAGCCAAAGCCAAAAACACAGGAACAAAAGAAAGTAGTGATGTAAATGTACACAAAGAAATTGAAAACACGATTAGCGCGGAAGCGATTTTCAAATACCTTAACTCGATTTTTTTTTGACGATTAATCGAGTTAATGAAACCGATTTTTCTAAAAAATCTAACATTCAAATCTAATTTGACTTGGCATTTAAATTAGAATATCCATTTTTTCCATTATTGTCCTTTTTCCTTAACTCTTTTTTAACAATTTAGTTATTTGGGAAAACTCCATATTTGTATATCGATATATTAGTTGACGATTGCTCGACAACAACTCGATTCTTTTTTTTTTTCTTTTATAAATTCGATTCACAGTTTGGATTTCCCTCCCTTGCACTTTCTCCTACTTCTTCATTGAAGTTTGTTTAATTACAAGCCATATTCTAGAGCTTTAAAACTCTCACTTCTTATGTTTGGATCTAAAGCTCCCACATAAATGTTTTCTGATCAGCTTTGTGGGAGGAAAATTGAGCTTCCGCCTTAAAAGCTCTGCTCAGTATGCATAGTACAGCCACCGACCGCCATATTATTATTGTTTTTGTAATTGTTAGTGTTATTGTTTTTGTATGTGCTTGTAACGTGTTTTACATTGTTAAGTAATTTGTGAAACGTATTTCCCGAAAAAAAGAACCCAATAAAAGACAATTTCAGCCGATGGGATTCCCTCACTGAACTCGAGCAATCATCCCTAAAAAAAAGTGTAACATTAATTGGTAAAAAGTTCGGGAATCTTGCTTTAGGAATCTTTCTTTATCTGAGCTAAATCATGTCTTTATATTTCTAATATAGAATTTTCCAAATTTTCTTATGTCTAGTCTTATGATGTAGAGTATATATACTTTTATAGGGTCGGAGACGCCTCCATTTCCCTGTTATACACATTTTAATAAATATAATATACCTTGTTACTTATTGCTTAAGTAACGGGCATAAAAAGTACAGAAGCTTTGTTTTGGATAAAGAGTATAAAAAAATCCCATTTAATGTGCTTTTTATAAAAATATAACAAATATGTAAGAGCTGAGAAAAAATACTTTATACTTAGATTTATGTATATCTTAAGCTGGAAATCAGGTTTACTACAATATACAATTAAAATAATTACAAAACTTATTTAATACAATATAATATGCGATCCAATTCACACTAATACAATCTATTTTAATTGCAATTAAATATAATCCAATAAAACGCAATACAATATAATCCAATAAAATCCAATATAAGCCAATTTAATTCAAAACAACTCACACCCCAATCAATATCCTTAAGCCGTTAAAATTAACCTTTAAGCTATGACCACAACAATAACAACAACAACAACAACAACAATATTAAGTGCAAGTTATAATTAATACGCTGTTTATGAAGCTAAAACGTGGCATTTAATAGTTGCAATTAAAATTGATAATTGATAATTGTTAATTGCATTACTTTCTTCTCGATTAGTGCGAGGCGTTCTCCAGATTCTCCGGGCATTCTATAGTTCCATAGTTTTAACCTTTCTAGAGATCAACTTGACGCATGGCAGAAAATGGATGGGAGAGGGAGAAAAACACTTACAGCAAATCTGACAATAATCAATTAAGTTTTCAATTTGTTTTGTGTTGGCGTGTTGGATAATGGGTCGCATACCGTAAACACCAACGATCCCCTCCACCCTCTAACCCCTCCGGGGCCTGATCCGGCTGATTTGAAGTGTAGCTTGAAATGTTAAATGTTTACAATTTTCGCCATTAAGACAAGCCTACAGAATGCTTTATATAAATTATGCCGTGCACGTTGACAGCTTCTCGAATGTGTATCCGTATCTGAGACGGAGAATTGAGAATCTGTATCTACAGTCGTAGCTGTATCTACGACAACACTACAAAGTGCCGTCTATATGGCTCATATATGGCATATATAATTTTCAGTCCCCCCCTCTAATTATATTTGTGGTGCGTGTCATCAGTCACATACGCCAGTTTAAAAAAAACACTCTGTAGACATATAGACACACTGACATCCTGAGCAACAATTATAACGATGCGATCAGGCCATAAGAATTTTATCACCTATTTATTTGGCCCATTTACCTGTCGCATTCCCTTGCATAAGATAACAACAGCATCTGTTGATGTAAAGATCACATGTTCTGAAGCGTAAACCCAATCAAAATAAAGGCCTCCACAACACAACGCAGTACAGATTATGTAGTTCCCCAAATGGCAAAAATTCACAACAAGATCTCTGATTATAGCTTTACTAGTAGAAGAAAACGATTAACCTATCATACAATCAATCCATCAAGGGATCTACTCTGTTCAGCTGTTTACTATTGTAAACAAATTATCTGCTAACGATCCTCTGGTGTGATCAGATTATGTGCTCTGATCTCTAATTGATCTTATAATTACATGCAGCAAAATCAACTAAACTAATCTATAAATGATTAACTATTTACTCTCTTCTCATATGATCAATCGAGTAGGATATATGTTGTTAAATCTCAAGTAAATTGATCTGTCTAAATATAAAAATACAGCTGGAAAACTGTTGTTCCTATCAAGAATGATTCCAGTACTGTCTCGGTAAATTTTTTCAAACATATATTCGGATTTTCTGATTGATAAAATTGATCAAAATTCAAAATCGAATTTTGGTCGAAAATAATAAAATTTTCTAAATAAACAAAATTTAAATGCAGAATTTAGAGACCAAATCATGATCAAAATGACATTCCGCTTAAAAATCGGTTAATTTTTAATAAAGTTATGATATATCAAAATTTTTAAAAAAATGTCAAGGGGTATGTATGAAAAATTGGATGCTAGATGGCTTAGAATCGAATATATATCAAATTTTCTAGATGATAAAAATTTGAATGCAGAATGAATTTAGAGACCAAATCATGTTCAAAATGACATTCCGTATAAAAATCGGTTCAGTTTTCATTAAGCTATGACTGTTTGAAGTTGCTCAGATTTTGGACTTAACCACTTTACAAGTCCAAATTTTCGTTAAATTTCACATGATTTTTTACAGAAAAATGAAAGGTCTCAGAATCAAGTTTAAAGTGTTGTTTTATACTAATTACGATATAAGGAGTTGATTAAAAGTGAAAACTTGAAATTTAAAATTTTGAATTTTCGAAATTTCAAAGGGTCCCCCCTTAGCATCAAAATCGAATTTTGGTCGAAAATAATTAAATTTTCTAAATGAAAAAAATTTGAATGCAAAATGAATTAAGAGTTCAAATCATGATAAAAATGACATTCCGCTTAAAAATCGGTTCAGTTTTGATCAAGTTATGACACTTTGAAGTTGGACAACTCTTTGACCTAGCAATTTTACCACAACTGTACCGGTACAAACGTTTCGGTATTTGGTTCTTGACAGAGAATATTTATGCGGTTACGGTTTCAGTTCCGGTACTAAAAATGAAACGGTCAGTTTCATTTAAAGTTCTAAAGAATACTTTTTAGACAGATATACAGTGCTTGATTAGATCTGACGCGATTGAGTTGTGCATTTGTTTCTTAATTAATTTAAGTAATCATTTGTATTTCAAGCAAGTGGATGTACTTCCCTTAAGTGCCTGCATGTTGTAGTTAATCAAATGAGAAATGCGATTTGTACACACGAAAACCCAGAACAGTTAGATGCTTAACTATGAGTCGATTGGGTTATATGGTTATATCGTCATATGGTTGTTGTGTAGAGACGTGTATAAATTATATCCTAAATGGTCTCGCCACACGAATTAAAGCACACGGCACGAACGTGAGGCAAACAGCAAATGGACGTAGACAAAAGCCCGTCTTTATTCCCGGACATGTGATATTGATGTGATTATTGATTCTGGTAAATCCCTCACACGAATTCGGAACAGAACACTACAGAAAAACGTGCACTCGTCGGAGAAAGGTTGTCCTTCACATAGAATAAATCGAATACACACATATCAATAATTATTATCGAACCCGGAAGATCATTGCGCAAAGAGAAAGCAAATCTGTGCAAACCACAACCACACTCGTATTACAATTTACACTAGAAAATTAACTTTTTGACCTGGTTTACATTCACTTGTTGCTTTTACTTGATTGTATAATCCGCTAAGCGCACGTACACCCAAAATATGAATACAGAAGTTCCTCCCACTCCATAGAATCGAGTATATTTAGTATTTAGTATATAATACGAACAGCTGCTAAGTTAATAATAGTCATTTTTGAAATGCCTCATAATTTAAAAGCAAGACAATAAAAGAAACGAAATAGTAAAAAGTCTATAAACTAAAGATTCATTATTGGTTTGTGAATTGGATTTGTCCAGATATTGCAAATTTTCTCTATTATATACCTAGCAAAACTATCGGTTTTACTATCGCTTCAATAATAAATATGAATATTGCCTTAGTTTCGAAACTATTATCAAAATATTGTCATTTTGTTAATGGAAATATAGTACTCTCATTACTTGATCAGCTATTAATTATTGTATAACCCACAAAACTAGCAGTATTACTATCGGTAAAATTTTAATTACATACATACATAGTATAATAGTTATTTATATTTTGAATACATGCGAGGTTTGAGAATTTTTATTGAAATATTTTATGAGTAGTATTTTTGGAGTAATAAATCTGCTTAATTTTTAAATATACTTTCTTAACGGAGATATGCGCAGTTAAAATGAGTATTTATTGTCGAAAGTAATATCGATATGTGTTCAATCTGATATTCATCTATATATTTTTTAAATCAAGACAAAGATTGTAAAAGTGAAAGAGTTACAAAGTACAGGGTATCTGATCTATCGACTATCGGCTTCTGAACTGTTATGGCTTATGCATTTTAGTACAAAACCAGTTGAGTCACAAGACTCACTGACAAAAACACTCATACATATGTTTATATGTCTGTATTTGTATGTATTTTCTACATAAGAATTATGCTAAATATGCTCAGTATGTAAATACGAGTGACTCATCATCGCAACTGCTCGCTTACTCGCTCGCTCCTGCTCTAACAGTAGCGCTCAGTCTTAAGTAAGTACAAGCAGTGCATGTCTATCAACCATCAAGTGCAAGCAGTGCTTAATTCACTGTCAAGTGCAAGCAGTGTGCATTTGAAAAGGGTTTGGCTGAGTTAACCTTGAACTTGACTATCAATTGATTAGACCCGATAAAATTCCGGCTAATAACCCCATAAACGGGGCTTGAAGGCGCCTCAATGCCAAGTCCCAGTGAACAGCGCGTCCAGAGTATAATATAACATATACAGCAATAACATGAAAAGAAGAATTGGAGACTGCGAATTGGGGGAATGTGGAAACGGGAATGGGGAATGGAAATGGCGATTGAGGATTGGGGAATGGAGAATGGACAACCGAATGCGTCGCATAGTTTCGCGCCTCGCATATTAAATTGCGACATTTGCGCACAACACAAAATGTTATTAACAATAAATTATGTTTATTTTTATATGATCATTTTCGGTTTCATGTTGTCGTTGTTGCTGTTGTTGTTAGTGTTGTTGTTGTCGCTCGTCGTGCCCAAATGCGATCGCGCTGAGGTTTTTCTTATTATTATTATTATTATCATTTTTATTACTTTTGTTATTGTTGTCATTGTTTGGTCGTATAGCGGCTGTTTTGGGCAGCATTTTAGGTTAGACGAAGGTTGTCGCTTAAATGCTCTTGAAATGGCTGTGAATGAATACGAATTATACCAAACTATTCGTACACTCAAATGGAGTAATTACTTTTAGATCTCTGTAATGCCATAAGATTGTTTATTTTCGACAGAATCAAGCTGTCGACGATTTGGTTCGCAGCAAAATATTTACTTAAATTTCATACTTTTTATGCTTTTGAAACAAGTTAGGAATCTATTTTATGGAATAGTTTGAAGTGTTTAAATACGCAATGCAAATAAATAGAGTATCAATTAAGAAAATTTTTTAATTTTTTTGTTATTTATATTGAATTTTAAAATTTTTCTCACTTTTCCTTTTACCATTTTTCTTTCGTAATACATGACAATAAATTTATAAGATAAAAATATTTACAAAATTATATTGACTATAAAAATATATATAATATATATGTATATAGAAAGATCACAGCAGGGAGCCAAGAAATTATTTCTTTTTTTTTTATGGTACTTACAAGTTTTCCTAAGATTTGTTATTGTTTATGTCATACGTTTATTTAGTTGTAAGATGAGTGCTTTTTATTACATATCTTGTTGTTGTTGTTGATGTTTATTCTTACATCCTATTAAAGTTGATTAATGTTATTGCTGTTGTTTTCGACTTTGAGACATTTGGCGTTTGACGCAGTTCCAACGAAATCTGATGATTCGACTTGGCTATCGTCTATCGGGGCCAAAACCGAACGGTTTGTCATCCCATCCCCAATATCCGCCACAACTTAGCACACAGTCTGTTCAGATTCTGTCCAAGCAAGCAGTGTGCTTGGTTGTTATAGTGTTGATATTGGCGATGTCGATGGCGCACGTCGGCATTGAGATCTGAGAGCCTCAAATCCAAAAAATGGCTGCCAAATATGCGGGGCACGTTTACCTCTGACGTCTGCGCCTGCGCCATAGAAGAGTGTTTTTATTTTTCTCTCTCGCTCTCGCTCTGCCTGTAGCTATCTCTTTCAACAAAAAAGTACCCCCCTTTCCCCCTAAGAGAAGCAAGACGAAAAAATTGCCCGCATTGTTATTCGGTTTCAATTTCATTTCCGGTAGCAGGTAACAGTCAGCGCTTACACGCTGCTTTACCATCCCATCCACATTATGACCATATACTCATTTGTACTGCTTACATACATACATATCTATATATATATATATATATACATATATACTCCTTACATACAAACATAAATGAGAATTCGGATTCTGATTCATGTTTCAAGTCGAACGTTTAGCATTCAAATAGCTGTTAACTAAGTGCATACTATAAATATATATGTATATATATATACATACAAATATACAGTGTGTCAAGTATTTGCTTTAACAAAGAAATGTATTAACAAATTATATATTTTGCAAATAGCATAAATTCAAATCTCTTGATTTTCTGTACTTACTTAATGTTTTTAAAGCTGCTTATGGTTTAGGGACAAAATTAAATAATAGAAATATTGCGATTCTTTTGATCATAACTATTTTAAACAGAAAATGTTGTATTTTGGCAAAATAATTATCCGATTAACTGTATGTCACATGCAAGCAGTATGTATTTATGTACAGTTTACTCACGTACTTAATACAATTAACTTAGTCACAGTCAACAGCAATGTGATCAAAGTAAAAGTAAAAGTTCCCCTCCAGGTGATGGGCAACTTTCAAACGGTTCTTGGCCAAGCAGTGCTTTCATGTGATCTGTTTGACCTTTCCTGCAACTGCAAGAGCAGTGCAAGAAGCAGTTACTCTGCGTAAGCAGTTACCATCAAGCAGTATTGATATGAGTATAATGACGCCAATGGCTGCACAAACAAAGCAACAATGTCTGTGATTACATTAACGTTGACATGTTATGAGCAAGATTAAGACGAGTTCGAGTTGAAGTTTAAATTAAAGTCCGCCCCGTTTGATTTTGCGATGCATTTAAAACAAAAAGCGGCGCACGCAGTCAGGCAACATTCATTCATTCACGAGCACACGATCTGAGCGCTTAGAACAGCGGCAGAGCAGCAAAACCAGCAGCAAAAGAGAACAACGCGAGTCAAGAACGTCAACAACAATAACAACAACAACTCCGACGACGACGACGAGGGCAGCAACAACAGCAGCAGCGACGACGACGACGACGAAAACCGACGACGACAACAACAAAGCGAAAGCAAACACGAAGTAGTCTGAGACTTGAGCAAAAAGCTTAACACTTGGCTGCTGGAGCTTCATTCTCGAGTTGCGATTCAACGGCGCAACAAGCAGACAATATATTAAAGTGAACGAACAAGTGCGCGCACAAGCAGTGCAACAAGCAGTCCAAGTGCGTGAGCGGCTTTTCAACAATTGTGATTATTATATCGTTTTCACAATAACATTTTACAATTAATAACTATTTAGTAAGTTTAATTAAAATATCGCGATTTAATTATTATGCCTTCGGCCGCATTCGTTTTCGAGCATCTGATTGCGGCACAAACGCGTCTGGACGACGAAGCAGCAAAAGCAGCCGCTAAATTGTCAACGAAATCAACAACAACAACATCAGTCGCAGCAACAACAACAACAGTAGCAACAACAACTCTAGTTAAAGAGAAGAAATTCTTGTCGGTTTTTAAGAAATTTGTGCAATAAGAAAACAATAACATTGTAGTAAAGAAGACTTATGCAAATGCAAAACAAATACTCTTGTTATTATTATTAACAGAACGATACAACAAATTGATCACAAATTGTTTGTATATTTATTTGCCGTTTAAAAGCAAAAACAATAACAACAGCAGCAACATCAACAACTTGTTGCTACTATTCAAAGTGTGTTTGTGTTTGTTTTTCTAAACAAGTTGTTACATAAAGAATAACAACAATAAGAACAGCAGCAGCAACAACATTAAAAAACGCGTTTTTTCCACTGTGGAAGTTTTACTTCATCTTTGTTTTTATATGTATTTTTTTTGTTTTTATTTTTGTTGGTTAAACAAGTGTTGAGAAAGTTTTCAATGCAAATACGGAAAATTTGCTAGAAAGTGAAGCAATTAAAACTAAAACAAAAGTGCAACTGCATACGACAAGCAGTAATCAACATCACAAAGCAGTGCTCGTGATCAATCAAGCAAGCAGTAACACAAAATGCTCTTCAACAAGTGCCTTGAGAAATTGTCCAGCTCGCTGGGCAATGTTGTTAATCACAAACTGCACGAGAAGCAGGTCTACAACAACAACAACAATAACAGTATTAACGACAACAATAATAATAACAATGAGTACAACAAACAGCGCAATTTTGAATATGAGCGCGCAATACAAGCGCATTATGACAGCGGTAAAAAAGGACGAAGCAACAGTCATCCAAAGTTAAAATCTAGCAAGAGTCAAAAGGCAAAGTCAGCAGCAACAACAACAACAACAACAGCTGATGATCGACAGAGTAAAAATTGTATGAGCAATGATGAACTAGCAATGATCATTAGAGGCGTTGCCCACAATAACAACAACAACAATAGAAGACGCCCGCTATCAACGACTGCTTCGTCAAGCAGTTCATCAACGGAATCACTGCATCTGCCATCTGCACCTGCCTCACCACGAGGCAGCAACAGCAGCAGCAGTTGTAGCTTCAGCAGCGCCATCGATTCATCCGCCGCCTCCTCCTATCCGGTCACGCCCACCTCGTGGTCAGCATCGCCGCCAAGTTTTACACGACAATTTGGCGGCTCCAGCGGCACACTGGCGCTCCTAGCGGCGATGCGTGTACAACTTTATGGCTTTAAGTAAGTGTTGTCAAAAACGCGTTGAACTGAAAAAAAGAACGAAGAACAAGAAAGTAAGGTTATCTTTGACATTCCAAAAGTTGAATAACCTTTTCAACAAATCATATGATATAGTAGTCAAATTTTGTCAGGATTTTTATGATAATACCAAATACACAATCTTTAAGATTGGTTAAAAAAACCTTGGAAAAAAAGGCTTTTGATACTTAAGAAAGATCTTTCCTATGATAGTTATATATGATATATTCAAATATTGTTAGTAAGTTTAAAAACAATTAAAAAATACACAATCTTTGACACAACTTTATTTCATACTAAAGTTAATACCAACTCAGGAAATAAGAAACACTAAAGTAAGACAGTTCCGGTGACGGTTATATAATATAGGCAAATTTTGTTAGTAATTTAAAAAACATTACAATAATACACAATATATAAGATTGCTGGGAATATATAAAAAAAAAACAAATTTATTTCCTACTAAACTTTAATTTTCAACCGATCATTCCAATGACAGCTTTATGTTATAGCAAAAGTGACAAAACTGTTGCAAAATTTCATTAAGATAGCTGCAAAACTGTGAGACTTGTTAAAAATTTAACAGATATGCATATAATTGACTATATATCGACTCAACTCGTCACGCTGATTGTGAATATATTTTATGGCGTCTGCCACGCCTCATTTAACGCCTCACACCTTTTTTTTTTGACTAAGTAATAATACACTCTGCAAAAGTATTAAAAAAAAAACTAATTGGGTGCGTTTATAATCGCGCGCGTTTTTTCTCATATATTTTTGTTTTTTAGTGGCGCGTGCGCAACTCAAATTAAATTGCTATTGTTGTTGTTGTTTTTATTGTTGTTGTCGTCACTGTTGTGCTTATTAGATTGTTGTTAATGGTAGAGCAACAAAAACAACAACAATAACGACAACAATATCTACAATTTGTCATGTGCCCAAAATTGTCATGCAAATGAGTAAAAATATTTAAGTTAAACATCACTAATAATAACAACAACAACAACAAGCACAGTGAGGCTAGTGACATTCTAATAGATTTCAGTATGTGTGTGTGTGGGTGTGTGTGTGTGTACTTATTGGCATACGGTATTTATTTATATGATCAAGATTTCTCATTTTCTTTGATTTTGTTGTACTTTCTTGTTTTATTTGTTTTGTTTGTACTCTTATTTATGATACGTTGGTGTCTTTCAATAACAATAACAACACCATATTAAGCTTTACTTGCTGTATACCCTGTAAATTGTTATTGAACAACCAGGCAAGTCGGTTTAACTGTTTACTCATGATTTCAATTAACCCACGTATTATAATCTTCATTTATTCGCAAACACTTTTTATACAGCGTATCTTAAAGACGCATATACTCTATTTGTTGTTATTTCTTTCAAGTTGTTTTTTTTTTTTGCTTATTTTGTTTATTATTGATTTTTGTATTTAGAACTGGAAACTGCGACATAAGTTCTAATGAAATGATCTACACCATTTAGCGAGACAAGCGAAATTCCTGGCTCATAAATAACTAAATAAATAAGGGTATCTGATAAAGCAGCGCATACCTGGAAATCGTATCTGGCACACAGTCTCCCCAGATCCCTCCCTTCTCCACTCTGTGATCAGTCTAAATAAACTCTCTTGTTATCTGGATTTAAAAAATTAAGTATATGTGTATAAATATATATCTATGTTTGCCCATCCACTCTGCAGATTCTACAGACTTTTATCAGACACGCAGGCAGCGCTCTCTCTCTTTCGCTCCCACTCTTTTCCATCTCTTTTTATATATTTAAAAGGCTATGGAATTTTTCTTTGATTTCATTTTTGATTGCTAATGAATCTTATTAGATGTACATGCTTAACTTGAAATTCACTATTAATTTTGGCATAGTCACCTCCATGATCAGTTTGCTGCACTTCCGGCTGCCCTCAGTCGACACCTCGATCAGTCAGTTTGTTAGCACAGTGGGTCATATTGCAGTTTACCGTCAGCGTGTTAACTGCATAACAGCGTTCCAATTAACAGTTCGCACTGCACTGCACTGTGCACTGCTTTGTGTTGCGAATCATGCGCTGCTTTCCTTGACAGCTTCAAGTGGCAAGCTGTCAACTGTAAATTGTTTTGCATATTACCAACTAGTCGCATATTTATTTATTTATTTAATGCTTTCATTTTGCATATTTCCGTTTAATGCATTGCACAAAAAATTATAATGTTATTCTTTTTATTTTTTGCTGAAATAAATAAATCTGCTTTAATGGTGTGAAATTCAGCTGAAAAAAAAAACAAGTTGATCAAGAACAACTTCGACAAGAGTTGAACAAAATTAATGAGATACGTTTTAATTTGTTCTCTATGTGAAATGTGAATATGCTATGAGAGAGTTTTTAAATGTTGACTGATTTAGAATGGGCATAAAACATTATACAATTAGTACTTGGAAAAATATTGCACATTTAGTTGAGGTCAACCCTTAAGTTACTCGTATTTACAACACGAGCCTCCAGTTTCAAATTGTTAATTTTTTATTTTGTCACAGGTGCGTTGGCACACAAAATTGTCAGGCTGTGACAAATGTTAATTAATGCGATATACATGCATATATTTAATATACTCATACATATACATACACGTATATGCATAATTATATAGATTTTGATTGAGACTCGAACCCAAAACTGAGGCTAAGCTGTTTGTTGACCTTTTCATCGCATTCATGAATGGCCAACAGGTTCAGGTACAACGACTGCTTCCTGTGTGTAACTGTAATTGTAACTGTAACAACTGAGCGTGCCTTTGGCAAACACTGCTTGACCTGAGCTATACCCTGTAAACTGCAAATTGCAAATTTCAAAGTCATTTCATTGTTCAACAAGCAGTAAATAATTGTATTCATTTAAAGCAAAATGATACCCTGTTAAATGATCAAAATGCTGTAATGGGTATACAAATCAAAGCTCATTAAAAAATAACTATTATTTGTTGACTTCTTAAACAGATTTACTTAGAAAAATTCCATAAATTTGACTCTAAATTCACTGTAAAATATGCCGTTCTTAAATGTTAGTTTTATTTGTTAAATATAAATCAAAAATGTAATGCAAATACCCTGTATTTGCAATGGACATGATATTTGAGTGACGCAAACGGTAGTCAGATATAAAAATAAATTTTGATGGGCGGGCAATTAAATTTAAAAGTGAATAATTTAAGTACGTAATTGCCTTTGCCAAATTTAATCATTTTTCCGTTACGCGAAGAAAAGAAAAAGGGACAAAAAAAAAAAATAAAATAAAAATAATAAATATAGACGCTGAGAAATGTGCTAATTTTGTCGACTGCTCAAATAGTAGTCAATTATCGCATTGAATCACTCTGCAATTTAACCTAAAGCAAACAAGGAGAATATGTAGAAACAGAAAAACAAATAAGAGGTAGAAGAAAGAGTGGAGAGTGTAGAGTCGCAATTGTGTAGAGTTCGATTGTGTATTGAGGTTGTAGCTTCTTTTTTATTCAAATAGTTGTAGCTGACAAAAAGCTGACTGATACGCAAACAACAGTTAACAGTTCATTAACATAATTATACATATTATCTTCGATTATAATCATTTCGAACATGACTTTTGCTTTTATTATTTATTTATATATTTTCAACTGGCTTGACAACTCGATTCTGATATGATTCAAATGATTTTTTATAAATAAACTAGAGATCAATGTGACTAATGATCTGTCGATAACAGCAAACTATCGACACTTGCTTCAATGTCATTTCCGGTGCTAAAAATACAAACTCACTCTTATCATTAACTATAGATTCCGGCTGATTCCACCTTGAATATGTAACAAAGTAACGTTCAGCATTTAATTGTTGAAATGGAAATTGAAATGCGAATCCAATAAATGTAAAGACAATATCTAAAAATAGTACAGACTGTACATATACGGAAGATAAATCGATAGACGATTATGTTGGAAGTGCGAGGGAAGAAATCTAGACTTGAATTCACATACATAACGACTACGTATACATAACGCATGAGTTTCGTCACTTGAGCATGTTTTATGATAACTATGACCCCAAAATCTGAACAACAACAACTAACAAACAAACAATACAAAGCCGTTAAATCGAAACCGGCTTAAGGACAACTCAACTGAACTCGGCTCAAATCGATTGATTTGTTTATGCATATTATTGTTGTAGTTGTTGTTATAATTGTTGTTGTCTGAATTCTGCTCGATTTACGATTCTATTCTATATCTATAGTCAGATGGCGACGAACTCTGCGTTTGTTTGTCTATATCTATACATATCCAACTATAACTACGAGTATGTACGCCTCACTCTAACTGAAATTCAAATTCAAAGCAAGTTTTTTAAGTTAGTGTTATTTATGCAAAATAGAACAGGGCAAAAATCTCAAAGTCGCTTTAGGCAAACAGTAACAAAATCAATACAAGCTGTGGGTGACAACTAAATGAATACCCTATAACATTGTATTGCTAGTGAATAGCTTTCTTTTTTGTTATACAGCTGCAGCAATAATTTTGTACTTATTTTATACTGATTACAATAACGAGTTGTTAAGTTGTTAATTGCATATAAGCGTGGCATTCAATTAAACTAGCTTGCACTGCTTGCTGCCTGCAGTGCAGTGCACTGCTTGCAAACAGTGTACAATTTGAAATGAGCTACTTGACAAGTTTTTGATGCCTTTTGCTTTCTGTGTCAGCCACTTGGCTGCCAATTGTTGTTTTGTACAAATATATATATACGCATTGATAAATACATGTATATATATTTATATATCTATGACTACTTCCATATGTATATGCCTGTCTAGAGCAGGCGACAAAGCAACAAAGCCTTATATGTATGTCGAGTCCAAGTCAATAACAACAACATTTGGATTCTAACTTGCACTTTTCCACGCGTCTCTCTCTATAGTTGTTGTTATTGTTGTTGTTTGCCTTGCATTTGTCCGTTTTCTTCGTGTTATTGCGAAACGATTCAATTCGATTTGTATTCGTTTACGTATTTGTATTCGTATTTTATTTTTACACTCTGTTTGCCTGTTAGTTTCCTATCCGTGTTGTCGTCGGCATCGTTTTTAGTTATTGTTGCTGTCATTTGGCGCTTCTCGCATGTTTGCATTTTGTGCAGTTCATAGTTGCACTTCAAGCGCGCACGTAGCACAAAATTGATTCTCCGAGACGGCGACAATTTAACCAATCGGTCAGAGATATAGTCATTCAGTCAGTCAGTTAATCAAACGATTAGTTTAATTCCACAAGACACAAATGCCAAACTGTTTAAACAATTATAAAATTATTCTTATCATTTATATATATTTATCTATTTTCAGATGGTTTCATGGCAATCTTTCTGGCAAGGAAGCTGAAAAATTGATATTGGAGCGTGGCAAGAATGGTTCGTTTCTTGTGCGTGAATCTCAAAGTAAACCTGGTGATTTTGTGCTTTCGGTGCGCACAGAACACAATGTGACGCATGTCATGATTAGATGGCAGGTAAGTGTCAAAATGACTATTTAAATGCTACTACCTCTTCTTGGTATTACTGTTGCCAACAGCGACTTATACTTACATACATACGAATAGAATGAATGCAAATCGATTTGTGGTCGACAGCAACTTGTAAGCAATAATAATACAATAACAATAACAACAGCAACAGCAGCTGAGACAAGTATTGCAAACGACTGGCCGTAAAGTTCCTCATCGTTTGACCTTGAATTAATAGTATATACATACATAGTTATATATGGCAATCTTATATACTCTATGTACATATACCGACTTGAGTCGGTAACGAGTAAATACATATACTGTATATACTGCTCATTTCAACACAATTGTGTTTAAATATTTGTTTATTGTCATCCCATTTAGGGGCTAATTCAATATTTTGCTCATTTCATACTCGTGGCGTATGCGTAATATATGCACTGCTTGTCACACTAGCTGACTGTTCCCAGAGCCAAAACTGCAGCGCGCTGCTTGAATGCCAGCATGCAGATTAACAGTGTACTTCCTTAGCGCACTGCTTGCTTAACAGTCAATATTTAAAGTATCAACAGACAATGTTAAATATTTTATTAACAATGACATATAATATTCAATAATTTAAATATATTGTGTGCTTTCCCAATAGTATAGTTAAATATTCTAAAAACCCACATTTTTTTTTTAAGCTAGCAACGATAAATATAAACTAATTTGCAAACAATTATGCATTATTCAAAACAGTTTTAGACACGGGTGGTTTTTTTTTTTGCTATTAAACATGACAAACCCATATTTTTGCCAATGTAAAGCGGACACATATAGTACTTACTGCAAAAAGGAAAACTACTGTAAATCCCCAGAAAAAGTTGTAGTATTGTTACTATTTATTGTTGTTGCTTTTTGACGCCAGTTTTTTGTAATAATGTCATTTACATGACCAGTTGAACATTTTGTTGCTGTGATTATTTAGATTTGACATTGCGGTCACGTTTGCACTTTTATTAGCTAATTGTGTAGCGTTTTTCAATTAATTTTATTGTTGCGGTTCAACGCTAACGCTGAAGCGTGCTACCCTATGCTCAGGGGCTGACAGGAAAGGGGTATGCTGCACTTTTATACTAAGAAAATTAAAAATTCAAATTTATGGTTTAGTAATTCAAAATTGTAATCTATTTAAAACTCAAATTATAAATAAACACAGGGAATTTATATAAAAAACCCCAATTTGTTATTTAAATTGTGCTTATTCTTTGTATTTTATTAGTTATCGACTTTAAAAAGCGATTGCATTCAGTGAACATCGCTCTGTCAGCTTAACAGTACACAATCAGATAGACATAGCTCCGTCAGCTTAACAGTACACTATCAGAAGGAACCTGTTGAATTATAAACATACCAGAGCACTGTTAGCTTAACACTGCAGAAGTAAACCTGTTAAATTGAAAGCTTAACAGAGCTCTTTTAACTTAACAGTACAGAGCGTGGAAGAAATTTGTTGCTTAAGAAGTCCTTTTATTTTGTATGTTGCAGGATAAAAAGTACGACGTGGGCGGTGGAGAATCGTTTGCCACTTTATCGGAACTGATCGAGCACTACAAACGCAACCCAATGGTGGAGACCTGTGGCACAGTGGTGCATTTGCGCCAACCCTTCAATGCGACGCGGATAACAGCAGCGGGAATCAATGCACGCGTGGATCAGTTGGTCAAGGTGAGTACTTCTACTTTATATAGACAAATAACAATGCTAATTATCAACAATTACTTAAAGGGCGGCTTCTGGGAGGAGTTCGAGTCACTGCAACAGGACAGTCGAGATACGTTCTCACGTCATGAGGGCTACAAAGATGAAAACCGATTAAAGAATCGCTATCGCAACATATTGCCCTGTAAGTTATTGTTTATATAACAAATTTATATTAGTTTGGTTTATCACTGCACTTTAACATAGTTAACAAGCTTTTGCCTATAAATTAGTGATTTAAATCCAAAGTTTAGATCGAGTTAAATATCGAAATAGAAAATCGCCCAAAAAAAGTCATCGAGCTGTCGATATATCGGAAAAACATTACTATACATCGAGTTGTTACCAAAAAAATAAACAATTTTCAATGTCAGAATTCACATAACTTATCGATAAGTACTTAGTTTGAAGAAAATTTCGATTGTAGATCATTCAGTTCTGCAAGTGAACTATGATAAACAAACTTTTGTGAGTTGTCGATGTTTTCATGAAGTACTCTATAATCAACCTCGTGATAATCGAGCTGTCGATATTTCGATATATTTTTACATCACTACAAAAAATAAGCAGCAATTATGTAACAGAAGAGTAATTAATTGTATTGATTATTGAATTGAACAGATGATCACACGCGTGTAAAGCTGCAGGATGTGGAGAGGAGTGCACCGGGTGCGGAGTACATAAATGCCAACTATATACGCTTACCCACCGATGGCGATCTGTACAACATGAGCAGCTCCTCCGAAAGCCTCAACTCGGTGCAATCTTGTGCAGCGTGCACGGCAGCCCAGACCCAAAGGAACTGTCCCAACTGCCAGCTGCTGAACAAGACGTGTGTCCAGTGTGCGGTCAAATCGGCCACATTACCCTACAGCAATTGTGCCACCTGTGGCCGCAAATCCGATTCACTGAGCAAGCATAAACGTAGTGAATCCGCATCGGGATCGGGATCGGGCACAGGTCCAGGTACGCCCACAGCAAGCAGTTCAACCTTGACATCGACAAGCGCCTCCCTCAATGGCTGTCTCGCCGTGCTGCTGAAGAAACACTGCGGTGATGCCTCACCCCCGCCCACATCCAGTCTGTCCAGCAGCAGCACGAATACAACAACCGTATCCGGTTCATTATTAAGTGTGGAGCGGGATATGTTCAAGACATATATTGCAACGCAGGGATGTTTGGCTAATACCAAGACAGACTTTTGGAACATGATCTGGCAGGAGAATACGCGTGTGATTGTCATGACAACGAAGGAGATTGAACGGGGCAAGACCAAATGCGAAAGGTATTGGCCCGATGAGGGTCAGTGCAAGCAGTTTGGTCATGCCAAGGTGCAGTGCATCAAGGAGAACTCCACCAATGATTATACACTGCGAGAATTTTTATTCTCGTGGCGCGACAAACCCGAACGTCGCATTTATCATTATCATTTCCAAGTGTGGCCCGATCATGGTGTTCCCGCCGATCCTGGCTGTGTTCTCAATTTCCTGCAGGATGTCAACACCAAACAGAGCACTCTGGCTCAGGCAGGCGAGAAACCAGTAAGTTAAGCCCCCTTTTTAAACAAATCTATAATCTGCTAACATTCCATCTCTCTCTCTCTCTCTCTCTTAAGGGTCCCATTTGTGTGCACTGCTCGGCAGGCATTGGCCGCACAGGTACATTTATTGTCATTGACATGATTCTGGATCAGATAGTGCGCAATGGTAAGCATTATATAGCATAATTTGATATATACAACCGAATTTGTTAGCCGTTAACATTTGACTGTTAACTTTCAAACATAACAAAGCACAGCTTTATGTAAGACTTGTGTCAAGCAGTTCATGTCATAAAGCAGTGTTAAACGTTTACATAGCCCTATCATCATAACTTCAATGTTAAGCAGTTCATATCACAAAACTCTGTTAACTGTTTACCATAACAGAGAACTGTTCATATTGCAGAAAACACACAAATTCATTCTCAATTAATCTGAAATTTCCATTGATTTTTTAAGGCTTGGATACCGAAATCGATATTCAGCGGACAATTCAAATGGTGCGCTCTCAACGCTCGGGCATGGTTCAAACAGAGGCGCAGTATAAGTTTGTCTATTACGCCGTGCAGCATTATATACAAACGCTGATCGCACGCAAGCGGGCCGAGGAGCAGAGTATACAGGTTGGACGTGAATACACCAACATCAAGTAAGTAAAAAATTACAATTACAATAGAATTGAACTAAAATGTGTTATTTTTATTTGCTTATAACAGGTACACGGGCGAAATTGGCAATGATTCACAAAGATCTCCACTACCACCAGCAATTTCTAATCTAAATGTAGCTAGTAAGGCGTCACAAGCAGGGGGAGGGGGAGTTGGAGCGTTAACAGATCCATTGGCAGCAATAAATGCTGTTAGCGGCAAACATGTCTCGAAATTGCAGCCACCATTGCCGCCGTTGGGTGCCAGCAACAATAACAACAGTGGCAACATTAACAGCAGCAATCACTGTAACAACATCAACGGCAGCAACAGCAATGCCAATGGCAATGGCAACATTCTCGGCAACGGCAGCAGCAGCAGCGGCAGCGGCAACATGCGCAAATCAAATTTTTATAGTGATTCGTTGGCAGCATTAAAGCAGCAACAGCAGCAACATCAACAGCAACATCAACAACAGCAACAGCAGCTCAACGAGCAAGCAGCGTCGCAAGCAGCGTCGCAAGCAGTGTCGCAAGCAGCAGGTAAGCAGAAACAGATGATGGGCCGGCCGGGATTACTTAAGTTGCTCACCAGTCCCATAATCTTTCAGCCAAATACAAAAACATTCCCAAAGACATGAACATTTTGAGGCAGCCGCACGTGCCACACGTGTCGCATGCTGCCCATGCTGCTGCGCCTGCGCTGCCGCCGCCACCGACGCCGCCGCGCAAAACATGACAAATGAATTTCTAAATCATAAGCCAAAACAAGCGCATACACATACACATGCACATGCACACATACACACACAGTTGACGCACTTACTCACACACACACAGACAGACAGACAGCTAAGGAGAGCGAGCGAAAAAAGCAAAGAGTGAGAAAGAGAAGAGCTGCAGATATAAAGAGTTTATTCACTTACACTTACGGATTTACACTTGAAATACACACAAACACACTCTCTCTCTCTCTCACAAATACGCACGCACTTACCTTACAACTGTAACAAAGTTAGAGAGCGCAAAAAAAGTTTCTAATTCCTTTTTTTTTAAATAATTAATTCTTTTTTTTTTTAATGTAAATTGTTGTATGCACATTTTTTTTAATTTTGTCTTTTTTTTGTAATCGTTTCCTTGCTCTCCCCGCCCCCTAGTTGTTAGAAAAACGATATACAATGTATATGATCGGCTCTGATCTGATTTGATTTGATAACATCATCAGCATGAGGAGCAGCATATTGTTTTAGTGTTGTAAGTGTTGCAGATTGAAAAAAAAAAGAAAAACAAAAAAGAAAAGTTTTTAAAAAAAAAGCGTTGATTGTGATTCAAATAACGGCGTCAAACGGAACAGATTGAAAACAGAACAGAACAGAATATAACAGAACAGAACAGAATAGCATAGTGTATAACAGTGTAATCGAACAGATAAAACGTAGAACAGAATAGCGGCAAGCGCATAAGAAATCAATTAATTTGCAGGCAAGGCAAAACAAAGCAAAGTAACAACAGCAACATCAACAAACAAAAATTAATAATAATAACAAATCAAGTTTATACATTTGCCTTGTCTTTAGATAATAAGCATAAGCAATTAATTTAAGAAGATTTTAAGTGCATAAGTTTATACTGTTAAATTTTTAAATTGTATCAACTCGTCAACCTCCCCATCCTCCCCACTAAATGTCATGTTTTTTTTAAAAAATATTTGTTGTGTGAAATTCTTAATTTAATGCTGTTTTCGATTTGTCTCTTTTACTGTACTAAATGTTATTCTAACTGTAACGTGTAATTGTAACTGTAATTGTAACTGTAACTGTAATTGTAACTGTATTCTGTATATTGTTTTTCTCTCATTTTTTTGATTGATTTATGTATTTGCTTTAATTTTATATATGGACGTACGAATATAATTTATCAAATTTATTGTGTTACATTTTAAATGATAATCGATTTAGAAATTATTATTATTATTATAATTATAGTTATTATACATTATATTATATTATACTAGTGTACAAGTGTGTTTTTTTTTTGTAATTCTACTTTTTCATATTATTTGTGTGTGTGTGAATTGTTGTTTTACTTTTTATGTGTAGTTTTTTTTTAATCGATTAATGTATCGAAGTGTAATCCAAGTTTTAATGCAATAAACAAGCAGTGTACCTTAAGTCATGTCACATATTTAAATACATGCGTAATTTTTGGTTAACACACATACACACATACACAAAACATGCCCACACACACACATACAGAGCAAACATTTTAAGTAATCTTAATTAATTGAAGAATAAAAAAAAACAGCAAAACAAAACAATCAATAACAAAAAACAACAATTGTAAATTAATTTGTAATTTTTATTTTACGCTTTTCGTAAGTACTTTAAATTGTTATTGATTTTGCAAAACGAAAAAAAAAACAGAAGAATGGGAGAAAGAATGAAACAAGAAACAAACACAAATTATATTTGTATTTATACATGAAATAAAAACATTTTATATGCGATCATTTCAAATGAACACCAATAGCAATATTTATTTTTCTTTTATTATTAACCTTTTCTTTTTTTTATGTTTTTACGCTTATTAATATGATTTATTTATTTTATAGAAAGATGCAGCATGCGCGGCATTGTTGCCGTATTGCACACCAAAAAACACCAAAAAGCGACGCTGCCAATTTTCACAGACTTCAATTTTTATAATCCTGAAAAAAACAACGAAAGTTGTTACCAATCATCTAGCACTTGACCTCAAGCTAGGCCTTATTAAAAAACATTAACAAAGTGAAAAACACACACACAAACATAACAACAACAACAACAGACTAACCATAGCAACAACAACAACAATATAAAGAAGATAATTCTGAGAGCAAAACACCAAAAATCTAAAAACAAAAATAATAAGCAAAGGCATCTAAAGATCATAGATCTGACAACAATATAACAATAAACACGAACGTGTTCAGAAACTCCAATAGATCTTACATTTAATATACAACTGTAGTTCATATATATTATTATTATACTTACTTTAACTCCAAAAAACAATTACAAAAAATACACAAAGTGCATGCCTTATCTCGATTTCAATTCACATTTGGGTTCTTTTATTCAATTTTCAGTTTTCGAATTGTTTTCATACATACATTGTACGTATATTTCTAAATATATATATTATAACTGATCCTGACCTCTACGATATTCCATAAGCAATGTCAAAAGTCCCTTTTACAAATGTAAAATATATACTATAATATATTTATATAAAATATATTTATAAAAGAAAAAACGCTACTTGAAATATATTACGCACAGTCATAGCTAGTACGACCTTATACATACATACATACGAGGTATATATGTATAGGTATATTGTAATTGTGAAGCCTGGCTTCAATCACAAATCAATCGAAAAGATATTTGTTAATAAAGTTTGTAGCTTTAGTGTTAGTTCTCAACTGCCCTGATCCTCAAAAAAAATAAAAATAAAACGAAAACACCGTAACAACATTTTTGAAAATAAAATATACTTACATGTACAGTTACTTATACTCTATATATTATATATATATATATACAACTATACTATATTATATAATCGAAAATTGTGCAAATTGTTAATGGGCCATCGCACAGCCTTTAGATATAGGAATATACATACATATTCAATTTATGGAAATGAAAATGGATATGGATATAGATATGGAAATGGGAATGAGTACGCAATCGGATACAACTGAATTAACGCTGGATATAACTGAATGAACTGGAACGTAAGTAATGCCAAAAAGCACAAGCAAACAAAACGCAACTCAACAAACAATTTCAAGTATTTTAATGGCGAATAGGAAACTTAAAACATTGAACAAATCAAAAACACCAATTACCAAACGCTTATACAAATAGCTAACTAATTAAAATAAATACAAAAAAAATTGAAATATATAGTTATACTTAGCAATCGATTCCAAGTCATTAAATTAGATTTGAAATCAGAAATCAACTCAGAAACTCAGTAACGAATTCCAAAACTCAAACTCAAGATGCGACGATTTAAGCCCAAACACCAAGTAGGCAAAACGCTTTATTAATTACTTAATTAGACCTTTTACAATTGTAATTAATAACCAATTCGATTCAAATACTTTCAAAAACGGTGAAAAATGAGATTTAAAAAAAAAACTGAAAAGAAAAGAAGAAGAAATGTTATTTTGGGCGATAGTCCAAATTGGTAAACGTATATACATGAAATTAATATATATATACATATACATGTATAAATAGCAAGCAGACGTGTTCTCAATTTCCATTTCACAATTTGAGAGCGCGTCTGTCGATTATCGATAAATTTGATAAATCGATAAATTTGATGCGATTAATCGGAATCGGAAATCGAAAAGCGACAGTGAAAGCGAAAGCGAATGCATCTCATGGCTGTCAAAATCTCAAACTATTTTTTAGGAACGATTATAACAAATTTAATTGAATAATCTAGTAAGATTTACATACATAAATTCATGTAAGTATGTAAAAACATCAAACGCACTAAAGAAAACAACGCTAATTTCAAAGAAAAAAAAAATTAATAAAAAAAAGAAAATTAAATAAGTTTGATAATTATGAAATGAATTACTTTTGCAAATAGCTCTTATCGCATATTGAATATTAAATATCGAATATGAAATTATATTGTATGTATAACTACAAGAAATATTTAACTTTTGTATAACTATCAAAGTATTGTTAAAAATATTGCTGATTATAAATACACGAAACGAATTAAACAAAAACAACGTAAACAAGCCCACAAAACAGAAAATGTAATAAAATAAAAACCAAAACGAAGAATTGAAGAGAAAATAAAGCGAAAACTGAAAAGTCAGCCCATGAGTTAATGTAGCTTTAATGAAAAAAATATTTATATATATACATAACGTGACGGTAAATCAAATCGAACACACAAATTATATTCGTTGTAAATGTTAAAAAAAAATGTGTTAATAAAATTGCAAACGGCAAATGAAACAGTTCTCAACAATAAAATGAAGCTAAAAGTTGATTTAAAAAAAGGACAAAAGAAAAACAAATACACGACAAGCATAGCTAATAAAACAAAAAAAAAAAAAAACTTATTAAAAACCAAAACAAATGATAATAACTATACTTATTACAAATTTTTGTGTCTGCATATTTGAAAAACATACAACAAACAAATAACACGAAGGGAAACACCCCAAAAAGGTATATATATACATCCATACATACATATATTATTGAATAAACAATATTACAAATATATTCAACAATTTGAAATGTTTTTCCACATTTTTGGCGGTTTAAAATGTTAAACTCTTTTTAAACTATATTAGTTAAAAAACAACAGTTCCAGTTTACAGTGTACAGTAGTAGATTACAGTTAGCCAAGGTCATGTTAATTGATATCTGTGATGTCTGGTTATTCCTACATTAACCGCAAGATTAGATACTGAAATTTGTTAATGTTTAAGTACTTTGTATATTTAGCCATGGGTTCATCTTAAATGTCAGACGCAATATGTGTATTAATCAATTCTGCAAAAATCTAATTTTGATGATAATTTAAATTTATTTGATGGTCTTAATAGAATTTTTTTAAAATAATATTAGATATTATATTATTTAATTATTTTATTTTCGAGCCGAACCTTTTATTTTAATTCGCATAGTTAATAATATCAAGGGTTCAGTTCATGATCTGGTTCAGCTGCTTTAAATCCCGAACCGAATCGGTTCTACGACGATCGATTCAGAACCGGTTTGCAGCCTTGGTATTAATAACTAATACAATGTTTACTGCAACCTTAATCGAAAATTGGATTAATATGCATCGATACCGTACTTTGATTAGCTGCAATCAGTAACTGATTGGACGATTCGCATTTCAGTTTTTAACCTATTTAGCAGCTATTGTGACGAACGTATGGAGCTTTTGTGGTTTTTGACGATTTTGACATTGTTGCTGCTGCTATGGAGCAAGCGGCAACTGTTAATTGTGGGATGCAGTCTGGCCGGTCCGTGGGCTATTCCACTGCTTGGCAATGCGCAGATGATTGGAAAACTGAAGCCAGAGTGTAAGTTGATGTGATAGGGACGATAACGATCGAGCAAGCAGTGGAAGTTTATTTGTTGTTGCAGTCATATTTCTGGTGTTCACAGAACTGCGCGAACGCTTTGGCGCCACCTATCGCCTCTGGCTGGGACCTGAGCTGTGGGTGTTCCTGCACACTGCGGAGGAGACAAAACAAGCACTGCTTGATTCGACACTACGCAAAGCAGACACTTTTCAGCAGTTGTCGCCGCTTATTGGTAACGGTTTGTTAATCAGCCATGGTCATTATTGGGCGAAACAGCGTCGTCTGTTGACGCCAGCGTTTCAGACGCAGCTACTACGCAGCTTTGCGCCCAATATAGCAAAACATGCGGATCGTCTTGTGGCCAGATTACGGCAAACAGAAGGCGCTTCAATTGAGGTAACTAATTATCTATTCGCCTGCCTTCTGGATGCAATTATGGGTAAGAACAAGCGCTTAAACTGCATGCTCTGGCAATCAATGTTGTCTCTAAATAGATACCTCCATGGGCTACCAGCTGCACACACAGCAAGCAGAGCACTCACCCATTGTGGCTGCATTACATCGCAGCCAAGAACTACTTTTCAAGCGCATGATTAATCCAATCTTGGTATCCGATTTCATATTCAAACGCACTGCTTTATGGCGTGAGCTGTGCGTACAGCTTGAGGTGATTCACACGCTAATGGATCAGGCTATAGAGCAGCGTGCCAATCACTTGCAGCTGGAACAGGAACAGGAGCAAGAGATGCAACGCAAGCCACATATACTGCTTGATGCACTGCTTTTTTCACAGCTTGAAAGGCAGCAAATACGCGATGAGGTCAACACATTTGTCTTTGCAGTGAGTATATGATAAAAAAAAGTTAAATTTTTATTTTTAATTTTCCTGTCTTATACTATTTATTTTGTCCCCAAATATAATTTTCTGTTTAGTATATTGAAGTGATTTGGCATCTGAGAATGTATACAGTCAAATCACTTTTTAATATGGTCAGATGTTTTTCTAGCTATTTTGTAGCTAAATTGGCAGCAGAGTGCAGTAGCAAGCAGTTCAGCTGAGCATATGTCCGTTACATGTTTGATTTATTTACAGGGTGTGGACACTACAACAGCTGCAATGGGTTTTGTGCTCTACGCGTTAGCCAAACATACAGCTGTCCAGGAGCGTCTGCACGCTGAACTGACAAACTTGACACCTGGCGGTGCCGATGATTTGGATGCACTCAATCAGCTGCTTTATCTAGATGCGTTTATCAAGGAGGTACTGCGTCAGTACACCATCGTGCCCTGCACTGGACGCCAGACGACACAGCCGACAGTGATTGGCGGACGCTCTTACTGTGCCGGCATCACGCTCTGGATCAACATGTATGGATTGGCCCATGATGCGGATTACTTTAAGGATCCCTATGAGTTCAGGCCAGAGCGTTGGCTGGAAAAGACGGTGACTGCACCACCTTATAGCTATATACCGTTTTCGGGTGGACCTCATGTATGCATTGGACGCAAATACGCACTGCTTTTGATGAAGATACTGACTGTGCGCATTGTGGAAAGTTTCCAACTGGAGTTGTCAGATCCCTTGGAGGAGCCCGTGTTGCAGGCACAGATGGTTCTACGCTTTCGAGATGGCATTAATATCAAGTTCTTTCAGCGCAAATCCAAAATATAAGATAGCAGGCGTCCAATTACAGGGTGCCCTATTTGTGCGACCCAAAATGTTTTCTAAAAAAAACTGTCAAATAAAACAGCAAATATGTGCGATTATTTGTGATTTATTAATGGTGAACTTCTTTAAACATAATGAATTTATATCAGGGAATAACACCGGAACCGGTACTGGAATCGATAACCGAAACTAACCGAATACCGAAACGTTTGTACCGGTTCGGTTATGGTAAAATTGCTAGGTCAAAAAGTTGTCCAACTTCAAACTGTCATAACTTGATCAAAACTGAACCGATTTTCAAGCGGAATGATATTTTGATCATGACTTGGTCTCTAAATTCATTCTGCATTCAAATTTTGTTCATTTAGAAAATTTATTTAATTTCGACCAAAATTCGATTTTGATGCTAAGGGGGGACCCTTTGAAATTTCGAAAATTCAAAATTTTAAGTCTTAAGTTTTCACTTTTAATCAACTCCCTTTATCGTTATTAGTATAAAACAACACTTTTGATTCTGAGACCTTTCATATTTTTGTAAAAAAACATGTAAAATTTTACAAAAATTTGGACTTGTAAAGTGGTTAAGTCCAAAATCTGAGCAACTTCAAACAGTCATAACTTAATGAAAACTGAACCGATTTTCAAGCGGATTGCCATTTTGAACATGATTTGGTCTCTAAATTGATTCTGCATTTAAATTTTTCTCATCTAGAAAATTTGATATATTTTCGATTCTAAGCCATTTATTATCCAATTTTCCATACTTACCCCTTGACATTTTTTCAAAAACTTTGATCTCTCATAACTTCATCAAAAATCAACCGATTTTCAAGCGGAATGTCATTTTGATCATAATTTGGCCTCTAAATTGATTCTGCATTTAAATTTTTCTCATCTAGAAAATTTGATATATTTTCGATTCTAAGCCATTTATTATCCAATTTTCCATACTTACCCCTTGACATTTTTTCAAAAACTTTGATCTCTCATAACTTCATCAAAAATTAACCTATTTTCAAGCGGAAAGTCATTTTGATCATGATTTGGCCTCTAAATTAATTCTGCATTTAAATTTTTTTCATCTAGAAAATTTGATATGTTTTCGATTCTAAGCCATTTATTATCCATACGTAGATTTTTTGTCTCTTGTTGTTAGAGTTATTCGAATTTAATATTGGGTTACACAAAAAGCACCCTGTATGTTAGTTAATTTTGACAGTATTCGCATAATTTTGTTCATTGACTTTTACACTTTTGTTGTTTATACATTTAATTCTCTTGTACAATTGCGACATTTGTATTTAGCCATTTAAAAGCGCATTCAGCTCCCCATGTGGATGAAGCGATCTGCAGTCCTGGCTCCAGTCCAGGAGATCCCAACACAGCGCAACTTTCTGCGCGAGAATCGATTGCTGGTGCGTCAGTCGCCCACGTTGACGATGCGACGAGTGGAACGGGAGCGGGAACGAGAACGGGAACGAATCTCTCCCAGCTATGAGCTGCCCACAACCGCATCCATGGGACGTCGGGCCATAACGCCGCCTTTGATCGAGACACAGCGACGTCTCATCGAGGGAGGACGCATTGGACGAGCCTATTATGCAGAAGCCCGTAAAAGCTCGGAGAAGCAAATCCAAACGGAGGACATCAGCGATGAGCAGTTCCTTAATGCGGCGCTGCTCAAGTGCACGGAGCAGGGACATGGACATGGACATGGTCAGAGACAGGGGCAGGCTCACTTGCTACGCGGCTGCAGCGAAGGCGATGAGCCGATGTTGACGACCAATACGGGCAGCGGCGGTTACGATGATAGTGGTGGCTTACGACGCACTGCATCCAATTTTGAACTGGGCAGAATGGCCGCACAGCGCAGCAGCTACCACACGGGGCTCGGCGCTGTGATGGCCACTCTGCCCCGTAGATTGGATGAGACCAAACCGTGTGTAGAGTCCCAGCTGGAACTAGATCCCGAGCCGGAGCTGCAGCTGGAGCAGCCAACAAAGCTGGACGAGGATAGTTTATCGATTAGTTCAGCCAACTCAGCGTCGCATGTGATGCAGCTGTCCATACCAGACATCACTGATGTGGAACAGAATCCCCAGCTGGATCAATCGCTGAGTGCCCGCACCAATGCCTCCGCCTGTTCCAAGACATCCAAGCGAGGCGACAAGACGTCGCTTCCCGATGCGCTTAGAACACAAAAATCCGCCGAGGAACGTGAAAGGGAACGAGAACGTGAACGTGAACGGGAACGGAAACGTGACAAGAGCCAGGATCAGGTGCTATTAACGGAGCCACAACGCGTGGCATTGCTTCAAGCTGCACAGGCACGTTATCAGGATCTCATCTGGCAGTATAATCGATTACCCCTCTCCATGGGAACGTTGCGTGTGCGCAATCTGAAAATCGAACTGGAACAGGAACTGGATCGGATCGATAGCGATTTAAGTATGCTTACCATGCCACAGGTTTACATCAAGCGTGATCAATTGCAGCAAATCTCAAGTATATCGTGTTAATTCTGAATAATTGTGGTTTGACCTCATCCATTTATTTGTTGATATAGTAAATCGCATTGCAACTCGAGTATATCATGTTAACTGATCAATTTTATTACACTGTCAGTACTCGAGTATAGCACATATTTGATTTGTTTTGGTTTATTGCCAATAGCAACTTCAAATTTAAATCTTAACGGCTAAGAAAATGCCGCTGAATCATAAACTGTTTCGATACAATTTTGAATTTGGCAGTTACACAGCTCTGCAAACTGGTTTCAGGTCAAATTTATCGATATCTTTCATGGCACTTGACCGTTAATTTGAAATATATTTGCAGAAAATTATTCTGTCTATCTATCTGATTTATTCACAGAACGAACTATGTACATATATTGGGATTCTAGTCACTGAGCGAACAAAATCGTTTATCAGAAATTGAGCTATAAAACTAAATCCTTTACTTAAAGTGCGATAAACAACTTTAGTGCTGCCAATTTTAGAGTAAAAATAGCTGTTTCTGGCTGGAAAGCATCTATAGTTGTTTTTGCGTGCACTTTTGCATAGTTGTGGAAAATTTATTGATAGCAAAACATAGCTAACTATATATATAAGAAACAATCACATATCTGACTTTAAGCAATTTTCAAATATTTCTAACAATCGAACTATGAAAGTAGCCAAAACTAGCTATAAAATAGCCAAGTTAGCAGCAGTGAGTTTTACAGCACTAATTATTTGTGAGCAAGTGTGTACACACTGATCTGTGCAGGGCTGCAGTCTACTGACGCCGCCGAAGAATTATGCCACCATTTTTCGAATTTTTTAAGCAGTGTGATTAAAAGGCGGCTGTTTGTTGTTTGTTATTTATAATTTTAAGCGTCGATTTGTGTTAAATTAGCTAACTTGTAAGGATATTTGTGGCATCTGAGTGTTGCAGTGTGTGATAAGTGCAGTAGGTGCAGCTCCTTTACTCCTTTATTAATAGAATACAGGTAAGTTTGAAAAATGGCGACACTTCAGGTTATACTGGAACTTATTTAACCGTCCAAGAATTGCAGATTGTGTGCAGCAGAAATGTCGTCGGATTCAGTGACAGTTGCGTTGCGCGTGCGCCCGCTGGTCAAGTCAGAGCAGGAGCGAGGCTGCCGCATTGCCGTGCAACGCGCCGTCGACGGAACGCCACAGGTGACGGTGAATCGCAGTGATTCCTTCACGTACAATTACGTCTTTGACAGCAGCGACACACAGCAGGCGATCTACGAGAGCTGTGTGCGCAGCAAGCTGAAGAAACTGCTGCGCGGTTACAATATTACGATATTGGCATACGGCCAGACCGGATCCGGCAAGACGTACACAATGGGAACGGCCTTTGATGGGGTGATGGATGAGAATGTTGGCGTTATACCGCGTGCAGTACATGAAATATTCCAGGAAACAGCTGCGATGCAGGATGAGTTTGAATTCAAAATCACCTGCTCATTTGTGGAACTGTATCAGGAGCAGTTCTTTGATCTGTTCTCGCCAAACAAACGGGAGGAGAGCACTGTGGACATACGTGAGGATAAAAATCGTATTGTCATACCGGGACTCACCGAGGTGGAGGTGTCCGAGGCGAAGCAAGTGACCGATCAGCTGATGCGCGGCTCTTCGGGTCGAGCAGTTGCCTCCACCGCCATGAATGAGACCTCATCCCGTTCCCATGCGATATTCACACTGACCGTGATTGCAACCATGAAGACGGGCCAGTAAGTAGTAATCTCTATATACTACCATCAACATACATACAATATGTTGTTTCTAATCTATCAGAAAATCGGTAACCACGTCCAAATTCAATTTGGTGGATCTCGCTGGCTCGGAGCGCTGCTCCAAGACGCTCGCCTGTGGTGATCGCTTCAAGGAAGGCGTTAATATCAACAAGGGTCTGCTGGCGCTGGGCAATGTCATTAATGTGCTGGGCTGTAAGTTAATTTAAAAACACATTTTAACTACAACTCCCTCAAATCATAATCTCTCTCTCGGCAGCTGGACAAACGGCGGTTTATGTGCCTTATCGACAGTCGAAGCTGACGCGTCTGCTGCAGGATTCGCTGGGTGGCAATTCCATAACATTAATGATTGCCTGCGTCAGTCCCGCCGACTACAACGTGGCGGAAACGCTCAGCACGCTGAGATATGCAGATCGTGCGCTGCAGATCAAGAACAAACCGGTCGTAAATGTGGATCCACATGCGGCTGAAGTGATGATGCTGAAGGATGTCATACAGAAGCTGCGTATGGAGCTATTGGCCAGCGGTGGCGGCAGCGGAGCTAGCGTTGGAGTTGCCTTTGAAGCGGGCGGAACTGGAGCAGCGGGCGCGGAGGGACAACGGTTAAGCGAGCAACTGCAGCAGCTGCAGCAGACCAATGCGCTCATTGAGCGAAAGAATCGAAAACTGCAGCAGGAACTGCAGCAAGCACTCATCGATCTGGCCGAGAATGAGATGCGTGCACACATGGCGGAAGTAACGCACGACAAACTAAAGGCACATGTGCTCGAATTGAAGGCGAAACTAACTGAGACAGCTGTGCCAAAGATTGAAGAGCTGGTTGAGCAATCCCAGAGCGATGCGCTGTGGCAGCAGCAACTGCGCGAAATCACGCAACTCGTCACCAACGTGGACGAGGAGTTGCAGCAAACGGAAAGCGCTTTGCAGACGCATCGCAAGGAGTGCCTCAATGGCAGCGGCGTTGCCGGCAATGAGGAGTCCAACTCCAGCTGCCACGAGACACACGAGCTGCTGCAGTCCCGCACCGAGGAGCATACCATGAAGCAGCTAAATCTCAACGGCGAACTACGCAACATTAATCGTCAGCTGAATCTGAAGCAGGAATTGCACGATCGCGTTGCGCGTAACTTTGATCAATTGCAGGACGATGACATTGATGAGAAGTTCAAGCAATGCGAACTGAAGATCGGACAGCTGGAAGCGGAGCGACGTGAGCTCATGGAACAGCTGCGTACCACAAAGCAAAAGGATACATCCGCCAAGCTGGCCGAGGAGCGCCGCAAGCGTTTGCAGGCGCTAGAGCAAGAGGTCAGCGATATGCGACGCAAGATGACCCAGCAGGCCAGCATGCTGAAGATGCGCGAGAAGGAGCGCGAAAAGATACAGAATCTGAGCAGCGAGATACGCGCCATGAAGGAGTCCAAGGTGAAACTGATACGGGCTATGCGAGGCGAATCGGAGCGTTTCCGCCAGTGGAAATTGATGAGCGAAAAGCAGCTGACACAGCTGAAGAGCAAGGATCGCAAGATGCAGAGTGAAATGGTGCGACAGGAGACGTTGCATGCCAAGCAGCGTCAGGTGCTAAAGCGCAAGTGCGAGGAGGCGATGGCCACCAACAAGCGGTAAGGCAAACTGATGATCTGATGAAATGATGATACAGATGATGATGATTCGATTGTATATTTTTATACCCTGAGCCCATTGAAAATGTGCAAAGAAGGGTATAATGTGTTTGGCAGAATGTATTAAACAGGCAGAGGGAGACGTAGCAGACACCCAAAAGTATATATACTTATTCTTGATCAGAATCAACAGCCGAGTCGATTGAGCCATGTGCGTCTGTTTGAACGCGTCGATCTTAAAAGTCATATGAGCTAGAGACTTCAAACTTGGTATGTAGGTTCCTAGATACCATACGCAGATCAAGTTTGTTTTTATTTTTGGATCGGATCACTATATCATATAGCTACCATAGGAACGATACATCGAAAATAAAGTTTTAGTATGGAAAATTTTTTTATTTGTTGAGGTATCAAAACCAAACTAATAGAATATGCATCTAGGCTGTTATTATATATCCTGATCAAATTTGGTTAAAATCGGTCCACTATATCATATAGTTGTCATAGGACCGAATCAAGTTCTAGTACGAAAAAGTTATTTGTTTTTTAAGATATCTTAATCAAACTGATAGAATATGCATCTAGGCTGTTATTATACATCCTGACTAAATTTGGTTAAAATCGATCCACTATATCATATAGCTGTCATAGGACCGATCGGGTGAAAATCAAGTTCTAGTATGAAAAAGTTTTTTGTTTTTTAAGATATCTTAATCAAACTGATAAAAAATGCATTTAACTTGGTTTTGTAGGTTAAAGGATGCCCTGGAGCGTCAAAGAGCTGCGCAGGCGCAACGTCAACGACATGCCAAAGATCAGCCAGGAGCAGCCAAGCTGGATGCTTTGGTAGATCGCGAACTGGAGGTGATATTATCGTTGATCGATGCTGAGCACAGTCTGGAGCAGTTAATGGAGGATCGCGCCATCATCAATACGCATTGCAATGAGCTGAGAGAGCAGCAAACCAATCCAGACGAAAATCAGGCACAGCTGCTGGCCAGCCTGGAGGAGGAGCTGGAGATGCGCAACGCTCAAATCGCTGATCTGCAGCAGAAGGTCTGCTCCAACGATCTGGATAGCCGGATGCGTGCTCTATGTGAGAATGTCCAAAGCATTGGAGAATCGCGTGCGATTGCCAAACAGCTGCTCAAGAGTCTCGTCCAGCAGCGTCGTGAACAGGCCCAGGGCATTATGGAGCAAAAGATGCTGTTGGATGAGCAGCGCAGCCAGCTGAACGAGGAACGGCAACGGCACGAGGAGTTAACCAAACGTTTGCGCCAGGAAGAGTGCAAGCATGAAGAACTAATGGTTAATCTACAGCGCAACTATGAGGAGAAGGTGGCTGTCCTATTGCGCAGCTCACACCAGTCCGGCCAGGAAGGTGACACAGCTGCAGACTTGGAGCGACAGCAGATTGTCGAGGAGATGCTGCGCAAAAAAGAGGAGCTCCAACAAGAGCTCGATAAGCTGAAGCTCAAGGCACAGAAACGCACCGCCGTTCCAGCACCGAGCACCATCGAGGTCAACGACGAGGAGTTGGAAAACTCCTTTGACGGCGAAGATGAAATGAACAACACTTTGGGCAGCGATACAGAGTGGATACCGGAGAAACGCTCCAGAGTAAGTCTCATTGCATTTAGCTCGAAAAGGTTTTCCGACATAACACTGAAAACGCAATTAATTCTCCAAATTCCATTTTTTTTATCGAGATCATTATCCTTTAAACTAACATTGATATCTCAGGATAGGCTTTAGTTGAGGAAATCCCTTTTCCTATTATTTGTTTAAATTTGTAAACTTTTAATTTTTATGCAATTGCAGCTAAAATTCAAATATAAAATGTATATAAGTTTTTATCCCTAACAATACCCAACTTTTTTCATCAAAAATTTAATACATGAAAATTTCAATCTTTATAAAAAAATGGTCTATAATTAAAATACCAATGGTCCGATTGTCATGAAACTTCAGATACAAATTCAGTGAAAGATGGTATTTGCTTTTTGTTAGTCGGAGACTTTTTCATTGCATTTGTATTTACTATTGTTTATTTTTTAATTAATTCATTGCTTCATTTGCTTATCCTTTAGAAATCCAATAACACCTCAAAGGCCAAGAGAAATCCAGATAGCAGCAACACCAGCATCGAGAACACCTCCAACTCCGTGCAGGTCAACATGGATGCGAGTTCAATGGCAGATGAGACGCGTAAAACATTCCGCTGCAGATGTCGCACGAAATGCGATACTAAACGTTGTGGTTGTTTTTCCAATGGCAACACTTGTGCCAGCTCGTGCAAGTGCAGTGGAAACTGCCTGAATCCTTTCAATACAGACCACAATGCCGATAAGGAGAACTCGACGCCTGCCAATCTTCAGAATGTTACAGTGACGCTGAAAAGTCATTCGCCCAGGGATAGTACCACCATTTCGGAAGCTGATGAGAATGACACGAATAAAACGGATCCAGATATGGAGAAAACGCCTATGAAACTTTCAACTCATAGCAGCTCTGGACCTCTCTCAACTGTCAACTCGATCATGGAGGTGACCGTCTCCAAATTGCCCATGTGAGTACAATGATTTAATACTCTAATCGAGCAATTTATAAATCTTTTTCTTGAACTTTTACAGGCACTCCCAACTGAACTTTGATACGCCATCATCCAAAAAGAAGTTCTTCTAACTAAATCGTATTATAATTATATGTCATTTTAGTATATATCCATATTGTTATTGTCTAGTTTAAGTGATTATTTTCTTTATATAATATTTCTTTATTTCGTGTGTGTTTCTTTATAAATTGCCTTTGAATAGTAATGTTATTTTTTATTCAAGAACTGAACTATTTTTTTATAAACATAATTCCTATTTACCCCATATGAATAGCTATGAATTAGTGATGTAAAACTGATCGATAGATTGATGGTTTGATATTTATAAAACCTATATATATATATACATACATAAATATTTCTTTTGCAAAAACCATTTTATGTTATTTATTTATTACATGTTACAAAATCAAATAGATTTTTTACATCGCTAATATGTATGTCTAGGTAAAAAGTGTGTGCGTTTGCTTGTATTTCATGATCAGTGCACACAAATATGAGAGAGAGCACATGATAAAACTGAAAAGAGATGGCAAAAGGCTAAAAAGACGCACATCATTATTTATTTAATATTTGAAAATAAACATATTAAATATAGCAAATGCTTAAACATCATTGCGCAACATTTTAAAGTAAGTTTTAATTCGAATTTTGATTAGAAAATTTTCAAAATAAACTATCTATATATATATTATATATAGGAAAATGTCTTCAGCTGCCTTTCAATATTACTTTTGTACAAAATAGTAATACCTTTTCCATTCCATTCCATTCCATTTCCAATAAACAATAGATGATACATTATATATATACGACTTTTCAATGACAGAATACTTCGATCTAATCGCACAATCGAAATTATATAGACAATGTTGATTTTGAAGAAAATTAAAGGAGGACAAGTGTAAATTTGGAATTTTGAAATACTCATTTCAGGATTGTTTTTCTTTTCTTAAAATTTTTAGAGAATATTTTAACTCTTACACTGACTTTCAAAAGTATTTCCTTATTTCGGGCAAGATTAAAAATGCAAATAAATAATTTTTGTTTTGTTTTTCATATATTTTTCATTTTATTATCGTTTTGTATTTGGTTCTTTTTTTCCATTTGCAAACAGTATTTTCTATTTCTATGTGTAAGAAGTGTGGTTGTGGTTGTGTATGTGTGTGTGTGGGTGGGTGAGTGGGTGGTGTATGTGTGTTTGAAAGGGATCACGACTCACTTCTGGCGGCGGCTTTGGGCTGTTGTCTATGCAAGCGTGTGTGTGTGAAGGGAGGAGAGGTGTGTATGTGTGTAAGTGTGTGTTTGTCTCTCAAAAGCACCAATAACAGTAACATAAAAAAAAATAGATATATACATATTATGTATATAAGTACATAAGTTAATAAATGAATGCAAAATTCGACAGGCCGCGACCAGAACAGATCTTAAAACACGATATAAAATATCATTCACACCGTGCGTTTTCTAGGTGTACTTTTAGTTTCTTTGTGTGTGTGCGTCAAGTTAAAGCCAACTTTGATCGGTTTTCATTAAAGTTAGTGTGTGTAAGTGTGGGTGTGTGGGTGTGTGCGAGTGTGTTAATAATAAATACGAAATGTTTAACAATTAATAAGCAATTTTTGCTCCATTTTCTTTTTTGGTTTTGCTCAAGCAACGCAAGGACGAGCTTTATATAATGTTGTTGCTGTTGTTTTTGTTGCTATTATTATGGCGATGTTCATTAGTGTTGAGTGGGCGTATGTGTGTGTGTGTAGGGTGTGTGTGTGTGTGCTTACAGCTATACATACATATACAATTAGGTCATACATAAAACATACATATATATATGTAAGTACACAAAAAGTCTAAGGTTTGTTTGTTTGTTTGTTGTTTTTTGTGGGTGGTTGTTTGGTATTTTGGTGTGAATGATATTTAACAGTTTATCAATTTACAATACATTAATGTACACAGATTAAATGTAAACTTTAAATAATAATAATAATAATAATGATAATAATAATAATAATTCTACATAATATAGTACATACAATATAAATATATAGCGTTTCTTCAACTCTTTTTTTAATTTTCCGCTTTTTCTTCTAATGACTATCAAAAAAATTACACTTAATGGAGAGGTTTTCTTTTTTGTATTGTAAGATTAGAACGTGTTTTTTATTTTTGTTGGTTTTCTTTCGCTTTTCTGTGTTTGGTGTGTGAGGGTTGTGGGTGTGTGTGGGTGTATGTGGTGTGTATAGATGTGTAGTTGTGAGTGCGTTGCATACATTCATAAATTGTATAGCACATACATATTAACATACATACGTATATCTATGTTTTAACTATTTGTTCTAGCGATTTTGGCAATTGTGTTTCATTATTATTATTTTTCCCCATCGAGCCAAAGGATTCTCATAAAACGAAACAACAATAGGTGCAAGTGTGTGTGTGTGTGTATGTGTTTGTGCAACTTAAGCTTACATATAACGAAGATCAGATGCTGATGAGCAATTATTGATAATGATGAAGTTGCTGCTGCTGCTGCTGTTGCCATCAGATTGTGCGATTATTTTGTTTCATTTGGTTTGCATTACAATTTTTTCATTTTTCGATTTCGTTTTCTGTTTTTTTTTTTTTTGATTAATTGATTTGTGTTAATTACAGTTAATTACTGTCAAAGCAATTGTTGCTGCTGCTGCTATCGCTTTAGACTGTCTCTAGGACACGCACATCCTTTTGCACCACATAGAACTTATGCTTCTTGCCAACAAGTCCCCAAATGACAGCCACATTCTCGATGACCACATTGACGGGTATCGTACAAACGGCCCCAAGGACACACGCCAAAAACTTGAGCAGTCCGAAGCGATATAGCGAAAATGATTTGATCACACCAAACACATACATATAGATATTGATGGCCGCTATAAATGCGCACACAAAGTCCACCAAATTGGGACAGGGTATGGGATAGAGACCAGCAAAGATGATGTTCGATGTTGAGAGCGGCATGGTAACCCACGAATAGACGCTAATGCCCAGCAACAGCTTGTGCTTAAAGGGTATCATCTTCGAGTGCACCACTAGCAAAATACCCTGTAGCCAGCGCTTGCGTTGCTGCAACAGATCCAATAATGTGAACGGCGATTTCTCGTACATCTCGCCTTCGATGAAATTGAATGTGTAGCCCTGGCTGAAAGCCCGCATGGCAAAGAAACAATCCTCCGCCACAGATCCATCGATGCCATTGTCAAAGGACACCGAACGCTCAGCTCCGACCTGAAAAAATCAATTGAATTAGATTATTATTGTATGGTATATTGAAGTAATTTAAAATTTGGAATATTTTCTTTTGATACCCTTGCAGAAGTTAATATAATTTAGAAGGTAATATAATTTAGTATTAAAGAAGACGTTGCAGATTCCACAAAGTATATATATATTCTTGATCACGTTGTGATCGTCTAACCGATTGTATCTTTGCAACCTAGTCTGTCTGTCTTTCTAACCAACTTACTGAAGCTTGGTAAAAGTTCGTATTTTTGATGCAGACAGTACATATGTCGAGTTCAGCCTAATCGGATTACTATATCTTATGGCTGTCATAGGAACGATCAGTTTAAAATCAAACTTTAGCATCAAAAACTTAGTTTCTTACGTTTTGTCAATTAAACTCACAGATTGTGTCGAGTTCAGCCTAATCGGATCACTATATCTTATGGCTGTCATAGGAACGATCAGTTTAAAATCAAAAGTTTGTTTCAAAAACTTTGTTTCTTCCGATTTCTCAACCAAACTCACAGTTTGTGTATTTGTACATCATGATCAAATTAAGTTAAAATGTATAAAGAATACTATATCATAGAAACGATCGGTCAAAGACTGAATACAGGACACTGCTAGGATATCAAATCATCGAATGCTAACCAAGGTTAACCTCTGATTTATGTAAATATTTGTTAATCATGTTAACACTCACCTGGGTGACCACATAGCTGCCCTTCCAGCTGAAGAGAGGCTTGTGGAACAGCTTGAACTGTAGACGCAGCTTGCCCATATCATCGGACACACGAAAGCTGTCGGCCAAGGTGGTCAACCAATTGACAACATTCTCATTGGCATAGGTGATGAGACCCTGGCCAAATGGATGCTTGCCATCGAGCACAAAGTTGATAATGCCACGCACCGAATTCTCGGTGAGCAGAGTCTCCTCATCGAGATGGACAATCCAGTCGTTGTCATTTAGCACATTCACCGTATCCTCGAGGCAATACTGAAGTGCTCGGGACTTGAAGAGTGCCCCAGTGCGTGTCTTGTACTCCTTGGGTACGACAATCTCCCGAATGCGACGATGCTGGGCCAAATGTACAGCCTTGTCCGTAACGACCTCGATGAGAAAATTCTCGAGGCCAGTGTCCAGGCAGGTGTTAATATTCCTCAGCACATTCATCTTGACTAGGTCGGGAAAATCACCGCGTGTGACGACCCGTATGCAGATGAAGGGCGCCAAGAGGGGGCTGCCCTTGAGTACGACCTTCTCGGGGAAGGCATTGTAGAATACCAAGCCGCAGAAATTGAATAGCACCTGGGGCAGAGTGAGCAGCGTGAGGAATCGCAATAAGTACAGCAATACGGTGGCCACCTGGCCATACTCAGTCCATGGATCGACAATGGTAAAGGAGTTCTCATCGATCTTAATACCGCCGGATAATACTTCGCAGCTAACTATCACAGTGATGAGGAGCGTGCAATGCAGCAAATGTTTTGTAGTTGAGCTCATCATATTGAGTGCACACTGTCTACCTCTATCTATATATATTTCTATATATATTTATATATATATATATCTTTATATATATACTTATTATTCTGTTTTTATTGTTCTTACTTCTTTCTACTTTCTCAATCCTCAACTTCGCTCACTGGGTTTTATTTTGTTCTGATCCTTATTTATTAACTTCTTATCTTCGTTTTTTATGGATGGTGTTTGTTCGTGTCTTTGTGCCTGAATGAATCAGCGAGTTTTGTGCCAGCTCAACGGAAGTTCTATCTAGCTTCCGTTTTATATAGATTGTATCTTTCAGATCGTTTCGAACTGTATTTTTGTTTATTTGTGTGTGTGTTTACTTAAGCTATGCTCTTCAAAGAATGCAAACTCTTGCGGTCTTTCGTTTCTTCTCTTTTCTTTTCGTTTCGTTGCAAAACAACACCCACTTATTGTTGTTGTTGTTGCTGTTGCTGTTGCTGTTGTTGTTGTTGTTGTTGACTTCTTCAACTGTTGCCCTTGGCTGTTGCCGTTGTTAATTCGCTTGGATTCGAAACCGTCACGGACACTGATGAGGCAGTCATTTCTGAAATATAAAAGATAATTCAATTAAGGCTTTTCCTCATATATAGATAAATATAGATAGTTACAGATAAATACATATATGTAAATAAATATTGACGTATCAAACTTGCGACTTTATCTCATAGCAAATTTGGATGTTGTGTTGCCAACCCTTAATTATATCATTGAAAAATATTATTATTATTATTATATTATTATTCGATAGATAGCACAGAAAGTCTATACTGATATCATATGACATAATTAAAGGATATTGCAATTTCAACCTTTTCGATCAAAACTAATACAAATCCCTACATTTTTTTTTAAGTTAATATATGGCATATATTTTATATATTCTGTAACACAAATCAAATTTTTCAGTTTAAAATTATAAAAAATCTCTCATGTTAAACTATGAATATGTATATATTCATAGATTCCTTTGAAACAACAATAGATACGTTTTTTGTGTAGAGCTATGCCAATAACTTTTATCTTGAACATACCTAAATATTTAAAATTCTGTGCCCAGACACCATAAAATAACAATATCAGTAATAAAATTTTACACACGGGGACGATAATAATAAATAATTATGTATGAGACTAGTTTTGTTTTACTTTTGGCATTTGAAGAATACTTTAAAAGTAATGAAATGAAAAACAAATAAATTATATACTACAGATTATCAGCCGCATCTTTTACTTTCCTTAGGACTGCCTCACTGACATCATAAATGGAAATTTCTATTGAAAATGCAGCTACGTAGCGAGCGATGTGTTGATTGTCAATTAGTCAGTCATCCAAAAAGCGCAAAAAAATTGTTTAAGAAATGCCAAACGAAAAAAAAAAAGCTAAGCTAAACAATAGCTAAAAACGCTATGGAAAAGCTTTGAGTTTTACGACGAAATTTACAACTGTAAAGTGTGAAACCCACATGGATAAAAGGTGTGTGTGTGTGTGATTGTGTGTGTGTATTTGGTTATTTATCAAAAGCATCGCGTGTGTATCAAGCCATAACCAATGTGCTTGAAAACGCTCTCGAAGCAACCATCAAGCGATTTTGGTTATTGTTTTTATTGTTGTTTGCACCGAGATTGTGGAGCTGCGAGTAGAATGAGTGGACAACACACGCATACACACTCTCACTCACTCACACACTCACACACACACTCACACTCGCACACAGTCATATTACACACATACGTATACTTAATATATATCAATTTACATAAGGTCTATCGCTATTTGCCCCCAATAATTATAAAAGTTCAAATGCCATCGATTTGATTCTAATTGGTCGCAGTTATTGTTATCGTTGTCCATATGGTTTTTGTAACTTTTAATAAATAAACATTTTTCATTTAACCAGTTGAGAGATGCCGCTTCAAAGTAGTCTGATATGCAACCAGGGTAACATGTACAGGGTATAGGGGTATTCGGACAATTAGCCTTAACGTCAAGTATATACAATTAAACCGGCATTAATTAGGAACGAGCATTACGCACTCCATTATATGAACAAAAAAAAAGCACTTAGAGTCTTTCAACATTGTCAGGGGAATTTTACTTTTATATTAATATTTTGAGACATCGATATACGTGTATTAGGCACATTATGATATCAAAGAAACAAAAGAAATATAGGCACATGGGTATACCAATATTCCAAAGACTCGTCCGACTCATTGACAATGACTAACTGGAATTAATGTCAATGTTTTGATTTCCATTTAATTCTATTTCTGTTACCCCTCGTGCTTTCTATCCCAGATTTCAGTCAGCTTTGTCCTTGTCAAGATATCACAATTGTCATACCCTACATAGTTGTGGGTATTATGATTTGCTTATGTACATCAAATAGGTATATTTTTTTATTAAGGTTTAATTGAATGAATTCATCGAAATTATATTATGAAATTCTCGTATCTAAATCAATAATATCAATATCAATATTTTCTAAATCGTTTAAGATAAATTTAGAATTTAATTTGACATTATTGAGATATATTTCTAAAATTGGATTACTACTTTTTAAATGAATAGCACATTTGTCTTTTTGTGTATTACCAAATATCTATAAGGGTATTCAAATACACTTATAATTATTATTTTGCAACTGGGAACATTGATCGCTCGACACTTGAAATTAAGTAATATATTAATACTAATCAATTATGGTTGATGGCACAAGGTCGACGGTAATACCCCAATCTCTATCTCAACCCAACCCTATGCCATCCAGAAGCACAGAAAAATCGATCCCGCAACTTTGGTTTTGCACTCGATTACTTTGAATTCATTGGCACGTTTTGTTAAAGATTACGTTGGTATTCATATCTCTCAAGAACCCGCTATTGATAACGGGCATTAGGGACTACGAACTACATCTTTCTATTGAGATATAAGACTCTATAAAATCATATATATATACGCACGCATGTACCTATATTTATAATTTCACGATTAATAAGCTCGAATGACGATGGCGATGACGCTGTTCTTTTGGTTAGAAGATTTGTAACATATAATATATATTAATAAATCGTACCGCATACCAATTCAGATTAAATAATACTATTTAAAACTAAATTGTAGAATCCAAAATGAGGATAAAACAAACATTCGGAAATACAATTACTCTTTAAAAAAATATTTCTAAAACTAACCAATTAAAGACTAGTAGCTCTCTAATTTGATACTGATAAGACCCGAAAATGCTTTGGGTAGCATGAAATGTGATCTTAATAATATTAATTTATAGTTATAAAAAAGCTTTCCCCAATTTATGACTTTCTAAGCTAAATATCCCAAAAATTTGATAATTTGAATATTATGTGTCAGAATTCTAATTTTAGTCTTAACATATATTATATAATTTCAGGCAAAGTTTATCAGCTGCAGTCGTTGGTCGTATTAAATTCTCGTCTGTTGATGATTCACATGATTCGTCTCGCAGTTGAACGCAAGTTCCGGCGAGATAACTGGAAAAATGTCTCATAGACACCTTCTTTTCACCCTTCAACCCCTCATCTGACTGCACCGCTTTAAAACACTTGCAATCTGTGATGTTGGGGGGCGTACTGAACCTGAATCACTTGCGATAAGCACTCTCGTTATACATGTATATATACATACTATATATTTTGAACAATTCCAAGTGGAATCGTTTCAACAATAGACTTTGCATTGGTGCAAAAACAACCACAACAACAACAAGAACAATGAAAATGAAAATAATAATAGTAGTAGCAACAAGTGCATGCTTTAATCAGTTCTTGAGTCAGCTCGACTAGGTGCATACCCTCGAGGTTATTGTTGAGATTAATTAACAGCAGTTACTGTTGTTGTTGATGTTTCTGTTGCTGTAGCAGTTAAGGGTTATTTAAGTTATCTCATTAAGCAGTTATACATTATAGTATATGAATCTTTATAGCTTGGCTTTTTCCATTAACCCGAGTACACGGAGTATATTAATCATTAATTAATTTATGGTTTAGTCACATTTGATAAATGAGATGTGACAACAATTCCCAATATAAAGCAATTAAGAATGAAGAAACTCACTATGGAGACATTCGTTATAGATAAGTTTCATTGTATTATTATGTTGAAAGATTCATTATATAAGACTTATACTGACTCACGATGTCTGATTACCAATCGAAAAGAGTTGAGTTATTTAAGGAAACGTTAAGATATTTTTGTTACGATTAGTTAAGATTGTGAATGAAGTGTTTGGGTTTTTGCCTTGGTCATACACACGTATACCCTGTAAATGCAGCAATTACAGTCCAAAACGTATCGCTTCACTGACTGCAGGCCAACACTTTTTTTTATTGTTATTGTCTATTGTTGTTGTCAAATAACAAAAAAAAAAACTTTGCTTTTCACTTGAGTTTCACACAAAACAAACAAAACTTGCAATAAATCGGAACACATTGTTAGAAACAAATATATAAAATAAAAGAGTGTTACATTGCACCGATACGAGTAGCTGGTAGTTAACTAGTGTAGACAAAAGGATTCAAGTGCTATATACTAGTAGATATGTCATGTTACTGTTTTCACAAAAAAAATAATGATAATCGTTTTTTTTATACCCGTTACTTAAAAAATAAGTAAAGGGGTTAATTGTGTTCGCTTGAATGTATGTAACAGGGAGAAGGAGGCATCTGCGACCATATAAAGTATATATTCTTGATCAGTATCAATCCGTCTGTCTGTATGAACAAAAGGATCTCAGGGACTATAAGATATAGAGATACCAAATTTTCACTTTAATATATATTAAAGTAAGTAACGATAATCCTATGGTCGGGATCTCGACTATAACCTTTTCGACTAGTTGATTTCTAAAAGTAGTTAAACCTAATGAGTATTGTTTATTTCTTTTTTATCTTCACACAAGAACCATAAGCAACTATAATAACAAAATAAGAAAAAAGGTATTTATTTTTGGAAAATAACATATGCGTTGTTTTCCATTTGTCACAACAACTACTTGACTTGACTGTAGTTAGTTGGATATTGCATAAGCAGAATTGCAACTGAAGCCGTTTATGGAATTTCCCGCCTACAATTAAGAACTGGGCAGGCAATTAAACAAGAGACGTTTGTAAAGCTCAACAATAATCGTAAACCCTCCCAGATTATATATGCATATATATATCCATATATATATGTATATATAGAAATAATGTGTATATTTGATGGCACAAGGCCCATTTGTTTAATGCGTGTGAATCGTAATTGAAATCCAGACTGGAGTCCATATTCAATACATGTGTACTTGTCGGTACATGAGTTGTGAGTACATTCACACACACACACACACACAAATACACAAATAACGATTTCGATGACCCCGTGAGTTTGACGTGTTGTACTTAATGTGTGAGATTTTTGTTTAGTAGAGGGCCAACTTAAGGTAGATACTCTATCCATACTGAGATGTTACCAGTTACCAGATACGAGTTACAAGTTACGAATTATTACGGTTACACACCCGTTGTTGTTGTTTTTGTTGTTATTATTATTGTTGTTGTTGTTAACAATCCATTGCGCCTGTCTGTTTGTGTCTCGTTTACTTTTCGCGGGCTTCGTTCAGATTTGTTTTATATATTAATTTTATTTATTTTTTTTTATATATTTTTTTTAGCGTATAAGTTCGTTCGTTTTTTTGTGGGGAGCTTCGAAGCTTGAACTTCGAAGGCAGCCGTTACACTGAGACGTAGACGAAGAGAGAGAACACACAAAATGGCGAGCAACTACCAACTGAGAGTGTGAGTAGTTAGTATGCGTGAGTGAGTGAGTGAGTGTGTGTGTGTGTGTGTGTGTGTGTGTGTGTGTGTGTGTGTGTGCGTGATGCGGGTTTATTGTACAGTGTACACACAATGGGCATACACAAGAATATGCTTGTGTTTGTGAGACGCAGTCATAATAATAAATTAAATATGTTATCAAAGTACAACACAACGCTAGCAGCGTCTGATTACGCGAACTCTATAGTACGTTCCCCTTCCCCAGTCTTCTTATAATTTTTATTTATACATATATTTAAAACTCTGCATTGATTGCCGCTGAAATGCCGGCTACATTGACATACATACATACAAGCATGTGTGTGTGTGTGTGTGTGTGTGCGTTTAAAATTTCTGCATTTATGACTAATAAAATGAGTGTTGCAGAAAATATATGAGTGAGTGTTCAGTTGCGTTATTGGACATTCCTTTCTGGGTTTAACAGGTGTCCACTTGTGGGCCACTGTTCATATTCTTCTTCTTGTTGTTGTTGTTGGCCCTGTCACGCGCTACCGATGCTCTGCGAGTACATTTACCGAGTACAAGAGGCCGCCCCCCTTATCACACTAGGTTGTTCAAACACACACACACATACACAAGTGCAAACACACTTGGGATTTTGGGTGTGTGTGCATGTGTGTGTGTGACTAGATAAGCGCCAGCGGGTACACAGCCAAGGCACGTTAATTATGCCTACAAATAAAGCGTTAGTAACTTTTGTACCAACAACAACAACAACAACGAAATGCGACAATAAGTACTCAGCACTAGCCAGTGTGTCCCTGTCGGATTAAATTATCGATTCAAACTTCGTGCCCGTTTCAAGCAGAATGTATCGATGACAACCCGCGAATTCCGTTACTTCAAACACTTGTGCTGCAGTTGCATATTCATTTGCATATGCATTTTCATATGTAAGCCGATAGTAAGCAAAAATCGATTTAAATGCGGCCAAGAGGCAGTTTACTCTATAGTTATATATAATTAAATATTTATGTATATATGTATGCAACTATTCCTATAAATTATACGCTAGAGCAACCCCCAAATATTTGTAGGTGTTTTCTGGAGTCACACCTTATTTGACATATTCCTGGATATGTATGTATGTATGTTTGTCATTCCCTTATTTGATGTTGTCACACTAATATCCAGTTAATCCAAAATCCCATCGCTAGGGCACCCACATGCACACATACACACATTTATGACATATAGAGGCACACAGTTAGTCACGAAAGTATTTTGACCGAATACAAATAAAAATAGTTATCTTTTATAGTAGTTTATTTGAATAAAAAATTATTTTCCTTTATTTAACTTGGTCTCAGAACCATAGACAAGAATATTTAAATAAGAAATACAACAAAACAAATACAAAAATATATATTTTTTGCAAGAGAAAATGTATAAGTTTTTGATTTTGTCAAAACAATTTCCTGACTAGCTGTATGTATGTATGTGTGTGTGTATTTGTATTACGTACTAATGGGCCGGCGTTGGCGGCGGCCTTGTGTTCAGCGAATGATGGGCAGAGACAAATGGCAAAATGTGTTAATACTAATATACACGCAGGTGCAGGTGCAGGTTGATTAGAAAGCTCTCTCTCTCTCTCTCACTTCCTCTCTCTGTTGTACTTACCATGCTGTTGGTCACATAAAACGCTAATGGTTGCTGTCAAATACAAGGAAGAGGAACAGGCAATGTCAATGGCAATAGCGTGTTGTCGTTTTGTCGTTGCCTTGTGGATGTGTTGCAGGAGCGGTCCCGCTCAATAATTGTTGTTGTTTTTCTTGTCGTTTTTGTTGTGGACGATAAGGCGCCAGACAAGCGGGCACTTGCTCACGCAATGCACACGCAACCTTAGGGCTGAGAGGGGCGAGAAGCAGGCGAATGGCTGAGGACTGACCGTTCCTTTTTTTTTGTAGCACAGGGTGTGTCGCTCCTAGCGTAAACAAAACGTATACGTGAATATCGACGACGCCCAAAGAGCAAAGGCTGAAGAGAAGATGTGTGTGTTGTGGGGGCTTTGGGGCGGATGCTGAAGTACTTGCTCTCTCTCTCTCTTTTTGTTTCAAAGATGTGATGCTGCTTCGGTGCTCTCTCTCTCTTGTTGCTAGCTGTGCTAGCGACGGTGGCGTCGATTTGTTTGGTTTATTTATATACTCAAGAGTTTCAATGTTTCCTTCGCGTGCAGCAACAACAAATTCATTAATATTTGCGATTTTTATTGAAATCAATGTACATACATTTCAACATTTGTATGTGTGTACATACATATACATATATATATATATTTTTAAATATGCCTTGCTAATTTTTCCACTCCTCTCTTCTCGTCACACACCACACCCGGCAACGAGCATGCGACTTATGAACTCTTTTAGGTTCTCAACTCTTCTCAGCTTCTTCACTTGTCGATAACGAAACGAAAAAAAAATAACACAAGCTAAAACAATAACCAGGGTACAATAAGCAGTAATAACAACGGATATCGATCGATTTTCTTTTGACAAGAGTAAACCACGAGTATTTTCCGTTTACTTTGTAGATTTTTCTTTTTTTTGCTGTGCGTTGTGTGTTTATATGGGATGAGCGCGACGTCGGTGGCGGGCGGGCAGAGCGGCAGCACGAATATTGCAAATTGATTTTTTTGTGCGAGCTTTTTTTTCAACTGTAGCTTATTGTACAGACGATGTTATTGAATATTTGCTTGGCGCGCACATTTTGTCAATTAAGACCGAAAACAGTGACTGTGTTTTTTTTTCTGAGTAAATCGGGCGTCATAAACCGATGTTGCCACCCAGTAAAAATTTCCGATCTGGCTCGATTTTTCTTACCCAAAAAGTGGTATATATATTTTTTTTTTTATAATAAAAAGTACATTAAAAAATGTACCTTTTTTAGTTTTTGTTTATTTTAAACCCAAAGTTTTAAAAATTGTTCGAGTATTTGTAAGAAATTTTGTAGATTTTTTTTTACATATTTTTAAGAATTAATTTCGTAACTTCTTTTTTTTTCGGGGAGTGACGAGCTTCTAACTTTCATTAAAATCAACACCTTTATTTTTTCTTACTTCAAAATATAAATTTTCTTTAAAAATCTTAATTTTTTGATAAGTTTCAGCTCTAATTTGAAATGGCGCCGATCATAGAGTTGTATTGATTGGGTTTCGATATGCAATGTCAGTATAGCCATCCCTAATAAAACGGTGTGGCAGCCTTGGTTCCCTGAAAGCGTGTGGCAGCCTTGGTTTCCAGTCAAATCATTTGCTGCAAAATAGTAGGTGGTCTAATTATACATATTGCGTACATAATTAGAAATAGTCAGATGCTTTCATGGATATAAATATTGTTGCCATTGTTTATTCGTAAATACTAAATGAATTTATGTCTGAATTTGTGGTTATCTGGCAACGATAACAAAAATATTCGGTCTCACTTTATATCGATATAGAACATACGCGAATATTAAAGACTTTTTCATAATTTACCATTTAAATAATGGAAATATTAAAGGCTTGCTATGAGGATTTTAAAATATGCATTTAAACATTTCACAAGCTGTATTAATGCGTTTCCATAATTTCCATGACTAAGAATTAGTATTTTAGTCATATTTTTGCAAATACCAAACTAGTATTTTCGCTTAGTACTCCACATTTGCACATCTATCGATAAATGTAATTTTATTAGCGTGCGACGTGCGCTGCGAACGTATGTTACGTGTGTTTTCGGCTTGTTAATTTTTTTTGTTTCCTTCCTCTTTTTTGTTGTTATTGTGCGTGTGCGTGACTGCAGCCAAGCAGCCGTATCAAAAATCAAAAAGAACGCATATTCAATCGTTTCTAGTTACGAATTTCAACGTTTTTTCTGCTCCCCAAATAACATTCGCAGCGTTCTACGGCAATGCCAGTGCAGAAAAGTTAAACAAACAAAAGAAATAATCCAAAAAGCAGGAAAAAAACGCGTGTTGGGCCTCAGAGCCGCTGCCGCTGCCGCAGCCGCAACTGAAGCGCGGAGCTAAAAGCAAAGGCAGAGCACAAGACGGAGACCTCAGTAACGAGTTGTTGCTTGAAGACGAACAATTGTTCAATAGCGACTCAGCTCTGCGTGCGTTGCCACATTCATTTTGGTGACCGACAGAGCGACCGTCCGACAGTCCGTCATCGACATCGTCATTCCATTTCGTACCCTGGTTTTCTAAACGCGCGCGTTCTCTGATCTTCCTCTTCCGGCCAGTCGTCAGCGAAGTTCGCAGCAAACGACAACAACAAGAACAACAAGAATAGCAGCAACAGTAAATTGCGATACGAAAAGCAACAACGATAACAAAAACAACTGGCAATACAAAATGGTAAGTTTGAAATTATTGCAATCATTTCTTTCTTTTTTTTCTCCTCCTTTTTGTTTTTGTTGTATGGTGCATACTATGATGACTTTTGAGTTTCCTTTGTTGCTTGCGCTAAATCGCCACATTTGATGGCCAAATATCAATGGCCAGTGTCCGCCTGCCTGCCGCAGCAGTAACAACAACAACAAGCAGCAGCAGAATAAGCAGCTGAGTGTGCATACGCTAGCCGTCTCCCTCGCACCCGTACAATGCGTGGCCAGCCACATGGTGGAGCCGCCGCAACAGAAACGAAAAAAAAAAATTGAGCAAAAACAAAAACATTTCAATGTGACAAGGCACAACGAGGAGTGCCAAATGGAGAGGATGTGGAAGTGGAAACGAAGAAGAGATGCGTCTCTGAGCACGCTATAGAGAGCTCCATTCAGATTTGCTCAGCTGTGCCATAGAAACGACACAATTAATTTGCATTGTTTGTTTACATATTTGACCACTTTTTTTTTTTTTTCATTCTCTCTCTCTCTGCTTTTCTTGATTTATCATAAAATTTTATTAAATACATGAAATCATCGCACGTTTTACTGACCATTCTTCATTTAGATTCTAGAATTCTATTATATTTCATCACAGATTATAAGAAAAAAAAAAGTTAACAAATTTGTGCTAGGTTAGGGTTAAGACCATGCGACCGTTGCCATAGAAACCATGCCGAACACCCGTCGTTCCCCTTTTTCACCGCCCTTCCCGTTTCTTTTCAGCGAATTTCAATTTCGTATTTTACATTTAATTTAGCTTTCATCGTTAGCTTTAAAAACAATAAACTACAAACTTCAATTCTGATCAATATATTTTATTGAATAAGACAACATGATTTTGGATTTTCTAGAAGTTTATTTATCGGGTCATACAATCGCGTCATAAAATATTTAATCATGAATGTGGTTTTGTATAAAATTCGACATTTTATATTCAAGAATTTTATCACCTTAATAAATCAAGCAATTGGGAAATACAAATTTTTATATTTATTAAATAAACCAAGGTTGTTTCTATGCTCGAACCTTTTCCGAAAGTTGTGGTTTTTTTTCTTAGAACATTTTAAATATTCACGTTAAGACTTAAGAACTTGTAAAAAGTCTAATTTTCTCAAATTATATATATGTATGTACATTAGGGCTGATCATTTTTTGACCATAAAATCTAAGAATATTTTACCAGGAAAATATGGATCTTAAATGAATTTCTAGTCCCCGCTACATAGCTCCCTGGAGGCATAAAGATTTCAGTTCGAAGAAGTTTAAACTAAATCTGCATATATTTGAAAACATTGCAAGGTTATTAGAATAATATATCAATACTTTTGTTGAGCTCTTGCTGTGAGGAGCCAATACTTATTTATAATACAGCCTGTCTTAAGGCTTCTTTGGTCATAATTTCCATACAACATCTTGATTTTGAAACTAAGCTGTCAGAATATCTGGAGTGGTCTTTTATATCTAGACCAAGCTTGGTTTAAATCGGTCCTCTATATTATATAGCTGTCATAGAAACGATTGGTTGAAAATCAAATCTTAGTTTAAAAAGCTTCTTTGTTTTTTTTAGATATCTTAACCAATCTGAGAGAATATGAATTAGAGTTGGTTTAATACAACCACTAATTTGCCGAATTTAGCAAAGACATAAATTAATTGTTGGCAATATTCTGATTAGCAAATACACAAACCATAACTGACCATTCACACAGTTCGTCCTTGGCATGATTTCACTGTATTTACTGGCAGCTCGAAGTTCAGATTGAACGGCAATAATTTTGACATTTGGCAACTGCAAATGCAGCGTCAGCTGAGGCAGAGGCAGAGACAGAGGCAGAGGCAGATGCGTCAGCAGAGGCATAGGCGTCAGGCAGCAGTAGTTGATGCCACTCCCACGCACTTCTGCCGTTGTTGTTATAGTTGGTGTTGCTGTTGCAATTTCCCCAGTTCCTTAAGCTTATTTATCGTCGTCTTCCTCATTTCACTGCATTCGCTGAATGTGAGCGCATGCGTTGATACTGCATTCCCCTTTTTCTCGTTCTCCTTCTTCCCCATCTCCCTCACTCCCATTCCCATTCCAACTTCGTACAGTGCATACACACAATGCACGCTTGCATTTTCCCTGATTGTTCCATTATATTTCAATATCTACGTCAATATTATACATTTCTTTTTTATTTTTTTTTGTTGGTCTTTAACTTTTACTTACTTTTCGGCTTTGTTTTTGTTACACATTTATCCGTCATTTTTTGTTTTCGTTTTTATTTTCGTTTCTGTTGGGCTTGCAACCCTTAAAAGACTTTTCTCTCTCTGTCCTCCTCCTCGCCATTGTCCTCACTCTTTTGCACTTTTTCTCCCATTTTTGGCAAAGGCAACAACGTGTTGATGTATTTTCTTTACTCACACAGATAGAAACACACACACACACATACACGTGCACAAATCAACACATTCACATGTGATAAAAACATATGTTTTTGTGTGCAAAATATTTAGCAAGGTCATTCGTTTTGGTTTTATTTTGTGTGTCAGAAACTCACAAAAATGTGGGTGCAAAGAGTGAGCTGGGAAGAGAGACAGAGAGAGAGAGAGAGAGACGGAGGGGGAGGCTGTTGACAACAATAGTAGGGATAATGGTAGGATAACAGGATAACAGGATATGTTAATTGGCTTTCGGGAAATGTTAAGCTCTTTTCAAGCACTTATTGAAGTTGTTCTTTAGAAATGCGAAGAGTCTCACTCTACTCAACTTTAATTCAACAAAAGAATAACATTAAAGAGAGCTGTTTCCAGCAATATTTATTATAAACTGAAAAGCTTTAGCTTCGAGATCATTCAGTTTTTAATGAGCTCTCAACTTAACACTTTATGTACCCATGTGATATATGTATCTGCAGAATTCAATAGTTATTATTTTAAGTTCTGATTAAATAGTTGTGTATTACAAGAACATAAAACCCTTTGTTCTTTTTAGTTGTAAAACATCTTATCTTATTTTTTTTATGAGATTAGACTTTAAATTTTCATAACAAATAAAAATTGTAATACATTTTTTCGACTACTTCACCTATAAAGCACCTTTGTATCGAAAAAATATCAAATTTTCTAGATGATAAAAATTTAAATGCAGAATCAATTTAGAGGCCAAATCATGCTCAAAATGACATTCCGCTTGAAAATCGGTTTATTTTTGATGAAGTTATGAGAGATCAAAGTTATGGGAGATCAAAGTTTTAAAATGTCAAGGGGTACATAATAATCTGGTACATAATAATCTGATGATCGACTTGAAGTTGTTTTTCTTAGGGATCCATTGTTGCTCTTTCCGTTATAGAATCGGCGCACAGTGAGTGTGTTTACTGTAGCTGGTAGAAGTGTGGGGATAACTCTAGGAGGGGTAGGTGCAATAATGTGTCGGTTGACGCAAACATTTGGCACATTTGCTGCTTGGTTCAATGTGCTGCGCAGAAATATGTGTAGTTGTTGTGCCACCGTTGTTGGGCTCCGAAAGTTCCAAGTTCCGTCATTGATTTATCTCTATCCATGGGGCCAGGAGGCAGTGGGAATTTTGAACCAACCAACCAACTAACCAGGCAGACATTCAGGCAGGCAACCAGTTAACGCTGTTGCTGCTTGCTATCTTGCTCTAATTGCCGCTGTGTATATGCCTCCTCGTCCTGTCGTCCCATCGTCCTGTCATCCTCTTATCGGAACATGAGCTTGCACCCCTCTCCCTCATTCATCCTACCATCATTACCATCATATAGGCCCGCTGTTAGTTAACCAGGCAATCCTTTTGTTTTACCATCACATTTGGGGGTAGCGAGTGTTGGGTAAGGGAATGGGGGATGGAGGATGGTTCACTGGGGGTTGCCACATTGCACATATTCTACGTAGTTTCTCTTCTGTTCGTCGTTCGTAGTGTTCGGTATCTCTGCATGCCAAACATTTTCGACTGCTTCGTTGACTTGCTTTATTGGTGTGCGTGTGTATCCGTGTGTCACTGTAAGGTGGAATATAACATTCAACCCTTTCTCGAGCTGTGTGGCACAGTGGTCAAGATTCGTTGACCCGTTGTCAAAGCTTATATATGGACACATATTGACAACGAACATGTTAAACTATCAATATTATGCTGATAGTTCTTAATGTTTCAATTCTTAATATTGTAATTGTAAAATCAAGTGAATAAATTTTACACTGTTCTTTTTATATAAAGTTTAAAACCAGTATTTTCCAGTATTTTGTATCATCCTAAAAAATATCATAAAATTGAATTGTCTTATTGGCGTTTTATTGACCTGTATTATAATAATCCGTAACTCTGTAATTATAGTTTCTAATTATTATTAATTTTAATATATAATAAACAGTGCTTTTTGATTGCATTTTGAATTTATTTATATCGAAATATCGTCTTAAATATTGTCCATAAAGAACGTCAATTTTACTAAATTTTAAGCAAATTTATTGTAAAGTTAAGAAAATTATTACTATGTACCTGAAATATTAATAAAAATTTCGACAAAATTTTTTAATAATATTGGTCGAAATAGAAATACCTTTTTTGAAATTAGAAAAGGTGTTTCTTGAACCACTGTGCAGTCAGTGCCAGTTGAATGTTGTTATTCAAATGGTGGTTGCCCGTTCCTGACCGTTCAAAAGTTGGGCCAACCACCCACGGCCCCCCAACGTACAATTTGACTGAAAGGGGTGTTTGAAACAACCGTGCCATGAGGGAAAGGGTGTGGTGAGAGGTTAGGGGAAGGTGATGAAGAATGTGAGAAAGGGAGAGAGAAGTTGGGCTGTTTTTGGAATTAGGGTTTTTGGATAGGGTTGAGCACACGTCGCCGCCGAAAAACAAAACTGCAAGCGCTTTTGCCTCGAAATTCTCGTTTCGTTGTATTGCCCGGACCCGGACCCGGACCTGGCCAGAGACACGGAGTTACGGAGTCGGCACAGCGTAGTTGCCTCCAACACGAGCGCAGGAACAGTCGCAATTGCAACAGCAGCAGTGATAGAGTGAAACTGTGAAACGGTGGAAAGTGGAAAGTGTCAAGCGTCAAGTGTTGCCACCTGAACTGACCTTAGCTGACCCAGCTCGATGTCGACTTTGCAAGTTCTCTGAGTTCTGTGAGTTCGCTGTTCGCTGCGTTTTTTTTTCCTCACATTTTCTGTGTTCTCATCGCAATTTTTTTTCTCTTTTCTCGTGCTTTTTGTGCCGTTTTTCTAAACAACTGCGATGCGCTCTCTTTTTCTCTCTTTCTGTCTCTGTCGTTCGCTCTTTGAAAGCGCTCAAAACTGTGCTACTTTTTTTTTGTTGTGCCTTATTTTTTTTGGCGGTTTTTCCCCGGTATTTTGTGAGCATTATTTTGCGTCACTGCTGTGAGAGTCTCGTGGTTGTGTCTCACTGACAGTGTGAGAAATTGTGTTTACTTACTCTAATTTGCATTTGCATTTATTTACTCATCAATTAATTAACTTGCTCAAATTTATTTGCAGACATCGAAAAAGCGTAAAACCTTTTTAGACGGCGACGACGACGCCGGCTTTGATGATGATGATTCTGGCTCTGATTTTGATGATGATGAAGATCCAGATCAAATAGAAGTACCCGGTAAGTCTACTTGTACTATGCATATACATACATACATTGACTGTGAAGCGCAAAACTTGCAGTAAACTTAGGTCCAACCCGCAGTCAGACAAACTTGTGAGTTCACATACAAAATGTTTGACTACGAACTTAAATTGTTTTTACATCCGAAAGGAGAGTATATTAAAGTTGTGGTAATATCAAGTAAAACGTAACTAACGATAGTTTAGCTTTTCTTACACAAGAATTATAAAATATATTGATAGGTTCTTACTCTTATTTATTACGATAGTATGTATCCTTATACTGCCGATAGTTTTAAGAAAAACTATCGAAACATTTGACTAAATTGATTTTAGACCTAAGATACTACTAAATTTTTAGGTGGATTTTTTTATTTGTGTAGGGAAATATTATTTGCTAGACGAATAAGCTTACGTTGAGTCAATTTTTGTCGGGATATAAAGTAGAGAACAACTATCGATAGCTATCGATATATGATTACTTGCATTACTTTACTTAAGTTTACATTTTAAAAATAAATGTTTACTCTTATTGATTGATAATATGTACATATGTATACTATCGAAAAGTTTTTTTTTGAATTTAGATTAGAAAGAGTATCTGCTAGTCGAGCACACTCAGTTTTCCTTTTGATTTCTTTCTGCTTTTTGTTGCTGCAACTTTTCTGTTGCATGTGCAAAGATAGCAACTACATTTCCTCCCCCTCAACTCATTTGAGGCCGAAACTTATTCACTTGCCGCTTTTAATCTCCAGAGAGAACGAAAGTTTTGGAGACCTGTAAGAACTTGTGTCCAGTTAGGTACGACAGACACAGCAAATTTTACTTCAAAGGAATATTCTAAGTGCACTAAACGTAAATTGAGTTGAATTCGTTAATTAATTATGAATACATCAGTGAGTCTTGATTTCTGGAACTACAATTTAAAAATATTGTTAGCAAAGTTTAGATTAACTGTTTTTTAAGTGTATTACAATATATTGCTACTAGACGTTTTATGATAAAATTTAGAAAACTACTCTTTAGAGTTTATTTGTTCTCAAAGATTTGGTTTTAAAATTCAAATGAAATACCATATTCGGATTAAAGAACCAGAACCACACAAGAGGGAAATGCTAAGAATTATCTGTATAGGGAATTAGCACACACACACACGCATACATATGGTTGTGGCTGAAAAGGGTGAGAAATGCAGATTTGAGGTAGATGTTCTTATTTGCATTGTGATTGCATTCGATATGGTCTATGTGCATTTAGACAGAATACTCGTACGCACAACACACTATCCATCTATGCACATATGCCTATCTATCATATCTATAAATCCACATAGTAGATATGCATATATGTATATATTTATATATAGCTATATAGTTATATAAATGAAATCGAGCTGTGACGCAAATTCGAGATGCATCTTAAGCCACATCATTTGTAGTATATATGTGATAGATATACTCCCATATATAGCAGGTATCTATGCAAAAATATATGTACTTGTATTTCATCCATATATATATATATATATATACGTATTTGTATTTGTATTTGTACTGTCGAATTGTATCATCGTCCAGTGCGTCATCATTAGCGAAGTCGTTTATAATTCAATTCAATTCGATTCAATGCATTATTATTGATGCTCTCCTCAATGCATATCAAGCAGGGCCAAGAGGCAGCTGCCACAGGCCCTGTGAAACATTAATTAACCATCTATTATAAATGAGCATAACAACAACAACACAACAACACAGCTTATTTGTGTAAATTTCCACAAATTCAATCTCAATATTAACATTCGAACATCTCTGGCTACTGAACTGATTTTAATGTAGGAAATTTTATCTGTAATTTTGAAATTTAAATACTTGATAACTATGCTGACGATAGTTTCTGTTATGTGTATATAATATCTTTATTGTAAAGGGGAGCTGATTAATAAGTTCTTTTGTAATCACAAATAAAACAAAAAATAGAATTAAATTATGGAATCTTTATTATGGGCTGGAAGAACTATCTCAGACATTTACAGTTTAAACTTTTCTACAAATTTTATCTATTCAAAGTTAAATCAATATTTTAAATTTTCAACTTCCTCTTATGTCGCCCTCTTTGTATCTAGACAGCTTGGTGAGCTTATGTTTATGGTTATAAAAATTGAACAAATTACTAGAATAATATTGTTTATTCCGACAACTGTGCAACTATGTATGTATGTATAGTTTACAACTTCTATTTATGTAATCATTAAAGGAATTGAGTTATAAATAATAAACCGTTCTCGGTGGAGTCAACGCGACTCGATTCTCATTTCAATGTCACAAGCAGTGACAAATAGGGGCTGTCCACTTGTCAACCGTGGGGGTTGTTTGGTGACCAACCCATGACAAGCGGTTTCTTGAGCTGCACCCTTGACAGTAGGTAAAAGACAGGTATCTCCCGTTCTCCCCCGACTTGTTGTTGTTGTTGTTCTTGCTGCATATGCCTGAGGTTGCAATTATGCACCAGACATCACGACAAGCATTTGCTAATTATGTACTGATTATGTACTTAGAAAGGGATGGTGGGGAGGGGTAGTCTAGTACTTGGGTCTACACATAAGGTAGATAGCGTTGCAAGCAAGCAACGTTGAAACAACAGTTGCAATTGGCGGAAGGAGTGGGGATGGAGCGGGGGTGCAATTGAAGCAACAACGGAAACGAATCGATTTGTTGGCATGTGCGTCGTGTCCCTTGGACATAGATTGCAACTTCAGAAATTATAATACAAATAGGGAGACAACTTGAGTCCAACATCTTAGAGATAGCATTCTCTTAGCTGACACATAATGTATAATGTAATTCGCTAGATTCCACTTGGTTAAAAATATTCCGATGTCCATCAATATATTCGTTTCTTAAAAAATATATCTTTAATATTCATTAGACTTCTTTTGGTTGAATGTAAATTTTAAAATATAAATTATTTTAATAGTACCCGTATAAAGTTATTTATATCAAATAAAAGCGTGACATTTGCAGATTATAATATTCTATCAAATATTTTCTTCTTCTTGCTATAATTGTCCATCATTTTTTGTCCCAAGCATCTCTGACTTCTCTTTTAACGTCTATCCACAGCTGATCTATTAAATTAGGGTTCAAAGGATTGATCCAATATTATTTTCACATATGCTGTTCTTATAATTTCACTTCTGTCTGTACGTAGCTAAATATAGATGCATACATTTCTAAGAGTATATGAATATCGTTATCTTTAGTATCGAAATGAGTTTATAGATGTGAATCTATTGGCGATGTCGAAACATTTCTTATCAATAGAAAAATACAAACACGTTACGTGGCGAGAGAAAAATATAACCTGCAGTAAACAGACAATCTTAAGATCATGATGGCACAGTGGCTTACAGTTTTTTGCAACCACTGTGCATTACATTTTTAATCATGAAAAAATGTAGTTTAGTCCAAAAAAGTTAAGGAATACAGAACTCTTCAAATGGATAGATTTTGATTCATTAATACAATCGATTATTTAATTATTTTTAACCTATTCTAGATGTTACACCTAATATTTTTATGTAAATTGGTTTTGTTAATATATTTATTTTGTTTTTTTTTATTTTATTGTGCAGGTGGTGGTCGTGATCTGAACACTGCAGTTACCTACGCCCAAAACATACGCAGTGGTGTTGGCATCAACACCGCAAAACAGGCAAACAGTGGGGCAAGCAGCAGTAATATTAGCGAAACGCTTATTAAATTGAATAACAACAACAGTAATAATAATAATAATAATAACAATAATAATATAAATAGCAACAACAATATAAGTAAAGTAATTAGCAACAAGCCAACATCGTTGTTGCTTAGCAACAACGGCAACGCGAGCAACATAAGCAACAACAATAATAATATCAACAACAATAACAACAACAATATCAGCATTATTAGCCGCAGCAACAACACAATTGCAACACTGAGGCCAACAATTGTAACGCATACAGCAAAACCAACAACAGTCGGTGGCAAATTCACCGCGTTGCCAACCACGATAACAACAAAAGTGATCGTTGACAAAAGCTTAAACAACATGCCAAAGAAATTGTCGGGTAAGTGTGACCAGACCAAAAATAAAACTTTTCACGCATCCTCACTCATACAACACACATACACACACCCACGTAGAGATGACAGGCAGACAGACAGACAGAAGAAATTAAAGAAAACTGTAACTAATATCGCTGTGTTCTTGTTCTCTTCTCTCTCTCTTTTTTCTCTCTAATCATCTGAATACTGACATCCAATTGCTCTCCAATCGCTCTCTCTCTATATTGTTTTTGTATTTTTGTTGTTGTTCCTTTGCTCTTTCGTTTTGGTTTTGTTTTGTTTCGTTTGCTTTACTTCTTCTTCCTCCGCCCCCCCTATTGGGCGTTGGGCATTACAGCTGCCGCTCTGGGCAACGCGAGCACAACAACAAACACAGCTTTGGTGACCGCCACATCAAGGATTAGCTCAACTAGTGGCAACCCTGGCAGCATAAGTAGCAGCAACAGCGGCACTGGCAACGCTGCCAGTCTTAGTGCTGCCAGCGCCTATTTGAGCAGCGGTGCCGGCAACTATCTCAACAGTCTGAGCACCAACGACCTTATGAGTCTTGCCGCCTATGTCGCCTCCAAAGGGGGTAATCCCGCCACCACCACCAACAGCAGCAACAACAGCAGCAGCAGCAGCAATAACAGCAACAACAGTAATAACAATAACAACATTAACTTCTTTGCTGGTGGTGGTGTGGGAGGGGGAGGTGCCTCAACATCAGCCGCCTCTGCTGCCAATTTCAATATGGCCGCGTCTTTATTGGCGCAGAGTAAGTCTTGTAATGTTGGTAACAACCAAGAGTATGCCTTTAAATAACCGTTATAATTCTTATTCTCTTACCCTCGATCAATCTATGTATGTGCATTTCTATAGGTGTAAAGGTGCCTCAGAGGTTGTGTGCGAGTGTGTTTATTTCTAATCTGACTGCAGACTGACTGCGACAGTCTGGCAACACTCTGTAAATGCGTGTCTGTACAGTAGCTCTTAACTAATTTGACCCTACTACTAAATAAAAAAAAGTTTCTTATTTTATTGGATTATATTTCTGGATAAAAAAAAAACTATAGTGGGTCAAATAAGCTGTGAGCCACTGTAAGAATGTATGTATGTGCGAGTTTTTGGTGCGTTTGTAAGTCGCCGATTGTATTAACATGTGTCTGTTAAGTTTCTGTTGCTTCTTCTGATTCGTATGACTCAAAAATCTTGGAAAATTCGTTCAAATATATCTAAAGTCATTTTGAAATTTCAACAGTTGTAGTAGGCCTATTCCAGTATGTATTTGTACACCTGAGCCTTTTCCATTTTATTTTATCTCAGAAACACAAATACAACAGAAGTTTTACAGAAATTTCTGTTAAAAAAAAAAAATAAATTATATAATATTGTAAATTTAAGATGAGCAACAATTCCAATAGTGAAATGGATTTTTCTGCTAGGACAACGGATCAAGTCACCGTGACTACCGAAGATTTCCAGTTTTTGTTAGCCCATCAAGTTAATATGGTATTGGAACAATTTTATTCAATGTACTCTCGGGCATATGATAAACTGGAGAATGCAATTTTGGGGGAATTAATGCCAAGGTTGCGTTACACCAAGAAAGGACACGATCGTCTGGTGCACAAGGTTATGCGTCGCTTGGAGAAACTCCGTCCATTTGCTCAAGGTCCCCAAAAGACTTCGTCTGAGCAAATTATTAAGGATTGGAAATGTGAATCGACTAAAAACGAGGCTAAGCAGAAGCAGCAAGAGAATAACGACATCAAAGATGAGAAAATTAACAGCAAGGATTCGGAAAAACAGTGCACAAAGTCAGCACGCAAGCATAAAAAACGGCCGAAAAAATTGAATAAGGAGGAAGGAGAGTGCTATCCCGCTGAATATCGTGATTCTCCTATAGATGTGACATTTTTACGAGAACGTCTCTCATCGTTGCTTGGCTCCATCAATAACTCTACTCCCCGTAACAGTGTAGGAAGAATGATGCACTCGAAAGGCATTCAGGGCAAGGACGTCCAATTTATCTATCAAAATCAAACATTTCCCGCTGTGCCCATTAGCGAAATTGCGATAGCGTCAAATGATGATGACTGCAGTTCTAATCTGGCAAGACGCGAAAGTCATAGAACCGAACTCGGCGAATACGATCGAATTTCGTTAATATCGATGTTGCGTTTAGCATTCCCTTCCAACCCGAAATATCACTCTGATCGCAAAACTAAGCACAAGCGCATCAATAAGACCTAAAAAACCGACTGTTAGGGATTAATTTCCAACTTTCATGATGTGGTTTTTTGGTGTCCCTCATATTTCTCCATCCCGACATTTTATTTATTCACTGACGATTCGCAATGATGTATATTCTTTTATAAATTAAATAAAAACGTTTTGGATCTATTTATATCGATACCTACTATTGTTGGTGTCATTTCCTAGAGTATCCACATTTTCCTATAAGGATGATTCCACAAATGCATAAATATGTTCGAAAATTTGTTTAAAAACTTTATGAAACTTGACGCTTTATTTAGGATTGTTGATTCGAATTTATATTTTACTTAGATACTCTTTTTGAATTGAAATTTAGCTTTAAAACCTACTAATCACATCAATATTTTCTATTTCTTTTTCGCACCTCTTCTCTGTCTGTCTTTCTGCATTACAACTCTTTCGCTCCATTCATACACACAACACCACAATTAACACCACAACAACAACAACAACAAAATCACAATACCTACACAACTTATCTTACAGTGGGCTATGCGCGACCTGCCACGCCCTTAAGGGTACAATACAAGCCACCCGCAGCCGTTAGCACCGCCAACAACTTGCTTAAAGCCAACAGCACCACATCAGCAACTGCAGCAGCTGTCGGTGGTGGTGCAGGAATGGGTGCACCAGCGGCAGGAGGAGCTGCAGCAGCTGCCACTGGCGGTGGAGGAGGCGGTACTGGTGGCATGAAGGTGAACACTATGATGCTGGATAAATTGCAAAAGTTGATTGCCTTGAATCCAGAGTATTTAACCAGCGGCATTCCCAATCATGTGATGACGCAGCTCTTCATGCAACCGATACGCATGCCACAGCCGTCGCAGCAGCAGCAGTTGCAAAATATTGCCGGCGCTGGTGGAAATGCAGCATCTGCAGCGGCGGCAGCGGCAGCAGCTGCCTCGGCGGCTGTCTATGTGCAACAGGAGGAGGATGAGGTTGACTACGAGGAGATGGGTGTGGCCGAGACATATGCCGATTATTGGCCAGCAAAGCGTAAGTCTTAACTCCTTTCACTCCTCGTAACTCTCTTTAATCTTTTGATTATTCTCTACATTTACAGTAAAACTGGGCAAGAAGCATCCGGATGCGGTGGTGGAGACAGCCTCGCTTAGTTCCGTGGAGCCATGCGATGTCTACTACAAGTTATCAATACCCGCCGAAACAATCAACAGCGGTCAGCTGAGTGCTCTTCAATTGGAGTCCATCACATATGCATCACAGGCGCATGATCATCTCCTGCCCGATGGCAGTCGAGCTGGCTTCCTTATTGGCGATGGCGCTGGTGTTGGCAAGGGTCGCACCATTGCGGGCATCATCTATGAGAACTATCTGAAGGGTCGCAAGAAGGCCCTCTGGATATCCGTGTCCAATGATCTCAAATACGATGCCGAACGTGATCTCAGCGACATTGGAGCAACACGCATCGATGTCCATGCCCTCAATAAGGTGCGCTACATTTAAAAGCTTTTGATTTTATCCAGTAATTCTGTAAAAGTGTAGACTTTATTTAATTAATTGTTCAGTTTGATTTTAACTTACGATTGTAATGCTGTGCAACGTGTAATTATTGAAGAATTGTACTTGACAAGTTAAATTACCTTAGTAGTTATTGTCAACAAGCTTAATTTTTGGAATAACTGTACTCTATATAGTAATAATACGTATTTCACTCATTAGGATCACCCCAAAAGTAATTAAAATTTCAATTATTCGAGTAATTATGCATATTTTACTTATAAACAATGAATAATCCTCAAATGATGATTAATTTAATACCAAGAAATATGAAAATCATTTTAGAAAATGATCGTTTGATTGTTTATTTAATTAATCCAAGGTTTTAGATATTGAAACAATTTAGGTAATTCCGTCTGTAGTTTCTTTAAAAATTTAAATTAATCAGTCTAGAATGCATTACTTAAGCAATAATCGTATTGACACAATTAATTGTTTAGAAATTACCTAGATTATTGCTTACAGTTAATGAATATGCAATAAGAATATGGAATAAGAATCAAATATCGAATAGCACTGGAAATCGAGTCAAGAATAATTTTTTTGGAACTTTCTTTTTGCTGCAGTTCAAATATGCGAAGATCAGCTCAGATGTGAATAACAACTGCAAACGTGGCGTTATCTTCAGCACATACTCGGCATTGATTGGCGAATCGAACAACAAGACGGGAAAGTATCGCTCCAGGTTCCGTCAGCTGTTGCAATGGTGCGGCGAGGACTTTGAGGGTCTCATCATTTTCGATGAGTGTCACAAGGCGAAGAATCTGTGCCCTGTGGGTTCCGGCAAGCCAACTAAAACGGGTCAAACAGTCCTCGAGCTGCAGCAGAAGTTGCCCAAGGCGCGTGTTGTTTATGCCTCTGCAACGGGCGCATCTGAGCCAAAGAATATGGCCTATATGGTGCGGCTGGGCCTATGGGGTCAGGGCACGGCTTTTGGCAATTTCGCTGATTTTATCACCGCCGTGGAGAGACGGTAAGTTTGAATTTTGTCAAAACAATAGATTGTATTTATTTTTTTTTATCATTTTTCTTTATTTTTTACAGCGGCGTTGGCGCCATGGAAATCGTTGCGATGGACATGAAACTGCGTGGAATGTACATTGCTCGCCAGCTGAGCTTTAAGGGCGTTAGCTTTAAAATCGAAGAGGTACCGCTGACCAAGGAATTCCGCAAGATCTACGATCAGTCTGTGGAACTCTGGGTGGAGGCCATGCAAAAGTTCACCGAGGCCGCTGAACTCATCGATGCCGAGAGTCGCATGAAGAAGACAATGTGGGGACAATTTTGGTCATCGCATCAGCGTTTCTTTAAGTACCTTTGTATTGCTGCAAAAGTCAATCATGCGGTGCTCGTTGCCCGCGAGTCTATCAAATATGGCAAATGTGTTGTCATTGGTCTTCAATCCACCGGCGAGGCACGAACTCTCGATCAGCTCGAGCGTGATGATGGCGAACTCACCGACTTTGTGTCCACAGCCAAGTAAGTTTTAGATGAATTTCCTTATTTATAATAAAAGTGTAACTCGTTTCGTATAGAGATATATTCAGGTTTCGCAAATATTTCGAATAATTTTAAATTTAAAATTATGTTATGAAGAGGGGGACTCTTAGCATCGAAACCATGATCTCAAAAAAAATATTTTTTTTTTTACAAAATGAATTTGAATGCAGAATTAATTAAGAGGCCAAACCAAAAACAAAATGACAATCCGCTTGAAAATCGATGAAAGTTTGACAAAGATATGAACATTTGAAGTTGGTCGAGCCTTTGACCTAGCAACTTTACAAGTCAAAATTTTTGTTGAATTTCACATGATTTTTTACAAAATAATGAAAGGCCTCAGAATCAAGTTTAAAGTGTTGTTTTATACTAATTACGATATAAGGAATTTATTAAAAGTGAAAATTTGAGATTTAAAATTTTGAATTTTCAAAATTTCCAAGGGTCCCCCCTTAGCATCGAAATCGAATTTTGGTCGAAAATAATAAAATTTTCAAAATGAACAAAATTTGAATGCAGAATGAATTAAGAGTCCAAATCTTGATCAAAATGACATTCCGCTTGAAAATCGGTTCAGTTTTGATCAAGTTATGACAGTTTGAAGTTAGTCAGACTGCGGACTCAGCCACTTTACAAGTCAAAATTTTTGTTCAATTTCACATGATTTTTTACAAAATAATGAAAGGTCTCAGAATCAAGTTTAAAGTGTTGTTTTATACTAATTACGATATAAGGAGTTGATTAAAAGTGAAAACTTGAGATTTAAAATTTTGAATTTTCAAAATTTCAAAGGGTCCCCCCTTAGCATCGAAATCGAATTTTGGTCGAAAATAAATAAATTTTTTAAATGAACAAAATTTGAATGCAGAACGAATTTAGAGGCCAAAACATGATCAAAATGACATTCCGCTTGAAAATCGGTCCAGGTTTGACAAAGTTATGAAAGTTTGAAGTTGGTCGAACCTTTACAAGTCAAAATTTGAAAATTTTCCATTTTTAAAACTCACAAGGGGAATTTTCAATTTCAATTTCATAAAAATTCAGATGCAAACTTAGTTGCATTATCATTACTATTACTTTGCATCTGATTGAAATTTACTTTTTAAATTGAGGATAGATTTTTAAAAAGCAAAGGCATTGTAAAAAGTTTTTTCATTGCTCTTCCTGCACAATTTAAAGTGAGAGTTTTTCATGTCTTGTGTGTTGCATGCATTAGAAAGAGAGGGAACAAATAAATAAATAAATAATTGTCAATTTCTAAACATTTGTTAATTGTTCATTTCTTTTGCAGAGGTGTCTTCCAATCGTTTGTGGAGCGTCACTTTCCAGCGCCCGATCGCAATCGCATCAATCGCATTCTGGGACTCTACGACGAGACGCCGGCGGTGAAGACGGAGCCGCAATTGCTGAACAACAACAACAATAACAATAACAACAGTCGCAGCAAGCGTAAGGGTGGAGCAAACAATGGGGGTAAATCGAAGAAGAAGATGAAACGCAGTGGATCGTGGCAATTTAGTGACAGCGATGAGGAGGCAGCTCACACATCGGGTGGCGATTTCGATAACAACAGCAATAGCGATGATGCCGCTGACAGTGATGATGCCAATGAGGATAATGACGATGATGACGAGGACAACGATGATGACGACGATGATGATGATGATGAGGATAAACATGATGGGGACAGTGATCGTCACAGTGTTGCCAGCGATGCCAGTTCCGATTTCAATCCATTCTTCAGTGGCAGCGACAGCGACATTGATCCCTGGGTAAATGCGCGCAGCAAAAAGTCCAGCAGCAGTGGCAACAAAAAGACCCAAAAGAAGACCAAAAAGAAGACGGTCAAGAAGGAGTCAAAGGTGAAGAAGGAACCCACAACCACAGCAACAACGACAGCGACCAGTAGCAGCAGCAGCAATTTGTCCATGTCAGCCACAGTGGCAGCTGCATTGAATGCCGCAAAAAGTCGCAAGTCACAGCAGTTGTCGACACAGGACAAGATCCAGGATCTGTTGCAAAAGAAACAGGAAATGAAGGGCACCGTCACGCCCGTTGGCGTCAATGGTGTCAAGCTGAACTATGGACCACCGCCAAAGGATGCCATCGAGCGTGCGTGCACCATGAAGGAGGAGCTATTGCGGAGAATTGAACGCATTGGTTCACGATTGCCGCCCAACACGCTCGATCAGCTGATCGATGAGCTGGGCGGACCCGATAACGTGGCCGAGATGACCGGACGACGTGGCCGGGTCGTTCAAAACGATGATGGTTCCATACAATATGAATCACGCACTGAATCCGATGTGCCGCTCGAGACGCTCAACATCACGGAGAAGCAACGTTTCATGGATGGACAAAAGGATGTGGCCATCATCTCGGAGGCGGCATCCAGTGGTATTTCGCTTCAGAGCGATCGTCGTGTCTTCAATCAGCGACGACGCGTTCACATCACATTGGAGTTGCCATGGTCTGCCGATCGAGCAATACAGCAATTTGGACGCACACATCGTTCCAATCAAGTAAATGCCCCCGAATACATATTTCTCATCTCGGATCTGGCCGGTGAACGGAGATTTGCATCCACTGTGGCCAAGCGTCTCGAATCCCTTGGCGCTTTGACACACGGTGATCGTCGTGCCACCGAGACGCGTGATCTTTCCCAGTTCAATATCGATAACAAGTACGGCAGACAGGCTCTCGAGACGGTAATGCGTACAATAATGGGCTATGAGACGCCGCTGGTGCCGCCACCCACCGATTACAGTGGTGAGTTCTTCAAGGACATTGCCGGCGCTTTGGTCGGTGTCGGCATCATTGTCAACAGCGAGAGTCATCCGGGTGTGCTCAGTCTGGACAAGGACTACAATAACATATCCAAGTTTCTCAATCGCATCCTCGGCTGTCCCGTCGATCTGCAGAATCGTCTATTCAAGTACTTTACGGACACCATGACAGCGATCATTAATCAGGCCAAACGTGGCGGTCGCTTCGATCTCGGCATTGTGGGTGAGTTCATTAAATCATGGAAACAAAAACTATATTTCTTTCTTTGTAATTGTCGCTGAAAGCATTCTGATCTGAATTGATACTTAAAAAACTATAAAGAACCCTTTTATTTGTAGTAAATCTTTATTATTCAATATAGAATCGAGTTAAATATTAAACAGTCGAGTTCGGATAAGTTTTAAAATATTAAAGTCTGAGTAAAATTTGAACTAGGTAATTTTATAAGTAAAAATGGCAATTTTGGCAAGATTAAAAAAAAATGGTAATAGTTGCAACACAATTTATAAAGTTAGGACACTTGCACATTGCGATATTTTGATAAATTGGATATTCTTTAATTTATAATTGTTTGAAATTACTAATCTCAATTGAATTTGTTAACTCTTGTTCCTTAGATTTGGGTGCGGCTGGCGAAAATGTGACTCGGGTGCGTTTGGTGCGCTTTATGCGTAAGCATGCCACAGGCGTGGCACCCACAGAGCTGCACACAGTTCGTGTGGAACGTGGCATGATCTGGCAGGAAGCCATTGATAAGTGAGTGTTGAATTAAAATCAGATATATAGAAGATAGTAATTATTTTAATAATATTGTTAATTAATTGCAGATATGCGGATCTGTTTAATGAACACGAAGGATTCTATACATCGCATCATCTGCGCAATCAGAAACGCACCGCAATTCTGGTTGTTGTTATTGAACAGCAGTCGACGCGTGGTTCCTCTGGCTCCTCGACGGATGCGGACAGCAGCAAGGCGCAGAAGAAGAAGACGCGCAGCAAAAAGGAGATCATGTGTCAGATCTACAGGCCCAATACGGGTCTACAGGTGCGCCATGAATCCCTTGCCGAGCTGGAGAAGAAGTATCGCAAGGTGAGCAGCGAGGAGGCTGAACCGCATTGGACGGAGCAATATGATGCATCGGTTCATACTTGTTCCCATGCCTATTGGAATGGCAACTGTCGCAATGTCAGTCTGGGCAATGATTGTGAGGTGCGTTTAAGACACTCTACATGTTTTTTAATATTTATATTAATTAAATTTTGCCTATTTATAGGTTGGCTTACGTCAACGTTTGTATCATGTGTTGGCCGGTTCGGTGTTATCGGTTTGGGGACGCGTGGAACACATATTGAATACGCGTTCCAATAGCAAGATGCAGGTGATACGCATGAAGACAACCGAGAGCGAAAAGATTGTCGGCACCATGATACCGAAATCATGCTTTGAGCCCCTCATGAATGATTTGCGCAGCGATTCGGAGAAGAAAGAGGAATTCAACTATTAGGCCAATCATTCAACTCATTCAAGAACATTCATTCAATTATCCACATGCTGATTTCATTGAATATTCTCGCAGACTCTTCCGATGCAAGAAACAGGACAACACACAACACACAACATTTCACAACAACAAATACAACAAAAACAACCACAACAGCAACAACGAGAAATCATAGCTATAACCGAGACAATGTTATACAATTTCAGGACATTACTTTAACTATTTTTTTTTTCGAGTTGTTTAAATAGTTTATCCTTTTAAATTGCATATTAATTAGTTGTAATCGTACATAAGCTAAAAATGTATTTGAAAATACATCCAAAAATCATAGGAGAAATATAAAAATATATATATTCTTAATTTTGCGTCTCACATGTATAGCACATGCATTCACACTCACACACAGCCGCACACATACACTTACACACACAAACATACAAAAACGACATGAAAAAGATATAGTGAAAACAAATGGAAACGCTTATTATATGGACTTTTCTTCTTAATGATTTACATTTTAATTAATTTAATTAATTTTAAAATAAATGATAGTAGAAACAACCCTTACACACACACACACACACACACAAACTCGCACACACCCACACCCACACCAGCACAGACACAGAAATGTGCATACGTATTTGTACGTAATCCTCTACATTTTTTTTCTCCCTTTTTGTTCCCACTTAATTTTTAATGTGAGGCTGCAGCGCAGCGTGCAGCTTTTGATAGTTGATGGAAAACAAACAAAAACAAAATAAAAACATAACTAAGAATGAAAAAAAAGGAAACAAACTAAAGGATTAGTAATGAAACCGAGTTAAGGCATTTTTTTTTTGCGTCATAGTTTTAAGTTGAAATTGAAAAGTCAAACAGCAGTTTGTAATTAAGGTCCTCTAACTGTAATAACTAATTTAAGTTTAGCCATTAAAGGTGTTAATATACATATACAATTAAATACAATATAAATACAATGCATACATACAGATTCAATACATACAAAAATGAAGTACGTGCTCGTACACACAAAAATAATAAACGCGGAAAAGTGACATATAAAAAGAAATCACAATGTGTTTACATTTAAATATTTTTAACAATTGCAGCGGGTTTTCGGATGGAGTCATCGGAGAGGTTGGAAATTGAATGATTTTTTAAGATCATGCTTTAATTTTACAGCAACTGTCATATCAAATCATATTTGCAATGATCCTTGAACTGTTTTAGTTCAATTTATAATGATGCTGTGTCAAATTAATAGTAATATAAATCAAAACAGTATAAAAAACAATTACTTACGTTAGTTTCCAATTGAAAAATGCATGTTTATCTTGTTTAAATTTTATTTTGCATTTTAATTTTTTTATAGTATATTTAATATATTTTTTTGTTTATTTTTTTTTATTTGTTGTTTATTTTGTGTTTTTTTCTTTAGGTTTGTCTTCTTCCATTATTTGTTGTCATTAATAAATATTGTACAATTTGCTTACGAGTCTATTATAATGCATATATAATTTATGTATGTATAAATATTGTTATATAATTAATACACAATATTTTTATTTTTTTTATAAATTTAATGACAATTTTTGTGATTGTTTATTTTAAATTGTATGTTCCATTTTCGTTGGATCTTGCAGCGCAAACAGTTTAAATTGTTTATTAATTGTAATAAACATACATATTATAAATTTGCTAATATTCATTTGAATTATATTTTTTTTGTAGTTATTCTTATTTTCCGTTCTTTTAGTATCTTTGAGCTTTGATTGTCTGTCAGCTGCAAGCACGCTGCCCCCTCGCCCACTTTTAATTTGTTTAAGACATTTACTTATATATTTAACTTAAATTTATGTTTTTAAATATTTTTTATGTATATCTGCTATCTGCAGCAATTGCTAACAAATGGTTAATTATTTTGTAAGTGTAGGGTAAATATTTAAAACAAAATTTCCCATGGAAGCTAACAAAAATAGATTACGTGTACATTCACGTTCACATTTAGTTTTTACATATTTATACATACAATGATTATTAGACAACACGTCCACATATAGTACATATAGATGTATATATATAAGATAGTAGTTGCCTCTTCATTCTGCTGTCAACTTTCAATATTATTATTTTTATATGTTTTATTTTCATTTATTGTCAGCAATTCTTTTTTATTTTGTAACAATGCGCAAAGGAACGGAAAATGTTTACTTTTAGATTAAAAAAAAAAAAGATGTTAAAGCTAACAGCTAGCGGTACATTACATGCTTTCCTTCTCACACACACACGCAAAGCACACGCATACGGACGGACAGTGCATTGTGTGTGTGTGTGTGTGTGTCTCTTTAACGCGAGAGCAAGTGAGAGAGTGCGTCACACTGTCTGCTAAAACAATACATACACAAGATACTCTCATTATTATTGTTAATTAAACTAAGCCTTACAATGTCAACAGCTCTTAGATTTTAAGCCTAGGCGCCTTTTTTTACTTTTACTTAGTCCTGTTTTTGTTTTCCTTTAATGTGTGTGTGTCTCACATATACATGCACAATACAACTTTAATTTACATTAGACATTTATATAATTGTGTATATAGTATAGTAGTATATGTATATATATATTTTTATATATTTAGATATATCCATGTATTATACATTCAGTCAATTTATTGCAACAAAACAGTTTATAAAAACGAAGTTAAAGGCTTTCGAAAAAATCCCAAGCAGAACATTCACCTTGTATAACATCCATATGTAAATCGTTTCGAAATATTTCATGTTTAAAAGCTCTCCTTCATACTCTTCCTCTATATATATTTTTGTATTTTTTTTTATTTTATTTTATTATTATTTTTTTTTCTTTTAGATTTTTTAAAATCAGTTTACATCGGGGGAATATTTTTAAAACTATTCTTTGAGCTCGCAGAGTTTTCCAAAGATCCACTTTTGAGATTCTTGCGATGACTTTTATGTAATAATGCACCCAAAAACGATAATTACTTTACAAAACTGAACACGTTCGCAAGTATTTTTAATTATTAAAAAAAAAAAAACCCATTACTTATATAGTTTTCTGTACAAAAAAACTAAATTATAATTTTGACTTAGAAGTATAAAAAAAAATTAAAAAATCATATAGATTAGATCGTAAAATATGCATAAAAACATAAAAAAAAGTGCCAAAGGCCATATAAAAAAGATGCTTATATAGATTTGTTGCATAAATGGTTTATAAGAGGAGAGGGAATATATAGATATATGTATATATACATATATAGCACTAAAGTGTAGCTTTAGCAAAATTTGCTTTTATTTATTATTTAATTTAGATTTTCGTTTTTAGTTAAAGACTTATTTTGGTGGTACATGCTAAACATCTGTAACTTATCATCATACATCATACATAGTATACATACATAATTATGTATATAGATTTGTATATTTGTATTTGTATATGCTGTCTTCAAGTTTTGGTACATTTAGTTTGGTTTACAACACAATGACTGACAGTTGAGGCGAACGAACAGTTGCAAATACAGCAATCAAATTTGTAGTTGTTGTTGTTGTTGCTGTTGTTGCTGTTGTTGCTGTCGTGTGTCGTCTCAATGTTTGCCGCGTGGCAATCTTATGGGTATATGCGGATATCATGTGTCCTCAACTGCACCGACATATTGCTTGCCATTGTTGTTGTTGTTGCTCTTCTTCTTGCTGTTGTTGTTAATGTTGTTAACATTGTTGTTGTTGTTGCTATTGTAGTTAGACGTCAGCTGCTTTATCGTTATGACATCTTTTGGCTTTTGTTTTGATTGCAACAGCTGTGACTTCTCCCGCTCCTGTTCCTGTTCCTGTTCCCGTACCTGCTCCTGATCCTGCTGCTCCTGTTCCTCTTGTTGTTGTTCCTCATGTTGTTGTTGTTGCTGTTGTGGCATTATTTTATTGATATTGTTGTTGTTGTTGTCAATGGCATTATCCTCAATATTGTTGTTGTTGTTGTTGTTGTTAGTGTTATCCTCCTCTGGATTAGTATCCATCTGCAACACTTGCTTCGCTTTACTTTCCCACAGCATGCGGTTGGCTTTTAGCTACAATATATTTTAGAGCATATATAGAAACACAAATGAGTTATGGCAAAAATACACACAAACACACACACACGCACACACATGTATTCCCAGTCATGTTATTATGCTAGTTTATTTCATAAAAATCCATATGCACATGTATTCACGTAATTCAAGCTTCTAGCTGCCAATGCCCGCTGGTCGCATTATTTATAAGCTGTCATTATTATTTGTTGTTGTTCCTGTTGTTGTTGTTGTCATTGTTATTATTGCTGTTGTTGTTGTTGTTGCATATTAAACGTTGAACAGTGCAACAGCGCCAATGTCCCACATGCCACATGCCACATTCTCCACATGCCACCCCCAACGGTCACATCACGTACGTAAACAACAGCTGCACATTAAGTGTAAATGCAACGTCAACCCCATCGTGCATTTTGGCATAATTATATTATGCTCTTGCCACAAAATGCAGCACTTTGCATGGAATCAAACAGCTTGCAACAGCTAACGATTTTGAAGCTATTGTTTAACAATATTTTTGGCATTGTGTATTAGAATTATTATTGGAAAGTTTCGAGCAGAAAAAAAAAACTAAATTCATTTTCTAATTTCTCTTTTTACATTCCTATGACATTTCAGTGTTATTTAAAATTTTAATTTTATAGCAGCAGCAAAATTGTTAATGTTCAATAAAAAATATAATAGAAAACAGTTATCCTAAGATTAATTAAAAAACAAATTGAAGACATCGTAAAGTAACTAGTTTGATTTTTAAGCTGCCCGGAAAAGTATGCTACATTTATTTTAAATATAAATTAGAAACAACTAAAGGCTTCTGTGTTTCTCAGCTTGATTATATTTTAATAAAAGTAATTAGAAATACTCTGTTGATATTTTAAATCTTGTAATATTGATACGTCATACAAATATGAGTCAATTTAGAGTTATTTCAAATCGATGTGTTAGAAAATAATTATATAGCATTCATAAAAATTTCAATAATTAAAGGAACACTAAACATCATTGCTAAAAACTTTTATTAATTGATTCAGTAATAGCCAATTAATGTACACACTAACACGTATTTTACTTAAGCATCTATACACTCTATAACTATACAAGTATAGTGTATACAGGTAGCAACCCCAATTTGCGAACAATTGAAAATGTTGGCTTTTCGTTCCATTAAATTTGCTGGCTCAATTAATTTTTAATTTCATTTCTAAATTTTTTTTTTGTGTTCGATTTCTGCATAAAATTAAAATGTCGAAAACGTGGATAATACTATATTTGTACTATATTAATTTCGCACAGTTGTTGTGACTTCCCATTCCTACCTGTCTCTTTTTTTTTCTGTCTCTGTCAGTGAAGCTGACGTAAAATGGCAATTTATTAAAATATTTGCAATTAACATAAATTACGCGCGTAAAATAAAATTGGCGGCATTTCAATTGATTATAATTGCTTTTGATGCCTTAACAGATCGCCAAATAGACAAATCGACACACGTTGGGCGCCATTTATATATGTATGTGTACATTTATGCGTATGAAGTTTGTGCATGTGTGTGTGAGAGAGAGTTTTGTGGGGGGCGGGGGGAGAGAGGGGGCATGCAACTCGAGGCTCTTTGTGTGTATGCTGCTCCTGTTGTTGGCATTTCAATTGCGTAGTATGTACACGACATGCGAGTCGAGTTTGTAGCTTGTGTGTGTGTGTGTGTTTGCCAGGCGTGTTTCTCGTTTGTTGGAAGCTTAAATTGGCATTTATGGCACGATGCCACCAGCCACCCATCCACCCAACTAACCACCCAACACACAGATGCTGACACCTATACATACACAAACATATACTCATACATACACTGATAAAAACAAATGTTCTAAAATCAAGATTTTGGTCTTAAAACTAAGGATTTCGGTCAACAAAATGTGTCGAGAGCATACAATTATTAAAATTAGAAATAAGATCAAGTTCTTATTATAAGAATAAATGTTTTTCAAATTTAAGTGAAAAAATAAAAAACAAAGAAGTTGAGTTTTATTTTAATTAAAAAAAAAAAATCATTTATAGTCATCCTTTTTGAGTTTTATTTTTTTTGATCAAAAATACTCCCTATTTTTTTTTTTTTTATCAAAAATAACGATTATCGAGAGATTTTTGTACTTAAAAAAAATACTAATCATTATTTACGGTCTCTGGTTAGTTGAAGTAATCTGGTCTTCAAATGACCTTATTTTAAGATAAATGTCTTTCATTTTAGAAGTTGGTCTTTATTTTTTTTTTAGTGTAAGTAGTTTGTATGGAGGATTTCAACTGTCAGGTTGCGGAACAAACAGAAATTGCAGTTGTGACAGCCGTAGAGCAACACGACAGCATCGAAAAATCAAAGTTGCAGTCAAATGGAGTTGAGTTGAGAGCAGAGCGCTTTTAACCGCGACGTCGACGTCTGCAGCACTGCACCACCTTAAGGGCAACCGTGCAGAGCAGCAGCAGAGCAGCAACCAGCAGCAGCAGAAGCAGCAGAAGTGGCAGCAGCAGTTGCTTGCAATTTTAATTTATGAGCAGTCCTCAAGCAAATGTCGCTGGAATGAGACGCAATGCGATGCAATGCAATGCAAAGCGATATGATGCGACAGGCCGCTGGCAGTGCTGCCATATCAGCCTTTTTCCCGACAGATCTGTCCCTTTTTATAATATATTTGCCAGAACTTTTTTGAAACATCCCCTATCCGGAAATCTGTCCTTTTTTTTATTTCTGTTATAATTTTAAATATTTGGTTAAAATATTTATTTAGTATAAAAAAAAAATAAGTGAGTGGAATGCATGTTAAAATTGACTCGATTTACGTGTAAGCGAATCAACAAAAGTTTAAACAAATTTCGAATATCGTGATTTCTACATATTCCCGTTGTCAAGTTAGTTTTTTTTTATTTTTAGCTATTTTTAATAGGTCACCAAGTATTTAAAACTATTGTAAAACACTTAAATCATAAATTTTCTCTGTTTTGGATGCTTACTCTTTGTTTTTTTTTTAATATAGATTATTTATAAGACTCTTTTCTTATTGTAAAATTTTTAACGGTTGAAAATTGACAACATCGCAGCAAAGACCGCAATAACACAAAAATTTATGCATAATACTATTCATGTGTACTTAAAAACTATGAAAAAGTTTAAATTTTGAGATTTGTCCTGTTTTTCTGCCACTTTTTAAAATATTTGTCCTTTTTTTGGAGTCCGTTTATCCTGTTTTTCTTATAGAATTATGACAGCACTGGTCGGTGATGCAGTGGGGCAAAAGGATACCGCATAAGCACTCGACTTCACTATACTCTACTACGTGTACACTCTGCCCAGCACTCAGCACTCAGCATACCACTCATCTCATCTCACTCATCTCAGTCATCTCATCACGACTTGACTCAACTCGAGTCTGGGCTCTGAGCTCTGCCTCTAATTAATTAGCCGCTAATTTAACGCGCCGTGTGAAGCAGCAGCTGTGCAAAACTCAACAGGATGTGCAATGGTCGCGTTTCCCTTTACCCTCTCCTCCTTTCCCTCTTCCTCTCCTCTCCTCTCTTCTCTTCTCTTCTTCATTCCATTTCCCTTTTGCCATTGGCCAGCATGTAAATTAAGAGACTGAGAGCAAGCCTCTTCTGCTTTGCCTTTGCTGTCGTCTATGCAATAATTCAAAATGTTTTTAGCCACGATTTTATCTATAGCGTTATTTCTTTTTGCTTTTCCCTAAATTCGCGCAAAACAGTTTAACTTTTGTTGGGATTTCTACAAGGATAACAGCCATAACTATTAAATGACGTAACTATAGAATAACTCTTAACGGATTTTAATTTTAGTTTATTACATATTTTTAGGATTGACGATTTCAATTGAAACTTTTATATGTTAGATCTTAAGATATGCAGATGTTAGATTTACATATATTAAAGTGTGAATTTTGATGTATAAAAATATATTCTTTACATTGCAATATAGGACGATTTTCAGTCTACTTCACTACATAAATTATAGGATTGATTGAGTTTCAGGTCTACTCTATATTGTTCCAGAAATAAATACTTCCTTGAGTCGAAGTTTCCTTTACTAGTACTCTAATAACTCTAGATTTAATATAGTTATTTATATATAACTTTGTATTATTTAAATAAATAAGTGTTTCCTCATTTTTCCAATATTGTTACACTTAGAATATTTTTTGTTTGTAAATTTTTTCATCGCAACTAAAAAAAGGAAGCAGGGAAATTTTTGAAAAAGCTATGTTTGAATTTAAAATACTTAGAAATATAATATGTACTTATAAGTACATATATGACTACTATCATAATGTTTAGATGCCACAATTAAAAAAATGGTTTCTACTTAGTTGCCCCGTATAGTATTTTATGTTCCTACAATAGATTTAATTTCTAAGTCGAGATGCTAGTTAGGAACTTTCTAAAGGCGAAATAAGGCAATATGTTTATAACACATACAAATGGAAAAATGGGAAATATATATATATATATGTATGTACAATGTACAATGTACATGCGACCCAGAAGCCACTTTGCAACAGGCAAATGAGCATGCAACCAAACTAAGTGCTTGCCGCCATTGTTTTCAAAATATACAAGCCCCAAGCCATGTATCTACATAAAATCCCCTTCAAAGGGGGGGAAGGAGTTGTAGGGGGAGGAGGATCAGAGGATAGGGAAGGGTTGGGCGCTTGTATTTGTACTTGTAGTCAACATCATTATCATCGTCATCGATATGACTGTATATTCCTATGCATATGTATGCGACTCTCCTCATATATATGCGCCCTGGGAGCGTGGCTCCAACAACAGTAACAACAGTAACAGTAACAACAGTAACAGAAACAACAATAACAGCAACAACGTTGGCATAAAACACAACGCATGCTAAAGTGGCTGAAAAAAAGAAAAATACAAACAAAAAAAAAAGAGAAAGAAAAAAATAAAAATAAAAAAGGTGAGTGCAAGAAACAAACAAACAAACACAACAAAAATAATAAAAAAAAAACCATATACAAAATCATGTGTAAAATGTATGCAATAGTCATAGCATGCTTGACTACTAAATACCCACTAAATACTTGAAATTATTAATTTCATAAATATTTATTATATATAGTTTAATTAAAAAATAATTTTCTTTGTTAGCGAATTAATAGGGTATATTTTTGTATAAATCTACCTCACTAGCATATACCCCCTTATGTACACAGTGTTTGACATTCTAACAGAGTATAAACAAGCTAAACTATACCATACTATATGCCTTTTATTTCGCTTGTTTGTTTTCCCTCTATAGGGTATTTTTAATAGAAACGTACAATATTAATTCTATAGTTGAAGTACAATACACAAAACCTATTTTCAATATTTGTTACATCTCTCAGCTCAATGGAAACAAACAACAATCAGTTCGATAAGTTGCAGCATGCTCGACTAGCGGTTACCCTATAAACTTATTTTTGTTAACATACAAAGACAAAATATATACACAATATATGTATATTTATATACTTTCTATTAAACTAACAGGATAAATTAAAATTTTTAGACCCTAAAAACTATAATACAAAAATAAAAATATGTGAAATTAAATTTTAAAAAATATCAAACCTGAACAAAACAAATTTTTAACTTTTATAATTACATTATATTAAACAAATAAGTTTTTAAGTTTTATAGTAATAAAAATTATATAATAAATTAAACATATAAGTTTTTACTTTTCATAATAATAAAAATTATTTATAATTATAATTATAAATTGCAGTTTTGAAATATTTTATAATTATTTCATAACATTATTGTATTAAAATCAAAATATAAAAGTTATTTTTAAATTTTTTAATAGAAATCAACAAATAGTTTTAATTTTAAAATTATAACCTTTACGGTGACTGCTTTTAACGTAACAAACGGACTCCACTGAAAGTTTTGGATATCGAGGGAATGGACAAAAAAATGTATCTACGAATATGGTTGAAATGCGTTGCCACAAAGCAAAAGTGCAAAATATGGCAATGACAGAAGCCAACAGCGGCAGCAACTACAAATGCAACAACAACAGCAGCAACAGCAACAACATAAGCAACAACAACGCAAGCAACAACAATGTAAACCGAAGCACACAAAAATGACAATGAAGATGGCAACACAAAATGTTAACTGGAACGACAACAAAAGGGATGGGCGCCATGTTGAATGCTTTGGGGATATCCGGTTTGGAAAAGGAGGGTTGGGGGATGGGGGATGATTGAGAAGAAATGGGAAGATGGAAAGATGGGGAAAAAGCGTGGAGCGGTTGTTGCCTTTGTGTGTGCATTACGTCTGCCCGATTGACTGACTGACTGTCTGACCAACTGACTGACTGAGTGACTCCTCTCTCTTTTCCTTTGCTACCCTCGCCTGCTTTCTCTTTACCCTCCTCTGCCTGTCTGTCTGTCTGAGTGTTTGTTGCACATACCTTAGATGTATTGTCCTGCACCCATGCATCTGGCTTACCGTAGTCCGGTGGGTTCGCATACGGATCGTAGCCCAGCACGGATAGCATGGGCGCTATGTTGGCCATGTCATGCACCACATCGCCGGGTATTTGGTCCACCCACTTGGACAGCGCCTCAAGATTGACCGGCTTGATGACCTGATCTGATGACCTCTCCACCCTGTGTGCACAACAATATTCCAATTAGTTAATGCTTCTGTCTGTCTGTGGGGCATTTTTGTGTGTACTCACTTGGATAGCGGCACTCCGTTGGGCTTATTAATAAATTCCTCATGATGCAGCACCGCATCGTTCCATGGCACATCCAAGAATTTTAAGATTTTTCGCATCCATTCCTCTGGATGCAGCACCAGCTGCTCGTAGTAAACCTTTAATATGGGATAAAAAGAGATACGGTCATTGCTTTTACTCACTTTTCTCTCTGTCTTGAGTAAGTGTATAGTTTTATAGCTCGAGAGTCTCTAGACAAAAACTTCAGCTATGGTTTCACTCAAAGTATAACAACTATAAACCATCTTATTTATGAACTTAACGTCGATTAAAAACATTCCACAGAGAGGAATAAAATTACTCCCAATTTTAATAGAATTATCAAGTTAAATTATATTATAAAAAGTATTCAATGATAGCTAGTGATGTAAAAATACGTTGAATAATTATTTAATTTTCTTCAAAGAGTTCTTGACTATAAGAAATTTTTGCTACCAAAATATAATTAGTTTGTTAAATAAAAACAATTAAAATCAGCTATTATACTGTTTTGTAATTATATGATTTCCTGCACCGATTTTGACCAGCTTCAATCAGGATGCATAACATAAATTTTAACGTATATTTTTATTACTTTGGGTATGATATCTTATATAATAAATAAACTTTTTTATAGTAAAATTTAAATTTTGTCCGGACCAATTTGAAGCAAATTTTTATACCAAAAAAAAAATAAAAAAAAAAACAAACTTGTTCTGCTTGCAATACAGAGGAACTTACATACCAAGTTTGGTGTGTCTAGCTCTTATAGTCTCTGAGACACCAGAGTTTATACAAACGTCAGGACAGACGGACATCGACTCGGCTATTAATACTGATAAAAAAAATATATACGTTATAGGTTCTGCCAAGCCTCCCTCTGTCTGTTACGCACATTTTTTTTGAAATAAACTGTTTTGCTTTTTGCACGGGGTCGAAAAATGGCCTGCTATACGTGTATAATGCAATTACTTCGATTTTGTAATAAAGGGCCGTCATTCGTTGATCGAATGCACTAGCATAAAGGTGAAGGTGTCCAGGTGTTCAGGTGTGTCGGCTGTCAGTCCACTTACCATCATGCATCGCTCCTTGCCAATGTCCCGACACTGTTCGTGCATCAACTCGATGGCGTGGTTCCATTTCTGCATGCACTGACGGTAGCTCGCCAAATCGAAGCCGGTGATTGTCACCTTGCGGGATATAATCGAATGAACCGTCGCCCGTCCGTCTCGCACCATGAATAGGAATTTTGCCTGTGTAAGGAGAGAGAGAGACACGAGTGTCCTGTATAAATGTCTGTCTATGTCTATGTATGTATATGGACTTACATTTGGAAATAGCTCGATTACATAGGAGCCCATTTTGAGTGTGAGCGGATCCTTGTTACATAAACGCGGCGCCGGTTCACCATGTTTCGCAATGATTTCCAAGCAAAACTGTGCGATGGCGCTATTCATGACCTCTTTGGTGATGCCCGCCTCCTGCAATCGCAACGATTCCTTCTCGGACTTTAACCAATGCGAGCGCAGCTGCAAAATGCGCGGAATGACGCGCGTCTCCTGCCCACAGCTAAATGGTTGAGATATACAGCAAAACAATGCCGGAAGCAGAAGCATGGAAAAAGGAAGGTAAATTGACGATGAGAAAACAGCAGCAGAAAACAGCATAAGGTGCAGAAGGACATGGATGTGGACATAGATGTGAATGTGGCTGTGTAGCAGTGTTGCCGATTTAGCTATTTCCCGCTAGATCTATCTTTATTAAAACTATTTAGAGGCCAAATCATGATCAAAATGACATTCCGTTTGAAAATCGGTTAATTTTTGATAAAGTTATAAGAGATCAAAGTTTTTGAAAAAATGTCAAGGGGTAAGTATGGAAAATTGGATGATAGATGGCTTAGTATCGGAAAAATATCAATTTTTCCAAATGATAAAAATTTGAATGCAGCATGAATTAAGAGGCCAAATCATGATCAAATTTACATTCCGCTTGAAAATCGGCTAAGTTTTGATGGAGTTATGAGAGATCCAAAATCTTTAAAATGTTCTTAAAATCAAGATGTGTTCTCTTAATTTGAGGGATTTTTGTTCTCGACGCATTTTGTTGATCTTGATTTTAGAACATTTATTTATCAGTTTATGTACATCTGCATCTCAGCGACTTAAAGAGCTAGAGTGACCAAATTAAGTGACAGTACTCGTAAAGTGTGTTTTCTAATTTACGCTCTAGAAAATCGAGTGGTTAGATTTTTTAAAAATGGGTGCAGGGTGTTTTACAGTCGTTTTCTCTCCATTGTAGTTTTCCCTTCTATTTTCTGGCTAATTTCCCCTATATTTGTGGCAAGTGGCATGTATGTTAGCTGGCATCACTGCTGTGGAGCATGTGTGCATTGGATGTCATGTTACAAAGTAGTGAACAACACAATGATGTTTGATATCGCATAGCAGAGCTTTGGCTTTTAAACGGATGCCCGCAACGTTGCATGCCCCGCAACCTTGCAACGTTGCAACACTGCAACGCAGCATGCAGCCTGTTGCCTTTTGCTGCCGCAGATGTTTTTGGGCCTTTTCGCTAATGCAATCGACCAAATGGAAACGGTTACTCCAACTCCAGCTCCAACTTGAAATGCAGCTTCAGTTTCAGTTCCAACTCAATTTCAATTTCAATTCCAACTACAACTCAAACATGCGAACATAAAATCGAAATTGCGAAAGCGCTTGTCGCGTTTTTGTTCTCAATTCCTTCTCTTTTTCTCTCTCTATATCTCTCTCTTTTTCTCTCTCTACCCCCTTTAACCACTTAAAGGCCATGGCCTGGAGCAGGAGCTGGAACAGCAAAGAGGCAACTTGAACTGAAGGCTTTAATCAGTGAGCCATGTTGGTTCACAGTTGATTTCTCTGCCGACATCATTTAATTTGCAAGTTAACAGCTGCAAATTCTACTAAACTCATTTATTGGTTTTTTTGATTAAGCACTTGCCAGATTTACTTTAGGTTGTTCAGCCAAATGAATAGATAAATTTGTTATGAACTTGTAGTTAAGTGAAATAGTCTGAGGTTTTCTTTAAAAAGAGTAAACATAGCTTGCACATATATTCTTCAATTTTTTTTTTAAAGTGCAGTTTAATCTTTTTTAATGGTATTGTATAGTTTATTTTTTATCTTTTAATTGAAGCCTATATTTGGCAGCTAAACAATACATGTTCTTTGTTAACAATTTACTTATAAATACTATCATTCATAAAAACAACAATAGTCTAATAAAATTTGTCTTCTTTTTTTAATACTTTTTTTCAGAGGTGCGCCCACATTTGTCATCATTACTCGAGAATGCCAAAAGCGATTTTCCAAAGCTTTACTTTTTATAGAAGCTAATGAATATATCAATAATTCATTAATATAAAGTTTAAGTTAAATTAAACAGTAGCTTAAGAAATATTAATTCTTGAATTAAAAAAAATATGATTTTTTTTCAATCTTTTTTTAAAATTCGAGGAAAAGTCGAAAAAATTTGTTACATTTTACTTTCTATTTTATTTGCATAGCTGCATTAATTACGCGTCGTTTCATAAGATATCATTCATTAAAATCTATGGAGAGGCGGCGATATAATAATATGTGTCAAAAGTGATAGCATACTTTTTAGCGCATTTCGTGTGATGATTTCAATTGTCTTTTTATTCTGATCCCTTCTAAAATATACAAATATTCTAACGTGGGCTTGCTAAAGATTACTCACAAACTTTTTGAAACAGGCAACAGCATGTCAACAATCAAAAGATTTTTTTTTATAATTTAAAATAAACAAAAAACATTTGCAAGTCAGCAAACGCCCAAAGCTATAATATTGAGATACACAATAGAATAGTATCTTTTAAAGACTCCAAGCATAATATTGAGGTAGACAATAGAATAGCAACTTTCAAAAATTTCAAGCATAATATTGAGTTAGTTAATAGAATAGTATCTTTCAATGCAACACACTAAAGACCTAAAGTCGTCAGAATTGGCTATGTCGTATAACCTTAACGAGAGTCAAATTGGGAAGAGATAAGCATTTCAATTAGTAAACATGAGTGGGCTATTTAGTTGCCATAGATACAATGAATTAAACGTTGTCTTTGATATGACGATGGAATGCATTTATAGCGACACATGCGCCTTTCTCTGTCTCTGCCTCTGTCCCTGTCTCGCTCTAATTCTCATTCGTTCTCGCCCTCGAGTGTCCTGCTAATCTGGCATCTGCTGCGAAGCCTTTGAGTACATGAGTCACAAAGTCGCTTGCGAGTCGAGTCGGGGAGGGGTCAAAGGGCAGTGGGATAACTCTACAAATATATATAATCTTTGGAGCTATTACATGAGCGTGTTTTATATGCAAATCGGACTGAACAAAGGCTAACGAGGCCAGCGTAAAAACACTGAAGCTATCTACAAGCACACACAGAGATATGTACACTCCATATATGTATATGTGCATATATATATATATATATGTGTGTATGTATAGTATACATGGATACTCGCCCTATCTGTGGATATATATCTGCAAATGGTGGCACAAATTTAACTAAATAGATTGTTGCTGCCACGCTGCAGCGGCGGAAGTAAGTTTTTAAATAGCGGAAATTGTGCTGTGCAGCCATCAGAAAAAGTGGCGCTGACTGCTCTCGACAGGCAGAAAAATCCTGAAAATCCAGAATGGAGGACTTCGTACCCAGCGCCCAGTTAGCTGGGAGCCACGTGTCAGAAGCCAGAGTTAAAAACTGGCAAAAAAAATATATATGTATGTTATATGCATGTATAAAAAAAGCAAAAAAAAATTTGTTAATAAAATAAGCAGGCAAAGCTATCGTATCTCCATCTTCCTCTCCCATTCTTTTCACTCTGTCTATCTCTGTCTGCTCACTCATATTTAGTTGGCAGCATACAGGACGAAAAATTCGTGGCTAATTACTCATGCGTAACGAAAACTTAATAATCTAATTCAAAACCTGACAGACGGGACTGAACCAACACACACACACACACAGCAAAAGATACAGATACAGAGAGCGAGAGAGAGAGAAATAGATATACCACACGAATTCAACCATCCATCATGTCATATAATAAACATCTCTACTGCCAACACTCTTCCCCCAATTTATTTCAAAAGTTTCGAACCCCCAAACAACTCATTTTCCTTTATTTTCTCTGTTAAACATACGTGTGTTTGTTTGAGTTTCCCACAATTTCAAATAAAAACGAAATGGAATGGTCCATTTGCACATCTGCTTATCGATAACATAAGCAAAGGTGTCACATTTCATCTAAACTAGTTATTTCCTACTTTCGGAAGTGAAACCTTTTTGTTGACAATTTGGCACGTGTGTTCTGAAAAAGTTTTTAATTATATTACAGCAGAGGTGAGCAAAAACAACTACAACTTCTGATGGCAAAAATTATAGAAATTAAAAATTTCGACTTGCAAAGTGACTAGTCTGACCAACTTCAAACAGTCATAACTTGATTAAAACTGAACCGATTTTTAAGCGGAATGCCATTTTAATCATGATTTGAACTCTTTATTCATTCTGCATTCAAATTTTGTTCATTTAGAAAATTTATTTATTTTCGACCAAATTTCGATTTCGATGCTAAGGGGGGACCCTTAGAAATTTTGAAAATTCCAAATTTTAAATCTCAAGTTTTCACTTTTAATTAACTCCTTATATCGTAATTAGTATAAAACAACACTTTAAACTTGATTCTGTGACCTTTCATATTTTTGTAAAAAATCATGTGAAATTTAACAAAAATTTGGACTTGTAAAGTTGCTAGATCAAAGGTTCGACCAACTTCAAAGTTGCATAACTTTGTCAAAACTTGACCAATTTTCAAGCGGAATGTCATTTTGATCATGATTTGAACTCTTAATTCATTCTGCATTCAAATTTTGTTCATTTAGAAAATTTAATTATTTTCGACCAAAATTCGATTTCGATCCTAAGGGTCCCCCCTTTGAAATTTTGAAAATTCAAAATTTTAAATCTCAAGTTTTCACTTTTAATCAACTCCTTATATGGTAATTAGTATAAAACAACACTTTAAACTTGATTCTAAGGCCTTTCATATTTTTGTAAAAAATCATGTGAAATTAAACAAAAATTTTGACTTGTAAAGTGGCTAAGTCCGCAGTCTGAGCAACTTCAAACATTCATAACTTCATGTAAACTGAACCGATTTTCAAGCGAAATGTCATTTTGATCATGATTTGGGCTCTTAATACATTCTGCATTCAAATATTTTTAAATTCGTTAAAAAAAATTATTTTTTTTGTTGTCCTAGGTCTTCAATACTAATAATATTTTAAAAAGATGATTCCTGCGTATTTTGTATCTATTATCCATGCATTTAAATGAAAAAAATATGTTAAATATAATATTTATTCAATAAATATATTGAATAAATAGTTGAATTTAAGCCTATCTTATATTAAGTGTAATACATTAGTTGTCCTTTCATAGGCATACAGTTAAGAGATGTCTTTAATGTATTCATTTCAACTATCTCCATAAATACGGTATTAAATTATACTACAAATATGTTGAATTAAAGGACAGTTCCTTGGGGAAATTGTATTTGGAACGGAACTGGACTGTTTGTAAATATTTTATATATGTATGTAGGTGGATGGGTGATGGAAGAGTTGATGTGGAAAGGTTTGGAAGGTTATGCGATGGAAAGACTTACCGCACATCGGGATGAGCATCCAGCATGGCGCGCATTAATGTCGTACCAGATCTGGGTACACCGCCTATGAATATTAATGGCATCTCACGGTTGTATGAATAGACGCGTTGATTGTCATCTGTGACGTATTTCTGGTTGTATAAGCCCGTGGCAAGAAAAAGAAGAAGAGCAGAGTAGAGCAGAGAAAAAAATTAAATTAGAGAAAAAGTTGGCACACCCAGATGATGATGTTGATAATGATGATAATTATGATGAAGCAGATGGGATTGAGGGTGGCAGGTGACGGATAACGGATGTCGGATGCCACAGGAAGGTGACGCTGATGCCAACTGAATTTGCGTAGGTAAAAGCAAAAAAAAAGAAACATACACGTGTGTGTGTAAAAGAGACAGGTGTATTTGTGTGTGTGTGTGTGTGTGTGTGTGAAAGAGCTGCCCCTTAACCTTTGGCGCGGCTGTCGCATTAATGTCAATTTAAAAGGATTTTCCTACGCAGTTAGAAATGTAAAAAGGAATTACGTTCAAACTCGAGAATCTGAGCCCCTAATGCGAGACGCTTAAAATTGCTGCCTTATTGTGGCAAAATTTGCGTGAAAATTGCAAAAAAAAAAATTTTTTTTGAAAGAAATTAATCGGAAAATAAGATTAAAACGAAAAATGTTGATTGTTGGCCAGAGAGGTTTGCCAGCTGGTGAATTCCCCAACTCTAGTTCTTTAGTCAGCGTTTAGCAATCAATTCGATAACAAAGCTATATGTACATTTTTCACGTAAGCACACATAGAAATAAACTGATAACAACGAAAGGGGAAAAAAAAATAAACTGTGACCCAACCAAAAATTATTGATCAGTGCTAAACCACTTGAAAATTATACAATTGTAGACATATGTACGTTAAAAGCGGCGAAAGAAAATAGAAAGTATATGGTTTTGACTAGAGTACAGTGAGCCACAAGTATAACAAACACTAGAGAACATTTAAAATGATCTTGATTGTGTGAATATCTGGAATGAGCTGATTTTGTTCACAGATTATAATGTGTATTATATAAATAGACGTTCAATTAAAATTAAATATGGAGCACACTCAATGAAATGAATTTTATTATATATGAAAATAATAAAATGAAACTGATCTTGACACTGAAAATGGTAGTAAAGCTGAAAATTTATGTATTGAATATTTGTGAATGTTTGAGTAGATTAGATGTTATAGTATATAGATATATGCAGGGACCGTAAATAATGATTATTTTTTTTTTTTAATATTTATATTATTTTTTTTTTAATATTAAAATCACTTGATAATAATTATTTTTAATCATAATAAAATAATGATTATTTTTGATCATAAATAAATGATTTTTTTCTTTTTCGCTCAAAATTAAACTAAAAATTAAACTTATAATGATTACAGTCCCTGGATATGTGTATAATATACTGCATTTTTCATCGCAGTAACATTTTCTAATCAAAATAGACACAAATAACTGCATATTGAGTTGATTTGATATCACATAAAGATAAAAAATAAATCAATATGCTTCAATATTAATTGACATTGCTTTGATATTTGAAATTAATTAAATTCCCATTAAGCTCTTAACAGTGCAGCTCAAGTATGAGTAACTATGCAAATTGATTTGATTTTCGTATGCAGACAGCTTGCCATTGCAATCGAAATCCAGCTAACAATCTCTGGGCCAACAAAATCAACCACAACAACAACAACAAGACGAACAGCAAGAATGAAAATAATAAGAACTGTTAGTCCCGATGGCATTTGGCCAACTAATGTTTACAAAATGGTGTTCGGCCATCCGATAACCAGCAAATCCCCCAATGACTTTGCATGGCTTGCGGTCAGGTCAGCGTGTGCAGTCAACATGAAATTAGTTATCCTGAATCTCCAGAGAGCGTAAAGAGTGAGGAAGAGTGTGGAAAAGAGAAAGAAAGACTGCTACTGTAGTAGCTGTTATCGTTGTTGCTGTTGTTGTTGTTGTTGCCACAATTTGATTTATCACTGCAATCGTCGCCTGGTCAGCGCTCGTTTCTAAATACATGCCCTCAAGTGTAAATAAACTTGAGTTAATCTTTGTGTACACATGTTTGTGGTTAAAGGTGTTTTACAGTCAAAATTCTCTATAGTGTACTTTTATATTGATGTTAATATAAGAAAGAGTCAAGTGTAATGAATTGGTTTTGGTTTTATGTTATTGTTTAAGCTATTTCCTTTAAAAAATTTTATTTGATAGAATGTATAAAGCATTTTTTCATATTTATATTTAAAGATATTTATATTGAATTTTTTTTAAACTTTAAGAAATTTTTTGTATTTTTAAAAGTATTTAATAATTTTGTTTTCACATTAAATATTTTTTGGTCATAGGTAAAAATTTTTAATTAGAACAACGATAAATTCGAAGAAAAAAGAAGAAATTGAATATGAAGATAATAAAGATAACTGTGGTATAAGTAAAATTCTCACATAAAATGTAATTTTGTTTTAATTTAATATATTCAATTTAATAACGATAGTAAAAAGATTATTAAAATAAAGACACAAATTAATAAATACTATGGAGAATCAAATAAAGTTTGCATGAAATAGACAATTATCCAAACCAATTCAAAATATGGTTTATTATAATGTTGCAAAAAGTATTCAATTCAATAAAGTGAGTATGGACGTATGAAAAAAATGGACAGTGATGGAAGAAAAATTCAATTTTCCAATTTTGATGCAGAATAAAAATATAGGTCAAATAATGAAAAAATTGATATTCCGCATGGAAATCGGTTAAGATTTTATAAAGTTATGGCAGTTTGAAATTTGGGAGATAGTGACAAGGGGAACGTATGTTAGCGATGTTTGACTGTATGTATAGTTGTGATATCAGGTGTTTTGTCCACTTACCTCCACGCGAACCATTTGCGATGCCAAATCGTTAGTGGCATCCAATTTGAAGAGACAGTTGGGTCGCAGCTCGGTAAATTTGAATAGGAACATGGTGACAACAATAATGGCGAATAGTACCCAAAGGGTGACCTTCTTATTTCGATAAGGCAGACGCATCTTAACAGATTGTCCTTCGTACGTTTATTGGCGTTAACTGAGGTGTGAATCTGGCAAAACTGTTTTTTGATTTCAATCAACAACTCGAACTCGAATTCAAATTCAAATTCGTGACTGTCTATTTGTTTAGTCTTATCGATTGACGATGCCACCTCCTTCACTTGTGCAACCGGACGTTGCAAGCTTAAATATGTAAATTGGTTTCTTGGTTAAAATATTTTTTTTTAGTTTAGTTTGCTTGTCCGCTGTTCTTCTGCTTTTCTTTTGCCTCTGTTTACACTTAGATGCTTTTGCTTTTTAGCTGCGTTTGCTTTTGTTGTTGTTGTTGTGGTTGTTGTTTTTGTTGTTTTTGCTGCAGCTTCTGCTCCTGTTCCTGTTCCTGCTGTTTATGACGTTGATTGCTTTGCATTTCCTTGCCTTTTGTTTGCAAGCCAACGCTATTTTCACTGACTCACTGCGGTCAGTTTGGCCAAAACGCAACTACAACACCAACATCAACAGCAATTTTCAATTTCAACTTCGCAGTTTTCAGTTTTCGCAGTTCCGTTTATTATTTTTATGCGCCGCTTATCGTTTCCCGTTGTTTTTTCTTGGTTTGCGTTGTTTTTATTGCATTTTAAACATATTTACTTAGGCAAATTATGTTTTATATTACCTCTGCTGTGTGTGTGCGGGTGTGTGTTTGTGTGTGTCTGGGGGGTGTTATGGGAGGGACATGCGCTTTAGAATGTCTTCTTCCTTCTTCTGTTATATCTTGGGAAACAGTTCCTTGTCAGTGGATGCAGCGTCTGCAAGTGAAAAACTTCAGTCATAAGCATATTTAAATAGTTTTCAAATTATTTGCCATCAACTCAACTCGGCACTCAACTCGACTCGACTGACAGCAGCGACTGTCATGAAATGACTACGCACCTTTTAGAACAGCAACTTCAACTTCAACTTCAACCTAAACTACAACAACAACTACAACTCCGAGCAACTTCAACTTCAACTGCAAGTGCAGCTTCAATTTCAATTCCAAAATTGTGATTATAATTCCTCCGTTCTGTTGTCTGTTTGTTGGTTGTTGCTTGTTGTCTCTGGTTTTTGTTGTTGGTTTGTTTGCTCAGTTGTTCACGAATAGCTGCCAGCCCAAAAACTTAATGAGCTGAAATGCCAAATAGACTGGAACCAATGTTAGTGATATATACACATAATAGCTCCAATTTCCAGTTATTTCCTCCGTCATAGCTGTGAATGAAACAATAAAGTAGCAAAGAGTAAGAAATATTATATATAAATAAGAAGAAAATAACACACAAACACACACTGAAAATGAAGAACTATTAGAACAATTGCCAACATGCAAACAATCGAATACAACCTACAAATATATAGAAATATAGTAGGAAAAGGCAACAACTTTGATGACAGGCAAACGGATACAACACACACAGATACACACACACACACATTCACACATGTAAAACAATTGTCGTTGTTAGAGCTGCAAACAAAACCGAAACAACTTGAAATATATTTCAACAATGAATTATTATGATGTACTCTATGCGAGTGTGCGTGTGTAAATAAAGAGAAACATATTTATTATGTTTGCTGTGGATATTTGATTAGAAACATCTATAAATTGCCATGTATGTATGTGTGCACAATATGACACATTCAATGCTTGCCGCCTTGTGGCAAGTATCTATCTATGTATTGTACAACCCATCGAGAACTTAAGCTGCTTAACACACACAACTCATCCCTCTTTTCCCCTCCCTTCCCTCACCATTTGCCTCTCAAGTCTCGGTCATATAGTGGCCATATAGTTGAGTGCATTATGTTGGTGCCACATGCGTCTAACTCCTCCTCCCCCTGCCCCCCTGTCTGGTGAAAGGCAAATGCTTACCACACTTCTCACTTGCCACACATCACGAGCAGATCTTGTTGCAGCTTCAGTGGCCAGTTACGTATCAGATGTTACGCCATTGTCGCTTAATCTAATCCCATCCACACACACAGTCACACACACCCACACACACACACACAAGCCAGTTGCACTCTGAACTTACACACACATGAAGCCGCAGCGTACCTGGATTAAACACTAACTATCCAGAGCAAGGAAACTGTGGCCAATTATCTTTTTTCAAATTAATATTTTCTACTGACAGTTGCAGTATTTTTTTTTTATTTTTATTGAAATTCACACACAATTTCAATTGATTTCTGTTATACAGTAGAAAGTAGCTTTCAAGTTTCTTGTCAAGATAATTTTAGCAGACGTTTTTCAATCTATCAACTAACCGTATCTCTACACTGATCGAAAAATTGCGCAAAAAGTAATTTTTATTTATAAAGAAGCTTACCCTTTTTGCTCACAGTGCACAATGCCAAGTTTCGCTTTTTAGATTAAACTGAATTTTGTTCGTCACAAAATTGGATATCAGAAATTTTGGGGCTAGAAATTTCTTTCGTCACTAGACTTTTACCTCGTGTAGATGTTTTTTTTTTGTGGGATTTCTGTCATACAGTAGAAAGTAGTTTTCAAGTTTCTTGTCAAGATAAGATGAATATTCTGGATTTTAGGAACCAATTATCTTTAGTTTTTCTTTTTTCAAATTAATATTTTCTACTGACAGTCGCAGTCTTTATTCTTTATTCTATTTTTATTGAAATTCACACACAATTTCAATTGATTTCTGTTATACAGTAGAAAGTAGCTTTCAAGTTCCTTGACAAGATATTTTTAGCCTTATACATATTCTCAATCCATCAACTAACCGTATCTCAACACTGATCGAAAAATTGATTCCTTCGACACATTTTTATTGTACGACCGTTTTATATTTAATTTGTTTCTATTTTTCTCACTTAAACTTGTTTTATTTGAAAAACAAAATACTCAAGATAAATATTCTTGATTTTAGAAAACGGTATTTTTTTTCAGTGTAGATACTACATGGAACTCTAGTTTAGCTAACTGACTGAGTGATTGGCAATCGAAACCGCAAGAGCTTAGGGAAGCTTAAGGCTCTGACAGTTGGTTTCTGTTAATGTAGTGAAGGTTCTTTGAAAATTCTACCCCCAAGTGGTAAGTACTGGGTGGTAAACTATGGCACATAACCTTATATAAATATATATATCAAATAACTTTAATTAAGACTCGTTTGACACGTTGCAGAAAAAAAGGTTGAAGGGATCAAAAAATATTATTTGTCAGCGTTATAAAATTCACATTTCAGAAAAAACTAATCAAATAAATGCAGCGTTTGACAGTCGCTGACAATCGATAAACCGATTAAATAAATATGTAATTTGATTGTTAAATTGAGCGGAATGAAACACGTTAGTTTTAAACGTAATTTGACGTTTTTATTTAATGGCATTTAAATGTTTATTACAAAGATAAAATAAGATTACATATTAAATATATAATTGGCCACATTAATTTGACGCGATGAGAACACTATGAAAATCAAATAAAGCGAATGCGAGAGAACAAATTTTGTAAATTTACTAACATAATTTAACTGTATTAAATTTCAGGGTTTTTCCATATTTTAACTCATTTTTATAGCTTTACTATGCGAACAAATAGTTATTATCTAGGTTAACGAGCATTGCACAATTTTTGAAAAATTCAAATTTCCAGTAATTTATAATTTTATTTATTTGCTGCCGCCTGTCAAAATGTATGTAAAAGTTTTAAGTATGCACTTCTTATCACTTGCAAACGTAGTCTCACAGTCTAAGTAAATACTTGTATTATATCTAATCTTTTAATTAGTATTCAACTGCTAAGACTTGCATTAAATGCACAGCAGTTTGCTTAAGTTGGCTTTTACATTTACATATGATGTGCCTTTTGAAATCCCTTCAATAGCAATGTCTTTATACCTGGTAAGCATTAAATAAACAGAGAGGGGTTTATTAAGTTTGTGTAAGTTCATTTAATGGGGTAAAACATATAAGTATACCATAATGTAATTTTAATTGCATGGGTGTCACAGAAAGCGAACCCAACCGAAAGTTTCCCAAAACTCTATACATTTTTGGGGAATTTTCGGATGGTTTCGATTTTTAATATATTTTCTATTTTACATTATTTGTTATATTTGTATTTACATATTTTTTTTTTCTTTTCTTGATTTAATTTTTATAATTTTCACATTTAAAAATAGACTTTTTAGAGAATTTCTATTGACAACTAATAAAAAAAAATTATTCTAAGAATTCGCTTGCAAATTGCCCACGATCTTATAAGGAATAAATATTTTTAAATTAATAATAACGATGGGAATTTCCCAAAGTGGTCTACAGCTTATCTTAACAACTCAACTTACTGTATTTTGCTTGTTTTTTAAGCTTTTGAACTACTACTATATATATATATATATATATATATATTTGACCCTTACTGAAAAGCACACGATGAAGGCATCCAATTTGTTTCGTTTTCGTACACCTTATCTGTGGTATGTTTTTTATTTCCGATTACACATATGCTTGGTTTGGTTTTCAGTCTACTTGTTGGACATACGACAAGAGCAGGCTGCCTATTGAAATTCTCCAGTTGGGTCAGTTGGACAGCTGGATGATGATGATGGGCATCCAAAGGACAAACCTCAAGTATGCGGTGTGGACTGTGTGTTCTGCCCTTTTAATGTTATGAGGCGAATACACACTCACACACACTTGATATACAATACACATGACAGCAGGTCGTCGGTCATATACTCCCACCTCTCATTCTCCCTCTCTCTCTCTCTTACACATTGTCTGCATCTCTTTCTTGTGTTCTATGTTTTTTCGAAAGTTTCGAAATAAAGAAAAAATTGCTATTCGCCATATTTTGCATACGAAAATGTGGCTTATATATTTACATGTAAACCTAAAATGCAGCAATAGCTTTTTCGCAACGCTGACCTCCTCATCTCCCCCTCCCCCCTCTTTTGTTCGCTCTTCTCTTCTTATCACTGCTCAGTTCTCAGCCAAAGCAACGCCCAAAGGGCCTAAAAACTTTTTAGAGTAAAGTTACTAGAGCAATAGCAAATCTCCCTCCCTCCCTTTCTCACTCTCTCAGGCAGGACCAAAAAAAAAAAAAAAAAAAACAAAATAAATAAAAAAAAAAATAAACAACAAAAACAAAATATAAGTTGAATTTTTGTTTGAAGAGGTGCAACCTCTCTCCTCTCACTCTCTCAGCGTACAAACTGCTTTTCAATAGCCAAGTGTGTGTGTGTGTGTGTGTGTGTGTGTGTGAATAGTAAACACGTTGGTAGCACACAAAAGACGGAGTTGTTGTTGTTGTTGTACATCGCTCATGTTGCTGGCAGTTCGCTCAAGTGACGGACAAAGTCTTGTAAAAATTAATAAGCGTGTAAATTTTATTGTATTGCCAAACACAAGTCCAGTCTCACAAAGCTCACACACACACACACATACACTAAAAGACACACACACACATATACACACAAGCACAGACTCTCACATGCACATTAAGTTTTATGCATGTGAAGAGTTTTGCTTTATTTGATGGGTTTTCGTCTAGCTTTTTTTTTTTCTTCTTCCTCCCACTGCTATTGTTTTTTTTTTCATTTTTCTATTTTTTTTTTTCGCCAACTTAAGCTTAATGGCATCACATTCTGCTCTGGCCCTTTACACAGTGTCCCCAAAGCGAACATATATACACGTAATAACGACCAAATGCACTTTAACGAGAAACTCCCGAAGGATTTTCTAACAACGAGTGTCTTCATGTAATTCGTATTGCAACTTTAGCTGTCCATTTCTATTTATCTTAATATATATTTAACTATCTGAGTTTGTGTTTCTTTTCATTAAATTTCAATTATTTGAATCTTAATTACTTGTACTCTCTATTACTCTGTAAGTCTTTTTATATAGGTTAATGGTTTTATCTATTTATGTAGATATGTGCCAATTTTAGTTTATTTTAATTTATTTTTACTTTAGCTATTTATCTAATTAACCTGTCTTTTAAATATTTATGGATCATTATATGTATTTCAATATATTCTTTCATCAGGTGATTTATTTATTCATCCATCAATGTGTTTCTATCTTCATTTACATTGTTTTATCTGTATTTATCTTTATCTGTTGACCTGCTTTTCTTTCAATTCAACTATCCATCCAGTTATCAATCTCTATACCTATCTATTTATATTTCTGTCTAACACCTATTCTCTATAAATATGTTTACCATAGTTACTATTTATATATTTAACTATAATGTTCTATTTTTATAGTATTTCAAATATGTCTATATATCCATAGATTCCCATACAAATATTATTATTTATGTACATCTACTAACTAACTTCCCATCTGTCGATTTATCTATCTTTTTATGTACTATCTATGTGCCTGCCTATCTATCTATCTATACATATAATATTCTTGCTGTTTGTCTGTTTATCTCAGTATGTGTACGTATATCTTCTCTTTATCTTTCTATCTATAGAGTAAAACTATCTTTTAGACATTTTATTTATCTATCGCATTATCTTAATGATCTCCCTAACTGTCGATCTATTTGGGTATATTCCTTTGCTATTAAACTCAGTTTTCTTAAGTATATTATTATAAAAATAAATTTATCTAAAAATGTTTACCTTTATCTAAAAACTGATTTAAAATAATATGTTTCAGTTTGAAATTTACCTGTCATATTGCAACACAGTTTTAACTATGTTTATAAGATACAAATTTTATTTTTTGCCGTTTTGGTGAGATCTTGAACCACTGTGCTAGCTGGTGGCTGGCATTAGTTCTCACGCTTGTTGCGCTTCGTGCGTTGACGGCGACGTTTGCGACAGTTTAAGTTGGAAGCTTTTGTTTCCAAAAAAAAAAAAAAAAAAAAAGAATAAAAACTAAACAAAAAAATCTGCATAAATAATGTTGCGACACGCTCAGGGGCTGCAGTCGGGAAGTGTTGATGATTTGATGGCGTATACGGAATGCTGAGCCGGAACGTAAAGTGCCTTAATGGCAGTCTAAAGACCTTGCTCTAAATTGCAGTTGGTAGAGGGTATATATAAGCATTTTGAAGGCTTCAACAGGCCCAACGAACCGAGTCGCAGCTTGGACTCGCCGATTTACACTATGCTCTCTCTCTCTCACTCTCTTTTTCTCTCTCTATCTCTTAAATTTATCTATGCCTTTTTTCTGGTTAAGATTGGCTAACTAAACGCGACTGGTTGGTTGCTGGATTTGGTTGGTTAATATTTAGCAACTGGCACAGCGACAGCTCATTTATCAGCACGTCGCTCATATTATAAATTACTTGGACAATATGCGAGACGTGCAGCAGCTGTTTTGGCGTTGCCACAGCTTCAACTACAATCCCTAAGTTATCTGACGTGGCCAGACCGCCGGGGAATTCGCCCTTCAATACGCAGTGAAGCGCAGAACGCCCCAAGCAAACAAAAACTCAACACTCTTGCACTCACAGTACTCACAGAACCCACTGAGTCCACACACACACAGTGTACTCAATGCTCGGTACTCACAGCTCGGTACTCCACGTTTGCACAGTGAAGCGTGCCAAGTTTTTAAAGTGAATCAGTCGAAAGTTCGAACCACGAATGTGTTAATTAAAACTTAACGTTTCACCGCATACACAACGGCTAAAGAAAAAGACAGAAAAAAAATTGGAAAATGGGAATAATAATAAGTATAAAGACATGAACAAGAATGTGAATGGGATCAAGAACGGGAACAGGAAACACGAGCACGAACCAAAAGATGCCAAAAGATGTTATAATTCAATTTGTTGTGTCAACGATGGATTCGTATTGATTAAGCTATAAAAATTAGAAGGTGCAATGAACTTAATCCCCCCGAGAGAGAGTGAGAGAAAGAGAGAGATAGAGAGAAAGAGAGAGAGAGAGAGAGAGAGAGAGAGAGAGAGAGAGAGAGAGAGAGAGAGAGAGAGAGAGAGGGTGAGAGAGCAGTAGATTAGAGTTTTTAGTTTTCTTGGTTGCTGGGTTTTGGAGCAAGCAGCTTGCTAGCTGGAAAGTACTCAGTAGTAGGTATCGATATCGATTACTGATGTTGATATTAAATATTATCGATATCGATAAACAATAGTAATGTAAAAAATTCAATACATTTACCCAACAGTAACGATGAATGGGAAAAATTCAAGTTCTGGAAGTTCTGATGAGAATATTTTAAAATTTCTTAGTTTAAAGAAAAAGATAAATATAATGTAAAATTTCTTATAGAAAAGATTGATTAATTTATTATAGATGGTAAATCGATGAGTTCTTATCTATCAATAAGTGGATTGATTTTAGACGAATGCAATTTCCATTTGATTGTATTTAAATATGAAGAGAAACACAGCACAGGGAGATTTGTAAAGTTTCATAGCAGCTAGCTTGATTTTTTTAGAATAAAAAAACTGCTTGAGTCACATAGCCTAAAGCTTAAGCCATCAAAATAGTAACAAGTTAACTAAAACGGATGAGATTGGCAATGAATTGAGTGACATAGCAGTTAACTAGAGCTATCAAATAACATTTTCAGGGTATCAACTATTCATTGCGTTCAATTGCCGTAAGTTTGAGCCATCGAATGACTTTTATTGAGCTACAAATGCTGCTGTTAGTTTTAGCCAAGAATTGAGGATGCCGCAAGGACTTGAAATGTTATTTAATTTACTGTTATGCGCAACGCCTTTTACGAGTATCAGATGTGGTTTTTGTTGTTGGTGTTGTTGTTGTTCGATTTTTTTCTGGATAAATTGACAATTAAAACAAAAAGTAATTAACACACTGCCAACAGACGACGCCCCCAGCAGCAGAAGCGTCAAACGGAGCATTGGAAAAGAACATGAAAACAAATGCTTCAAGTCAATGAACCCCAACCAACCAAGCGGCCAACAACAATAACAAAAACAAGAACAACGCTGCTGACAACAATATTAACAACAACAATACCCAAACGAAAACACGGGATGGCACAACTGTTGGATGTGGATCGATCAACCAATTGGCGACATCAACTTCAACTTCAACATCGACATCGACAACAGCGTCAGCTATTTTATTGCATTGCTTAAAAAGAAAAAAAAATTTAAAAAAAAGAATAGGAAATTGAAAGCCCAATCATCCACCCGCACAACAATAACACCAACAATGGCCTAAACTGACTTTGAAATTGTGCAACACAACTCAATAAATAAATATATAACAAATATATATAGCTATAAGAAAAGTTTTCACTGGCACGTCGAAGATTTGATACACTTATTGGAAGCCTGAATTTAATTATCGAATGATCATTTCGCTGACTACTACACAGAAAAAAAATCAGGTACTGAAAATAATGATTATTGTTCAAAATAGCAATATAAAAAATCAACCATAAGGAGAAGTCCAATTTTTGTTTCGAGTGTACCAAAATTTGTGTATTTTAATATCTCTGCAAACAGCTAATAAACTTTTATAAAATCGCCATTGCAGCAAAAATAAATCCAGTGCGGTGTTATTAACTTTACTGCCTTATTAACTTTAAGAACGTTTTTTTACTATGTACCACTTTTAAGGTGTTACACATTTCAACACAGAATTTAAATACTGTCTGATAGGGTATTAAAAAGCTAAAACCGACTGCACAAACTACCAACCGGCAACTGCAAACTGCAAACTGCATTGTATGCAAATTGGCAACAAAGTTTCCGCTGGCATTCAACGGCTTTTGTGTGTGCGCCAAGCCAAACCAAAAAGAGATGAGAAAGAGAGAGAGAAAGATAGAGAGGGAGAGAGAGAGAGAGAGAAAGAGAGGGGCAGCCAAATGGGCTGCGAGAGAAGAGAGAGAGAAAAGGTGCAGCTCTAAAATTGATAAGCGTGCTAGATTTTGATTTCATTTGAACATTTTCGCGTTATGTGCTCTCAATCGATGGATTCGCGCTCGTTCGCTTATCATTTACCAGCTCAACTCGACTACGTCATCATCATCATGCTGTTAAGAGCTGGATAGAGGGGGAAGGCAGCTAGGTAGATAGAAAGAGGAAGCAGCTTTGATGACATCGAAATGCTAAAGTGCTACGTGTTCCCATTTTGTTGGCAGCAAACGCGCGCGCGTTGCCATGAGAGCCCATTAAAACTTTTGGGCCACAAAGCAGCAAGAACAGCAGCAGGAGCAGGAGCTGGATCATTAAGAGGAACAGGAACAGGAGCGAGGACCACAATCACCAGCTGGATCAACGCGCAAAAGGAATTTCTGCAATTTGCTCTAATCTATGTTGGAAGCAATTTTAATTTTAGCAAACAGCACATCAACAACTTCTTCAACTTCAACTCACATTCTCGCACATTGGCAATTGCACTTTTTATATATACATATATATTTTCTCGGTCAGTCAGAATTGTTAATTGGGCCAACTGAGGCAGCGATTATAAAGCCGCCGACGATTGCACATTTCGGTCAATTCAACAATTTTTGTTTTCTGGCCTATTAATGGGCCCATTGATCAAAAATTTTTGCTGATAACTGAGTTCAGACAGAACGTGCACAATGCACATACTATATTTATGAATGATAATGTCTGACTTGCAACTAGTTCAGGGTTTTATATATATATTTTAAATGACTGCAAGGTCAAGTTCGTCACAAAACTATTTTAAATGGAAATTAGTCTAAAGTAGTATATATTAATCTAGTATATTGTGGGAAGAATTGACGCAACGATCTTTATTTTTCTACAGTTCTTTTTAAAAAATTTCGCATAATTAATTAACGAAATTAACGCAAGTTAAATGGCAACTGATTCATTTTAAAGCAAACTGCGTAAAAACAGTTCGTTACGGGTTCAGTGATAAAATCCTTGGGGCAACACAATGTAATAAACAAACCAGTCACAAAAGGAACTTCAACAGATACGCAACAACATTAAAATAAGGAAAATGCAGTCGGACCAAAAACAATAACAATACTCGGAATACCAGACAGAAAACAATTTTACTAATTACAAAAACAGATTTAATTTTTCTGCCATGATTCTGGAAATATTTTCTGAGCGTAATATCAAAACTTTGCAGAATTTATCCTTTGGAGTAACTTTTGCGTTTGCAAAGGATTAAAATGTTATTATACATAATTATGCTTTAATCTACATGTAAATGGAAACTAGATAGTTATTATTATTAGGATAACCTTTGGGGAGATGAATAAAGAAGTTTTGTACATAAAAATTTAGCAAATGCATCTCAAAAGCAGATAGAAAGTATCTTTGATCTTATAAAGCATACGTATTCTTGACTTACATCTATCTTTTTCTCTGTTGGTTAACTTCAGAGCCTTTATAAATTTTATCCGTAATTGAAAAATATAAATAATAAAACTAATTTACAGTACAATCGAAGAAAAAATATACCAATTAAAGCAAGCTAACTTTAATATATAATTGGCTAAGAAAACGAAATTTTTAAATCGTGGCCAGCTGCTGAACATTTGGTTCTGACACCAACCTACGGGATGATTCTGGCCCGTGTCATTATGACAAACCGGAAATTACTTTTCTGGCTTACTAATTTCCAGCATACTTTTTGTTTAGGTCCCTCTCAATCCCAACCAAGAGCAACAAAACCAACACATTTACAATGGTCAACAAAGTTGAGAACTTTTTGTAAAAGTTCATTAAAATTGTCTCGTTAAAGAATGTTACAGGCCAGTAAATACAGAACTTGATAATATATGTTTGCCATTTGAATTCAAGAAAACAAAATTATAAAATGAAAAAAAAATTATAATGTTGGAAGTTTTCAACAAATCCAATAATATTGCAAGTTTTTCAGAACTCAAAAGTAACTACATTTTTAACATATGTTACCTTATTCAAAATTAAGAAATAATGTTTTCGGAGAATTCAATTCCCCAAAAGGGGTAATGTGTATAAAATTATTAAATGAAATTATTTTTTTTTATTTGAAACAACATTAAATTTATTCCAGCTGAAATTCAATACTTTGGGTGAAAATGCTTAATTTAAGAATGTATGAATTGAACTGATATTTAAATGTTTTTTATATCAGTTCATCTCCGACCTTAATAGGTATAAAATTGCATGCCAATTTGTTTGACTATAAAACACGCACACTGGCTGCTAGTATATATTAAAAACTTTTTAATATTGCTTGCCAAAAAACGTAAAAAGCTATTAGTCAATGAATCTGCGTTTGAACTAAAAACTTTTTATTAAAAATTGCGATTGCATATGGAATTATGAATTGCAAGCGATCTAAAAGTGAATTAAAAGTAGGACTAATTGGGATTAGTAAGTAAAGTGGGGAACAAAGTAAAGCTTTTATAAAAGTGTAAAAAGATTGAGTCATATGTTCTGGTCTTAATACCCATTTCAAATGCAAGACGAATAAGTACGTGCTCTTTGCATGGAAACACAATATGAAGTACAACTAATAATAACGCTTTTACAATGCTCATTAAAAAGACGAAACATAAAAGATATATACATTTGCATATGTATAGATTTATATATGTGTACATATACAATATTGTCAAAGGCACGTCATAGCAACTTAAATAGGAAATTCGATACGTTTGAAAATTGAGTTTAGATTATTGGCTAATTTAGAGTTCAAGTTGAACATACTGTAGCTACAGATATATATCTTTAATATATATATATGTATACATATGTACATATATGTAATGGCAAAACTTTGAATTGGACATTCAATTTGCATGGCAATGAGTTGGCTTATTGAGTTATTCAGTTATTCGTCGGCTGTTGGCCGTTGAGCTGCAGCCTAATTTCATTTGGGAGTTGGAAAATATTTGTGTGTGTGTATTTGTGTGTGTGTGTGTTTGACAGACTGCTTCGCACTTCTTCAAAGATGGAGTGACGTGTTGCACATGCCGCATGCGGCATGCCACCGAGTATAAATATAACAAGTGCCAAGTGAAATATGTACATAAATAAAATGAACACGCTGCGGAATGGTTGGGAATACGGACATGGACATGAACATAAAACATTATTGGTGGCACGACATCTGCATGGAAATCGAGTTGAAGTTTGAAGATGCACTTGCGAGTTGCAACAAAAGTTAAAGTTAAGGTTGCACTATCAGGAAAAGCTTTTGTCTGACTAATTGTTGCTGATGATGATGATGATGATAACAATCATGATGATGATGACAACAAGGTTGACTGGTTATTGAAGAGTTTTAATGGAGGACCAGCTCTTTATGTGTGACTTTAGTGGCAACTGCGAAAAGTGCAACAAACTTTGACAAAATAAAACAAAAATGTGCCCCAAAGGCAGCCAAAGATGACAGCGGGGGGTATTACGTCTAGAAGGCGGGTTCTCCAAAGGGTCGTGGGTGGCGAGAGCAAATGAAGCGCCAGCAAGTGCGCCAAGTTGAAGCGGCACCAACTTCAAATCGTCAAACACACACACACACACTCGGACTCACACACACACTTGCATTGAAGGTACACACATACACACATGCATAAATACAAAAAAAGAGCTCGCGCAAGAGAGGCGAGTGCATTGAAATTGAAGCACTCTCATTATGCGGCTGCAGGCACACCAGTGTTGCCAACCTTTTGTAAGACTAAAACGAAAATGTAAAATAGCGCTAGTTTAAAAAAAAAAAAAACATAAAAGCAATTGGGCAACTTGGTCGCTATTCAATAGAATTGAATTGATTAAAAAACTGATATTAAATTAATTTTGCTTTGCACGTTTTGCGAGCAGAATTACTAAGCAAAAAAAAAAGAAGATTAAAAATAAATTTTGTCGATAAGCAAGTGTAACGTGTGTATAAATAAATAATAATAAATTACTACGCACATTGAAGAACTTATAGCTTAATGTATGGATCAGCACAAATATTTGAAAGGCTAATTAATTTAAAAGGAATTTCAATTAATGTTAAAATTTCCAAGTACTTTATTCTATAGGATTTTTTTTGACGATTTTATCAGTTGATTTAATTAATTTTGATGAAAAATCAATAGCTCACAGCAGTTTTTTGAACGTACTTAATTTGCAGAATTAATTTAAATTTAATTTAATTTTTGTGAAACGACCGTTAACATATTTTCCGATATATCGACAACTCCAATAATTTTTTGGTCGATTTAACATTTCGATATAAAACTCGATTAAAAGATTGTATTTACTTTTCCAATTAAACGTTTCGTTTGCCTTACAGCTCTCCAAAAAAAAAGGCTAGATCTGTCTGTTAAAAAGCAAAAATTGGCAGCACTGTTGCAAGCAGCGGGAGCAAAACACAACAACGGCGAAACCACAGCAGGAGCGGCAGCTGAAGACGACATCAGCAACAGCAACAACAATAACAATAACACCAGCAGCAACAATACAAGTAGTAGCAACAACAACTACAACAGCAACGACTAGTAACAGCAAACGTGGTTAAAGCTTTTGCAAGATGACGTTGCTTTTGCCTCTCTGCCATGAAAGCTTTTGGCCTAGCCACCCCCCTCCCACTATAGCACCAACCTTCTTCTCTCCTCCATCATCATCACCACATGACATCCACATTCATATCATTTGATATTTATTCCCTTGCCCCTTACTCGTGTTTGTTGTTGTTATTATTGTTGAATTAAAACAATGTAATATGTTAATGCTTATGTTATTGGAATTTGCCGCTGCTGTTGCCAATAGATATTTAGGTAAACACAACAAATTTGACATAAAATTAATATAATAAATGTATATGTATTTACTCGTGCGGGTTGTTGGCTCATTAAATTGTGTACTGGGTCTCCTGTATCCTTAGCCAGCTCAATAATAATAGTAATAATAACAATAACAATAACAACAGTTGCCGTGTTGTGTTTTGTTATTATGTGGCTTTCTGCTTTGTTGTCGTGTCAAAAGGCGCAGGAGTTGAATGAGTTTTGGTAAAAAGAGTTGTCACTTGCACTTGTTGTTGTTGTTGCGTTCTCCCTCTTTGGTAATTCAATTAGATTCAATCACAAATACATGTGTAATTACATTCATTACACGCGCACTTTTAAACAAATGCAGCACACGTATTTTAATGTTTGCAAGTGCTTGCATTTATCAAAAAAATAAAAATAAATAGCCACAAACACGTCCGACTTTTTGAGCCGCAAAAAATCTACTGAAGAAATACGCAAGCTATCGAACTATTCGATATCATGCCAATTGTGAACATCATCGATTATATATCGACTACTTGTTAGCATCAACAGCTGATTTGCATGTGCTGTCAGGTGGCAACCATACTCCGTTTGCTACGCAAAAATTATTGTCAGGTGGCAACTATCCGCTGTTAAATTTGCATTGTTTGCTGACATGACTGTGATTTAATAACATGTATTGTTATTACTTATGATTTATATCAAAAATGTCAACTATTTCACAAATTAAGACAACTAAGCGAGCTTTTAGGCTTTGCGCGCTTTTCTTTTGAAAACAGCTGTGTGGAAAAAATACTCGATTACAGATTCGCAATTGAGCTGGCAACGCCTGACGGTTGCGCTGCCACTTAAGTTGTCTGGCAAGACTTTTCCTGTAGTAAGCACAGATGGCGCTGTAGTTTTAAGTTAAATGTAATGCCAACAGATGGCGCTGTTTAAATTTGAAATTTCCGCTGTTAAAATTTAAAATTGCCGTTTTGATTTGACGCAAACATAAAAAGCTGGCGATGTAATACTAGTGATTTAATTCATTAATAAATGTTTCTGAAAAAAAATTTCACAAGATCTAAGTTTTTATATTTCTACAGTTTAGCATTTGACATTTCAGTGAAAGTGTCAATAAAATGATATCTAAATATTTTCTATGTGTTCTAACGAGGACTCATAGCTTTCCAGCTTCACTTCCTGACTGACATAGAAGACATAGACCTTGTTCAGTATCACCTTTGCTGGGAGCATGTCGTTGTTATAGAAAATGCGTCCAATTTATATCGTATCGTACCTCCATCCGAATCGTGTCCAGCAACCACAGCATTGGGTGGTATACACCCATGACTAAAGTAACTTCAATTGTGTTCTGTTTGTATGTGTGAATCAAAGTGAGGAAGAGACGAAATCTATTGCCATTGCCATTAAGAATGGGGCGTCACTTACCTGACATTGTCGTTGTTCTGACTGCGACTAACCGACAATTGCAATGCCAACGCCTTTAATGGTCATTCCGTGTACCCGCATCACCGATAACTGGGTTACGTTCTTATCACACCGATGTCGACAGATAAAATCCAGAACCAGAACCCAAACCAGACCCACAACTCACACACAGTTCAATTCAAAGCCCTTTTTGTAGCGCCAACTTACAGCGATTAGTTCAAACAAAACGCAACAAAAATTGCCTTAAGCCTTTCAACTTTTCAAAAAAAAAATAATAAGAGAAAAAAGAAATGGTATAAAAAAACACGGAGACAATCTGGCGAAAATGAATTATTTGCTGTTGATTTTATTTGGCGCGCGAAAACTGAGTGAAAAGTAGGGTAAAAGTTTGCTACGTGCGTGGAAAGTGGGGATTCACCAAAAGGAACCGGCTGTATAGGAAAGAAGATAGTCAGGCATAGACGACTTGGAAATCTTCTGCTTTAAATTGTAGTGACAAACTTTTTAAGCACATTTTGTTTTCTATTTATTTTTATCTTAAAATCTGCATTTACAGGCATAGGTGACTAACGAATCTGCTACTTTTTGCTTTGTTTATAATTTTTATATATTTATTTTGAATTTATTTTTTAACAAATTTTTTTTTATTAAGGTTTTGCCTGAAATTTGGACGAATTACCAGCAAAGCATTAGTCTTTAAAAATTTCGTAAACATTATCTTAAAAGAAATAATAACAAAACACTTTCAAAAATTTTCTACCTTGAGCCAATTGGAATGCTCATCTAGTTAAATGTAGCGCAGTTTCGCAACCGAAAATCCGAGTGAGTAGCAAAGCTCTGTTGATCCTTTATTTGTTTGGAACTTGCTGGCTGCGTTTGTTTCTCGTATCCTTCTTTTTTCACGCACTCCACTTATTTAGTGGTCGCTGCATTTACGTTTCTACTTCTTCATCTTCTTATTGTGGCTGTCCATTGATTTTTTCCACTATTTTTTCGTTTTGTTTTTGTACAGTCGCTTTTGTTTGTGATTTCGACAATTTACAACTATTTCTGCGCGGTTTGGAAGGATGTAGCGGAAAGATGCAACTGCGCACAGTGGTTCAAAGCTAATCTATCAGGGGCAACTTTCCATTTCAAGGGAAACAGCTGGAAAAATATGTATAAACATTTTAAGCCGAACAGGGCTATATCTTAATTTAAAAGAGACCAATTTTTAAAAAGTACATATTAAAGAGTGAAATAAAATATAAATATAATATAATATAAAAATATAAATGTATAACTTACCAACTTATAATATTAAGTTCAAGTTTTTTTTTTAAATTGGCATTATAAAGTGAAAAAGCTTAAGGGATTGACGCTGATTTAAGCCATGAAGTGTAAACCGTAAATTGAAGTGTGGAATACGTTCTCGCATTCGAAATGGAAGTGCATATATAATCGACGTTCCACTGTGAACACTGAGTGTGCGAAGAGTGCGGAGTATGCGGGAGTGTGTCCGTGTGAGCGGGTGCTACCTGTAACGCTTTTCCGCTCTCAATTCACATCCGGACGGACAGAACGAACGTCAGTTGAGTCGCGGTTTTTGCTTTGGCCACACAATGTGGCAGTTTTGGAGTCCCGGTTGGCTGGTTGGTCGGTCTCTCGGTCTCTCGGTCATTTACTGTGGTTCAACTCTCTCTCTCTCTCTGCATAGAGATAGAGGGAGCGAGATAGGAAGAGAGAGCGAGAGAGGGGAGAGGCTGGATGAAAGGGTCTAACGTTGCTTACTCACATTGGCCTGCGGTTGCGACAGCTGTACGGCATATCTGCTAATGGATGCAGGACCTGCTGCTCCAGCTGCAACAACACATAAAAAACACAACAGCAACAACAACAACATATTCAATTGCAATTGAAATTGGAACAACACTTTAGCAGAGCTACAAAATGTGAAGCATTCAGAGGAATTAATGATGCGTACTTTGAGTCAGCAGCGTCATACTTGAAGATGATCTCTACACAGTGGGAAAAAATCAAGAACACTGATAAAAAATATTCTAATTTCAAGATTTTGGTCTTCCTAAATTAAGAGAACACATCTTGATTTTTTTTAAGAAGTTTTGTACTCATATCTAGTAATTTAGGAATTTTACTTGATTCAAGATTCTTTGTTTTCATATCAAGAATGTTGGTACTTGGTTAAAGATTATTTTTCCATTTTTTTTTAGTAATTTGTACTTTTATCAAGTATTAATTTTAAGTACCGAAAATACTTAATTCAAGTTCATTAATTAAAAAATTGATATTCCGCATGGAAATCGGTTAAAATTTGACAAAGTTATGGCAGTTTGAAATTTGGGAGATAGTGACAAGGGGAACGTATGGAAAAAAATGGACAGTGATGGCAGAAAAATTCAATTTTCCAATTTCGATGCAGAATAAAAACATAGGTCAAATAATGAAAAAATTGATATTCCGCATGGAAATCAGTTAAGATTTGATAAAGTTATGGCAGTTTGAAATTTGGGAGAACGTATGGAAAAAAATGGACAGTGATGGAAGAAAAATTCAATTTTCCAATTTTGATGCAGAATAAAAACATAGGTCAAATAATAAGAAAATTTATATTCCGCATGGAAATCGGTTAAGATTTGAAAAAGTTATGGCAGTTTGAAATTTGGGAGAACGTATGGAAAAAAATGAACAGTGATGGAAGAAAATTTCAATTTTCCAATTTTGATGCAGAATAAATACATAGTTAAAATAATGAAAATATTGATGCTTAGCATGGAAATCGGTTTAGATTTGATAAAGTTATGGCAGTTTGAATTTTGGGAGATAGTGAAAATGGAAAAAAATGGACAGTAATGGAAGAAAAATTCAATTTTCCAATTTTGATGCAGAATAAAAACATAGGTCCAATAATATCGAACTTAATCTTATTCCGTCTTTTTTTTCTCAGTGTATAGACCAGCTTTAAAGCAACCAACGTATGAGTGAAAGGTTCTGGACAGGTGGTAAAGGGGGTGGGGGAGGCTATTTACTGCCAGTCAGCTGTTAATTACACCTCACTCCTCACACCCAAGCAGCTGTTGCCAAGCCAACTCAAATGCGCTTTCAATTGCTACCGATGCGGTTTGCTCTCCACAAATTGTGGCACAGAAGGAACCATGCAACAGGAAATAAGCGGCAGCAACAGCCAACCGTTATTGCTTCAGGCATAGCCAACATTTATGGTTTTGCAAAAGTTTTGTCTTGCATGAAGAGAGTGGGAGATTAGTATAGAATTGGCTTTTGCAATTACAAAAGGTTTCTAATTGCCAATTGCTGCAGTTGTCCGATTCTAATTCTGGTAATCGAAATTCTATAATCGTAAGCAGACCAGTAAATCTTCAAAATTTCAAAGCACCGCTGTTTTAAAATATTTTCAAACCAAATGAAATTAAAAAATTTTTTTCTCCTTATTAAAATAAATTTGTCTGAACATTTTTTTGATCGGACTTGCTTTTTAAACCGCCTCACAGCTTATTTGACCCCCATTATATATAATATATTATAGAAGCAATATTTAAATGTTAAATTTTAAAGAATCCACATTTTTGTATAAAAAAAATTGTTTCTGGCTTTTTGACAGTCGCAAAATTTCTAATGAAATTTTTTCACGACAAAAATCGAATAACAAGAGCAATTTTAAAGCTACTATAGTGTCTTAAGATCCGAAATGTGTGCTACAATAGCTAAAAATTTCAATTCGATCGAAGCTCCACAAAAAAACTTGGTTTGGTTTGAAAATAAAAAAACAATCTTGAATCTTATTTCAGATTAAATTTGAGTAATCGAAAAAATAATGCGTGTAGCTACAGTCTATAAAAAGTAATAGATAGTTTTGAAAATATCTTTAAAATGTATATAAATAAAAAATATGTATATTTGCACCTATATATTTTATATGTCTATCTCTATGTTTGCATATCCTTACTCAAAAACTCTTTTTACATCTCTTTATGATAATACATTATTTTTTATCTTTTTGTTAAACGTTTAGTATCGCAGTTCCCACAGGGCGCAAACGGTGGGCGGGAATCGAGAGGAGGGAGGCGTGGCTGGGAAATGGCAAGGAAATCGTCATGTCGTCAACTGTTGAGCTGTTCAACTGTTGAACTGTTGAGCAACGGTGGCAATTCGAGCTGAGCTTCGAGGGCATCCTGTCAAAATTGCTTATTGCTAAAGTTGTCATCATCATCGTTGTGCTCCGTTGTCGACTCGTCGTTATTTTGCTTCCGCTTGACTCGAACTTTTTGGCATTGCAATTGCAATTGCAGCTTGATTTCCATTTACCATTCGCAAATTGAGTGCATCGGGGAAACTGTTTTTTCCTGTTGCATTTCTGGCATGCCAAAATTCAACCAGTTGTCTTCTACGTGTATACGATGGAAATTCTTGTTCACATTCCTGAATTTCGAGCGCAAACCAAGAAATTCAAAGTAATGCAAATTAGGAAGTTCAATTAATTAAATTAAGCTGCAGGGCAAATTAGAAGTTAGTAAGAGAACGAGATAGAGTTAAAGGGAGAGGGTGATAGAGAGAGTGAAAGAGAGAGAGAGAGAAATAATGAGAGAGTGAAAGAGAGAGAGAGAGAGAGAGAGAAAGTAAGAGAGAGAGAGAGAAAAAGAAAAATAGAGAGAGAGAGAGAGAGCGAGAGTGAGAGTGAGTGAGAATGAGAGAGAGAGAGAAAGTGAGAGTGAGAGAGAGAGAGAGAGAGTAAGAGTGAGAGAGAGAGAGCGAGAGAGAGAGAGAGTAAAAGAGAGAGTGAGAGAGAGAGAAAGAGAATGAGAGAGAGAGTGAAAGAGAGAGAGAGAGAGTAAAAGAGAGAGTGAGAGAGAGAGAGAAATAATGAGAGAGTGAAAGAGAGAGAGAGTGATAAAGAGAGAGAGAGAAAGAAATAATGAGAGAGTGAAAGAGAGAGAGAGAAAGAAATAATGAGAGAGTGAAAGAGAGAGAGAGAGAGAGTGATAAAGAGAGAGAGGGAGTGAAAGAGAGAGAGAGAGAGAGAGTGAGTGAAAAAGAGACAAAAGTTATTAGCTCCGTATCCTAAGGTCTATTAGCTTACTAATATTTTAAGTATACTGATTTTAGAAGTTGGTCTTTTTTTTCAGTGTAATGAAGTTAGTTTATTTAGATAGATGTGAGTAAAAAAAAATGTTAAGAAAAATAAATAAATAAATTAAGTAAACTCAAATCATATATAAATACGATGTAGTTCTAGACTAAGTCTTATTGATTCGGTGTCCAGGAATCGAAATCGGATATTGGAGGAGAACTGCTGATATCGGCCTTGACCGTGTAGTTGGTCTTGTTAATGCTGTAGTGGACATTTAAATAGAGCTCCTTCTGAAAGGGAAGGGCGAAATATCCCTGCTGTTTGATGGCATCCTTCTCATTACGATGATAGAGAATAACGCCATTGCTGATCACCAGACGAAGCTCCCGGGAACCATCATCATTGTGTCTGATATTCTGCTTGATGATCTTTATAAGATGCGATTCCGAATCACGCAATTGCAATGGCAAAAGTGGATCACAGCGACAGGTGAGTTTCTGGGTGATTGGACATGTTTGAGGAGTTGAACCGCCCGGTGGCTTCTGTCCGCCCAAGTTGCCCAGCTGTCCCAAATTACCCAGATTGAGGCCACCCAAGCCGCCAAGCAAACTCTGCAGCTGTAGATTGGCTAAAAGTGGACCCACAATGGGCAGATTCTGTGCAAATGCGGGCAAAAATCCCGGCGATTGCAGTCCGGCCGTATTGCTAACCACGGGCGAAACCACCGTAATGGGTTGCAGTGCTGGAAGTGCTGGAAGTGGTTGAACTGGCTCCAATCCGGGATTCGCATTGAAGTTGTTGTCATAGTAGATGGGAATACCCAAAGTATTGGTAATCTGTTTTGGGAATAGAGAGATTTACAAATATCAATTGCTGATTCCCTTTTGTAAAGTTGGAGAACTTCACTTGCCACTTGTCTTTTGTTACGCTGTTCCGGTTTTATAGTTGTTGTTGTGATATCAACTGCAGCAGCTGCTGCACTGATAAGCAAAATATAACCCAGATAGCTTCTCATCTTTCTTGCAGTGCGCTTTCAGTTCTGTTCAATTGGCCAAAACCTTCAGGTCTTTTATATGCCAATGTTATGGGGATTGCTTTCTTAGTGTTCTCGAATTTAAGCAGCTTTTATGGTCAACGTTTCATGTTTTTAATGGTTCTGAAAACCAGTTGTCAGCTTGCAATATATTTATTCTTTATTGATTTTCGAATTCCATTACAACAAAAGTGGGTCAAATCAATGGGACCAGCTTTAATAAGATTCTGGACACGAAATTTTAGTTATAAGTAATGTATCTAAAGTGATATTATTATATGCAATTGTTCCCTGTACCCTGAGTATGGCATAGAATCATCGAAATATTAAATTTTCTAGATGAAAAAAATTTAAATGCAGAATGAATTAAGAGGCCAAAACATGATCAAAATGACATTCCGTTTAAAAATCGGTTAATTTTTGATGAAGTTATGAGAGATCAAAGTTTTTGAAAAAATGTCAAGGGGTAAGTATGGAAAATTGGATAATAAATGGCTTAGAATCGAAAATATATCAAATTTTCTAGATGATAAAAATTTAAATGCAGAATCAATTTGGAGGCCAAATTATGCTCAAAATGACATTCCGTTTGAAAATCGGTTAATTTTTAATGAAGTTATGAGAGATCAAAGTTTTGAAAAAATGATGAAATTCAGCGTTAAAAAGGATTTTTTTAGTATTTCGAAAATTGTTCTACAATTAAATATAATATCTATGTATAATATATATGCATTTAGTTATGACTTTTAATGTTAAAACACAAAGAAATGCTGTTAGACTGTCTGTCGGCTTGAATTAAATTAAAATTCAATCAAATTGAAATATGTAAATGAAATTAAGTGCTCACTGATTTTGCTCTCCTTGCTGCCTTTGAGGCTGTCCAGCAGCTGTGACAAATCGCCAGCAGTCACATGATTAAAGCCGGAACCAGACTCGGGCCCCCAAAGAGCCCAAATTAGATTAGGCAAAAATCATGTGCCACGAACAGGGACTAAAACTCTGCTTTTCTGCCACCTTGTTTATCGCTCGACAACGACGCTTTTCCCACAGCTCAACACAAACAGTAGCGCAAGCAATTGTTTTGACAAAATTTAAAAAAAAACCTATTTCGTGTTGTAGGAAATACTTTTTATTGGAATCTTAAATTTTTTTATTTTTATTATTATGTTGAATAGCCTTATATCATAATAAAATAAATAATTAGAAAATGATTGTTTTTAAACAAATTTGAAAATTAACTAACAAATACTATATTGGATTTGAGCGATTTACACCCGTAATCATAGACAGATATTATTGAAAACAGATGCAGTTACTAAAACAATACTTTTCATTATACCGAAACCGAAATTATTCAATTCGAAATAATCGTTTTTAAAATTAAATTAATTTTTTTTTTTTCGAAGTTTTATCTTGGTAAAAGGATCTTCTTTTTAGAATTTAAAGAATTTTTGGCTTACAAATTAGTTTATAGTTTTATAATCATATTCATAAAATCATTATATACAAAGATTTTTTCAAACCAATAACCGAAAACCAAAATACCGAAACGCCAACTAAAACCGATATGCGTTTCCGCTTTGTACCCTAGTGAAAACAATTATTTGACCAACTGTAGCTAGATGTATATATTTCTGGACAGGAACCGTTGGACGTTGAACATTTTTGTGGATGTGAATTTCAATTTGTTGTGCTCTAAAGTTCACTTCTCTGGACGATTAGCAGCCGTGCTGAGATATCGACTGTAACTAGGGGGTGTTGAGATTGTGATTGAGGAGTGAAAGAGAGAGAGAGAGAAAGGGAAGGCGAGGGGAACGTGGCACGCAATTGGGGCAAGGGCGTAACTCTGTTGTTGTTGTTGTTTTTGGTTTGTCGTTTGACAGTTTGGGGGGCGGTCAAAGTTGTTCTTGTTTCTTGCTAGGCTCATAAATCAAATAAGTTTTGACAAATTGCACATTAAAGACGCATATTGTGTTATGTACTTGTAGAAAATTAAATTTGTATGCACAAAATATTATGCAAAACAGTAGCATGTCCTTGAAACAGCGAAACTAAACTAATCTAAAACATTAGCAATGATTTATGTATGCCCCATTGTAAGTAAATATTTATTATATAGCAAGCAGCATTTAAATTAATTAATTTCTTTTTTTCAGGTACCTTTATTTTATATTTTTAAATAAAAAAATCACTCAATAATCAGAGTATCAAAAAAAAAAAGATTATTTTTGATTAAAAAAAATATAATTCAAAAATAATGAATATAAATGATTTTTATTTTTTCATTTGTTTTTATTTGTCACTAGCTTCTGATTTTTTGTTTTTTTAATTAAATTGTATTTTCATTTTATAAACTAAAAAAATAAGTTCCATAACTTGAAGTCTCCATAAGTATTTTTCTTTGGATAATGGTGATTCAAGTTAGGGAAGCTCAACTGTATTTGTCATTCTTATTCTAGATTTGTCAGTTAGACTGATTCTCAAAAGCTATAGTCATCTCAAAAATGCAATTATTGCAAACGTACCGAAAAACCGGCACAAAATAAAGTTTAAAAATAAGTTGCAACATAAAATATATTTTATGACTACTCACAACTGAAAAGGGACTAACTGCAATAATAACAACCACAACCACAACAACAACAACAATACCAATAACAATAACAAAAAGCTAAGCGGCAGCAGCGACGCGACGTCACGACGTCAACAGCAACGCTTCGTTAATGGTCTGCCTCTGCCTCTGCCGCTGCCGCTGCCTCAGTCTCAGTCTCTGCTGCGACAGCTGACTGCAGCTGCGACGCTGGCGTCAGTTGAGCTTGCTGTCCAGCATGAAAATCTTATAATAAATGATGTTGTCCAAATAACCGAAAGAACGGCAAGTAAAGAACAACGCTAAAAAGTGGCAAGTGCAAGATGAAAAGAAAACAGCAAATTGTTGTTAAAAGCCAGAAAGAGAGGGGGAGAAGTTCTAAAGATCGTTCAGATAAATGACAGTTAACCCAACTGTTCAACAGGAATAAAAGGATATTGGGTGTTTAAAATACACACGTATATTGCATTATGACTTGCACATATTTTAATGAATAACCATAAAAATTTTAGCAATGTAACAGTCAAGTGCATAAGTAAACACATACAAAAATATGTACATATATAAATACAGTTGCCGATTAATTAAAATATTTTAAAGCCCGATTATAGAGAAAAATATTGCATTTTTTATTGTGTTGAAACAATTACTTATCTGACTGTAAATGAGTAAATGTAATGAATCGTTTATATCTCTTAAAAACTCTCAATTTGAGTATGGAATTGTGGGTTCATATTACACAATTTAATACAAAAACTTACAGAATATGTATAATTTTGAAAAAAAAAGGATACTACGTACAAGAAAAAATGTATCAGTTTTGGTGCAAATTTACCAAATTTAGCAACCGTGTGTACATGTATCACACACATAATGTCTACTTTTTTGTTTAAAGGATTTTTTTCATTAAAGTTCGCTCGTCATACTTTGAAAGTATTAAAAAAAAACTTTTTAAAAGCACACGATACTAAGATAATTTATTCAGAACAAAAAATTGTGAATTCTTTAGAGAATTTTAACTTTGATTAAAGCTGACGACGGAAAAGTCATAAAAGTAAATATCAAGCGGAGAAAAAAGTTCCTCTGTAGTTATAATACTGTCACAGTAAAAGCTGCTTAAAGCGGACAAACTCTATTGAAATACAAATGTCTACGAGAGTTGGAAATTAAAATTTTTTTTGGGCCTGTCACATACATAGAGGCAAAAGCATTATAACCTTTATTGATCATATTCAATGGAGGCGCAGAGTATTAAAACATAACTAATTGCTTGGTTACCAACAAATTTCCTTATTAAGGACAGTATATTGGCATCAATGTACATATACATACATATTATAAATATGCACAGTAACTGTCAGCTTATTTAAAACACTACTCTTAAAAACTTAAAATAAGCTTTATATTTTAATGGAAAGAAGTTGTAAATTAAATTGAAACTCAGATTTGCTATTAATCAGTGCTGCCAGAATATTGTGGCCTAAAATTGCCAAATTGAAAAAAAAAACGCTAAAAATAGCTTTAAAAAAAAAATATATGTATATGACTATTAAAATTAACAATTTTTTGAACAGATTTAGAACTAATGATAAATTACGTAAATTAAACAAAAAAAAAAAAATGGATTTTCTCTTATTCATTCAATTTCCCAGCTTTTGTGCAAATTCTAAATCTAGCAATAAAAAGAAAAAATGTTAGCAACTAAATCATTTTCTAAAATTGCTAGATTTATAGCTAATAGCAATTCAGCAATTTTTCTAGCTTCTAAAAGTGCTAAATCTAGCCATAAAATTGCTAAAATGGCAACATTGCTATAAATGCTTAAATTTAAGCAAAATATTTTTATATATTTATTATATCAGAATTAAAAGTGTAGTGGTTTAAATAAGTTGTGAGCCACTGTGCATGCATAAAGATGCGTACAGAATGCAGCGTTTACCTTTTTCACTCGCACTCACAGATAGAATCTGTCTCTCTTTCTCTTGCGCTCTCTGCTGGCTTTTATTGTTGTTGTTGTTGTTGTTATTGCTGTTCTCGCATTTATCACATAACGGTAACGTCATAAAGTGTTTGGTGGCGATTGCCAAAAAAAAATCTGGTTGATTAAATCGCTGCTTGCGTCGCTGTCGCTGCTTACGTCGCTGCCGCTGCCGCTGTTGACGTTGCTGCTGCGCTTTGTATTCTGAGTATAAATATAAGATGCTGCATTTGAGTGAACAACAACAAGAGTGTTGACATCGCAAGCAGAATCAAAGCCCAAGTCCAATTCGAAGAGAGCGAGTGAGTCCTGAGTTCTGAGTTCTGATTCCCCGACGCAATTCCAAGAAAGGCCAGAAATGTCATCAAACATGTGGCAGTCGCTGACACTAATCCTCCTCCTGGCCGTGATTTGTGCTCGAGCCGCGCCAATGCCACAGGCAGAGGAACAGGAACAGGAACAGCAACTGACGACCACCGAAACGCTGCTTGAGAAGGAGTCACATCCGGAGCCGGATACGGACTCGAAGTCGGAATCGGAGACGGAGTCGAAGCGCATTGACTGTAAATTGACTTTCGATGCAACAATGGGCTCGTTAGAGCAACAGCAACTGCTGCAGGCGAATGGTTGCAACGTGCCACACACCACCAGCAACACTAATAAGGAGGAGCAGGATAAGGAACAGGATGAGGAGCAGGAGGAGTCAACGACAACTGTCCTGAGACACTCGATGTCTGGTGGCAGCAGTCAGCCGCTCTATGAATTACAATTGGTTGTTTGGCCGGCTGATATTGAGGATGTGGCAGTCACCACAACTCCCAAGACAACAACAACAACAACAACACCAACAACCACAACACCAAGAACAACTACAACAACAAGAAGAACAACCACAACCGTAGCGACAACACCAACACCTACAGAATTCCCTTTGTATGAGGATCAATTGGTCGTATTTCCGCAAATGGATTTTCAAGAGGAAAATTTTGATTATTTCTTTGATGAGCTGGAAGCAGCGGCAACAACCAGGCCAAGACCCACAGTGCCATCTCAGCCATCTGAGCCAGTATATGTAGTAGAAAACTACCGCAGGAAGCATGCCAATGGCACCGAGGAACATAAGTAGATAACACTTCTCATTCTCCCTAAATCACGCGATTTAACGTCTCTCTCTCTTTTTATCTCCTCCACAGATTGATACTCAGTAATGGCCTGGTCAACTATATGAAGCTCTATGGCAAGCGTGTGGATAATAAATTGATCAATGTGCAGGAGGGCTATAGTTCGGTGCCCGTTGCTGGTGTTATTCCTCAGATCCAGACTTTGCACTATATAGCCGATGAGCGTGGCTATAATATCTACAAAAGTAAGTCTTAAAATTAACATCATCTTAGTTCACATTATCATCAATGTTGCAACTTTCTTTCCACAGTTGAGCGTAGTCCTTTGCCGTCACTGTTGCCCAATCGAGTTCATCACAAGACCACAAAAGTTCCAGTGATAAAGCCACACATGTGAGAACAGAACTAACCGTTAGTGTCGCACAGTGGGACGAAGCCCTTTTACTATCCTTTAACGAATTGTGTTTTGTATTTATTCATTTTTTTTTTTTGTAACCCCTAATAATGTAGTCTTATTTATGAAATAAATATCTGAAATATCATTTTTTATTCGTTATTTTTTTAAAATCCTTATAGGGTAGTCTAAATTATGAAATAAATAATTATGAAATAAAAATTATTTTTTTTTTTTAAACCATATCTTACTTCATAAATTCCGTTTTCGAATATTAAAGTTAATTGTTTGTAAATATAAACGATTTGGGGTAATTTATGTTATCGGTATTTATAATATGATAAGATTTGTAACAACAGGCATGATAATAGGAAATCTGAATTTGTGTGAATTTTCATCAGAATAAATCATGAAAATGTAAACAGCTTTAGTAAACATGTGAGTTTATTTTAAGTTTTTTTTTATAAGAAAAGGAAAATAAATGTATGTTTGATCATTTACTTTGTCTACAAAGATTAGTATTACTTCATAGAATTTATTAAAGGAACTGAGATACTAACTAACTGAGATACTAATCTAAAATTAAGTTAGAATTTGTTTTTTAATGGCTTAAAATTAGTAAAAAATTTAAGGCAATTAGAACTTATGATAAACTAAATAAAAGCTCGGCTAATGTTTAATTTCTTATTACCTTCCGAGTTCGCCTATGTAAATCAATATTTTTAATATTAATCAATGTTAATTAAAAAATCAACAAAATGGAATAGTCTCTAATTTGAAAAGTATTTAAAACTCTATTTATATTAAGTAATAACTAAGGTACTGGAAATTCTCTCTTAATTATCCGTCGAAATATGATAGATATTTCATCGCATAAAATTTTCCACACCTTACCACCGATATCAGCCCACTGTGCGCAGTAGGTTGTGCTCAATAGTGTTGACTTGACTTTGGTTCAGATGGAAAATAAATAAAATCTAACGCCCGCAAAATGATTTGCAGTTTTCTCAGTTGTTTTGCTGTATTCTGTATTTGATTTTTATTCTTGTTGTGTTATTTGGTTTTTGTTTTGCTGCCATCTTCAAGAATCTCGAATTTTGCCTTTGTTTGTCTCTCAATCGCACGGCACTTGATTGCTTTCCTAGTTTTGTGTCCTTGTTGTTATCCTTAAAAGTTGCCGTTGTAGCTGTTATTGTTGTTGTTACTGTTGTTGTTGTTGTTGCTGTTGTTGTTGTGCCATGTCGTCGCATTTGGGGCCACAGTCAATGCTGATGATGCCATTTAGATGCATATCAAAGTGTTTCACTTTTGGCCAATCCTTTTGCAATTTTTGCATATGTATCGAAAGGATGTTCTTCTTCTTCTCTGTGTATAGTGTGTGCATATTTATTTATTTATTTAGTTTTTCTCCTCTTTGATTCTGCTTTTGTTTGCTCCGATTGTAGTTTATGGTTTCTGTTTTCCTCTCCCAACCCTTCTTAGCCATTTTCACGTATAAATCTTTGCCTCTTTTGTTGTTTACGCCACAAAGTTTCATTGTTCGTCAGACTGTGGCAGCTGGCACCAATCGAAACTTTGTTTTCTCTTCTCTATTATACTTATTATTTAAGGCATTTCTCCAGCATAGACATATTATTCTCATACATAATGCCCATCCTTAAGTGCCTTTTCATGGCACATTCATTTCAAAACTCTTAACTATATTTTCTTAACGCTTTACGAGTTGAAATTAAAATATCTTTATTATTGTCTCTAAAAGGGTTTCATTAAGACTTGGTAATTGGTGGTAGCATAGTTTTTATAACATGCGTTATGTTACTTATACTACCTGATTATATTTTAGTTTTTTTTCATATCTCAAGCATAATTACAAAATATAGTACTCAAAATTATAAGTTTAAAGGAAAACTAGAATTTGAATTTGTACGTTTTTTTAAAACAAATAAATAATAATAACTCGATATAAAGAATCATTTATATTTCTTTTGAGCCTTATTTTAAAAAGATATATGTTTGCTTTTTATAATATTTTAACAAAATTGAATTTTACATTTTGTTGATTAACACTTAAACAATAATTTTAACAAAATAATTGCATAAATTGAGAAATTGGTGAATTTTTAATAAAAATTCGCAATATTTCATTAACAATTTTGAAGTATGTTGAATTATTTAAGATTTTTAGTAGTTTAATCACTTGAGTGATAGAATTTTCAGTTCTATTGAAAATTTACATGATAAGATATATTGTGTAAAATATGAAATAATTTGAATTCGAATTTAAGAAACACTGTTTAATCGATAAATAAATATAAGCAACTGTAAAATAATGAATATATCCATACCAACCGAAGGCGAGTACCAATCTTATGAGAAACGATTAAATTAACTCTCACAACTATAAATAATTGAAATGATAATGTCGCTGATCGAATTATGCTATCGATAGCTTAACAACGACCTCAACAATTGGTGACCCTACTAAAGTGATTTCCGTTCGGAATATAATTTTGTACATGGTTGACTTTTGCTTGAGCTCCAGGGACAATTTATCGCCGAAGAGCCCGACAGTTCCGGTGGCATCGATGCCTCTCCGAAATCCCCGATGAAGTCAGTTACAGTTACAGTAACAGCTACACAGTTAACTGCATTTGTATGTGTGTGCAACATACTTATTTGTACATATGTATGTATGTAGATAAATATAAATGTGTGCATAAGTAATGGTGGCAAAAATGTAACCGCAAACAACTGCCGTACATATGGATGTGTATTGCTCTCTCGCTCTTGCTTTCGCACTGAATGCGAAATACGGATGTGTCTGTGTCTCTATATAAATTTTTAACGCAAATCCACTAAGAGCTTTACCAACAAATAGGCCCATTGTGAACTGAACTTCGGCACGTTGTTTGTTTGTTTGTTTGCTTTGTTAACGGGGCGTGGCAAAAGGGGAGTGGGAGGGGGGAGTCTGATACAATTGGGTAAATGTTACGAAATCCGCAAAAGCGTCGGGAAAATTTTTGCAAAATGAACATAAAGCTATTTGTTAATTCAATGAATTTATTTGCAGGTTCCCACTGCAGTCAAAGTTCCATTTTTGATAGAGCACTTTAAATGCCTTTATACAGGGAACATTGTCAGCCAATGTTCACTCCATCTTCCTGTCCGACTGTCTGTGTGTATGTGTATGTGTGTGTGTGTGTGTGTGTGTATACGTGTGTGTAAGTAAGCTAAATATACACACTGATAAACACATTACAAGATATTTTGCATATTTTATATGCTCGGCCAACCAAATCGAAACCAACCGAACAGTACAGAACAGGAAAAGAACATAACACAACTCAATTGAATTGAGCTCAACAGTACAAAACAAGCAGATATACAGACATGGGCGAAATAATAAGAACAGCATACATGTGGAAATTTAATTTGATCAACCCTTTGAATCCTAAGCCAATGGATCGCTATGAATCAACGTTAAGACCGATGTTAGGAAAAATTGTGGACAATTATAGCAAGAGGAAAATATTTGGTAGAATTTAAAAAAATATGCAACGTTTTTTTAGGATCTATAGACTCCAGATGTTTTAAAATGATCCTGAGAACTGGTGGGGCTTCATTATATTAAATGTACGGCGATTTATTTTTTTGCACACTTAAATTTCGACTCCACATAATTAAGTTTATATTATAAAGGATAAGGGTAAATGTCTATTATATGGGCCTCATCTCAAAAACAAAAAAAAAAAAATAAACGATCAGCACTGCTAAACTCACTTTGTCATTGCTAGAATGTTATACTCACTTTGGCACCTTTAAATTCACATTGGCACTGTTAAACTCACATTGACACTGCTAAGATAACAGAGCTCTGCTAACACACTCCCATGTTATACTCACTTTGGCACTGTTAAACTCACTTGGACACTGTTAAACTCACAATGGCACTGTTAAGTTAACAGAGTTCTGTTAACCGACCCCCCACGCAGCAAATAAAAACCGGCTTTCCTGCAGTAGGCAGGCAGTTGGTGTTTGGCGCTCGCAGAAGACGGATCAGCAAAGGCGGGGAATTTCGTAGCATCAGAAGCAGATTGTTTTAAGCTAATTAAATTTAAAATTATTTAATAAGAATAGTTTTATGTATAACATATTTTTATATTTAATATAGTTTTATATATAATATATATAATAAAGTTTTGTATATAATAATAGTTTTGTTTATAATATAGTTTTGTTTATAATATAGTTTTATATATAATATAGTTTTATATATAATATAGTTTTATATATAATATAGCTTTATATATAATATAGTTTTATGCATAATATAGCTTTATATATAATATAGTTTATATATAATATCTAATATAGAATAGTTTTATAGCTGTTTTTATCAGGATAAGGACATTACAGGATATAAATAGCTTAATATGTGTACTATTAATATAATATAAAGACTTTATGTTAAAATATTACTATAGCATTTTTTTGATCGCATTAAGTTTTTACATATGATGTTTTTATTATTTCGCACACGTCTGTATGCAGCTGAAACACACACACACTAACACTTACTCATGAACATGTCGGTGGCACTCTGGATGTGCCATGTTTAAATCTGTTTTTATGATTAATCGCCTCGTGGCGTGAAAAACAAAATGCCGCCGGGTGCATTTTAATTTTGCAGCAATTTCATTTGTTCGCCATTTTAAAATGAAAACCGTTGGGAGTCAATCGTCATACCCGCTTCAGTGTGTACCGTCTACATACATATATATTATATGCATATTGCAAAAGTTTGTCACACTGTCACTGGACTACATATTTTTCTGTTTGACTTTGCGATGTTTCGATTTTACAGGTGAGAACGTGAACTAATGATTTGCATATGCTGTAAATTTGAGTTTTGTCTAATGGGGTATGTTAAATCAATTATGTTACTATGTTCGTACAATTCTGCATCACATTATCAATTTAGCCTCTATTTTCATTCTGCATTAAAATTGAAAAACTAAATTTTTCTTCCTTTACTGTCCATTTTTTTCATACTCTTCCCTTGACACATTTCCAAAAACTTCAAAATGTCATAACTTTGTCAAATTTTAGCCGATTTCCTTCCGGATTGTCAATTTTATCATTATTTAGCCTCTATTTTCATTCTGCATTTAAATTGGAAAACTAAATTCTTTTTCCTTTACTGTCAATTTTTTCCATACTCTTCCCTTGACACATTTCCGAAAACTTCGAAATGTCATAACTTTGTCAAATTTTAGCCGATTTTCTTCCGGATTGTCAATTTTATCATTATTTAGCCTCTATTGTCATTCTGCATTAAAATTGGAAAACTAAATTTTTCTTCCTTTAAAATGATAAGATGTCGTATTATAATAATTATAAATATCCATACTGTATTTTTTAAATTCGTATAACTTTTGCATGTTTCTTTTTATAATGAACCTACATAGTTAATCTATTTAGTTTGCAATCTCTTGCTTCTATAGTCAATGAGATAATTTCCTTAACAAGATTCAGAGCTGCTTAAAGTTTTATAAATATTATTTGCTGATAGATGGATTTACGCTGGCATTTGAGCTGGGGTCTATTTGGTAATACTTCTTCTTCTACTTTTTCGTCGTTTTTTTCTTTCTTTTGGTTTCAGAGAAATTCAGCGCCTTTGGCTATTTAGCTGTCGTTGCCTCGACGCTTCCTTGGAGAGAAGGTAAATATTTTCTGCTTCTCACTGTAGTTGTTGTTTGTTGTTGGAAATTTTCGCGTTTATCTTGTACTATTTTGCGCACATTCGTTTCACATTACTTTCTGCTCGTGGGCAGCAGCAACAACAACAACAACAACAACAACAACAACAACAACAACAACAACAACAACTATAGCTTGCAACTGGCAACTTGCTACTTGCAACTTTTTTTTTAACTTGCAACTTGCAACTTGGCGTGCTCGGCACGCGCTTACTAATTTTATTCCTTAATAAAAGCCGAGACACCGTCAGCAGCAAGGATGAAGGAGTTAGCGCACGTAGTAAGCCAAGAACTTCCCCATCCTTAGTCTCCTTAGTTTCTCTCAGTGCAACCAAACACCCAGGCTAAGGAAACTCCCAAACTCGGACTTTGACTCTTTCGTGAACCTTCCGCTCGTCGGCATTGTTTGCCTTCCTGGGTGCTATCAAAATAGCAAAGTTCATTAAAGTGATAATTACCAAGGCCATAAAAAAGGCGGACCAAAAAGAGAACGGAAATGAACGGCCCTAAAGCACTACAAGTCTACACCCTCCAGTCTTTTTATCCTCTTCAGATTGCATTTATAATGCATCTTGTATCGTAAAGTACAAATACATGTATATTTCTTTGCTTAATATAAAATTTACTTTCACTTAAAGCAAATTCTGTTTTACCATCTTAACTTAACTGTCTTTAAACATTCAAAAGAAAGAAAAATAGTTTTTCAGCTATTACATTAAAGTAAAATATCCGAATGCGAAATTGTCTTTTCATTTTGTGAAATTAATATTTAAAAAAGTCTTGTTAGCATTTTTTTTAATCTTCAGAATTTTGTTTTTTTGAATTATAAAATGTTTTTCAATAATTGTTTTATTTATTGAATTATAAAATGTTGTTCAATAATTGTTATATTTTTGAATTATAAAATGTTTGTTTAAAAATGAAGAAATTTCTGGAATGTTTATTTTCTAAAAAAAAGTTTTAAATGCATTAAAGTTACGATATTATAAATAAACTCTTAAAGATTATTACTAACTTTACAATATTCATTTGAATCGAGTTCTAAATTCCACATTATCCTAAGCTTTTATGACAATCATGGAAATGATTTAAATTTCAAGAAAAGTTCAAAACACTTTTCGAATTAAACATAATTTTCAATTAGATCAGATAATCATTAAAAATTTTATAATATCTGGAATTTTTCAAGATTTTAAATACCACATTATTCAATGCGTTGCGTCTCAGGGTAATCATAAATAAGATACAATTTCTTAAAAATTCAATTTAATCCTTTTTTTAATTATAAATTAAAATTATTCATTAAATTTATATATCGATCGATTTATAATTCGATAGTAATCGAATAAGCACTATAGAATCCAAATGCCAGCTGAATAATGTTTTTCGATGTTACTTACTTATTATCGAAAATAATTAGCTTTAAAGTGGACTTTCTGTTATTGTTTTGGAGTTAATAGTTAAAGGCAGCGTCAGTTTCATCTGTGGCATTAAAATTGCATAAAGAAAGCTGGAATGTAGAAATGCAATGCATAATTTGCGCAGGGCACGTAAAATAATTAATTTCCGCTTCCGTAAACAAAGTGAGTTACTCTGTTAGTTAGCTGAAGTTGCAATATTCCGTCTGCTCTCTTCTCTCTTCTCACATCTCTATTCTCCACTCTCCCTTCGATATATGTATGAGTAGTATATGTATGGTGTGGCACATGGGGCACAATCCGTTGTCTCCCGCTTATGACAACCCGGAACGTAGCATGGTCCAATGGGGTCGAGCTTCTTTTGGGAAGCGCGGCTTAGCTGCGACTTAGGACAACTTTGGATTGCAAATTTCATTACAAGTTGTCAGCAAGGCAAGCAGCGTGGCAACTGCAGAGGAGACCACGACCACGACCACAGGGTGTTAGGGGTGTGCACAGCATTTGGATTGACCCTGTTTCCATTCCAGCTACGGTTACGGCTGCTAACGGCAGCGGCATCCGGGGAAAAAGGCGCCGTTCAAGCACGTGTTTCTCGCGCTTCGCACACTGCAAAGGCTCGCCAGTGATTTGTCCAGGGCTGGCGAACAATGTTTGTCAAGTTGATAAAGTTGACAGTCCGTTAAGAACATTAAAACATTCGATTAAAATAAAAATGTATAAATATGAAAAATATATAAAAAATATATGAAATATATATAATTTTAATCTACATTCACTAAAGTATCTAAAATTTTAATATAATTTCAAATTAATATTGTGACCATATAAATAACATAAACACTTTACTTTCTTAATTGCGTCTTTATTCCGCCGTTACGCAGCGTCTAATCGTGCGATATATCTCATCGATAAGCTATCGATAGTTTTAATGCTAAAGTTAACAGCTAGCTATCGGCCTGCTACAATACTATAATAAATTATAAAGAAAGTATATTATACTTTGTGACTCTTAAAAGTCAAAAGTAATGTTAAACTTATTTTAATAAGAAATTTAGAATAATCTTTGTGCATTTCAATCTTAACTTTTGGATTTAAATATAGTAGACATACATATATTGTATACATTTTTAAGATATGTATTTTTTTTAGATACATTACAGTTCTTTAATACGATCAGATAGACCAAACTTAAATTTCTTTTAAGCGAACTCCATAAAGTATGCAATACAAACAAATTCAAAGTTCTGTAATTTTTAAATTATTTCTAATATCATTTTAATGAAAATCTATATAGAGCATAGAAATTTATGATTATGCTAAAGGTTAAAGAACTACTTATTTGGTAGATTTCAGCCCTATAAATTTTGATGGTTTACAGCTCAGTTTTGCTTGCATTTTTTATACATTTTTGCTGCTGCTGTTTTTTTTTTGTTGCCATTCTTGTTGTTTTTGTTGATGGTTTTTTTTTGTTTTTTGTTTTATAGCGTTTGCCTTTTGCTGTGGTCGCTGATGAAGTGTGCACACCCACACAGCGCAACACACACACACACACACACTCACACACACACACACACATCCTTACAGTGGGGCAACAGCAGTGTCCTTTTAGCACATTCTGCCGCTTGACGGTGTCGGCGGTATTTTCTGTCCCTTGATACGCCCCAAACCGACCAGTCACCTTTATCCCCCTCCTCCCCCTCCTCCCAAAACATCATCCACAATCCGCGGCAGCTAAAAAACAAAAAAAAAAAAATGAAAAAAAGGAGCAGTAAACGCGACTTTCGCTGCTTAAAAGCTATTTTTGCATTTTATATTTAATTTTTTTTTTGCGGTGTGCCTTCCCCTCCCTTTTTCTCTTACAGGGTCCTCCTCCATATGCCACGCGCTTGCCACTTCTTTTTTTTTGTGCTTTGTTTATTCTTTATCCTTTGCTAAATTTTGTTGTTAATGTTGTTGCTGTTGTTTTTGTTGCTGTTGTTGTTGTTGCTGTCGTGTTACCGCAGCATGCAAACATTTTGCAGCCATTTCCTGGCGTTGTTTTCCATGGAGCAGTCTGGAGGGATTGTGGGAGATAGGGAACAGGGACTGAAAGTAGGCGGACTTTCGACATTGAGTTTCTTTTTTTTTTTCATTTATTTTTTTTTCATTTTTTGGTCCTCTTTCACTTTCATGGGCTTTGGACGTTGTCCACGTTAAACTTTTGGCTGCTTTGTCGCATTTGCAATATTTATTGCGTTTTGATTATACCAAAAGTATACGAAATTTTAGGATCCCTCTCCTCTTTGCTCCCACAGCTGATGCACATTTAATAAGCATGTGGATTGGGAATATATATTGGAAATGTAGGTAAGGCCTTGAACTCAGTACTAAGTGCCACAAGTTTTTTAATTGTGTGTCGAGCAGAAAACTTGCCAAAGTCCAAACTTGTCGCTGTCCTTAGTCGTTAGTATACTTTCCCTGTCCCTGTCCCTTACTCCCTTTAAATGCCTACAGCAATGTCCTGGCACCTTCCGTTTTGCTTGTTTAGATGGGATTTTCTCTTTGGGAAAGTTAAACAAAGTTGCACTTTTAACTTTCAGCTCATTGGCGCTGGATCATTTTAGCCAGTTTTAAACTCTTCACGTTTCCGTTTCAACCCCCCCTCCAAAAAAAAAAAAAAAAAAAAACAAACTGTTACTTTGAGTTTCAATTCTATTCTTTTCAAGTCGTGATTGTAAAGTTTCATTGATAATTTTAACTACTGCAGCTACATGTGTCCGTCCGGTCGTCGTCCCTTTTTCTTTTCCCTTCCCCTTGCCCTTCCTCTTCCCTTCCCCTTCTCTTTGTCCTGTCGCAGGATCTAGAGTTCGTGCTAAGCTCAAAAGGCACACTTAGCACTTTTCAAAGTTGCTTTTATTGTACGGTTTGCCTTTGGATACCCTCCATGGACACAGATATGGGGTATGTTCACTTATAGTTAAATGTCTGCCATAAATCTTACAAGATTTTGATGATTATGGCTTTTAAAAAATATAAATATAAAATATTTTATTTTTTAGATATATTTTCTAAATCACAAATCGACTAATGTAAATTTATTTCAAATTTAGACAATATTTATTTTAAATAAATTCATTAAAATATATATAATTGTGAAATTCGTATTGTTATAATATTGAACTTCACTGTGTTTATTGTTTAATATAAAAGTATTTGTAGTTTAGTAACAAATGAAATGTTTGAAATAAGAGAATAACAATAATAGAATTTTCATTGTAGTCCATTCGCCTCGGACTCTCGATCAGAACTCTCGACTCGAGTGTTGCCAGTAATCGACCGTTAAAATAAGCTAGTTTTGAAAAAAGTAATATATATAAAAGAGGTAAAAATAAAATAAAAAATTCTAAAATAGGCTAAGCATTAATGTAACACAAATCACAAAGAAACATTTTGAATTTAAATATTTAGGTATAATTTAAAAAACTTTAAAACCTACCGATAACCGATAAAATAAGCTAAACTGGCAACAGTGCTCTCGAGCCACACGTCGATACTCGATAGTTATCGTATCTTCGATAACAGCGATGGGAAGGCTGAACAGCGTTGCCAGACCCATTCCCACATAATGCCTTAACTAAAAAATTAATTTATTTCAATAAATTTGAAGTTTTTTAATATTTAAAAAAAAATTTGATTTTTTTTTGTAAATAATGTGTAGTATCTTTAAATTCATCAACATCAACAGTTTAAACTGAGTTTTCATTATTTTACCAATGCAACTCTGTCGTGACAGCTCCTTTCCCTTCCTGCTTCGCTGTTGTCAGAAAAGAACCAAGTGTTGCTTTTATGGCAGCGAGTTTTGAGCACTTCCTCCAATAAGTTTTTTATTTTAATTTTATTTTTTTGATTAGCTACACTTTATGCTTTTTGTTTTTTTTTATTTTTTATTTTTTTTTTTTGTATACTTTTTATTTGGCTGGTTACAGTTTTGTCTTTTTGCTGTAGACGGCGACATTTTTGTTTATTTTGTGCGCAAACATTTTTTGGCTCTCGTTCTGACTGCAACATCCTTGTTCATGTAACCAACTTGCCTCATACCGTGCCTCATTCACATAACCAGCACCACCCTCAGAGAGGCAGAGGGTAATCCGAGCGGATCTGCGCATGGAATGCGCCAATTTAGCCCACTTCATTTCTTAATTTTATTGTGGGACCCGCTGGAATTTCCATGCCGCTCTTCACTAGCCTTAACGTCTATTCTTTTTTTTTTTTTTTTTTTTGGAAAAATAACAAAGCGAGTTTTAATGGAACAAATTCGTACAAAGGGACACACTTTTGCGTTTTAGTTAATTTTGACAATAATTTAAATGACTAACTCTCTAATGAACTCATTTTGTGTAATTCAGAAAGACAGAAAGAAAATCAAATCAAGTCTACGGACTAAAGCTAAGAAGGCTTGGAAAGAGATTTAGATATAAGTGGGTTTATACTCGTAGATAGAAATAGAGATATACATGGATATATAGTTCATGGGTAATATATATATATATATAGTATAGTATAAATTGTAGACCTATAGCTTTAAATACAGTTCAATATACTTATAGCATAGAGTGTGACTCCTCTGCATTAAGAGATCTAGAAACATCATAATATATCATATCATATGATATCTTACAATGCCTTAGCATTTTTCATGGCAATATTCGCACACATAAATTATCAGAGAGTGTAATCTGATATGATATCAGTTTTAACGATTGCTCGTTGGCTTTAATGTGATTTTCGGATTGCAATTAAACCGGCAATCATAATATCTGTCTCTACATAAGGGTCTCATATTTTTGTTTTATGGCTTTATCGCAGGCGAGAAATAAGTTTTGAAGTTTTCTGCCACATCCTTTTTGGCCCAAAAGTCGCCAGACGGACAAAAGGACGGACGGACGGACAGACGGACGGACAGATTGTGAGTTGGCGGCTCATGTTAACCAATTGGCAACTGTCTGCACTTATAAATTTATGATGGACCTTCACACTTGGTCATGGGATTCGCTTTTTAAGTTTGACCCTTCCCCTCTCTTGCCAGCTCTCTTCCGCTCCATCTTTCTCTCTCTTTCTATTTCTCTCTCTCTCTCCCACTGGGTTGTCTTTTGCTGTTGCCCTTAATTTTACTAGTAATTTGCGTTATATGTACATATATGCCATTGATATTGGCACTTACACTGATAAAAAAAATGTTCTAAAATTAAGATTTTGGTTTCAGAACTACGATTTTTGGTCTAAAAAATGCGATGAAATTAAGAGAACACATCTTGATTTTAAGAACATTTTAAATAAGACCAAGTTCTTATTTTAAAAATAAATGTTCTTAAAATTAAAATAAAAAAAAAAAAATATCTTTTTTATATTTATAATATTTTTTTTATGTTTGATACGAAATAGAACCTATTTATACTTTCCTAACAATTTAAGATTTTTATTCTTATATTAAGAGCTTAAGATTTTTTTAGATAAATAATCTTAGTTTTAGTAATTTGGTCTTAAAATAATCTTATTTTAAGAACAAAATATTCAAGATGAATGTTCTTGATTTTAGAAGTTGGTCTCTTTTTTTTCAGTGTACACATACACACACACACACATAAAAACACAGATTTGCGCACTTGTATGTTTTATTGCCAGAGCCGCTTTGCGGTGAATTTATTGCCAAATTGTCGACGGCGGCTTTCGAAATATCGCAAAATCGCGGCTTTGCTTGGATACGGAGTGGAAAGGGGAAGGGTAAGGGGTCAGGTTGGTGCAATGTAAAGCGGGACGGGTTCGAACCCTGTAGCTCAGTGGCCATAAAAAGTCAAGCAAGAGTTGCAACAACAGCAACAACAACAACAACAATTATAATAACAACAGCGTCGTCAATAATAAATTCATAATTTCTGCTTTGCCTTAATAAATTTTTATTATTTTTTAATTCCTTTTCATTGCTATAAAAAATAAGCAAAAAAAAAAACATTGAAAATCACTTTTTAAAAGCATAATAATGCAATATAAGTAGTATAAAAGAAAAAAAATATATATATATATAGAGAGAGAGAGAGTCTGTAATTATGGGGCAATCAGATCTCAGTAGCGACCCCTTCGAGTGGGCGCCTTGGGCGTCGATGTGGATGTGGATGTCCATGGTCCAGGTGAGGATGACGTTGGGGATTTGCTGGTGATTGCCTGCTGGAATTGTTGCTGTTGTTGTTGTTGCTGTTGTTGTTGAGGCTGCCGCACTGCTGCCGTTGTTGTTGTTGTCTCCTTGAGCAAGGGGACTTCAATGGAACGCGGCAAATTGGGATAGGTTTCAGGTGTTATGGCTGCAACAAAAACAAAATCAAAACAAATTACTTTGTATACTTGATCATAAAAATTATAGGGTTTTTTATGATTATTTTGCTTGAACTTGAGCTCAAGATTAGAATAGAAGGTGTGAAAGAGGAGAATTTTTGTTTCTTATTAGGTGCACTTCTTATTAATAAGATTTAGTTCTTCAGATTTTTTTCGAAGTCTAAAGGTTAAAATTGACTTCAAGAGTAGAAGGAGTAAATTATAAAAGTGGGTAAGATAAGTTTATTTTTCTTGTTAATTCAAATTTCAAAAGCTGATACACACAAGAAAACAGTTAACTGTTAGGGTCTTTAATGGATAGTTTGAAAATTTATTTAAGATCAGAATAAAGTCTAAAGGTTAACTGGGAAAATAAGTATCACCAAAAAAGTCACCAACAGGGAAAACTGAAGACTTGGTAACATGATTTAAGTGTAATTATACTTTTTCGAAACTTCAAATATGATTGATATGAAAGTTAAACGGAAAGTATATAGATATGTATATTCAAGTATTACAAATATCATAAACAAATTCAGAAGGACTTTCTTCAATTAAGTTTCTCTAATATTATAATTTTTATAATTCTTCGTTGCCTATAAACAATCTACACGTTAAGAAATATGTATACTTCTTAGTCTATGAAATTTCAGATGCTTAGATAAAATTTACAAAATTTTAACTTTTTATATAAAACCGCGAGATTCATAATATTATCGGTAGACCTATCTTAAAGTTTATCTAATTCTTCTTTTAGATTCTTGAAATGTACTCACATTGATTCTGTCTGTAGCCAAACTGATCCGCATTATAGAAGACTGTGATGTAACGTCCATCGGGCATGCGATAAGAGTAGTATCCAACAACCATTAGGGTCTTCACCTCATCGATATAGGCAAAATAACCGCGTTCATAACGCGCTGTTCCATCGTCCAGCTCAAATCGAAACTCGTAACTTCCATCCGGATATCGATTATTGAAATGATCCAATAAACGTGCTTCCCTTCCCTCCGATACTTCTTCGGCAAGTTTGTGTGATTCCCTGACAGGTGGCGCTGCTGTGCTCAGTTCGAGCAGCATGACGAATCCCAGTATTAGATAGTATCTGAAGTTCTGAAACATTTTTAAACTTGTGTGTGTGTTGTGCGGGGAATGAAGATGAAGGGGAATCAGCAACAAAAAAGGTGTTGTTGTGTAGGTGTAACTGGTGGTTAAGGTGTTAAAGGTGTTGGTGGTGGAGGTTGTGGAGGTGGCGGTGATGTTGGCGGTGCGTTGTCTGCCGTCGCGTTGCTGTGTTAACTGTTTAATTCGGAAACTGCGTAACATTGCCTTTTTATAGCAGCTATGTCGATGCCAACCGCGACGGCTGCTTCTGCTTCTGCTGCTGCCTCTGTCTCTGCCTCTGCTGCTGCCTCTGCCGCTGCCTCTGCTGCTGCGGCTGACCGCGGCAACAACTCATGAGACGGCGCTGTTGGGATGACAGCGTCAACAGAGGCAGCGACAACGTCGGTAACGTCAAAAAAAATTCTCAACGTTTAATCAAAAAATAAAAATAAGAAAATAAAATAAAATATAAAAAAAATCTGAATTTCATCTACTTACACACTTGTTTGTATGTACTTACAGTTGTTGTTATTATATACCCAACCCATGCCTGGTGACCAAGGGCGTTACCTGGGGCGGGATCGGGCAGCATTGGCAGCTTGCCAACTGGGCAATTAGGCTGCGCCTCTCTTTCGGCATGTTTGCTTTGGAATCTGTTCGCGCCAAATCGCTTAAGACTGATCTCCAGCTTTTCGCATGGACTATGGACGTGAGAGACAAAAAAAAAAAAAAATAAAAACAACTTTAACATCAAATGGATTACCTACTTAAAAGCTGAACATGAAACAGTAATCACAGCTGAAATTCAGCATTAAATTGATAATCTATTTATAAGTTGAGCATAATCCCTTACCCCTAATCATAGCTATTAAGTAAGTCACTTAACGCACAAAGTGAGAAGGCAGTACATTGATTTGAATGGAATGAGGAATACTTTATTTTGATATAAATTATGGAATCGTATAGCACAAATATTAAGGGTTTTTTGAGTAAAAAAATAAATTAGAAAAGAATTAAATAATAATAATAAAATATAGAAGATTTTAATAAAGAACTATTAGAGTACATTCTTATGTTCTTGATCAGCATTAACAATCAAGTGGAGGTAGCCATATCTGAACATTTAGACTAAAAGAGCTAGAGATACTAAACTTGATATGTAGGTTCCCCTACATGATAGGCTTGTATTTTAATTTAAATAGGTAAATCGTGGTAACCTGGTAATAGAGTGGGGCAATATAAGTAAGAATGTTACTCATAATTATTTTGGCTATTCCTCATAATATTATAACTTGTCCACTATTAACACTTTCTACATAAAGAAGATTTTCAAAACTACTAAAATAATTTAACTTAAATCTGACTTTTATATATGACAGTTAAAAATTTTTGTAAATAACATTTAGAATCCTCTTTAACTGAGCGATCGCAGCATCAATTGTGTTAAAGTTTCCACTGTAGTTGCCGGTAGCTAAAAATACACCCTACCATACACCCTACAATTTGTGCAACGAGTTTGAGTACGTGCCGCATGTGGCAGGTAAAGAGGGAGCCGCCACAGTGAAGCATTCAAGCACCTGCATCCGCCACAGCAACAGCAACAACAACAGGAACAGCAACAAGAGGAAGAGGAAGAGGTACAGTGTTCGCCTCCTATGGCCAATTAGGGATAATTTATGATTTCAATCATTTCTTAATTGCATTTAATGTGCAACGATTTAGCAAACAGGCAACTCAACGAAAGGATGGTAAAGTGGACAAGTGGACAAGTCGACAAATGGACAAATGGACAACTCGACGCCTGGAGGATGAACCTACACTTGGTCACTCGGCCAAAGTTAATGATGTGGATTAGGGTGGGTCAATTTGTATGCAGTAAAAAAAATACAGAAAGTAATGTAATGAAATTCGTAATCTGTGCTGAATTCTAAGAAGAATTGCCCAGGAAACCATGGGTCTAAAATCAATATCGAGCTTCCACTTTTTAAAGAGAAGTTATAATTATTTTATATATTGGTAATTGTCTATTAGGTGTAATTTACCTCTAAAACAAAACAAATAAAAAACCCAATTAGAGGGCGACTTATGATGAATTTAGAGATAAGAATCAATTGAATTTTAAAATTAATGCAAAATGAACTTTTTTATTGAAACTTGACAAAAATTCTTTTGTTTAAAATTCAATTAAAAAAAAACTAGTTAAGACCGCAAACTTATTATTATTATTATTAAACTGATTATCTGTAAATTTATTATAATTCGGCCTATATTTGTGGTTTTATTTTATTTTTCTTTTTGGAGTAAGTTTTACCTTAGTTCCGCCATACAAAACCTTTCTCGAAAAAAGTGGAAGTTCGATTTTGATTTTTGACATACGGTTTTTTGGGCAATTCTTCTTAGAATTCATCGTAGATTATGCATTTCATAACCACTTTGTCACAAAAAAAAAATTGACCCACTCTAATGTGAATGCTTTTGCCTTCCCTTTCATTCCCTTTTCTTCCCTTTCATTCCCTTCCCATCGATGCGCTCTTATCGTCGATGAATTAATTTGCACACACCTCTAAGGTCATTGTTATTGCTTTGGGGCAAGGGATCGGTGGCATCAATGCTTGCCACATGCATTGCGAATAAAGTGGCAAGTTCAGATTTTCATTTGTTGGCTTTCAGTTGTTGTTGTTGTTGCTACTGTTGCTGTTGGTTTTTTTTGCTGTTGCTGTCAGCGACACAAAATTTATAACGTGCCAGCGCAAGTCAAAGTCACAGTTAGAGTAACAGTCGCAGTCACAGTGGCAGTCACAGTTCACTGAATCGGTGACAGTGGCAGTGACAGCTAAAGCGACAACGACAGTGACAGCAACAGCAACAGCAACAGTGACAGCAACAGTGACAGTGACAACAACAGCAACAGCATCACCAATTCTGACAGTGACATTTGCTGTCACTCAGTCAGTCAGTCAGTTAGTCAGTCAGTCAGTCAGTCAGTGTGTGAGTGTCGCAGTTGTTGTTATTATTATTGTTGTTGTTGTTGCTATTGTTGAGGCCACAAAAGCGCGCAAAGTGGCAACAAGCACATCAGCAACTGTCGTCAACATCCTGGCCAAAAGCAATGACATACTCGTAAACTGATTTATTTATAAACGCAATTTATCTCTGACTCCTGATTCTGACGCCGATTCGCTGGCAATTTGCTTTAATTTCGCATTTGAACAAAGACAAAACAACAAACACACAAAAATACAAATACAAATAATGTTTGCCAAACTTGTTGCAGCGCCAACAGCAACATCGTTTGCTGACAACAGTTGCTGGCAAGGTCATTTGTTTTTTGTCGATTGCGATGTCGATGACAAAGACAACGGCCCAAAAAAATCACAAAGCAGCGAAGACAACGTTGTTGTTGTGGTTGTTGTTCTTGTTGTTGTTATCGCGTTGTTGGCGGCGTGACAGGAAGTGTTTTCTTGCTGATGTTGCTGCTGTGATTGTTGCTGTTGCAGCTGTGATTGTTGCTGTTGCTGCTGCTGTGCATCTTTGCCTGTCTTGTGTCGCCTGTGTTATAGGAACATTGTTTGTCATTACCTGCAGGCGGCAGCAGTTATTTTTGGGCTCACAGTTGCAACAGTTGCTGTTGTTGTTGTTGATGTTGTTGCTGTTGCTGTTGTCGAGTTAGCCGTTGGCTGCGTGTTTAGCCTAGTAGCAGCTACAATGCTTTTGAAAGTGTCGTCCTTGCCCTCTTCGCCTTCATCTCCTCCTTCGTCTTCGTCGTTGTTGTTGTTGCCCCATCTTCAGCGTCTGCATTTAGCGTGCTACGTGCCACAGCTTTGGCAGCTCAAGTCGCTGGCACAGTGGGGCAAGTGTAATTGAGATTCTTACACTCTGATAAAAACTCATTTTCACAAGTTAAATTTCTTTAAGTAAAAACAAAAAATATATATCTTATTTATTCAATTCACAATTAAATTTATTTAAGCAAAAATAAATAAAATATATATCTTATTTATCCAATTTCAATAAAAAGATATATTATAAAGAATCATATGTTACGTATGACCAAAATGAAATAAATTAATTAATTAATGAAATTTACAAAAATATAAATAAATTTTTAAAATCAATTTCCAGTTTCTCTGAAGCTAAAAATTTAAGCTTATCGTGTGAAATAAAATTTCATGAATTTTAAAATTATCAACAAAAATATGTCATATTATGCACTGCAGTTTAGCACTTATTTGTTTGCTAAATTATAAAGAGTGAATAATGTTTAGCAAATTATAAATATATAAAAATGCAATATATTTATTTAAATTTATATGCATGTTTAGTCTCACTGTAAATCACGTGAAGCCACGAAAACAGCAATAAGAACAAGAACAATGGCAACCCAAAAAACGACACCCGCAAAATAAAAGAACACACAGAGCTAGATACAGATGCATATATTTGTATACACACACACACGCACATACATACATACATATATGATAAAAAAGATACATATAGAGAGGAACGGAACAGATAAACACACGGAACAGACGAATGGACAAAGTTACACACAAATAATGTATAAAAGTAGCTTATAAAACAAAATTTGTATGAATGGTCCATGTAGCGGTGCTACGTGACATGACGTCTCGAGATTCAACTTGTTGTTTGCCACATCCAAAGTCGTCTCCGTCTTCGAATTGCCCACATCCCTGCACTGATAAAAAAAATTGTATCAAATCAAGATTTTGGTCTCAGTAGTAAGATTTTTGGTCTAAACAATGCGTCGGGAATATAAAATTCTTAAATTAAGAGAACTCAACTTGATTTTAAGAACATTTTAAATATGAACAAGTTCTTATTTTAAGAATAAATGTTCTTAAAACTAAATATTAAAAATAAAAATGATTTTTTATAAATAAAAAATAAAAAAAAAATAAAAATTACTTCTTAAAAATATAAAATAAAAAATAAATAAAAATTATTTTTTATAAATAAAAAATAAAAAAATTTGAAAAATTATTTTTTTTAAATAAAAAATTAAAAAAAAAATACAAATTATTTTTTATAAATAAAAAATAAAAAAAAAAAAATTTTAGTAAATTTTTTTATTTTAATCTGTTATGAGTGGGATTTAAACCGCCGCCTACTGCTTTCACAACTGAAGCGGCCTCTCTAACCAGAGCGCCACATTTTGTACCTATTTATACTTTCCTAACAATTTAAGATTTTTATTCTTTTATAAAGAGTTTAGGATTTTTTAGCTTAATAATTTTAGTTTTAGTAATTTGGTCTTAAAATAATCTTATTTTATGAACAAAATATTTAAGCTAAATGTTCTTGATTTTAGAAGTTGGTCTTTTTTTTCCAGTGTGCTTCCTTGCCTCACTGCCTGGTTCCCTTTTGGCCAACACCTACAACCGGTGACTGTGGTTGCGGCTCTGCTTGTTGCCCACTTTTTGTGGCTTTGCCAGTTGCCAGTTGGCAAAGTTGCCTGTTGCCTTCCTTTAGTTTGAGTTTGAGTTTTGTGTTTGAGTTTGAGTTTTTGGGGCTCGGCACGGAATAATTCGCATCAAATCACGTCGCTCTCTTGCGGAACTCTTCAAAAACTGATTCAGATTTCTGGTCGCAGTCGTAGCCGCATTTTGTGTGTGAGAGAGTTGTATTTCTCTTTTTTTTTATTTATTTTTATTTTCATTTTATTTTTTATTTTTTTTGTTTGTTTGTTTATTTTTATGATATGCCGAGCATCTCGAAAACAATTTGTAAGACTTAAGTTGAGTCTTGTTTGGTGTCTTGCATAAATTATAAAAGCCGCATGCTTGTTGCAGCCTTGCTGCGTAAGCACAAATTGTTGCCACAAACACACATACGCAGATACAGATACAGATACATTTACCGGACTGCAGATACAACTCGTATTGCATGCAGATACATGGCGAGTATCTATGGCAACAAATGTGTATACAAAATGGTTATAGATACAAATACTTGTACCTTAACATAGGCATAGATTTATTATGTAGCCGACCAGTTAGCCAAAACACAAATGCCAATTGCCAATTACCAATATATATATATATATATACTCAATTTGGGCACTGAAGCCACAGGCAATGCTGCATCTTTAAGATACATTTATGCATGGCCAAAGGGCTCTTTATTTAGGTGTCAGCTTTAACTGCACACATATGTATACACACACACACACACACACACACAGTCAGTACATGGCAAACTAATCCGAGTCAATAAAATTTCTAACTATAAAAGGCTTTTTCCTGGCTTGGACACAGTCTGGCTCCTACTGACTGCGGCAGGGCTTTGGCCATGGCCAATTGCAGCTGTGACCCAGGCACGTAACCCCCCCCCCCCCCCCCTTCCCCTTCTCTCCTCTCTCCTCTTTCCCCATTTCTCTTCTCACCTGCCAGGCGCATTCATTAAATGAACATTTTGTGGCTGCTTTTGGGGGGAGTCAAAAACAAAAATAAACTTGATTGCCATTTTGTGCGAAGTTTCGGCCAGTTGGCAGCAATTGAAATTTACAAAAAGCCACATTATTAATCTCAAGATTAGATTGAGTGTGCTTTTGATAAGCATACGAAATGTTTATGCCCCACACCCGTATCTGTTGTACATATCTAGGACGTGTGTCAGACATCAGTCCAAAAACATCTGCCTGGCGTACGTACATATAAAGGCCTGACAACACTGAGAATATTTAGCGAATAATAATTACTACATATATGTATATGTACTTATTTTTCAAAATTGTATGTATGTTCATACTGAGTAACCGTATAAAAATTTGTTTATGTCAATTATTAACTTTTAGATTATATAAACAAAACTTGGGATTTACTTAAAAAAAATTTAGACTTCATTTAAATAATTAAATTTGAAATTGAATAAAATGTATATACCCAAATTTAAATTCCACTAAAAAAAATACACTGATAAAAATATTTTTTTTAAAGATTCACATTCACATATTATATCATTTATTGATCATCTCTAGTAAATCTTAAATATTGCTTAAAATCATTTGAATTAAAAGTCTATAAGTAATTGTTGTTAATCAAGTTGTTACATTATTATTATATATTATTAATTTATCTCGTTTAAAAAAATCTCAAATATTGTTTAAAAATAGGTAAAATTTTTTTTATTCAAGTTGTTATATGTTGAAAATAATTATTATATATTATTTATTTATCTCGTTGAAAAAATCTGAAATATTGTTAAAATTATTTGATATTTGTTTTATTAAAGTTGTTATATATTGTACAAAATTAGCATATATTATTAATTTATCTCGCTTAATAAATCTGAAATATTGTTTAAATTTTTTTAAAATTTGTTTTATTCAAGTTGTTATATGGTGTACATAATTATTTATATTATTAATTTATCTCGTATAAAAAATCTGAAATATAGTTTAAAATTATTTGAAATTTGATTTAATTAAGTTTTTTTATGGTGTACAAAATTAGTATATATTATAAATTTTTCTCGCTTAATAAATCTTAAATATTGTTGAAAATTATGTGATTTTTTTTTCTGTGTTTCTAATGTCCGCTCTCAGCCTTCTGTGCGGGTGTCTGTTGATGATGATATGTGCCCAGTATTCCAATATAAAGAGTCTGTAAACTCAAAAAAAAGGCAACAGAAAAAATTGCAACCCTTTCTCAATTTTTTTTGATTTTCCGTCTTGATAACCCGATATAAATTTAGATTAGGCACAAGTCACTCACATATTCAGCTGGAGCTGAAACTGAAGCTGGAGTTACAACAATCGGGTCAACGTTTTCAGTTTTCAGCCTTATATATTTTGTTTTACTTTTTATTTTCTTATTTTTTTTTTTTTGGGTAAGATGAGATAATCGCACGTACGCAGCGATGACGTTGTCAGAATCCAAATGGAAGACGGCCAATTTCCATAAGTTAATCCAACTCCGTTGATTTGACCTTCTGGCCAACGTTTGCCGCATTTTATTTTGACCACGTCAATTATAGCAATTACTCAATTTATTTATTTGTTTTGTGGGCCGTTTATTTATTTATGAATTACTCTACTGCGATTGACCTTTCCCCTTTGCCCTCTCCAGACAATGGTGTGCTAAAAGCCAATGTTACGCTTGGGAATCGAATAGACAATGTAAGCGAATCCGCTGTCAATATCCAGACCCATTTAACCCCCTTGAAGATAGATTAATGATGGGGTTAAGCATCCATCTGGAAATACATTTCATCATGTGCTTACAACTACGAGTATGCATACATAAGAGAGTTAAGAGTTAAGAGTATCTCTCTGCCTGTTGCTGACCTTTTTTCGAGGTGCTTTCCCTTGGGATCTGCGCTTATAAATAGCCACAAGTGACCCGGCCAAAACAGAATGGCAAACCCTTCTATCACAAAATTATTATCTGACAGCATTTAAATCAAATTGAAATTGTTTTGTTGACTTGAATGCCGAGTTTATCGATCCCCCAAATGGTTTCTTTTGTTGTTGCGATTGAATTGAATTGAATTGTATTAAATTGCAATAAACTCGTTTGCTCTAGATTAGCATAAGTATAACAAAATTTATATTCTTAAATAAATACATAGAAATAAGTATTTTGATAATGTTAAATAAACAATTTGTTGTATTTTTTTTTTAACTTGATTGATGACCAATTAAATATCTATCTACCTAAAATATGTATGTTTACAATTCAAATCAGTCTTTATTTCTCAACTGTGTTTCTTTTAACAAATCTATTTAATTTATCTTCGAGAAACACGTTACATTAATTTAATGTCTTGAAATTTCTGTTTAAATTGAATTTTATGTTAACTTAGACGTATTTAGAGAAAAGCAATTTTTTAATCGAATTTATGTTAGTTTTTTGCATTTAAAAAAAAATCAAAAACTACAAAATGATTTCTTTTATGAAGTAGAATTTGTAATGTACATTTTTGCTTGCTTATTGTATGTGTACATTTTTAAACATTGATATAAAAAAACCCCATCTATAATACTTATTTACTGGACTTCCCAGTTTATAATCCCCAATTTTATAATCATTTACACATTTGTACATTGATGAAGCTGCACAATTTCTTTTTATTTTTATACGACAACTTTGGATATTTTCAATTAATATGTATTTCTTGGAAATGTATTGAGTCAAATTTTATTGCTTGTGATTTGGAATCCCCTTTGGCACTTTGTGGACGTGATGTATCGAGTAATCAGCAAATGTAATAATAAAAAAAAAAAACAAAACTCAAGCCAGTCAAAATGCACATTTAATATTTGAAAAGGTTACAAAGAAATCAAATTGAATATACAAGATATTTAATTTGAATACGATTTAATTAACTTTTGAACGATTCGATCAAATAAATATGACGTTTAAGTAAATATGGCAATTCTATTGAAATTGTCTTATTTCTATTATTTGACTATGTTCAGTTATTAACTTTGACATTTAAGTTTGATTTTAGTTTAATTAAAATATTTTATTATTTACTTAAATATGATTTTTATTGAATTCAGTGTTCGTCAAAGTTTCTCCCCGGGCGAAAAAGATTTATTGCAGATACTGAGTATCTAAAATTAAAATGAAATATACAAGAAGCTCTTTGTTTACTGTGTATCCGCAGGCTGAAAAAATTAAACAAGAAGTAAAATAGAAAATTTATTTGAATAAAGCCTACGCATCCCACTGTAAGCTGTGAGAGTCTTTGAGTACTAACACATACTCTACATATAAATAAAGGGTGCAAATTGAAATAAGCACTGATTGAAGTTTAACATGATGAAACAAAATATTACTGCATACATTTCAATGCATTTATTAAGTGGGTAAATGTATATGATTATCATTGAATCTCTACTGATTGATATGTAATCACTGAGCTGAAATGGTTCCCAGTTGCCTCTCTTTTTTTCCTTGTTCAAATGGGCCATAATCAACGGCAAATCTAAAGCAATTGCGGCTCATTGAATGAATGAGGCCAGGCCAGAGATGCAGGCATAAAGCCATCATTTGATGGTCTAAACATGACATTATGAGGCAACGGCAAAAACAGCACTTCAAATGTTGCAACTGCAACTTGTGTGCTTTCGCATTTAAAACTGAACTGTACAACTGTTGAAGAAATCCAGAAATTGGGTAACGTTGGCACACTTGAATTGTGGCTATGGGAGAGGAGAGCAATGGGAACAGAGAATAGTGAATAGGGAATAGGGAAAAGGGAATAGGGAAAAGCGACAGGAGCAGTGTTGCCAGAATCTCCGAAGCAAAAATTGCTAGATTTGGAAAAAAATGTTGCTAAAAATTGCTAAAAATTATGTGAAAATAGCCAAAAAAAAAATGCTAAACATTAAAATGTTCGCTTCCAAGAAATATATGTATGAATTGAAGAAAAAATAAATATAAATTTAAAAGGAACATGATTTCATATCTTAAGCAGTTTTCTAGGTAAAGAAAGTTTTGATGCAGAATCAAAGTGGAGGCCAAATAATGATCAAAATGATATTCCGCATAAAAATCGGTTAAGTTTTGGCAAAGTTATGAGAGTTTGAAATTTTTGAAAATTTATCAAATTTTCTAGGTAAAGAAATTTTCGATGCAGAATCAAAGTAGAGGCCAAATAATGATCAAAATGATATTAGGCATGAAAATCGGTTAAGTTTTGGCAAAGTTATAAGAGTTTGAAATTTTTGAAAATTTGTCAAGGGGTTAGTATGAAAAAATGGACGGTTATGACGAAAATATGAAATTTTCTAGGTAAAGAAATTTTTGATGCAGAATCAAAGTAGAGGTCAAATAATGATCAAAATGATATTCCGCATGAAAATCGGTTAAGTTTTTCCAGAGTTATGCTAGTTTGAAGTTTTTTCCACTTATAATGCTATCTAGCAACTAAATAGCTAAACTGACAGCACTGGAAAGAAGGAGTCTTGTCTGCTTGCGGACAGTTTGTCAGCGGCAAATCGTTGTGCATTCATAAAACAGGCAGTACCTACCTTTGTCATCCTTTTAGGTCCTTCCAAAATGAAAGAAGAAATGAGGGAAACGGTCGTTAAATGCACACCGACCTGAAGCTGCAGTTGCAGAGGAAACTGAAGCTGAAGAAAGAGAGGGAGAAGGAGAGGGAGATGGAAAAAGAGATGGAGCTAGAGATGATGCTGTGAGCTAAAGCTGAAGCCAAATCTGTATCTGTATCTGCAGCTATTCATTTTACCACTAATCCGATGCGGGCGTCTCGTCGGTTTATTTACGAGTCGTCGTCCATGCCCATCTAATGAATAAGATGCCTGAAACTGAAACCGAATCCGTATCCAAAAATGTAACCCTCTCCCCTCCCCTACCCTCTAAAAAAACCGGAACGAGTGCGACACAACGCGTGTGAATGACTAAACGAATAAATGAATGAACGAATGGTGGAATGAATGGTGGAATGAATGGGTTGCCCCAGGCATCTTTGGCTTTCATGCACGAGCCGTTGCCTTAACTGGAAACTGCTGAAGCACATGGCGCGTATAGGAACTGAAGGGAACTGCAGGGGTCTGAAGGGAACTGAAGGGGAATGGGCCACGTCTGGTGCTATAAAAAGCGCAGTTAGTTCTTATACAGTTTGAATTCTAATTGCGCAAATGAATCCAAGCAGGAGCAGCAGCTATGCTTCCACAGTTGCTATGGTAGTTAACAGCAGTCTCGGTTATAGCACAACCCACAAGTCAACCCCCCTCTCCTCTCAAAAACCCCCACACTCAACCCCAACTCTAACTCGTCTCTTAATTCTTTGTGTTCACTTTTCCTTTCAAAATTGCCATAATTTCACATAATTTCCGAAACAGTCTCATTTTGAGGTTCCACATTAAACATTTTGAAACATTTGAATGGAGTATGTGGTCTTATAATAACTGCAATAAATAATATATTTAAAAATCCCTAATATTCAGAATAATTGTAACAAAACGCTTATAAAATGAAATATTGTAAATATTACTCAATAAACAATAAATAAATACAATTTGAAGTTGTGAAGTTGTGCTTAAAATTGAGAATAACATATTCGCAACAATATTCATCAAAAATAATATATACGTGTAATAAAGATTAAAATAATCTTAATAAATTTTCAGAGTTGTTGCTTAAAAGTTTGCTGAGTACAATTCTTAATTTAAAATGAATTTATTTAATTGATCAAACAATTTATTTAAATAAATAAAATACTAATCAAAAACCTTTTTAAACTTTAAATTATTATTAGTTATTTCACTAACTTTTTTCAGATTAAAAATCACGAAGTAACAACAATATATCAATATCAATATAATATATCTTGTAATATTTTGGTAGGGAATATATAGCTGAAAATTATTCTCTATATTCAACGATTAAAATACTGTTTAAAAAACATTTTAAGCTTTAAATTATTATTTGTTATTTCACTAACTTTTTTTTAATTAAAAGTCACGAAGTAACAACAATATATCGAAATGTATGTAATAAATTAATATAGGGGTATAGAATTTTATTATTTAGTAGCTCAATATACTAAATAATAAAATTCGAAATTGCCTGTTATGTCTTGTAATATTTTGTTGGAAATACAGAGCTGAAAACTAATCTCTATATTCAACGTTTAAATAATTCCTTATATAAAATATTATTTAATTTATAATAAACAATTACAGTTACTTAACAATTCAATAATTAGCTGACAAATCGATAAACCTACAGACCAAATGTTTTCTAGTTCTCTCTCTATCAAAATTGTTCAAATCTCCCACAGGGCAATACAAATTATGGGGGCGGACATAGATTCAGAATGCGGTTAGGTTATGAGATATGCTTGCTGAACTCGAACATTATTTTGTGGGTATGGCAATGACAATCAGGTTTTTCATTAAAGCAACGATACATACTTTTTTTTAAATTTTTTCAATTTATACTCGTAGCAACTTGCCAAATACTGACATTGCCACTCACAATCTCCGTCCTCCATCCATCCCGTTCAATTCATCTTATTGGATTTTTGGCTTTTGATATTCAGGATACTGGAAATTCCCTGAAGCATCGAACCGTTGTCATATGTATGTATGCTGGCACTGGACATGAGCATAATGCCGAGTCGAGCACACTTATAACGATGCTGATAATTAAGTTGATAATGATGAGCCTGCCAAATTGCCAGCTTTGGATAAAATCCCCCTTATAGCTAACGACAACACAGCCTCTCTTCTCGCTCTTTTCTGCAGCTTTTACCTCTCGAAAATCCTCTTTAAACTTTCCACACTTTATGGGAATATTACTTTGTGTGTGTGTGTCTGTGTGTGTGTGTGTTGTAGTTAATGAAGGAACGAAATTGGTCTGCATGGCTATCTAGCAACTTTTCTACTTATTTTTATTTTTTTATGTCGGACATGAAATGTAATTGAATTAATTATATTTTGATTGAAATATCCATAAATAGTATACTTAATTTATTATCATAGTCTGTTGGATTTAAATTAAAGCTGAAATTATGCTGATGATGTTTACACAAAGGCAAGTGGCAATTTGGCAAGAAATTTGGTATTTCTTAAAATATTTTCTCATATATTTAAATAATAAATATCCCAATTAAGTTTTTACTGAGATTATTCAACGACTTCCTGTGTCAAAAATTGTGATAAAATGTACTTTAAACTGAATAATGAGCAGTTTTTTTGCTAACCTAATAAATTTATATTTTGTTTCAAAGCTTAAATTCCAATATTGATATTATATTATTCATATTGTGACCATTTATATTAACAACACTTATCTTTTCTTAATTACGTCTTTCTATCGCCGCTCTCTCACAAGTTATGTTATGCGGCATATCGTTTTATCGATAAACTATCGATAGTCATAATGTTAAAGTTAACAGCTAGCTATCGGCCTGCTATCAATATATCTTGATAGCTTTGTTAACAGACAACTCGTTTCAAATAAAACACAATTCAAATGATATTGATCGTCTTTGATTAATTGAATTGAATTGAAAGTATGCTACAGAATTAAAGAAATTTTTTTTATTTTTCGAATTGCTCGTATTTATGGAAATATTTGACATTATTTGTATTGAATTTGTTTACAGAAATTGAATTTGAAGTCTGATGGCAATATGATCATGAACAGTTGATGATGAAGATGTGGTGTCGATGACTTGGCTTGGTCCTTGCTGCTTGGTCCTTGAAGCTGTCAGTTGTTTTTGGTGGTCTGTGGGTAAATTGTGTTACCAAACGCAGCTCAGACAAAATGCTTTTCGACAGGCTAACTCAGCTGTGGAGATGCGGCAATTGTTTCAATTTGATTTGCAGCAACTGAAGCCTGGCAGTTTGAGCAGAAAGTGATGCGAAAAGCAACTGGCAGAAGTGGGAACAGGAATAGGAACAGAATAGGGAACGGAACAGGAGTAGAAGCAGTTGGAACCGGAGCATTTTCGCCAGTCACACGTGCAGCTATTTGATGTCACTTTACCGACCATGATTACGACCAAGTATCCATCCACACATCCACACATTCACATCCTTGTACTTTCAGTCATATCATCATCATCAGGAACAACATCATCATCTTCATCATGAGCAACATCAACTGCTGCTATTTCAACTTCAGTTGCCAAAATGTCGTCGACTTTGGCCACAGTTGATGGCTTGGTTTTGTTCTGTTTCAGTTTCTGGCTTTGCCGCTGCAATTGTAACATGGTTTTCATATATTGTCAGTCAAGAAAGAGATGCTAAGAGAGTGAGAGAGAGAGAGGGAAAAAGAGTGGGAGAGAGTGAGGAAAGTAGAGAAGAGCTTACATTTGGCTGCTGCTGGATCTGGACTTCAGCCTGAACTTTGGCATTGGTAGCACTTTGAGTTCCAGTTTGAGTTTGAGTTTGAGTTCGATTCCGGGTCCTGGTCCGGGTTTGGGTTGCATTGCCCACGGCCATCTGAGCATCCTCGTTACGCTCTAGCACGCTTATTGAATTTCGCTTAGCTGTTGGCGTTGACTTCGCTGTCGCTGGCAACATGTCATGTGGCACCTCCAGAGTGCGGGGCAACAATGGTTGCTCCCCGGATAATGTGTCTGCGTTTTTGGGCATAAAATTTTACGCTCGGTCACACACACTGAAGCGTCAATTGTATACCACCCCCCACCCCCCAAAATACTTACGCTCATCCACATGGTAACCATGATGATCCGCCCTATAGAACACGGTCGAGTACTGTGCATTGGGCAAAGGTATCGAGTAGTAACCCCGACGGGCCAACACCCAATTCTTGCCCACGGGCATCCAAAAAGTGCGCTCATAACGCGTGTCTCCATTGCTCAGCTGATATCTGTGAGAGTAGTTGTTGGTATGATCAAATGTTATGTATCGATTTATTATAAGTATGCCCTGAAATGTATCGATAACATGTATCGTAAAGTTTAGATGCTTATTCTCCATTGCTCAGCTGATATCTGTGAGAGTAGTTGTTAAAATGATCAAATTTTATGTATCGATTAATTATAAGTATGCCCTGAAATGTATCGATAACATGTATCGTAAAGTTTAGTTGCTTATTCTCCATTTCTCAGCTGATATCTGTGAGAGTAGTTGTTGGAACGATCAAATGTTATCAATCGATTAATTATAAGTAAGCCCTGAAATATATCGATAGCATGTATCGTAAAGTTTAGCTGCGATCGCTTGTATGCTCCACGACTAAATATTGAATGAAACTCTGTTTAAACCTCTAAATATAATAGTAGTCAACAAGTGAGATGAAAAAATTATGAAGTATTTCGCAACGATTCGATTAATTAGAAGTAAGCCCTGAAATGTATCGATACCATGTATCGTAAAGTTTTGTTGCGTATCAGCGTTGTCAATAATCGATCGTTAAAATAGAATGACAATAAAAAAAGTCGTATAAGGAAAATAAGGAAAAATAAAATAAAAAGTGTTGTGCTTTTAAAAACTTTGAAAACTCTCGATAACCGATAAATTAGGATGACTTGGAATCGCTGTTGCTTATTCGTCGCCGATGCGATCGCTTGTGTTATCCAAAATTAAATACTCAATAAAACTCTGTTTAAACCATTAAATACAATAGTAATCAACAAGTAAGATAAAAAAGTTTAAGGATTTGGCAACAGTATATAACCTGTATTCATGCTGTCCATCCGGCGAACGCTGATCGAAGTCTTCAATCAAGCGAATGGATTCAAATGAATCAGGAATCGGAGACGCAGTCGGAATCGGAGACGGAGTCGAAGTCGGTGACTGAGTTGACTGAGTTGGCGCCTTTGGAGCTATCAATGGAGGCCAATGATGCACATGTTGATGTCGGTCAGGTTGTGCTGTTGTGCTTGAGGTTGTGGTTTGTCTTGGACGTACTGTCCACCGTGCCTCAACAACGTACAAGCTGAGTCCGTGCAGCAGCAACAACAGTTGCAACCACGACATTATCCTTGCAACACGATACATACTCAATTTTGTTTCTCTCTGTCTCTGGACAACTCAAGACCTTTCTGCCTGACTGCAAATTTAATAATTGATTCCTTTTGCAGCTTGCTCTCGGGTTTTTATACCCAGAATGAAGCCTTTGATGAGCAAATGTGCTAAGGTTAAAGAAAGCCAAATAATAAACTCACACGTCAATGCCAATGATTTGGCATTTCGCATTTCACATATTCCTACCCAAATAAAACCCCTGCCCCTCTATAATCTCTCAATTCAATTCAAAAATCTCTTACTCCAAATTTGTACAGTCTCTTGATTTTGACAGCATTTTAGAGGTGAACAAAAGTCCAAAACTTTGAACGGACTCGCGTTTTGATTTTCATTCTGTTGTGTCGTCGATGCCGAAGGCTCTAATGTGTGTCGACCGCAGATGCATCTACACTGAGAAAAAAGAGCACGCAACTCAAACTCAAAGGCTGTTAAAATTTGTTTAAGATGAAATTTGTCTGCCTATGTAAATATCTCATGCATCTCATAAAAGAAACTAAAAGCATTTTAAATTAAATTTATTTATATAATATTATATAGTATATTATATAAAATTACAGTTAAATATAAAGACCTAACTTAAGAAATGTCTTCTTCTTCTTCCAGTTCTCTTCACTATATCTTTTTGTAAGTGGCGTCAAGGAGACGCACAAGCACACGACATGCCTATGTAAATTTCTCATGAATCTCATAAGAGAAACTAAAAGCATTTAAATAAAATTTATTTATAGAAGATTATATAAGAATACAGTTTAATCTAAAGACCTAAATTAAGGCATGTCTTCTTCTTCTTCCAGTTCTCTTTTCATGTCTTTCTGTAAGTGGCGCCAAAGAGACGCACAAGCACATGAAATATCCCACAAAAACATGGAATTCTTGAAATCCAAAATACACGTTTCCGTGGGAGTTTTTTTCCGTGAGTGCAACTACAGTTTGCACCCCTCGATATAGGCTCATTAAAAGCCAGTGTTACGGTTCATTGACCGCAGCAGTGAGTCGTGTCATTTTTCCAGAGCATCAGAGATGCCTCAGAGATAGCGGACATCGACATCGATATGGACATTGGACAACTGCCTCTGTCCATGTTGAGTGCAATGCTTCTCGCTCATTTCTTGCCATTCTTTACTTTACTTTTCTCTTTTTGTTTTGCTGATTTATTTGCTGTTTTTTTTCGTCTTTGTTTTTTTTTTGGTCTTTTGGCAGTGTTTAACACTTGTGTGTGTGTGTCCTTGACAATGGAGCGGCTACTCAATGACTGCAATGGGTGATAAATGCCAGTTGCGCCCAAAGAGAGGTCTCAATCAACGTCATCGTCATTGTTATTAACGCTGTGCATTCGATTTATTCGATGACAGAACAACAACAACAACAACGCGTCTGCCAGCTGTCCAAAAATTTTATCCATTTCAATTACTTGTCAATGGGACAATAATAATAATAGTAAGTGTAGCATTATTATTTGCGAGTCGCCTTTGTATATTTGCTACTTCATCAATCAATAAATTCAATTAAATTTTAATAAACACAAATCTAATGAAATGCTTTACTATTCATATGAATTTCTCATAAATTGTCTTAATAACTTTGTTAGAAATATGACCACATTTGAATTATTTTATTCATAATTAAATTGCTTAAATGCCTATAACCTGGCTTAATTGAACTTTATTAAGAGCATCTTAAGGATCATCACACTTTCAATTGTATACAAAAACCAATTAAAATGTTAAATTTATTTTTTTTTTAAATGTTCAACTGTCGGATGTTAGTAGTTGAAAACAGAAATAATGATGAATAAATGCTTAAAATTTCAAAGATATTCTATTAAATCAAAATGGAAATATGTAATGGTAAAAAAAAATATTGCTTACAAATATAAATGTTTAATGATACATTTATATTTGTAAGTAATATTTTTTTTGACCATCACATATTTCCATTTTGATTTAATAGAACATCTTTGAAATTTAAAGCATGAAAATAATGTTTATTAAATTCTTATACGCACAGTTTAAACAGAACGCTAAAACACAGACAAAGGATTTATTGTTAATGTAAAACAATAAAATAAAATAAAGTCAAATGAAATTTAATTAGGCTGTTCACTTTTTTGTTTGACTAAAAAACATACATAAAGTTTGACTAATTTTATTTGTTTTTATGTGATTTTTATCTGCTCATGTAATAAATAATAAACATAAGAATATTCAATTTCATGTGATAATTGTTAATGAATTGTTTGATTGACTGCTGAGATAATAGTTAGCTGATTAACAATTGTTTTTTGTTTGCCTTTTTTTTTTTAGATTTTTTATTGCCTATCATAAAAAAGAAGAGTTCTTGATTAATGCCTAATTTTGTTGAATAAAATTAAAAATAAATGTGTACGCCTAAAAGCCTTTCCGCATAAATAATTAATGTGGATGATAAGAAACTGAGAACTTCAGTATTGACTTTATATTTTTTCATTTCTCTCCTTTCTTTATTTAATTTCTATCTCTTTCTGGGCTGACTTGATATTTGCGTAGGTGCCAAGTGTTTTGAACGGTTCTGAGGAATACCGGTTAAAGTCTGGTCAGTTAACGACTGTAATTATGGTTGGGAGCACTGACAGTCAGACAGAAAGACAGACAGACAGACACTTAGTCAGATTAAATTCCGCGCGTCAAACTGAAAGCGCAATTAATAAATTTAAACGTTTATTTGGCGGCATTTTGACAGTTGGACGCCCTCATCAGAGAGAGGCACCGTTAGGTTTGGTAAGACGAGCACTCAGTTGGCCTTTTAATGGGATCGTGGCTAAAACATTTCACATGTCGCGAAATGCAATGCCAATAAAAATGAATTCAAACTGCAAATCCAAAAGCGCGAGAGAAAGAGAGAGAGCAGAATTGGGTGTAAACAACAAACTAATAAATATTTTTAACCATATAAGCATAAAATATTGTTGTGCGGCCTGAGGTCTGAATATATCCCGTACTTCCCCCCAGTTCAATAGTCAGTGTCTGGGACAATGGACAAAAACCAAAAATGGCAACTCAGCTTGTTTTCTGCGCTGGCATTTTGTACAATATTTCATTTGGCAGCATTTCCGTGCCGAGACCGAGCTGCCAACCCAACATTCAACATCTAACAGCCAACATACAACATCTAACATACAACATGGGAATGGGAATGGGAATTCTCTGGCAACAGACCTCAGAACTCCGACCTCAGAGCTCAGACCAAGAGTGCCAATACTCCATACTGATGTCAGATCCGTACGCTGGCATGTGCAAGTGTCTAAGCCATGAATTTATATTGGTCGATTTCGAATTGAAAGTATTTCGGTTACATAATCTCAACATTTTTATCGCATTCCAACAATGTCGACGCACAGAGTCAAAAGGTCCTGGGTCACTCTCAGTTCCAGTTCCAGTTCCTGCTCCTGTTCCCACTCCAGTTCCGACTACTCTCCGAATCTCTATCGTCTTGTGGTGAAATTGCTCAATTATAGGCCAAACGACGCATCTATATATATATATATATATATATGTGTGTGTGTTTGTTGATGGGCAAGTTTCACTTTAACTTGATTACTGGCATGATTTTTGCTTCAACAGTTTGCAGCCAACTTGAGTTATACACTTGTTTGCGCATCATTCAAACACTTTTTGGCCACTAACTTGGCCAAGACAATACAACACTTGCCACATTTGCCACACTTCATATGCTAAACTTGACACTTACTTCACTGAGCAAAACAATTCAAAACTAACACTTTCAATTCAATGCATTCAGAGTTTTCTTTTACTTTTCATTGAAAAGCGGCAATATAATAGGCAGATAAATATTTCTGATAATAATCTAAAAACCAGAAGACATAGAACTATCAATTTTGCTTATTTTTTGATAAATGTGACCGTATATAATAATAACACTTTACTTTTCTTTATTACGTCTTTATTCTGCCGCTCTCTCTCTCTCTCACAAGTTATCGTTTTGCGATATCTTTCATTGATAAACTATCGATAGTCTTAATGTTAAAGTTAACAGCTATCTATCGACCTGCTACATAAGTAAGTTCATCTATCTGTGTATCTATTTTATAGTTTATATTCTAATCATATTGCTTTTAAGAAAATACTTAATATTGTTATTCATTTATCCTAAAAATGATATTACGATCGAATAATAAATACAGAAGTCAGTCGGAAATTCTCAATGTCAATATATTTTGATCATCTTTAAAATGTTTAAATTTTTTAGCAGTGTAGCTACGCTATATGAGTATATACTCTGTATATACATATGTCTGTATTTCCAGAGGACATACGAAAAGTATAGGCTGTAGGCCATGGAAATCCGACGAACATGAGCAGGGACATGTTTTGTCAGTTGACAATCGCTTCACGTTGCTTGAGTTGTTCAGTTGCTGTTTCGGCTTTAAGCCAAGTTAACGGCAAGAAGGGGAAGCAGCGGGTATGCCGATGTTTAGACCAAAGTCATCTGGCAAATTTGTTTCAGTCGAAAACTTTCGTCACAGCTTATGCAAATTGCATGTGGGGTCTTTGCTTTGGGCCTGGCCAACAGACAACAACAACAAGGGCGAACTGAGTAGCGTTTATGCTGTTCTACTGCTTTCTGGGATTTACTGATTTTTGAAAAAAAGAGAGACGCAAGAAGAGAAAGAGACGAGCATACAGTCTTTTGGACGTTCTACCTGTGCGTGTTTCCCGTTAGCATTAGACGAATGTTTGGTGACAGCTCAGAAGTGTCGAAAAGTCACAGAATTTATAATCACGTTGAAAGAGACTCAGATACTCTCGCTTTTTTTTTACGATTTTTTGCAATTAATCTCTTGCGAACATTCCAATTCGCAATCTTTTTTGTGCTGCATTCGCAAGAGTTTTACGGAACACAATTTAACAATTAAATAAATTCAATATTAATAGAGATAGTAGACAGCAATACTATTAAAGTTTGCTTAACTATTTTATTGTTAATCTTAACTCTGCTTTCTTGTTCAACAACATTGGGTTTTAGCTCGAGTTTGAGTTTCTTATGTTATTTAAATTTGCTCCAACTTCAATTAAATAATTATAAAATAAATATACTTCAATATTATGAAAGACTTTTGGTAAAATGCGAGCGTTAAAAGTTATGTATTGTATTGTAAATAAATTTGCTCCAATTTCAATTAAATAGTCTTTTGTTGAAATATGAGTGCTTATATTGTTTTGTATAAAATAGAATTGACTTAACTTTAATTAACATCACTTTACAAAAATTGCAAGTCCATATCACGCTACTGATATTCGTAATAGTCCATATCACGGTTTTTTCATCACTTTCACTTACGATTTAAGGCAACCCTGGTTAAGATACGACAATTCCTTGTTTTTGAAGCCCTGTTTTGCAGCATCGTTTCAAGTTTAATTCAAATGGCATTTCAAAATACTTTTTATTTGCTTTTATTGTCTTTGCTGATTGTGTTCTCAATGTTCTTTTTGTTTTTTTTTTTTTTGTTTTGGAAGACTGAGATTTAGAGTAGGAAGAGGGGAGGAGGAGGGGGGAACTGTGGTGCTCTGTGGTTCTGTGGCTTTGTGGCCAGCGTCTAGCGTCTGGTGTCTTGTGGCATTCACACAGTTTTCAATTTTTGGCGATTTGTTGCGGCACTTAACGGTTTGTTAGCTGTCATTGTTGCTGGTTGCGTTGATGAGACGCCTTTTGTGCCATCCGCATCCGCATCCACATCCGCATCCACATCCGCACTCACATCCGCAGTACAACTCGCTCTGCAAATTTTAAGCAATTGTTTCTTCTGCCTTTTTTTTTTGGATGCTTTTAGGTTGAGTAAGGGGTTGTCCCATCCGTTCGTCCATTGTCAATATTCATGTTGTGCTTTCTCTCTCCTTCATCATCTACTTTTTGTTCAAATTGTTGTTTTCATTGTTTAGACACAAAATTTGCCTAAGTCAACAAAGGAAAACCAAGTTTTGTGGTGAGTATCGCCGCAAGTTTTATTTATTTCACAGAAGCAGCATCATTCCATTCCATTCCGTTTCGTTCCGTTCCGTTTAGTAACGTTCCATTCTCAGCTACTTGCATATTCCGCGCGTGGAGCTGTCAAACAGATAAACATCAACAATAAAACACAGAATTGGAATGGGAAAACTGGTTCATTTCGCTCAATTTTCATAAGCAGTCTTATTAAATGGACTTGACATTTTTAAGATGTAACTTCAAGTTGGGCAATCGCGTATAGAAGCTATTGCTTTACTCTTCAATAATATATTGAATTATAATTTTATTCTTTCTATCAGGAGCATTACTTGAAAATTTATAGACTCTGAGAGAATCCCCAAAAAAATGTTGCTAAGTAAGTCAAAGTTTTCACCAACTTCAAACTTGCATAACTTTGCCAAAACTTAACCTATTTTCAATCGGAATATCATTTTGATCATTATTTGGCCTCTTTATTGATTCTGCATATAAATATTAATAAATTTAAAAAAAAATTGATTTTCGAATTTTTTCTGAAAAAATCATGTACTCCCCCCTTTGACTTTTTTGAAAAAATAATTTTTTTCAAAATTTTAAATCTTGAGTTTTTACTTTTAATCAACTCCTGGTGCCCAAATTAGTATAAAACAACACTTTTAACTTGATTCTGAGAGACTTCATTTTCCTGTAAAAAATCATGTCGAAATTGACAAAAATTTTGACTTGTAAAATTGACAGTCCAAGCAATTACTAAACTTCGAACTGTCATAACTTTGTCAAATCTTAACCGATTTCCTTGCGGAATACCATTTTGATCATTATTTGGCCTCTTTATTGATTCTGCATATAAATAGTATTAACTTTTAAAAAAATATTGATTTTCGAATTTTTTCCGAAAAAATCATGTACTCCCCCCTTGGGCCTTTAAAAAAATATTTTTTTCAAAATTGTATATCTCGAGTTTTCACTTTTAAAGAACTCCAATATAAATCAAGATGATTTTAAATTATTTCATTTTATTACGTGCACAAAAAAAAGTACCAAGCTGACTATCTCATAATATACACATTCACATCTATCGTTATTGATATTGTCATCGTTAATCGTTATCGACGCAATCGATTGGCATTAAAGCAACGCAGATTGGGCAACTCAAAGCGAGGAACACTTGGCGGCTGTGGCAAATACTCGACTGCAACGAAAAAGTATTAAGATTAGTGTGTCCAGATCAACTGGAGAATGGAGACTGGAGACTTGTGAGCAGTGAGTGATGACGTCATCATCATACCTGCTAATGGATGATAGCCATGGGAATCGGCACGATAGCAACGCAGCTCATATTGAACACTTTTGCCATTGTTGCCAACTTGACGAGGCTGGGCATAAAAGCCCTCAACGACGAGGCCATTTTGTTGCTGCGTGTAAAAGCCACGTTCCCAGCGGCGAACGCCATTTGGCAGTGAGTAGCTGGAGAAGGGAAAGGGTGATAGAGTCACGTGGGAGGGAGTAGGGACTGTGACAAAGACTCACCCGTAGACATAACTGCCATCCGCGTTTTGGTCATTGAAATTGTCGCGATACGGATTATAGTCCGTCTGCAGCTGTGGCTCCTGTGCCGTATCCGTCTCGGACTGCGGCTCTTCACTGTCCTCTTCGCTGGACTCCTCCTGCTCCTCCTCCTGCTCCTCTTCTTCCTCGTTGCCGGAGTCGGCAAACCGCAGAGCCGCTTCCACACCGTTTCGAGGTGCCACAATGCCCGGCTGGCGGCGTGTTAAGCCCAGAAATGGAACCGCTGACAGCGGAGCCACCGCACTGGTCAGCTGTCGACCCAGCAGCTCATTGAGCTGTTCTCCCGTACGCTGCATCTCTGCATCCTCATTGTCCTCAAAGGAATCGAAGCGCTCGAAGCTCTCGGCATAGGAGAAACTTGGCGCCAACAGACGACGTGTTGGCAACGACAATCTCTGGCCAATTGTGTTGGCCATGCAGCTAAATCCAATGCAGAGCAGCAGCAACACAGCTGGCAGTTGGTTGGCCATGTTTGCTTGAAGGGAATGAGTGGGAGGTAGGGATTTTAGGGTGAATATGAGCTGTCTAATCCTGTGCTGTGGTCAGCGTTAAATGCGTTCCATGGCGACGACTGCAACACTTTTATACGGAAGTTTAAAGCAAGACAAGTTAACAAATCAGTCGAGCAAAGACATAAATCGCCATATAAATCAACACCCCTCCCCCCCCACCGATTCCCTCGACAGGTATTGACAACTGCGGTATTGCCAATTTGCATTGCCATTCAGCAAGCAAACTATTTGACAAGTATCCACCAGATACCATTATCTGACAAATATCTATAGCTACCGCGAGATTAAATACCGCGAATATCGGAGCCGATGTGTCATCGATGACGTTTAACCACCTCGGCTGATAAATCCATCGACAACCGCCGAGAAATTATGGGACTGGTACTTGATTCTCTGGCCAAAATCAAGATTGAGAATCGATTGTGTGGACCGCGTTAATAAACATTCCCATGCGGTAAGCTTAGCCACTTAATTGGGTCAGCAGTCTGTCCATCGGACCGGTTCTCAATCTCCTCTCTTTCTCTCTCTCTCTCTCTCTCTCTCTCTCTCCCTCTCACTCTGCCACTTGGTTTACTTTTAGGCGTTGTCAGATACTCTTCAACTGTTGCATACTTTCAGGCTGAAAGTTGTACTCGAATCACAAAATGTGTTAAGATTTCTAGTAGAGCTCCCAAAAACAGGTCGCCCGAAATTATCAAATTTATCTACTTTAATTAAAATATACCGAAGACTTGTTTGTAATCGATTTTTCAATAATTTTGAAATTTTTCGATAATTATTATTTGCTTTGATGATTGATTCAGAATATCAATAAATTTACAAAATGTATTGCTAATGCTGTATCTCAATATCATTTTGAAAATTTCGAAATACATTAGGAAAGACCCTTTGCATAAATTTGAATGTAAAATAAATTGAATAAATTGAAATCGACTCAGTTTTGATCTAGTTACTTTAAAAGTTTTGTGGATTGATAATGTGGTTATCGATTTAAATAGTAAAATAATAATTTAATTTAATAAAAAATTTACAAGATGTTTTTTAATACCTGATGACATTTTTCATTTGAAAGCACTAAATAAAATGTCAATGTATCAGAGTTTTTGAAATTGTAAGAAATTTAAATTCGGCGTTCATAATAATAATTCAACAGCAGTTTAAATTCTAGTAGAATTTTTTAATCTTAAGTGTATTAAATTGTAACTCAGACTGAGAATTTGTAATTGTAATGAAATGTTGCAAGCGAAAGTTTCTTTATGAAATGAAAGGTTGTTGCAGGGAATTGAAATCCCGCTTATCCTTTTACAATTGCCATTAGCTGATTCCGCTTTCCCTTCTTCTGCTGTTTCCTCTTCTTCTCGCAGCCAATTCGCAGCTCATTTGATGGGGGGTGTTAGTAAAAAAAGGAAATGTTGACCCTTTAAAAAAAAAATACTTTGGGTTTGAGGAGGATTGAGAAGGGTTGCCTAACTTAATCTCAATTTACATTTAACCGTTTGCAATTATTTGAGCGTTCATGGAGAAGAATGTGAATATTGCAGAAAGAAAATGTTGCCAAGGAGACTGTGCAACTAAAGGAATGAGGGAACTGAGGGAACTGAGGGACTGAGGAAGGCTGGTGACAGCCAGAGTTGCCAGCATCATCATCATCGGCCCAACAGCGATTTGTCATGCATCATTCATACGCTTGCCGTGTTAATTATGCTGAAATGCGGTCTATTAAAGTTTCAGCAACCACGGGTGGTACCACCACCGTCATCCCCCTGCCCCTACCACCGCCTCCGCCCCCTTAAAAGCACACATTCAGCCGCTGTCTGTGCGCATCCCTTTGCCCAACACCATTGCCAAGCTCTGTGGTAAAACGTAATTAATGAAGGCGTACTTAAATCATTTTTGTGCGTGGGCGGTTGCCACTAACACAAAACGCAACAAAAGCATCCACAACAACTACAACCGCAACAACAACAACTACAACCACAACAACAACAACAACAGCAACCATAAGAGCAGCAGCAGAAGTTGTGAAAAAAAATTACAATTAGTTAACTAACAAGCGAGAATGGCACCAACTGACTTTAAAAAAACACAGCTAAAATGCCAAATGATCTTCTAGCAGATACCATGTAATAAAAAGAGCCATTTGAATTATTTTTATATATATAAAAATATGTTTTTCGTCGGTTCCGGCCCCAAATCTATCCAAAAAAGTGGGTCTTGTTCATTTAATAGCCAAAAAGTTCCATTTTGTTGCCTAGTGTTATCGATTACATTAATATCAGCTGACACAATTTAAAAATTTTTAGCGACTTTAGAATTTTTGTATTTTCCAATTCGAAAAAATTCTACACATTGGCGATTTATTATTTAATTAATTTTCTACTCCTAAAAATTAAGTTTCATTAATTTGTCATTATCGATAACATTATTTGTATTTCAAAAATATTCTACAAATTTGTGATTTATTATTTAATCAATTTTTTACTCCTAAAAATTAAGTTTAATTAATTTGTCATTAACTTTTGTAAGAAAGCTAACAACATAAGCTTTCTTATTCGTAAAAATTTTGTTATTTTAGTCAGGAGATATTTAAATAAGTAAACATTCAGATTTTCGTTCTGTTCTATTTTATTCATTCAAAAGTGACGCTTGCTGCATTTTCCAATACAATCATGCATTCTTAAGCTTAATCGTTTTCACGCCAGAGGGCGCTTTATAGCAATCGATAAATGATTAATTATATTTACAAAGCGATAAATATAATTAATAAATAATACTTTTTACAATATAATAGAATCTTACATTCTACCTATGACTACGTGTGTTTATTATTACTACATTATTTATCATTTCAGTCATACATTTAATTTATATAGTAATCTTGAATCATAATTTTTAGCTATGTTTTGAAAATTCAATTATATAGAATTAATGAAAGTTAATTAAACAAATAAATAGATAAAATACTTAAAATAAAATACTATAGGAAATAGTGATAATCTATTGTTAATGCATGGCAAATTTTTCTTCTTCTTAACATGCAGTATATATATTTAAAGAAATTGCTTTGATCATGTGTAGTGTGTGTTGTGTTACACCCACGCCTTAGTTGTGTATAGCCATTGTGTGGCATTGCCATGGCACAGGGTACAAAAGGGAACAAATCCGGGCAGACATCAGGCCGCGCGCTAAAACGTTTCAATTTTTCATAAATATTCAAAAAGGTAGCACAACAACAACAACAATGCGACAACAAGAGCCACAACAACAGCTGCTGTTGTTAGTGTAGTGTTGTTGCTAACGTTGTCCTTGCTAACGTTGTCTCCTCCTTTTTTTTTTGGCTCACACTGTTATTCACGGCTTTTGTGGAGTTTGCTGTGCTTACAAGGAACAGGATTTCTTATTCAGCACATAGCTTAGCTCAGTTCAGTTCAACTCAGACTTCGTTATCGCCTTCGTAGGTGTTATCCGCGTTAAAAAATATATGTATACTCTGGTATATAGATTTAAAGTAGCGATTGCAGTGCCATCAACTCGACCAGCAGATATCCCCTACACAGAAAAAAAAGGAATTCTAAAAATCAAGTTAAAAATACTTGATTTTAGCTTGAATTTTTTAAGTATGTTTTCGGGATATAATTCCAAAATTAAGATAATGCGTAGATATTAAAAAATCGACATTAAAAAAGTCAAAGAAATTAAATTATTTGATCGAACTGAAAACAAATATTACAGAACCCCAAAAATGAAAGTTTTAATGGGAAAAATCGGACTTGGTTTAAGTACTTCATACTTGATTTACAGGGGATTACCGTACTTCTAACACCGCTGGGATTAATTTAGACCGGAATCCCGGATTTTTTTCTGTATACATACATTGAAATGATTTTATGGAGAATCTTAAAATATAAAAGCTTTTTAAATATTAAAGTCGTTATAATTAGGACTACAAAAAATTTGTAGGGAAACCTAATCTAAAATTGGTATGCTGACTTGATTTACAAATAAAGTGAAAAACGTTTTGTAACCAGATCGATGTTATATCCAATTGTATTATACCCCTTCTTTTTGGTTTCTGCGTGGTATTCAAAAGGAGAAAACTTTTTCGATTTAAACAATTTGTTTATATGTATGTAGCTGCAATATGTAAGGGAAATATGTATGCATACTACGAGTATATCTGCTAATGCCAGAGCCAAGACGAAACGTGAGACCAGCACGGAAAACTACGAGCTGAGAGCTAAGAGTTCTCGCTGTCCGGGCAACTTCGAAGCGGACGGGAAACCGACGGCAAAAGGAATCTAGTAAAAAGCGCCCAAAATTAATGCAAATTTATATCGTGGAAAACTTTTCAATTTGTTTTTACTTTTTCTTTCATTCGTCGCCGACAACACAACCTGCAATGAACGGTTCCGTACAGCATCCCGTAGCCGGCCGGACACGTTGCCCGCTTCCCGTATTCCGTATTCCCGTCACTTGCTAACATGCTGCTGCCGGTAAGCATTTTATATATTTTGCTTGCACAATTTTGGGCATTTTTGTGCCATAATTAACGTGCCGCCAGCGCTCGCGGCTGCCACAGTTGCCACATAGACCGAGGCCGTGGCCGAGACCCACGGAAATCCAAGGACGTGCCGTCCTTCCTCTCACACCCACCCCCCTCCTCAACACACTCTGTAATGCCAACCCCTGCGCCCTTACCTAGGTCCCATCTCTAGCATTACGAGTAAATGCCCTTAGTTTACGAGCACAACAAAAATATGAACAAACACACTGAGCAAAATTATTAATACAATCAAAAATAAAGAAATAAGTACGAGTGCTAATAGATGTTTCTTAAATAGGATATACTTTACATATAAAATTTGACTTAGTAAGCTTTCTTGAGATCGATAAATATGCGTTCGGGTGCATATGCGTCTCTTTGGCGCCAGTCTCTAAAACAAAGCGGAAAGAGCAATTGAAGACCTACTCACTTTGTACGAAAGGTTTGTAAAAATACACTAATCAATTTTGATTTATTAGGGTAAATTCTGTTAAATTCAAATTAAAATAATTATAACCAAAAAAAAAGTAAAAAGTACATTTTAGAGTAGGTCGAAAAAGACAAACAAATTTTTATAAATACTTATCTTATGTTATAAAAATATATATGAAGCTTTTGAATTTTATTTAAGCTAGTACAATATATTTTTAACTTAGCTGCCTTAATTCATTTATAACTTAATATGAACTGTTCAAGTTTTTTTTTTTATTTATAATACTATTTAACAAAAGTTGATCAAATAACTTATCTTTATTTTACTATTTTTATATTTTCAGTCATTTTAAAAATTCGTTTTTTAAGTTTTATAATTTAATTGTTAAATTAATTTTTATTTAAACATTTGTTTTATTTAATGCATAATCTAATTTTTTGTCGACTGTTCTTAGTTGACAGAAATAAATAAATAAATAATTAAACACATACCTGTAATTTTAAAGCTGTCCAAATTTCTCCAAGTGTACGTTTTTCTGTCGCCCATTTAACAGCGCTTCAGCGAAGTAAGTTTAGACCAACTGTCAGGGGCAAAAGGAGAGGCAGAAACAGTCTTGGCCAAAAGGCAGCCAAATGCCGCAATCAAGTTATTATTAAGTTTTTCTATTTATCCAACATAATTCATAATTTGTTTACAAAGCGTATAATAATATTAACGTCTTGTCTTGCCACCGTTTTCAGCCTAATCTTCTCTTTCTCCCTCCTTCTCTCTCTCTTCCACATTGTCTGCGGTTGCCTCAAGTCTCTTTCCGTTTCTGGTTCCCTCCCTCTCCACCCCCAACCCACCATTTAACCGTTGATTTGACTGTCAGCGTGGCCAGATAATCAGCTACAAAGTCGAGATGTCGAGATGTCGGACTTCAACTTTGTCTGCTTCTTTCACTTCTTTACCGGTCGTCTTCTAAGCCTTGTTGTTGTTGTTGTTGTTACTGGCAGCGTCGTAATCCCATTAGAGCAGGACACGAAGACCCAAGCGGACTGTAAACTGGAAGTTGAAACTTGCTCAGCTCAAATAGGCGGCTGTTGTCTGAAATCGCATTAGCCAAACGAACGCATTTTCCATAGTAAGAGCATTTAAAAAAAGTAAATATTAGAGTGGCTCAAGTTTTTTTCGCGACAAAGCGGTTATGAAATTCGTTATCTACGATGAATTCTAAGAAGAATTGTCCAAGAAACCATATGTCTCAAATCAATATCGAGCTTCCAATTTTTTCGAGATAGGTTTTTTATATGTTTTGTATGACGAAACTGTCTGTTAGAGAAAACTTACCTCAAAAAGAAAAAAAAAACCACAGATATAGGCTGAATTATAATGAATTTAAAGATAATAACTATTTTTTTTTTAAATTAAATTTTAAACATAAGCACTTTTGTCAAGTTTCAATAAAAAAGTTCATTTTGCATTAGTTTTCAAATTCAATTAAAAAGAGTCGATTAACTTTTTCTTATCTCTAAATTCATTATAAATCGCCCTCTAATTGGGTTTTTAATTTTTTTCGTCTTAGAGGTCAGTTACACCTAATAGACAATAACCAATATATGAAATAGTAAAAACTGGAAACTCGATATTGATTTTAGACTTATGGTTTCTTGGGCAATTCTTCTTAGAATTTATCGCAGATTACGAATTTCACAAGCGCTTTGTGCATTTTCTTACTCCATACAAATTGACCCACCTTAATATACATATCTGTATAATACTCTCTCTCTTTTTTTTTCTCTCTCTCTCTCTCTCTTTCTCCCTCTTTCTCTCCCTTTTCCTTTGTCTGCAGTTGTGCTACTCTCTTGCCTTCTTTTTTGTGCCCCAACTGCTCGAAGTACTTGTACAATGGGCGGGAACGTTGCCAGCTAATTTTTCTTTTTTCCTTTTTTGTCCATTTACCGTTTTGCCTCCTGCTTTCCATTTTCATTTGCACCTTCTCCGCTGTCGTCCAACAACGCACTTACATTTGACACTTCGGCCAAAGTGCACACGGTTGAGTAGTTTGCGCGGGCGAGCTGAAAATCGTTTAAATATAAAATAAATAAAAAATACATGAGGAATGCGAGTCGAGCTAAATGAGCAACACCATCTTTCTCTCTCTCTCTCTTTCACTCTCTTTATCTCTCTCTTTTCAGCCCGGCTCCGGTTTATGCAACAGGGAATTAACTTAATTGAGTAGCATGAGAAGTGGAACCAACTCTGATTCTCTGTGTCTGTCTCTGTCTGTGTCTCCTGTCTCTGTCTCCGTGTCCGTCTCCGACTCCGGCAACGACGACGCAGTCAAGTAAACAGTACAAGGTGAAACGATGAACGATGAAAGATGAACGACTAACGACTACGGCCGTAGTCAGAGTCGGTTTTATAATTGCGCATAAAAATGAAGCGATTTATATGCGCGTATTTTTAATGTTTCATAATTGGATAAGCTCACTAGAATGCCGCTGCAAACGGTTACGGTTACGGCTCAGACTCCGACTCAGACTCCGGCTAAGACTCCGGCATGTTCCACCGTATGTAGGTTGATAAGCAGATGAGAATTACGTTTGCCGCAAATGGGTTACGGCTTACAGATTACATTTTGTGACTTTACGGGTTAAGGGTTATACACTCTCCGGTTGCGGTGTCTCTGCGGCAATGTTCCCCCCTCAATGCTCCCCCCTCCTGTGAGAGGGGTGTCTGTCTGTTGAGCGAGAAAGTCGATACACCAAAAGCTGAAGTAATAAGTTTGTAATTATCACCTTCTACATGAACTTCCATTTCCATTTTCAGCGAGTGTCTGGCATAAAAGTCAAACGACTATATAATTTGAGAAATTTAAGAATTTCGAATACCGAGTAAATACAAACTTTGTATTTAATTTTTAAGAAGAAAGTAGAAAAAAGAAACTGTTAAATATATAAGACATATTTTATAATTTAGTAAATTTTAATCTGTAACACAAAGTAACAAATCTGAGAAATTTAAGAATTTAACATTTTCAAATACAAATTGGAAACAAATTTTGTATTTAATTATTAAGTAGAAAGTAACTGTGATTTATATAAGACATATTTTATAATATAGTAAATTTTTATCTTAAGCAACAAATCTGAACTTTATTAATGCATTTTTTTCTATTTTTAAAAATTTGTTTTTTTTTTTTATATGAATACACAAACTTATGGATTTTAAAAAGTAGGCTTGGTACCCGATAATAAATATGATATGAATAAATTATATAAATAAAATGAATTCCTGATATCTAACAGTCTCTTTATTTAAGTTCCAATAATTTCATATTTTATACAGTATCTGTTCTAACTTACATTTTTCACAAGTTTATAATACCCCCTTTAGACAGTTTTTATGGTACAGGGTATGCCAAAAATGAGTTGCATGATTAATGGAAATGGGTTAATTCACAAATTGTAATGCACAAGTTGTAATGCAAGCTCATTAAACATTTGAAACATCAAAGTGATAAAATCTCAACTCGCATTACACTGAAATACACAGTTGACGAACAGATAAGAATGTTTATTACCACTGTGCAGAAAGTTAGTGTCGAGAGGGGGGCTGGGAGTAATAATGAAAATCAGAGTGGCAAGTAATAAGTAATAAATAAAGTGCAATTCATTTATTAATGCGGCATTTAAGCAGCTTTGAGCGTTGAAGAATGGTTGGGTGTGGTATTCAAGTACTTGGATTGCGAGTGGTTCAATGTCGATGGTTGAATGCGCATTTACCATTGTACTTGTATTTATATATATATTTTTCATGGAACCGACAAGTTCATTACAATGAAAGACAGAGAGTGTGAGTGAGAGAGAGAGAGAGAGAAAGGGAGAAACCTTCTCATCATTAAAATTGAAAAATGCCACTTTAATGAATTTATTTGCGACACTTAACGCAAGTGAAAGCAAACAGAGAAAAATGATGTTCATTAACATAAAAATTGCGCTTTTCGCTCCGTTTTCTCTGCTTTTCTTAGTCCTGTGTGTTTGTTGTGTTTGTGTGTGTTTGTTGTGTCCGCTTATTGACATTGGCAGCAACAAACCGGTCAGTGGGTTTTGGGCCTTGTCATTACCATTACCAATTTGACTTCTCGCCGTTCTTAGCCTGATGTTGATGACTCAATATGTCAGCAGCTCGACAAGTCACGTAGCCGCCCCGTTGCCGTTTGCCGTTGTCTTTAAATGTGAGCACGTTCTGTTTTGTCTCTGAAAATAACTCGAAGAGATAATATAAATAAATGGTTTTCTAAAAATAAAACTATAAATGTTTAGCATTAGTAATTGTGTGAAAAGCTATTTAAATTTAAAATTGTGATTATGAAATTGAAAGTTAATGTTTCGTTAGCTTGCCGCTTTTAGATAATTCATAATCATTTACTCAAGTCCGTTCACATTCAATTTTCCCAACATTGTTTAAACCCCATAGCTAAGCTTGTCAGCTCGGCATAAAAGAATTCGGATAAAGAGGATTACCATAAGCTATAATGAAGGGTAAAAGAAAGTCTAAATTGATATAAATTATTATGAAATTAAATTTTAGGGTTTTCGCAACAAAATTAAAATTAAGTCACACATTTAAGAAAATTCAGCACCGGTTTTCTTAGTTATTTAACGCATAGGAATAATTCTCAAGCATATTTAGTATAGCTGAAGTAGCTACGTCAAAGAGTTGACCAACTTCCAACTGTCATAACTTGATCAAAACTAAACCGATTTTTAAACGGAATGTCATTATAATCATGGTTTGGCCTCTAAATTCATTCTGTATTCAAATTTAATTCATTTAAAAAGTTTTATTATTTTCGACCAATTCTCGATTTTGATAGTATCGGGTGAAGGTTTAAAGTAGTTGATTTTACAAAAAAAAAAGCAAAATAGAACGAGTCGTTCTAGAATTACAACCACTTGTGAAGAAGCTCTTAAAGATTCGCATAGAAATCCTGTACATATTTGACGTTATTATAGACTTGACCAGAAAGCATGCAATAGGAATGTCAGAGATATTTAAGCTACGAACAATAGAGAAATTTACACCTGTTCTGCTACGTTATCGTTGTTTTAAGGTGTCGATACAAGTGTTAGTTGGCTTGAAGCAGTTTCAACTGAAAACTTGAAGGGAAATAGAACAATAAAGTTCTCGGTCCCCTCAGGGCTAATGGGGCGTATTAGTATTTTTTTCCTTTATACTTGACTTTCCCAGTGGTAAATAGAACAAATGAAGAACTGAACAATTGAGCAATTGAATGCATGAGAGCGTAAACTAAGAACTGAGCAGGTCCATCTGTGTGTGTCTCTTCTTTTGGGGTCAGCCACAGATGTTTGCTGTCTGATGTAATGACCGGAGACTTAAGGAACTTGAAAAGTAACTCTAATCAAGTAGATACACAATGCAAATTTCAATGAAAGCGACGAGGAAGGAAGTGGGAGGGGGAAGGAGGACAACCTAAAACCAGAAGACTTGAAAACAGTTTGCCAGCTGTCCACTCCTTGAGAAGGGAATGGATTTTGCTTGATGGGATCAGGTCAGGCATAGCAATTACATTTGGTCATTTCCGACCATCGCTTTGATTTCTCCTGTTTTGGCTGAGAAGCTGGTTTTGTTGCTTTGATGCTGACGCCTTCTTGCTGTTGTTTGTTTTGGGGCTAATTCGATTGTTTAAGCACAAGTAATGAAGTACAATGAAACAACAGCACACTGAAAAAAAGAACAACTTCTAAAATCAAAAACATTCATCTTAAATATTGTGTTCTTACAATAAGATTATTTTAAGACCAAATTACTAAAACTAAGAAAAAAAAAAAAATAAATAAATAAATCTTAAAATCTTAATGTAAACAAATCAACCTAAAAAAAATAAAAATATTATATATATAAACAAGTGGGCGGTTACAGTCGAGCACGCTCGACAGTAGGATACCCTGAGCCCAGGTACTCTACTCTGAGGTTGATTTTCGACCAATTGTTCCTATGCAGCTATATGATATATGGAACCGAATTTTGCCTTTATAAGTAGGCAACACTATTTCTTTCCCACGTAAGTAGGCAACACTATTTTTGCCCATATAAGTAGGCAACATTATTTTTGCCCATGTAAGTAGGCAACACTAATTTTGCCCAAAAAAGTAGGCAACACTATTTTGCCCACATAAGTAGGCAACACTCTTTTTGCCCACATAAGTAGGCAACACTCTTTTTGCCCACAAAAGTAGGCAACACTATTTTTGCCCACAAAAGTTGGCAACACTATTTTGCCCACATAAGTAGGCAACACTATTTTTGCCCACAAAAGTAGGCAGCACTATTTTTGCCCATATAAGTAGGCAACACTATTTTTTTTCACAGAAGTAGGCAACACTAGTTTTGCCATATAAGTAGGCAACACTATTTTTGCCTATGCGTATTCTATCAGTTTGGTTCTGAGACCAAAATCTGGATTTTAGAACAGTTTTTTTATCAGTGTATCTGTGGCAAGACACGAGCACTGACACACACTAACACACACACACACACACACACAGATTGCTTAACGCTTCAAGTCACGTGTGTTGGCGGTCAGTGTCCGACACCGACACCGACTCCAACTACAGCTCCAACTCCAACTCCGTCTCTGATTCTGACCCCGTTGCCTCCATGGGCCTTTTGCGGTTAATTTGCGCCCGTCGAGTCCAAAGTCAACAATGGCGCTTGCAGCTGCCACCGCTTGTGGCAAGCACTAGCTGCTGCTTGGCCAGCTGCAACATCATCAGCTGCAACATCATCAGCATCAGCATCAACAGGCACTCGTCGTTGGCACTTTGTTACTTTGTTTGCCACTGCTGTCTGCAGTCTGGCTGCAACAATGGGGCAGCTGTATGAATTCTCGGTACCCCTAGTTAGAGGCCTATGTGGCAACGTCACCCCATAGTTCCATATTGTGCCACAGTGCCACACAGTCAGACCAGCATTTTGTCTGCTGTGGGATTTTCTCCCTACCAATTTTTTTGTTTTTGTTATAATGCGCTTTGCTTTGGATTGGACAAGCAGCGCTTTTGAACGAGCCACTTTGCCACATGCCACTTTGCCACATTGCCTCATGCCACATTGCCAGTTTTCCGCTCTGCCACTTGCCAATTTGTATGGCACATAATTTTTGGTACATATTAATTGCAATTTGCCATGCTGAAAATGTATCAAAATCTGTCTGGAAACCCAACAATCTCAACAATCGATTCTCGGAAAATGCCAAATAATTCGACTACAAATTTTAGTTTTCATACTAAGTCGCAGACAATAGTTTCTTTGTTTATTCTAAACATGTTGCACGCTTCCAACTTATAAACCAATTTCATTTGAAGCAATCACAAAGTGTAAAAAGACAGGATATGTTGAATATTTTTGTCGATTGTTGAATTTTGTTGAATGTGCTTGTAAATGACTTTATTATGGGTCCAAATAAATGTAAGATTGCTTTAAGTTTTCAGCTGCAGTTAAACATTTCATTATGTAAATTGAAAACTTAAAATTAAATTAAATTAATTAAATTATATTAATTAATTTTTTGAAATTTTAAAAACTTTTTTTTAATTTTACTTGTCATTTATATTTAAAGCTAGTAAGTGGAAAGACAGAAAACTTTTTTACTCCCTATTATACAATAGATTTCGACCTAATTTTCTTCCTTTTGAACGCAATTTCATAAAATAATATTAAGTTGATTTTAATTAGGTGAAAGCTGTTGTATGGTTTGCATGTTGATTATTATAATTAAATTGGTAAAATATCAACACCAGTTGAGAAAACTTATATAAATCTATAAATCTTGTCCAACAAGTCAAATCAAACCTGAATTAGATTTTATCTTTAATTTAGTTCAGCATTATTTGTGGTATTCCCCAAGATAAAAGCTTGTTGAGAACTTTTATTATGAAACTATTATTAATATACAATTTATTTGCAAGAACGAAGTCTAAATACTCTGTAGACATGATATAAGTAAGAGAGGTCCTATGGCCCTTATTTTATCTGATGAAAATCTGAAAATATGGTGACCAAAACTATTATGAAATGCTTATAGAACTAGCAAGATTTTAATATAATTACGTGGTATCCTTTAGATGTTTATTGAGTGTTTATTTATCATAAACATTTAGCATTAGCTGATATACTTTGTAAGCAGCTCAGAAATTGTCGATGACGTGTTTGATTCCCACCAAATCAGAAGTCAGCTCAACCAACTTCCATATACTTTCATCCTATTGGGTGTAATTGGATTTGTCGAGGAGCATAGTGATGCATATACGAGAATTACGCAAGTATTGAAGACAACAACAACAACAACAACAACTTGTCAACTCATCAACTATGGCAGTGTGTCAATGCCAATGACTTCTTAGGGGCCACATAAGCCATGGCCCTGCCACATGTAAGCCACGTTTTTTGCCATCTTCTGTCTGTCGTCTGTGTCGTCTGTGACCTGCTCGAAAACTTCATCGACAAGTGTCACGTGGGCTCTTTTATTAGGGGTCGACAGGTGGATGAACTGAAGGCGAAGTTAACTCACTTGCTGCTCATGCCTTTGCACACTAATTGATCTCAACGGTCGGATTAGGAGCGCCACTAAATTGATAGCCTTAACGTAAAAGTTTCATGTCAAAGTGAGCAAACTCTTTCAGCAACTGCAACAACACAGACACACACACACACACACACACACACACACACACACTCACACTCAAACAGTGCACACTGGTCACAAACTCAAATTAGGTAATCATTTTTCTTACAATTCGATAGACACTTTTAAACGAATTCATTATTTTATACTTAAAAAGAAAAATATATATTTCTGAATGTTCCACTGAATTTTGTTCGTCACAAAATTGGATATTAGAAATTTTGGGGCTAGAAATTGCTTTCGTCACTAGACTTTTACCTCGTGTAGTGGTTTTTTTGTGGGTTATCAGCAATTTTTGCTATTGCTTTCACTTTTAACATTGTATATTAACTTTTTTTACAATTCTTTTATGTACTTTTTTTTACACTTTTAAGCAAATTCATTATTTTATACTTAAAAAAAAAAATATTTCTTTGGATTGTCGTTTCTAATTATACAATACACATATATTACCATGTTTCTTAAATAAATTCTATATTTCTATTCTGATCTTCATGAAAGCTTCTGGTCAGATGAAGGTCAATTGAACTAAAACTTATGGATTTAATAAACTTTTCAGCATTTTATTATTCTCGATAAATTAATATAAAAATATAATTTAATTGTTTATTACCCAACAATATAAAAATTTATTAGATTTCTTAAATGTCTATATGGGTAACTCTGGTCAACTTGGTCTTTAAGTTCTCCCCATTTTGTATAAGCCTATTAAAATTCATATCTGTACTCACACATATATTTTAAAAATTCTAGCATAAAATGTTTGATTTAGGACCAGTGTGCACTGCCAAAAAGTTGTTGACAAAACAAATAGAACAGTGTCGGCTTCATTGTGGCAATACTTGCAATAGTCCTAGAGCACTGTGAGATGAAGCTGAAACTGGAAGTTTTTGGCGTGGAAGTGGAGACATGGATTTCCACTTTTGATTATCTACGGTTTCAGGTCAACAATTACCAAACGAGGCGAGGCGACAGCAACAGCAACAACAATAACAATAACAACCGCAAAAAGCATACAAAACAACAACAACAAGTCAAACACTTTTGCTGCAAAAGAGACAGAGTGAGACACAGAGAGAGAGAGAGAGACAATTGTTGAGACAGAGACAGTGGCTGAGTTGAAGGCAAATCCGTCTGGGGATCAGACAAATGACTTAATTACTTTTCAAGTCTGTTAATTAGTGTGCGCAGCAGCAGCAGCAACAACAACAACAACAACAACAAGGAGATAGCCAAGAATCTGAGCAACAACAACAATGCTAATGTCGACTGTGTTGCAGTCTTGGTTAACAGATAAAACTAGACAAAAACCAACTGACAACATGGCGTCCAACCGGCAACAACAAGCAAAACAACAATAACAAAACAGTCCAAACTGCCAGACGGTCAGACAAACTGACAGTTTAACTGTACACTGTACAGTCCCATCTGTCTCTCTCTCTCTCTCTCTTTCTCTCAAACTCTCAAGTCGCTGAGCAACCACAAAGTTTAACATAAATTACAAGCAATAGAACAGGCAATAGAACAAGCTCATTCCAGTTACGAAATGACCTGCAATGGGGTCCAAGAATTGACCCTTTAGCTAATTATGCTACTTCTTCTTCTCCTTCATTCTACACTCTTTCAAGGTTCCAGCAGGCAGTTTCTCTTCTTGGACGAGTCTAGTCCTTTTTAGACCCCGTAGTTAAAAAAAGTATAGGGGTCAATTGGGTCTGTTTTAACGAATATATGCGTAACAGGCAGAAGGAGGCGTGGCAGACACTATAAAGTTTATATATTTAGATAGTATATATCGATATGGTAATTCTGTCTGTCTGTATAAACAAACATATCTCAGAGGTTATAGGAGCTAGAGACACCAAACTTGGTATGTAGATATTGCAGCAATACCAAGTTTGTTTCTTTTTTAAATCGGATCACTATATCATACAGCGCCCATAGGAACAATCGGTCGAAAATCAGGTTTTAGTATGAAAAACTTTTTTGTTTTATGAGATATCGTAACCAAACTGATAGAATATGCATAAAACTTGGTTTTATATATCCTGTCCAAAGTTGGTTCAAATCGGACCACTATATCATATAGCTGTCATGGGACCGATCCGTCGAAAATCAAGTCTTAGTATGAAAAACTTTTTAGTTTTATGAGATATCGTAACAAATCATTTAAGTTATTTTTTGATAGTTGAGCTTAATTTGCAGTGCTAGCTTTTTAGTAAATTAAGAAATGTGCCAAGTCTTGCACAGTGAGGTCATTTTTATTATCTGCTGCTCAAATTGAGTATAAATCTTAAGATGGAAATATATAATAGCAAATTTATAAACGCTGTTATTACATATACTTAATGAGATCGGTTTTTAAAGTCAAGAATATACGTCTTAAATATACTAAGTTAAAGTAAGTTTTCTTAATTTTTTTCGTGGTAAACTAATAAAAAAAATAATTCATATAGTCTGTGTGCTATTGTTTTATTTAATTTTCATAATAGCATTACTTGTTTTTGCTTTGTTCTGCTACGTTTTTCGCTGACATCTTGACCATAACTCTTTCCCAATATATATAGTATTTGTTCTAATGCATCGCTAATCATCCAAATTTATTCCCTATTTCGAATTGGAAGACGTCGACGCTTCGAATTGTATCCAACAAAGTTAACCCACTCCCGCTCACGTCGCAGCAGCGTATCGGATTTGTTCGAGCTGCCAAGGATTTGACCTTTGGTGGGAACTGCGATATGACGGATGCTGCTGGGATGTGGCGTAGACTGAGATACTTTTGCTGATCCTGATGAAATACGAGAGTTACACTTTGTCGTTCTTTGACCTCGCTTCTGTAACGGAGTATGTGTGAATGGATGGCGCTGTTGTTGTTGTTGTTGACTCGAGGAACGACTTGGCTGACTGGGAAATGTTACGGATTTCTTGTTGATTCTACTCCGAACATCCGATATTTCACTTATAGTCGGTTGGCGTTTGTGATTAAGATGTAGAGAGGATGGAGTTATATTATGTGCAGATCTTTTTCGCATTTTGACTTCATTCAGTTTGCGCTTTGATCTTGTGATTAGGATACCCTTAAGTCTTCCGGGCACTCTATCACAACCAGCGACTGATCTTTTGATCTTTTGAGTAAGTGGGTTAAACGCGCTTTTTTGGATGGGTAACTCCCGCTCATATTGTTTAGGATCGCTGCTAAAATACTCCAGACTTAACTGATTGCCCTTGTACCAGGTTATTGTGGAATTAATCGATCGCTTTCGCAGCACATCAAAGAGCTGTCCCTTAATGGAAGTGGGCATAAAAGCATCCTCCAGTTCAATGTAACTCGAACAGAATATCAGCGAATATTTCTCCGGGTTCTGTTCGTCCTTTATGAGACATCTTTCGCTGCCAATTAAACTGGTTACTCCAAGATGCCATTGAGTATCCACAGCATAACAATGCACAATATATTTCTCCACTTTTCGCGATACAACTGGAGTGGGTGTAATCAAAAGTAGCAGATTACCCAGTTTTTTAATGTCAAACAATTTGTGTATAATGAAATCTGCACTTGGTTCCAGATTCCCATCGCTGGTCAAATGCGGTCGAACAAAACGCTTCGAGACCTCTAAAGGAAATACGCAAACCACTTTTGTCACATAGCGACCTGGAAAAATCAGATTCTCTTCACTCGTTCCGTATATATTCAAATCTTCAGGTATATCTGCGCATTTTTTGACACTGCAGCTTGGTTCGGACTTCTCCTTATAGATCATATCCAACATTTCTTCGATGTCTTCACGTGCCTTTTCCTGATCTTCGTTCTGGGAGATAGAACCAGGTCGCTCCTCTTGGTCGCACATCATCTTCACAGTGTATTTTATGAAGGCCGAAAAAAGTGATCAGAAATAAGCAGATGTTCAATTTGAATTTTTCACTATAATACAATACTATGAAATAATAAAATCAACTAAAAAATATTTCATTTTCTACTTGTCAAATATATACAAAAAATTTTTTATAATTTTTAGATAAGAGTCATGGAAATTTTTATCAAAATACGTTCTTTTATGTAAGTATACACTGAAAAAAAGACCAACTTCTAAAATCAAGAACATGCATCTTAAAAATAAGCAAATATTAATATAAAAAATAATTTCTATTTATTTTATTTTGTGATTTTAATTTTAAAAGCATTTATTCTTGATTTTAAAACATTTTTTTTTATCAGTGTAGATATACATATTTATATTATTTGTTTTAAATATTCTATGGATACCGTGAATGTTTTTTCAATGTTGATGAAATTTATAAAAGAATATAATTTGAAACAGTATTTGATAATATTAGGTATATTATTGTAATGTATATGTTGTTCTTTTCGTACAGCTTTTGCATAAACAATTTGATGCAATTATTTAATTGGTATTATTATAGAACAAATACACGAATCAATGCGACTCGTTGGTAATTTGTATTATTTTTCAATGAAATTAGTTATGCAAATCAGCTGAAATCACTCTAATGGATTTTGATTCAGCGATTGTTAATGCAACTTGCCAATAATTGACAAAATTACATTTGCATAAAAATTAAATAAAATTAAACAATTTTATGGTTGTACCAAACAGATTTTCTAATAAATTGTTTATGACATTTTGTCTCAGATTAAATGATTTAAATAAATGTATACATATAGTACTCTTAAATATATGAGAGTATCGTTTTAAGCTGTTAATAAGTCTGCAGTTGAAATGCTGTCAATGACCATTATTCACATTAATTTGGATTGGCATAGTATTATGGATTGTTTCAGCTCGAATGCCTTTAAGTAGTGCATTTAATGTGCATCTATTGTTTCTCATTTGAATGCTTATTAAACTCAAGCCTTGAATAAATGAACGCAATTTGGCAACAAGCTGCGATTTGCAACTTCACTCAACTGTAACTCCTTAGCATTATCGTGAATACTCTATAGGGATTTAATGTAAAGCGTCAAGTAATAATAAATGACAATGGCTGACACGATAGTATCTTCGATAAGCTTAACATTAACAAGAAATTGCAGTTTAAATAGAAAATTCAATTGTGACTCATTGTGGGAAACAGAAATGGACACTTTCGACTAAGTTAAGTACGTAAAATGACTATCGGTAGTTGACGATAGTATAATCATTATTTGTGTCATTCAATCTCTTCATATTTCAAAACAATTAAGTCCCTTTAAGATTTTATAGAGTCACAAACTACATTTAATTATGTTAAAAATGTCTATAAATATTACGTATACGTCGTCATGCAATAAATGTTTTTTACTATCGATAGTATTTCAGTGCATTAGAGATAATATTCTTAAAGTTGTCGATAGTATTCTTGTACAATAAATATAGTCATTAAAACTACATTGAATTATATATAAAAAATGTCTATAAATATTACGTATACGTTGTCATGCAATAAATGTTTTTTACTATCGATAGTATTTCAGTGCATCATAGATTAAATTGATAAAGTTATCGATAGTCTGCTTGTACAATAATTATAGAGTCACAAAAACTGCATTTAATTATGTTAAATAAGTCTATACATATTACGTATACGTCATTATGCAATAAATGCTTTTTACCATCGATAGTTTTTCAGTGCATCAAAGATTAAATTGGTAAAGTTTTCGATAGTATTCTTGTACAATAAATATAGTCACTAAAACTACAATAATATAATTAAAAAAATTTCTATAAATATTACGTATACGTCGTCATGCAATAAATGTTTTTTACTATCGATAGTATTTTAGTGCATTAGAGATAATATTCTTAAAGTTGTCGATAGTATTCTTGTACAATAATTATAGAGTCACTAAAACTGCATTTTATTATGTTAAATATGTCTATAAATATTACGTATACGTCGTCATGCAATAAATGTTTTTTACTATTGAAATATATATATATCCAAATATATGTAACTTAACTGAGTACAGGGTATAAGGTAATCTATCCCACTCACCTACTGAGCTTTCTTACTTATTTCAGCTCTGCTTTTGTCTGTCCGCTCTTCAGTTTGCTTCTTGTTTGTTCTTGCTTGATTGCTTATCCAAATTGACGATGATTCTCTCACTCTCTCCCATCAAGCGCTCAATCTTTCTCTCGCTACCGCCCACCTACCATTGAGCTGTGGGCGTGGCATGCCATTGCGTGTTTTATGATACAATTAAATGGCCGCCATGCGAAACGACGCTAAATTAATTGTGCGCCCAGTGAAATTACTCATACGCCCCGTTGCGTTGCTTCGACGAGAGTTTTGGAAAGGGGAAAAGGAAAATGAATCGGTAGCTGAAGGTGGATAAAATAAGGAGAGAGAGAGAGAAGCTTAAGGATACTCTTAAGAATGCTTAATGCTAACCGTTTGTGTCCATTTACCAGTTACCGCCAGGTGGCGCTGCGGAAGCTCACGCTCGTAAATTACTCGAATAATGAAAATTGCAATACAAGTGTATTTACTCTTTGTTGCCACTTGCCACTTGTGCTCTGCCTCATTTGCATACACACACACACACACACACACACACACACACACACACACACACACACACACACACACACACACACACACACATGCACTGATATTTACATGCAATTCTCTCTTTTTCGACTCACTTTGCGGCACGTGCTGAAAATCATAATTTAAACATGCAAATATTTATTAAAAATTGAAGAAGAAAAAGAAAACTTGGCTACTTTGCGCACTTTTCATGCTTTCCGATGAGCTCCAAAAAGTATGCTACGAAAAATTGTTGTCATTGGCATTTTGGAATGACTCGTGAATTCGAATTATCAGCTCGACCAATTGACCATTGCCATTGTACGCACACAACAACACACACACATACAATGATACACTTATTTATATAAATAATGAGTTTCATTATGTGCGACGCGTCTTTTGCGATTTAATTAAAGCGCAACTTGGGCGGGGGATAAGGGCGTTTTCTGATTGCCTTTGCCATGTTGTCCTGCTAGGGCAGATTTTTGTTTTTGTTTTTTTTTTAATTTTTAAGGAAGGTTGAAAATGCGACGGCGCACAGTGGTCGTTTTGGCCGTTTTAGCGAAACGAATCGAATAACTGAAAAACCAAAAGATTTTTTCCCAAATTTATTTGTTTTGTTTATGCATTTTGACCCAAAACCGAAGAAAAATAAATTTTTTATTTTAATTATTTTTTATTTTTAAAAATATAAACAAAATTTAGAATTTAAAAAGAAAAAAAAATTGTTTATATTTTTTTTTTTGAAAATTTGAGAAGTTGTATATATAAAAAAATTTATTCAGAGTAGGTGCTCAAATTTGATTCCGAATTATTCGGCTTATTAGAAAACTATAATAGACGATTTTTTAACTAAGTTTCAGGGTTTTTCACCTAAACATGATTACTGAAATGATCAACAGTATTAATTTCCAATATCATTTGGGCTAAATCGACCACTGTGCAGCGACGGACAAAAAATAAATTGCCCCACTGTGCGACGTCGACTGAGACCGAAAACATCATCGATGAATTGTCGCAGTCGCAGTCGACGCAGTTTGTAGACTGTCATCGTGCACGTAATTTCCGTTTCCGTTTGAGCGAACGGCAGCCGATGACACGCGACAGCTGTTTGCACATACTTGAGACACACACACACACACACCTACACACACGCACACACACACGCACACGCACAGTGAAAGAGAGATTCATGTACAGTTATAAAGGCAGCTTACACGTGTGCTCTGTTACGGCGTGCCATTGACTTGCCACCGGAGCGTGAAGGCCGTAACAAGACTGATTATATTGAATCAAAGATTCAATATTTAAAATTGCACACGCCTACCCAACAATTTTGTGGCTGGATAAACTGAACCAAAAAAAAAACAACAACAAAATAGAAAAAAAATAAAATACAATATATTAAAACATACACACACATGTAATCGTATGTGTGCGTTTTGTCAATGTTTGCGTGTGGAGTGTACATAAAAATGACTAAATCAGGCGTAACTCTGACGTTGGAAAGAGAAAGCTGAGGGAATCAATTGAGTATGGGAATTGGCAGCAGTTGTGAGGGCGAAGGAACTCTGACAAATGATTGAAAAGCAAACTAAGTGTTGCGCTTCCCACAACCCCCTTTGCCCCCTCCCCTTTCCCTCTCCCCCTCACCTTTCTTAAAGCAAACAATTCGTGAACTCATTTCATCAACTTAACTTACGCACTGAGTAATTGAATAAAAATCTTGGGTACACAAAAGTAAAACTGATTGAATGCAAAAATCTTCTACAATTGTATTTTTACCTAGCTGAAAATGATAGAGTCGAACGACCTCGACTGTAAAAGACCCTGTATGGACCAAATAAAAATATTCGTTACCTACGGTCTATTATAAGATATTTTCACCAAGAAACCATAATTCTTAAATCAATTCCTAGTTCTCTGGTCAAATATCAAGCTCAGCACATCCTAAAGTCGAGTTCACTTGACACTCATCAACAGTGTTTGTTTTTTCCAGAAATTTTTAAGATCAAAGCTACAAAATTTGAAATAGATTCCTGCAGTTGGATTCCTAGAACCCGAAATTGTGGAAACCCGTTAAGTTCGGTCATGACCTTACTTTGGAGTTGCTTAGTGAAATCGTTATCGTTATCGCTATCGTTTATTGTGGCATAAAACAGTTGTCATTTAATCACTTGTAACTGAGTTTTTGACATGGCGGCAAATTGAATTACACGGCTTCAAGCCAAAAAAAAATAAAGATAAAAATTACAAAATAATTACACAGAAAAAAATTCATTCTAAAAATCAAGTTTAAAAAACTAGAATTTTTTAAGTATGTATTCGGGATATAATTCCCAAATTAAGATAATACGTAGATAAAATGGCAACGATATTAAAAAATCGACATAATAAAGTCAAAGAAGTCTAAATTATTTGATCTTACTGAAAACAAATATTACAGAACCCCAAAAATGAAAGTTTTAATGAGAAAAGTCGGGCTTGATTTAATTATTTTATGCTTGATTTATAAGAATCCGGTATTATAGTATTTCTGACACCGCTGTGATTAATTTTAGCCCGGATTCTCGAATTTTTTTTTCAGTGTATATATGTGTGTTCATAAGCGTTATCGTAAGCTCCCCAAATTTGGATGCACAAAATCAAGAGACTGTGATCTGAGATCTGAGCTGGGAATTAACACGCCACTCAGACGCAACGAAGCCAAAAGGCATGACAATGTATTTTTCTTCTTCTTCATATTCTCTTTCTTCTTCTTCTTCTTCTTCGTCTTCTTCTTGTTGGTGGTATGTGACTACGTATGTTAATTACGCATTTTGTATGAGTATGTGCACACTTGTTGTTGTTGTTGCTGCTGCTGTTGTTGTTGTTGTTGTTGTTGTTGTTGTTGCTGTTGTTGTTACAGTCGTTGCTCAAAATGTTGTTTTTATTTGCTCGTCATGCTGCAATCTCCCTTACCACGATTTTCTAAATGCTTTGCCTCTCAACTTCAAATTAAAGAAATGCCAAAATGGGCTTAACATCTTAAGGCAACTCATATGCGTATGTGAGTGTGTGTGTGTGTGTATGTATGTGTGTATGTATGTGTGAGTGTGTGTGTGTATGTATGTGTGTGTGTGCTAAGCCTGCGGAAATTATGACTGCGGTTTTTGGGTGCCTTCCACCTGCGGCTGACTGTTGATTGTCTGCACTTGTATTTTGTACTTGTTGTTGTTGTTGTCGCTACAGTTGTTACTGTAATTTTGTTATTGTCGCTGCTGGCTTTGTAATTGTTTATTTGCATATTTGACTGTGGCTGCTACAGATTAGCGTGAAGATTTAATGAAATTACATTTCAAGAAACAGAAAAATCCTCAAGCTGAAACTGAAACGCTGCAATTACAAATAAACGCCAAAGTGGAAAAAGAAGCGCAAAAAAAGAAAAAAAAAACATTTCACAGTGTTTGCTAAAAGTTTAAATGCGGCTAAAGGCAAAAAAAAAAGAGATGCAACTTAGGCGTGTGCGCGACTAACTGCATACCCTTTAATATACATATTTAAAACATATATTTTATTATTTTTAAAATAAAGACAATTGGTTAGAATTTATTTAAATTATTGAATTTTCTGGATTTTATAATTGTGAACTATATATTACCCTAATCATATAAAATACCAATATATTATATTTCATAGTCTGACTAACTAATAAGCCATCTAGAAAAAATTCTTAAGTGTTAATTTTTAATTATAATAAATTAACTTTATATGGCAAGTTTTTTAATAGGTACCCTGAATTTCATCGCATAAACGTTTCATATCATGAATTTCATGGCATAAACGTACTCTGTGTGCCTGTCAACCACAAAACCCGAACCTCAGGCAAAGCATGGTGTTCGGTATTGTCGGCAACCATTTCATAAACCTTTCTGGTAATTGAAAACTGCTGAGGGCCACAAGAAGCAGACGCCTAAAGTAGGAGAAAGAAGAAAGAGCGTCGAAAGTGGCATCTGAGTTAACTTATCATTCCGTCATATCCGCTAGGTAATCGAAAACGCAGGAAGGACTAAGGACTAAGGACCAGAAATGGGAGCACATATGTATGCAGGTAGAACTGTGAATAATCATACACATCGACTAACTGTACTTCTATTCATTGAGCAGGTGCAGAAACATTCATTTGCATTCAAGGAAATTGTTTTGGTTTTGGATTCAGGTTCAATTCTGGTTTTAGATTTGGTTTTCCCCTGCTTTATATTTTTTCTTCCTCTTTTTTTTCTTTGAATTTTCGAACAACACAGCAAGCTGCAGTTTAGCTGTAGTTTATTCCAATCTCTGTCTACATGTATTAAAGAAGCTTTTTAGTTTTTTATGTATGTTATGTTGTTTGTCTGTATGTTGCTTGCGGCTTCTTATGAATTTTCAAAACATTTCTTGTCTGTTTTATGATGGACGAAAAATGCATAGCAAAGAATCAATTTGAACTGAATATTACCACACAAATACTCTTTTATTTGTCTACAGCCCCATAGACTATCCTTCTTACAGAATCCTTTTGAAAAAATGGCAAGGGGTAAGTATGGAAAATTGGATAATAAATGGCTTAGAATCGAAAAAATACCAAATTTTCTAGATAATTTAAATGCAGAATCAATTTAGAGGCCAAATCATGATCAAAATGACATTCCGCTTGAAAATCGGTTAATTTTTGATGAAGTTATGAGAGATCAAAGTTTTTGAAAAAATGTCAAGGGGTATGTATGGAAAATTGGGCTTAGGGTATAGAAATGCATTTATAGCTTACGCTTAAAAGTAGGCAACACATTTTTGCCCACAAAAGTAGGCAACACTATTTTGCCCATATAAGTAGGCAACACTATTTTTGCCCATATAAGTAGGCAACACTATTTTTGCCCAAATAAATAGTCAACACTATTTTTGCCCATTTAAGTAGGCAGCACTATTTTTGCCCATATAAGTAGGCAACACTTTTTTGCCCACAAAAGTAGGCAACACTATTTTGTATGTTTGTAATGAAAATGTATGTTTTGAATAATTCTTGACATATTAGCCAGAATTTTTACTACTGACATTTTTAAAGGATATCATAAATATTAACATAGTTAAGTTTTTTCATTACGCTTTTCTTTCTAATTAAATGGAACAATTTGCTATGCCAGCCAAGTTCGAAAGAGCCTTTAAGATGAGTTTCTCATATGGTTGCGAAGAAGCCAGAAAACGCTTTAGCGGTTCTTCCAATTAGTGAGCGAGAATGGGGAGAGGGTAGGGGTGGGGAAGGGAGGGGATGTTGGGCAACATAATTGGCCATTGTCGGTGTCATTGTCATTATTATGGACGTCATTATTGGTACTGTCAGCCCTTGCTACCTTACGCACCACTTCCTCTTCCTCTTCCCTTCTCTTCTCTTCTCTACTCTCTTCTCTCAGTCTTGAATTCTCTGCCTGCTGGCGAACAATGTCATGCATATTTCATCAACTGTCGTGGTGACAACAACAACAGCAACAACAACAACCACTACGACAAAGGCAACACAACCAACAGCAACAATGACAATGACAATGGCAACGACAATGACAGCGTTAAACATCAAATAAAACAAATAGGTATTTAAAAATTAAATTAAAGTTAAAAGCTTAACAAATAATGAAATGAGCAAAAATTGTTGTATGTATGCTACATATAAAAAATAAAAACAAAGAGTGTATATATATTTGAGTGTGTGAGTTTATACGACACGTGGCTACATCAACAAAATATACAGAAACATATATACACACACATACATATGCATATTGAAATAAAAAAATAAAAAATAAAAATCGCTGTGACAATTCAATTAAAATATTTTTACATACAATTACAGGGCCTACCAAAAGCCGCTCGAGCGGCCGCAAATTGAAAAACCCTGGAAAAAGCGCACGGAGTTGACTCGACTCTGGGTTAGGGTTAATGTAATGCCGACTATGCTGTTCAGTATGATATATATGTGTCCATATATACATATGTCACAATTTCACCGCAATAACCGCAGTCGTCCGTGTGATTAAGTGACGATTCGATAGATCTATGAATATGTTATATGTAACATTAAATACACAATGTTAAGTACTCGTAAATACTTATATATTTATATAAATTAGAGTGGGTCAATTTGTATGGAGTAAAAAAAATGCACAAAGCGGTTATGAAATCCGTAATTTGTGATGAATTCTAAGAATTAAATTTTTTCATTTTGGATTCTGCATCAAAATTGGAAAATTGAATTTTTCTCCCATCAATGTCCAATTTTTTCCATATCACTATCTCCCAAATTTCAAACTGCCATAACTTTATCAAATCTTAACCGATTTCCATGCGGAATACCAATTTTTTCATTATTTGACCTATGTTTTTATTCTGCATCAAAATTGGAAAATTGAATTTTTCTTTCATAATTGTCCATTTTATTCTATACGTTAACCTTGTCACTATCTCCAAAACTTCAAACTTCCATAACTTTATCAAATCTTAACCGATTTCCATGCGGAATATCAATTTTTTCATTATTTGACCCATTTTTTTAATCTGCATCAAAATTGGAAAATGGAATTTTTCTTCCATCACTGTCCAATTTTTTCCATACTTGTCACTTTCTCCCAAATTTCAAACTGCCATAACTTTATCAAATCTTAACCGATTTCCATGCGGAATATCAATTTTTTCATTATTTGACCTATGTTTTTATTCTGCATCAAAATTCGAACTTTGAGTTTTTCTTCCATCACTGTTCAATTTTTTCCATTTCACTATCTCTCAAATTTCAAACTGCCATAACTTTATCAAATCTTAACCGATTTCCATGTGGGATATCAATTTTTTCATTATTTGACCTATATTTTTATTCTGCATCAAAATTGGAAAATTGAATATTTCTTCCATCACTGTCCAATTATTTCCATACTTGTCACTTTCTCCCAAATTTCAAACTGCCATAACTTTATCAAATCTTAACCGATTTTCATGCGGAATATCATTTTTTTCATTATTTGACCTATGTTTTTATTCTGCATCAAATTTGGAAAATTAAACCATCACTGTCCAATTTTTTCCATACGTTCCCCTTGTCATTATCTCCCCAATCTAAATTATTTTTTTTTAGAGAATTTATATATATATATATTTTTATATATTTTTTGTAGAGAAAGTGTGTATTTGTTTAAGCAATAAGCTTTTCATTTTGAAGCCTATCGTGCGGCAAATACTTTATCATCCGCCATAATCGACCACTTAAACAGTTTAAACGCAACGACGGTAAATGTTTAAATGGCCAAGTGCTTGAACGTTGAGGGCTTTAACTCGATTTACAAAATTTTCAACAACTTTCTATGCATAGCAATGTTGTTGACGATGTTGCTGCTGTTGTTGTTGTTGTTGCTGTTGTTGTTGCCTTTAACAGTGTTAAGCATTGGCCCAAAAGCGGCCATCCTTTATCCTTATCCTTATTTTTGGAAAGTTCTTTTTGCTGTTGTTGTCGATTGTGGTTGTTGTTGTAACTGTGATGGTTTGGCGCGAGAGCGTGGATACAATTTTGTTGTATAAATAATAACAATAAAATGTACGTGCGTATTTTTGCAAAAATCCCACAAATTGTCCGAATATCATCCGTGCGTTTTGTTGTTTGGTTTTCGTTTTTGGTCGCATTTGCTTCTCAGTTGCCATTTCTCTTCTGTTGTGCTTCTTTTGCTGCTCCTCCTGTTCCTCCTGTTTCCCTTTTTTGCTCCTGTTCCTGCAGCTCATCGTGACATTGTCAGCTGGCAATGATTGTGCAACAGCAACAACATTTGTATCTACGAATAACTACAACAACAATTTGCGGTTTCTGACGCTTCGTCAGAACATTGTTGGCAAACTGTTTGCTTTATTATTGTTGTAGTTGCTGTTGTTGTTGTTGTTGTTGTCGGTCAAGCTGACTGCTCTGTTAGTTACACGTTTTAATTTGAGTTATGCAATTCTAACAACGGTCAGAGCAACAACAACAACATACATAACAACATAACAACATGCCAGCAACACGCCGACAGGTGAAATTCCGTATTATAAAATACCCGCAAATACTCGTGTTACTTCAGACATGCCAACTACAAAAAAACTACAAAAAAAAAGAAATAAAAATATAGCAAATAACATTTTATTGCAATTACTTTAAAACTATTTTATTGAATATCAACAGTCGATCTGATTATTTATGTGAACTTTCTTTTTAAATTTAAATTCACGTAAGACCGTTGATTTCAATGACAATTGACAGTAAAAGTTTTGCTGAGACCATCAACTGTGCTCAGTTTTTAAACTATAATATATTTATTTCAGTTAAAAAACTACAGTTTATTTAAAAGACATTATATAATTCATTTAAAGCTTACGCCTAAAAGTAGGCAACATTATTTTAGCCCAAATAAGTAGGCAACACTATTTTTGCCCACAAAAGTAGGCAACACTATTTTTGCCCATATAAGTAGGCAACACTTTTTTTCCAATATAAGTAGGCAACACTATTATTGCCCACAAAAGTCGGCAACACTATTTTGCCCATATAAGTAGGCAACACTATTTTTTGCCCACATAAGTAGGCAACACTATTATTGCCCACAAAAGTAGGCAACACTATTTTGCCCATGCGATGTATCGTTCCCTTTTTTGTCCATTTTCGATGGGCTCTGGGTATAAAAAGAAGAGTTACAACAAATAGTATTGGAATACTGTGGAAAAAAATATGTTGGTTTTTTTTTTTGTAATAATTAAAAATTTAATTAAAAACGTAGAAATAATGTTGAACTGCAGTTCCTGGAGGTCTTGAAAGTTAAGCAATTTGATTTAATTAGTAAACTGTTTTGTTTTTACTTTTGGCAACATTTTAAGAAGTTAGAAATTCTCTTCACTTTCCTATTCCGATTTTAATTTTCGGCAAAATTTGGCACATTAAATTTTATTTTGACTTGCTAAATTTGATATATGCATTTATAAATTACCTTTAAACTAAATGTATTCAATATTATATGTATGTTGTGCAGTTAAATAAAGCTAATGTAAAATGAGAAATATGCGTATTCGATTCAGTCTTAACACCGTGACATCTGTCTGTGTGTGTCTCTGTATGTATGTGTGTGTGTGTGTGAGTCTTTCACACAATATTTGGAAAAATATTTTTTGACAAAGTCCTGGTGGCAGTTGTAAACCTTTTGTAAGTCGTATTCGCTTTTCATGCTCTATTCATTGCACAAATGCTGCCAGCACACCTGAAGCAACAACAAATTCCTGTATTTTTCAAACTACTATATATTCTATTTTTTTTCATTTCATTTCATTTCATTGACTGCTTTTTGGGATTGCCATTCAACTAGTTGCTTTGGTTTTCGTTCGCTTTTTGACAGCGGAATTCTAGCTTAAATTGCGCGACGCGTATTTTATGCCCTCCTGTTATGAATTTTTTAATTGCATATTTTTTGGCATTTCCCATCGACAGTGGCACTATTGCAAATTGTTGTTGCATGTTGCATGTTGCATGCGCGAGTGTGTGGTGTAGATTTTGTGTGTTTTGTGGCATGCTTACAGCTTTTAACAGTTTCGAGTTCATTTTCAACATGACTGCTCTCACTTTCAGCTCCTCCTGTCTCCCAAAAATGTTCCTAAATAACAAACCAGCGAGAAGAGATAAGTAAGAGTGATGGACTACGCAATGCCCTGTAATTTTTTCTATAAAAATATTGTATTGATTTGTATGGCCCAAAAAAAATTGATAAATGGTAACCCAAACTTTTTTGAGTTGAAAAAGTATTTGTTTTTTTTATTAATATCATATCTTTAGTATTTTTTGTCCGATCCTGTCTAGAATGGTATTAAAACTCGTGCTTAGACCAGGATTTTCAAATAGAAAGACAGATTGTCCTTAAAACATAATTTTTTACCTTGTAAGTGCTATAGACACAAAATTTTTCAACTCAAAAAGCGTGGACTAGAAATTGATTTTAGAACTATGGTATTTTGATAAAAATATCTTAGAATTGATCGTATATTACGAATATGGGTTTTTTTTTCGAAAAAAATCGATGCACCCTTGTACATATATATATCGAAAATATTGTACTTATTATTATATTTCCTCTGTAACTCTGGAGTTTTTCAGCCGATTCTAAAAAAATATTCAGGATATGTAAAGTAAAACTAAGAAATCTAAATTCTAAGACTATATTCACAAAAACTCCGACCATAATCTGTATTAAACTTGATTTATGTAAGTTAACTATACTCAAGAAATATGAACTATTTGCTGGAAATTAAATTTGTAATGTAGATTTGCCTTAAAAGTGAAACCTTTTCTTGTAGCTACGTAAACTTGCAAAAAGTGAATATACAATATTTGAAATTGCATACAGGATACAACAAAATATATTTATATATATATATAGACAACGTGTACATTTGATTATTTTAGTTTTGCTACCACTGTCATTGTTGTCTTAATTGCCGGCAGCCATGAGTGTGGCCACTTTTGACCATCCCCCTCTTCCTTTCTCCCCCTTTCCCCCCTTTTGGCACTTTTGTCACTTTTCACACAGAGTGTCCTTTTAATTATGCATCATTTTAACCCGTTCTGGTTGCATTTCAATTGGTAGCTCTGCGTTCACTTGTCCCTGTATTAGTTGATCATTTCGAAATGATTTGACAAAAGTTTTGATTGCATTTTGGTCTAGCTAAATGTCTGCATAATATATGGATGCGATCATATTTAATGGACCAACCGCAGTTGCTATGTTGGCCATAATGAAACAGTTGAAACTTGTTTCAACGGTTATACTAAAATATCCAAATTTATTATGAACATTTGATTGAAGGGCGACAGATGTAAATATGCTTATAATTATTATGCGGTGCTTTTCAAATATTAACAGAGATATATGAAACGGGAGTTGCAGAACAGGTTAAATGTGAGAGGAATAAATGCAAAGGAATTTATTCTCTGCAATTAAAATTTTGACAACTGCTTCCAAATATATCAAATTAATTTATCTGTTTGAAAATATGCATATAAATTAAAGGTTATCAAATATTAAATTTCTGCATAAATATTTATTTAAAATCAAATAACTAACTAGCTAACTTTACTATGAAATTATGATAACATCAAACATATTGTACTAACTGAGCATCCTTGTATAATTTGCTTATTAGCAACTATCTAATTTTGGCAAAACTATATCTTATGATATTTTAAATTATAGAATCACCCTCCTGCTTTGACAGAATTAATAAAATAAATTATCATACAGCTATTAACCATTCCTACATCATTTCTCTAATCTCTCTATTTAATTTTAAGTGGGAAAATAATTACACGGTATTTTTAGGCACTTGCTAAAGAGATTTCATTGGACATTAGCATTAGTCCAGGTCAAAGGTAATTTCATACTTTCGGAATCCGACTATTTATATTTGAGAAATCACATTCATATTCACATTCATACTCCAGTGAGTAAAAGAGTACTTTGTTTGACCCTATTGAATAGCTATAATGAGATTATAGTAGCACGTGTCTACGTGTGTGTGTGTGTGTGTGTGTGTGTGTGTGTGTGTGTGTGTGTGTGTGTACGTGTGTGTGGCAAGTGTCAAGCATCTTGGAAATGTTCAAGTATCTGAAGCGTTAATTAATAATTTATGGTAATAACTACTACATGATAATTTAACTTGCAGGAATTGTAAATATTATTAGGTTATGTCTGCGATAAGGTATGAATTATAATTCTACCTTCTAACAATAATCTAATCAAGTCAGTGTTAGATTTATACGTTACAAAATTCAAACTTTATAACAGATCAATTTATGTATTTTTTTTTTAATTTCGAAATCGGTATTTAAAATAAATTTCTGGCAAACTTGAACTAATTCTAATAGATATTATTTATTATACATTAATTAATTTGTATGGGACTTAAGTACATTTTAATTCACAAATGATTCAAGTTTGATTTAAGTTTTTAAATTATTTTCGCAACAATCTAGGGTATCTAGTGTTCGTGTTAACCAACGATAGCTGAGTCTACTCGTTTATTTAATGATGCTGTTTGTTAATCTGCTTCGTGTGCGTGTTTATCATATTACTTATTGTTTTCGGCTGTCATTATTTGGTCGTCGACTGTCACTAATCACACTTGATGACATTACACATATAACGAGTAGATTGAGGGTAAACATAAATAAATATAACATCATGCAAAGAGTGTGTGAAAGAGAGAGAGAGAGACGGAAAGAAAGAGGTGACAAAGGTACCTAGAGAAGACCAAACAAGGGGGCTCCGCTCCCTGCTCGCTTCGCTCGCGGTGAGGTGCGCCTACAGTCAAGCGTGCTCGACAGTAGGATACCCGGAGTCCAGGTACTCTATTTTCGACCAATTGTTCCTATGGCAGCTATATGATATAGTGGTCTGATCCAAACATATTATACCCATTTCTTGCCCATTTTTAATGGACTCAGGGTTTAAAAACCATCGACATTGAACCAAATAGAACTGTTGTCTGCTGCTTTTACTGGTAAATTCGGCAACCTTTAGCTGTTGCAAGTTGTTGGTTGTTGGTTGCTGGTTGTTAGTTGTCTGTTGTTGGTTTCTGCTTGTTGCTGTTGTCCAAAATGCAATCGAGCTATCGTAACATCATCTGCTGCCTTTGGCCAAAGCAACAAACATTCGTTTTTCTTTTTCATATTGTTACTGCTTCATTTTTGTTGTTGTCCATGCTTCTCTTTACTCTTTCAGTAACACAATGCGGCTTTGGTTTGTTTAGTTCCTTGGCTCGGTCGCCTAAATTGTCCTTGGTACTCGTTTGGTCTTTGGTTTTTGGCCGTGGCAGCAATTCAAGCCGGAAAACGCATCGGGCAAAGACTGTTTGGTTAAAGAACCTGCATCACAACGAGATTAAATGTTGTACATTCTCTATTCATATACCCCTATGGAGTAAAAAAAGGACAAAGCGGTTGTGATATTCGAAATCTACGATAAATTCTAAGAAGAATTGCCCAAAAAACCATAGGTCTAAAATCAATATCGGTATTTTCCCTGATTTTTTAAATTCTTTATATATACAAAGATTGCTTCAGTATTTAAGCTTAACAATATTTGACCAATAAAGAACATCCTTAACTAACAACCCTTACTAACAACCCAATAAAGGAAAACACTCCCATCTTAAAGTAAATAACATTTATAAATTTTCGTGTTTATGATTTGTTTAATAGCAAAAACAATGACCTGCTTGAATTTTTGTTGTTGTATTTTCACAAACATTGAATTTTCATGTAAAATGCATAAGTTGCACTTTGCGCCATAAAGTATGCAAGTGTTATTTCATTTTATATTGATAAACGTAAATAATGAATTTCGTTAAGGGTGTTATACCCAGATTATACAACATAGCTTATGTATACACTTAAAGTAATAATAAAACGTTTTAGTTAAACTCAAAATTTACTTTAAAATCAATGTAAGCATAAAAAATTTAAAATCCAAAGTGAATACTACTTAAATCTAAAAATTAAGCATTTAATCATCTTATTAATGGGTGTTTAATTTATTATAACAGCAAATACAAATTTATTGTAATCATTTATTTAAATGGATATTTAAAAAAAAAGAGGTGTAAAAATTATAACTTGGGAATATGAAACGAAAAGAGCTTATATTATACTTTGGCATTCAAAATATTCAATGTAGTAACTATTGTAGTATTTTTTATAAGTAAACCCTCTACTTGTAACACTAGGAAACAAGTAAATAAATATAAAAATATATTTGAATGGTAGCGGAATTTTCTTGAAGTTGTCATTTTAATCAGCTCAGCTCATTTCAGCTGCGATCCAAGGAGCTTCTTTTGACATTCCTCATAAAAGCAGAAACAGACGTCCTCATTCCTAACATAGTCGCATCTGCGTCGGACGCAGCTTCGTCTTTGGTAGTTGCAACAACTTCCTTGGCTGTAAGACAGCGGAAGTTCTACGCACGCCAAACGGAAATGAGCAAAAAGGGCTGCTCGGCATGAGATGAAAATGCATTTGAAACGCTCAAAACATTTACACTCGCAGCTTCACTCGTTCTCTACACTGAGAAAAAAATGGGTATAAAAATACGATAATTGTTTTTAGACTAAGAATGAGATGAAAATGCATTTGAAACGCTCAAAACATTTACACTCGCAGCTTCACTCGTTCTCTACACTGAAAAAAAATGGTATAAAAATAGATTATTTTTATTCAAAACTTAAAATTTATTGTTTAAAAATAATAATAAAAAAGTTGCCTAAAATATGTTTCTCCTGATTGTAACACAATATTTTTTTTTGTATTTTCCCTTAAAGTTGTCATGTTAAAATAAAAAAGTTAAAGTATAAAATAAACATTTTTATTTCAAAACTAAGAATTTATGTTTAAAAATTAGATTCGAGTATTAAAAATTCCTAAAAATAGAGAAACGTCTTGATTGTTATACAAGTGATTTTTGTATTTTTCCCTTAAAGTTGTCACGTTAGAATCAAATATTATTTATAAGAAATCGTTAATTTTTATCAGTGCAATCATATCGCTCTCATCTCTCAATCTCACTCTCTCTCTCTCTCGCTGAGTGAGCCTCGAATATTGGGAAATTTTGCTGATTGAGTGTGAGCCAAAAATAGCAGCACACAACACCCACAAAGAGGCATGAAAACAAACTCAAAAAAATAGAAAGAAAGAAAACTCAAAGCGACATCGATGAGTGCATTTGTTCGTGTTTGGTCTTCGTCCATTTTGTTCGCTCGTGAGATGCTGCACTCGTGTCGCGTCACTTCGGGTCGCCGTCGTGTTGTGCCGTTATGACGAGTCGGAGCGAATCGGGCGACGGCTCTGGGCAATGTCTGTTCATCTGTTTGTGGCTCTGAGTCATTGTGTCAACGCAGGCAACCGATGCGGATGCCACAAGCGGCACAATTCACTCCGTTGTGGGGCAGCTGTTGTTGGCACCGCTTTAGTCAGCGTCGAGATTGCCACGTGCACGGACACGATTCGAAAAGAGAACGGTTTGCCGAGCACCGAGCACCTAACGGTACGCGCTTTCATTTTGAATTCGAAATTGTCACGTGTGCGAAATCAAAACAAAAGTGCAACACTAGCAAACCATTACCAAAAATTCAAAGAAAAGCTAAAGAAAAGCACAAAAATAACACAAAGATTTTCAAAATCTATTTTTAAATATAGTCGTTTATTTTTTTAAATTTTTTTTTTGGAATATTGTTTGTTGAATGTTTCCAAATGTGACAAATGTAAAAGAGAGAAAAGTGCAAGTGTGAGTAAATGCGGCCATTGGCAATTGCCGGCTTCTAAGTGCGCGCCAAAAAATGCAAATCTTGTTTGGGCCACGTCAATAATAATAATAATAATTATAACAACAACAACAATCACTGCAGCAACAACAATCACAACAACAACGGAACCGACAACAACAACAACAACAACAACTGCAAGGCAATTACATTTCGCAATTAGGCAGAGAAAACAATGCTAAGACAAATGTCAAATGCAGACAGTGAACACTCGCTAAATACTCTGTCAGACTGTCAGACTGTTAGACAATGCTGTCAATGTCAAAAATATACTGAATGGCTCACAGCTTATTTGACCCACCAACTTTTTAGCCATGTTCTGTTTTCATTATTAATTTTAAATAAAATATGCATATGTTAAATATTAAAATGTAAAAAATTTGCTAAAGTTTAAATTATATAGTTATTAATTCAAATTTAAAAATATTAAATATTAAAAATATTAAATATTAAAAATATTAAATATTAAATATATTAAATATTAAAAATATTATTAAAAAATATTAATTATTAAAAAAATTATAATAAGATATTTAAAGGTTGCGTGTAAAATTGACTTATTAATATCTCCTTGCTATTATTAGATACATTAATTAAAAATTTGTAATATTTAGAAGTCGTGGGTCAAATAAGCTGTGAGCCAGTGTATGTATGTATGCTCATTTGTCATAAGCAGACTCCACTGTATATACAGACATATATATGGGTACATATATAAGTTGAGCCACTTAGCGAATTGGCAGACATATTTTTAGCCATAGCCAAAGCCCAAAAGTAAAAACACACGCAGCCAAAATACAACGACAACTACAACAACAACAACAACAGCAGCAACAACAACAAGTACAAATACATTAGCAACAACAACAACAAGAAGCAGAGAAACTGAGCATAGAGACGCTTCTCGCCCACTGAGCATAAAAATTCATTAATAAAATAAAAAAAAACAACAAGAGCAAAAATTAAACAGATGCCATCAACTTCTGATGTCTGATGTCCCCTTCCCCTTATCAAATGCTCTGGCATATCCATCTACTACAGACATACATGCCCCCTCTCTCTTTCTCTCTCACTCTCTCTCTCTCTCTCTCTCTTTCTCTTTCTCTCTCTTTCTCTCATATTTCGTCCTTGTTCTTCTGTTGGCTTTTGCTTTCCTGTTGACTTCCCCCTTTTTTCCCTAAACAACTGACACACAGCTGAGAGCTCACCGAAAAATTATTACATATGTGTATGTATTATTATTATTATTATTATTAATATTAATATTTGCATTGTTGTTGTTGTTGTTGTCAGCCAAAAAAACGTAACAAAATAAAGTGAAAACAATAACAACAAATTGATAGCGGCAACTTTGACGAAGGTTTTTTTTCTTCTTCTTCTTCATCTTCTTCTTCTTCTTCATCTTGTTGCTGTTGTGTGTTTCTGCCATTTTCTGTCTTTTCTTTTCCGCTCTTCGTTCACATTGCTCTTGCCCAACCCCTTTCGCCCTTCGTCTCTCTCTCTTCCTCTTTCAGCCTCTTCGATGTTTTGTGCCGCATTTTCTTTTTGGCCAAAGTTTGCATTATGAACGTGTACAAAATGTTGTGTGTGTTGTTGTCTGTCTGCTGAATGTAGCTCAAGGCTGACACGCACTCTTCTTCATCTTTATCTTCATCTTCGTCTTTGTCTTCCTCTTCCTTTTCCTCTTCGCACTGTTCGTTCGCTGTCTATAGCTTCTATAGCTTTTTATTTATTTAACTCACTACCCTGCAAGCCCAAAAGGGTTACAATGGGTATATGCATCTAATTATTTATTAAATTATTAATTATTAATTATTAATTTTCTCTATTGGGGTGTCTTTATGTTTCTTAGTCTGGAACAGCTTGCTTATGGACTTCCTAAAGTAGGGTATTTCACACTAGCTAAAATTTCTCGTATATGATTTTTTTGAAGTTATTTTTGTTTTCAATTCTTCTCTGAAGATTGATAACATTTCAGATATATAATTCGGGTGTAGACAAGATAAAATATCTTTAATAGTCCCTAAAGTGATCTTCAATAATGCATCTATTTTCAAGCTAAAATTTCTTGTATGGGATTTCTTTTGTAGTTTTTTTTTTCAATTCTTCTCTGAAGATTGAAATCATTTCAAATATATAAGTAACTCGGGCTTAGACAGCTTAAAATATCATTAATAGTCTCTTAAGTGATCTTCAATAAAGCAACTATTTTCAATACAAGAGTAAGAAAATTATATTTGTTTTCTGACTTTAATCAAAGTATATTTTTAAATATTTTGGATTCTGAACATCCTTATATGGTGTTTCATCTGATAAAATAATCTTTTTAAAATGTGTATAAAATATTCTATAGTACATAAACTGTAAGTAAGTCAATTATTGCTTGATAATTCATCTTTTAAGTAACATAAAATATAATCAATTGAAAGGATTTGGTAGTTTTTTGTTTGTCTATTTTTTTTAGAACCCTTGATTCCTTCAAAATCATTACTTTCTGAACTTTAATCTAGTGTTAAGTCAAAACAATGTTTAAACTAACCTAAGCTACTAAATTAGCTATATTCACGAAATTAAGCTGAATTAGCATACATTATTTTCAAAACAAAGATCAAATTAAAATCCGACTTAAGTTGTTCAACAAACTAGAGACACAACAGTTGGCTGTGAAAGTAGAGACACAACGGTTAAAAGTTAAGCATTCAAAGATTTTAATATGATTAAAGAGTGCAAGCTTCACATAACTGAATAAACTAATTCCTCGTCTAACAAACCAATGTTTGTTGGTATTTGTAGAGCTCACATACCAACATAAGTATGCTCATACTTGTTCTACGAGTAAATGCAAGTATGTTATGTATGTAGCTCGCAGTTTATAGTTTTTATTCCATAATTTGTATGTAGACCAATTTGTGGTATTATATACATATATATAGAGAGAGAGATATATATTTGAATAAATTCATGCATTAAGAGCTGACCCGGACTGACCACCGGAATTTTTCACGCTTCAGGGAACTGTTGGCAGATTACGTTGGTAATTTCATTTCGTTAAAGCCCAACGCAAAACAACTTGGCCCGAGAATTGGTCAGCGGTTGAAGCATTTGCGGCTATTTACGTATGTAAATTCTTGACCTACATTGGCTAAAATAAGAAGACCAAGACCGAATGACAGACATATACTTGTTAGGATTACAACTTCCTAGAGTATTCCATTTTGTTGATTTGTCGGATCAAGTCAAAGTTGAAATAGGTTAATCAGATGAAAAGTAGCTAGCAATGAGGCCATCGATCATTTCAATATTTTTATAACCTGAGAAATGGGCAAAAAGGGTATCCTACTGTCGAGCGAAGCGAGCAGGGGGCTCAGCCCCCTTGTTTCCCATCGATATGTGTCATTAAGGGTCAGCTCAAGTTCAAATGCAACAGTTATTCAAACTTAGTGATAAGTAATTAACGTTTAAAATCCTTTGCTTTACGAGTATAATGGGTTGATAAGTAAATGTGTTAATGGACTTATGATATAGGCCTTTGAAGGCGTATGTTTGTCTCTTCAATTCTGAATTTCTAGAGCGCATCTTAGGTTTGTTGTGCCCCAATTTTGCAATTGCTATAGAAATGCAAACCACTGCAAAGTGGCAAAGATAAAAATATTCTCGCAAACAGATCGTATCTTCTAGGTATATATGTATATACAAACAGACATATGGATGTTTGCATGTCGGATTGTGTGTATAAGGCAGCAATTTAATTTCATTATTATGCAAAAGAAAAATAATATGAAAAGAACCCAAAGGAGTGACAGAGAGAGAGAGAGAGAGAGAGAGAGAGAGAGAGGAAAACAGAGATGCTTGTTGGCTAAAAAGTGAAAGCTTTTGAATTTTCTCAGCCGAATCTCGTGACGTCCCTCTGTCCCATTTATTGCTCGGTTCACTGTTCTCATCTCTTGATGCGTTGATTTTTCCTTTTTGCTTATGGAAATTTAATTTTGGTTTTCCATTTTCATGCACAGCAGCAAAAAACTTATATTTCTTTTTTTTATATTTTTTGTACTTTTCTTTCATTTTTGTGTTATTTTCTTTTACCGGCGCACTTTTTATTTTCTGGTCAGTTGAAGTGGCGGCTGTTTCTGTTATTTTCTTTTTCTTTTACTTCTCCATCTCTGCTTCTAGTAATGAAGGCCGCCAGCAATACGAACGATAATCACCAAAGCCCCCCCAAAAAAACCCCCCAAAACAGAAGAGAGGAAGGAAAATTCATGCCTTTGTAGGACACAACTTCCGTACTCTTACAGCATTCTCCAATCTGCAATCTTCATTCTCATTCCCATTCCCATTTTCCACTTCTCTTTCCTTTGCCATTTTGATTTTCATTCTCTGGCTCATTCAGTCTGCAATTTGTTAAGTCGTCTGGCAAATTTATGACGTTTATTGAAATCCTGCCTTATTGGTTGCAGCGTAAGAAATTTGTAGAATTAGTTTTGCATTTGGAAGAAACAAAAAAAAAAAAAAAAAAAAACAAAAAAAAACCTTCAAGATTGAGTACCTGTTGCATTGCCAAAATGTTTCTTAGCCAGATAAATTCAACTTTTTTATTGCAGTCCATTTTATTAACACAATGTGCTTATAACTAAAAACGAGAAATGCCTGAGAAAGTCATTCAACAAAAATATTTTCAGTTCTTTAGAATACAAGTTGCGGTATTTGAGCAATCTCTATGATAATTATCATTATCATGTTTTTTCCACAAATGCAACAGTTTAATTGGCTTATCACAAACACTTAATAAATTCGTCTTGAAATTTGAGTGGATTTTGTCGGAATAGAACTTAAGAAAACACCTACGATTCCTATTTATAAATACGCCCTATTATTATTTATAGTATATTTTATGAGAATAACATTCGTCCTTGTGTTTTTTTTTTTATGTGTAACAGAATTAAATTCAGAGTTACCAAAATGTAGTAATCAATTAATGCTTTCTCGGTAAAAATCGATAAAATAATATTAGCAAAATAATATAAATTACAAAATGACTGTTTCCTATTGAAAGCTTAAAGAACTTTAAATTTAATGTAGACAAACATTAAATTTAAAAGCTGTAAGACAAAGGAATTTAAGTCCTCACATTCTGATGAAAAATCCAGTTGCTCATGGTAACAGTTCTAATTTCGAACTATTGAGGAATGCTATTAAATTTCGTTGATTGTCTACGCAGCATTTTAAATCTTCCTACTCAGACATACCAATTAAAGGTAATCAATTTGGTAATGGAAAGGACCACAAATACTTTTCGCTCGAATTCATCGTATGTTCGTTACACGTACACGTTTTGAGTCAATATGTAGTAAGTCCAATCTGTATTTGAGGCGAGATGCCAGAAAATATTGTTTCGTGGCAACCTTTGAAATCGGTTCTCGGAAATATGTTTGCTTTCAACTATGTCTTTTGTTTTTTTGTACCCTTCAACTTCTCCATTTTGCATGCCCCTAAATGTATTGAGGAAGAAAAAAATGGGTAAAACAATTAAGTGGAAATGTATGTGTAAGAAGCTTAATGAAAAATTCCTTGTTTACCTTTAAGGTGCAACGAGTGTGTGTGATTTGTGTGTTCCGAATATCTGTGATCAGTCAGTCGATTTTTAAACTATGAGTTTTCTGACCAGCAAGTCAGACTTTAAAAAGAATTGCTTTTGTCTTAATCTATGTATTTTTATTCCTAAAATAACAATATCCTACTTTTATAGTATACATTTGTATTTCACTTTGTTTCTTTCTTTTTACATTTAACATTCAGTCAGTCAGTTATTTAAGTTTTACCCCTTGTTATCGCCCTTTAATATTTAATATCATTTTCCTTGCACTTTTCGCTATTTTATTCATTAATGTAAACTCAACTCAATTTTGCAGCAGAATGCCTTTTATATCTTGAGGCATTTTGCAATATTTGTGCATATGTCAATATCTTTGCATAGTTTGTGTAATGTTTGCTTTGTTGAATATTACGCATACGCCAAGTTGCTTTGTTAAATATTACGCATACGCCAAGTTTGCCGTGAGTCGCCAAAAAGTTGCCTGTAAGCAATTTACCAGCTAAATTAGCCAAGTCTAAACACAAATCAATTACTATTGTTGAGTATACATACATATATACCAATAGATAAATATATTTGTGTGTATCTAGGTAAGATTAAAGTGGCCGTTGCTGTCGCTATCGCTATCGATGTCGACGTCGCCGTCGCTGTCGACGTCGCTGTCGGCATCGACAGCGTCCTCAGCAACCTTCGTCTGCTGCGGCAGCAAAACTAAAAGTATTTGGTTCAAGTGCCAAATGAAATATTGACTAGGCAACGGACAACGGACAACGTCGCTATGAGAGACGTCTCGGCTGCGACGCGACGCGACGCACAGTGGGGCAATTTCTCATTTTGCGTTGCAAAAAACATATTTTTTAAAAAATTGAAGACATCTTCAAAATTTAAAAAGCATTTGATAGAAAACATCCTAAACTTTAAAATAAGAGCTCTTTTTATCTAGTTATCTTCTAGTTATCTTCCATGAAAGTTTGAAAATAGCCGAATTATAGTTGTTTTTTTTGTTTAATTCTGGTAAAATAAATAAAAAAAATGAAGAAACAATTTTTTTTTCAATATTTCATTAAAAATTAACATAGTTTTCAGATGAAATCAACAGCATAAGGATCAGACGCATAACTTGTCTACAATTCAGCCGAAAAGTTTGGAAGTTTTTCAACTTTGAGAGGCTGTTCTGCCCCGAATTCTTACACAATTTCAATAAACTCTCGGATTCGAAATCTTTAAAGATTTCTCTATTTTTCTCTCTTTTTACGAACGCTTTTTACCACGCTTTTCAGCCTGCTGTCCCACTGTGCGACGCTCAAAACTTTCAGCATATGGCGCGTGTGTCTGCAACGTCCATGTGTACGTGTGCGTGTGTGTGTGTGTGAGTGTGTGCTGCGCCTCAACAGAGCAGAGCAGGCACGACAAGCGCCATCCAGTTTGCTATACATTCAAACAAATAATACTATCATATATTGCTCTAAAATAATAATAATAATAATAACATGGCAAATATTTCATATATAACGCACGCTTTGCAATCCCCTACCAACTACCCCCTACCTTTTGCCCCTTCTCTTAGCTCTAGCCCATGCCACTGCCCCTTTTTCTCATCTGCCCCTGCCCCTTTCTCCTTCTCACTCTGTCGCATCTTAGCCGTGTGTTGTTGTTGATGCTCTTTGGCGACAAACTATACAAAAAACAGCCACCTCGTTGTGGCCCTATCTCTATCTCTTACTTTCTCTCACTCTATCTCTGTCTCCCTTGCTCACTATGGCGGCCTCGGCGTCTGCTTTTTTCTAATAATAAATTGCCAAAGAATTTCTGTACTCGCATGTTTGGCGCTGGTCGCTGCAGCAACAACAACAACAGCAATAACAACAACAACAACTTGTCTCACACATACAACTACAACTTGTTGTGATTGTTGTTGTTGTTGTTATTCTGCCTGTTTTATATGATTTTTATTTATTACGCTTTTCCTGCTTTTGCGCTTAGTTTTTCGTTTCATTTTTGTTTCTTGGCGTCACATAATTTGAAGGTGTTACAACAAATTTTCACTTTCACTTTTCACGCTTTCTTCAGCCCATACCACAGTGCAGTTCATTCATGGCTGCCATTATGTGCCCTCTCTCTCTCTCTCTCTCTCTCTCTCTTACTCTCTCTTTCTTCTTCTCTCTTTGGCGTTCTTGAAAAACCACTTGAGCCCTCAACGCCATTCAATTTCAATGTTGACACCGTTTGAATATCTTCAGCTTTAACATTGTCAAATGCCTTTGTAATTTTCTTAGCCATCTTTTAGATATTCTATAATGTCTATAATGTCAAATGAGAATTTGTTACACATACGAGCACATATATATACATATTTATGTATGGTCAAGGCTAGACAAAGTGCCTATTTAATAAACGCGCACATGCACGCACTTATCGTAGGTCAAACAGTGGTACAAAACACATTTGTTTTGCTAAAATTTTCATATATTGAACTTATACTTATTTTACATTTTTCTGTTTATTTATTTATTTTCTGTTTACTTATTTATTTATTTATGCACGAAAAATTCAAGCATAAAAATTAAATTAAGATCAAAAATAAAAATAAAATAAAATTTAAATTATGAACTGTAAAGAAAAAATTTAAATTAGAATTAGATGTGGGGTATGCAAAAATTATAATTATTCTATTAAATATTTTTTTAAACTATTGGTATAAGTAAATATCTAACAAAGGAAATTTTTCCAGCTAAAAAAATTTGATTTTACTAAATAAAATATGTAAATTTTTTTCTGTGCAAAACTTAAAATCGACCTATTGTAAACAAAAAAAAAAAAAATAACTACAAATTTATGGAAAAAAAATGCATATTGTTTTTACTAATTTGCATTGTAGTGTCTCCCGATGTATGTATCTTGCCCCACTGTGCTCTTGCTATTTTCGCTGTTGTAAAGTGTTGAAAGTTTTTCGGGGCACAGATTTGGAACTAGTTGCTGGTTCTGGTTAGTTTTAATTGAATTCAGCTGTTTGGTTTGCCCAAAACGAATATTTTGAAAATATGTGAAAAAATACGTATACAAATCGGGTCAAAATGGCAAAAAACTTGTGCCTGCTTCAATTCTTCTTGTCCTCCACTCCTGCTCTTGTTCTTCAAGCGTTGCCAGATGTGGCTAAAAATGAACAGGGCGAAAAGTTTGTTGAACGTTTTTCAATTGCTCCACAAAGTATTTTCCTTGAGTTCAACTTTCACTTGCAAATGGCGCAAACTTTTCGCAGCAACTGTGCGAATTGAAAGGGGAGAAATGACTGAGAAGTGCTTACAGTCATATGCACACGTATGTATGTATGTATGTATGTGTGTGTGTATGTCTTTATGAGTATGTATGTGTATGAGTATGTAAGTTGTCTGCCTGAACAGTGCGTCGCATTAATTAATAATGAAAATAACAGCCAGCTGTGTGTGTGTGTGTGTGTGTGTGTGTGTGTATCTATGTCTGCGCTTCATTTAAACTTTAGTTGCAATTTAGAATTTTTCGAGTTTAATTAAAAATTCAACGCGCAATCTACAAAATGAGCCAAAAATGTTTCGCCCTTTTGGGGAGTTATTTTCTATTTTATTTCGCTTTAGTTTTGCGAGCCTTTTTCTGCGCTTATTAGTTTCACTTCCTCATGCTTCATTTATTTATTGCTCCTACTGACAGTTACTGAGGTAATAAATTAATAATCAAATTAGAACTTCATTTCAATAATTAAACACTACATAATTGATGCGACTTAAAATTAGCTCACTACGACTGTTTACATTGAAATCTGTCTTAAATATCTGATATAAATCTATTCCAAGGATAATATTCTGTTGATATTTAATGATAATAATTTAAATGATTCTCAACTTGTAGACTTAGTTGTCATAAAGTAAATATTTTGATTTAGTATATTGGTTTAATTGTGTGACTCCTGCTTTATATAGATATCCATAATATCTCTCTTAAGTCTTAAATCTCTTGCCGTTGAGTCAGCTGACAATTAAATGCGAGTAAATAAAAATGCCAAGCGGTTTTCCAAGTTGTTTTTGTTGTTGTTTGTAGCATTTATCTAATGTGTGCAAGTATTAACTACCATTAATAGCACACAAAGCGACTGGAATTGAATTGAAGTAATCACAAACAGTTAAATAATAACTGTTAAAATTAACGATAGCAAAAAAAAAATAGCCGTATATAATTATAACAATAATAAAATAATTGAAAAGCAAGCAAACTTCAGGCCAACATGGCGCATGATTAACGTCAGCTTGTTAAGCGCTCTGATTTAAGGTAAGTGTCATAATTCAATGACCAATTATAATTTATTACAATAGTGTTCGACTACTTAGCATCAACAACAACATTTACACTACTACAACAATTAAATAGCAAAAACCAACAATGATGGTTGATTTTTTTATTTCACTTTTTTAACCACAATCGAAATAAATATAAATTAAATTATCAAATGTCGCGAAAAGGAAACACAATGTCAGCCCATGGGATATACTATACGTGTATAGTATATGTGACACTCTTCCTTCCAATGTGTGTTGATGTATTTGAAATATGCCGCAATATAATTAAATTGCCACAATAAACACAGACAACAGATACAAGATAAACTGCATCGTTTGTTTTTAGATGCGGTGCAAAACACATTTTTAATAATTTTTGAAAACAAAACGAAAATTTCAAATTCAGTAAATATTGTATATATATTTTTGCTACCTTTTGGCCTCCCACTTTGGAATCAGACTTTTTATTGCATTAATTTACAGTACAGATGTATATATGTACAGGCATTCTTATCTATAAATACAAATTGCGTTTATGCAACAGTAGACAAACTATTAAAGATAGTGCCAAACAAATAAATATATTCAAAGAGATACAAAAGTAATTGTATTCGAATTATATTTGTATAATTACGACCTGCCAGTGATATGAATATTATATAAAAAAATTAATACAGTCTTCTCTGTTTATTTGCTTATCTGAAATTATAAAGATTTTTAAACATTACTTTTAATAATATGGGAAACTGACATTTTAATTTGGAATTGTTTATTATTTATTAAAGTGGTCTTCCATTCAGAGAATCGAAAGGCAAGCTATACAAACATTTTCATTGACTTGATATAATTGTTTTAAAGATACTATTATGAAATACTACAAAAAATGTATTGTGGCTACATATTAATATTTGTTATTTAAACATTGGACCGTTGTTGATTTCATGAATGTAAAACAATGAAAATATTATAAATAAGTAGATCATTTTTATTGTTGTTTTCATGAATATATAAGAATAAAAATAAATAGATCAATTTTGTTTACGATGTAAATATTTTAATATTCCTCGTTTTTTTCGCAGTGATCTGAGAAGAAATGTTTTCTCTCACCCTGTTTACGGAATTTGATATATATTATATTTTGAATATAAAAAAATTATATATATTTTTTTATACAATATAACGAAATTACTACCATTTAAGTAATGGTGATTTTTTTCGATATTTTAGCAACCTTTCTCTTTTGTTTAAAGCTTTATTCAAGGAAGTTTAAAAGGTGGAAGTTAAACCAGCTCTTAAAGCGACAAAATGTGTGTGAAGTGAACATCACCAATAAAACATTTAGGAAAAACGCACTCTGTCAAATTGTGTGTCAAACTTTCTGTAAGCATTGCATTTTGTTACCATACAAAAGTGATATAAAGAATTCACAAGTCTCGTAATATATTTTCCAATACCAAACCCAAATACAAAATCTCAAATCTGTACAGTTTGCTGGTAACAAAATCGGTAAATACAGCCAATGTGAAAAGTAGAAGTCATTCACGCGCCACAAAAAAAGGGGCAGAAAGTGGTCTCATAACGACTGCACAATACCCTATAAATTAATTAAATATGTCCAGTTTAAGAAGTGATTAATATTAATTTAAAGAGAGGGGAAGACAGATGTGTAAACAATTATTTAATGAGCATGTAAATTTGTTCAATTTGTGGCGCGTTTGGCATGCTCTATAAGTTGGCTTTCAGCTTACAGGGTATGCAAAAAAGTGGCATAAAAAATATAACAAATGTTGCGCGTAGCCAGTTTGCATTTAAAGTTACTCGGAGTTTTGTTGATTTTTATGCATTTTATTACCAGAACGACGCTGTTCGCTGCTTTTTGGGGCTCGAGCTCAAATTCTGGCCATGTCTCGTCTCTTGGCTGAATATTTCGCTGTGGCTGTGGCTTTTGCTGCGGCTGTTTTGGTAATGGCAAAACTGGCAAACAGGAAAGAAAAAAAAGGGGTCGAGGGAGAGGTGAAAAAGTAACGGCGAAATACCCAAGTGAAATATGATACAACTCTGGGAAAGGAGTGAGAGCAAGCGCATTGCTTTTGATTTGTGTTTGTGACCCACAAAAATGCAAAATGCCGCAACGAAAGTGTAACAAAAGCAACAATCGACAGGCGGACAAACAGACAGACAGACTTTTCAGGCTGAGGCGAAAATAATAAAGCACAAGCGGATATATACGATAATACTTGGTGTGTCTTTAAAATGTTATTCTAGGAGGGAAAAACACGTCAGAGTTTTTTTTTTTCAGATTGATACAAAATGCACAAATCATACGCTCTGACTGACTGCCGCTCTATCTCTCTCTCACTCTCGCTCTATGTTTGTCTCTTTTTGTTGGTGCAACTTGAACAATAACAAATAGCATGACATTATAATCCCACAAGCACTCACTCACAAATGTCGCAACTAACTATGGCGCCCAAAAGTTGACGCCTATAAAAAACCTATAACTGTAGCACAATTTTGAGCGCTTGTTACACCCACACACACATACACACACACACATACACACACACACACACACACACACTAACTCGACATTGTTGAAAGTTATAGTTAGAGTCACACTGCGCTTGCGGCTATTGGCCCAAAGTGTTGACAAATTTATAGCCTTGTTTTGCCTTTGCCATTTGTTGGTTGATTGAAAGTCCTTTTCAGCTTGAAAACTTTTGCAGCAGCTCTGTAAATTGATAGCAATTCATAAGGCCCCTCACTACTTCTACTACTGACTGAGCAATACACTGAAAAAAAAGACCAACTCCTGAAGAATTTTCATCTTAAATATTTTCTTCTTAAAAAAAGATTATTTAAAGACCAAATAACTAAAAATAAGATTATTAATCTAAAAAATCTTAAAATCTTAATATAAGAATAAAAATCTTAAATTGTTAGGAAAGTATAAATAGGTACTATTTCGGAGGCGGCGGTTCGAATCCCACTCGTTATAAATCAAAGTCACATTTTTAAAATTACTAAAACAGTTTTAAATGTGTTAATAAATCAAAATTTAAAAGTAAAAAAAATTATTAATAAAAAAATAATTTTTATTTACTTTATTTGTTGATTTTAATTTTAAGAACATTTATTCTTAAAATAAGAACTTGGTCTTATTTAAAATGTTCTTAGAATCAAGATGTGTTCTCTTAATTTAAGAATTTTATGTTCTCGACGCATTTTTTAGACCAAAAATCTTAGTTCAGAGACCAAAAACTTGATTTTAGAACATTTTTTTTATCAGTGTACCCTCTGCCAAAATGGGTCCCACAGTTGGTCCAGCTTTTGGCCTGTCTGACACTTCTGGCTGCCAGACAGCTTAATCGTGAGCTTAGCTCTGGATTTCTATTAACAAAATGACATTAATATACCAGTAAATGACACTATTTATCACCATCCCGCAAGTAACTTCCAACCCCTTTGTTTGAGCAGTATTGGATCATTTATTCTCAGCTTACAATTTAATTGACAAAAAAAAAAAGCAGAAAACAGCTGAATTGCACTGTAACTGGATTCTTTGCGCATTGAAGAATACTAGCAAAAACACCCTGTGCTTTGGGTTATCAGTACAATTGTGTTCCTGTTATCCCATAGCACAGGGCGTTTCTCTATATTCCGGCACATCCAGCATACAATACATTATTTAGTTGCGCTTGACGGGACAGTTGGCAACCAGATTGCGTTTAAGGCACTTCTTGGCCGCACGGTCGTACCATTGACCATTGGGACAGAGCTTGCGCTTGGGCTGGTTGTTGCGGCAGACGAAGTAACGGCGGCAATGCTTGGGATCAGTTAGGATGGATCCATCGGCACGGTTCTGGCAATCGTTCATTGTCTTCAGTTCCGCACTTACAATCGGGGCTTTAACTTTCGGCTTTTTGGTCGTGGCTCCGGTCAGTTCCGCACTTACAATCGGGGCTTTAGCCTTCGGCTTTTTAGTCGTGGCTCCTGTCAGTTCCGCACTTACAATCGGGGCTACAATTTTTGGCTTTTTGGTCGTTGTGGTACATGTCGTGGTGGTACATGTCGTGGTGGTACATGTCGTGGTGGTACATGTCGTGGTGGAACATGTCGTGGTGGTACATGTCGTGGTGGTACATGTCGTTGTGGTACAAGGCGTTGTGGTACATGTCGTTGTGGTACACGGAGTCGTGGTACAAGTCGTTGTGGTACACGGAGTCGTGGTACAAGTCGTTGTGGTACAAGGCGTTGTGGTACACGGAGTCGTTGTGCAGGGTGTTGTGGTACAGGGTGTAGTTGTACAGGGTGTTGTGGTACAGGGTGTTGTGGTACAGGGTGTTGTGGTACAGGGTGTAGTTGTACAGGGTGTTGTTGTGCAAGGAGTCGTGGTACATGGAGTCGTTGTGCAGGGTGTTGTGGTACAGGGTGTTGTGGTACAGGGTGTAGTGGTACAAGGCGTTGTGGTACAGGGTGTAGTAGTACACGGAGTCGTTGTGCAGGGTGTTGTGGTACAGGGTGTAGTGGTACAAGGCGTTGTGGTACAGGGTGTAGTGGTACATGGAGTCGTTGTGCAGGGTGTTGTGGTACAGGGTGTAGTAGTACACGGAGTCGTTGTGCAGGGTGTTGTGGTACAGGGTGTTGTGGTACAAGGCGTTGTGGTACAGGGTGTTGTGGTACAAGGCGTTGTGGTACAGGGTGTAGTAGTACACGGAGTCGTTGTGCAGGGTGTTGTTGTGCAAGGAGTCGTGGTACAGGGTGTTGTGGTACAAGGCGTTGTGGTACAGGGTGTAGTTTTATGGGCACAGGGACAGGGAGTAGTTGTGCAGGGTGTAGTTGTACATGGTGTCGTTGTACAGGGTGTTGTGGTACAGGGTGTTGTGGTACAGGGTGTAGTTGTGCAGGGTGTTGTGGTACAGGGTGTAGTTGTGCAGGGTGTCGTGGTACAGGGTGTTGTGGTACAGGGTGTTGTGGTACAGGGCGTCGTGGTGCAGGGTGTAGTGGTACAGGGTGTAGTTGTACAGGTCGTCGTTGTGCACGGTGTAGTTGTACAGGTCGTCGTGGTGCACGGTGTAGTTGTACAGGGTGTCGTGGTACAGGGTGTCGTGGTACAGGGTGTCGTGGTGCAGGTTGTCGTGGTACAGGGTGTCGTGGTGCAGGTTGTCGTGGTGCAGGGTGTCGTGGTACAGGTTGTCGTGGTACAGGGTGTCGTGGTGCACGGTGTAGTTGTACAGGTCGTAGTGGTGCAGGGTGTCGTGGTACAGGTTGTCGTGGTGCAGGGAGTCGTGGTGCAGGGCGTCGTGGTACAGGGTGTCGTGGTACAGGGTGTCGTGGTACAGGGTGTCGTGGTACAGGTTGTCGTGGTACAGGGTGTCGTGGTGCACGGTGTAGTTGTACAGGTTGTCGTGGTGCAGGGTGTAGTGGTACAGGGTGTTGTGGTACAAGGCGTTGTGGTACAGGGTGTAGTTGTACAAGGTGTCGTTGTACAGGTCGTCGTTGTGCAGGGTGTCGTGGTACAGGTTGTTGTAGTGCACGGTGTAGTTGTACAGGTCGTCGTGGTACAGGGTGTCGTGGTGCAGGTCGTCGTGGTGCAGGTCGTCGTGGTGCAGGTCGTCGTGGTGCACGGTGTAGTTGTACAGGTAGTTGTGGTGCAGGGCGTCGTGGTACAGGTTGTCGTGGTACAGGGTGTCGTGGTGCAGGTTGTCGTGGTGCAGGGTGTCGTGGTACAGGTTGTCGTGGTACAGGGTGTCGTGGTGCACGGTGTAGTTGTACAGGTCGTAGTGGTGCAGGGTGTCGTGGTACAGGTTGTCGTGGTGCAGGGAGTCGTGGTGCAGGGCGTCGTGGTACAGGGTGTCGTGGTACAGGGTGTCGTGGTACAGGGTGTCGTGGTACAGGGTGTCGTGGTGCAGGGTGTCGTGGTGCAGGTTGTCGTTGTACAGGGTGTCGTAGTGCAGGTTGTCGTGGTGCAGGGTGTAGTTGTACAGGTCGTCGTGGTGCACGGTGTAGTTGTACAGGTTGTCGTGGTACAGGGTGTCGTGGTGCAGGTTGTCGTGGTACAGGGTGTAGTGGTGCAGGGCTTAGTGGTTGTCTCACATGGTGTTGTGGTGCAAGGGGTCGTGGTGCAGGGTGTCGTGGTACAGGGTGTCGTGGTACATGGTGTTGTTGTCGATATACAGGGTGGTGGTGTTTCTTTATTGCACGGCGGTTTTACGGTGGTTTGACAATGGCAAGGTTCTTTCCGAACATGAGCCTCAGTAGATGCTGTAAATGCAGACAGTACAATCACAGCTGTGAACAGCAGCACGTTGTCTGCAAAGATAAAACCCAATGTTACTCTCATAGCCATAAAAAAAAAACTTTCACAGTTTTGGAAACTTACAAGCTTTCATTTTAGCAAAATTCCTATTGAAGAACTGTGGTTTCAAATCGAAAGCTTTAACTTCTCCACTGAATAATGAACTGCAGCTGCCCCTTGATTTTTATAGTCAACCGATAGGTTCTTATCTGGGACAATTGTTGCATAGACATGTTTGGCTTACATATGTAAGAAAAACATCGTGTAACTCATGTCATGGCCATTAGTAAATTAACTGCAAATGTTTAAATATTGTTGGTTACTGGGCGGCAAACATTTACCTAAAGAAGAACAACAATCAAAAATGAAAGTACTCTCGACGAAAGTGCGGTCAACCCGTTAATACTTTAGAATCTCCACAAGCAATTACACTGGGAAACAAAATTGAACCCTTTTCGAGCTACTGGATCCAAACTTGTCCAAGATAACAATAAGCAACTTATACTTTACTTAAGTACTTTTATATATATTAAAGTATTTTAAAAATTTAATTAAATACTAAATACTAAATAATAATAATAATTAAATAAAAAATAAATTATAATAAAAAATGTTCTGTTCTATATATTTTAATAAGCTTTTAGAAAAGGTAATATTTTTTTTTTTAATTGACTTTGTCATTCTTGAGATATCATGTAATATGTAAGCTAGCCTCTAAAAAAAGTTTTTGGTCCCAATAGTTTTTCAGCTGTTATCTAGTGTTAGTGTTTCAAAATGATATTGGCATTCTATATTTTTCAGGAGATAATATAATAAAATAATTAAATACAATTGTAGCTTAAGTAATTGTCGCATATTGATACCAAATAACTTGAAAATTACAAATGCTAGAAAATATTTTTATATCTTTGGGAACAAGCTTAAACATATTTTGTTGATAGTCTTGTCAGCCAGAAAGTGGCTTGTAAAATCAGTTCAAAGGATTTTGTATTGATATGTTAGTTGAGTTCCCCCTATTTCACAATTTCATTTTACAATTCCATTTCCATTTACCATTTTTTTTTTTCTTTCACATTTTGATTTTGGCCCTGCTGTTGGACTTGAGATCGTTGGAGCAAGCTGATGGTATTGACATTTGGCTCCGACCACTTGGCATGCCGAACGCAGTCTGTAAAATTGTTGAAATTGGCTGTTAACTGATTTTGGGGCATTGCTTTGAGCGTATTTTGGCCGTGGTCAAGAACAAAAAAAAAAAAACCAGTCACTTTATGACCGCGTCAGGATGTGTTAGGCCGCTGGCCAACACTGGACAATGGGACAACTGGACAGTTTTTGAACAACTGGAAATCTGGACAATAGAACAAGTAGCCAAGTGTCGGCCATTTGGCAGCCGATAAAAGTTCCCTGCGCTCTAAAATGCCAATGCGGCTGTGAAGGCGTGTCTAAATGAAAGTGTGTGTGTGTATCTGTGTGTGTGTGTGTGTATCTATGTGTGTGCCTCATAATTTTTGGGACATAAAATGTCGCTGATTTGGAGCAGTTGTCGTTACATTGTCACGTCCCAAAACTAGCACCTAAATAGTGCGGAATTTTGTGCGAAACTTTGGCAATTAAATGTGGCTGTTGCAGTTAAGATTTATGCAACACTCTTTCAGCTTTTTATCTGCATTTTATGCAAAGTAAAATCTAAAGTAACAATAAAATTGAAACAATAAAAGCAACACAATGGATTGTCCTTAGGTTAGACGAATAGTTTATCTATCTGTTTATAGTTTATTTATCTGTTGACAGATCACATATAACAGTTGAGTTCATTATCATATGTACCATTACGCTATTGATAATACACTGAAAAAAAAGACCAACTTCTAAAATCAAGAATATTCATCTTATTAAAATAAGATAATCTTAAGACCAAATTACTGAAACTAAAATTATTACTCTAAAAAATCATTTAATCTTAATTTAAGAATAAAAATCTTAAATTGTTAGGAAAGTATAAAAAGGCACTTTTTCGTATCAAACAAATGGTGGCACCGGGGCGCTCTGGTTAGAGAAGCCGCATCAGTTGTAAGGCAGTAGGCGGCGGTTCGAACCCCACTCATAACAAATTAAAATAACATTTATAAAATACTAAAACATAATAAAATGTAAATAAATCCAAATTTAAAAATAAAATATTATTAAAAATAATTTTTATTTTTATATATAATAATGTTAAAAATAATTTTTGTTTTTGATTTTAATTGTACGAACATTTATTCTTAAAATAAGAACTTGGTCTTATTTAAAATGTTCCTAAAATCAAGATATGCTCTCTTAATATATAAATTTTATGTTCTTAACGCATTTTTTAGACCAAAAATCTTAATTCTGAGACCAAAATCTTTATTTTAGAACCCTTTTTTTTTAAATATAATGTGTCATTATTTATGTACTATCGTTTGACCAGGTGTTTATCTACAACAATATAATTTTCCGCCAACACTATAAGTTTTATTTATATAAAACATTTACGATTGTCTCGTTACACTATCACACTTATTAAATGCATAATTTAAAGCGCATAATTTAGAATTTCAGTTAGACTTAAATGCTGGCCATAAATTTGTATTTATTGCTTCAAAAAATAATAAAATGTTGGATTTGTTCAACTTTTGTCCGCAATTGTTGCAAATATTCCATACTGAATATTTATGCATAAATTATTTCGTTTTTACGCCGAGTATTGTGTATTTTTCATACATCGCCATCATTGGTATCGTTGGTTGTGGGTGAATATCGTGGGTATTATGGGTTGGGGGTTGGAGGGCGGTGTTTTCGTTCATTCGGCTCAATTGTGTGCGACTAAGCCATTTGCCACGTACCATTTGAGTTATTGTTGAATTACTCATACGCCGTGTGACACCGGTAATCGATGGCGGCTGCCAATAACATTGCACTGCCTGACTGGAATGAGATTTGCGGCTTTGGTGCGTCATGAATTACAAAAATATTCACTGTGAACTCTTTGAAAAACTTTGACCTCATTAACCTTAAACTATATATGTATGCAACTACATTACTTTTGACTTGAAAAGTCTGACAAGGTACACTGAAAAAAAAGACAAACTTCTAAAATTAAGAAAATCCATCTTTAATATGTTGTTCTTAAAATAAGATTATTATGTTATTATTAAAATAACATTTATAAAATTACTAAAACAGAATAAAATGTAATTAAATAAAAATTATATAAAAAAATAATGAATATAAATAATAGATTTTATGTCCTTTATTTTTTAATTTTAGGAACATTAATTCTTCAAATAAGAACTTGGTCTTATTCAAAATTTTCTTAAAATCAAGATGTGTTGTCTTAATTTAAGAATTTCATGTTCTCGACCAAAAAACTTACTTCTAAAACCCAAATCTTAATTTTAAATCATTTTTTTTTTATCAGTGTAGAGCCATAGAAAAACATTTTTATTTGCCAACATTGAAATAGAAGCTATCAAGCTATCAAGTTCTCGAACACAGCAAAGCTTTAAGTAAATTACTTTAGTTTATAAAATGTTATATTTGTAAAATGTTTAATTAAAATAAAATTGTCTGTTATTTAAATAACTTCTTCAGCAATGCCGTCTAATTAGTTAATTTGAGCGCCAAATTGTCGTAAGCAATTATCGTTAACATGTTAACTAATTGACGAGACAAACTATTATTGAAGTGTTGCCAGCTTGTCATGCCAAAAAAAAAACATCTGGCAACACCAAACAATGTTTGTAATTGCACATGCTGCCAATTTTTGTTGTAACATGCTGCAACGAGTCGCAATTTGAATGCTTATCAGCTAATAGATACTTGAATGGCAACATGCAAAAACCATGTCTTATTATCTATAAGATACTTGAAATTCTTCTCCCTGACAGATTCCATAAGATACTCAAGCACGTAACTGCATTTTGCTGGTTGCAGTTCTGGAGCGAGTATATTGTTCGGTCCAACTGAATGTTTGGGGGCTAACTGAAGTCCTGCTAACTAAATTAGTTGAACGTGAATAAAGCACATAAATGGCGTTAACTTGACTAGTGCGTGTCAAAGTTATGGCCTTCATAATATGCACAAATGATATAGCTTAGATGAGAACACAAAACTAATCCGAAACATATATACACAAACACAAAAGCAAAGACAAGGACGAAGACAAAGACAAACAAGGACATGGCAATTTGTTGTATGCATATGAAGATGGAAATTAAATTAAGCCTACTAACATTCTATCTGACTCTGTGTGTGCGTGTGTGTGTTGTGTGTGTGTGTGTGTCATTGTTGTGTGCTGGCGTTGTGTCAACAAATTTTTCTTTGCTTCACATTGTAAAACTCATTAGGGAAGTGACCGGAAATCTAAGAAAATCTGCAAAGACACTAAAAGGATTCACACATGCTCAAGCTTTGTTTAACACCCACACACACACACACACACCAATCAACACACACACACACACACAACTAGGCACACGCACCGACATGGGCACTAGAGCAGTCATGCATATACTTCAATTTTTCAACAAAATGAGTGCACATTTGACAAAAAACACCTTCAGTGTCACGCCAGAAAGAGCAAAATCCCGACAGGACCAGAACATATGTGCTCCTGGGTGCCTTCTGTGTTCCATCTCCCTTTCTCTCTCCTCTCCTCTCCCCCTCAAACACAGCAGAGAAATGCCGGTGCTTGTAGGTTTTACACTTCACATGTTTTTTTATCAGCTCTTGGCTTTATATAGAAAATGCTGGCCAAAATCTTCAGGCAAGAAAATATAAAACTTTGCGCAAATTTGTACGACAGCAGACCGCACAGTGGTACAACAGACGATTGCCAGCATTTAAAATCTGAAATTAGCTTTTAATTTTAATTTATAGCATTTATCTTTATACAAAAATAATAAAAATTAATTCAATGTTTGTAGTTATTATGAAACTTAGCTGATAACAAGTAAATTATCTTTATTTTTATACCCTGAGCCCATTAAAAATGGGCAAAAAAGGGTATTATGTGTTTGGCAGAATGTATGTAACAGGCAGAAGGGGGCGTGGCAGACCCCCAAAAGTATATATATTCTTGATCAGGATCAACAGCCGAGTCGATTGAGCCATGTCCGTCTGTCTGTCCGTCCGTCCGTCCGTCCGTCCGTCCGTCCGTCCGTCTGTTTGAACGCGTCGATCTCAGAAACCATAAAAGCTAGAGACTTCGAACTTGGTATGTAGGTTCCTGGATACCATAGGCAGATCAAGTTTGTTTTAATTTTTGGATCGGTGCACTATATCATATAGCTGCCATAGGAACGGTACATCGAAAATGAAGTTTTAGTATGGAAAAGTTTCTTGTTTGTTGAGAAATCAGAACCAAACTGATAGAATATGCATCTGGGCTGGTATTATACATCCTGACCAAAATTGGTTAGAATCGGTTAACTATATCATATAGCTGCCATAGGAACGGTACATCGAAAATGAAGCTTTGGTATGGAAAAGTTTCTTGTTTGTTGAGATATCAGAACCAAACTGATATATGGTGCATCTGGGCTGGTATTATACATCCTGACCAAAATTGGTTAGAATCGGTTAACTATATCATATAGCTGCCATAGGAACGGTACATCGTAAATGAAGCTTTAGCATGGAAAAATTTCTTGTTTGTTGAGATATCAGATCCAAACTGATATATGGTGCATCTGGGCTGTTATTTTACATCTTGGCCAAATTTGGTTAAAATCGGTCTACTACATCATATAGCTGCCATAGGAACAATTGGTCGAAATTCAACCTAAGTGTAGAGGACCTGGGCTCAGGGTATCCTACTGTCGAGCGTGCTCGACTGTAACCGCCTACTTGTTTATTCTGTTTTTTTTTAAGAAATATATCAAAAAATAATTTGCATAAAAATGTTTAAGTTATAGATAGTATATAAATATTTATGTACAACATATTATTATAACATAACATATTAAAGCCATTTTTTATTTATTTTCTTCAATATGACGGAAGAGCTTATTCCTCAGAACTTAAACACTTGACTTATAAATTATACAATAAAAATGACGGCGAATAAATAAATAATAATAATAAATAATTAAATTCATGAATTTGCTTGTAACGTGGCAGGCTGGGAATCAAACCCTGTTTTTTATTTGAACTAAAAGTTTTCTACTATAAAATGAAAAACAGAATTATATATTTATACTTAGACAAAGAGTTTTTGTCTGACTTCTAAGCCACTGTGCTCCATTATTTTGCCTTGTGTGTGTGTGTGTTTTTGCAAACCTGATTTGGCATATGAGAGTGTGTGTAAGTGTGTGTGCCTAATTCAAGCTCATATTTTACAAGAATAACAAAATCACTGCATAGCTGACGTTGCCGGACACACTTTCAGTTTGAGTTTGAGTTCTGCACAGACAAGCAGACATTAGGGGACAGCAAAAGGATCAAGAGGAGGGGAAAAGAGGGGGAAAGAGAGGAGAAATCTGTAAACAAGAGACTAGACAGGAACATGGACAGGCACAGCCTAGAAGCAAGCAAACAAACGAGTTGGTTTAACAAACCCAACAGATTAAGAATTGTTCGATCGCAAAATGCCATGAAGCATTATAGTACAAAAATTAAAGAATTCAAATGAATTTAGAAAAAAATTTATATATAGGTATGGAAAAATTGACATTAATGAAAAAATATCGAATTTTTTCAAATAAGTAATATTTAATGATCAAAATGGTATTTCGCATGAAAATCGGTTGAGTTTTGACAAAGTTATGGTATATTGAAGTTTTTGAAAAAGTGTAAAGTGTAGATGGAAAAATATCGAATTTAAAAAAATGATTGAATTTTGATAAGAATAGTTGATACAATTTATTCAAAATTTGTTCTTAATCTATAAATTTAAAATATTAAATATTTATCAAACAAGGTTTGAGATCACTTTAACAAAAAAAAAAATAAGTTTAAGCACTGCATAATATACAGAGTATAATTACGTATACGACTATTGCACCAAATTACATATATTAATGTTTATAATGTTACAAGAGTATCAAAATGTGCATAAGTGAAGAACATTAAATATAGAAATGATAAAAATGCTATATTAAGCTACTTTTGCTTTGTCATTTGAATTCGTTTGTGCATTCAGAATATATTGGATAGTAAGAATATATATATATACATCTAAGATGCGTATGTGTTTCACTTTTTAACTTTACAAAGACTTTGTCCAAGTGAAAAGCATTTGCTTTCTGATCAAACATACATTCAATAGATTATTCTGCTGTGAAAATGTCAATGAAAAATAGGGAATTTACAAACAAAATAAATATACAAAAAACATAAAAGAGGAAAAATAAAAACACTGCAACAATTCAGTACACATAATTTCAGCAAAAGTTTGAAGCACTTCGGCCGTACAAATTGTTAAATAATTGCAGTTGCTCTTGTGCTTTGTTGTTTACTGTTGTTGTTGTTGTTTTTGTTGTTACTGTTTGTTGTTGCAGATTTTCCAGCTTTTTCATTTTTCACATGCAGCCGTCGCGTTTGTTTTTCCCCATGCAAATTTGCAAGTTGTTAGTTTTTATTATAGCCCGGTACTCGGTACTTGTCCTTATCGTAGTACTCTCGTAGTACTCATATTTCAGCCTAGGCTCTGAAATATACATACATATTTTTGATATACTTATATTATTGCAATTTGTTGCATTTCATGCTGCAGATACATATATTTCGTATTTCAGATTTCAGATTTCGTATCTTACTTGTTTTATTTTATTATTTTTGTTATTTGCTCGCTGCTTTGTCACGTTTTGTGTTTCGCATTTTGTTTTCTTTAAATTTTCGCCAGCTGCACAATTGCAGCAGGAAAGTTCAACCAAAAAACGCTCGAATGAAGTGTGTGTAAAGTGTCTAGGCAAGTGAAAGAGACAGAAACAGAGACAGAGACTGAGCATGAGAATGAGAGAGATAAAGATACAGATAGATATAGAGTCAGCAACTTCTGACCACGAGCTGTATTGGGTTGGAACAAGCTAAAGTCGCTGCCAAAGCCAACAATCTGGACAGCTTCAGCACAAAAGGACCGACGTAGTCAAGCAATTAAACTTTTGCAATAGCACTCAAGGAGGGAAGGGGGCAAGGGGTAGGAGGCATGAGGCAGCTATATTTGGAAATTTGTTGCACAATGCACACAACAATAACAAGCGATTTGCCGCACTTAAACACACAAACAAAACACAACTACTCCTTGATTTTATTCAATGATCAAATAGAAAGAAAAAAAGCGAATAAACAAAAACAACTGAAAATAATTTAGTGTACAATAATAGACTAAAAGATACCCCGTATGAAGTTGAAATTAAAATTTTATATAAATTAAAATTTTTTAATTTTTAGTTTCTTTCGTGACGCGGTAGATAGATTCGTATTTAGAATAAAGATACCCCGTATGGAGCTCAAATATAAATTTAATATAAATTTAAATTTTATAAATTTAAGTATCTTCATTGCGTGGTAGATAGATTCATATTTATAATTATATTTTTAGTATTCCATAATTGACTAGATTTTCTCCATATTGGAATAAATTACTAATTAAATATAAATTTATATAATAAGTATTTTTATTTATTTTTACTAATATAACAGAAATATGAAATTTAAAAAAAATTCTTTTGCACTTCTAGTTTTAACATTTTTTGAAAGTCTATCGAAAATGTGTAGCATACTTTTTGGAGTAATATAAATACAAGGTGACTTTATAAAGCCGCCACGCTTTTAATAAGGTAAAACTACAAGAGAATAAGTTGACACTAAATTTAGTAGAAAACTTGCTTTAATTAAACATATAATTATTTTTTTTAGAAAAAAAGCTCTTAAAAAGCGGTAAAATTCAAATTTTTTAAGCAGAAAGAAAATTGAATAGATTTATTTTTTTTTAAAATTTTTTGTTTTTGCGTATTCAGATAATAGCTTATATATATATGATATACCCCTTACAGTCATTGAGTGTAGAGTCTAGAGCGCAGTTGAAAAACTTATAAAAGTTCTTTCATTGTTGAGCATTTTCTAACTTTAACTTATTTCATCTTCTTATTTTGGTTGTTGTCGCTGAATTTTGGGCAAATTAAATTGTTGTGTATATGAGACGTTCTAAATGATACAATATTCTATTTGTAAAATATTTGTAGCGTGACTAAGCAACGAGTTTCAAACTAGGCAAATGAAAAAGTTTCTTTATGATTACACGTATTATATAAAAAAGGCAAATCTGTTAACAAATTCGTGTATTGTATTATATTGTATAGGTCTTTTGTATGCGATTCTATGAAAAGTTTAACGAAGCGTATTTGCTGTGCTCACGTGTCGTATTAGTAATATTTTCACAATGAGAACTTAATAAGTGGCGTGCAAATGAAGTGAAAAACAACCCAATGGCAAACTGTTAATTGTAACCAGGTTGACCAGGTTGAAAACAAACCGATTTCATTGCATTACTCGGCTGCCTTTCTGTCAACAATTGGCCACAATTTTCATGCGCATTTAATTAAAGTCACTGCAAATTCACCTGGATTGACCCAACACTCTCTTTCACTACCAGTCTGTCTTTCTGTCTTTGTCTCTCATTGCCAAGTTAATGAAAAATACACAGACACACACACAGATACAAAGGCAGCTGTGAAACTGTGCCAGGCAACATATTGATGAGTGTGCAAACAAATTGATAAATGCAACAAGAACAACACACACAGAGAACTGAGCTAAGGAGCAATAACAATGGCTACAAGATAGCGTCTATGAGTCTGACCAAAGAGAGATGGACACAGAGAGGAGAGAGTGAGAGAGTAAGAGAAAGGGTATTGAGTTTGTTCAGCTTGCCAAGCTCATCCAAATAGATTGTCCTTCCATGCTGTTTCCTCGCCTGGCAATTGCAAAAGTGCTGAATGTGCTTTCAAGTCGGCAGGTGGTTTTACAAATAGCTCCCGGCTTCTAACGCACACTCTGCTATATCCTTTGCTGTCGCTCATTTAGTTCAGACACACTCTCACACACACACACACACACACACACACACACAGAGGACTACACTGAAACAAACCCCACTTACAGCCATTGATTATACTGCTGAGAGCACGCGTTGATTGATATCCTCACTCGGGCTAATTGAATGAACGCTCTGCTGATAGCCTGTTTAGTCCTCTCCTTCATCCATTGTCCAGGCGTACTAACTCCAAAGTCTTGTTGCAATACGCGAATGCAATAATCCTTCCTCTTTTCTCTTCGCCTACACCTGACCGTGAATTAAAATTATATTTCCCATATATTTATACCCTGAGCCCAGTGAAAATGAGCAAAAAGGGGTATAATGAGTTTGGGGGAATGTATGTAACAGGCAGAAGGGGACGTGGCAGACCCCCAAAGTGTATATATTCTTGATCAGGATCAAAAGCCAAGTCGATTAAGCCATGTCCGTCTGATTGTCTTTCTGTATACGCATGGACAAAAATAGTGTTGCCTACTTTTGTGGGCAAAAAAGTGTTGCCTCCTTATATGGGCAAAAAATAGTGTTGCCTACTTCTGTCTGATTGTTTGTTTTTATTTTTGGATCGGATCACTATATCATATAGCTGCCATAGGAACGATACATCGAAAATGAAGTTTTAGTATGAAAAAGTTTTTTATTTGTTAAGATATCAGAACCAAAGTGATAGAATATGCATCTGGGCTGGTATTATACGTGCTGAACAAATCTGTTTAAAATCGGTCAACTATATCATAAAGCTGCCATAGGAACAATCGGTCGAAAATCAACTTTCTGTATAGATTACCTGGACACAGGGTATCCTACTGTCGAGCTGTTTTGAGTATTTAGTACAGATATTCATATTTTCAATTTATCAATTACACAAATTTTGTCCAGACAATGGCAAACGCTTCCCTCTTCTCACTTCTCTGTCCGTAATACATATTTCAAAATTCATTACATTTTTCAGCGTGGCGTCTCGCTTTGTGAATAAACAAATAGTGCATTCTATATGTTGTAGTTCTTTTTGTTGGCATTGTACTCGAAATTCTTGTTAATTTAAAATGCGGCGATTGCATATTAAATATGTTCAACAACCATATCGTTTTATACAACAGACTAAAGACAGATAGATAATTCAGTAAATACTTTAGTAAAGAATTAACTTATGTTTTTTTGCATATTGCAAATATTGTATGCATTTTAGTTCATTTGGATTTGCTATGCTATTAAAAGTTCTAAGCAGATCTTTTAACTGATTAAGAAAAAATATAAATTCATATAAGACAACGAAATGTTAAAGTTATCTATTCACAAAATTAATATTGATGAACTAAGCCAAATTGTATATAGTAGTAATGGTGTAATTAAATTAATAACTTTATGAATTTGGATCATATCATATTTAGAATTAAAAACCATAACTACATTTTTTATTCGATTTCACTGGGATATGTTCGACTTATTATAATATTTTGTATATAATTAAATACTTATTGAATGCATTTTATAGATATTATGTATTTTTGCTAAATCACTGACGGAATTCTACAAGTTGTCAGGTTTTTAATAACAAATTGTAATTACCTTTCATTTTATTGCATTAGTTGAAACGACAAGTTTAATCAAAACATCTCAAGCTACTTATGTATTTGAAGTTCAGTGTGAGCTTTTAACTACCCCATTTATCGATTTTTAGGGGTTCCACTAAGAGACGTTTAAAAAAATAAAAGAAAAATTAGAAATATTGACAACAGAGGTCTTAGAATTTTCGAGTTCCGACATTTGTGAGTTAAAGATACTTAGGTAATTGCAAGTTTGGCTTACAGGACGTGGAATGTAAGTGCTCAAAAATCCTTAACAGACATTGACGAATCAGCTGTTGAAGTTGCTCTTTTACTTTTCTTTCCCTCACTCTTTTGCCCTGTCAACTTTGTCTCTTTCTAAACATTTAGTTGTAGCATAACGATAAATGAATAAAAAATAAATGTGACTTCTTAGTCAAAGGACCAAATGTAACCATTGTCATTGTGTTTTTACTACACATCTCTGTGTGTGTGTGTGTATGTGTGTGTGTGTGTGTGTGTGTGTGTGTGTATGTGTGTGTTGAGTTCAAATCCGATTATGTGAACAAAACGCGTTCCGCGCGCGAATTACTGTCGAGAGAGATAAAATGCAACATTATTCTTTCGGTCATGCCGTTGGCCATTGAAGTTGACGTCGACGTTGTCCTTTTACCCCCTAATCCACTCCGTCTTTCGCTCCGCCTCAACCGTTTGCATCTAAATAACCCATATTACCTAACGGACCTACATAACACACACCGCAATGTCAACGGAGTTTTAACAGCGGCAACTACAGAAATTCCCCACATACGTGTACTCGTAGAATGATGAACGACGAAGAAGAAGAACGAGTTGAATGTGGATGAGGAGTGCAAAAGATTCCACGACGCATAGCAGATAGTAGGAGAGACTGTAGTCGAAAGAACCCAACCGTAAGAGACCCTGTACTTATTCTGTAAAAAACAGGGATCGTTTTCATTAAAAGTTTTACTTTAAAAATCACTCTTTAATGACTATATAATGATTTTCTTCACCGATAATCCGATATAACCATTATTTTTGAGTTTTATTTATTTTTATTTATTTTTTTGTTTTTTTGATCAAAAACAATCATTATTTTTTTTTTATCAAAAATAATCAATTAAAAAAAAAATAATGACTACCAAGTGATTTTTTTATTAATAAAAAAATAATCAATGCTTAAGATTTTTAATTTTAAGATTCATATTATTGTTGCTACAATTTAAAATCAAACTTAATTTGCTCAATTTGATATACAGGAATCCACGGAGAGACAGATAGATGCTGATCAAAAGTATATATAAGTATGTGACATATCTAAAAGACCCTTTGTAGCTTCTAAGTACAGGGTCTCAAAATAACAGAAAAATAATGGAAAATGTTGTTGGGTTGAGGGGGAAAATGAGAAACGAAAACCAAATGAAAAACCTGTGGCAATTGTATGCATGGCCGCCATTTAGACAAGTTGAAGCGAGTTATAAAATGCTCGAGCTTTTATTTATAACGACATCACAAATTAATCTTGCATAATGTGCCGTGTGCTGCATCCGCGATTTCGACGCTGATGTCGGTGATGTGGTGCAAACAAAAACAAAACAGCTTATCCTTTCATGAAGTGCTTACTTGGATTTCACATACCCAAGCACACACAGGTAAACACAGGTACACACACCCACGCACCTACACACCTGATATATAACACATGTGAGTGCAAACAACAGGCGGCAAATTTAGTTGGAATGTTCTCAATAAAGCAAAAGTATGAAAACAGTAATCATAACTTTCAAATACCCTTTACATACCATACATACCATTGATATTTTATCAAAAACTTTGACTTCTGATAACTTCATCAAAAATTAACCGATTTTCAAGTGGAATGTCATTTTGATCATGATTTGACCTCTAAATTCATTCTGCATTCAAATTTTGTTCATTTAGAAAATTTTATTATTTTCGACCAAAATTTGATTTTGATGATAAGGGGGGACCCTATGAAATTTCGAAAATTCAAAATTTTAAATCTCAAGTTTTCACTTTTAATCAACTCCTTATATCGTTATTAGTATAAAACAACACTTTAAACTTGATTCTGAGACCTTTCATTATTTTGTAAAAAATCATGTGAAATTGAACAAAATTTTGGACTTGTAAAGTGGCTAAGTCCGCAGACTGACCAACTTCAAACTGTCATAACTTTATCAAAACTGAACCGATTTTCAAACGGAATGTCATTTTGATCATTATTCGGCATTTTAATTCACTCTGCATTTAAATTTTTATCATCTAGAAAATTTGATATTTTTTTGATACTAAGCCATTTATCATCCAATTTTCCATACTTACACCTTGACATTTTTTCAAAAACTTTGATCTCTCCTAACTTCATCAAAAATAAATTATTTCTGATATTTAGTCTGATAATTGGAAATTTTAAGAGTTACAAATTTATAAAAAGTTACTTAAACTCTTTAGATTTTCTAGCACATCCTTAATAAGATCAGCAATTGAAGTATTTACTCAAGTAATTTCCCGGATAAATGTCAAATAATTAAATCAGAATTAATGATAACGGCAATTCCATTTTATACCGTAAGTAATTGTCTGGGTAATTGAAAGTGACGACATTGTTATAAATTTAAATTTGCCGCCATCGGTTCGTTCGCTTGGCTACTTTTGTCGGGTGGACGTGCTCAGAACTTTCCTTCTTGGCCATGGCTCAAAGTCAGCCACATCGTTGGCATTGTCGCTCCATATCCATCTCGCTCGCTCTTCGTCTCCCCGTCGTCCTCCAGTTGCTACATCTACATCTTTACTCCTTTTCCACACCAAATCCCTCTTCTGTTCTCATCTCTTTTACGTGTGTGCTTTTCTCAGTGTGCGTTCATGAAAAATTACAACTCTCAGTATCAGGCGAATTGTGCGATAAATTCTACTGTATACACACACACACAAACACACTCACCCACACATTCTCACGCACACAAATGAGTGTGTGTGTGTGTGTGTGTGTGTGAGTGTGTTTGAGGCAGTCAGGTTAATTTTGATACTCGTTGCGTGTAGGATAATTCATTGCTTATTATCTTTTTTGAGCTGCAATTTTTTTCGGTGGGTTCAAGCGGTGCCTGAAGGGAGTATACTATATACAGGTGTATGTTTAGGGGGTATACCTTTTTTTTTTGGTTGAGTTTTGGGGCATGCGGTGAAGATAGCAAATGCTTTATTAATTTAGTGTGTGCCAGGGCAGCAATATATATAGAGAGACACACACGAACTACGGTAAAGTGACCGCCCAAGCAAACCAGCCGACAAGCATTCACCCACACGGCTAGAACAAGAACGTGTTGGACACACAATCGAGTCTAATGATTTATGAACCGAACGCGCGCCTCACCACAAGGACCTCAGCCTGGTCCTCGCCCTCGTCCTGGTCCTCGTCCTGGTCATGTTCTCCTCCTCATCGTCATCCTCGTATGTGGGCTTTTTGCTGCCAGCCAAATCCTTTTTGATACCCTTGCAGAAGGTTTTACAATATTGTCCAGAAATGTGTAACATATCAATGGAAACGTTGTCAATCCCATTAAGTATATACTTATATATTCTTGAACAGGATTCGATATAGCATTATCCATCTGTTTGTTTAAAACTATCTTTATGAAACTTGGCAAAGTTTCTTTTTTTAGGCTGCAGTCAGTTTATATGTTTAAAGAGGCCACTTCAGATAACCCTATCATATAGTTCTTATAGGAACAATCGGTCGAAAATCAACCATTTGTGTAGACTGTTTATGACTTTAAGTATGAAAAAAGTTTGTATTTTTTCGAGATTATAAAAATGTCAATCTCACAGATTATAAAAATATTGTTGTCTTAAGCATTCTGACTTAATTTGAGTAGAATCGGATTACTATATCATCTATAGATGCCATAGGAAGTATAGGTCCAAAATCAATCTTTGGTATTAAAAAAATTGTTGTTTCATTAGATATTTCATCTATTCTCTCAAATTGTGTCTTTGATATTGCTATATATAGTACACTCTGCACAAATTCATATTGTTTGTCACAGAAACGTTCAGTCGAAAATCAAATTCAGGTCGCTGTAAGGGCATAAAATCTTCAGCGTGTCAAAGATAATCCTTCTTTCTTCTTTTTTTCCCTTCCTTGAATGCTGTCTCAACCACAGTCCCTGCCTCTAGCTCTGACCTGGCCTATGATATATGAGAGCGGAGTTTACCGACTGCTTAAATGAATTTTTCACGCTGCCGGTGCCTATTTTTCGGGGGTGAAGAATAGGGGACTTTTCCTTTTTAGTTTGCTTTGTGCCATTCCACGCTGTTGACTCGGAACAAAAGTCAACGTGTTCCACACACACACAGAAGAAGAGCCTAGAAAATGGAAGACTAGGAGAAGACTCAGTTTATGTGACAATTATGGGTCATTTGTAGGACGAGATTGGGAGGGGGGATGAAGGTAAATCTATTTGTAGTAGAGAATTTGATAAACTTGAGGCTGTCGCTGTTGCTGTTGTAAATTTTATGGCAATTAATGGGCTGTGTCAGTGTCTGTGTCTGTGTCTGAGTCTGTGGCTTTTGCACCTGACTGATACAGGACATGCACTTTATGACCCCCGTCAATTGGTCTTTGTGCATTGCTGCTAACATCAAATAATAATTGCATTATCTACATAGTATGGTTATAAAATAAATTGATTGTGATGCTTCAATATTGCATAATACATGTACACTGAAAAAAAAGACCAGCTTCTAAAATCAAGAACATTCATCTTAAATATTAAGATTATTTTAAGACCAATAAAATGTAAATAAATCAAAATTTAAAATTTAAAAAAATTATAGATATAAAAAAATAATTTTTATTTATTTTATTTTTTGATTTTAACTTTAAGAACATTTATTTTTAAAATAATAACTTGGTCTTATTTAAAATGTTTTTAAAACCAAGATGTGTTCTCTTAATTTAGGAATTTTATGTTCTCGACGCATTTTTTAGACCAAAAATCTTAGTTCTGAGACCAAAATCTTGATTTCAGAACATATTTTTTTATCAGTGTATGGTACGCTTGTCAAGAGAGCAGACAGGATGTTGTCTGATTGATACGTGCGGTGTAACCGAATTGTCGACCACACTGAGTGAGAGAAAACATGGTCAAGTGGATGGCGCAAATTGAGTGAATTAACCAACGAATATTGTGCAAATTATGGTTTCATTGATTATATTCATATATGGTCTAAGTTAAAGACACTTAATGTAAGAACGATCAAAATAACTTTAAACTGCAAAGTCACAGCCTTCGAATCAGCATCGAATGAATAATGAAGAGCTCCCTTTGATGTATGCTCAACGATTTCCGAGTGGAATTCCTCATTCTTTGTTTCGCAGGAGCTCATCACGAGATCAGCTATATATATATGATATGGAAAACAATAGATCCTGGAGCTTTCCAGCCGTACTGTGATTCGGTCTATTTCTTGTGTGCAATTGAATTCATTTTTTTGTATCATGATTAACTGCAAACATGTATGCAATATCGATTCCTTAAACGTGGCAAATAAAATGGAATGACTATCGTCTATAAACAGACTCACGGGCTCTCCAATATCAGTAATTGTCGAACGTGTCTTCACAAATGTCTCCAAATCGATCAAAGATCGGCAAATGCGTTTCAGCACTACATTTCCAGTTATCAGATATTGACAACGATCCGGCAACGCCAGTCCGATTGGTATTTGGGTTGAAAACATCACCATCAACTGGAAAACCAACAAATGCTTTAACAAGTTCCATTTGAATCCTTTCATCAATATAGTTGAATTCTACAAAATATTTAAATTTGCTATCAGACAACTGAATCGATTCAATCTTATTTCTGATTTGGAATTGTGATTTTTATTTACTTTCATCAAATTTAGAAAAAGTTAAAAATATTTCAACTTCATATAAATTTCAACAATTCAAATTCAGTTATATTAGTTAAAATATTTGGTCACACTCCCAATTCGATATTTGCATCAGTTATACTGATTTAAAAAAAAATTTTGCTTGTGAAAATGCTTGTGATTACTTTCATTTATTCTCAATACTTATTTTGGCAATTATTCTGATTTATTAAAATTATATTTTTTCACAGAATCTTACATTGCTCTGCAAAACCACGCACTTATCAATACTTATTATTTTATATATAAATGTATGAAATATATATATTTTGATACCTTGCACATTAAGTATACGCAATGGCATTTTCACTTCCTTGTGAGAAACTGCAGCTGCAACTTGAAAGTGCAACTTGGAGCAAGTTGCTGTGTCATCGAGTGCTTACTTACTTATAAAGCACAGAGCTAGTGAAAAATGGGAGATATAAGGATACACTGATGAAAAGAGCTGTTTCTAAATTTATGAACATTCGTCTCAAATATTAAAATTTTAAGGCCCGGAAATAAAAATTTCTGTCAAACTTCATATAAAACAGGTAATCTTCAATAAAAGTTTATTTCCTAACAATTGTTCCTATGGCAGAACCTGCATACCAAGTTTGAATTCTCTAGCTCTTATGGTTTCTGAGATCGACGCGTTTAAACAGACGGACACAGAGTAGTAGGCAACACTATTTTTGCCCACATAAGTAGGCAACACTATTTTTGCCCATATAAGTAGGCAACACTATTTTTGCCCACACAAGTAGGCAACATTATTTTTGCCCACATAACTAGGCAACACTATTTTTTTCACCCATATAAGTAGGCAACACTATTTTTGCCCATATAAGTAGGGAATAAAACGAAATAAATTCCTGAAGAAATGATCTTAAAAAAAGTATTTCTTAAAGAATTTTCTACTTTCGATGCAAGTTTAAAAATAGTAACAATTAAAAATTGCATCAAGCGCCAAAATATTTTTTATAGTGCAGTGCACTTTTGGTACAACTTCATAATTCAAAAGTTTTGTAAATGTCATGGACATGGCTAAAGCCATAGCTAGAGAAAAAGGTGCATGTAAGAACTAAGCGAACGCATTTTACGGATACTGAAATCATTTATTAAGGCATCGATGACATTTGACATATTTCAAGTTGCACTTACTCAGCTATTAAAAGCACCAACAGCTGGCGACTAGAAAAATTATCTGTCGTCCTCGAAAGTTTCTCGAATGTCCAGCTGGAGTCCGTGTCTAGTGTTTGTGGTGTGTGTGTGTTGTGTGTGTGGTGTGTGTGTGTGTGTGTGGTGATGGTTGTCAACTCAAGTGGCTACTTAGTTGTGGCACCATCATTAGCTTTCAACTTTGCAAATTGAATTTAAAAACGTTTAAGCGTGCTCCACGACGAATTGAGATGTTGATGTGACTTGTCCAAACGTGTATCAACGTGTTTCGCTTTTCGAGTTCCTCTTCATAGCTCGTTGTGCTATTTACTTAAGCCTCAACTTTACTTTTATGCCAATAAAAAAAAAAAAACAAAAAAACAAAAAAATGTACGTTGCGAAACAACAACAGCAGCCACTTTCAGTTTGAGTTTGAGTTTGTGTTTCACTCGAGTTCCGCTCGTTGGGGATTTGTTTCATGTTTAAAGTTCACTTTAAGTAGCTTAAGCGGCAGCATCAAAAACTTGACGGCATGTAGTTAGTTTTTATGCACAGCACACACAAACTTGGCCATTAGTTGATAAATGGGCAAAGGCTTTAAAAAGACTGTGGAACCACCCTGCACCACCCTCTACCACCCTGTACCCCCCTGTGCCACCCTGTACCACAAAAGCAGAGCCACAGTAGCTATCCGAAAAGTCGGTCGTGAGTCGCTTTTAATGAAGCGTTTTGGGCGCATATTTTAAGCTGCCATATATACCCTATATACTATGATATATACATATATATGTATAAGTATACACTGTTAAAAAAAAGATCTAAAGTTAAGATTTTGGTCTCAAAACTAAGATTTTTGGTCTACAAATTGCGTCGAGAACATAGAATTCTTAAATTAAGAGAACACTTCTTGATTTTAATAACATTTTAAATAACACCAAGTTCTTATTTTAAGAATAAATGTTCTTAAAATTAAAATAAAAGAATAAATCAAATAAAAATTACTTTTAAAATCCTTTTTTTTTTCTATTCTTAAATTTTGATTTAAAAATGGTATTTTAATTTGTTACGAGTGGGATTCAAACCGCCGCCTACTGCTTCACAACTGAAGCGGCTTTTTTAACCAGAGCGCCACAATGCCACCATTTGTTAGATACGAAATAGTACCTATTTATACTTTCCTACAAATTTAAGATTTTTATTCTTATATTAAGATATTAAGATTTTTAAGATTAGAATTCTTAGTTTTAGTAATTTGTTCCTAAAATAATCCTATTTTAAGAACAACATATTTAAATTAAATGTTCTTGATTTATGAAGTTGGTCATTTTTTTCAGTGTATACACTCTGGTATATATATTTGTATAAGTATACACATATAGTATATACACATAAACTTTCAACAAAAGTTGGCCAACCAACAAACCCGGAAGTTGCCAAAATGACGAAAAGTCTATTATTTGTTGTTCGCTGCCTGTTTCGTTGTTGTTGGTGTTGTTGGTGATGTTGTTGTTGTTGCGAAGGCGCATTGAATTGACACGCCGCAATTGTTGTTGCTGTTATTGTCCTCGTTGTTGTTGCCCTCGTTGTTGCTGACAAATTTAATTTAAATCAACGACAGGCCAAGACAAGTGAAGTAGCAAGTGAAAATCGCTGATGAAATCAAACTCAGCCATCATTCAATCCACAATCTACAAAACTTAACCTCAACCTCAAACTCAAATTCAAATCCTAAACAGTCAAATACTTCAACTGAAAGTCAAAGTCGAAGTTCAGTTCAAATCGTGAACTCAGCACAAAGGATCAAAATTGACATGACGTTGCCAAGAGCTAAGTAGCAACAACAACAACAGCAACAACAACAATAACAACATCAGCATTAACAATGCTCAAGTTGTAAATGCCAACAAGTTGACAGATTTATTACACTGTGCGCTGCAAACTTAATGACCCAAATCCCCATACCAAATGTTAATTGTAATATTAACACTAACTTATTTCGAATTTAACATTCTAAGTTTTTACACCAACTTAACTATAAATTAAAGCATATAAAAAGAAGAATATAAATAACTTTTTTATAGTAAAATCTCTTTCTACTTAACTACAAATGATAGCTCTTTAAAACTTTTGAGCCCTTAGTACAATGCATTAAGATTAAGTAGCAGTCATTAAAGCATTTACCAAAGCGTCACAAAATGCAATACAAAATCGAATAAAGGGAAATCAAAAGGCGACAGAATCAACCAAAAAAGCCTCCAAAGACGATGGAATAAAATACACATAATATATTATTGAACGCCAAATTCGAAAGCATGATAAACTTTTACTTTAAATTTTTATTTTTCAAACCATTTTTAATTATAAAAATTTATTTATATAAAAACAAAACAAAAAAAATTATTAAATTTCAATTTTTATATAAAAATCAAACAATAAATCCTATTTTTTAATATTAATTAGTATTTATTTAATATTTATTCCTAATATTGATTTTTATAATAAATTGTTTTGATTTTCAAATAAAAATTGTAATATAATTATTTTTCATGATTTTTATAAAATACAACAATTTTCAAAATTAAAAATGATATTTTTCAAAAAATTTAAAAATAAATATTATATTTCAATATTATGATTTTAATTATATAAATTAATTTTAATAACTTAAAATCTTTTTTTTTCCAAAAATTAAAAAATTATTATTATAATTCAGTTTTAAAACAAAATAAATAATATATACGGTTCAAATAACTAAGGGAAAAACTAAATTGAATCTATTTCGCTTTACTTATTTTGTGGATCATACAGATCATATAAATTGTAAATATTATTCTAGTTGCAAAATGTTGCAGCTGGATTTTCGTTGAGTGTATGAAAATGTCATGAGTATTGTCGTGAAATTTGTCATTTGCATGAAATACGAAATTGAAGGGAATTGCAATGCGTGCACTGCCAAAATCATAACCAAGAACGAGAACAAGATAGTTGAATGGAATGGGAATGGGAATGGACTGGGAATGGACTGGGAGTTCAACCGCAAGAAGAAGAGACTCCTTCTGTTGTGAGTCTTCTTTCAGTACATTTATGTCAGCAATTCCTTGGCGACAGTTCCACATCCCAGAGGCAATGATTGGGAATGGGAGACAGAGCCAACAGTTGGTTGACTGTTGGGTTGATGGTCTATTGGATTGTTCTGTTGATGTTGTTGGGTTTGTCGTCCTGGTCACGATGTCGAAGTACAACAAATAATTAAACTGCGTGCATGTGTCGTCAATTCCATTCAGTGTGTACACTGTATATATATATATATGTATATCCACACACTAAGAATGTGACCCGTTACCATTCCAAAGAGTCGTGTCTATTCATTCCCAGGGTCATGATGTCGATGTTGGGCTGTAAATGAAGCTGCTTGATGGCGCCCCATTGGCAACCTTTAAATTTACAAATTAATTTCATGTTACAAGCAAATTCGTAAACAAGTCTTAATGTGCACTAAAGCGTGTTACCATCGTGCCAACGAGGCGTACCCAATAGCCACCCGTAACCCACTGTGATCCCAACCCGGATTGTTCCTACCACCCACCAAATAATGTTGGGCGCCCGCCAGACACGAATTCAGCATTTATCTAGCGCCACTTGAACTGTTGGCGACGACGACGACGACGTCGCTGACGAAGGACGAGCTAATTTTAACGCCTCTTAAGCGCACAGTGGTGCCAATATACTCAATCTATCAGCCAATCCTAAACTAAGTCAACGGATAAGCCACCAGTCAAAAATAAGCTACATTTGTCAATTAAACTTTATGTTATTCCCAAAAAAATACTTCATATATTTCTATATATAGAAACTCATTAATTAATACAATTTTTATAATAGTATAACCCATTTATTTGTGTTCTTTAATGTTTGCCAAGTAAATAAATTTCTTAAATTTATATTGAATTAATAATACTTGAAGTTTTAACCAGGTATAGACTTTTCTTAAGTTTTATTTTGATCAAAAAAAATAAAAATCATTTATAATCATTATTTTTGAGTTTTATTTTTTAGATTAAAAATAATCATTATTTTTTTAACTAAGGTCCCTGTTCTTAACTATTTATTTTGCTTTAATTATTTATTTATTAATATGCTCAAGAATATTACAAAGTCACAATTTTCCTCTACCCTCAAATTCTTCATAAATATTGATTAAAATTCCTTCAAATTCAGAAATATATTACTTAAGAACTTTATATATTTTTTAGATCCTCTTTGAATGTTGAGAAAACTATTAATGTTTCAGTTTTGCACATTATAAATTATAAATTTATAAGCAAATATGTCAACAATTATAAGTATAAAATTGACGACCGTTGTAAACCACAACAATAAACACATGTTGTCTAGACTATAATAATTAATATTGTGCTTACAGTCTATTCTTGTGGTACATTATTTGACATACTGGCACACAAATAATATTTTGTTTATGTTTCTATATATGCATAAATCAAAGCAAAGTAAGTGTAAATAATCATAAAACTACATAAGTTAAAATTAAATAGTTTTCAACAAATTTAATTTAAGTGTTTGCTCTTTATCAAATCAATTAAAATTAAAACACTTAACAGGCGATAACAGACGCACATATGACTGGTTAATTTATTTTAATAAATGCAATAAACCAATTTAATGAAGTCTGAGAGTGACTCACTGTGCAGTGATTCGTTGGGACTGACTGTCAACAGTGTTTGGTATGGTTTCTATGTACCAATTCTATGTTCTCATGCCCATGCCCATTTCCATTCCCATTCCCATTTCCTTCATCACATCTTCAGCAACTGATGTTCTGATTTTGCTACTTCGTGTTGTCGTTGTTGTTGTTGCTTTATGTAGATGTGTGAAGATGGTGGGACATGTACGAGCACACTGATAAAAAAAAATGTTCTAAAATTCTAAAAAAAATTCAAAAAATCAAGATTTTGGTCTCAGAACTAAAATTTTTGGTCTAAAAAATGCGTCGAGAATATAAAAGTCTTAAATCAAGAGAACACATTTTGGTTCTAAGAATATTTAAAAAAAAAACATGTTCTTATATTAAAATTAAATTTTTTTAAAATTAAAGTCATAAAAAAAATTATTTTTTATAATAAAAAAAAAATATTTTTCTATATTAAAAAAAATATTTTTTATAATAAAATAAAGTAATTTTTTAAATTTATAATTTTTTTTTTTTAATTTTGATTTATGTACACATTTTATTCTGTTGTAGATTTAGTAATTTTAAAATGTTATATTTATTGGTTACGAGTGGGATGCGAACCGCCGCCTACTGCATCACAACAGAAGCGGCTTCTCTATCCAGAGCGCCACGGTGCCACCATGTCTTTGATAAGAAATAGTGCCTATTTATTCCTTCCTAACAATTTAATATTTTCAATCTTATATTAGGATTTTGTTGATTAATAATCTTAGTAATCTTAGTAATTTGGTCTTAAAATAGTTTTATTTTAAGAACAAAATACTTAAGATGAATGTTCTTGATTTTAGAAATTGGTCATTTTTTTCAGTGTATGTTTCGAGTTGTGGCAATCCTATTGCCAGGGGTATGTTCAAATTTGTTTCAATTCCATTCAGCCCACATGATGTGACACGTAAGCGGCATGAAGTCATGCCTCCATGAGGGGAGACTTTGTCAGTCTGCGAGTCGGGACTGTTGTTAATATAAAGAAGGTAATTGAGATAGAGCTGAGGCTGAGAAGCTTTGAGGTGTAGGTGAATATGGAAGTGGTAGGTGGAAAGATGGAGAGACAGGGTGTGTTTTTTTTGGGGCCCTTGTCTGGAACTTGATCAAATTAATCAAGTACATTGAAGGGCACTTGTGATTTTCTGCTGATTCAACATTGGGCTATAAAAACATGCGTGGTCCAAGTCCAAGCCAAGGCACTCAACCGTTATTGAGGGGCCAAAGGCGAGACAATGAATCCACATAAAAATAATAATTGGAAATGAAAACAATTTTCATGGCCTGTGCGCAATGAAATAGCACAAAAAAAAAAACGAAGAGTCTGAATCTCGTAAGTAATTTCAATTGGAGCTTCAGGTGCTACATTACATACATAAATAAATACATATATTTATGTTATACCTACAATATATAAATATGCGATACAATAGCATGTAAGTCCTTTGTCCTTTTGACCTTATGTGTCGATATCTTTGAAAGCAATTATCGCGCCTTTCAAGCAAAATTGACTGCAAAATAAGCAAAGATGCCAAAGGACAATGCCAATCGAAGCCATTCAAGCTCATAATGCGCTTATCAGTGGCACGCACACAAGCCAACTTGCCACTTTGCCACTTGCCACTTGCCGCTTGCCACTTGCCACTTTGCCACTTACCAGTTGCCAGTTGCCAGTTGCCAGTTTGGCTTTGCGACATTTGTGGCGTTTGCATATGCATGAGGCCCATGCGGCGTATGCGCAATGTTTTGTATAAGAACAACAACAACAAGACAACAATAACAAAAGCTACAGTTACTGTTACCGTACAGTTATTGTAACAGGATCGCTTGTAACAATTACCGAGTCGCAAGGCAGAGGAGCTGAAACAATGCCTGGCGGCAATAAAAACGCAAGCCATAAAATGAATTTTTATGCCACATTTTCGCAATGCCTGCAGCATTGCGCCCATAAGTGTGCTACCTTTTTTCCCTTTTTTTTCCTTCTTTTTCCCTTCCTTTTCTCTGCTGCAGCACCCAAAAATCTTCGTTGCAAGACAATGATCGAGCATATGGGCTCTGAGGAATGTTTTGTGACAGCGAAGATCAACTAATTGTTCAAACTGTTCAATTAAAACTTGTAGTTTATTTGAAATTTGATTTAAAATTGAAAACGTTTTTTTCAGTATTTCGACAACTTGGCATACAAAGAGGAAATCTCTAAATATATTTATAACTTTTTCTTAATTTTTTTAAATATTAAATAATTATTAATAATTTTATTTTTAAACATATAATAATTTCTAAACTTAATTGATATAACTACAAGCTTGATTCAACTCCTTGGCATATATGAACATGATATTTGGATACTGCAGATCTAAAACAAAATCGTGTAAACTTGATATATATGTATGAAATTTTCTTTAAATAGGTAAATTATATAAATTATATAAATCACAGTTGTGGCTGTTAAAAGCTGTAAGTTAGTGTATATGCAAGTTTAGACTAATTACAGAATTTGTTCTGTTAAATTCTACATTTTTGAGTATTCTTGGAACTATTTCTCATTGCAGACAAGCAAGAAATATTTAAAAATTCTAAGCTTAACAGATTATTGAATTTTTTCAAATTTAAATAATAACTCAAAATAATATTTTCAGTTAAATTTTGCATACAAAAAAAACAAGCTTACCAGATATTAATAATTTCTATTTAAGCTGCTTTTATTTTTTTATATTTTGCCAGGTGCAGGGTATAACACAGTCGACTACAGCTGCCACGCATGTTTTATTATTTTTTTTTTTTTTTTGGTTTTGTTTTTTAAGTTTTCCATTGACTAACGGCTAAAAATGTGCCTTGTTTTGCTGCCCCAACAGAATTGTTTATATATGTGCATACGTGTATGAATGTATTTATGTATGCAGCTGCAGTTTGCAGTCAGTGGACAAAGACGTAATGAAAGGGAGAGAGATTGAGAGAGGGAATGGGGGAGAGGGAGAGGAAAGATACATTTACACATGTAGTGCATAAAATGTTTATGAATTTCAGTTTATGGCGCGTAAAACACGCCAATAAATGTTCCAAGGCATTTAAATGCCTCTCTCTGCCTTGGCAGCTGGAACCTCTCTTGCACCTTCTCCTTCCCCCCTGCCACCTGTCGCTTTCCCTTTCCCACTGGACTGCGTGTGTGTGTGTGTGTGTGTGTGTGCTTGTGTGTGTCGCAATAATAAACAATCAGAAATGGCATTAAGTATGCGGAATCAGCGACGCCTTTTGGCCCATGGCTCGTTGCTGTAGGTGTTAGTTCCCCTCTCTCTCCCTCTCCCTCTCTCTCTCTCTCTCTCTCCCTCTCTCTCTCTCTCACTCTCTCTTGGCCACATGAATATTTATGCAAGGCATTTCTTTGCCACTTTTTGAGGGTGGCATCTGCATTGCTTTTGCTTTTTGTTTTTTCGTTTCTTTTGCTGATTTCCGGTTAGTTATTTCTTTTTATGCTTTCTTTGTGTGTGTGTTGTGTGTGTGTGTGTGTTGCGCCAAGTGCGCTCTAATGCACTTTACGACACTTTATGGCTGTTGCGGTGTCGTCGTCGTCGTCGTCGTCTGCGTTATAAAGAACACGACAGCTGTGCGTTGCCGTGGGCGAGGTGTGAGAACATGAGACATGAGACATGAGCATATGTCAGACATAAGCACGCGTTATGGCAAATTGATGGAACAACACACACCCAGATACACCCAGACACACACACACATGCATATACTTATGTGGCAGGAGATTTATAGACATTAATCAGCAAGAGCTGCGCTCTTTTGACTCATAAACTTTTTTATAGAACTATACCATACATTGCGTGCTGATTAGACTCCTATTTAGTCACACTCTAAATGAATCTGTCTAATAATTTCCAAGATTAGAACCCTATTTAGTCACACTCTAGATAAATCTGTCTAATAATTCCCTAGCAGTTGTAACAATTATTTTCAATTCGGATTACTCTGCAAAAAGTTTAACATAATCTGTTAAAAAATTTACACAGCACTTTAGAAAATTAAATATAATTTCAAAAATACCCTGTAATTACGGTATCAGTTTTTCCAAAGTTTACAAACTTTGATCTCTCATAACTTCATCAAAAATTGACCGATTTTTAAACGGAATGTCATTGTGAGCATGATTTGGCTTCTTAATTGATTCTGCATTTAAATTTTTCTCATTTAGAAAATTTTATATTAAGCCATTTATCATCCAATTTTCCATACTTACCCCTTAAAATTTTTTCAAAAACTTGTATCTCTCATAACTTCATCAAAAATTAACTGATTTTCAAGCGGGTTGTCATTTGAGCATGATTTGGCTTCTAAATTGATTCTGCATTTAAATTTTTATCATCCAGAAAATTTGATAATTTTTCGACTCTAAGCCCTTTATCATCCAATTTTCCATACATACCCCTTGACATTTTTTCAAAAACTTTGATCTCTCATAACTTCATCAAAAATAAACCGATTTTCAAGCGGATTGTCATTTTGAGCATCATTTGGCCTCTAAATTGATTCTGCATTTAAATTTTTATCATCTAGAAAATTTTATATTTTTTCGATTCTAAGCCATTTATTATCCAATTTTCCATACTTACCCCTTGACATTTTTCCAAAAACTTTGACTTCTCATTACTTCATCAAAAATTAACCGATTTTCAAGCGGAACGTCATTTTAATCATAATTTGGGCTCTAAATTAATTCTGCATTTAAATTTGTATTATCTAGAAATTTTTGATATTTTTCGATTTTATCATCCAATTTTCCATACCTACCAAAGAACTTCCAATGCCAAATAAATTTTCTTATGCCGACTGCAAATAAAAACTATAATAACTAAGAAGTAATAATGTAAGGATCATTAGACTGTCAACAGTAAATACTAAAGATGAACGCAGATGGCCGAATTTTATGGTACAGGGTATCATTAGTTTACGCCATGCCTATTCAAGAATACACTTATAATGGTCAACTCTTGGACATTGTGTCTTTTGTGGGGGAGAGGGGAGAGGGGATGGGGATGAGGGGTAATTCTGTTAGCCAAATGGATTGTGCGCCTGCTTGTCTGCCACTATGCAAATTTCGTGGGCGGCAGAGTACTTAACGCCACGAGTGGCAGAAGACAAGCGAAGCGCAAAAAATTCGGGAAAAACATGCACCCACACTCAAAACACACCCAAGACACACACACACACACACACACAGAGAGAGCGCACTGTTGAGGCGTGTAATCAAAGTGTCTGATATCAAAGCAACAACAAAAACGACAACTTCGAGGATGAGGACAAAGTTATGCATAAATTTTGGACGCCAACTCGACTCGGGCGCAAAATCAATACAGGAAATAAATTAGTTTCGGCTCAAGCTCAAACAAAAAAGCAAAAGAAGCAGATAGATGGGGGGGGGGGGGGGGCAAAAAAAAGTCAAATAAAAGGAATACAAGTAAAAACAGAAAACCGAATCCGCGTTGCGAATTTGGGAACGGATACGGATACGAATTCGGCTTCGGATTCGCAAAAAGCCGCAAAAACAAGTTGTAGAGGACGCTAGGATCTAGGTGGCAGATAAACCCCCCCCCCCCCCCACCCCTCCCTGGACCACTCCTTCCAGTCAGTTAGTGACAATGTATACACTGGAAAAAAAACAAACTTCTCTAAAATCAAGAACATTCATCTTAAATATTTTGTTCTTAAAATTAGATTCTTTTTACAGATTATTTCACATTTTTAAAATTACTAAAACAACAACAGAATAAATTAGTGTTAAAAAAAAAAATAAATATATAAAAAAAAATTTTTTTTTAATTTTTAGATTTTAATTTAAAAAACATTTATTCTTAAAATAAGAACATGTTTTTATTTAGAATGTTCTTAAAATCAAAATGTGTTCTTTTAATTCAAGAATTTTATGTTCTCGACGCATTTTTTAGACCAAAAATCTTAGTTCTGAGACAAAAATCTTGATTTTAGACCATTTGTTTTTATCAGTGTAGCTGTTCTTGCTACTGCTACTGTTCCCGGGCATTGTTTCCGCTCCTCCCACCCCTGTATATTACGACAACCCGGAGGGCAACGAGCGAGAGAGACACGAGAGCCTAATAATAGTCGCACATAAAATTTTATTAGCCAGAGCGTAACAATTCAATTGGGTCATGCTTTATGGCGCCACTGGCCGCATTTTAAAACCAAAGTCATCAATGTGGGTCAAACGGCAGGTGACGGCTGCCCAATGGTGATAACAATGGGTATGGGTATAGGTATGGGTATGTGGAGCCACCAAGCACCTCCTTCACCTGCCTCCACTCACCTGCTGCACAAAACTAAATTACAGAGTGTCCAAATAGCCTCAGGGCAATAACATGTATATAATTTATATGTATAGCCAGCCAAAAAATCGAGCTGTCAAATGAAATCAAATTGCAATTCAATTCAAAGCTCAACTCGATTACACAAATTTTAAGCCATTCAAATTGCATATTACGAATGCAACTTGCGCTGCACTCAAAGTATTCGTTTCTAACGAAATTATTCTCAGTTTAAATCGTTTCCATCACTTTAGAAATAAAGCAGTGGAATAGATACTCTAGGCTCATGTGGCCCTCGAGCGTCTTTCAAAAATTCAAGGTAATTTTATAAAATTTGAATGCAGAATCAGTTTAGAGGCCAAATCATGCTCAAAATGACAATCCGTTTGAAAATCGGTTTATTTTTGATGAAGTTATGAGAGATCAAAGTTATTGAAAAAATGTCAAGGGGTATGTATGGAAAATTGGATGATAAATGGCTTAAAATCGAAAAAATATAAAATTTTTAAGATGATAAAAATTTAAATGCAGAATTAATTTAGAGGCAAAATAATGATTAAAATGACATTCCGCTTAAAAATCGGTTCAGTTTTATTCAAGTTATGACAGTTTAAAGTTGGTCAGACTGCGGACTAAGCCACTTTACAAGTCCAAATTTTTGTTCAATTTCACATGATTTTTTACAAAATAATGAAAGGCCTCAGAATCAAATTTAAAGTGTTGTTTTATACTAATTACGATATAAGGAATTGATTAAAAGTGAAAACTTGAAATTTAAAATTTTGAATTTTCGAAATTTCAAAGGGTCCCCCCTTAGCATCAAAATCGATTTTTGGTCAAAAATAATAAAAATGACCAAAATTTGAATGCAGAATGAATTTAGAGGCTAAATCATGATCAAAATGACATTCCGCTTGAAAATCGGTTCAGTTTTTCCAAAGTTATGACAAGTCGAAGTTGCTCTACACTCTAATCTAGCGACTTTACAATTCATATTATTTCTTAATTTTTTAAAATTTTAAAAATATTAAAGTTAATTTTCAATGCCATTCACAAAGTATCTATGCACATAGTTACACATTTTTTTTTAAAGACTCGTTGTTCAGAATAGCATAAGTGAGGGTAACTTTAATTACTTGCCAAGCAATTTGTTTGCTTGCCATTCATTTGGAAAACTTTTAAGTCAAGCACGATGAAAACTTGGTTTATTTTTGCGCTTTTCCTTAACTTGAACTAAATGAAACAAGTTAAATGTATTTGTTTAACAATTTCCCACTTTACCATTGCAGATACTGCTACACAAAACAAAAAAAAAAGGCGTGGCAAAGAGATACCTGGCACAGGTGTCTGGGCAACAGCAGCATAGCAGTTAGCTGTTGTTGCAACGGTGGAGCCAAACTGGTGGTGCTGGAGGGGCTGAAGGTGCTGGAGGGGACACTGAGTATAGACAAGAGCAGGGCACAAAATGTGGAGACTCAGCAGATGGTCGAGTGGTTCCGTTGTGCCCGGGCCTAGATGCTGGCTGCTAATCCTGCTAATTATTGGCCAGACTGTTTATGGTAAGTGCAGAAAATAAATGAGAGAATGAGAGAAAGAAAGAATGAGAGAGAGAGAAAGAGAAAGATGCCTATCAGCAGTCATCGCTCTCAGCAACAATTGAGATAAGTGGCTCGACTTATGGCAAAAGTGAAAGTGTCGAATGGTATAAAACATTCCCATTGCCCGCTTGACCTCATTAGCCCTTCATTTGTATCCTTATTTATGCAACCACACACACACGCACACACACACACACACACAGACACACTCTAACACGCATAAATGAGATGATGGCATCTGTGGCACATGTCTACACTGATAAAAATAAATGTTCTAAAATCAAAAAAATCTAAATATGCGTCGAAAAGATAAAATTCTTAAATTAAGAGACCACATCTTGATTTTAAGAACATTTTAAATAAGACCAATTTCTTTTTAATCAAAGAATCAATTGTCTTAAAATAAAAATCAAAAAATTTAAAATTATTTTTTAAATTTATAATTATTTTTTTTTTAACTTTGATTTAAATTCGTTTTATTTATTATTTATCGTTAAATTATCTTAGTCGTAGTTATGTTATAAATGTTATTTTACTTTGTAACTAAAATAACATTTATAAAATAACTACGACGATTTGTAACTAGTAGGATTCGAACCGCCGCCTACTGCTTCACAACTGAAGCGGTCTCTCTAGCAGCAGCATTTGTTTCTTATAATATACATAGTACCTATTTATAATATCCAAGCAATTTAAGATTTTTATTCATATATTAAAGGTATCAAATTTTTTAGATTAATAATCTATATTTTAGTAATTTGGTCTTAAAAAAATCTTATTTTAAGAACAAAATATTTAAGCTGATTGTTCTTGATTTTAGAAGTTAGTCTTTTTTTCAGTGTATGTATGACTGTTGTCTCCAACTGCCACGAAATAAAATGCAAACATTTTCATTTGAGTTTTGTGTGGCCATAAAATATCGACCAGTGATGGCGTTCTATTTACAGCTGCCCCAAATTGAATGCTACACAAAAGAACCTGACAAACACGTACACGCACACACACACACACACACACACACGTATCAATACATACAAAAATTCACCCGTTTCTATGTGTGTGTGTGTGTGTGTTTCATTGCCTGTAATTAATTGATTCTCATTTTCGCATCAAACATAAAAACAACTCAAAAACTTTTGCCCAGCTATTTTTTTCTACGATGTGCGAGTCTGTCAATGTTTGTGTATGTATTCTTGTGTGCGTGTGTGTGTGTGTGTGTGTGTGTGTGTGTGTGCGCTTGACTAAAATGGCCGACAATTGCATTCACTGCAGTCAAGGTCGTTTTGTGGAAGAAAACTTTTTCCCCATGACAAAATTGTCGCATGTGGCAAGCAGCCAAACTGGTCAACGGTGTATCTAACTAAACTCAACACACACACACAAACACACACACACACACACACACAAAAACACACACAAAACACAAACAGGTAAAAACAAATATGTATATATTTTACTGAGTAAATATTTGTTTTATGTTCAGATATTGCACCAATTAAAGCACACACGGTGCAAATTTACTTTTGTAACATTAAACTAGACCCTGAAATAAAACTCTTGGTAGATATAAATAAATTTTGGCACTAATTTATTACTATTTACTTACACGTTTTAAATTTAATAGCATGATTAAATTTTCACTGATGAAAAGCATACAAAAAAGTCTGTAAATACATATAACTCATAAACTTATAGAAGTAAATTGTATATTATACTCAAACGAAAAGAAAATAAATAAAATAAATTATATTTAATTTACTGATCAAAAAACATATATGCGAAATGTTGAATATTTTTTTGAAATTTAAGGTGTTGAAGAAAAGACGCTTTAAAGATAGTGTGATTTTTAACTTAAGCGAAAAGAAATCCTTTACAAACATAATTCACATAGTCTAGATTTAAAAAAAAATATTCTTCACATATTTATTTCGCCTGCAATATATTGTCTCACAATTCAATAGAGTCAATCAAAAAGTAATCATAGCATTTTATAATGTAGTAATGTTCCATATAAAATCGATTTGCTTTGGTTAATCCTTAAAATGAGAATTCAACGATTCCTGGAAGTTGAAAAAAAAATGTTTTAAAAGCGTCAACAAATATGTCAGCGGTGTAACACAATTTGGTTTTTTTTTTTTGGTACTTTTTGTTTTTGTCTTATTATGTATTTATTGCAATCGCTGAAACCGTTTTATTCTTTTCGGTTGAATGCACAAAGGAGAACTGTGAAATTCGACATTTTATGCCATACTAATTGAAAAGTGCTCTTTGATATTTGAATACCAATAAATTGGTAAAGATCAATTCGGCGCAAAAGCACAAAATAATTAGCTTTTTCGAGTGTTAAAATAAGCCTGTAACCTAACAACTAGACCCACACTCGGCTCACCCTTGACCCAGCCTCATGACCCCAACGATTCGAGGGCTGTTGGGAACAGCTGCTTTGCCAGATTGACATTTCATCATAATTGAAAATTAATATATGCCAAAAAACGCGACCTGAACAGCCTCAACAGCCTGAAGGCGACAGCAAAGCCAGCTACGAATTAGGGAACAAAAGCAAATTTACGTTACATACAACCAACATCCGATGAGTGCTATAAGCACAGATGTGCATACAGACAAGCACATATACAACCATACAAAGATACATATATGCAGACCCTGTAACGTTCACTTAAGTAGGGTATACTAGTCACCATATTTTATATGACATAATTTCTTAAATTTCATTAACATTTTAATGATCTGCAACTAACATTCTTATCAAATGTTACAGCCTATTTCCACGACCACTCACATTTGGCTCATTTGGTCACATTTGAATGTGGCTCATTAGCAAAAAATCTGCACATTCATTATGAATGAGCCAAAATGATCATTCGGATTTTATACTGAAATGAAGTCCACATTCGGGACGAATGATAAAAATGGCGTCAAATGAGCAAAATGAGTAAAATTTCCTGTCGTGGAAATGGGTTATAACATTCCTATCAAAATGTTACATTGATGTACTTCAATGACTTGAAATATATTTAAAAAAATAATTTAAAATTAAGTATACGTAGTATGCCCAAGTCAATAATAACTAATACAGGTCTTATTTTACTTGGCTGCTCTTTTCGCATTTTCGCATTTTTTCATTTGTACTCGCACGCACATTTGTACAAACATACATACGAGTTCATACTCGTATATGTATAAATTATGTTGGCTTTTCCTCGCTTCACAAATAATTGAATAATTTTGACAAGAAAAATGGTTCTAAAACTGGAATAATTTTCAAGCCTTAGAAGTTGTAAAGATTGTTGGGGCTTCCTTGGTGGATCTTTTGCAAGGGAATTTGAATGGAAAATTTTTACTTGAATATGTTCATATGCCAGTCAAGCGGAAATGAGGCGTGGTCTCTTCCTCTCTCTCTCTTTCTGTCTCTCTGTTAAACATTTATAAAATGCAAAACTAATAATATAAAAAAAAGAAATAAATACTTGTCCTTGGCATTGAATTTAAGTCTATACAAATAAAATGTCATTAAATTTGCATTAAAATGCGAAATGAAATTCTCGCTAGCTTAATCAAATTGCAATGGGTTTTGACTTTCCATAGAATCCTACAAAAATTCAACTCGATAGACAAGCAAACATTTTCGGCTCGTTGCCTCTGGAAATTCACTCCGTCCGACCGATTATTTGTGTTGCGTGTATTGGGATTGGGATTGGGATTAACCAGCATAAAGGTCCTTACAATTGCTCATTGCGTTTCTGTTTTGGTTTCGTTTATTTATTTACTTGAAATTAGAAACTGCCAACTGTTCCCAAAAGTGGTCATTAATTAGTGGCTAAGCACTTTCGCATAGTCCCAGACTTGGACACATGCTGAGCTCTGGGATTGTTGTTGTTCCAATAAAATACGTCTCTCGACTCTGCAAATAGCTGAGTCAATGATTTCATAGAAACCAATGCCAAAAATGTTTCTTTCTTTTTTTTCTTTGCTGACTTTACTTAATTTAACTACTTATTAAAGTCAGAACATTGACTGCAAATTGCTTTCATATAATTGAGAAAAATGTAAGATTAATATTTTATTGTCATTATTCGTCATGATAATTGGAAGAGTCATTTAATAAATCAATGGTCAATCAGTAAATTGTCAAAGTTTAGCGTTAGTCAACAACTTTATTATATTCGGATTTAGGCCTAGCAATCATGTGCTCATTACCTCATTACTTTGCTGGATTGAGTACATTTCCAGTATCAACTTTAAGTACTCGACACATTTTTGTGCCTCCATTAATCTTAATTGCTGTCTAGCGCCTTCTTCGTTTCTTCGTTTCTTAGTTGCCAGTTCTAATGCTAAGCTAATTGATTGATTGAGAAGGAGAAAACTAGATTCTTATTATTCTTGATGGTTAGACAAGTATGTAGACATAAAAAGGGGTTTATTAACCTCTTTTAGCTCCCTCACCTATACATACATTGTTATATATTTATATGTATATATTATATATAGCATCTTGAAATGGGTTTGTCTAATTAAATTCAACATTTTCTGGTCACAGCTGCTTTCCACTTGATGGATATAACAAATGAAATTGTGTTGTCAAGGAACCGCAGACTTTGAAGTGGGCTCAAGTGCTTGTCTCATATATATTTGACTTTTTCATCAGCTTAACAAAGACTTTGGACTAAATTAAATACAAGCTTAATTGATAAATGAAAATTGTCGCTCATTAGATAATTATTTTCATATATTAATGATGCTTCAAAATAATTTAAATAACTATAGGACAAAGATTATAATTTAGTAAAAAAACAAGTGGCAAAGGCTATAGTCGAGATCCCGACCATAGTATACCCGTTACTTATATCAATATATATAAAAGAAATTACTACAAAATAAAAACTACTGCATACTTTTAGGGGATTGTATTGAAATAATAACTTTATTAATATAGAAATCTTTGTACCAAATTTGGTTAAGTACACAAAGTATCTGTTATAGTTTCTGAGATCCTTGTGATAATACTTTATTTTTTACTTTACTTATTTTTTAAGTAACAGGAATAAAAAAAATTAAAAAATACCAAATTGCCAAAAAAAAAAAAGATATGCTACATTTCTTAACAAAAAATATTATTATAACATTAAAATTTGAAATATAAAGAGAAAATTATAGATAAAATTACTTCTCATTCTGACAGCAATAACCATTTTGTGTTCGCGAAATTTAATCGGTTACGGAAGTGGGAACATAACTTATTATGTATTCACAGTCGCTGCTTTATACAAACCATTACCCGTTTCCCTTTTCCCTTTTCCCATTTCCCTACTCCCATTTACCAGCAATTTCCATGTAATTGTTTGCTAATTTAATAGAACTTAAAGTCTTCCGCACAAGTGGAAGAGTTGACGCTAAGAACATCTCGAATTTGAAGTAGTTTTAATGCCTCTGTTACGGCTCGTCGCATTTGCCATTTTGCTCCAAATGTGAGCTGACCCAATTGTGAAGGGACGCATTGCCATTGGCTCTAGGGACTCATATCTGTTCTGTGCCTCGGTCTCTCTGTTGGTGGTTCGTGCCCCCGTGCCCCATGCCCCTTGCCCCTTGCCCCGTGACCCTTGTACAACAACTGAATGCACAACTTTAACGAATTGACTTTATTTAACATTAGCTAATTTGTGTTTCTATATTTTCTGACTCTTCCATTTTTTTATCTTACCCCTGTCTTTAATTTCACTATCCAACATTTTCTGCTTTCTCCATCTGTTGGACAGTGTACTTAAGTGCCGGATGGCTTGCAATGAAGTTGTTGTTGTCTGTTTTTGTCTCTCTCTTTTTCTCTTCCTTTCTCTCTCTGCTTGTTGTTGCACTTGCAACACACTTGTTGTTGTTGTTGTTGTTGCTGTCTTGACACTGATTTCAATTATAAATTGTTTTCCTTTTGCGCTGGTTTTTGTCGCTCATCCCTTTACCATTTACTTTAGCCCTTCTCAATTCCCCTATTCCTACTTATCCCTTTACCCATGCTAATACCCTATACCCTCTAATAAGTGATTGCATGGGGTATAACGTAAATGTCTTTACGTTTGTAACTTTTAAGTTCTAAAATATTAAAAGTATTTGTATTAAAAAATATTTAAAAAAAAGCCTAAATTTTTGATTCAAATACAAAAATCAAATAATCAAGATTTTTGCTAAGAGTAAATATTAAAAAGGGTACTTGAATTGAGTATTTCGTACTTTGTATAAGAAACACTGAGATCTACGAATATTCCGTTGAAAGTCTTGTGCAACTGATTCGATAGACTACACTGAAAAAAAAAACCAAGTTCCAAAACTTCGACGGCTCGAACCCCACTCGTAACAAATTAAAGCAGAATAAAAAGTGAATAACTCAAAATTTAAAAATAAAAAAAAATTATATATTTTATTATTAATTTTATATATAAAAAAATAATTTTTATTATTTTATTTTTTGATTTTAATTTTGAGCACATTTATTCTTCAAATAAGAACTGGATATTATTTAAAATGTTCTTAAAATCAAGATGTGTTCTCTTAATTTAAGAATTTTATGATTTTAGAACATTTTTTTTTATCAGTGTAGCATATAGGGTATGTGACTTGTGATTTGAATCGTTTCTGCTTGTTATTTACCATCTCTGTTCGTGGCCTCAGTGCGTTTTTGTGATTGCTTTCTCAATTGGCGCGCCGCGAGCGCTGTTGGCTATCACTTTTAATCTAAGTTGGCAACAATGCGTCCATCCCACGACCTGACGTGTTGTCCCCCTGTACCCTCCCTTCCCCTTCCCAGACGACCCCTACTTTGGATGGAGGTTGTCTTGCGTGCACGATGCGCGCTGTTCTCTTTATTTATTCATTTGTAACTTTTTTTTCTCCTAGACTCCCTTCCAATCACCCTTCTTCTACTCCATCTTCATCTACTTCTTCGTATTATTATTTCTTTTATATATATATATATAAGTATTTTTTTTTTGCAATCGTGCTGCTGTTTAACTTTCCTGCCATTGTTTTCGCTGGTAATCCTTGCGGCTATTATTCTTAGCCATGCATTTATTTATCAATTTTTACGTCGCAAACAAGCCATGTGCTTATTTATGGATAGACGCCTTCACAAACTGACGAATAAACATTGCCAAATGGCCTGGGTCTTCATCTTTTGACGTTCGATCGGTAATTACAAAAGAAAATAAACAAACAGCCCCAGCACACAGTTTATTTATTTATAGTACTCGTATTTATGCACACAAGTCATATGCATTTCAATGATTTATATATACCAAAGGTTTTCTTTTGAAACTCGATATGAGTTTTCGGATATAAAACAAATATTTAGGTGATATACTCCATTTTGGAAATTAAATAAAATTTTGCATGCAATGTTGACTAGTAAATATATTTAGCTGAGTTTAATTTGTCGAATATGTTAAGATTTTCAACAAAATTGTATATAAGAGAACTAGATAAATTTAGTAGTTAAAGGAGAATTTTCCTAAAATTTTTAATATACTATATTGGCTGAAATGTGAGTTCCTAATAAAGATAGTTTTATTATTTAAAATTTATGTTGCAATTTTGTTATAAAAAATGAGTTTTATCTTACAATAATAATAATGATGATTAAAAAAGCTAAGCAAAGTTTTTGACCTCGTTCGCGATCGGCACCTGTTCGCTCAAATGCTTGTGCGTCTCTTTGGCACCGCTTACCTAAACGTTATTGAGAGAGTATCGCTGACTAAATGCTTTGATTGCAAATGTCAATATCACTCGGGCTTCTACTCTACGCACACCTGCTGCAGTTTGCACATTTCTATTTAGGCGATTCAATATGGGAAAAGAGAACTTAAAATTGCCATCATACATACTTGTAGTAGTTGATGCATAAAAGCCTGCTGACGTTCTAAACGCAACCATCCTAATCAAATGTTCTACCGTACATTGTGACTGTGCCAGCAGATTTTCATTTTGCAATTTCATCTAGAGAGGGCAACCGAAATGCGAAGATGGAGAGAAAAAGGAGAGGAAGAGGGTCGAAATAAGAGAGCTTTTTGGGTGAGTGAAAGGGTAAGAGCTTCATTGAGCGCACACTGGGGCCGCAGGCAAAAAATTAAATAATTTTTTGGAGGAAAGCGGTCGATGGAGAAGTATTTAAAGATTACGAATCCAAAAAATTATTGAAATCGGATAAGAATCTTGGGCGTGGCAGCCACTCAAAGTTGACCAATTTTTCAGTGCGCGCACAAATGTGGAAACCTTATAAAAAATGCAAACTTTAAAAGTGAATGGTAGATAAGTTTTACAACTGATCTTTATGTTTTTGATTTCATATGAAATATAAGTTAATTCTTTATTAAATACCGTAAAAATTCGTTTCTTGACTTGTTGACTTTTTATCCCAGCGATGTTTAAAAAAAGCACTAAATTAAGGATATTTCTTGACTTTAATAGAATAGAGCTTCTAATGGACTCCTTTAGACTCTATCCCTTTACTACAGGAGTGTTCGGTAATTAATTCTATAACTAAATAGCCCTGGTCTTTCTTGCGTCCAGCTGCGTCTAAGGAAGTTATAGATCAAAAAATTACAAAAATTAACAATGTTGTTTAAAAGATTAAATATTTCGTACAAAACAAATTAATTTTTTTTTTAATTTTTCATGAAAAATATGCACCAAAAAAATATTTCTTAATTTTGACCAAATCAAATCTATCAAATTCTTATTAAATTTTGAAAATATCTTCGCTGGTTCAAAAGATATGATTTTTGCAACGCGATATGCGGAATGGCCCCACTGTGCAGCGTCTGTCAGGATGCAGTTTCATGTCTGGCTAAAGAGTTCCATTCCGGCGAACGTTGCGTTTCATTGCGTTTTGTGCTGGTCTCAATTGCAGTGCACAGTGCACAGTGCACAGTACGCTGCAAGCCCTGGAGGAGGAGTATCGTCCCTGTCGCACACTGATTTAATTTTGAAATCTTTTTGCGCTTTCACGCAAATTAAAATGACGGCAGCAGTGGCAATGCCTGTGGCAGCTGTAGTCCTCGTGGTGACAAAGCAAAAGGGAAAGGGTGAGAAAGGGGGCAGCAACAGTGGCAAAAGCAAAAGCAAAGGCAGAAGCAGAAGCAACGGTGGCATCAACCACGGCAGTGGAAACACGTTCGACGCACTGTCTCCGTCAGTGGCACTTGGCCGCAGTTGGGGTTAATAGATCATCATCGTCATCAACCTACATCCTCATCCTGCTCCTTCTGCTTCTCCAGCTTGTCCCTGCTCCCTTGCACTCTACACTGATAAAAAAAATGTTCTAAAATCAAGATATTTGTCTCGGAACTAAGATTTTTGGTCCAAAAAATGGGTCGGGAACATAAAATTCTTAAATTATATGGGCAAAAATAGTGTTGCCTACTTTTGTGGGCAAAAATAGTGTTGCCTACTTATATGGACAAAAATAGTGTTGCCTACTTATATGGGCAAAAATAGTGTTGCCTACTTATATGGGCAAAAATAGTGTTGCCTACTTATATGTTCAAAATATGTTGCCTACTTATATGGGCAAAAATAGTGTTGCCTACTTATATGGGAAAAAATAGTGTTGTCTACTTTTGTGGGCAAAAATAGTGTTGCCTACTTATATGGGCAAAAATAGTGTTGCCTACTTATATGGGCAAAAATAGTGTTGCCTACTTATATGTTCAAAAATAGTGTTGCCTACTTATATGGGCAAAAAATGGTGTTGCCTACTTATATGGGCAAAAACTAGTGTTGCCTACCTATATGGGCAAAAATAAAATATGCTATGCTACTGCTTCACAACTAAAGCGGCCTCTTTAATCAGAGCGCCACGGTGCCACCATTTATTTGATATGAATGAGTACCTATTTATCCTTTCTTAACAATTAAAGATTTTTATTCCTTTATTAAAAGTATAAGAATTTTTAGATTAATAATCTTAGTTTTAGTAATTTGGTCTTAAAAAAATCTTATTTTAAGAACAAAGTATTTAAGATGAATGTTCTTGATTTTACATGTTGGTCTTTTTCTCAGTGTATGCTGTTCATCTTTTTCTCTTTCTGCTTCTGTTGCTTTTTCTGTTGCTGTTTGTGCTTATGCCTTTGCCTTTGCCTGTTGCCATGAAGGTTGACTTTGGGTTTGAGTTTGGGTTTCCCATAACCCTGCTCTCAATTTGCTGGGCGCAATTCAATTGTCAGGCATTTCATTTCAATTTAACAATTTGGAAATTGTTGCCGCGTTGGGAAGCTAGCTGAGAGTTATTCCCGTTTGCTATATCTCTTTTTGTTGTTGATGTTGTATTTCAATCTGTCAGCTAGTCAGCTAGTCAATCAGCCAGTCAGTCAGTCAATCAACAGTTGGACAGGCATGTTAGTTACGAATAGTTCGACACACTCGACTGATTTGTCGACTTCCTGTCTCCCATTTCCCCCTTTTCTTTCTTCTCTTTCATCTATCTAAACCGCACTTGCAAATTATGCCAGAACAAATATTTATTTGCCTTGACAATCGGGTGGGAAATTCATCGGCTCCCAATTGCACAAATTGCATTTGCCATGCACAATAAATTGATGGCAATCAAAAAAGCGTCGCACTTCAAGCATAATATAAAAAAAACAGCTGAGTCGACTAGTATTAAAAAATTACAAACTTGAAATACCCTGTAATTCACATTCAAATATTAATTTTTATAATAAAATATCGAAAGTATTGTGTTTGAAAATAATTTAAATGAATTGTAATTTATCAACCTATTAAGACAACATAATTTAATAAACTAGTATATCGAATATAAGACCAAAAAATCAACCCGTTCCCATATATTTTTAATCCGTTCTATTTCTCTAATGCCAATGTTTAAATGTCAATAATGGAGCGCAGACGAAAAAAAAACAAATATAATATTTAGCATGTGGGTTATGTGGGTTATGTAAATAGAGCAGAAATCGTAAAATCATTGAACAAATCAATATACAAATGACACATGAATCGGCTTATAGCCGAATCAATCCTCAATCCCATTGGGAGACATGTTATTTGATTGTCAATACGACTAACAGGATTAAACTAGAAAATGAAAATATTTTTGTCTCGTCAACTTTTAATTAAGATTACAAAAAAAAATTGTATATCGTATTTGTATTGAATTTTCAAATGAAAGCACACAAAAATTGTATTCTTTTTCTAAATTAGCCAAATTAATTGCCAAAGCTGTAAGAAGAGATTTTTAAGCTGACAGGAGAAAAGTTTATGAATAAAGCGAATTTTTCTAATTAGGATATTCCATTAAGTGGCATAACTTACTAACTTGTTGACTTTATAACTTGATTAAAATCTTTTTTAAACTTGAAAATACTTTTCTAACCCTTGCTAAAAAAAAGTGATTAAGTTGTCAACTGTTGAAAAGAATAGTTTGTTTATCAAAATAATTAAATGTCAAGAAATTAACAAAATATTCTCGCAGGCTATTGAAAATAATATTGAAACTATTTTCATTATAGAATTATGTGACTACTTTGAATACCCTAAATGTATCTGATATCATGTAATTGTAAATATTCTTGTAACACACACTCTCATTTGGAATTCGTTTTAAAGAGCTTTAAACTGTCAGTTTGGGTAATCAACCTGGGAATAAAAATAATAATAGTTACGAGAGTACATTCGTACATTCGTGTGTGTGTGTGTGTGTGTGTGTATGTGTGTGTGCCAGGACATGTTGCAAAGCCAGTTTTATGGGTAATTGTGACATCAGGTTGCATTGTGGCCAAACTGGCGTGTAAATGTCAGAGACAGCTCACAGTGAAATGGGAAGGGAAAAAGAAGAGCAAGTAGGAGTAGGAGTAGGAGCAGGATAGAGAAGAGGTACTCGAATGTATATACATACATATGTATCTCTTAGGGACATTGAGTTGCTGTTTTTGCTGTCGCAGTGTGCAGCAAAAGTTGGCAGCTTCTTATGCCGAAAAATAATAAAACTGATTTTATTTATGTGCTGCGCAAGAGCAAATTGAAATTCTGCAACACGAGCGGAATCTTCAGATCGCGGCGCCTTGCCAGAAATTGTTTGCCATGGCGTGCCACATTCACAGCCACATTCACATCCACTACCACATCTACATCCCCAACCAAGTCCATACACAGTGAAAAAAAATCCGGCATTCCGGGCTAAAATAAATTCAATGCAGTGTCAGAAGCACGATAATCCAGGTTTCTTATAAGCCAAACATGAAATACTTAAATCAAGCCCGATTTTTCTTAACAATATTTTAATTTTTGGGGTTCTGTAATATTTGTTTTCACTTAGATCAAATATTTTAGACTTCTTCGACTTTTTTATGTCGACTTTTTAATATCGTTGCCAATTTTTATACGTATTATCTTAATTTAGGAATTATATCCTGAATACATACCTAACAAGTAGGCGGTTACAGTCGAGCACGCTCGACAGTAGGATACCCTGAGCCCAGGTCCTCTACACTTAAGTTGAATTTCGACCAATTGTTCCTATGGCAGCTATATGATGTAGTAGACCGATTCTAACCAATTTTGGTCAGGATGTATAATACCAGCCCAGATGCATATTCTATCAGTTTGGTTCTGATATCTCATCAAACAAAAAACTTTTCCATACTAAAGCTTCATTGTCGATGTACCGCTCCTATGGCAGCTATATGATATAGCTAACCGATTCTAGCCAATTTTGGTCAGGATGTATAATACCAGCCCAGATGCATATTCTATCAGTTTGGTTCTGATATCTCAACAAACAGGAAACTTTTCCATACTAAAGCTTCATTTTCGATGTACCGTTCCTATGGCAGCTATATGATATAGTTAACCGATTCTAACCAATTTTGGTCAAGATGTATAATACCAGCCCAGATGCATATTCTATCTGTTTGGTTCTGATATCTCAACAAACAAGAAACTTTTCCATACTAAAACTTCATTTTCGATGTACCGTTCCTATGGCAGCTATATGATATAGTGCACCGATCCAAAAATTAAAACAAACTTGATCTGCCTATGGTATCCAGGAACCTACATACCAAGTTCGAAGTCTCTAGCTTTTATGGTTTCTGAGATCGACGCGTTCAAACAGACGGACGGACGGACGGACGGACGGACGGACGGACAGACAGACGGACATGGCTCGATCGACTCGGCTGTTGATCCTGATCAAGAATATATATACTTTTGGGGGTCTGCCACGCCCCCTTCTGCCTGTTACATACATTCTGCCAAACACATAATACCCTTTTTTGCCCATTTTTAATGGGCTCAGGGTATAAAAATTCAAGCTAAAATCTAGTTTTTTAACAAGTTAAAAACCAGTTTAACAAGTTAAAAAAACTTGATTTTTAGAATGTTTTTTTTTCAGTGTATCTACATCATCGCGTGCCGGAGAAAGGCAAACTTTGGAAATGCATTTGTCTGCTGCACATGTGTGTGTGTGTGTGTGTGTGTGTGTGTGTGTGTGTGTGTGTGTGTGTGTGTGTGTGTGTGTGTGTGTGTGCGTGTGCGTGTGTGTTGTTTCACTCATGTATTCTTCGGTTATTGTTGTGCTTGCCCCATCATATTGAAGTCAGCGTCGACGTCGACGTTGACGCTGACGTCGTCATCCTCAGCAACTACTTATACCCTGAACCTAAGGATGACGACGATGATGTTGTTGAAGTTCCATCTGAAGGATGTGTTCGCCACTTACAAATAATGGCACGTCAGCCGTGAAAACTTGCAACAAATTCATATCGCTATGCTGCTGCAGATTCCACTATATCTGCGTGTATTTCTTCCACCTGTCGGATGCATCCTAAACAGCTTCACGCGGGGGTAGCTCAACAAGTTGCTGAAAAGCAAAGACATGAAAATATTATAATTATATTAAATACTTATCGATATGATTGGTATTTGGAGCACTTAATTTTATAAGGCTAAAAGTTAAATTAAATAAAATTTAAATATTTGAAAATAATTTATTTTTGTTTAATGAACCCTATCGAATTTCAAGTTATTACAAATTTTATAATAAAAATATGCAAAAAATTTTTCAATAGACATAAAACTTTTGAACTGCCCTCGTGCAAAAACAAACATCAATATCTCATTTGTAATTGCATTCAGCATTTGCAATTTACATGTATTTAATTTTAACTTGTTAAATTGCACAATGTGTATATATTTTCACAACGTTAAGAACAACCATAAATTTGCCAAATGCTTTCTCTTCCTTTCTTTACACTCTCTTCCCGCGTCTCTGGTAATTATATGGTCTTTTAGTTCTGAGCTATTATATGCAGCATTTTCAATGTTAATTGCACTGAAAAAAAGAAGACCAACTTCTAAAATCAAGAATATTTAACTTAAGTCTTGTGTTCTTAATATCAAGACAGAATAAAATCTTTATAAATCAAAATTTAAATTAAGGAAAGAAAATTATAAATTTAAAATTCATTTTTAAATTTTTTTTTATTTTTTGAATTTAATTTCAAGGTCATTTATTCTTAAAATAGGAACTTGGTCTTATTTGAAATGTTCTTAAAACCAAGATGTGTTTTCTTTATTGTTTTCGACGAATTTTTTAGATCAAAATTCTTAGTTTTAAGACGAAAATCTTGATTTTAGTACATTTTTTTTATCAGTGTGCGAATTGTAAATTGTGCGCATTTTGCATCATGGAATGCAATGGAAATTGTGAATCCCAACTGGCAAAATGTTGCATAGCTGTAAACAGAGGCTTTATTCAACAGCAATTAATTCCGAAAAGGCCTTAGAGTCAGAGTCCGAGTCATTGGTTGAATAAATATAATAAAGTTCTATCCAAAGAATTATAAATACAATGGAATGCATAAGCCAGCAAATGCTTAAAGTTTTAAGTTGGCTTGAAATTGAAAATACAATAAAATGACAAAGACATACTAGTTTTAGAACCGGGGACTATGAAATTTGAATTCCAATTCGAACTGATTTCAAAGAAAATACTTGTATGCTATCAATCATCGATAGAATTGTCATATTTCGATGATTTATTAGGCAAGTTGCATTCATTTGTGTTGTGCGTTCTTCAAACGAGTCGACTAAGAATATTCTTAGTTTAAAATCCAATTGGTAATTGGCATGAACAAATCCATCAAATTTTTAGACACCACGACATAGACAAAATGTGTTTTGTGGTCAAATTGTTGAGGCGCTTTAATGTTGTTTCAAATGACAAATTTGAATACGACTCGTTTATTATAAAATCAAAAGTAGGGAAGTAATATTCAAAAATTTAAAGTCAAAATGTATTCATTGAATTTCAAAGAATATCTGATAAAATCTGAAGAGAAATAGGAAATATTTTCAGCAATTATGAATTAATTACAGTTCATCCAATATCAAGTTGGTTTTATTAAATCATATATGTTAATTCTAAATGTAATACAATATTAAATTTACCGTCACCACATACTTATGAACTGAATAATGACTACTTGTCAGTATAATCTTGATGAAATTAATTTGTGCATTTACCACTGAGCTATTTCAATCACGCTTTCGAATGTCTCCCCATCATTTATGTAGAATATAAACTCGAACATGTGTCATATATGCATTAACTTCTAATTTATTCAAGAGACTTCGAGCTATGAAAGCATCGCAACTGCAGAGCAGGGAAACCAATTAGTAAATCATGAGAGAATATTATATACAGAAACTAAAGAGACAGCGGAAACTGAATTGGGGGCAACTAACTAACACCCACTTTTCCCTTCTTCACTTGGAGGGGGAAACATTGCAAATGCAAAACTGTGAAATATAATAACAATTGTTATTCAGTTACTTTGACTCCACTGCATATGCACAGCCAATTTCTGTTAAAGGGGATTCCCCTTTTTTTCTGTCATCGCAGATGTTTCTGCCGCTTTTTGCTAGGGGATAATACACTTTAATTATAATCTAGCCTAATTACAATTTTTTTTTTATGTCATTTATTCTTTTTTTTACTTTAATTTGACATTCTTTCAGTAAAATATTATTAAAATGATTAGAGAGCCAATATCATTAAAATTAACTAACAAAAGATTGTTACTATTTTTTTTTCAATGTGCATTATATTCAAAACTAAAAAGATCCTAGATATATAAATATTACTTTATATTTTCTAAATTTAAAATACATTTAAATGGGAATAAATTAATCTTGAATGTACCCAAAATTTTTAGCAAGCACTTATATATATTCAAGGGTAGCACTTAGTCGTGCATTCCAAAAGTTGACAAAAGAACAAAGTGCTGCAATAAATAATCCATTATCCCAACATTATTCTTATAGGAATTAAATAAAAATTATCCAATTTTAAAGGAAAGGGCGCGACTATAAAATACGCTGTTTTTATTTTAATTTAATGTTTATTTCAAGATTTGGACTATTTTAAAAATTAGATAATACAGTAATAATACAGTATATATTCTTATACAACTGAGCATAACTTAAGTCTTTTAATTCACACTTTCAATATTAATATTAATAATATTGGATGATTCTATCGACAGTGTTTTGAACATGTAGGATGTAATTACGTATACTTGATATTTCAAAAAATTCCTTAGAAAATTTTCTAGTTCTTCTGAAGATTAAAAAATAACAGAAAATTATAATTAAAAATTATTGTATTCTTGTTATCATATTTGAATTCCGCAAGGAAATATTCAAAGATTTTATTCAAGACCGAAAAACGATATTTATATTCAGATTTTAAAGGATATTAAATATTCGACATGCTGCGAATAATTTTTTCGATATGGTTTTTGGATAATGGCGACGACGACAGTCAGACAATACAAACTATAAATATGCAGAGTCAGAGACAAGTCACAGTAACCGAATGGGGCCATAGCTGTGACTGTGACTGAGTCAAGGGTGGAGGGGGGAAAGATGAAGGAGATACATCCAAACATACATATACATATATATACAGGCGTATATAAATAAGTAGGAGTTGTAGCTGTCTGACACAAAAATGGAATGTACCAGGGAAAGCTATGCCAATGTCTCCTCTCTCTCTCTCCTCTCTTCATCCCTCACTTTTCTCATTCTTCCCGCTGTCTGTCGGTGTCTCTGGCGCTGCAAGCAAAATGCAAAATTTATTGCAGAAAACTACAGAAACAGTGGGTGGCGTTGTGTGTGTGTGTGTGTGTGTGCGTGTATAGCCGCCGCCGGATGAAGTGAGGCGTGCAAAATGTGTTAAGTCTATTGAGTGTATTAAAGCAAATAACTGCTGCGAATGAAATACATGCAACAACGACAACGATGGCGATACATGCTGATGCTGATGGCAACGACAGAGGCAGATTCAGAGGCAGCTGTGAATGTGAAGGAGGGGGATGGGGTTGGGGGATGGGGGTGGGGGTGTGGCAGTTGCAAAGATACTTAAATGCCAAACACAGTGGCGCACACATATGCAAATATGAATATAAATGAACAGCGACTGAACGTGTGCCGAGTACCCAATGCTGCTGGTGACTAAAGTGAAGCTAAATCAGGCGTAAATACACTGAAAAAAATACCAACTTCTAAAATCAAGAACATTCATCTTAAATATTTTGTTCTTAAAGCAAGATTATTTTTAAACCAAATTACTAAAACTAAAAATCTTAAGCTCTTAATGTAAGAATAAAAATCTTAAAATGTTAGGAAGGTATAAATAGGTACTATTTCGTATCAAACAAATAGTTGCAAAATTAAAAAAAAAAAAAAAAATATTTATAAAAAAAAATAAAATTTTATATATTTTCTTTTTTGATTTTAATTTTAAGAACATTTATTCTTAAAATCAAGATGTGTTCTCTTAATCTAAAAATTTTATGTTCTCGACGCATTTTTTAGACCAAAAATCTTAGTTCTGATCTTCAAAATCTTGATTTTAGAAAAATTTTTTTATCAGTGTATTTGTGTCTGTGTGTAGGGGGGATATATGTGTCTCTCTGAGTGTGTGGGTGTGTTTGTAGATGCCAAAAGTTGAAAGTTAAACTTATGGGCGCAAAAGAAATCGACAAGGGTATTACAACTAAAACAAAAGTGTGAACAAGCGCAGCTGCTGTGGGTTAATAACGAGGCAAACGACAAAAGGGATAAGGCAAATTGTAAGGGAGGGGAGGAAGTGAGAGAGGGGAATGTTGTGTAGCTGAATGATAAGGGAAAGCATGTCGGCGTGTAAAATTTACAATTATGCGACCTAGTCACAAGCCTTCGATCCCAGCCACAGACATAGACACATTTACTAAAATTCCTCTCTCCTCTTCCCTCTTGTGACATAGTGGCAAATGGGCTTTTCACGTCACGAATATCTACGAAACTCCCTCCATCCCCTTGGCAGGTAATTCAATAAAGTGCCAGAGTTGCCAGGCTGCAAGTGTCAATACAAACATTCGCACCTAAAAGCGCAATTAAAGGCACAAAACTGAGCGAAAGTGACAGACGAAAGGAGAGAGAGAGCGGGAGAGAAAGAGAGAGAAGCATAGATATGTATGTATGACTGTTAAGGGACTCCAAAAATGAGAATCCCAATACTGTGGTAAGCAAACATTAAGTCTCCCAAAAGGCAAAAGACTCGATGCTCATTCAAGGGGTTAAAAAAAACTCTCGCCTTCAGAAATCAAATGTTCACCAGCATTTTCTGGGTATCAAGAATGAGGGGTTATGTTGGGGTCGCTGCTATGTTGTGAGTAATTAAAAGTAAAGTCCTACTCTGTTAAATACCACAGTTGTAAATTCTAATAAAGTCAACTCAAAATAAAACAAATGTGGTTAGATCATGTATTTACCCATTTTAAATGAAATTTACACGACGACTCAGTTGAAATTCAAATATTTTCAAGGATGGATTTCAATCGGTATGAAAATATTATTTTTGATGTCAATGTAAAGGCAAATCTGTGTTAAGTTCAAATATATATTTTTCTTAGTTTGAAAATTAAATAATACAAATCTTCTAAGTTTCTTTTTAAATTTGTTTATCTCATATCCTTATGCTCCTTAATATACTCGCTGGATACTCTTAATTTTTTAAAAGACTTCCAAAGAATTGTAAAATATTTAATTTTATTTGTTTGAATATTTTTTTAAATATTTTGAATTTTGTAGTTACTAATAAGGAAAACGATCTAAGTCTGAAATTAACACAAGTTACAGAAATTTCGCACTTACCATTTCCTGATAAGGAAATTCATATCTCAAATTTAAATTTACTCGTTAAACTTTCTTCCACGAACTCTTCAATAACATACATGGAATGTGACAATTATGTATGTCAAACATTCTATCAATTTAAAGGACTCAAACATTTGACTGTCATTCAAATTTTATAAATATTTGGCAGCTGAATAATGTCCGTCTGTCTGTTTGTCGTCTGTCCATTTGAAGGCATCAAACACACACAACCAGTAAAAACTAAATGAATGAATAAAAACTGGCAATATTGTATTTTAAATTATCTTCAATTTTCAGGCCTTAATTTGACTTTATTATTTGAGCCAAGTAACGATTTAAAGCTTGTCTTATTTATTATACTAAAATGTTAATAAATGTTTCCATTATAAATGTGTATAATCCAGATCTCAAAAATAATTGTTTATAATTAATAAGCTCGAGCTAACACTATTATTTAAGTTCTATTGTTTGCTGTAGACGAGCATTTAAATAACGATGCATATCTTAATTAAGGCATTTATCTTAAGTTTTCAGCTCAATAGAATTAGAATGAAGTCACAATATTTAACGATTAAACTTGCAGCAAGATATTGTATTAAATACTTCTATTGAAATTAATTTGTGCGTAATTTAATTAATAACTGAAATTGTCGGACGAAGTTGTCTAGCGAACGGAAATAAGAGGGCACAAATAAAGTTGCTACATAGCACATACACACACACACACACACAAACATACACACACACATACACATACACACACACACACACACAAACACTTGCACATAGGAAATTGATGCATAGAAATGCAAGTACTTTTCCCATATTTGCCACATGCCACTATGGTCCGGATAACGATAATTTTGAAATAAAGTCATTATTTAAGGTAGTTCAATATCACGATTTTTTAATGGCTATGGATTTAAAATACTTTCACCTCAGATGTTGCATAACTAAAATATTAACATTGTCCAACACTGCTTAGAACCAAAAAAAAAAACGGTTCATTTCCTTTTGTTACATACAAAATGTAAGTTATCGACCGATTTTTTGTGTGACCCATCAAATATTGTATATTATAGTACTTTGATCTTTATATCTTTAACCAGAATTTCAGAAGCAAAATATCACTTATATACGTTCAGTTTGGTTAGATATTTTATACAATAAGTGACTTTTCGACTGATAATTCCTATTATCTCTATATGATTTAGTTGTCCGATTTCAATGAAATTTTGCTAATACGTTACGGGCATAGTATCACGCATAACCTGTAAGTTTGATTCTGATAGCTTGAAAAACAAAAAAATTTACGTATCGTCGAATTCAAAATAAAGGCGGGACCACGCCCACTTTTCTAGGCCATGAGCATATTAATATTATAAACCTAATGCAACAAAACTAGACCAAAAGAACTTAGATTGCTCTCGAGTTAATAATTTTTTCCAAAAAAAATAGTCATTCGGCCCATAGTGCATGCGGCCCACATAACAGCTGTAAAACGTAGCATACTTACGGGCGTTGGCAGCAAAGAGCAGCAACAACAACAACAACAAACAGAAGAGTGAATGAACTCCCTCCACATTGCATGCGCAGGCACTGCGATTACAAAAACATCAACACTTAATATGTTTATTAAATTTGTTGCTACATCATTAGGCACTAGCAGCCATATAATGTGACGCAAACACTTCGACAATCGCACACACACACACACACACACACACACACACACACACACACACACACACACACACACACACACACACACACACACACACACACACAATGAGGTGGGAGTATAACTGTTTGTACTCTCTCTCTCTCTCTCTGTGCTTTTATATACCCTACGCTCCATAAAACGTCTACTAAGGTAATTCAAACTTTGTGCAAATGCATGTTACACTTGCCAACATCATGAAGAAGCCGTTATACAGGCCATAAAGGACATGGCCCTAAGGATGGGCACACATACACACGCATATACACAGATATAACTGAACATTAATGTTAATATATGTATGAACACATGTTTTAGTTGTAATGCATTCTTAAATCTTCAGCCAAAAATGTTCTATTAAAGCAAACAAATATTAAATATATAAAAAAATTATTTTTTAGTTAGGCCTGATTTGTTGGTCCAATTTCGAAAAGGAAAAGTGAACAAAAGAATTTACAAATAAAGGCTTTAAATTTATCTAAAATGGATTAAACTATTTATTTATTAAGTGCATGTAGTTTTTTTAGGCTTAACTCTCATAAAAGTTTACTAAAAATACCAAATACTTATATTTATGAATTAAATATGAATCAACAAAAATATTTTAGTTGCTTTATTCAATTGACAAGTACTATTTAAACGATTATTTACTTATTTTATTTCCAATAAAGTTTTATGAGCTTTAAGATTATGTCAAGTTGTATTAATTTATTCTTATTACCAAGTAAACTTAATGTGCCAGCATGTAATTAAATTGCCAACTTTTTACCCTTAAATAATATAATTATTTTATTATATATAAACTAAACAATAAATTTTTAACTCAGACTGCAAGTTAAGGATATTTATGCTATTATAATTACGTCTTATGGAATGCAATATTTTTTTATATTTATATTTAGTGTTATTTTGAAACTCTATCAATTTATATAACTGAATAGTTTTCTGTAAAATTTCAAATGTTATGATTAAATTTTTATATTTAGACATTTATTTATTTTATTTATTTATGAGCGACTAAAAGCAGTCGGCAAGCAACAAAAAAATCCAAGTATAAAAATTAAATTGAAGATTAAAAATAAAAATAAAATTAAATATAAATTATGAGCTGTAAAGAAAAATTAAAATTATAATTATATTTAAAGAGCGACTAAGAGCCGCTTAAACACCAGGCGGCATTTACAGGTTACACGGGTTACACGGCAAGGCAATGCCCTACAAAAAGTGCTTGAGGCACAAACACAATAAGTGTATGGGTGTGTCTACTTTAGGCCACTTAACTTGGGCTTAACGATTGTTATTTAGATGCAGTTACAGTTGCGTTTGCAGCTGCACTCATTCTCCAGTTCAAATAAACTCATGCGAGTGTATGCATGAGTCTCCGCTTGAGTTTGAGTCGGAGTTTGAGTGTGAGTGTGAGTGTGAGTTTGAAGAAGTTTATGCTTTAAAAATTTGCATTTCCTACTTTTCGGCGTTGCATGAATACTGATGGAACACCAAAGAGAGAAAGAGAGAGAGTTGGAAATGGAGAGAGGGGGTAAAAGAGTTGGAGTTGGAGTTGAGGCTGAAGAATTCTGTTAACGTTAGCGTAACAAGTGCGTGAAGTTTGCAGTTGCCGCAAAGGCGCACACGCACACACACATTTTTTCTGCTTTTTTTTACAACTTTTTTATTTTTTTATTTTGCTGTTGCAGCAAAAGTTATGCGCATTATTAAAAAGCAAAGCGATTCTCGCATAAATTTTAATGCTCATGATTATTATTATGATAATAAATTTCATGGAAATGTGTGCATTGGTAAATCATGCTGACGTTTACAGGAAACAAAAAATACAAAAAAAAAAAAAATGCCAACATTAAAAGTCTAAGCCTTCATTTTTTTTATTATTTCCTATTCTGTTTTCAGCTGCTGCCACAACCAACGAGTCCAACCGCCTGGAATGGACAGAAGAACCACAGACAATAACGCCGAGTCAACAAGCTAACCACCAACTGCAGGTTGGCACTGCCAGCACCACTTCCAACTATAGAACAGCATTTGCCACACCCACAATCCATAATGATAATGATGGTCACGCTTTGACCATCTCGAGACCTCCGAGAGCGGGTCGATTCGAACGGGAAACGGAGTCGGATCAAGTGGATCGATGTCGACTCTTTGTCGAAGGTGATCCCACCAAGAACGAGTTGTACAGTCCCGAATATCCCAATCTGTATCCCAAGAACATTAACTGCACGAGGGTTATAACAGGTGAGTCAAAAATTATTTATCGAGTTGTCGATATATCGGGAAAAAATAACGATATATCGACTTTTTTATCGAGTTGTTACCAAAAAATAAACAATTTGCAATTTCAGAAGTTTTAAGGATTTAAAAAAAAAAGTTTATTTAAAAAACTAGTTGAGTCTTAAAATTAATTTTCATGGCTAAATTCCTAATAAATCGCCATCTATTTGTAATCGATAATCACTTCCGTGAAAATCAAGTTGTCGATATTTCGTTGTATTTTTACATCACTATTATAAATAAATTAATATATCGATGTAATCGATAAATAACTTGAATCTCTGTTTTCAATAGACATTGAATTATATTTGAAATAAAACTCAATAATATTGTTATTATTGATATAGAGACGCAAAGATTATGCTTTGACTGACCATATACTCATGTTATTCAAGTCTATAACAGTGAGTCTAACAATGCGCTAATATGAATCCGATAAAAACATTTCGCCTGCGGGCATTATCATTATGAAATTTGAAGAAACGCCACAGAAGCCAATTTAAGAGCGAACGAGTATATAAGTGAGTATATGAGTGAGTGAATGAGTGAGTGAATTGAGAGAGTGTGTGAGTGAATGCAATCAGAACTCGTAAAAGATTATATGGCAAGCACTTTGCTGCCGGCGCAACTTACTGCAAATAATTGCAAGTCCTAACCAAGAAGCGCGTTACAACAAAGCATTGTGTTGACATTTTCAAACAGACTGACATTGAGTCATTCAGACAAGTCAGTGAGTCACTCAGTCACTCAGTCACTCAGTCAGTTAGTCAGTGAGTCACTCAGTCAGTTGTTCAAATGTTCAGTTGTTGAGTTGTTCAGTTTAGAACGAGGGTTCGTGCCCTATTAAAAGCGTTAGCGTGTTTCTCTGATGGCCTCCAAATGGAATTAGGATTGCCTCTGGGGATTTCGAATGCATACATGGGTTTGAGTTTTGATTTTCGAATTGAGATTGAGATTAAGTTGGTAAGGGAAATGGAATTGGAGATGGAGTTGGAGAGAACACAAGACGTCATATTTCGCTTCAGTGGATTTTGGCCTCGTTGCTTATCTGTTAACGGGGGCAAAATCATTTGTCAGTTAAGACAAAATGCGAAGCAACGCAACGTTTGCTGCCAGCATAAAACCTAAGCGAATCAAATGATTGACTTTCCATTGGCACGCATCAGCTGCTACACTCTGTATCCGTATCTATATCCGTATCCGTATCTGCAACTGTAGCTGTATCTATATCTATAGCTGTATCTATATCTGTACACTGATAAAAAATATGTTTTAAAATCAAGATTGCGGTCTCAGAACTAAGATTTTTGGTCTAAAAATTGCGTCGAGAACATAAACTTCTTAAATTAAGAGAACACATCTTGATTTGAAGAACATTTTAAATAAGACCAAATTCTTATTTTAAGAATAAATGTTCTTAAAATTAAAATAAAAAAATTAAATATAAAAAAAATTATTTTTTATATACATATAATTTTTTTATAATTTTGAAATTCTAATTTATTCACATTTTGCAATGATATTTTAATATTTCACAAGTGGGATTCGAACCGCCGCCTACTGCTATACAGCTGAAGCGGTATCTTTAACCAGAGCGCCACGGGTCAACTTTTTGTTTATTATTGTAAATAGTACCATTTTATACTTTACAAACAACTTAATATTTTTATTCTTATTTTAAGATTTTAAGATTTTTTTAAATTAATAATCTTAGTTTTAGTAATTTAATCTTAAAATAATCTTTTTTTAAAAACATTAATCTTATTTTAAAATAATAAAATAAAAAACATTGAGATGAATGTTCTTGATTTTAGAGGTTTGTCTTTTCTTTCAGTGTATCTGCATCTCAGCACGAGAAGTATCTCTCCCTTTTCGCCCTCTTTCACTGCGTGCTTGTATTAAGCTTACATGTCGGCGTTTGCTTAGACAGACAGTTAGATATAGTAGATAGACAGTGTAGAATCGTCTCTGACTGCCATTGGGTGAGTGACAGGCTTATTTGCATATCAATATGTGCCGTTAGGCGATAGACCGGGTCATGTTGCCAGCAGCAGCAGCAGCAGCAGCCTGTTGGTTCTTGCCACCAGACTACCCCCTCCCCCCACTCCCCTCTCTCCACTCCACACTCTCCACTTGCGACTTCCAACTGCTGCCACATGCCTCATGATTGCTGCCTCTGGCTGTTGGAGCTCAAAATGTTAAGCGGCTGCATTAGTATTATTTAAGCTTATGTTTGTGTGTATGTACCTTTACCTCTCTCTCTCTCACTCTCTCTCTCTCTCTCTCTCTCTCTCTCTCTCTCTCTCTCTCTCTCTCTCTCTCTGTCACACACTAACTGCAAAGTCTGTAATTAACTTTTCAGTTATGTTTGCAAACGGATTCCACGCTGTTTCAGCCATTAATCTCGATTACTAATTACAAATACTTATTATAAATCCGCTTAGATTTTCTCTCTAATATAAATATTAATTGGAAAATCATTCGATATGCATTCCAATTAATTCCAATAAATAAATTAATTAGTCGTTCTTATTGTTTAATCAAATACGAATTTAAATCAAAGGCATTCCTCAGGCAAATCACTACAATTTTGATTAAATTAACGTTAATTGGAAGTCAACGAAAATTATACATTTATCAGTTTATTCTCTATCAAGGATACATACAAAAGTGTTTGGTTTAATGATTCAAAAATTGTTTTATTATAATATAATTTTATATAATTATTTCTTTTGCTTTGTTTTGATAAAATTAGACAATAAAGAAATTCATTTGTGAGTAATTTAAGTACTTGCCGGCTTTTCACTTTATTAAATTAATAAATAGCTCATCAGGTGGTCATTTTTTAGATTCAACTGAAATCAAAGCTAGTTTTTATCGCAATGCATCTGAGATATCAATTGTCATGGAAGAAGTTCTAATATGTGGTTAGTTATCTGCACTCAGTCTGCAATTTGTGTAATGTTTGAGCTGGAAATTCTATTCAAAAATTGCACTCAATTGCTGTCCCAAGCTCAGTTTGCTCTCTCCCTCAATATATCTCTCTCACTCTCTCTCTCTCTATTGGTCTCTCTTTCTATGTTTCTTTTGGTTTACTTCTTTTGTCAAGGCCAATCAAACTGGAAATCCCCATTCACATTCAGAGCAGCTCAAACATCGCATTTGTTTGCGTATATGTCTGTGATTCACTCTTTCATTACAGCTCCATTATGTTATGTATACTAGTCGTGGTTGGACGGTCCTTTGGTCCTTCGGTCCCAAGGCCTGTCCTGGTAGTGTCCTGGTACCTGAGGGTCCCTGTAATGCCACGACGTCTGGCCACAAAGCCGCCACAATCCGTATGTGTACACTAAAAAAAAAAAAAGAACAACTTCTTAAATCAAAAACATTCATCTTAAATATTTTGTTCTTAAAATAAGATTATTTTAAGACCAAATTGCTAAAACTTAGATTATTTATCTAAAAAATCTTAAAATCTTAATATAAGAATAAAAATCTTAAATTGTAAGGAAAGTATAAATATGTACTTTTTCATATTGAAGAAATGCGGCGGCTCGAATCCCACTCGTATTAAATTAAAATAGCATTTATAAAATTACTTAAGCCTAAAAAGAATAATATGTAAATTAATCCAAAATTTAAAATTAAAAAAAACTTTATATCATATAAAAAAAAATAATTTTTATTAACTTTATTTTTTTATTTTAATTTTAAGAGCATTTATTCTTAAAATAAGAACTAGGTTTTATTCAAAATGTTCTTAAAATCAACATGTGCTCCCTTAATTTACGAATTTTATGTTCTCGACGCATTTTTTAGACCAAAAATCTTAGTTCTGAGACCAAAATCTTGATTTAAGAACCTGTTTTTTTTTTATCAGTGTATGAATATGTGTGATTGTGGGCGGCTTCTTTCTTCTTAGTTTCTTCTATCCTTTCTTTCTTTTTTTCTTTGTTCAAGTGCCACGCGCCAGCCCATTGATTCATTCCAAGGATTCAGTCGTTATCATGCGTTTATCCAGCTCCACCTTCGCTCACCTTTCTAGTTTCTACTTTTTAGTCTTGGTTGCTTTCAACATCTTGGTGTTTTCTTTTATGCGACCACTGAATGAGTCCCCAGTTGCATTCATTTGGACACACACAAATACGGCGCCAGTTCGGGTTTCAACCTGAGCTGTTGTTAATCACACGCCTCTGTCTTTGTCTCTGTCTCTCTCTCCCTCTCTCTCTCTATCTCTTTTTGTCATTCTTTTAGCCTATTTGGCAGTCCGCTTTCTATGCCACGCAACATGGCTAAGAAGCTCAAAGAGAAATTTGTCAATAGTTCGTTTTTGAACTTTGCAAAAAACCGCAGCTCTGTTTCTGAGATTCTTTTGTGTTTAAAATTAGACTTTCAATTTTTCAGCTGAGTTCTTTGTTGAATAGCGGCTTTGGTACGTTTTAAACACTTTTATCAATCAACTAACCCAGAGCTATTTTTAAGTAAAATTTATAAAAACAAATGTCAAATTTAAGTGAATTCTTAGTTTACATTTAAGTGAAATTTACAACTTAAAATACAATTTTATATGTTTATTTGCTGTCAATAATTTTAAGCAATTTAAGTTGCATTCAAGCCTATTTAATTTTGTTTAAAAGTAGCCGTAAGATGTTGCACTTAAGCCGTAATCCTTAAGCCGATTGGTGTTCAACTAGAATAAGCAAATTTGGCTCTTTCATCATAATATTGTTTTGCTTAATCTTCTTTTGATACCTGCTTGTTGTTAATTACAGCGCCAAAGGGTCAAATAATACGTCTGGACTTTCGCAACTCGTTTAATATTGAGGCCAAGGAGGAGTGCAAATTTGATTTTCTTGAGGTAAGTAAGTGCTGCAAGTGTGGCAACAACAACAAACAACATCAAAAGCAACAGAAACAAAAACAATAACATTAAAACTATTGGCAACAACAAAATGCTTTTGCATTTTACAGACACAACATAAAATCCAACTTTGTTGCTGGGTTAAAGAAAAAGAAAAAGCAAAGGCAAAACCAAAAGCAAAGAAATAGCAACAGCAACAAGATCTAAGCAAAAAACTTTCCCCGTTTGCGTTGGAAAAACTTTTCAAATTGTTTCCTTTAGAGTGGAAGCCTTTGGCATTTTTCTATGTATTTGCATGGCAATTTTTGCACGACGCCCCAAGTTTTAATTGAAAATTGGCAATGGTCAGTTTGGCCGCGTTGTCTGCAGTCGCTGTCCACCGCCCACATGTCGTATGCGCAACATGCAACAACCGGAAGGCAATGGAATTCCGTTGCCAAGCCAAGAACAACACGAGGTCCAACTCAAAACTTACCCAAATCTGTAACAACTTTACACATATAAAAATCTTACCGTTAAATCACTCTAAAACAGTCGATTTTCACACTAAAGTAAAAAAAAAAACGATTTTAGAAAAAAATTCTAAATATTTTGAAATAATTTTCTGAAATTAAAAGATAATTTTCTAAATTTATAAAAGTTTTTCTACATTTTAAGGCGATGCCTCCTTTATATTGGATTAATTTTTCATAAAATTGGACCGAATTTTCTATAATTATAGAAGTTTTATTTTTGATATTAAGGTGATTTGCCCTAAATAATAGAAATTTTTTCTAAAAAATACTCTGAAATTAAAAAAAAAATTTTATTTGCATTAAAGTAAAATAAATTTTAAATTTTTTTGTTTTTTTTTAAATATGTTGTTTATTTTATTCTGTATATTATTTTTTATTTTTTTTCACCGTAAATACAGAAAGAATTTTGTGCAACCGATCAAAGGCAAATTTCCTAAATTGTAGAAAATATTTGGTTTTTAGAAAAATTAACCCCAAACATATTTATTAGGAAGGTGCTTTCTATTTAAAAAAAAACATTTCCCATAATTAGAATATATTTCTCAATAGGGCGGTTCTAATTTTCTGTCGATTTTCTTGAAAATAGAAAATAAATTTTGTGAGTGTATCAACGCCACAACCAAAAATGTATGCACAAGTTTTAGCCACTTCTGAGATACCTGTTAATTAGCATAAAATATAATTTTGAAATTTAGCAACTTTTATTCATACTTGCAAAAACTAATAAAATCATAATTAGAAAAACTTGCTTGGATATTTTAAATATATATGCTCTCAGAATGCAGTTTTGGTTGATGGGCGTTTATAACATAACTTAAGTAATTAAAGTAAAAGTCAAGTACGAATGAGAATGCATAAATGCTTTAAGCAAAATAAATTAAATTTATTATTTTATTATTTGTTTAAACGCAACACTTTCGCAACAGTTTTGTGGCATCCCTCGTGGGTAAAAGAAGAATATTCCCCACATGCTCGTAAATCGATGCTGTCGCTGGTTTTTGTTGCCAGTTAATCATTTGATAACTTCCTTTTTTAAATGGCATGTGGTTTTGATTCGGTTGACTTTTCTAGATACGCGACGGACAATATGGATTCTCAACGCAAATTGGTAAATTCTGTGGCACAGATTTCCCACCGGAAATCACCTCAAAAGAACGATATCTGTGGCTGCATTTCCATTCGGACGACACAATCGAATACACCGGTTTCAGTGCCGTTTACGAGTTTTTAGATCGGAATCGGGAGGCGCCCAGCACGGATCTCAACTGTACAATTGAAAAGGATGGCTTCGAGGGATTTATCAACTCGACGGATGTCCCATCTGAAATTAGAGAGCAGGTGATACGCGATAAGATTGCTCTGGATTGTATTTGGCGCATTCAAGTCAACGATAATTGGAAGGTGAGCAGCGTGAAGAAATAAATCTGCAATATAATCTCATATATATATTCTTTTTTTTAACTCTCACACTTTTGTAGATTTTTTTGAAATTCATGGACTTTCATCTGAGCAAACCGAATGACTGTGACTCCAACTTTCTGGATATATTCCCCGAGCAAACAGTGATGCCATTAAGGTAAGAATTTAATTGTCACTGAGACAGCGGTTGATGATGATGATGTTGGTGTCGGTGGCGTATACGCAATGCCTTACCACAAACCAATTTCCGCTTCACGAATGCACCACAATGTGAAGTCAGCCCAAAAGCAATGTAACGCTATAAAGATCAAAGCATGTAAAGCAAAATTTTCAATTTATTACCGGCCAAAGTAAATTGTATGCTAACGGAAGTTGCGGCGGCGCCTTTGACATGCCCAACTTGAATTGTTTTGTGCCACCAAGCGAAGACCATGCCACAGCCACAGCCAATGCCAAATAACCCACACAACCCACAGGAGCTAAATTCCCATAGCCCATTCACGATTCATGCATATCCCTACACTCCCTGGTATTTGAATTGCCGCCTTCCCCAACACTTCCTTTTGCCCAAAAACACTGTCATTCAACAAATTTCCACTTGTTGCTGCCTTCGCTCCCTTCAAATACACTGAAAAAAAAGACCCACTTCTAAAATGAAGAACATTCATCTTAAATATTTTGTTCTTAAAATAAGATTATTTTAAGACCAAATTACTTAAACTAAGATTATTAATCTAAAAAATCTTAAGATCTTTATATAAGAATTAAAATCTTAAATTGTTAGGAAAGTATAAATAGGTACTATTTCATATGAAACTAATAGTTGACCCGTGGCGTTCTGATTAGAGAGGTCGCTTCAGTTGTCATGCAGTAAGCGGCGGTTCGAATCCCACTCATAACAAATTAAAAAACATTTATAAAATCACTAAATTAATTTAATTAATAACAAATTACTAGATTAATCAAAATTTCAAAAAAAAAAATATAAAAATAATAATTAATATTCATTTATTTTATTTTTTGATTCTAATTTTAAGAATATTTATTCTTAAAATAAGAACTTGGTCTTATTTAAAATGTTCTTAAAATCAAGATGTGTTCTCTTAATTATGAGATTGTAATGTTCACAACACATTTTTTAGACCAAAAATCTTAGTTCTAAGACCAAAATCTTGATTATAGAACAATTTTTTTTTTCAGTGTACTTAAAACATTAGGGCCTTGATTCAAGGCCTGCTCTGAGGCTTCGGCTTTTGGCTTTTGTGTGCCTCACTGATGGGAATAACGGCAACGACGTCGACAGCGACGGCGACGTCAATGACAGCTCCACTCAAAGTGATTGACTGTTCTGTTCTCTGTTCTTTGCAGCCGTGGTTTGACTGTCTAGCCAGGCCAGGCTCATTGATTGCTGCTAGTTGGCATTGCCATTGCCATTGCCATTGCCATGGCCGTTGGCATTGGCGTTGCCATTTCCGTTGCCATTTACATAGCCATTTCCATAGTCATAGCCAGAAGTGTCGCCCTCAAGTGTCCGTTCAATTGCCATTCAAATTTTTGCAACAATTTAACACACGTGTTATCCATTTAATGCTGTTACTTCAACCCACAAGTCACTTACACACATGATCGACTAGAAACATACCCTACATTATTAGGCTGTAGAAATTTAATCTCTGATTTTATTTTGTCTTGTATATTTGCCTTTGTAATTATGACAAATATATTTAGAATTCTTATTTTATAAATGAAATATTAATAACGAAAAATCTCACTGGATAAAATATAATAAACAAAACAAACAATATTAACATCAAGAATTATAATAACATAATAAAATTTAATTGAATAATATTACTACTCTTTAGTTAATTTCGCAACAAAATACTAAACTAAAGCCCAAGCATTTGCTTTAAGACATCCCAAAGATCCCAGCCCAAATTAAAAACATTTCTATACTCAGTCTCAATGATTGTATTTTTGTCTTCTTGCTTTGTTGTCTTTAATGTAACTGTTTCACTTATCCTTTTATATTTTGTTTCTTTTCAGAGTGAAAAACTTTTGCGGCTCGGCGGGCGAGAGTATTACGGCGGAGTCGAATATTCTGCACATGCGATTTTACGCCGAACAAAGTGCGATTAACTCAACATTTTCCATTCTATTCACAGCGTTCCGAGACCGTGGATCGGGAAGTAAGTTTCACAATTCAAAACTGCTAACAATTTTCAACTTCAAACTCCAAACTCAGCACACACTATTTGTGATGACATCGTCTGTGGTTTGACAAAAAAAAAGATAACTAAAAAACAAAAACAAAAAAGAATAACTGACTTTATTATGCCAACGATTAAATACACTTGCAGATAATTAAAACTATTGATTTGATTTAAACTTAACTTGCGTTTTTTGAGAAGTCCAAGGAAACCCATTTATTATAGTACTCCAAAATGAAAAATAAATAAGTAGCTTAAAATAAATAACATCAGTAATAAGAAAGTTGTTCAAGTGAAAATTTATTTTTAGACTAACTATTCCAATTCCATCTATTTATATAGTCTATCAAATTGCTGTGAATATAACTTATTATTGTTATAATGATATCATCTTACGTCTCTTGTAAATTGTTACACAATGATTGATAAAGTTATAGAGACCACAGCAAGAGTATTAAAAACTTTGTTAGTTGTGGCAAATCCTTCAAATTTGCCGCACGTGCGTTACGCGAATTTCTCAAAAACAACCGAAGTCGCAAAGGCAGCAAAAGCAACGGCAGGACTTGAAAAAGGACAATGGGCATAGGCTAAAACCAGAGAAAATCCTGTGTTAAGCTTGCGCAATCCCAACTCGCCACACAAAACACCACAGTGCGCAGTGCACAGTGGGGCAGAAACGGAACCAACGGAGACGTGTGGTTTTTGTTTAATACCCTCACAGAGGGTATAATAATTTTGTCAAGAAATGTGTAATGCATTTACTATTCTCTCAAAATGGTTTTTGGATCGCTGAATTCAATTCCGAACTCCATTTTACCCCAGCAAGTCAGGATTTCGAGATAACACCAATAAATTAATAAAGAGAACATTATCTTATAAAAATTTTTGGATTTAAATGAAACTCGTTACTCTTCCTTTAGTTCTTAAAAATTGCCTTAAAATTCGTAATCAGCGACCCCGAGTAACAAGTTTTAAACAAATCCGATGAAGTTTCCAAAAAAGAATCCGCCATATTGGATTCGGCATTTAAAATTTTTAAAAATTGACTTTAAATTCAAAATCAGCGACACCAAAAATCCTCGAGTAACGAGTTTTATTAAAATCCAAGGAAGTTTTCAAAATAGTGTTCAGATTTAGCGACCCAAAAACCATATTGTAAGGATAGTGGGACACCCAGATCTGAACAACACTATATTTTTTTTTTTGTGTGGTTGTGTAGTTGAAAAAAGTCATCTGCAAGGGCATTTAATTTTCGGTGTGTCAAATAAAGGCTTCCTTGTTTGATGATGGCCTTGTCTGCTGTCTTTTTGGCTTATTCACTGTTGGCCATTTGGGCCTGGCCTATGGCGGCAGCAAACGTCTTCTTCGTGGCCGTTGTCGTTGTTGTTGATGTCGTTGTCTCAACAACTGTCTATGCCAATTGTCTAACCAACTATGTATCTGGTTTGGTTTGGTTTTGGCTATCGGAGAGCATCTAAGCGTCTAACTGTTTGTCTGTTTGTCCGTTTGTCTGATTGTCTGTTGGCCAGTTTTGCGTGATTGCCGCCTGTTGCCAAAGGCTAAGCACTCTTTTGTCATTCACCGATTGTCCTTTGTTCCTTGCACATTGTTAGCTTCTGCACAACGTTACGCCACTTTACAGTTTGCCAAAATTACCAGGCAGCTCAAGGAAGCACAGACTCCACACAAAGGCACACACAAAGATACACACACCCACACACACTTACACACACCCATACACACACCCACACACACGCGCAGACAGAGAAAAAAACACTGTGGTTGTACTTTTAGCTGTCACTGTCGAGCCATTGCAATTATTGTTGCTCGAGGACAATTTATGTTTAAGATTATATGTATTTGTTTGTTGGCTTCTGCTGCTGATTGTCATTTCTTTTTTTTAGAACCCGTACTTAAAAATATTACAGGGGTCTATTGGGTTTGTTTTAAAGAATATGTGCGTAACAAGCAGAAGGAGGCGTGGCAGATCCCATAAAGTATATATATTCTTGATCAGCATCAACAGCCGAGTCGATATAGACATGTCTGTCTGTCCGTCTGTCTGTCTGTATAAACAAAAGGATCTCAGAGACTATAAGAGGTAGAGCAACCAAATTTGGCACACAGTTTTTTATATACCTTACGCCGATCAAGTTTATTTCAAATTTAAGCCACGCCCCTTTTCGGCCCAACAAATTGCGACAATTTTTAAAATAATACATTTCTTATGGTAACTAACGTTATCTCCTAATATTATCTATAATCTCACTTAACCGCAGCAAGATCGGACAAGTAGAACTGAAGAAATAGCTAAACAAAGTTATAAATAAAGTTATTATTTCAATATATTCACCTAAAAGTATGCAATAGTTTTTATTTGGTAGTAATTTCCTTAAGGTACTCTTATTTTTTTTTTTTTTTTTTTTTTTTTAATTTGTATATTTTTTTTAAACTGGTTTTCTGCTACCATTAGTGGCAACTTAATCTAGTTTTACATGAGGTACTTTTATATATAATATATTGAAATAAGTAACGGGTATCCTATGGTCGGGATCTCGACTATAGCCTTTCCCACTTGTTTTTTTGTTTTATTTGGTGTTTAGATCTCTATGTTTATTAATATTTTTAGAGTTATATATTTACTGATGATGTTTGCTGTAACAGTGCGTCTTTTTTTGTATCTATCCACACAGCCTGCACTGAAAATGAGTACGATTGCGAGGATGCAACCTGCATACACAAGGATCTCAGGTGTAATGAGCACGACAACTGCAAATTTCGCTGGGACGAGGAGAAGTGCAATGTAAGTAAGAGAGAGAATATATCTACAATAAATTATATATATGAGCACAAACTTACAGCATGCACATTAAGTATTATGTAGGCCAAAGATTGAGCATGCATCTAATTATAGGCCAACGAATGTGCCACAAACTCTTCGACGTATCATTATAAGCCTATGCCCAACACGTTCACACTCGTACACACACACACACACACACACACACACACACACACACACACGCAAACACACACACACACTCGTACACACACATACGTGCGCACAAACGCAAAACAGAAAGTTGGCCAAAATAAGTTTTGTTGGCAAAGTTTGAGGTTTGTATTTCAGGCGTGCCCAGTCAGAGTTTTTCCCATCTCCCTCTCTCTGTATCTCTATCTCTATCTCATGCTTACCCCAGTTTGCTGTTTTTGTTTGTTTATTATTTGTTGTTGTTGGCAGAGCAATTGTGTTAGATCATTAGATTTGATAAAGACTTCTAAACAGAAGCACTCGTCGTCGACCAGACTTACTTATCAAGTTGTGTGTGTTCATAGCGAACTTTCCAGTTGCCTTTTTTTTTGTTGGTTTACCCGCCATAAAAGTGACATTTTGGTAAACCACAAATAGTTGTGGATTCCTCTCAGTTGTAATCTGCTAAAAATCAGTGCTGTAAATACTCTTCAAATCGTAAAACGTAGCTAATTGTAGCAGTAGCTCTAATTAAACAAAAAGCAACCATCATAAAAGTACTTGAAAACATTCGAATTAAGAATTTTACGACAACCTTAGAAACTACTTAAAAAAATTCTAGATCCATTAGTTTTGACAAGCAAAACCTTTCAGAAGCGACACTTAAATTGGTATCCACCAAACATTTTATTAAAGTTGAACTTTGTGTTGGAAACTTGACTGTTAGAAAACCTGTACTTATCTTTACAATATTACTTTCTTAATCTCACGAATGAATACTTCTTTATACACCCTAAAAAATAAAATCTAGTATGTCAAGCACATAAACAAATTTATAAATAAATCAAAGTTAATGTCGTAAAAATATGGCATATGTCGTTTTCGAAATAATTTTCAAATTTGTAATTGTAGTAGAAACAGGAAACTTTTCTATTTTATTAACAACTAAATTGTATGTCAACTAAAAATGTTTTTATCAGAATTAACCAATTGGTTCAAAAGATCTATACAATTTAATTTGATCAAAGTCGTGAACCTATTCAGTTGAGCGGCAGTGTATGTATATATGTACCAAGAAAGTAACATTATGTTCTTACAGCAATTCATAAAATATTTTTCCACTGCAACTATTATTAAAAAGTACATAACAAAAGATTTCAATTGTAATTGGAATTTCTTTTAATTATACTTTTGTAATATTTCATGTATACAAATTGAAGTGGAGCGCTTAAATGTTTTTATTGGGGCATCGATAATATTTTAATCTAATTGCCAAATAATTTGAATGTTTTTGTACCACTTATTTCATAATTACCCCAATGGGTCAATCATAAGCTCAATCATGTGCGTACACAAATAATGTTAATTCGATTAGCTCGCATTAAAATGTTACGCTGAATTATTTGTTAATTGCAACCAACGAATTTTGTACAAAATATCTAAATGCATTACATTACAAACCACAATTTCAAAGCTAAGCCGCAATTTTCAGTCCGGCTAAACATAAGCTCTCATATAATTTATACCATATTTTATCTAATTTGTTGATTATCATAATCGGTAAATTGTTCGTGAGAGTGGATCTATTTAAATGGATTAAACTAAAATGTAATCTTGTAAAATTGTATATAGAAATGTAATCTATAAAAATATAATATAAGAAGTTATATAAGTAGGCAACACTATTTTTGCACATATAAGTAGGCAACACAAATTTTTGCCCATATAAGTAGGCAACACTATTTTTGCCCATATAAGTAGGCAACATTTTTTTTGACCATGCGTATTCTATCAGTTTGGTTCTGATATCTCAACAAACAAAAAACTATTTCATTCTAAAACTTCGTTCCTTCTATAATACATCTTATTCTACTATTTCAAAAAGCTGTGGAAAAAATTTGTGAAATTTAAATAATTTTTAAGTTCATCAATGAAATTTCTTAGTTTTTCAATTTCTTTGCTTAATTTAACAAATTTAATAGCCAAATTATAAGTTCTTTGTTTTAGTTTAACAAAGAATTGTCATTATTTAAAGATTAATTTCAGTTCATATGCAAGTAAATATCAAATTAATTAAATTTAATTAAAATGCATAAATAAATGGTGTGCTGTATTTTAATACATTTTTATTTTCGATTTTTCGCAGGATGAACAAAACGGTCAATCGGAGCACGTGATCATCATTATCATTGTATTTGGTTTAATACTCGGCGGCATGGTAATCACATTTATTGTGAACTGCATACGGAAGATAATACGTGATCAGAAGATAATACGCGTAAGTATCGTAATATTGCTTGATTGTAATTAGGCAACCTGTGCGCGCTCTCTCCCCCCTCCCCCGCTGCCAATCCGTACCCCCGTACAACCCCCCTGTATCCACGTTCCATCTCTGACAAAGCCTTGGTCTTAGCCTTATTCTTAGCCTTAGTGTTAGCCTTAGCCTTAGCCTATTTGCTTTGCTCTTACACTCTGAAACTGAAACTAAAACTGACACTGTCTCTCTCGCTCTCTCTTTGTTGTGCTTGTTCCGCCCCTGCAACCCCCTTTTGCAACCCCCTTTTGCCACACTTGTCCATCTGCATAGTGTGGCAAGTTGCCTACACTGTGCAGCCGAAACTAGTAAATGATTAAATTGCATTCAACGAATATCTGGCGATTCTATTGTAATGCATATGCACGCAAACACACAGACACACACACACACACACACACACACACATATATATATATAATCGTCAGCACACAAAAGCAAACAGCAAAATTTAATGTATGTAATTATAAAAATGTTTAGTTATTCCAGCTGAATAGATATGCAAAATGTAACCAAACAAAATCCTGCTGCTTTTACAAATTCTCCATGTCTAGTGCTGCTCTCTTTCGCTCTCTCTCTCTCTTTTCCTTTCTCTGTCTCTGTCTGTCTATCTCTGCCTGTGTGTGTGTGTGTGTAACATAATGAGCGCACAAAAGTATGCTATGATTTTTATGGGCTGCCTTTTGTTTTTGCGTGCAACAGACTAAAATAGCCGGTATTCAAAATTAGCTATATAAAAACAACTAAAAGTTAGCTTTTCAAGATTCCACAATTAAGTGCATACCCTGTAATTATTTTTAATTATTTTCGTCGCCTGTTGGCAAACAAATATAAAGCTTAAAACAGGAAAATATATTCTTTGATTATTCTTTTTTCTTTTTCATTTTCACAACAGCTTCTCGCTTACTCAATATACCCCACTTTGTCCACTTTTTGCTTACAGGGTCAATGAGCTTTAATTACATACATTAAATAGATATTAAGAGCACTTTGAAGCAGCCAAAGCATTAACATAGCCATCAACTTGAATTCATTTGGCTTAAACGAATCCATAGCAACGCCAACTGAATTCTCAGAGTTTTCTTTTTTTGTACCTTTCACAAGTCCCTTTGTGTGTGTATTCAAATGAATTTCTTTAAATTGAACTGATGTTGAAAGCGATTTCTAATTTTGATTGCAATTTTTGTGCTCACTTTGATATACAACTGAGCTATTTTTCTGCTGAATTCTAAAATTACCCTTATAACATATGGGCTTTTTTTAGAGACCTTAAAAGTTGACAAATTTTATTTTTATCTATGTTTACAGCTTCCTTATTTTTATTTTACTAGCAAAATACAATTTTATATTTTAATATATATTGTTTATGATTACTTTTGTTGGGTTGATCAAAAATACTTTAAAATATATAGATTTCTAAAGGATTTCTTAATAAAATAAAAGATGTTTTGACGATTTAAAACCTTTAAATATAAGACAATTCAAATTTTCCATTTTAAATTTGCTTTTAAACTCGCTGTTCCCATTGGATTAACATTAATATTTTTTAGTATTTTAAAGGCGATAAATGTTATATACTTATATGCATTAAAATGTCTTCATCTGACGATGAAGTAAAAGGAAAAAACAGCAACTCGAATGCAGGACACGACTTTTTTCATGGCTCATCGCACATCAATTGTACTTATTGAGCAAGAAGAGATAGAGGTTGACTATAAAGGACAGAGGGAGTGAAAATCGTAGCCATTGACAGTTCTTCAAGTGCACACACATAACGTATACGCAATATTTTGTGAGACATGTACTGTACACATTACTTGGTGCATGAGTACTTCAGCTAGCAGCTTAAAAGCTGACCAAATGCTCCTTCAATTTGTCTGCACTGTCAATATTACTTATACGCCACGTGACCGGCGGAATAGTTGAATGAATGATAGCATCCCCTTGACCTTGACTCTGTGTGAGAACGAGAGAGCGAGAGAGAGAGAGAGAGAGAGAGAGAGGCTGTAATTACAATTTATGATAGCACTGAGCATAAGGAAGCAAGAGCAAATGCTTGTCCCTGTTTGATTTCCCTTTTTGGTAAGATCTGAGAACTCTTTAGGGATTCTTATCCGCTGTCCGCTGCAGCTGCGTACACTGGAAAAAAAAACTAACTTCTAAAATCAATAACATTCATCTTAAATATTTTGTTTTTAAAATAAGATTACTTTAAGACCAAATGTGATTATTTTAAGACCAAATGACTAAAATTAAGATTATTAATCTGAATCTCTTAATATAAGAATAAAAATCTTAAATTGTTAGAAAAGTATAATAAAGTACTATTTCGTAACAAATTAAAATAACATTAATAAAATTAATATAAACAGAATAAAATGTGTAAATAAATCAAAATTTAATATTCTTTAATTTAAATATAAAAAATAATCTTTATTTTAATTTTTTAATTTTACCTTAAAAAACCTTTTTCTTAAAATAAGAACTTGGTCATTTTTAAAATGCTCTTAAAATCAAGATGTGTTCTCTTAATTTAAGAATTTTATGTTCATTAAGCTTTTTTTAGACCAAAAATCTTAGTTCTGAGACAAAATTTTGATTTTAGAACACTTGTTTTTATCAGTGTATTTGCTACGATATCTGGGGTAACATTTCATTAGCTGTCGATTTCAATACAACTCGCCCAATGTCCTCTTGGCTCTGACTCTTAACGTTGACTCTGGCTCTTGACACTCAACAAGCTGCCCGCATGGCAAGGCAAACCATTTTATTGTCAGTCGCCCAGTTTCCAGCCCACCAATTCCCCAGGGGCAATACTTGCTGAGCCAGCTCAGGAAGCGACACAGAGAGAGAGAGGGAGAGTGAGAGAGTGAGAGAGTGAGTGAGTGAGTGAGTGAGTGAATGAAAGATTGCGCTTGACTTTGACTTTTGCAATATTGACGAGCAACAGAGCCCGGGCTTAAATTGAATATCATTGTGACTCTGGCAGCTCAGACATGGCCAAAAATATCTACATCTACATCTGCTTTATAGCAAGTTAATTAAGTATGTGTGTGTGCTGGCTGTTGTGTGTGTTGTGTATTGGGTCTAATAGAAGGCGTTTTCGTGGCTGTCCATATTTATAGAACGCAGATGGCGGCAGACCGCTTGATTAAACACACGCCTTCCAGCTTAGATTTGTGTATCTTGCTGTTTTCTATTTGCGTTTACCAACGGCAAACAGACAGGGACAGCAGTGAGAGTGAAAGAGAGGGAGTGTATATACACTGAAAAAAAACGAACAACTTCCAAAATCAAGAACATTCATCTTAAATATTTTTTTCTTAAAATAGGATTATTTTAATACCAAACTACTAATCTACAAAATCTTGAAATCTGAACATTAAAATAAAAATCTAAAATTGTTAGGAAAGTATAAATAGGTATTATTTCTAACAAATAAAAATAACATTTATAAAATTAATAAAACAGAATAAAATGTGTAAATAAATCAAAATTTAAAAGAAAAAAAAATTATAAATATAAAAAATAATTTTTATTTATTTTATTTTTTGATTTTAATTTCAAGAACATTTATTCTTAAAATAAGAACTTGGTCTTATTTAAAATGTTCTTAAAATCAAGATGTGTTCTCTTAATTTAAGAATTTTCTGTTCTCGACGCATTTTTTAGACCAAATATCTTAGTTCTGCGACCAAAATCTTGATTTTAGAACATATTTTTTATCAGTGTAGGAAAGCAGCAGCAGTTTGCGGAACACCTTTTAGCCAATTTCAGCTAACAAATTTCATTTGAGTTGACTAACTTAGGCACACGCTTCATCAACTGTGTATATGTGCGTGCGTGTGTATGTGTGTGTGCGTGTGTGTGTGTGTGTGTGTGTGTGGCATAGTGTTGCTACCAACACCAGTCAAAGTCTATTTTACATTTCGAAATGTCACACGCCATTTGAATTACCAGGCTTGCCAACAACAACGACAACAAACGACACCTACTCCAAATGTATGCCATCCTCCTTCTTCTTCTGCTTCATCTCCTACTCCTCCTATTTTCCTCCCTCCCCCCTTTGTCCTTTAAGCAAACGACGCGTCGGCGTGTCTATTAAATTCCTGCCTGTTGAGTCTATAAAAAGGCGTCCGCATCCCTGCCACAAAGACAAGTCGACAAGATTCCTCGCACGCATCGTAATATTGTTTTACTAATGTGAGCTTCCCTCGTTCCCCTTTCTCCCTACCTCCCTCCCCGTCACTTCTACTGCCACCAAGTCCCTGAGTTCACTAAGAGCAGACAATGCTGCTGCTTCAAATAGCTCCACTTGTGCCACATGGCAATGCATAAGAGTTTCATCAGTTGAAGAGCTTCATCAATGGTTAATTAGCAAGCATTCTTGCGCCATTTGATTATTGCCCTATTTACCCTGTAACCTAATCAGCTCAAATATATGGATAGATAAACTTTAAGTAATCGTGTTCGATTCTTTTATGATAAAAAGCAAAAATAACGATTTGCCTTAAAAAGAAATCATTGCAAATCATTATTACATGACAAAAATTGAATTTTTTATACTTTTGTACAATTTTATTTTTACTTGATTCTGGATCAGTGGAAAAATTTTAATAAATCCATACATGTTTAAATTTAATTGTTTTTTTGAATTTCGCCTCTGAATGAGTTTCATCAAATGTATCTCAAGTAATTTAATGGTTAATAGTTCTATTCCCACATCATGTAAATGTTAAAGAAGGTTATTATAATATAGAGTAATACACTGACAAAAAATCATCATATCAGTAATATGATCTTTAAATGTTTTTATTTTAAGACCAAAATATTTAAGATGAATGTTTTAGATTTTAGAAGTTGGTCTTTTTTTTAGTGTAATCCTTAAAGCTAGCTTTAATATGCAATTTATCAAAAAATTGACATCTTTTAATATTTGATTTATTCTCCTAATTTGCCGTAGATAAGAATATTTGAATCTGTTTAATTTAAGCAGAGTACCTACAAATTGAGTATGTCCACCTCAAAACCCCTAGTAATTGTTCCATTATCAACTGACATCTAAAGTGTTCAAATACTCATCTGTATGAAAATTCAATTTCGCTTAAGAGGCCTTTAGAGCCAGATTAACAATGACGATGAATACAATAATGGCCTCGCATGCGGCACGTGTATTGTGACTATAAATCTATTTTGATTAGTTTATATTAACCCAATTTACATGTGGATAGTTCAATTGAATCATCCAAACAATGAGAGACAACACGATAATCCCATTTACAACACGCTATAAATAGTTGAATGGAAAATTGATTTGGGTACTAAATGATAAAGCTAATCAGATCCATATTTGATAGACATCAAAATCACATGTGAATAATATATTTTTTTTAGTTTAATTCTCCAATAAAACAGAATCATAATTTAATCATTCGAATACAGTAGAAAATCAATTTTAAAGTCTTTAGTTTAAGTATGGCAATAAAATATATAGTTTGTGAATAGCTTTTGTGACTGAAAATCATAAAAATTCATGTGAAAGACCATATAAAAGCAAATGGCATAAAAAATAAGTATTTAAAGTTATGATAATCCCAGAGATTTACAACTAAAGCAACAATTTAAAAGTTACCCAAAGGCAAAGGGCAAAAATCAGCTTTTTATAAATTTATTTTTTTATTGATAAAAGGACTGATGATTTGTGGGATTTATTATTGAATTGAAACTTTTCAACTCTGTAATTCACACAGTGTTACAGTGTGTGATGAAAGTATGTGCACACACGTTATGTGTTATTGTCTTTCATTTGCATGTGGGCGGCAGTGCCACGCCCACAAGCATGTTCACAATTAAATGGCAATCAACGAAAAAAAAGCCTACGCATCAAATGGCAATCGGTAATCGGTAATCGTTAATCGTTAATCGTCAACGTGGTGCAGTGAATTATAAACTTGTGATTAAATTATCTCAATTATTTGAAAACACACACGCACAGAAATCAAACTTAATGCTTTATTTTAATACAACTTTAAACGATTTTTATTTGGGTGGTTTTTTTGGGGGTTCTTTATCTGAGGATGGGTGTGGGGGCTTGGGGCGTTGTTATCGATGCCTGCACGCCCCATTGAAAGGGACTGACATATCCAGCCAAATTGTAAAACAGCCGCTGACTTTGCACGTCGAACGGTTCAATAAACACACAGTGACACCTCAGACGAGGACGATGGTGCGACACTAACCATCCCCTACCACCCACCACCCACCACCTGTGCCCACGTGCCTCCTTTAAGTGGGTCAGGTGGAAAGGTGGCAATCTGATTATCGCCTCGAGTGTTTGGCTGAGGTTCAAGAGTTGTGGGACGTCTGTGCGTGCCTCACCTTTTTTTATACCCGTTACTTACAAAAAAATAAGAAAAAGGGTATATTGTGTTCGTTGGATTGTAGGTAACAGGGAGAAGAAAGCATCTCCGAACCCATAAAGTATATATAAGATAATAAGATAAAATAATATTTTTTATAATCTCAGCTAACCTCAGTAATATTGGATAAGATAATTATATAAAATAATATTTTCTATAATCTCAATTAACCTCAGTAATATTAAACAAGTAGAACGGAAGTAATAGCTAACTAAATTTATAAATAAAGTTATTATTTCAATATAATCACCTAAAAGTATGCAATAGTTTTTATTTGGTAGGAACTTCTTAATTGAAATAAGTAACGAGTATTCTATGGTATAGATATTAAGATAAGATGATAATTTCTATAATCTCACCTAACCTCAGTAATATTAAACAAGTAGAACGGGAGTAATATTTAATCTAATTATAAATAATGTTATTATTTCAATATAATCACCTAAAATTATGCAATAGTTTTTTTTTATTAGTAATCTCTTTAAAGTACTTTTATATATATTGAAAAAATTAACGGGTATTTTATGGTCGGGATTTTGACTATCGCCTTTCCCACTTATTTTTTTTCTTTCTTTTTTTTTTTTTGGTTTGCCGCCTTCAAACAATTTTCTGAGACGTGGAAAATTATGCCATCACAAAAATTGTAAAAGTCTGCAAAGACGTAGGTTAGATTATGTTTGAGACGGGAGGGGGGAGGGTCGAAAGTAAAGTAAAAATTGTGGCATTCTTTTATTGCCGGTCGCATTTATGAAACTGCATCAAATAAATTTGCACAAAGCGCACATCGAATCAAATCAATTCAACGTCAGCGGATTTGATAAAATCATTCAGCATTTCGATCGATGCTCGATGTTGGATAAGCCGACGGCTTAGGGATTCGTAAGGGAGGCTGTGGCTGCTGATTTCTCGCAGCCACTGTATCTTACAGCCACCCATAAGAAGGAAATTGCTTTGCGGCAATGCCATCGTTGGCCACTTTAATATGCCGTTATGCCAACTAAATGACGGCAAAAACCATGCAAATAAAAATGAACCAAAAAACTTGAAAGTAACCACAAGAAAAAAAAAAAGAAGGGAAATCGAAATGATGAATAAAAAAACAATAGAAAAATCTGAGAGAAAAAGGATAAAATATTCACACATATGTATGTACATTAGGGTGGGTCAATGTTTTTCGAGAACTTATTCTTATCTCTAAATTCATCATAAATCGCCGTCTATTTGAATTTTTTTTTTTTTGTTTTAGAGGTAAGTAAGACCTAACAGACAATTACCAATGTATGAAATAGTTATAACTTCTCTGTAAAAAGTGGAAGCTCGATATTGATGGTTTCTTGGGCAATTCTTCTTAGAATTCACCACAGATTACAAATTTCAAAACCGCTTTGTGCTTTTTTTTCACTCTATACAAATAATCCCACTCTAATGTGCATACATATATGTATAACAAAATAAATGTTAGTACACAAGATTTTCATTTTTCACCTATTTTTTTCGACAGTGTATTTGAGTATGTACAATATTTCCATATGCTTGAGAGTGCCACCGTTGCATGCAACGGCCGTTGTCCGTTTATGAACGAGTACTTCATGCGCTGCTTTTTGTTCATTCGTTTATTCGTTTCGTTTCTTTTCTATCATTTTTTATGTCTTTAGTGTCTAGATTTTAGCATGTACTTGCAGATAGAAATATCTACATATATGCTGTGTTCCAACTCGTTCGCATACTTGCCACATGCCACGCAATTTTGGCAGCAAGAGTCGCTTCAAGCGTCTGCCAACTGCCAAACAGAGCTTCTGCACTTGGCAACCAGCAGCACTTATTTTTTTATTTTTTTCTTTTTTTTGTTGAGGGGCAAACCTCGAAATGGTTCACTAGACATTTGAAGTGCCTTCCACACTCCATAGTTGACATTGCAAACGTGTTAACTGTACACTGTTAACTGTTAGCTCTTCTTACCAATTCTTTTCATATGCCACATAATAGCCATCCATTACATACAGCATTTGGACCACTTTCAACTGGCTTTTTTTGAAATATTCAATGCGGTCTGATGGACAGTGACATAGGTCAAAGACTTTCCCAACTATCGCTATGTACCAATTCATATTTAACTTAACTTACTGTCCAACTTCCAACTGTCATAACTTGATCAAAACTAAACAGATTTTCAAACGGAATGTCATTTTGATCTTGATTTGGCCCCTAAATTCATTCTGCATTCAAATTTTGGTCATTTAGAAAATTTTATTATTTTCGACCAAAATTCGATTTAGATGCTAAGGGGGGACCCTTTGAAATTTCTAAAATTCAAAATTTTAAATCTCAAGTTTTCACTTTTAATCAACTCCTTATATCGTAATTAGTATAAAACAATACTTTAAACTTGATTCTGAGACCCTTTATTTTTTTGAAAAAATAACGTGAAATTGAACAAAATTTTGGACTTGTAAAGTGGCTGAGTCCGCAGTCTGACAAACTTCAAACTACCATAACTTGATCAAAACTGAACCGATTTTCAAGTGGAATGTCATTTTGATCATGACTTGGCATCTAAATTCATTCTGCATTCAAATTTTGTTCATTTAGAAAACTTAATTATTTTCGTCCAAAATTCGATTTTGATGCTAAGGGGGGACCCTTTGAAATTTTAAAAACTGCCATAACTTGATCAAAACTGAACCGGTTTTCAAGTGGAATATCATTTTGATCATGATTTGACCTTTGCCTATATTCTGTATTCAAATATTTTTGAATTTGTTGAAAAATCATTTTTACCTTTTCTTTTTTCTATCATTTTGAAATTACAGCAAGAAAACTTTAAGTTATCCTTAGATATGCAACTAAACCACTCAAAATTGCCATTTACGTCAAAATCTGCAATGCCATAAGCCAAATTTAAATATTTCTCTAAATAGATTCTCAAAATCTTACCATAATAATCCTCTTAGAGATATGACTGTGAACGTATTTAAAACCACTTGCGAAAGAACATACTGACTGTAAATTTAGCCTCAAAATTCAAGATGCTCATGCAACTTGAGATGTTGTGTGTGTGTTTGTGTGTGTGTGTGTGGCTGGGTGTGTGTTTGTGTGTGTGTGGGTATATTTAAGCCCCATGCAGATGGAATCGAATTGTGTTGTCGGTTCGTTGTGGGTCGCCACGAGACAGGATTATACTTCAGTTCGGCATAAAACTCATCTCTTTTGGTGGCAACATCGTCTTGGGCATATTGCTCTAGCCATAACTGCATCCAATTTGGTAACAACCACAATGCATATTTGAACCACACATCCACCCACACAAACACACACACACACACCAAACACACACACACACCAGACACACATACAGCAACTACACGCAGACAGACAAACAACTTAGCCTTGAGTGATATTTTAGTGTTAGCTGTTTGCAACGGCAACGGCAACGGCAACGAGTTGTTGCTGCTCCTGATGCGGCTCTTGATGTGGCCAACGATAGCAGGATGAAGGAAATGCACAGTGGCCAAAACTAACAATCTAAACGCATACAATTCAATTCTTTAAAATATGTATTTTTTGATTAGATCTCAAAATAAGACTTAAAAAAAGCCATTTTTATAATATGTACGTGATTAAATTTAAGCTTAGCATGTATGGAAATCAAAACTAGGAAGCGTTTAATTTGAATATTAAAATCAGGAAACAAAAACTAGGAATTTTGTTATTGGGAATAACAAATTAAGAACAAAATATTGGGATGATACAAATTGAAAAAAAAAAAGTTGGGAATATTTTTAGAAAAAATTGTGAAATGAAAAGAAAGGATTGACAAAAAAAAGATAAAGTCAAAAACAAAAATATTTTATTATTTCTAATTTTAACTTTTCTTAATTTTTGTAATCCACATTTTTTTTCTAATTTTTGTAATCTAAATTTATTTTTTTTTCTTTGTTTTTTGTCTTCCTAAAATGTAATTCTTAGTTTTTGTTCTTTTTTGTAAATCCTAATTTTTGTTTCCCACATATTTTTTTTCTATTTTTTGTAATCTGACTTTATTTTTTTTTCTTATTTTTTTTTTTTGTTTCCTAAAATATAACTCTTAGTTTTTGTTTTTATTTTTTTTTTAAATCTTTAAAAAATATTCGGAATTTCGACATTTTCGACCACTGTACAATGGAGGCAATGAAGGCAATATGGCAACTCGGGAGCAGAATGAAGGAGGGATCTCATTGTGGTGCTATTTCGTGTTCTAGCGGCCGTCTTCAAGATAAACAGCTTAGGAGTAAACGCGACACATATGCGTATAAAATACGAGTATCTTGATGGGACGGTTGAAGGAATCAAGGAAGGGAGGGGAGGGGGGGAATAAAAGAACATGTTTGTTTGATAGTTTTATTATTTTAGCAATTTTGTTGTCAGGACGCCATCTGACAAATGCATTTTAGCTTAATTTGATAGCATTTTTTGTTTTATTTTTTTTTTTATTTTTCTTATTTATTTTTTTCTTTCTGCTCGCTCGGTCTTTCGAATGTCGGGTGCAAGTGTCGCTTTTTCCCGAATTGTTGCTGTTGTCGCTGCCCTTGTTGCAAGCATTTCATATTTCATATAAATTAAGTAATACTCGACTCAAAGTCGGGAGCAGGGTCAGGAGGGGGAAGAGGGGAGGGGGATGAGCAAGGTCGGACACTTGAATCCCCAGAAGAGAGTTCGGTGTGACGCATGGCAGCGTAATGGAAAAACTGCCATTTCCGCCAGACGCAGCAGCTCATTCGCGTTGAGAGCTATTTTGTTGGATTGGGAAGCTTTCGGTTACAGTCCCGTTGGTGAATCTGCCGGGTATCTGCGAGTATCTAACATACAATACGAATACGAATACAACACGCCAGTTACTCTCGACTCTCGACTCTCGGACTGGGCCGTGTTGGGCCTGTCATGCATTTGGGAGTGCAATATTTTATTAGAAACAGAAATCGCACACAGATTCGAATGCGGATGAGGGGCTGAAAACAAGACTTTGGTTGAATGGGTGTGTGAATGTACACTGAAAAAAAAAGGTTAACTCCTCAAATCAAGAACATTCATCTTAAATATTTAAATAATCTTATTTTAAGACCAAATTACTGAAACTAAGATTATTTATCCAAAAATCTTAAAATCTTAATATAAGAATAAAAATCTTGAATTGTTAGGAAAGTATAAATAGGTACTATTTCTTATTATACAAATGGTGGCACCGTGACGCTCTGGTTAGAGAGGCCGCTTCTGTTATGAAGCAGTAAGCGGCGGTTTGAACCCCACTCGTAACAAATTAAAATAACATTTATAAAATAACTGAAACAGAATAAAATACTAAGTCAGAATAAAATGTAAATAAATCAAAATTTAAAAATAAAAAAAAATAATAAATATAATCAAATAATTTTGATTTATTTTTTTTTTCGATTTTAATTTTAAGAACATTTATTCTTTAAATAAGAACTTGGTCTTATTTAAAATGTGTTCTCTTAATTTAAGAATTTTATGTTCTCGACGCATTTTTTAGACTAAAATTCTTAATTCTGAGACCAAAATCTTGATTTTAGAACATTTTTTTATCAGTGAATGAGTGTACGATTGTTTGAGTGTGCGGGTGTGTGAATGTGAGATTCTCGGCATGTTCACGGACATTGGCTTAAGCAGCAAGTAATAACCAACTTATGTAGCTAACCGTATTTCTTCTCTCACATCAATTTCCTCCACCGCGTCCCACTTTCCATTCCCCCGTTGCACTCACTGGGCAAAATGAAATGAAATGAAATAAATCAAGCTGAAATGCAATTCGCAAAGAAACAGCGCTACGGCCATAAAATAATACATACATAACATAACATACATACAAACAGGCAGAGACTAAAGAATTGAAGACTGAGAGGTTGAGCTCAATCTTTCTCTCTCTCTCTTTCTCTCTCTCTCTCTCTCTTTCTCTCTCTCTCTGTCTCTTCATCGAGTATGCCACTCGGCGACGTTTCCCAAGATGAACAAAGTGAAAAGTGAATTGTGAAAAAAGAGAAAAGCTTTAGCTTAATGCGAATTGAAATGCTTGCACTTTAACTTAACACTTGGGTGTCGATGCTCTTACCATTTATCCGCCCACTGAGGTATTGACATTTAATGATGCATTCTCCCCCACACACACACACACACACACACACACAACAACCAACCCCAATCACACTCTCAATTATTCAGTCAGGCAGTCAGGCAGTTTGTCAATCAGTCATATTTTTCACTGATTGAAAAGGTTTTCTGTTTTACTTTATTTTACGAGTGTGTGCAAAATAATGTGTTTCATTTGTAAACTACTATTTCTATAATCAAGAATTTTTAATTAATTAAAATAAATCGAAGCAAATAACGGTATCTATTTCGACTCTGGTACGTACTAGATATTTTCGATTTTGGTTTTTGGACTTTATTCTACTAGGAAAAAGGGATAGGTCAAAGAATTGACCAACTTTCAACTGTCATAACTTGATGAAAACTGACCCGATTTTCAAGCGGAATGTCATTTTGATCATAATTTGGCCTTTAAATTGATTCTGCATTTAAATTTTTTTCATCCAGAAAATTTGATAATTTTTCGATTCTAAGCCATTTTTTATACAATTATCCATACATTGACATTTTTTCAAAAACTTTGATCTCTCATAACTTCATCAAAAATTAACCGATTTTCAAGCGGAATGTCATTTTGATCATGATTTGGCCTCTTAATTCATTCTGCATTTAAATTTTTATCATCCAGAAAATTTGATAATTTTTCGATTCTAAGCCATTTATTATCCAATTTTCCATAATTACCCCTTGACATTTTTTGTAAAACTTTGATCTCTCATAACTTCATCAAAAATTAACCGATTTTAAAGCGGATTATCATATTGAGCATGATTTGGCCTCTAAATTTATTCTGCATTCAAATTTTGTTAAATTCGTTAAGAAAAATATTTTTCCTCTGGATCAAGGTATTTACTTCAATGTCATAATTATTATAAAAAGACACCTTAACATCTTAGAAATTTATTTGTTGTACCGTTGTACCGTATTAAAAATTTCTTCCCTTTGTGATGTGCAAATTTGCTGGTCTTCGGTTGTTTAAGCCAAGGTTATTAAGTATTTGGTACCTTATTTTATTCATATTTCTCGTTTAAATGGTTAAACTAAAAAGTACGGTACGAAATTCTTTCAATTGTAGTCAGAAGTGTATTTGAACAGCAATTTACATATTCATGATGGTGTGTGTGTGTGTGTGAGTGTGTATATTAGTGTGCACTTGAAACACCTCTTATCTGAGTTGATTTTATTACCTGTTCTCTGGTGTCATTGTGGCAACATAAATGCCAACACTTTGACGCTACACAAAATGGACAATGTGTTAGCATTTTACGAGTAGTACTCATACACTCACAAGTACTCAAATTTACTACTCTTATTGTCATTGTCATTTGCCCCTTTTATTTATGCAATTCACATTCTACAACAGTCAGGGGAACACGGAAACCAGAAACAATTTAGGTATTACATATCTGAATTCAAACTAAATTTATTTCAATTCAAATACAATCAATTTCTATGAATACGAGCACATTGCATTCAGTTAATTCACTCGTAAATTCAATGAATGAAGATTGGATATCAATTCCAGCATCGTTTTGTATAATAAATTGGATTTGAATCAACTTTAAAAATTTGATATTCGGATATATATATAAATTACAATCTAGTCGTCAATTTCAGCGTCATGTACGAGTAAATTACCTTGCCACACTTGGTTGCATGCCACTCATACTTACATACGCTGCTTTCAATTGGCATACGATTAACAGGAGCAGAAAGTTGATGCCAAGTTAATTTACAAATGCCCCAAGCCTTTGCCACAACACAAAGCCAAAGTATCCACAGAAACCACCATCCAAATCTCTCTTTCCCTCTCTCTCTCTTTCTCTCTCCCACTTTCTATTAGCCCCCCACCCCCAATGACGCACCTGTGCGAAATTCCAATTAAACAAATGCCAAACTCTTGCATGCAAAGCAAAATCAGTGATGCGTTGTTCCCAAAACTTTTACATGCTCATAAAATACATTCCACAAACACACACATATAAAATTAAAAAAAAAAGTCGGAAAAGAAAAAGATTTGAAAAAAGAAATCAAATAAAAAAAATAAAAAATAAAATGCATTAAATATATTGAAAAATGGTAAAATATTTGAGATGCTCAAACTTGATTATAACCAACAGATGAGGGCAACACATGGAGCATGCGACGAATTGTGAAATGAGCGAGGAAATAAATATATTTATATATGGGCTCGACTACCTGATACCCCAACCACACACACCACATCATTAGCTTTTCTCGAATATTAATATTAAGATTTAAGGGACGTAAAAACTTCTTCATTTAAGCCGACTTAAAATACATATTTACCGAGGTATACAGGATAATATGAAATACACCAAAATTTCCTATTTTTTCCGTAATAAGCGATCTAAGCTAAAAACTTTTATTTTCGATAAAAAATGATAAAAATCATTTTTAAATATTATTTTTGATTTTTATTAAAAAAGTAAATATAATAATGAAATAACAATTTTTATTTAAAAGTTGAAAAATATAAATCAATATGAACACTTATTTTAAATTTTTATAGAAAAAAAATCAAAAAATGTGTTATTTTACAACTTTTTAGTGAAAATTGTTTTTTAATTATTATTTATTTTTTTTGTAATAAAAATCCAAAATAAGTGTTATTTTGTAACTTTTAAATAACTTTTAAATAATTCTTTAGTTGCAATTTTTAGGATAATATATGTTAATATTTTTACATTCTTTAAATAGTGTCTTATGAATACTTTCCACCTTCTGTCATTTAATCGAGCTAAAATATCATATTTAACAAAGACAATAGGGTATACAAATAAGCAAATGAAGCAAATAAATGTTTTTTTTTGCAATTGCGGCAGCACAACAAATTTCATTTTATTAAATTCAAATACCGAATCCCAAATGAAGTTGCTCCCAAAATATTCACGAAAAGTGCGAAATATTTATGAATTTTGTGCAGCAATTTTGTGGCCAATTAAAATTTTAATAAAAATAAATTAAAACCGTCTGTGTGCTTGTGTGCTTGTGTGTGTAGGTGCTTATGTGTATGTGTTAGTAATTTAGGCACCCAAAATCATTTACATAGCAGGCTCAATTAACGCTACGGCAGCATTGACAATAATTGGAAATAAGCTCATAGGAATCAAAGCCAAATTAAAGCGAATTAATTGGATTTCAATTAAATTCAACAAAAATTTATGCACCCCAAAAGTCGGTGGAAATGTTCTCTAAAAAGGTGTGAACATCATTCATTAATTCACTCACCATTTTGTACCCTTTGTCAAACCGGAAAATTTCATTATGATTGCACAATGAACACAGAAGTTATTCACAATAGTCGTAGTAAAGGAATTGTTAGTAGGATTGTGAATAGTATTAAAGCAATTTAGCGTTAAGTTTATTAAAAGAAATTTATGTTTTCGTTTAATTAAGAGTATTAGTTTTGTAGACGCTCAGTGTTTATATAAACTCAGGAGCTGAATTTTATTGTATACATATTTATATATAAGACTCATTTGTCTGACTTGGTTTAGTTTATTAGTTCTATTAAATATATAATACCAAAGAAAAATCAAACATTAATAAATTTTGAGCTATAGGTTTTTTTCTAGTCCTTAAAATTTAATATTCTTTTAACTTTTTTTATATCAAAATTTTTTTGTTGAAAAATTTTTAATTGAAAATTGGATCTGTCTGAAGTCGAAGTTGTCTTCATTGTGAGCTAAGAAGATTACCTTGGTCCTTTTTAGAGTTATGAGTGCCTTTTTTGCCAGTCAGCAATGCAAAGAACATGCAAGACTTGCAAAACCAAAAAAGGAATCAATATCACAGTTCTAGTTGTGGTTTAACTTGTGCACAGATATCCACATATATTTACTTAAGTACATATATTTAACTGGCTGTTCTATTTACTTAACTTGTCTTTTAGTTCCCATTGTTATTTTAAAAAAAAATATTTAAGAAGCTTGCAATGGAGTTTTATTATTTTCCAGAAAATAGTTTATAAACTATTTATAATAATATTTAGGGTTGCTGAGTCTTTCCACAGACAGTTTTTTAAAGTCGCTTATGCTTATTATTACAACTATTATTGTTTATGGTCTCTCTCTCTCACTCTCTCTCTCTCTCTCTCTCTCTTATGGTCTGTCGCATTACGACAACTTCTAAATGCAATTTCTCTGTTACGAGCGAAACGTATTTTTTTTTTATTATTTTCATCATCTTCTTTTTGATTTGTAAAATATGTTTGTAGTTTTTTTTTTTTGTTATTTGTGTAAACTTTATGGTAGATTTTCAATGCATTTCACATTAGGATTTGTTTCGGTTTTGACAGTTGAATCGCCGTTTGGTTGAATTGTTGTTATGGTTTTGTCATTTCAGTGCAGTGGTTTTTCAGTGGTCTGTAGCAAATATTATTATTATTATTATTGTTGTTGCTGTTGCTGTGAATGTTATTGCAACTGGTTTCAAGTCGTGTCATGCATGAATCCTTGGTGCACACGAACATCCTCAAAGCTATATTCTTTTCTATCTTAGTCTGACGCAGTCTGTCTCTCTCTCTCTCTCTTTCTGTCTTGCTGTTGCATAGAAAATACGCATACGCACTGTTAGCCATAGACCATAAACACATTTCTCTCTCACTCGCTCTCACTCTGTGTCTTTCTTTCTGTTTCCAATTGTGTTGTCTACATGTGTTTGTCTCTCTTTCTGTCTCTCTCTCTCTGTCTGTCTCTTTCTTTAACACTTTCTTTCACGAACACACACACTGTGTGTCTCTATCTTAAACTCTATCTCTTCTTCTCTGTCTCTTACACACACCAACTTCTCTACACACTATCTGTCTCCCTATCTCTCTTTCTCCTTCTCTCTCTCTCTCTGTCTTTCTGTCTGTTCTTCTGTTTTTCTATATGTTCTATCCACAGGATGTGCCAGCTTTGTGCGATAGCGTCTATCACATTGATTCCTTTGTATTGGACGCTCCAAAGAGCGCCATTTTCGTGGGATTACAAAACGATTTCATCTGTGATTTTGCATACAATTCTGAGAACGATGGAAGCAGCAGCAGCAACAACAACAATAATCACAACAACAACAATAGCAGCAACAGTAACAGCAGCAGCATTGTCAGCGTTGCCAACCGAAGCCAAAGAAGCTTTGAGTTACAGCAGCAGGTGTTGCCAATAGAAGATGATTACGATTGCGATTACGATTGCGATTACGATTACGATTGCGATAGCAACAATGGACAGAACTGCGACTATTCCTATACCTATGAGCAACAACAAGCAATGCAAGTAGAGCAGTTAGAAGAGGAGCAGCTTGAACTCGATTTGGAGGAGCAGGAGGAGCAGCAGGAAGAGGAGGAGCAGGAACAGTTGGAGGAGCAGGAGGAGTATGACGATGGCATTGGATTTAGTTGTGACAGTGACAGCGTCACCATTGCCGAGAATAATGAATTTGTGCTTGTGCCTGGACAATGCTTGTCACCACTGACCGTGGCAGGAGTCACCGAGGAGTCCAGCAACTCCTGCAGCAGCTCCCTGCAGTGCAGCACGCCCACGGGCACCGTCTGCTCAACGGCATCGGCATCGACATCGACGGAAATGGATGCGATACTGCCGGAGTTAACACCACCGCCGCCACCACCACCGCCACCGCCGCCATTAGCGCAGCTGCAAATGCAACGGGAAAGGGAGAGGGAAAGGGAGAGGGAAAGGGAAATGCAACAGTTGACTGTCAAGTCAAAGCCAAAGGCCAAAAGCGCCCTCAAATTTTTCAATAAAATCATCTGAAGCAAAATCGTGATTCGACGTTGGCATTTCATTCGTTTACCGTTTGACACGTTTCGCATTGAGGGCATTTTTTTTATTGGATGTGGTTGAATCATTAAAAAAGATAAAAATGCTCAACAAAAGATCTTGCAATCACACTCGCACGCACACTCTCGCAATCACACTCGCACACACACACTCTCACACACACCTCATTTGACCACTATTCCATCTCTTTCGTCGCTCTCTCTTTGCCCCCTGATTTGTTGTTGTTGTTGAGCGTTATACTTACTACAAGTTGATGCCTCATTAATTCTGCTGCCTGATGCTTTTCTCTTCACTCTCTCTTCCTGCATTTTTTAACAAAATGCAAATTTAAGCCTGTCAAGTATACGCAATGTTGGCCCGAACGAAAAGTTACAGCCATTTATTCTGAATAATCAAATTTTTAGTCACAAATTGGTAATATCAAAAAACAACATTTTTATACCCTGATCCCATTAAAAATGGGCAAAAAAGGGTATAATGCGTTTGGCAGGATGTATGTAACAGGCAGAAGGAGGCGTGGCAGACCCCACAAAGTATATATATTCTTGATCAGGATCAACAGTCGAGTCGATTGAGCCATGTCCGTCTGTCTGTCCGTCTGTCTGTCCGTCTGTCCGTCTGTTTGAATGCGTCGATCTCAGAAACCACAAGAGCTAGAGACTTCAAACTTGGTATGTAGGTTCCTGGATACCGGGCGCAGATCAAGTTTGTTTTTATTTTTGGATCGGACCACTATATCATATAGCTGCCATAGGAACGATACATCGAAAATGAAGTTTTAGTATGAAAAAGTTTTGTGTTTGTTGAGATATCAGAACCAAACTAATAGATTATGTATCGGAGCTGGTATTATACATCCTGACCAAATTTGGTTAAAATCGGTTCACTATATCATATAGCTGCCATAGGAACGATACATCGAAAATGAAGATTTAGTATGAAAAAGTTTTGCGTTTGTTGAGATATCAGAACCAAACTAATAGATTATGTTTCGGAGCTGGTATTATACATCCTGGCCAAATTTGGTCAAAATCGGATAACTATATCACATAGCTGCCATAGGAACCATGCATCGAAAATTAAGTTTTAGTATGAAAAAGTTTTTTGTTTTTTGAGATATCTTAACCAAACTGATAGAATATGCATTAATGTTAGTTTTGTACATTCTGACCAGATTTGGTTCAAATCTGCTTTATATATCTATAGCTGCCATAGGAACAATTGGTCGAAAATAAACTTTTATTGAATAGTACCTGGGCTCAGGGTATCCTACTGTCGAGCGTGCTCGACTGTAACCGCTTACTTGTTATTGATCAATTATATAACAACAACAAAAAATCGAAGAAAATAAAAAATCATATAAAACTTCTCAAACATGCTTCGATCAGGGACCGTAAATAATGATTATTATTTTTTGTTTAAGTACAAAAATCTCTCATTAATCATTATTTTTGATAAAAAAGAATAATGAATACTTTTATAAAAAAAAAAAAATAATTATTATTGATCAAAAAAATAAAACTTAAAAATAATGATTATAAATCATTTTAATTTTTTCCGCTCAAAATAAAACTCAACAATAGTTTATTAAAAATAATGATTATCGGTGAAGAAAATCGTAAAAATCATTAAAGAGTGATTTTTAAAATAAAACTTATAATGATTACGGTCCCTGGCTTTGATATTTAGCAATAGAGAAATGAAACAATTTCTTATTTATATATAAGTAGCGCATATGCATTGATTAGTCAAGCGTGCTCGATTGGCAAATACCCTGTAGACTAATTTCAGCTATGCCCAACAGCAAATGAACCTAAACTTATATCTCAATATAACAAATTTCCGTTTCTATCTGCCAAATTCAAAACTTTAATTCGAAATCATTAATTTAAAAGGCGACTGGGAGAGATAGAGTTTAAATTCACATTAAGCACTACATTCCATAAACTATTCAATTCAAACGAATTAGCAAACATTAATAAATCAAAGAAACCAACAAATTCCATCTGTTACGAGTACATACTATATATATTTTATCATGTCTCCTTTTAAAACATTGCAATTAAATGAACATCAAGGCCAATCAGATGAGATGTCCAACAGCTGCATCAACATTTGTGACAACCTTGAACAAATCTGTGTAGCTACAAATTTGTAGCAATTTTATTTGAATTACGTGTACTTTATTTACGTTTTAAATCTAATACCTTAAGTTAAATCCTCTTTGCAATCCAACTTGTTATGAGTGTACATTTTTTCGAAAAGACGACAAAATGTATAACAATTACTCATTGGATTTTATTTCACAATTGTTTCATGTCAAGAAAATTTGTTGCACATTTTTGTTGGGCTTTTATTTTTAGCATGAACTCCAATAAGCATTAAAAGCTACAAAATATTATATGTCTTAAAGAGTTAAACTGTAGATGATAATAACAAATAGATTTACAATTTATATGCTGCCAACTAAATGCAAATTTAAAAAGATATATATATAAAAGAAAATAACTTCGGCTAGCCGACACAGAAATACCCTTGCAGAAGGTTTTGAATATCGGTGCAGATTTAAAAATAAAACTTAGACAATTTGTAAATTTTTTAGATTATTTAAGAATTATTTAAAAACAAAATTCCTTTTTCATTACTCAATTATTGGTTATATTTGATAGTATCTTTACTTATCATTTTAACATTTCTATTAAATTAATCGGTTGTCCTTAAATTCTATAATGGAAGAGAAAAAAAATATACTCAGATCATAGAGCATAAAATAAACTTTTTTTTTTGAGAATAATTCTGTTAAATGGATTAAATATCGAAATACTGTAAAATGCATTATTCTTTTTAATTCTAAAAATTTTAAATAGTTATATTCGAGGCACTTAAGAATTCAGCTTTAACATTCCGTTTATTTTTTTTACTTTCCAAATTTATATTAAGAGAAAACAAAATATTCCGCTTTCGAAGGTATATTTTAAAATTATTATTCTGCTGGATTTGGCTTAATCTATGCAGGGTTATCAAGACAAAAAGGAAACCTTTTAAACGATTACGAGTATATAAGAAAAAAAAAAAAGAATGGCTTTTAGCAAAGCAAATTGGAAAACGTAAAACCAATTACCCGAAAAACTAAATAAACGCATAGATTTAATGGAAATAAAATTGACTGCGTTCAGCATATTGAAACCTCAGCATTATTGCCAGACATAATCAGAGGCAAGCAGCCGCATCAAAAGCTTCATTATATATAACTTACTAAAAATATATCTATGTCTACATCGTTTTTTTTTAATATATATACATACTATATAGTTAGTTGTAGATGTAGTAATTCAAACTGAAGGCAGCTTAAAATGATGGAAATATGCAATGGAAATGGAAAAAATGTATAATAAACAGAGAGAAAATGGAAGCAAAAAAAAAACTATGTATATATATCTATATGTATGTGCAGCAAATGTTTGACTTGTATTTTATTATGAATGCAATTTGAGGTGCAGTCGAATAAGAGCCACAATGCGGCAATCTTGGCAAGGACCTCGGTCGGAGGTCAACCGCCAACTGTCGTGACCCACTCGTTGAACTATCCTTCTGTCTTTTCCTGCCCTATCCCTATTTTATCCTGTCCTATCCTACACTGAAAAAAAAGACCATTTTCTAAAATCACGAACATTCATATTAAATATTTTGTTCTGGTTAGAGAGGCCGCTTTAATTGTGAAGCAGTAGGCGGCGGTTCGAATCCCATTCGTAACAAAATAAAAAACAACATTTTTAAAATTACTAAAACTGAATAAATAAAAATTAAATAATTAAAAAAATTAAAAATATAAAAAAATTAATTTATTATTTATATATTTATTTTATTTTTTGATTTTAAGAACATTTATTCTTAAAATAAGAACTTGGTCTTATTTAAAAAGTTCTTAAAATCAAGATGAGTTTTTTATCAGTGTATCCTATCCAGTTGAGTTGAGTTCAGTTCAGTTCAGTTGAGTTCAGTTCAGCTGAGTCCTTCGATGTCCTGTTGTCCTTGCCTTGTCCTCTTGCCTTCATTATTATGTAGTATTTGCGTATTTACGCTTCCTTTTATGCACGCTCAAATGCTGTTTGGCTCTTTGGGCCACAATCGGTGTATTAATGACTTCGACTTGGGGTCTTGCCACTGGACGTGGCTCTTCGATGAAGAATCAGGTGGCGAGCGCTTAATTGCTGCCCCTTAATCCAGCTGACAGTCGATGCCACGCCGCAGGAGTGTTGAGAATTAATATTACGCATACGCCACGTTGCACACAAATGCGACAACCCTGTTCCGCTCCTCTCCCCTCATCCCCTATTTGAAATTAAGGCTTTGTTTGCAGCTTCCCAGACGTCCTTCCTCGTCCTCGTCCTTTCCGCTCGTGTTTCATACGCCATCAGGCCCGCAAAATTAATTGAAAATATTTATTATTATGCTTATTATATATTGGGTATATATATATCGTTATCGCTTGCTCGTCTCTCATGCACGTTATTGGTTTCTGTGGCCATTTCTCTGCCATTTCTTGGTCTTTGCAGGAGCACATACGCGAGTCCAAGGAAAGCAAACTGGACGAGATGGGTCGCAATTCCAAGGCCCGTTCACGTGAGAACATATCAAGGTGAGTACACCAAACATCGAACACCGAACACTTAACCCAATTACCCACCCAGAGTGTCTGCATTCCCTTTCCCTTTCCTTCTACCAATCAACTCCCCCCATATTATACAAACTCATTAAGCCACATTATGTCTGCTTCATTGCCAACAAAGCGCAAATCAAGTTTGACTCTGGTTGGCACAACCAGAAAGTGGTCCGATTTTTAGGAGTTTGGGCAGCAGGAAAGTAAACGAATTCCATAACCCCGAAATTTAGTCCAAATTTAATTTGCATTGAAGCTTTTGCTTCATTGTAATCACTCGACATAATAATTTCTTAAAAACGCTGACAAATATTTTGAAGACAAACATTCTTTTAATAATCAGGGACTAATAATAATGATTATTGTTCAAAATAGCAACATAAGCAAGTGGACGGATACCCTGTGCCTTGGTACTCTGTACTTAAAGTTGATTTTTGACCGATTGTTTCTCTGGCAGCTAAATGATATAGTGGTCCGATCCAAAAAAAAAAAAACTTGATCTGCGCCCGGTATTCAGAAACCTACATACCAAGTTTGAAGTCTCTAGCTCTTATGGTTTCATAAAAGTAGGCCACACTATTTTTTGCCCACATAAGTAGGCAACACTTTTTTGCCCACAATAGTAGGCAACACTATTTTTGCCCTTATAAGTAGGCAACACTATTATTTGCCCAAATAAGTAGGCAACACTATTTTTGCTCATATAAGTAGGCAACAATACTTTTGCCCACATAAGCAGGCAACACTATTTTGCCCACATAAGTAGGCAACACTATTTTGCCCACATAAGTAGGCAACTCTCTTTTTGCCCACGTAAGTAGGCAACACTATTTTTCTCATATAAGTAGGCAACACTATTTTTGCCCATAAACGTAGGCAACATTTTTTTTTGCCCACAAAAGAAGGCAACACTACTTTTGCCTGGGCTTAGGGTATAAAAATGGGTTCTCTTTTTTTTCTAAATTTAACTCTTGTTGAAATTAATATCATTATTAAAATATTATTAGCATTTAAATTCGTATTATTATAACCATTACCAAACAGCCATTTTTAATATCTTCTTTTTTTTGTTATTAAATTAATCATTTTATTATCAAAGAAGATTATCATTATGAACTAATGCTTGATAACAATTATTTCGCACTGCAGACAAAAGCATTCGCAGACGTCATTACAAATTCTAGATGATGTTTCGAATCGTTATTATCGCGAGGCTGTGCCCATATCGACACAGTCGAGCAAGGCTGATTTCAAGGAGAAGGAGCACAGCATTTTACGCCGTCATCCAGACATGACCCAAACAACGCTCTGTGGAGGCGGCGACGATGGCGACTCCTCGACAACAACAACAACCCATGAGATGATGACAAAGGCGGCGATTGCGACCGCGCCGGTTAATGCCTGCGATATGGGCTGTCAAACGAGGTGAGTGTACTATACTTATGTTATACTACCCCTAAACAAGGGGTAGAAGCCTGGTCATCATCATTATCATTATCATTATCAGCGTAAGCATATGTGCAATTAACTAGACGCGCCTCAGCATTCAAACAAATTGTAAAGTCAACGCTCAGCAAACAGCAGAAACAAATGACAATGAGTCCAGCTAAATCAAAGGGGTAGGCAGAGTAGAGAATACACTGAAAAAAAAGACCAACTTCTAAAATCAAGAACATTTAGAAACAATAATTTTATTTTATTTTATTTTTTGATTTTAATTTTAAGAACTTTTATTCTTCATTCATTTTTTTAGTACTAAGATCAAAATCTTGATTTTAGAACATTTTTTTTATCAGTGTAGGATTTGTAATGCAAAAGGATATCAGAGTGGGGGATTGGAGATTTGGTACGAGTACGTAAACCGGAAACATGGCCTGATGCTTGTTACAACACAAATCGATGCAAATATTTGTATTTGCATGCGTCTTCATTGGACCAGAACCAGATGTACATCAGAGCACACACAGTTGAGTCAGAGCTATATCTGCCCAGATAAGGGGTTAAGGCAGTACAGCGATAGAGAGAGTAAGAGGAAGGGGAAGAGACTAGGGAATGGGTGTCTATATAACGGGTACAATCACAAACATGACGCAAGCACGCACAACAGAGATGAGCCAAATTCTGGATATACACGTAAATTGAATATTTCATCAATCCAGGAGGTTTAAGCGTAGATTGATTTAGTTAACAGTCGTTGTAGGGTTGCTCTAGCAGTAGATTAAACTGAAAAACCTTTACTTTAGAGAGAGTTATAGCACTTTTTAGTTAGAAAAAAAAGATTATAAAACAATACTCAGTTGCTGTTGACAGTTCCTGTTAAAATTAAGAGTTGCTGTTAAAGTTAACAGTAACAGTCACTATTACAGCCAAGCTAAACTTGCAGTAACAGTCACTGTAAGTAATACAACAGCAATGTTAGTCACATGTAAGCTAATTAATGAAATATCTGATGCTACTAAATGTTTTAATGGGAAAAACATATATAGTAAATAAAATATGAGCGCAGATTTGTGATTTAGTGTTTTAACTTGAACAAAACAATTTCATTATACTTTTTTTCTATATATTATATCAGAATTAATCAAATGAAACAAAACATAGTTAAAAATGCAGCTGGTTAAATAGGCGGCTCTATAAGATTAACAGTCACAATCAGATAAATAAGAGCAACAGCAGGTAAAATTCAGATTAAGATTACTAGGAATAGTAACAGTAACAGAAGCAGAAACCGTAACAGAAACAGTGTCAGCAACAGCAACAGTCACAGTTACAGTAGCAGGAACAGTAACAGCAACAGTAACAGTAAGAGTATCAGTAACAGTAACAGTAACAGTAACATTATCATTAACAGTTACTGTAGCAGGAACAGTAGCAGTAACAGTAACAGTAACAGTAGCAGTAACATTATCATTAACATTATCATTTACATTATGATTAAAAGTAACAGTAACAGTAGCAGGAACACAGTCACAGTATTTAGATGACGCAGATCTTAGCTATCGCGCATGTTTTAAGCCATATGCCAGATGGGAGGAGGAACAAAGGAGAAGAAGAAAAGGGAGAAACAGGAGATGCGAGATGGGATGAGATGAGATGAGAGTGACAGGCTTCAGTGCGAATTGTCGTGCGTCCTCTGACCTGACCTACTGTCAGAAAAGAGGCGTAAGGGGCGTGTGGGAGGCGGTAGGGAGGGTTTACTTAACGAGTATGAAAGACAAATATTGAAACATTTCACTTCTCTTTGCTCACCTTCGCCCCCACAGGGAATCGCTGTTTGCCAACAGTCCCAGCGCTGTTGCCACGCTAATGAGACAAAAGTCCAGCTCATCCTCATTGGGCGCTGGCAGCGTTGCAGGTGGTGGCATGATGCCGCCGCCACCACCGCGCTTCTTCTCCACCTTTGGCTATGATCAGGGACTGGGACCAGCCGGAGTGGGAGGGGGAGTGGGAGGGGGAGCGATAGCGGGTCTGCCAGCAGCAACGCCACCGCCGCCATCACAGCAGATGCTCAACACGTTGACGCGACGCAGTCAAATGCAAATGCACATGCAACATGCGCCGTCGCAGCACGAATCAATGGAGCTGGAGGAGCGGCACAGTGGTGTTGGCAGCGGAGGAGGAGGAGGAACAGGTGGAGGAGGAGGAGGAGCAGGTGTCGGTGGCAGCGGGCAACGTTCGCATTATGGCCTAATAGTGGCATCCGCAGTCAAGCCGCAGGAGATCTGCCATCATCATCATCAGCATCAACAGCAGCAGCAGCAGCAACAACAATTGCAGCAGCAGCAGCAACAACAACAACAGCAGCGAGCACATCATCAGCATCAGCATCAGCAGCAACAACAACTGCAACAACAACAACAACAACATGCGCCCAGTGTTGCAGCGCGTCTGCCCCACATGATGTTGCAGAAGGGGCATGGTCAAATGGCGAGTCAAACGATGTTGCCGGTGGGCGGCAAGGGCAGCGGCAACAGCGGCAGCAACATTGGCAACGCTGGCAAGCAGCTAAAGAATGAGGAATCCAAAGTGTTCATCGACATACGGAATTCAGCGCCAGACGTGATTATCATGACGTCCCATTGACATTTAAGGATTGCCCGCCAATCAGCAACAGCAACAAAAATGACCAACAACATGCACAGCAGCAACATCAGCAACAGCAACAACATCAGCAACAGCAACAACATCAGCAACAGCAACAACAACAGCATGCAGACAATGGCTGGCATATTAACCACAGCCACAACGGAGCCGCTGACACGACACGGACATGAGCACGGACATGGACACGGACACGGACACGGACACGGAGAAGAGGCATACGGCGTAAGAGACAAACACGAACATGAACACGGCGTGGCGCAATCAGGCAGACGACGAATTCGTCTACGGATTCGAATGCGAATGCGAATTGGAAACGCCAGCTTTCCGGCCGGAAAACAGTGTCGCATTCACATGCATTTTTATTTTTATTTTTTTATTTCATTTTCTTTGCCTTTCATTACTTTTTTGGAACTTTAAGTCCAGGTAATTTCCACTCACTTTTGATTTGAAGCTTTAAATGGCGCATTGTTATGTAATTGTGTTGAGTTTTAAGCTCTGCCTGTGACAGTTTGCTTGTCGTTGTAGTTGTCGCTGTTGTTGTTGTTGTTGCAGCTGTTGCACTGTTGCCAAGTTGCAACAACAAGATTTCCGCTAAAAACAATGGTTTCAGGCGAGCAACAAAGCCAGAGCTAGAACTAAACAAGCACATACACACAAACACACACACACAAACACACTCATACACACAAACACGCACACACACATACACACACACACACACACACACACACACACACACACACATACAAACACACACACAAACACATATACAAACACACACGCACACACACACACACACAAACACACACAGGAACAGACCTACACATACAGAAGACCAGCACAAATTAGAACCCATTAAATTATTAGTTTTAATTAAAAAGATCTTATTTTTTGCAATTTGTCTTAATTTGTATAAAAATAAAATTAAATTAAAATATTAAAATTAAATTATTTTATGCAAGTAAGTAAATAATTTCTATTTTTTTTTAAATTAATTTTTATTTTTAAATTTTATACTACAGTAGACTCTTACAAATTGAAGCCACCTGATTTTTTGTTACTTTAAATTTACTAAAAGTTTACATTTTTGGTCAAGTTTTCTTCTTTCAAAAATGTTTAAAGAACAAATTTTTCTTTTCGTTTATTCTATAAAATAATTTTTGGCGGTATTTAATATAAAAAAAAAATCCTTGTTTGTTCCAATGCTAAAATTAAACACGAAACCTTCGCATTTACATGTATTAATAATGTAGTCAAATTTAAATATTTACAAAATAAAACAGGAAATGCCATTTTTAAATTAATGACTAACACATATATATTTTACACTATTTAAAAAACTTGAAATTTCTTGATTTACTATATATTTTATATTTTTTAGCAAATAGTTGCTTTTGGTTATTAAAAAAGAAGGAAAAAATGGAATCTTTTAGGCTTCAATATTTTTATGATTTTTATAATTTGAGTAACTGCATATTTTTTAAATAATAATTCACAACTTTTTAATTTAATAAATAGTTGCTTTTAATTTTTAAAAAAAAGTAAATAATGGAATCGATTAGGCTTCAATATTTTTATGATTTTATATAATTTGAGTAACTGAATATTTGTTTAAATAATAATTCACAACTTTTTAATGTAATAAATGCGCGTTCTAATGTGTAAGTCTTTACTGTGCGTGTTCACATTGTGCAGTTTGCCATACAGACACTAAGCAGACGTTGGACAACGTGGCGTATGTGCAACGACAACTTTACTTGACCACGAACTGGACTGAACGTCTGCTATCTTTGTTGCCCTTCCGCTAACTCGCAACCATCTATCTGTCTACTCTTCTCTCTCTCTCTCGTTACTTACCTTCCGTTCTCTCCTGTCCAGGAGTTTCTTTACTTCTCTGGCATTTCGAGCTCATATCAGGGAACTTCTTCATTTACATGCATGAGGAACGTGCCGACGGCGGCGTTGCCAACGCGACGTTTTGGCCAGGCAGTTGTGTCAGACAGTCCATCCATCACGTGCACGTGCAACCGGCAGAAAGGAGACAGCAACAGGAGAGAGCGAGAGGGAAAGTTAAAGCGTAAAGGGGGAAGCACCGTGCAAATGTCCAACAGCAAAGCAATTTGCGTGAAAATAGGTTCTAAGTGATTTTCCTTGAATTCGTCACGCTTTTACATTTTTCTCTTTTACCCTTCGAAGATGTTTTAATCATTTAATTAAATTGTTTGTACCCCTTGTACAGCTGAACACTAAATGTACAGTCAAATGTACAGACTTACAACATATTTTCAACGACAATTTGATTATGTGACTGCATTTCTGAATTTATCATTTGACGCACATCGTTTTTGACTTTGCTTCATTTCACACCAATTTATCCATTTTCCCCTTGTTTAAGTGTTCATTTTCCAACACGCTTTTATACGCTTTTCACACTTTGGCTGCTTGTTTTCACTTCTAGCAGTTTTTACCGAACACTTTTCAGCTCGCAATTAGCACGGTCATCATATTGTGTTGGGGGTTTTTCAGCTCCTTCTTTTTGAGTCCAGTCATTGTCAAAAAGTCTTAATCAATCTTACTTACAAATGTACATAAAATCTATATAAAAAGGTGTTTTGCAACACTATCGTGAGACTATCGATAGTATACAGAGATAGTTTTAAGCTAATTTATCGATAGAAAACAGAGATAGTTTTAAACTTATGTAAGGGAAGACTTTGATAAACAACATAACAGAAGAGTTCGTTAGATATTCAGATATATATATGAGTTCGTTATATATTCAGATATCATAAGTATTTCCTGACCATCAAAAGATTTAAATACCATCGAGGATTTCAAATATGACTACCTATTTATGTTTTCGATAAACATAATAAAAACTTTGATGACTGTGCAAACTATCAATCTTACTATCGGTCTATCGATACTTTTCAAATCTCTAGTCAAGATTCTCGACAGTTTTTAAAACGATTTTAATCGTTCCAATAAGCGATGCTTTCGACAAATGAATACAGAGGAATTTTATGATGGAAGGGTGGTGAGAGCGGGTAACTTCGATGTAACTGTAGATGTGGGGGTGTGAGTCGGTGGAACACAGTACTAAGCCAAAAACGCCAAGCAATTTGATTGATTGAATTGAATGAGCATCACAGCGACATGAACAGTGATGAGCATGAGCAATTGGGAACAGGGCTGAGAGAATGGTCGATAGGGTGAGAGCTGCCAATGGGAAAGGTTGTAAACGGGGGAAGCGGAAGGAGATGGGAAAGGGGAAAAGGGAAAAGGGTAAAGTAGACAGGAAGGAAAGTACACGTAATGCCAAAAAGCACTCATTACTCATCACATGCGCTGGGTCATGCAAGTCTTGCAATTGGAAGCACAAATCATTAGCAAGATTAAAGGATGATTATAAAGTAGCAACCGCAAGCCAAAGTCGTTGCCAAAGTCAAAGTCAATGTCCAAAACGAAGATACAACTCAAAGACAACTCACAGTCCCTTATCAAAGCAGGCAAAATATAAAAGAAAAGAAAAGGTGTTGAGGTACCTAGCTCAAAATTGAAAGACTTGCGACTTGGACAGTTGAAAATGTTTTTAAATTTCAGCCGTAAAATGAATTTTCATTTGACCGCAAAACTCATTAAAAATATGAAAATGTTATAAATGGTCAAAAAGTTTTAGCCAAGAATAACACACACACAAATACACAAAAATAAAGCCAATGTCTGTGTGTGCATGCTTTTTCTCTAATTTTATTTGATTTGATTTTATTTGTTTTATTTTATTCCGCTTCGTTTTGATAAATTACATTCATTATTTACAAGTACATTATTTTTTTTTTCTTAATTATTTTCAGGGAATGCAGAATGCTGACCAACTAAGTAGCGATAATTAAATTTCATTGATAAAGCTTTTTGCACCTTGTTGCTGGCCCTTTTATTATTATTATTTTCATTATTACAACACACTACGCGTATATTTTATACTGACCATTAATTGTAGTAACAGTTGATATTCTTCCCAAATTTTTTCTTTATTCTTTTGTTTGTTTAAAGTGTGTCCTGGGCTAAGCTTAATGCATTCAAATATGTGCCAAAATGACATGCAATTTTAATGCGTATACCCTGTACCCATTGTGAAAAGGTATCATAAATTTACTCCTCTTTATGTAACAGGCCAACAAAAATTTCAAATCAAATGACAGCCGCATTTTAAATAATAAGTAAATAATAATACATTTAATACATAAAATTCATTTTTTTTTTGAAACTTGTTAAAGTTGAAGCCAACGTTTTGAAAATGTAATCAAACTATTTCTACTAATTTTAAACATTTCATAAACAATAATCATTTTTACTTCATAACTTAAATGTAATTAGCAATCTGATATTACTATTTTTTGTGTGTCGAACACTGGGTTACAGGGTATTTGCTAGCGAGCACACTCGATTGATGGTTTGTCTTACTTGTTTAAATTTGAACATTGAAATTTTAGTTTTTCCCTCTTTTGGTCAAACATAACTGTACATAAAATCGAATGTTTCGACTGCAGACTATCGATAAGCTTTTTATACTTCGATATACATACATACATATAAATATAAATAAAAATTATATATATGTATAAATAAACTATCATAATTGTTGTAGTGCAGAATCAAATGGGGTGAGATTTATTTTTGTTCTGTTTGTTAACGATTTTTGTAATACTCATAGCTAAATGTAATTTCAATAAAGTTCAACTTAAACTGAAATAAAAGCTAAGCTCCGGCTATAGAGTTAATATACGTTATGAATTAATGTCTTATTATGTTTTTTTTTTCTCTTCTTATATAGTTTGTTAAATTTCTAATCTTAGTAAAATTTTGTAAATACATATAAGAAAACAAAATAAAACTAATCATGATGGAAGAAAGTCTTTCAGAGATTTAGCGATTTTACTACCATTATGGAATCGATTACAAGTATTGAACTCGTAATTGTCTATTTAGATAAGCCTAATGATAAAATTATAAAGTTTTTTTTTATAAGCCAATTTTTGTAAACAAAAAAAAAACATACTTCAAGTATAAAAAAATTACTAAAAGATACAACAAAACAGAAAAATACGAAATAAAAAATATAAGGACAAAAAACAATTTTTATTAGATGTTATAATTAAATACATAATACATATACATATACTCGTAAATATATATGTATTTTTTTTTTTAACTAGAATTAAAACGCATAAAACTAACGACTGCAAGTATTGTATGTATTGTACTGTAAATTGCCTCGAAAAAAATACAGAATGGCGCATACATAAAATAAAAATCAAATGAGAAAAAATTATGAATTAAATTAATAATAAAAGCATTGTTTAAAACGTGAAAAGTAATTTTTAAGCAAAAATGTGTGTGTGGCAAAATGTATAAAAAAAAAACAAGTCGAATGCGGCTAAATAAATTTCATTGTGCAAAATGAGCAACGTTGCGTTTTGATTGCATTTCATTTACAGCAGCCCTGGTGTTTCTGAAGCCCTGCGATAATTAGCCTTATCGCAATGCAGGTATATGTATTTTACGATTATGTGTGCACGAAAGTACAGCTCCCGCTCGGGGAATAGAATTCTGCGATTAGTAACGTAAAATGACAATGCCGTTTAATTGAGTTTTAATAGTAAGCTTAAAGCCGAACATAATATCAAAATAATGGAACCAAAATGAACTAAAAAAATCAATGTGAAGAAAATATGTGCATTAAACATGGCTTATATCAAAGATTCTAAGTTTCTTTTTAGTATCGCAATTTAATACATTTAAAAACTTCTATTTATAATTTTTGTAATATAAATTATAATCAATTCTTATTTAAAATACTTATTTATATTATTTTTTCTTAAATGTTGAAGTTAAATGCAGACTAACCTACAAAATGTTGTTTTGTTTTTTTACCATTTTATAATACTTGATACCTACAATTGAGTTGTATTTTGCTAAATATATCTCAAATAATAAGCGCCAATAACATTCGCAACGCAGCATTAGCTCATGAATATAGAAACGGTTCTTTCTAAAAAGGAGCTTTCACTGCATTGTACATATATAATTTGGGAAAATAGGCTTATTTCCTAGCTTGAGCTTTATGTTTGGTTCACATTTAGGCTATGTTCTAAAGGCGGAAACGGTTAGCTGAAACGGTTGTATATAGATTTCGTTAAAAGAGAGTGTCAGATAGGAAGAGAAGAGAAATAGACTACCGTATAAGAGAAATGTCCTTAGAAGAGTATTTGAGTGTCATGGCTTAGTGTTGACACACACAGAGACTGAACTTAACGAAACGTGTTCCACTTTTCACGAGGGTTAACTATCCTGTTGGAAAATACACTTCACAGTCAACGAAATGTATAACACATGGATTGTGTCTTACACTTCATACCACCACATTCTTTATCAAGAACCGAATACCGAAACGTTTGTACCGGTATAGTTGTGGTAAGGCTGCTAGGTCAAAGAGTTGACCAACTTCCATCTGTCATAACTTTCTCAAAACTTAACCGATTTTCAAGTGAAATGTCATTTTGATCATGATTTTGACTTTAAATTCATTCTGCATTCAAATTTTTTTCATTTAGAAAATTTTATTAATTTCGACCAAAATTCGATTTTGATGCTAAGGGGGGACCCTTTGAAATTTCGAAAATTCAAAATTTTAAATCTCAAGTTTTCACTTTTAATCAATTCCTTATATCGTAATTAGTATAAAACAACACTTTAAACTTGATTCTGAGACCTTTCATTATTTTGTAAAAAATCATGTGAAATTGAACAAAAATTTGGACTTGTAAAGTGGCTGAATCCGCAGTCTGACCAACTTCAAACTGTCATAACTTGATCGAAACTGAACCGATTTTCAAGTGGAATGTCATTTTTATCATGATTTGGCCTCTAAATTCATTCTGCATTCAAATTTTGTTCATTTTGAAAATTTAATTATTTTCGACCAAAATTCGATTTCGATGCTAAGGGGGGACCCTATGAAATTTTGAAAATTAAAAATTTTAAATCTCAAGTTTTCACTTTTAATCAATTCCTTATATCGTAATTAGTATAAAACAACACTTTAAACTTGATTCTGAGACCTTTCATTATTTTGTAAAAAATCATGTGAAATTGAACAAAAATTTGGACTTGTAAAGTGGCTGAATCCGCAGTCTGACCAACTTCAAACTGTCATAACTTGATCAAAACTGAACTGATTTTCAAGTGGAATGTCATTTAAATTATTATTTGGCATTTTAATTCATTCTGCATTTAAATTTTATTAAATTCATAAAAAAAATATTTTCATCCAAATTCGATGCTGAAGCTGTTTCAGAAATACCCTTAATAAAGCATAATTATATCGATATCGAACAAAAATACATCATCGTGCATAAATGTCTATCGATATATCGATATAACAATATTATAACAACAACCCTATTGATGAGTGCATATTAAATATAAAAAAAAAAGGAATTCTAAACAAGGCAAAATAATGTCGCAAGTTTAACAATTGATAAGAAAGCAAGAGCAAACGAGCGCTGGAAGCAATGGAAGCGACGGAAGACCAGCTGATACTAGCCACTGGTGGCTATGACCACACAATTAAAGTGTGGCAGGCTCACACCGGCAACTGCATAAAAACCATGCGCTTTGTGGAGACATCGGTAAGTGGAAATAGTTGAAAATGTTGTTGCAGTCAAAGTTTGTTATCAATTTATATCATTGTTAGCAAGTGAATGCGCTGGATCGCACGCCGGACAAGACACGACTGGCTGCGTGTGGCTATCAATGCATTCGACTGTACGATCTGGAGTCGAATTCGACGGGACCGGTTATCAACTTTGATGGCGTGCAAAAGAATGTAACGCGTCTGGGTTTTCAGGAGGAGGGCAAATGGATGTTTACCGCCGGCGAGGATCATCGTGTGCGCATCTGGGACATGATCTCGACGCCGCATTGTTCCCGTGTCTTTGACTGCCAGGCACCGGTGAATGCCGCCTGTCTGCATCCCAATCAGGTGGAGATTGCCATGGGATCACAGAACGGGGGCGTCTATCTGTGGGATGTCAAGTCCGAGGAGCACGAACAGCTGGTGCCCGAAATGGACTCATCCATACAGGATGTGGCCATCTCGCCGGATGGCAAATACATGGCTGCTGCCAACAACAAGGGCAACTGTTACATTTGGGAGCTGAGCATCAATACGAACCAGAAGCTAAGCGTCATCCGTCCCAAGCTCAAGATCGCAGCGCACACTCGCTCCATACTGCGTTGCAAATTCAGTCCCGATTCGCGTCTGTTGGTTACTACGTCCGGTGATGGCACCGCCTGCATTTGGCGGACCGAGGACTTTAAGAAGTGGCGCGATCTGTCCATTGAGAACTATTGGGTATGGGATGCCGCATTCAGTGCCGATTCCAAATGGCTATTCACAGCCTCCTCCGATGGTGTGGCGCGCCTTTGGAAACTCTCAACCAAAGCATTGGCACGGGATTATACGGGCCACAGCAAGGCAATTACGGCTCTATCCTTCAAGGACGAGATTGTCGCCGATTAGCATAGGATTCTCTTAGGTTTAGCACTTAGCTATTAATTTATATACAATTAAACAATTAGGTAACGTCATAAAAAAGATCAGCGGTGGTCAAACTACAACAAGATTCAGGTTCTTACAAATTGTGTTCAGCGCCTCGACTCGAAGCAGCTCAATTTGCTGTGCTGTCCACCGCTGATTTGCATTATCCGCACTGGCTGACAGAAAGAACCCATTATATTAGATGATTCATTGGCCAAACAATTGCTGAATTCCGAAATTTCCTAGTCACCTACAAATTACACAAATTGTCTTCAAAAGAAACAGAGGAAAAATTTAAGGATTGGTTTTTTTTGGCAGTCCGTGTGCGGATAATGCGAATGATAAAAAAGATGCGGAGTTTGAATGATAACGATGCTTAGGCAAGTTGCTCTGGACATTTTGAGAGGCAGTTTTGGGATCCGTGGATCAAGGCAAATGGCTAAATAACAGAACTGAGCTAAGTTCTACCTCTAAAAATGCGCATATTGCTTTTGTAGCGACATTTTTCATACATTTTTTATAATAATATATTATATTGCTGATATATATAATTATATATATATGTGTGTGTGTTTTTGTGGATATATGAGGAAATGCGATTTAATAAAACCTTATAGGCATATATAATAAACATAAGTACAGACTTTACATTGTATATATATAAATACGCAATAATTAAATAATTTGGATTTTGGGAGCACAATACTCAAATGGGTGCGATTGAGAGGCAGAATAAACAATATTTGCTGGACCGCTCATTTTTGGTAGAAACAAACAAAATAAAATCAAATACAATTTACGGAATTGACATTTGGACTGAGAAAGGAACTGAAACTGGGACTATTCGACATAGGCAATGCCTTTAGCCACAATTGACTCCTTGATGGGATCAGGATCGTCGCCCAACTTGTAGCCGACAATGCAGGTGACATCAACCGGATTTCCCGTTGGATTCAACAGCAGCATCACCTGATTAATGGGTATAGCTGGCCGGAATGGCTTATGAGCCGCCATAGCGTTATCCGTAGGCGGCAAAAGGCGCACTTTGCATGGCTGTAAGGATTTAAAATAAATGAAATAAGTTGGAATCAGTAGATGTGGATGTGGACACACCTTTTTGACGCTCGCCTCAAACTGAAAGTCCTTGACTAACTGACGGCTTTTGTTTTGGGCCGATATCACAATAACAGACACATGGCGACTGGGACGATCTTCGGTGAAATTAAGGCTCAAATGCATATCATCATCGTCGAGCACCACACGCTCTTCCCCCGTTGCCTGGATGTTGTCCAGTTCGATGTTGATCTCGCTCAGATGCTTCGTTTCCTTAATAACCGCTGTGGGAATGGCAGTCGGAGCTGGAGTCGCTGTCGGAGTCGCTGCCTCCACAGAATGATCCTCCTCCTGCTTTTTCTCCTTGGTCTTTTGATTTGCAGTTTGGGACTCTGGCACGGGCATTGAGCTCAGCAATGGCACATCGTCCAGTGGATCAGGAATCAATTTGGTTGGCTTTGGTGGCTTCACCTCCATGCGCTCGCGTGCCAAATCATTGAGTGTTATCTTTTCAGGATCACGCTTGAAGCTGGCCATGCGATCCTGTGCCGGAAGTATCTGCTGGAACAGCTCCTCGCTCAACATATCAATCTGTGGCATTTTTCGATTACTGATGCCTTTTTTGACATCATCCGCCGAGTTGCCATTGGCCAGGTTATCGGCAGAGGCGCCACTGGCGCCATTGGTGTCCCTCTGTGGACTGAGCACCTGTGGCTCTAGCAGCTCACTGCTCGGAAAGTGCTCCGAGCTTTTTTGCTGCTGCTGCTGTTTGTCCTCGCTTTCCGCCAGAGCGCTGCTAAAGATGTCACTAAGATCCGCCAGGACATTAGGTTTTGATGTGATGTTTGGATTGCTTGCGGCTTGTGGAACAGTTGAACCAGCACTTTCGCCAATCAACAAATCTCCCAGCAGCTCGTTGAGCAAGGCAGCATTGTTGGAACCGCTTGTGGTGGAGGCTGAGGATGCTGCTGGAGTTGGAGCTGGAGCAGGAGCTGAGGATGTTGGCTTGGTGGGCGAAGGCACCAGTTGCTTGTAGCGCGTCATGGTGGCCACCAGTTCGCCATTTGTCTCCAGCGTGTCCTCTGAAAAGGGCAGAGTATACTCGTTAGATCAGATCATTAACAAGTTGCTTAACTCACCTATTAGCTGGGAATCGGATTCACCCAGCAGCTCGGGCAGATGCTGAAAAATGGGCTTATGCTTTTTACAACTCTTGTACAGCTCATGAATGGTCTCATTGACATCGTGATCACTGGGATTGTAGCTGTCCAGCATTTGATTGAGCAATTGCATTGTATCCTGCACCTCCTGCAGCACAATCCGATGCTGAGCCAAAAGATCATTACGTCGCGCCTCCTGCGCCATTCGATATTGCAGCAGAAGATTGGCGCGCTTAAAGTTCTCCGGATCCTTGCTCTTAATCAACTTGGCAAACATCGCCTCATCTATGGTGCTCAGGACACTCTCCCGCTTGGCCAACGCTGCCGCCGTCTGGGTATGATCGATGTCCCCCTCCTTGCGTAACATCTCGTAGGCATCCCGGATCTTCAGGCGCTGTGGGAATTTGGTCGTCCACAGCAGCAGGCATTCCATAATCCGTTGCTTAACCACATGCGGTGTCTCCGCACCCAAATATTTCTTGGAAACCAAGCGTATCAGTTCGTTGAGAAACCGAAACTTTGCTGCCTCATCCTGAAAGTCATCGCCACACTGCATCATGCATTCCTCCAGAAGCTATATTCAGTTTATTTTCAATCAAATGACAAAGAGCACTTTTATGTTAGCTGACGGATAAAACCGCAAAATGTGTGTATGCGTGTATGTGTGTGTGTGCGTATGAAAGGGGAATACAGTTAGTCAAATAATTATTTTGACAATATAAGACTAACTTCATTTAATTCGCAAAATTTAATTCTTAATGCTGCTCTTACTTCCAAAACCATATGAACAAAAATAAATTTTATTCCTATTGTCAATTTTTAAAAAAAATTTTTAGTCTTATTTTTCATAATCTTTATTTTTTACAGACTGTATTTAGTCGTGTATTAATAATTAAATAAGTAATTAAATTGATTGCGATTTTTAAAGAAATTCTAACAATCTAAAAAATTAGGACAACTAAACTAGAAGTGATTTTATTAAAAAACTTAAAATTAGAATTAAAAAAAATAGGAAGACAAAAATTAAAAGCAATCTGAAAACGATATTACTACTGCTTTTTAAATATTTTAAATAAGACTCAGAAATATACTTTTAAAAAAAGAAAAACTAGCAAAATAAACATAATATTTGATAGTTACATTTATTTTTAAATTTTTAATAGAATTCAGGATACTTATAATTATTGTTTTCACGTAATTTCATTTTTAAAAATAAAATTAAAAAAACTAGATGCATTTTGTATTATGTTAAAACAATTACTTGACCAACTGTATGTGTGCGTGCAAGTGTAAGTGTGAGTGGGAGTGTGAGTGCGCGTATGTGTGAGGCTTCAGACTTACCGCAATTGCCCGAGTCGCTTCGGTTACGTTGCTGGAACGCACTTTGGCCACAATCATTTCCTGCGCTTTGTGCACCAGTTGCCCATTGCTGCGCACCACAATGCAGAACATTTGCACTCCCAGCTCATCGACCTGCTCTTTAGCCGGATTCGTTGCGCGATCTATGCAAATTATAGTGGTTCAATATGCAAGTGTTTTGTGGTGGGGTGGGGGGAGAGTTGCAAATATATTTATATATAGAGAACAGCTGTAGTTTTGTAGCGAAACTCACCGAGCATTTCCGTCATTATACTTTCATCGGTTGTCATCTTCACATTAAATGCTTTCTAGTTGGTTTACTAACAAATACAAATGGCAAATTCACGGCACCTTTACGTTTTCCGGTGAATTTGAACAAACAATCATATTGTTTTTGTTGCTTTCATTGTTGTGAGCCTTAAGCCGATATGGCAACCTTGAATCCCAGAACAAAAAACTACAATTTTAACGTCTGGCAACCTTGAAAACTGATCTAGGTCATTTCTCATTTCGGTACCTTTTCCAAATATTATTAGTGGAATTTCTGAAACAGATTCGGATTTGGTTTAGTTACAGATATGATTTGAAATAATAAAATAATACGGAAAATGTTGTAAACTTGTAATTTTGACGAACTTCAAACCTTCGTAAAAACTATCATCTTAATTTTATTTAATTTCGAAAGAAAGATTTGCATCAAATTAAAAAATTTATTGCCAAATAAACTTAATATAAGTTCACATTTGAATGATGGACCTTACGTGTTTCTCACTGGAACCAGTCTAAGCTGAGTTTTTAATCAAGGCTGCAATAGAAGCCACTGCCGCCGGACTGTCTGTTGGCATATGTTAATTTAGTTTTTTATAATATTTAAAATACAACTTAACAACGCTTAAAATATTCAAAAAATAATTAACATTAAAAAATGTACTTTTCAAGTGTTGAAATAGTCGATAACATCAAATGTTTAGTATTTCATTGCAGCCCTACGCTACGAAATACAACCCTGTACGTTGGCCGGAAATAAATTTTTGTGGCATTGCCGCACACTGCCTCAACATGTTCTTTTTCAGGCGTACGTCTTTGCGCATACATCGTACACCGATTTCTTCCGTGAAAAATGTAAGATTTCTTTGCCAAAATCAAAGTGTATAAACATAAAAGTATAAGCAAACAAATTGTAAACGCAGCGGCCAACAATAAATTGTGAAATGCACTGCAGAAATGGCAGAGTTGCAGAAATATGCATTGTGCCTTCGTTTAACCACGCACAATGAGGTTAAATACGGTGTCCGTGTCATATATTTTTTCTCTTTTTTTGTTTGTGTGCGTGTGCTGTGTATGTGTATGTGTGTGTGCTGGCTGCTGTGTTCACACGTGTTTGCAATCCACTTTTTTTTTAACGTTTTTTTTACGGTTCAAGTCCATAACTAAAACCGCAGCAGGGGAATTAACGCCGTTGTGGTATTCAAATGGACCAAATTAGACAACATGATTAACTATTCCTCTTAAGGGTATCGCCTTGAAGATACTAACCTTAATAAAGTTCAAAAATCAACAAAACAACAACAGTATTTAATAAGATTTGTATATGTAATTGAATTGTTTAATAAGATAACTTACATATATTTAATACATTTGCAGCATGGCCGAAGTAGCTGAGAACGTTGTGGAGAACTTCGAGGAGCCGGCGGCGGCGGTGATGGAGACCGAGGCTGCTGAGGCTGTGCTCGATACAAATGTGGTGGCCACCACCGAATTGCCGGAGATTAAGTTGTTCGGTCGCTGGTCATGCGATGATGTCACTGTCAACGATATTTCGCTGCAGGATTACATTTCGGTCAAGGAGAAGTTCGCACGCTATCTGCCCCATTCGGCTGGTCGCTATGCCGCCAAGCGTTTCCGCAAGGCTCAGTGCCCCATTGTGGAGCGTCTCACCTGCTCCCTGATGATGAAGGGACGCAACAACGGCAAGAAACTGATGGCCTGCCGCATCGTCAAGCACTCCTTTGAGATCATCCACTTGCTCACCGGCGAGAATCCACTGCAGGTAAAGATCATCAACACACACAATCCACACACGATACGATCCACAAACAATACAATCCACACACGGTACAATCCACAAACACTATCCACAATCCACAAACAATACAATCCACACCGTGCCATGCTAAACTGTGCCCATGACAAATACAATCCACATGGACAACAGGTAGAATGTGCACGCAGATCAACAGACGTTTCAATATCCTAGTGTTTGAAGCTGCAACTCTTCCCACTCTCTTGGAACTTGAATCGACATCCGCATCAATCTAAATAAACTCTCTCCAGTCTACCTCAATGCCAGGCGTCTTTAAACTCTGACTGCACTGAGCATACTTTATAAATAGACTGATAGCAATGATTGTTTTAATATCCTAGTGCCCAAAGATTATCAAACCTCTTTCTGCTCTCTTGGAACTTAAAACTACATCTATATATTGTATTGTTTTGTACAATTTCAATCAAATCTTAACTCGTATTTGTATTCAAATCGTTTGTAGTCCTCCTCAATGCCAGACAGTTTAATTCCCAGATTGTAGCTGAGCATCTTATTACAAATGGACTTATATTAATGAAAGTTTTAATATCCTAGTGCTCGAAGATTATAGACCTCTTCCCGCTCTCTTGGAACTTAAAACTACATTAATCTAATTAACAATAGTGTCGTTTATGTCCAAAACTAAAACCGCATCAGTGAATCCCACGTTGGTGTGGTATTCAACTGGACTACAAGAAAACCCATGATATACTATTCCTCTTAAGGGCATTGGCTTGAAGATGCAATCCTTAATAAAGTTCAAAAATCAACAATACAATTAGTCAACTATATAGCAGGGTATCAAACCGAAACGAATATAGGTTTCAGTTGCGGTTTATTTAGTCCACCTCAATGCCAGACAGTTAAATTTCCAGACTGTAGCTGAGCATCTTTATAAAAATGGACTTATATTAATGAGAGTTTTAATATCCTAGTGCTCGAAGATTAAAGACCTCTTCCCGCTCTCTTGGAACTTAAAACTACATTAATCTAATTTACAATAGTGTCGTTTATGTCCAAAACTAAAACCGCATTAATGAATCCCACGTTGGTGTGGTATTCAACTGGACTACATTAAAACCCATGATATACTATTCCTCTTAAGGGCATTGGCTTGAAGATGCAATCCTTAATAAAGTCAAAAATCAACAATATACAATTAAAACTTTAAAGTTTAAATTATATCAACTTGTAGTCCTCCTCAATGCCAGACAGTTCAATTCCCACACTGTAACTGAGCATCTATTTAAATGGACTTATATTAAAGTTAGTTTTAATATCCTAGTGCTCGAAGATTATAGACCTCTTCCCGCTCTCTTGGAACTTAAAACCACAACTTGCTTTTATAATTACAATTATGCCTTTTGATATATATGAGCAATTTATTAATATTGGTGTTATTTGTTTCATTGATTTTAGATCTTGGTCAGCGCCATCATCAACTCTGGACCCCGTGAGGACTCCACCCGTATTGGACGTGCCGGTACCGTCCGTCGCCAGGCTGTGGATGTGTCGCCTCTGCGTCGCGTCAACCAGGTAAATATCGCACCTGTTGGCCATATTAATTATGCCAATAACGATGGCGCGCAGTTTAAATAGCGATTGCGTTCTTATAACACTGGCCAGATCAAATATCTATCCTATATCCGTAGCGTCACAATGTGTAATTAGCCGACATTTGGCGTATGAACCGAAGAAACATCTTGTGAAATATATATATATAGTTTCACTGAAGAATTGATTTTATCATGTATTTATCCACTCTATTTCATAGGCTATCTGGCTGCTGTGCACTGGCGCTCGCGAGGCTGCCTTCAGGAACATCAAGACCATTGCCGAGTGCTTGGCCGATGAGCTGATCAACGCCGCCAAGGTAAGATTCAAGATTAAGTATTTAATTGTAGGTGTGTCTACTCTAATGCCGCGCATTGTATTCCCAAAGTGCGTCGCCTCGCTTGTAGACAAGATCAGGAACATCATTTTGTTCGGCGTTTGTTGCCAATTGAAATTGAAAACAGGCGATATTTGAATTCCCTGTTTTCATTGTAGCACACGTTATATTCAAACTTAAGTATTCTTTAATATGTCCAGTCTAATTCTACGTCATGTCAATGGGATATTGTCGCAGACTCGCTTTTGGACAATAGCAATTAAATATCTTTTATTATCCTTGTGCTTGTGGCAGCTCTCAGCTCAATGCACACGAGAAACGTAAAAGAACAATTATTAAGATTATAATAATTTTATATTTAATATATATAACATTATCTAACTTGCTCACTCTTTATTCTCTCTCTCTCTTACAGGGTTCTTCCAACTCTTACGCCATCAAGAAGAAAGACGAATTGGAGCGTGTTGCCAAGTCTAACCGTTAAGGAGAGAAAACAAAACATCAACAACAACACACAAATAACAAATACCGTTTGTTTAATGTCCGATTAAAATTTGATACTTTACGTTTGATGTAAATTTATATATAACAAAAGCGTTTCTATCAATTTTAAGCGTGCATTGAGTAAACTGATGGGGTAGCAAGAGGAGCTGATATTTTGCACATGAAATTTTCCACAAATAAATCTGTGTAAAACAAAATATTATAGGACATGAAGCATTTTTTTTAATAGCTATAGATTTTTATCACTATAAATAAATTTTAAAATATTGTACGTACTTTCATACGTCGTGGGATAATAGCCGTTTTTTATGCTCGCCGAACTCTTAAGTACCACATATTGTATGTGCTGGCAGCAGTTTCAAAGCTGATTACTTTAATTGCGTTCATGCCATTTTTGCTTTGAACGATCAACGTATTGTGGCGGTCGGGCGATAGGTAATTGCCCGGTATAATTTGAATTTGCGCATTGTAGATTCTTGGTTCGATTTGCCAGACGTATCGCGAACTGAAATTTTATATGACCTGCCTTTTGTCAATGCGATAGATGCACTGCTGAAATAAATATTAAAAATTTATGCAGTTCTTTAAACGCAAAAAATAAGCAATAATAATAACGCAAAGTTAGCTAGTGTTTTAGCTATTTTGCATCGCAATTTTGACTATTTTACGGATGCTTTCCAGCCAGAAACAGCTATTGTCTCATCTCAAAGGTTGGCAACCCTGACAAGAAGTCAATTTGAATTTGCGCATTTTAGAATTTTGGTGTAAATTCTGTTGACAATTGCCAACAAATTGCGTAAAATGTTCAATGTGAATACGGGTTTAGTTACTCAAAGCACAGATTCAAGCAGTAGCAGTATAAATTCAAACATAACTAGGCGTGTACAGCACAGTCAGTAAGTAATGTCGTCGTACTCCAACTCAGCAAAATATCTGATTAAAAATATACACAAAATTTAGATTTCACGAGCAAAAGCTAATTGAAAAGTATTGCCGAGAGTCGGAACTGTTGAAAATAATTGAAAACGCCGTCGCAAGCTTTACGCGTAATTACAATCTTACTCAAAAGCCGGAAGAGGCATTGGCACCATTATTGATACGATTGGATTTCGAGTATTCGGATCTAATAAAGCACGGCCAGCAGCTGCTCTATTTGGCGCTACGTGAGCCCCTGCAATTTGCCGAGGCACTTAAGTACTCCGTATACGGCCAAGTGCGCGATCTGCTCAAAGCGAACGACAACGGACCGAAGTCTATCGATATCGCCCAGCTGCACACTCAGTGGCGCCTCTTGGATCTGCCGCTGCAGGAGAATCTGCTGTTCAAGCCAACCAAGTTCAAGTGTCCACTGGGCCTGGCCTTAGTCCACGGCATCTTGTCCGCCTACACGCCTCCAGAAATATTGGTGTAAGTTGTGTGCCTGTTTGTTGTTATTGCTTTGCATTTAGTTTAATTATTATTCCACTTGCCACAACAGGTTGCAATCAATTTGGTATTGTGGCGGCGGTTGTATGCGAAACGCAATTCAAACCAGCTCCACGGAAGGTAAGTTATCGTACCACAAAGTCACTAAACCAGGGATTGGGCACGACACAAAACTGTCCACGGCTGCCACATTTGGTACAGCTGTAGCATAAATGGTACATTTCTTATTCTTGGTACATCTGTAGCAAAAATGGTACATTTCTTATTCTTGGTACATGCTCACCTATTTTAAAAATGGTACGTATTTGGTACAGCTGTAGCAAAAATGGTACATTTCGTATTCTTTGGTACATGCAAACAAAATAATTAAAAGACTACTGTGGAAAATTGCTGTCTTAGGACTTAAAAGTACAAAATGAAATATAGGGCTATATAGTAGAATCAAGAAAGCGTTTTTTTTAGTTAGTTTTTAGTTTAATTTGAATGTTTTGTTTTTGTTGAAAAACAACAGGTTTTTTGCACTTCAAATAATCTTTGTTTCCGATCCGCAAAATCATTACTTTTTATTTGTTTATGTTTTTTTGGGAACAGCTCCTTTGTGTCCTAACTGCTCGCGATCTATGAGTGAATACCAAAAGTTGCGAGTTACCGAAAGTTATCGTCTTATTGCCATATTGCCAAGTGTCTGTGCAGAGACCCCACGACAATTGAATCGCATCTATCGCCCGATTCTAGTACGACTACGAGGTAAGCACGAACAGTCCTCAAATGAAAGGAATAATTGATAAGATTCTGATATTTTTAGCTCATACCTACGACTGCGAACTGAAGTTGGGTGCCATTTATCTAGTCACAGGTTATTATAATAGTACAACTACTAGTTATCAATTTGAATCATGCCATCTAAAAAGAATCCCAAGACTGTGAACATGAAGAACGCAAGGCTGGAACACAACATTAATTCAGATAATCCAAATAACGAAAGGACATGGCGAACCCGCCGTATGCCCGTTCAGCTGGTTGACTTCCTGGGACCCGATATGGAGACGACACAACCCACACAACCCACACATTTGTCAATTAGCGCTTCAGCTGTGTAAGCAATGCTGCCAGTTAATACCTTGTATTTTAACTTAAAATATGTTACTATGTGTTGCCTATTCACAGTTCAAACGTTTCTCCTGTTTTAAGTGGCTGCAGCATTACTCAAAGTAATACAAATAATCTGGAACGTATCTCAAATCGAAATCACAACGTTTACTTTGAGGCAACCGATGAAGATTTTCCTGCTGTTGGCGCCACACGCGGCAAGAAAGTCAAGACAACTCCAACTTCAATTGCAGTTGTTGACAGTTCCCAGCAATTGCCTACAAAAGAAGCAGAAACTCCGATATCACAGGTTGTCCAAGCAAATGCTCAGTCCGTCAACAATCTACCGGGAGAACATCTCAAACAACCTACAACAAGTTTGCCGGAAAAGTATTACAATAACCAACAGATTGTCAATAACTGGCTTCAATCGGTGCAGTCATCAGAAGTGCAGTCCCAGCAGCTGCCATTGCCATTGCCCCAATTGGAGTCGCATCCAGCAGCATCCAGTGCTCCTGCCCTTCAACCTGTTCCACACTCACAGACGCATCACACATTGATGACTCCAACTGTTACTAGTAATATGATTAGGCCTACACAATTGGCTCCAACGAATCACCAATTCACGCCACCAACTGTTGTTGGTAATATGATTAGACCAACACAATTGATTCCAACGAATCGAACACCGTTGCCTCGTTTTCCCGGAGATGTGCACAGCGCACCAGTCTATCCAAATGTGTCCACCCAATCCCATCGTCCCATCATGCGCACTCTTTCCAACTCCAATTTAGATGCCACAACCAATCGTAATGTGTTTAGAAAAGATACTGTTGTCCCAGCAGCTTCTGGTCCCACAAAGCGGTATCATGAACGCCGCATGCGACGCGAACAAATGTCACAGGGCGGATCTGGTTTGCCGCCACAGCTCATCCATGAGCTAATAATGGAGCCCGATCCTTCAGGTAGTTGCATTGATGCGGATGCATCGTTTGTGCGGGAACTCCAGCAGGCCGTGGCTTCAAACAATCCGTCGACATTGCAGTCCCAATCGCAATCACAATCACAATCGCAGTGTAATCCTTTGGACATTGTCTCACAGAGCACCCTGAATTGGAATGCAGCCGAATTCCAACCGAGGCGTGAGTCACTTAATCCGACTGACAGTCCGTCAAGACCACTAGGCATTGTGCGACCCAGAGGACGCAGAAATATGATAACCGTAAGTTCATTTATTTAAAAGTTGCTAGGTCATAGAGTTGTCCAACTTTCAACTGCCATAACTTGATCAAAACTTAACCGATTTTCAAACGGAATGTCATTTTGATCATGATTTGGCCTCTTAATTCATTCTGCATTCAAATTTTGTTCATTTAGAAAATTTTATTATTTTCGACCAAAATTCGATTTCGATGCTAAGGGGGGACCCTTGGAAATTTTGAAAATTCAAAATTTTAAATCTCAAGTTTTCACTTTTAATCAATTCCTTTTATCGTCATTAGTATAAAACAACACTTGAAACTGGATTCTGAGACCTTTCATTATTTTGTAAAAAATCATGTGAAATTGAACAAAAATTTTGACTTGTAAAGTTACTAACTCCGAAGTCTGACCAACTTCAAACTGTCATAACTTGATCAAAACTGAACCGATTTTCAAGTGGAATGTCATTTTGATCATGATTTGGCATTTTAATTCAATCTGCATTTAAATTTTTCTCATCTAGAAAATTTGATATATTTTCGATTCTAAGCCATTTATTATCCAATTTCCCATACTTACCCCTTGACATTTTTTCAAAAACTTTGATCTCTCATAACTTCATCAAAAATTAACCGATTTTCAAGCGGAATGTCATTTTGATCATAATTTGGCATCTAAATTGATTCTGCATTTAAATTTTTCTCATCTAGAAAATTTGATATTTTTCGATTCTAAGCCATTTATTATCCAATTTTCGTCATTTTAATCGTAATTTTAAACTTCGCAGGAACGTCGACGGCGTCAACGTTTTCACCGTACCCTCAAACCGGACGCTCTGTTTGAGTTGGTGTCGCTGCCCATCGAGGAAATGACAATGTCTGAATCAATTGCTGAAAGCCAAGCGACTCCGTCAGTAATATCTGTTGTTTTACCCGGTGGCAACAATATGATGAGCCAGTTATCTATGTCAAATACCAATAACGATGCCAGCCAATCGGTTTTTCGGTTTGCCAGCCTCCCCAGCACAGGCGTAGGGACAGAACAGACGTCCAGAGACAGAGACAGAGACAACCAGCTGTCAGCAATATGCGATCCCAGCGACAACAACATAGCAGACCAAACAGGAGTAACGTTCGATCCACAACAGGAGAACAGTCCGCCGCTTTTAGACATGGATCCAACCACACAACAATCCGCAGCGTCTCTTTTCCTCGAGGCCAATCGCAGGGGCATTGATTTAAACACGCAGCACCAACAGATTGGGATTGGAAGCAACAATAGTAATAATAATAATAAAGCTGCACAGCCACGTCACCTGCTGTTTCGAAAAGACAACGCTAAACTGCATAATGTAGATGTTGATTTGAACTTTATGCCGCCAAGTGTTAAGAAATTGTATCGTTTAATCTGTGGCAAGTACTCGGATTATGCATTTGTCTATGCGCTGAGTGCACAACTAAGTCAGGACTGTGTGCCCATGGAGTGTTATGTATATCTAAAGATGGCCTTGCTGATCAGTCTGACCAGCATTGAAGCAGATGAATTACGTCCACCGATTTCCATATGTGTCATTTGCAACGACAGCTGTGTGGCAAATCGGCTGCTCAACAGCATTGGCCAGTTGGCACCACGTTTTATCGGTCCCCATGAGGGTGGACAACAGCCAAGCTATTCGGGATTGCCAACGCGTTACAATTGGGTGCAGGCCAGTCCATTAATGATGGCACAGCAGGGCGTGTATTACGCCGGCGACTGGAATCGGCTGTCTCGCGATCAAACCGAGGAACTGGAGAAATCCATTGAGAATAACAGCTTGCCGATACCGCAGTTGCAGACGGAACAACCGCTGGAAGCGGCAATTTGGACCTATTGGCAGCCAGAAAATGCGGCCAATCAAACCACAGCATTTGCCAAACTTTGCCCGTAATTACTATCATTCACTTATTCACAATTATTTTTCCCACTTAAAAATGTATTTTCTTATATGTAGCATCTTTGGCTTGCCCGTCTACATGGATGATCAGGTTAACGACGTGATGTGGGACTTTGTGCTACGCCAGCACAGTCGAGATTCCTCGAATCTAGCAAAGGATGCGCTTCATATTCCCATTGATGACATGCAAACATTGTTAGAATTGATTCAACAGCGTCAGGTAATTTTCACTCAGCCAGCGGAGCATTTATTGAAAAAATACTATATTATTTCACGTGTTCAACAGCCCAGTAAGTATATCTTCCCTTTCATTCATATAGATGTAATATATTAACAATCTCATATCTGTTTACAGCCGCATTTAGCAGCAAAACATATGTTGTGCTAAAACAATTTGCGGAATCAATTGCTAAACTGGCCATGCGTTTGGATGTACTTGAATCGGATGTTGTCGTTGCCATTTTTCATTGCGAACACTTTGTGCGTAGGATTTTTGGAGCCGGGGATTTCCCCCCGCCAGCTGTTTCAAATTTTAATGTCATCTCTCGTGTCGATCCGTACATGAATAACTTTTCACGTTGGCTATTTCAATATTTGGATCGTTATGAGGATACTGTCGTTTAGGTTTGCTGCACAAGACTCTATTTGTTTAAATATCTCGTTAATTTTACATCAAGAAAAGTTTTTGGAAATTCACAAAGCAACTCACAAAAAAATGTTGCAATTAAAATTTGTTATTTATATGAGAGAACACATGAAATAATCTTCTTGATATTAAATTGCTATCAGAAATACACAATTTTAATATGTATTCTATTTAAGTAGGGATTGTCTCAGAAACATATGTACATATTTCAAAAATGTTCTTGCTATTCTTACCATGTCTTAAATTGTTATAAACAAACTGTTATATAATACTTAATATTTAAGTATTTAAGTAAGAAATAAGCATAATTTTTCTATTCTTATATGTAATTAAGCACTTAAGTTAATTTGTTGAATATTTTCCTAAAACTACAATTTCAAATTCTATGTTAACGTAATGTATAATTAAAAAAGTAATAATGCTCTACCTACGTTCATATTTTAAAGTTCTTTCAGAATCTAAAATAAATTAAGATTCTTAATAAAACTGTTGCTGAAATAAAATTATATGATAAACATTCAAAAATCTGTAATCTGCAGTTACGTAATAAATCTTAAAGTGTTAAAAAAATATTTTTTAGCTTTTTTTTTTGTACCTATTTCTAGGTAAATTCTTGCCACCCTGTTGGACGAAACAAATAATATCCTGTGTGAGGATTTTTTGTATTGCCTACTTTAGGGTGCTTTCTGTCAGCAACATTTGCTTTATAATTCTCAAGTACTTCAAGCATATTTCGATAGTAGACTTAGGTGGCAACTGTTTTAAAATCACTCTGGTTTCTCTTCAGTTGTCGAATAAATCTTTCGCCTTTTACTAAAGATTTCCGTGGAGAGGAGCACTCTAATGAGTCTAAATTGAATTTTTAGTTGTGCCTGGCAACTTATGTTGTCGGGTCATTATAGATAAATTGAACATTCAGAAAGGTTAATGGGCAGGAACAATTTGTACATTCTCGAAGTAAAACTTCCTCAAGCGGCAAAAATATCAAACATCCATTATCCGTAATACTATGATCTGTTTTAGTATAAGTACTTTAATTCATTGACTGCGTGCACATTGTCAATAAATATTAAAAATGAATTCGGTACTATTTTTTTGTAATTTTATGAAATTTTACAAATAAAAAAAGTAAAATAATCGTTCGGTCTCTAGTAGTACTTTATAGAATCGGAGGCATCCTTATGTCTGCCAATTCCAGCCATTTTTAATTGGGCACTGATTATGAAAAGAAAATGAATCATATTTAATACAAAATTTTTTATTTTATTATGTTGTCAATGTGGGTAACTTAATAATAAGTACGTGTGTGTGTGTGGGTAAATTATAAATTCTAATCATGTCTTAAATCTAAATTACTGATAATTCATTTAAATTGTTATTTATATTTAAGCAGCGAGATAACGTTAATAGTGAACAACTTATGAGTAGATTTAAAATAAGTAAATCTAGTGCTACCTTCTAATTTTTCCCCCAACTTCTTCGTGGAAACGGAGGAAAGGTAAAAAAGGAGGCAAGGGAGGAATATGATTATAAAACTAATTAAAATAATCAATGAATTCGAGTCGTCGTTGCGTTGATTAATTAAATAAATAAATAACACTACATACAAAATTAAAGCTCCGTAAGGAGATTAGAAATAGGATCTACGTGACGCCTAATCGTGTCAAGAAAAGGTCAAATAAATTAAATTAATACAATTACAAGAATAAAAAAAAATATACAACTAGGATCTATGCGTAGAATAATTCTATCTAGAAAAGGTCAAATAAATTAAATTAATACAATTATAAGAATAAAAAAAAAATTAGTTGTCTTATAGGTTAAACATCAGATTGGCTTAAAACTACACCTCAATACTGTTGAGACTACCGGAAGAGATGTTGTCCGTGTGACTGCCGAGCCGTGTACGTTTAATGAGTGCCCGGGCGGGCATCGGAGAGCGCTGGACACGTGGACTGCCGGGTACAATGGGTATGCCAATTCCATTATTATGATTATGATTGTGATGATGATGTTGCAGATGCTGATGATGCATCAGATGATGTGGCAGATTGTTATTGTTGTTGTTGTTATTACTGCTGCTGTTGTTGTTGTTGTTACTGCTGTTGTTGTTGTTATTATTGTGATGATGACTGAGATTGGTGTGACTATTGTGCTGGCTGCCAGACGCACGTCGCTGTCGTCGCAAGGACGGAATGCGTGTTGGCGTTGTCAGTGCATCCTCCAATCCATAGGCCAGTGCTGACTGCTGTTGTTGTTGTTGTTGCTGTTGTTGTTGCTGTTGCTGTTGCAGACTGCGCACGCTGCGCTCCAGTGTGCGTCGCTGCTGATCCAACATGGGCGAGGCGCCACTTGTGGCACTTGCACCTGGTTGCTGCTGATAATAGGCGCCATGTGGCGGCACTGGCGGCGCCTGCAGCTGCTGAAAGTCATGCGCCGACGGCAGACGCTTCTGCAGCAGCGTTGGCGTACCCGGAGCATGATACGGCTGTGCATGATGCAAGCCCGGCTGATGCATTGCTGCCGCCGCGGCAACAGCCAAAGCATTGGTCTAAAGGGAAAGACAAAAAAGTGACAGGGATTAATATGTGAATCAGTGGAAATAATTGGTAATTGCTGGTACATGTTGTTGGCATGGCATTATCCGTAATACTATAATTTTTTTTTAATATAAGTACTTCAATTCATTGAATAAATATTTCAAATGAATTCGGTACTATTTTTGTAATTTTTTTATGAAGTTTTACATATCAAAAAAATTATAATCGTTACGTTGTATAAACCATATAATGGTATATCTCATTATTTACGGAGTTTTCTTTTTTAAATTATATTTAATATATTAAAAAAAGATATCGGAACTAAAATTTTTTTTTTTTTTTTAATTATTGTAAAGTAGAGACTTTATAGGATCAGAGGCATCCTTATGCCTGCCAATTTCAGCCATTTTTAATGGACTCTGGTTATGAGAAGAAAATTAATCATATTTAATACAAAATTGTTGGTACAAAAACGTTTTCAACTGGTTTGGCATTTGGTATTTACGTTTACTTGCTGCTTGCTTGCTGCCGCTTTTTTGGGCAATGGCAACGGTGGCAACGTCGGCAGCGGTGGCAACGGTTTGCTGGGCGCCTCCGTCGACGTCGGCGGCGGCGTCGTTAACTGGCTGAGACCCTCGCAGGCCTCCAATGTTTCGCAAGATGATGAGGCGCCGCCCGTTTGAGCATTGTCACTGACATCCGCATCGAGATTCGCATCCACATCTAAATCCTCATTGACATCCTCTACCGCTTCCGGCTCGTCAGCTGCATTGGCATTTGTCGGAACCGTCTTAATGCCAGCGGGACAAACGCTGCCATTCGGTGGCAGGAAACGCAGCTCCATAACATTACGATTCTGGAACATGGGACGGGACTCTCACTCAGTTTGTCACTAGTCGAAGCACGAAAGAGCGAACAAAACGACCCACAGACAGAAACAGACAGAGAGACAGAGACGACTGAGAGATTGGAAGCCACAAACCAAAAGGGAAGAGCAAGACAGAGCGATCGAACGACCAGTGCCCAAAAGCAGCATGAACAAGACAGAGATAGACTGAGAGTATTAATGCAGCAAGAGCAAGAGCGAGAGAGGGAGAAAAAGAGATAAGAAAGGAACACAACAAGAAATCTAGAGACTTTGAAAGACACAATAGATATAGTATTAAAAAAATAGACCAAACTAGGTTTATTTGTAATTATACATAAAAAAGAGATAGACGAGAGAGAGAAAGACAAAGAGAGAGATGCAAAACGATGAGAAAGCAAGAGATGCTTTGTCTCTATCTCTGTACATTTTTCAATGCCTATTCCCAACAGAAATAAATAATATTTTATAAGGTATATTTATGTACATATAATTTTAATTACTCTCGTTGGTAATTTGAATTTCCTATATATATATTCAGAAAATTAATTAATTTTTGAGGTAAATCAAGGATAGAAATTACAAGTGATTTTCATCATTATTTTTAAGATCTGATCAAATATGTACTTTATCAGAACTTGTAGGATTCTAAAAATCTGTAGACAAACCGATTTATTTAAAAGTCTTCGGATTCGAGTTTTCGGAGTCAAATATTTATAAAGTTATGTTAACTTAAAGATTTAAGTTTAAAGTTTTCAATTTATTGCCACAAATGCAGTAAAATGGAGAAATCTTTCGAATCTCACATTAAGACTATGAAAGATATGAATTTGAATGAAATTTTAAGACAGTATCATGAAAAATCGATTTTTTTTATTTTTAACAGTCTTAAAGTATATAAAAAAGGAAAAAATCTACAAACTGTTGTATAAACCATATGAAGAACTATCTTATTATTTTCCGACATTTTTTATTTTTAAATTGTGTTTAAAATATTAAAAAAAAGGTTTCGAAATTTACATTTTTTGTGGGTTTAATGTACAAGATTTCTATAATATAATTGAAGGTGGAGTGGACATTATAAAGAAAAAAGAGAGGAATGTAATAAAAGAAACTAGAAGCAACGACAGAGAATCGAAATAACTAACAGCAGCAGTAGCACGGGAGCGGGAGGCGGAGGTGGAGATGAAGGGGAAGGGAGGCAAGGCAAGAAACGTTTCAATTTTGACCAACCAACCAGCGAAAAGGTTTTGTTTTTGTTTATCTTTACATATTGTGTTTTTTTTTTTTTGCATAATTTTTACATTGCAAATAGATAAAAGCCATGGAAAAGAGTAGCATATAAAGAAGTCGGAGTAATTGTGTGTATTTAAGTCTTACCTTATCGGCAGTGGGATCCTGAGCCAGAGGATTGGGTGTGATGTTCATGCGGGGAATAACACCATTAAGGCGTCGCACATCGCCAGGCTTGTGATTATGATGAGATGCCACGCCCAGCACGGCGGATGTAACAAAATCCGCTTGTATATGATCCAATTGCGGCTTGTTTTCATCTATAAAAAACAAAGAAAGAAATTAGTTGCTGGCATTAAACATTGTGGGACGGGGACTTACCCTCGGGTTGGGCATTGCTGCGCCGGCGAATGCAGAGACAGGCAACCACAGTGGCAATGAGGAGCAATAGACCGCCTCCAGCGGCACCAGCAATCACCGGATATATCGAATTCTGCTCATCATTGCCAGATCCATTGGATACGGATACAATTGACGGTGTTGTGACGGTTGCCGAGTGACCAGGAGATTCTGCAATAATAATTTATAATAATAATTGATTTATTTTCATTTAATTTTATGTTGGGATTCCCCGGTAATAGCAACAAATTCTTACAATTTCAATATTTTCAGACCATCGTTACTTTAAAAATTAATCAAAAAATCCTATTCTAAATAGCATTTTATATGTAAATTGAAAATCTTTAATCTACTTTTCACTTTCATTTATTATCCTCTCATTTTTATTTTTTAAATATATAGTAATCATGGATAATATTAAATAAATGTGGATACACTTACTCATGGTGTGTCCCTGCTTGATCTCACTGAACTCGGACGCTGCGTGCGCGTTGAACGTTTGCAATTTGAATTCGTAGGGAGTTGCCGGATCGAGCTGATCGATTTGAAATTGACGCGCATTGGCGCCCTCAACGGTGGCCTTGAGATATTCGGCCGCCGATGCAGCTGGCCGATAGTAGGCATAGTAGCCATCAATGTTCGGAGTCTGACCAGTTGTCGGCGAGAGTGTCCAGTGAAGCACAATTGCCGACTCGGAATACGGTTCGATCTGTCGCAGTTGTGGCACTGGCAGATTCGATTTGGCAGCGCCACGCTGCAAGAAGAACTTAATGGAAGTGTTGCCCTCCTTGTTGTCATTATTCGAGTAGACGGCAACGATCCGGAAGCGATAATTGCGATCTGGTCGCAGTCCGGTCACCGATGAAGTATAGTTCTTAACGCCCGTGTCGACATGGTCACGGACGCGGTCGCGATCTCTTTCTCGCTCTCTCTGCTTGCCCGCTGGTATATTCTCATTGGTCGTCTGCCAGTTCTCGCGGGGATTTTTACCCAACATGCGGTATTGCACCTTGAAGAATTGTATGGCCAGGCCGTCGTTACTGGGCACATTCCAGCGCAGCATGACGGCATCGTCGGCCAGGCGGGTAACATTGGGTCGTGATGGTGGCACCATGTTCGCTGTAATTGCAGTAATGTCATATTAGTTTAACCAATTTACATTTAATTTGTGTTTAAATATTTCAAATGTAGTAGCAGTGCTGTCAACTTGTTTTAACAGTCATGTCACAACAAAACACGGGTTGGCAGGCCTAGTTCACATTTTGCAAAATAAAACAATCGATATATCGATAGCACTGTCGTGAGTTTTCAACTCTAATGAGTAGTATCGTTGCTCGAGTATTGAGTATTATCTCAACACAGTTGCCAACTTAGCTATTTTATAGCTAGCTCTGGATATTTTTAGGAAAAGGTTGCCGGACGTTTAAACTATCGGTAATTTTTTCTAAAAAGTTGGCAGTACTGTATCGCAATGGTGTTTTAAAGGAGAAAAAGACAGTTTCTGGCTATAAATCATCCGAAAAATAGCTGAAGTGGAGGTGCAAAATAGATAATGTTGTTAAATTGTATACCTAAAATATACCAGAAAATCTGGAAATTATAAATACTGAATTAATTAGAACGCGTTATTGGTCGCCTGTGGCCACACTATAAAATTTAAATGCAGGTTAATGTAAAATACAAAATTATATTATATATTAAGATAAATTTAAAAAAAGGTGGATTTTCTTGGGTGCAACCAATTTTGCAATTTGATTAAAATGGTACAAGCTGCCAGATCGGAAAATTGCAGGTTGGCAACCTTAGGACAGGGTGGCAGCCTTCTACACCAGTGATGCTACGTTTTGTATAGAACAATAGCTATTTCTGGCTAAAAAGCATTTATATAAGTTTTTGTGGTTACTGTTGCACAGTTTTACCAAAAATTTAAATAGCAAAATTTAGCTGAAATAATGTTTAAGTTAGATTGCCAGCTAATAGCAACTTTTATATATTTCTAGCAAACGGACTCAGAAAAAAGCCAGAGCCAGCTATAAAATAGCTAAGTTGGCAGAACTGTATCGCAGTCGTGCGACTCTGCTCAATTGTACGCGTTTTGAGTCAAATATTGTGTGGTGCTGCTGCTTGCCACAAAAATAAAAATCTGAGCCAGTCAAGCGCGCGCATTTACACACATATTCCAAATATATTAAAAACAGATTAGTGTCGAAAACATAACTGAATTGTGTGCTAAAACACTTTCATACAAATCTCTAGTGCAATATAATAATTGGAGGCTTCGTCGAGTGGCGGTGGCGACAACAAGCAACGACAGTGACAGTGGCAGCGACGACAGCAACGACAACAGACAAAAACTACTCACACCGACGCTCTCGCTCACACACACGCGCGCGCACTCTTGGCTCTGTGTGTGTGTGCGTGTGTGTGTGTATAAGCGAAACGAGTGCAATTGATTTTCGTATATTACTCGCTACTCGGCATCGGTTTTTGACACTCGGCATCGGAATCGAGCTCGAACACAAACTCATATACAAAGAGACTCATACTCAACGTCGGACTCGAAAAATCGGACTCGAAGCCACGACTTGAGTGAATTCGTGTTTCGTGCTTTGTGTGTTTCGTGTTTCGCTGTCGCACATAAATAAACAAACCACACGCAGCTCCATTCAAAACAAAGCCAAAAGGAAGCAAAACAAAACAAAAGTCGAGGCAAAGAAGATACAAAAAAGGAAGAGAAAGGAAGAGTAGACCAGAAAAAGTTCTGGTAGGTGTAAACTGCATATAAAAGAGAAGCTGAAGAATTTGACAAGTATTTCATATAGAAAATTTGCCGCCGGCGGAGATTTCCGGTCTACTCCAGTCCGGCCGTAAGGAAGGAGGGGGGAAAGAATGTCGTCTACCGGAGATGCGGGCGCCGGTTCGACAAATGTCGTCCAGGCAGCGGTGAATGTTAGTGGCGCCCTCAGCAGTAGCGACGGCAGTCCGACCAGCAACAACAACAACAACAACAGCAGCAGCAACAACAATGCCAGCGGCAACAACAACAACAATAACTCAACGGCAAGCAGCTCCAAGGTGCAATTGCCGTTGACGCCACGCTTTACCGCCGAGGAGAAGGATGTGCTGTACACATTATTCCATCTGCACGAGGAGGTCATCGACATTAAGCATCGGAAGAAGCAGCGCAACAAGTACTCCGTCCGGGATACCTGGGACAAGATTGTCCGTGACTTCAATTCGCATCCGCATGTCAGCGCCATGCGCAACATTAAGCAGATCCAAAAGTTTTGGCTCAATTCGCGGTAAGTCATGGGAATTATCAAAAGTTGTTGCTCTTCTTTCATTCTCACTCTTTTCTCTCTCTTTGTTTTACAGTCTGCGCAAACAGTATCCATATCGGGATGGCAGCGCCTCCAGTGCCAGCTCTGCTTTGATTAAAGTCAGCGGCGTTGCAAGCAGCGCACAGCAGCAACAGTTGCAGCAGCAGCAGCAACAACAGCAGCAGCAACATCACGACAATGTCAAAGTGGAGCCAGAATATCAAATCAGTCCAGATGCATCCGAACATAATCCTCAAGGCGATGCATTCGACGAGATTGAAATGGATGCCAATGATGTTAGCGAAATGGAGGATGATCCTCTAGAGGCACAGCAACAGCAGCAGCAACAACAGGCTGCCCAAGCACAGGCGGAAGCACAACAACAACAGCAACAACAGCAGCAGCAACAACAACAACAGCAGCAACAACAACAGCAGCAACAACAATCGGCAGTTGCCGAAATGCAAAAGTTGCAGGTGAGCGCTGCTGCCGTTGCTGCTGCTGCTGCCAGCGCCAACATGCTGAGCACCCACCAGATCAACGTGGATCAGATCAGCGCCGACAAACTGACGCTCAATGATCTGCTCCACTTCAAGACGGCGCGACCGCGCGAAGAGATTATACTACAGATCAAACATCCCTCGGATGCCACAGGTGAGACATCTTTCCATTGCCCTATGACTGAGTATCAGGGATACTCATTATATATTGATTATTATTTTTTTTTTAAACAAAAAAAGCACCAACTTATAATTGTCCTAAAAAGAAATTATTTATACCAAAATCTTTATAATTTTCAAACTTGCATTTCCGCCTTTATCTTAAAATTTTAAGTTTTTACGTTTTTTTCTTTCAATGATGATCATTATTTTTGAGTAATTTAATAAAACTTACACCATGACCATTATATTTGATAATAGAAAAAAAAAAGAAAAATCCAAAATAATTATTATTTTTGATCAAAAAAAAATTAAAATCAAAATTATTTTTGATCAAAAAAAATTTAAATCAAAAATAATCATTATTTTTGATCGAAAAAAATTTAAATCAAAAATAATCATTATTTTTGATCGAAAAAAATAAAAATCAAGAATAAAATCATTATTTTTGAGTATTTTAGTAAAACTTACACCATGATCATTATTTTTGATAAATAAAAAAAAATCCAAAATATATATTATTTTTGATAAAAAAAAATTAAAATAAAAAATAATGATTATTTTCGGATGATGAAAAAAAATAAAAATTAAAAATAATTATTATTTTTGATAAAAAAAAATTAAAATCAAAAATAATGATTATTTTTGATAATGATTATTTTCGGATGATGAAAACAAATAAAAATCCAAAATAATTATTATTTTTGATCAAAAATCAAAAATAATCATTATTTTTGATAAAAAGAAAATTAAAATGAAAAATAATCATTATTAGTGATCAATAAAAATCAAAAATGATCAAAATGATTTTTATTTGTTTCGCTCAAAAAAAAAAAAACTCAACAGTAATTTACGGATTCTGTAATCGACTTTTCCACCAATATTATTGCATATCCTTATAAGTGAATCAGTACTATTTTTGATTTTTATATTGACTGTCTCTCTCTCTCTCTCTCTCTCTCTCTCTCTCTCTCTCTCTTTCTCTCTCTATCTCTATCTCTCACAGCCACACAGATCCATACGATACCCACGCAGCCACAGCAGCATACGATGGCCACAATCACAGCCGGCGGCTACAACCAGCAGATCATCAGTGAGATCAAGCCGCAGCAGATTACTCTGGCCCAGTATCAGGCGCAGCAGCAGCAACAGCAGCAAGTGCAGCAGGCACAGGCACAAGCTCAGGCTCAAGCTCAGGCTCAGGCACAGCAATTGGCACAGCAACAGTTGGCGGCACAGCAGCAACAGTTGGCGGCAGCTGCAGCGGCAGCGCATCATCAGCAGCAACAACAACAGGCAGCAGCCGCTGTTGTTGTTCAGCAGCAGCAGCAACAGCAACAACAACAGCAACAGCAGCAGCAGCAACAACAACAGCAGGCGGCAGCAGCAGCGGCTGTTAAGATGCAACTGACTGGCGGCACGCCCACCTTCACATTCAGTGCGCTGCCCACGGTGACGGCAGCGACGCCAGTGCCCGTCTCCGTTCCCGTCTCCGTTCCAGTGCCGGTGGCAGCGGCGCCAGCGTCGACGGCCAGTGTGAGTGGCAGCAGCGCAGGAACGCTGGGAACGACGGGCGGCACAGGTGCGAGCGGAACAACGACGGCTGGTGCTGGTGGTGATAGCTACGAGGAGCGCATCAATTTCTTCAAGGTAAAGGAGGCGGAACTGCGCTGCAAGGAGCAGCAGTTGGCCACGGAGGCCAAGAAGATTGAGGTGAACAAGGCGCAGGATGAGCTCAAATATATGCGTGAGGTGCATCGACTGCGTGTCGAGGAGCTCAAAATGAAGATACGCATCCTGCAGAAGGAGGAGGAACAGCTGCGCAAGTGCTCCAACACATGAGATCTGGAGGACATTAGCGATGCGGAGCCAGATCCCGATGGGAATACAGATAGGGATAGGGACGGGGATGCTCGGGCGGATGAGGACGAGTACATGGACTTGGACATGCAATTGTTGCTCTAACTCGGACGCTTATTACCACATAGTTTACTTCTACATTAATATATATTAATATTATTATTAATATTAATATATTATTATTATCATTACTACTATTACTGCAATTACAATTATCATAATTGTTATCATAATTATTATTATTACTATTATTTTATATTTTTTAAATACGTTTTTTTTTTTGTTTTGGGTGGGCGGGCGGTTTATCGTTTATCGATTACCGAATACCAATTATCGATTACCCTTTAAGCCATTTCTCTAATTGTAATTATAAAACATAATGAAATATAATGAAAAAACAGCAACAAACAACAACTTACCAACTCTCATATATTTGCGCTTGTTCTTATTACGCGACGATGAGGATGAGTATCCACCATTTGTATTCCCGTTTCCATTTCCGTTTCCGTTTCCATGTCCCATCTCATGGTCATATCGCATGGGCACATTTCCCAGCGGCTGATCATCCTCGCCATTTATCTGCAGGGGATTCACACGCAGCATGTTGCCCTCGCTGGTCTACAAGGAGAGCGGAGAACGGAGAGCAGATTGAAGAATTTAAGGATTAGAGAATATAATTTTATAGATTAAAGTCAAAGAGCTGTCCAACTTCCAACTGCCATAACTTGATCAAAACTTAACCGATTTTCAAACGGAATGTCATTTTAATCTTAATTTGGCCTCTAAAGTCATTCTGCATTCAAATTTTTATTATTTAGAAAATTTAATATATTTTCGATTCTAAGCCATCTATCATCCAATTTTCCATACTTACCCCTTGACATTTTTTTAAGAACTTTGATCTCTCATAACTTCATCAAAAATTAACCGATTTTCAAGCGGAATGTCATTTTGATCATGATTTGGCCCCAAGATTCATTCTGCATTCAAATTTTGTTCATTTAGAAAATTTTATTATTTTCGACCAAAATTCGATTTCGATGCTAAGGGGGGACACTTGGAAATTTTGAAAATTCAAAATTTTAAATCTGAAGTTTTCACTTTTAATCAATTCCTTATATCGTAATTAGTATAAAACAACACTTTAAACTTGTTTCTGAGACCTTTCATTATTTTGTAAAAAATCATCTGAAATTGAACAAAATTTTTGACTTGTAAAGTGGCTGAATCCGAAGCCTGACCAACTTTGAACTGTCATAACTTCTTCAAAAATTAACCGATTTTCTAGCGGAATGTCATTTTAATCATGATTAAATTGATTCTGCATTTAAATTTTTATCATCTAGAAAATTTGATATTTTTTCGATAAAATAATTTGTGACTCTGAATTTACCTCGCCGAGTTGGTTGCGTGCAAAGCATTGGACGACGCCAGCATGTCGCTTCTGGACGTGGTGGATGATCAGGCGATTGTGCTCGATGCGGGTTTCTTTATCGGCGGCGGCATCCTCGCCGTTGAGGAGCCAGTAGATCTCCGGCTGGGGATGTCCGATGGCATCGCATTCGAGGGTCAACGAGTCACCCTCGTTGGTGAGCGTCGAGTTGGGACCACGTTGAATGCGAGGACGCTCCAACACACTCAGCTTGATCATGTGAACGCGAACCGGAGCAATGCCGTTGTCCAGGCGACAGACATAGGAGCCCTGATCTCCGGGCTGCACGTCGGATATCTGCAGGCCGTAGGCGAGAACCCGACTACGATTATGATAGATATTTGGGATATTGGGACTGCTCCAGACGGCGCTGGGACGCGGTGAACCGACGCCGGGACACTCGAGGACAACGGTGTCGCCGGGCCGAGCGGCCACCTGTGTGGCCGGCTGTTGGAGCAGAAAATACGGCGGAGTTCGATCCGTATAGTCCACACGCAAATCAATCACCTGCGGCAGACGCAGTTCCTCTCCCGTAATGGCATTGGTCGCCGCACACGTGTAATTCCCCGCATCCTTGCCACTCACCGAGTCCAGGACCAAAGCACCCGCCGCACCTGGCAGCAGCTCCGTCTGTGGCAGCTTCTCGCCATTACGATAGAAACTCCAAATCGCCGGCGGATTGGAGATGACCGAACCACAGCGGAGTAGCACACAATTCTTGGGAGCAACGCTCCAACGGACCGCATGTCGATTATAACCACTCGCATTGTCTATGGAGATGGAGACCAAAGTGAGTCGTCCTGGCGTGGAGGCAATGGCACCGGGTCCATACCAGGCCACACACTGATAGTCACCCAGTGTCTGGGCACTCACATAGATCCTTAACTTCCAGGTGCGCTCCTCATTGCTGCTGGTGACATTGTAACCGTCGGCGGGATGCAAATATCGATACGGTTCACTTGAACTATATCGGAATCTCCATTCCAAGCGATCCGGCTTCAGGTTCATCTCACACTCGAACACAACCTCGTCGCCCTTTGGAGCCACCGCTGATTCCGGCGCTCGTTCAATGAACACTCCTAGCGAATTGTTGCTGGTGTTGCTGGAGCTGTTGCTGGACGAACCGGAACCGGAACTGGAACTGCTGGCGGAGCACAGACTGAGCATGGTCAGCGCCAGAGACAGCTTCAGCAGCCTCAGCAGGCACATCTTTTCACGCTGCAAAGAGATCCAAATTTAAAAAAAAACCACTGTTAATAATTTTCAATTTGTTTTCACTATGGGAATAAAAATAAATAGTGTTTTTATTAGCAACTAAAATATATCTAAGGATTTTTTAAATTAAATCAAATATTCAAGAATTTTTTGACCTTGGTAGTTGATTTTCTAAAAACGTTAACCATACACATTAATCTTTTAAAAATATTGTAGTAAATTCCATTTTTCACTGAAACTTGGGAAACTCTTTGAAATTTGTATTTATTTTAAATATTTATATATATATATATATATATATATTTTAAATATTAGAAAGAATTTTAAGTCGTCAAAAATAGTCCGTGTTTTTATTAAAAACTAAAATATAACTAAAGATTTTTTTTTAAATAAATCAAATATTCAAGAATTTTTTGACCTATGTAGATGAGATTCTAAAAAATGTAACCATTCACATTATTCTTTAAAAAACAAACTGTTGTACATTCCATTTTTCATTCAAAAAAGAAAAACTTTTTGAAATCGGGATTTATTTTAATTAATTACATATGTATATATTTACGTCGAGTAAATGATTCTACAGATATGAATTTTTATTAAAAGCAACTTAACAGTAGCTGTACAGAATTCTATTAACAGCGACTTAACATTTTCTCTGACCATTTGGGACTGTTATTAAAAGTTTAAGGTTTGAGGTAAGTAAACAGGTAATTATGCATTATGTTAAATATGACTTTCGGCGTACACTTTAAGGTTTCAAAAATGGGCGGATATTTCGACTTTTAAAATTTCATGTCTTGGGCACTACTGTACCAAAAAAAAAGCTACCGTAGGCATTGTCTGATCTGCCAATGGAACTGCTACTCTGCCTGGGCTCAAATTGTTGTCCTGTGCCTCAGCCTCAGCCTCAGTCTCAGTCTGTGTCTAAAGGGGGCGTGGCAACGGAAGCAGCCGGTCGCAATGTGCCATTTAAACTGGAGCCAGGCTAAAGAGTTGCCAGCCAGGTTGCCAGGTTGCCAAGTTACCAAGTTGCCTGATCTTGTCCTTCGTCTTTGCCAGGGCATCAGATTCTTAATGGTGTGTCATTATTATGAGCAGCAGTCGAGGCAGGTGCTGCAGATGCTGCAGGCCAAGAGAGACACAAACTGTGGCAGCCACAAGGGGCAAGGGCAGTGGAACGGTTAGGGGAACGGGAAAGGGAACGGGAACGGGTTGGTCGAGCGTCTGTCCTGCGACAGTTTGGGTCTCGATTTGAAATTTAAACGATGGCAAAAACAAAACAAAACAAAAAACAAAAGCACAAGAATGCAAGATTATTATGGACACACCGAAGACTTGATACCCTTTTATAAAAAAATATAAAAACGGGTGACTTAATTAGATCGTTTTACTTAAATAAAACACTTAAGATAATAGAAAAGTTATTTTTTTAAGACTCGAAAAAAATCGTAGCTTATATTTCTTTTAAAGATAATTTTATGGAAGGAAGTATTTCCTTGTTGCTTAATGATTTTTAAAATACAAATCATTTCTAACTGTTATTATAGGACAAATACAATTAAAATCAAGAATAATTGTGTTTTCTTGAATATTTATTATAATAAAAAAAAAATAGTATATGAGAATAATTAATATTTTAAAATTTGTAAAATATTTGATGGTAATAATAATGACATTGCTTCATTTTCATTTTAGCTTTATTTGCTTAAAGCTAGCTTTACATGTAAGTATCAAAGGTAAGATATAACATCTTTTCAACTGAGAATTATTATTTTTTTTTATGCTATTAACAAAGAAAAATATATTATTTTGTGTTTAAGGAAAATTGGCTTCAAAAACCTTGAGGTAAAATATTTTATACATGCAAAAAAAAAATTAATTGTTAGATTTTCAAAATTTTAATAAAAAAAAAATTTGAAAATTTCAATAAAAAAAATTTCAAAATTTCATTAAAAAAAATTTAAAAACTTCAATAAAAAACATTTCAAAATTTCAATAAAAAAAAATTTCAAAAATTTAATAAAAAAGAAATTTTAATAAAAAAAAAATTTCAAAATTCAATTAAAAAAAATATATATATAATTTTCAAGCTTCACATGCTATATAATATAAATTCTGCTTAAATATTTTATTTATTATTTTATTTACTATTTTTATATTATTTTTATGAAATTAAATATCTCAAATAATTGTTATTTCCAGTCCCTATATGTCATACTCTATGGAGATTGTCATGTCTCCTTTAATGGTTTCTACATTTTGTGATAAATTCATAATACCCTTTGCAGAGTATAAGAAACACAAAAGCGCGCATGGAATTCCAAGAAAACGGCCGCCCGGTTTGCCACGTTGAATGTTGCCCCCCTCTCTGCCTGCCCCTGCCCCCACTACACTCCTGGCCACAGAAATATCTCCATCTGTGTTGTCGCAGCGTCGTCTTGACGCACATAAATCGCAACGAGGCTCCCATTTGAAAGTCATTATTGGTCAGGACAGGAGTGGAGAAGAGGGATGGAGAGGGGGGGGGGGGAGAAAGGGGGAGGGGGAGTCAGCCGGGCAGGCGCGTGCAGCTGCCGCCAATGAACAACAACAACAAGAACAAGAACAACAACAACGTTGTTCTGGCTGCTGCCTGGTGGCCACTTGTTAACGCAAGGAGCACGAAACCGGACTGCCTACACAGGCCTCAGGTTGCCACAAGTTGCCAGGTTGCCACAAGTTGCCTCATGTTGCCAGGTTGCCGATCCTCGACGCAGCTCGTCGTCGACCGCTTGACGCTGATTTAAAACATCTGACAACAAAAGTAAAGCGCGAAATTGACGCAGGTTTCTTGAAAGCAACGGCAACAACGTTGCATGCTCCTCATGTTGTTGTTGCTGTTGCCGATGTTGCTGGTGTTGTTGCGTGTGTTGAAAATTAATGCGCATTCCAGGCAAAAGGCGAACAACAGCACAAAAAAAGGCAGCAACAACAACAACAACAACGAGCTAGAGCATAAAAAACCAGAACAGAGGAAATGAATGGCGAGTTGCAAGAATGTGTTGCAGACAGAGAGAGACCAGTCACAAATGGAGTGAGGGAAACGGGCAGTGGGAATTGGGAATGGGATTGGGAATGGAAGATTGAGATTGGTAAAAGGCAATGCAACTGGTCACCAAAATAGCAATCAAAATATTTGTATAATAAAAGATGAACTGCATTAAATTTTGTTAAATACTCGCATACAAGTTGTCATTGAAAATGTGAGAAAATGTGAAAAAATGTGATATGTCCATCATTTGAATAAATTTAAAAGTGTTTGCCTAAGTCTGCTTAGCCATTAATTCGTTTAAAATCCAATAAATTTTGACGTTTAGTTCGTATCGTTAAGTTTTTTTTGAACTCGTAAAATACAATAATTAAAATGTCTCGAATTTTTGAATTTCTAATAGGGCTCAATGAACAGATTTAAAGAAGTAATAAATTATAAATAAATTGATCTAAAAATATGTACATATATTCCTCTTTTATGTATTTGTGCTTAACTCCGACTTATTCGAGTTAAACAAACTAAATTAATGCATTCTACTGCTTGTAATATACAAATTATATACTCAACCAAAGTTGAGTTTCAGTTTCACACTCAAAAAACTCAATTTACGACACAACGTTTAAAGCTCCGAATTTTTATGAACTTTGCCAAACAATAAGAACTAATTGATAGTTCAATAAAGTAAATAAAAAATAGTTTCAATACTTAGTATATCTATATGTAGATGAGGTCTCACTTTTCCAAAACACATTGCCATAATAATAAGGTTAATGTTTGGCAACATGTTGCCAGCATGTTGCTAGCAACTGAAATGTTGCTAATACGTTCAATGCGTTCATTTATTATTATTGTTGCACGTTAATTTGATTAGTCACACTTTTAAAGGCCACACACGCACACACAAAACAAAAGCATCAAAATAAAAAAAAAAACAATAATAATAATGAACATGGAGACAACTTTAGCAGTTTTTGTTTTTGTTCTTTTGAATAAACTCTAACAGAAAAGACATTAAAACATATACAACAACAGTTATTAATCAAATGAAATGCCAAATTAAATAGCATAAATTAACAAACACCACAAAAATACATATGTTAAGCAACAACATTAACCACAACAACAACAACAACAACAAACACAACTAACAACAAGAAGTGAATGGCAACGTTGTCGTTGTTAGCGGCTTCTTCAAATGTTTGCTTGTCCAAAAATTAGCATAAAACTGTTAGAAATTAGTGAAGAAGGCGCAAAAAGAGAGACAGAGAGAGAGAGAGGGTGTGAGTATGGGGAGGGGAGGGGGGGAGGGGAGGGGTAGTGTGAAAGAGAGAGCAAGCTAACTTTAGACAATTGAAATATGCGTTACAAAATAGGCGTGACCCCCAAACAGAAGCGACTAAAAAATAAAGAATGAAAATAATGAGTAGCTGCTGCTTTTGGCTAACCTGAGAACTAAGGTACACAGAAAAAAAAAGCATTTTAAAATTCAAATTTAAAATTCTTGAGTTTGTATTTTTTAAATATGCATTTAGGATATTATTGTTAAAATTTAAAATTCTTGACTTAAGCTAGTATTTTTTAAATATGCATTTGGGATACTATTGTTAAAAAATATTAACAAATAAATATTAAAAAATATTAAAGTCAAAAAAGTTCCAGAATATTGATCTTACTAAATATAATCTTACAGCATTTCGAAAATCAAATATTTTGTACTTTTGTAATTATTTTTAAATTCGAGTTTAAAATTCTTGACTTAGGCATATATTTGTTAAGTATGCATTCAGTATATTATTGTTAAAATTTAGGAAAAAAAAAATTTGTATATTACATATAAGAAAGTCTAAGAAGTCTGGAATGTTGATTTAACTTAATATAATCATAGAGAATTCGATAATAAAAAAGACAGAAATCAAATATTTGGTACTTGATTTAAAAGAATCCGCAATTAATGTACTTTTAACAGCGCATTAAATTGATTTTTTCCGGAATTCCGAAATTTTGTTTTTTTCTGTGTTACACTCTTTTTTCTTTTCTCTTCCGTTATCCCTAATCTTAACTTTATATCGCGCTGTTTGTTACGCGTATTTCATTAAACACTTTGTGGGCGTAACTTGACAACGATGATGACAAAAACAACAACAATAACAATAACGTTATTAGAGTCATTTGTTGTTGTCGTGACTGATGTTGCTGTTGTAGTTGTTGTTGTTGCTTGCCCATTAAGCAGCAGCAGTTAACAGCTTGTAAAACACTAACACCTGCTACAAGTTGTTGCTGCTGTAGTTGATGTTGTTGCTGCTGTTGTTGTTGTTGTTGTTGATGTTGTTGTTGTTACTTATGTTGTTGCTGCACAGAGAGTTCAATAAAACTTGAGAGCAACCATTGCTGCCAGCAAAAGGAGCAATAGAAAAATCACGAACAACAAAAAAAATGGCCCTATACAAACAAACAAAACAAACCAACAAACAGCAAGGCAACAGTACAAACACACACAAACACACACACACATAAAAATATAGATATGGCAAAAATTCTTGAGCAATGAAACCTGTTTCAGCCAGCAACAACAACAACAACAACAACAACAACTACAACTGAACTGAACTGAAGAAGACCGGAACCAGCAGTCGAAGATGCTGTATGCGACACAGGAGCGCAGCGCGGGTAGAAACAGTGCGCCCAAGCAAACAGGTAGAAAGCCTAGTGGAAGCAAGAGGCAAGACTTAAGCGCCACAAAAATATATATAAAGTCAAAGCAGCAGCGAATTAAAGAAGGGCAAGGGGAGGGGGAGGGAGGGGGGAGGAGAGAGAGAGAGGGATGGGAAGGGAAGGGAAGGGAAGGGAAGGGAAGGGGTTGAGAAGCCGCATGTAAACGAGTTCGAAATCTGCATTCCAGCAACAGGATTTGTGTACATTTTAACTTTAACTGTGGCATGCAACCAAGTGTGGGCCTTGCGCCAACTCCCCTCTCTCTCTCTCTCACTCTCTCTCCCTCTCACTCACTCTCTCTATCTTCATCAGTTTCTCTCTCTCTGTCTCTTGCTCACTCTGTTTTTCTCACTGTGTCTTGTTGAATTTAAACGCCCCACCTGTTGATTGCAGCTGCTACGCTATCACAACCTCCACCAACCCAACACCCCTCTCAACAGTCCCTGCATCCTCCCCTCCCCCCTCCCTGCCGCTCCTGTGCGTAGAGTTGTGGCATCTTCGGTGAGTGCGTGGGCAACGAGAACGATTTGTATTGTTGGTTCCCCATGAATTCAGGTCTGATGGTTTTTGGGCGCGGAACAGCGCCCACACACACAAAAGAGTAGAGAGTCTGCCACACAGTGTTGCATGCTGCATGCTGCAATGTGTGGGCGCCACAACGCCAGGATTACGTTTATTAAAATTGTGGCAGTGACTTACCTTTTTGTGTTTTGTTAGCCGCGTTTTGTTGTCTCGATGTGGATGTCACTTCAGTTATTCTATCTCTCTCTCTCTTTTCCTCTCTCTTTCTCTCTCACACACTCTGTCTGACTTCGTTTGCAGCTCAAGTTAAAAGTGCATTTTAGTGCAAGAGAAACTGCAATGAGAAGAGAAAAAAATTAATCAAAGAAAATGAATAAAATGATTCTTATAATATAATATTAAATCGGAAATGCGACAAAAATCGACCAAGGCATTTAGTAGAAGGAGGGAATGTTGTTTCGGCGCATAAATATTGAAAATAGATGACACTTTTAATGAATTTCAAAATAATTGAGGCCTAAAGTGGCACAAAAAAGCTCAGCGACAGTCAAATAAATGCGATGACTATAAATAAAATACCGAAAAAGTATACAAGAAAATCGAAAACAAGGGAAAGGCGGCCAAAGAGTGACTGCGATAGCCATACATTAGGGTTACTCACTGCACATTTTATGCTCTACTATACTATATCAAACTCCTATCTATAATGAAGCATTAGGAATACATAAAATGGTTTAAATTCGTTAATTTAGCTTTAATAGTATTTAAAAATAAATATACTGAATTTTCTGTTGATCGCAAATAAATCGACTGATTTAAGTTCCAAAATATTGAATACTCCTAATACCGGTGGGCTACATTTTAAGTCCCTTTTAGTGTTTGCTTGTCCATTTAAAAAGACATAAAATCAAGAACACAAATCGAGCACCCACACCTCGTCACCTCACCACCTCCCCATCCCCATCCTCATCACCTACCCCCGCTGCATACCTGCCTGAGTGCCCCTACTTTCAGTAGAACATGTCATAAATATCTCAAATAATTTTTAGTTGACTGGCTAAAAAATGTGGCAAAAATACATAAATAACAAGTAAGAAGGTACTAGTCGATAGAGCACGACTACGACATACCCTGCGACAAGGCTTTTAGTTACCCTATCAATTCTCTAATTGCCCGAAATAGCTTTTAAAATAAATTCCGAATAGATTATGAGATTTAAAGGATATTTTCAGGAAACTTTAGAAGTTAAATATTTATCTAGTCGTCAAAAATTTTTTTTTAAATTTGTTTTTATAATTTCTGATTAAGATCATTAATATTTATTTATTTATTTTATTGTATTGAAAAAATAATAATTCTAAAGTATAATATTGTAGCCAACACAAAGCCAATATACCCTCTTGGCCATTATTAATTGGATAAGGGAGGAAAAATAGAGTGTAGAAGAGAAAGAAAGAGAGATAGAGACATAGAGAGAGAGAGAGAGAGAGAGAGAGAGAGAGAGAGAGAGAGAGAGAGAGAGAGAGAGAGAGAGAGAGAGAGAGAGAGAGAGAGAGAGAGAGAGAGAGAGAGAGAGAGAGAGAGAGATTGCTTTGGCTCTGGATCTTCGTGGAGGTCTCTGCTGTTCATATTGTGCATTAAATATGCTTTTAATTAATTTATGTTTTGTGATTTTCTTTCCTCTTGCCACTCGCTTCACATAACGCCAGTCCCCCCCTTCGTCCCCCATTGACCCCCCTTTGACAGCTCTCCCTCTCTCGCCGCCCGACGTCCCTGATATTATTGGGTGCAGTTGTTGGCCCATCATTTTAGAAATATTTTGAAATGTCGCCAAGTCGAACAACGCGTGAAAATAAATACAAAAAACAAAAACATTATAATAGCAAGAAAATTCAAAATAAAAAACAACAAATTTGTTGTTCAAAAAGCCAAAACGAACAACTATAAAAAAAAACAACGAAAATGAGCGCCACCCACAAATAAAAATAGCCATACATGCACACACATATATGTGAGTGTGAGGGTGTTTATATGCGTGTGTGTGTGTGTGTGTGTGTGTGTGTTAACGACAGTTGTCATTTTTCATAAATATTTTTCAATTTTCCTTTCTTGAGCAATGAGAGAAATATACTTGGAAAAGCAAGATGAAATGTTCAAGTAAATAGTGATCGACTAAAAGACACTCCCATACACTAATCTAAAAAACACCTTGAAACTTAATTATCATGTTCGATGATCCTAATTTTTTTTTTTAATTTCAAATTCTCCTATAAGTTATGATCTTTACTAAGGTTAACAGCAAAAACGATTTTCAATTTGGAAAAAACTCTTTTTTCTGTCAATCTCTCAATTATAATTTTTATTTTAATAATATTAAGTATACGAGCAGTTAAACCTTTGTTTGACTGTTATAAAAAATATAAAACATTACATATTAAATTCCTTAATTTAAAAAACCTTTTTTTTCATTGAATTACATATATAAAAACCAAAAATTAGTTGAAAAATTGAATGTTACGATTTCAAGTTTCTTAGCAACATTATGAACGGCGATTTGTTAATTAACATGTTGCGAACGACCAGTTGTTGCCAGTGAATGTTGCCAGCAGTTAAAGTCGCTAACTGTCGCTTGCTGCTATATACATCAAATACTTATAAACACATAATGCATGTTGCTGATCAAATTTGATGACGATGACGATGCCGATAACGATGACGATGTTAGCGGCAATGATGATGACTCATTGCAGTTTGCAGCGCACGTTTTTGGTTCGTTGTTCATGTCTTTTATTGGTCAGCAAATTAGAAATAGCAGCAGCAGCAGCAGTAGCAGCAACAACAACACTAGTGACACTAGCGTAGCTTTTTGTTGGCCACGTTGTGTGGGCGATTGAAGCATGCGAGACGTTGCCACTGTTGCCGCTGTTGTTGCTGCATCTGCTGCAGTTGTTGCTGTTGCTGCAGTTGTTGTTGCTGCTGTTGGTGTCGCCTTGCTTTTATTGCCGTCGGCGAGGTTCTCACAGCTGCCGTTGCAGCCTTTTACTTTTGTCATAATTAATGCAATTTGTTGTAGCTCTTTCAACTTGTTGTTGTTATTATTATTAGCACTTGCCGGGCCCTTGCAACAGCAACCAGCAGCAACTGCAGCAACAACATTTGCCCTGTGGCAAAGGCATTTGAGCTAATTTTCCTTTGTTGTTGTCGTTGTTCTTGTTGTTTCTTTTGCTCGCATTCCATGGGTGAAAGCCTGCCCCAGAGTCACAGTCAGAGCCCGAGTCAGAGTCTGAGTCTGAGTCTGCGTCCGATCCACATGCCACATTTACATCCATGACATTCACATGGACACGCGCCCGTTAGCAATTGCAGCTGGCCTAGCAACATGCAAAAAACGAAGAAAAAAAAGAGGCATGCAACATGCTCCAAAATTTATGCGTTGCACAGTTGCCTGAGCTGCAGTTTAAGACTTCATCTGTGTCTGTATGTGTGTAAGTGTGTCTGTATCTGTGTGCTCTTATAAGGAGAGGAGAACGGCGACTGCAGCTTCTCGTTGTTCACTTCCAGTTTTCTGAAATTCACTTAATTTACTCTCCACTCGCGCGCTCTTTCGCTCTCTTGCTTTCGTTTGCATTCCTTAGCAGTGCTGCCAATGCTTCAAAAGCTAAAAAAAAGCTATCTCAATATTAGCTAAAAAAACCTACAAAATGAGAAATAGAAATAGAGACTCTAAGAGCTATACAGTTTTTGTACAATATAGTTATAATATTTTAATATATTTCCAGAACCTTTTTTTACTTTAATAAATAGCTGAATTTTTCGCACGATTGGCATTTGAAAAACTCCAGATCTGGCAGTAAAATAGCTGAGCTGGCAACACTGTTACTGTGCTCGTTTGTTTGTTGTTTTGTTATTGCGTTTTGTCCATTTTTGGGACGCTCTATTTGCCCACGCCCCGCCCCTTCTCAACCCACTCTTTCAGCTCTTGCCAGTTATCATTTTATTTGCATGCTTCTTATGCATTTTTCAAATGTTTCATTTTTGGTTTGCCGCTCTCATTAAAAGCTGACTGCGACGCTGGCGGCGACTGCGCTGTCGACGTTGGCCCACCATGTTCAGTGATTGCTATCGTTGACATTGTTGCTGCTGCTATATTTGTTGTTGTTGTTGTTGATGTTGTGTTGCCTTTTCATTGCAATTTATTTGATTTTCATTGCATTAAATTTGTGTTGTCTGTTGTTCGGCTTTTGTGTTGTTGTCTTTTGTTTTGGCTTGTGCCTTTGTTTTTGGTGCGTCGCCATCTTTGATTTCGATCTTGGAATTTCAATTTGCATTCGTTTTCTGATCGTCTCGTTGTTGCTGTTTTTGTTGTTGTCCACGTTCTTTCTTCTCTTTCCTTAGTTTGCCATTGCACAACTTTGGCTGCCACCTAACGAGCTTTTCAGGCAATTCATCATAAAAAATTGCCACGCAACATTCGTCAGCTGCCACCTTTCTCCTTCCCTTTCCTCCCTCCACCCTCTTCTTCTCGCAACTTAATGCAGATGTGGATCATTAAGATATTTTTGTAGCAGTTTCCGTTGGTCTCAAATTTGAATATTACATTCTAGGTGAATGAAGGGAGTGCAAGGGAGAGGGAAGACGGGCATGTCACCCTCACCTGTCTGGCAACGCCTCCGGGCGTTGACAACAACAACGCTACATTTCATCTTTCCAGTCAGCCAGGTATTTCAATTTCCATCTTCCATTTCCCATTTTCCATTTGCCACTTGCCACATGACTAGCTGGCTACCTTTTGGCTATCGCATCATATGGGCGCTCTAATGGGCCACCTAATGAGCTGCAATCTGTGGCAATCTCTACCCACGTTGCAGCCTCACTGGACAGTGGGCAAATTGCCTAAATTAATATGAGATACATCAACAAATTGTTGTTGGCAGATCAAAACAGGAAATGCAATTGTCCAAACTCCGTTGCACAGCATAGAGATCCATTTATCTCTTCTGGTCGTGATCGCCAGCGGTGCTGCACATTCACTTGCCACCGCCTCCACCTCCGTCGTCGTCGTCGTTTTCGTCGTTTTCGTCGTTTGCCTCATGTGGGCCAAACATATAAATATAATTTTTTTCGCACGACAAAACGCGCAGGCAGCAGCAGCAATTGGCGCACACCTTGCCGACCAAAACCATCAGCCATCAACGCGATCGCCCCCGCCCCCTCCTCCTCTACCGTCTCCACCCTCATCACCAGCAAACGGCACCTCAAGCCTCTTTGGTCTGTTAGCTGCCTCATGCCTCATGCCTCATGCCGCTCTGCTGTTAATTTTCATATTTTTTTGGTTGCCGCCAGTTGGCAAACGGCCACGAGACACCAACAACTATAGAAACAACAACAACAATATCCACAACAACGTCGATGACGACGACGACGGCGACACAGACAACGTTGCTGCCACCGGGTGGCATCAAATTGGCCCATATTCGACTTCACTTTGTTAGTGTACAAGCCAAGTCTAGTTAATTGACGTTACACATATCGTTCACAATGTTCGATAAAACTGTCAAATCGTACATTATTTTCTTAAATAGGTATTATATCATTATTCTATTTCAATGGTCTTTTAAAAAATTAACTTATTTTATATTTTTTAACTAAATTTTTAAACCAAGAACAAAAAAATTGAGCTATAGAAAGATTTGCATTATTTATTTAAAGAATATATAGGTATTATTATTATTTTTCTTGAAATTTAAAAAAAATTACAACACAAAGTGTTTTAAAATTTTACATCTTCTAATATTTATATTTAGTTAATTTTTTTGCTTTTTTTAATTGATATTAGATATTGAAAATGTATTTTACAAAATATTAAATTTAAATTTTTGAACTAAAAACAAAAAAAAATTAGCTTTAGAAAGATTTGCATTATTTACTTAAAGAATATTTAAGTCTTATTATTATTTTATTTTGATTATTTGAAAAAAAAATTACAACAAATTTGCAATTTACAATTTGAAATCTTTTAATAATTAAATTGAGTTTCATTTTTTGCTATTTAATTGATATTAGATATTGAAAATGTACTTTACAATATATTAAATTCAAATTTCAGTCAATTATTATTCGAAAAGATTGGCAATACTGATCACGGAGCGTAGGGTTGACTTTTGTAGGGTTGTCGAAAAGAAGAAAAAGGGTTTTGGGTTCAGCGAACTACTCAATTTGCGTCAGACGCAATCCTATCTGTTTTTTTTTTGCATTTCATTTTTGGCTTGTTTCTTTATTTCATTTAATTTTTGTTTTTTTTAGTTTGCTTTTGTTTTTGTGTAATTCGAAACGCGAGTCAAGTTCTTTGGTTACCTGCGGGCTGGAATAGCAGAGAGAAACAATGGCCAGCTATTGTCATTGTTGCCTTCCTGTGGCCTGAGCCTAATATGTTCATTAATTTTAATTATGCATAAATAGCCAGCGCTAACAAATTCAACAACAAAAGCAAAAAGAAAAAATAAAACGCTTACAAAAACGTCTCAAAATAATCAGGAAAATTTGATACGTTGAATAATTTGTGTTCAGTGTTAAGAAGGGAAGAGAAGTTGGGTGTATTGGGCTTTTGTTTCGACGGTTTTTAGTTGGATTCTTTTGCTGGAACACAGTCAGTCTGACCTGACTGGCTGGTCAGTCTGTTAGTCAGTCAGTCAGTCAGACATTCAGTCAGTCAGTCACTCGGCCCACTCAGTTTGGACTCCAGAAACGTGCCCAGATATCAGTTTACAGTTTCATTATACGCTCAGCGAGTATCGATGTGAGTATATATATGAGTGTCTGAATGTTTGTTTGAGTGTATTCAAAGAAGTGCAGCAAACTGTAATCCAAGAAGATACCAATACTATATTATGGTATGGTAAAAATTTGAATGTTGCCAATTTCGTCATCGAGCAAATTGAACTTAATGCGTTACTCGAAACAGAGGACATGGGCAAGGGGAAAGAGAGAGAGAGAGAGAGAGAGAGAGAGAGAGAGAGAGAGAGAGAGAGAGAGAGAAAGAGAAAGAAGAGAGACAACAACTCAATCTGGCGACTGGCCAAAAATAAACAAAACGTGATATAAAAATCACAAAAACCTCAAATTAATTATACAATTAAGCACGCGTCGCTTTCCGGTTGTTGTTTGTGTTGTTGTTGTTGTTATTATCGCTGCTAATAATCATAAACAATTACATGCAACAAAAAACAACAAAAACAATGGCAGAGAGCAGCACAACATGCAACAATTAGGTGGCAATATCAATTTGATAGCCCCAACATTGCAATTTTTATGTTGTCGTCCGACAAATGAAGGTCTTGCCCCCGGGAATTAAAAAGAGAGAGAGAGAGAGAAAGAGAGAGAGAGAGAGAGAGGGACAGGAAAGAGATAGGGGTACTTTAAAGGGAACATCGTGTATTGAAGTTCTCGAGAAACTCTTCGCAATGTCTTCGTTTCTGTGTGTCTGTGTGGCTTGAGACTAAAATGAGATGAAGATTTCCCGCTTGCATTGAAAATTCTCATGAAAAATGCAATTGATGCTGAACGTCAGGCACGTAGAGGCGAAATGGGGCGTGGCACCATACTACATGCGAAAAGCTAAGGGAAATTGGAGACCCTCAAAAGGGATGACCAGCTGCTTGGAATGCTCCAACATGGGAATGGATAACTGAATGATCCATTTAATGCTAATAAATCTAATCGATGCATTTCCGCGAAAGTATTAAATCCTATACAAATTAAATATTACTAAAGAATATACATTTTTGGATAAATCAAAAGTTTCATTTTTTTTTTTTTAATTTTAAAACTTTTTTTAAAAGAAATTTTCGCATATTAAATTTAATATCATTCGTCACAGAACTGAACATCAAAAATGTGGGGACATAAAAACTTTTACCTTGTAAAAAGGTTTTTTTTTTATAAGATAGTGCTAATACTATTCATTAACGATTTGACTAAACCCGCTTCGATGATCTCATGCCGAAAACACACATGTATAGTATTTACGAGTAACATACTATACATATACCATTGGGTTTGACCCAACGCCCCAGTCACTAGTCACTAGCCACTGACACTGTCGATGCCACTCCCTTTTGGGTACAGTATTACATGAGATCTTCCTCATCGTCTTCTTTTTTGATAGTTGGTCCAATAGATTCTTTAACAATATATTTTTTAAAGCTCTTTAGATTGGATGCTGCCGTTTGTCTGGCAAACGAAATATCGCTCTCTTCCAATACAAGTATTTTAGTGTTTTTGGTTTAATACCCTGCAACGGGGTATATTAAGTTTGTGGAAAAACATGTTACAAAATTTATTGTGCTCATGAACTATAAATACTCCGAACAGATAGTCTCTTTAAAATTTAAACAAACCGTTTTCAGAGCTGGTAAGAGCTAGAAGCAACAAATTTTCGGTAAGTCAATTCCTTATTTTTATATTAAGTTTGTGGAAAAACATTTTACAAAATTTATTGTATTCATAAAATATAAATATTACGAGCAGCCAGTCTCTTTAAACAAAGAGATCTCAGAGATGTCAAGAGCTAGATGCACCAAATTTTGAAAAGTCAATTCATTATTTTTACATCTAGCAGCCTTCGTCGGGGAAAACAATTTCAAAAGCAATACTAGCACTGTTGACTTAATTGGGTATCAAAATATACTTATGTAGGGTATCTCGGAGTCGGGCACCGGCAGCTAAAGCTTTCATACTTGTTTTTTTTTAGTTTGATATTAAGTTTTTAGTTTGATTTGCTATCGGGAAAATGTAAAAGCAAAATACAAAACAGCCTCGTCATTCTACGTTCCTCGTTCCTGAGGCGCCGTCTTCCCCCCCTCTCTCTTTGTCTCTTAGCCCCCCCGATGCTCTCTGATCGGTCCGCTGTCTGTGTGTGTTTTTTGTTTTATAATACATACATATTTGCGTCGTGGTTTTTATTGTCGGGGCGGCTGCTCTTTCAATTTTATTAGATCATATTATCTATTTTGGTACGACAAATTTGTAATTTAGATCGGTTCGACAACGCAACACGACACGGCACCTTACCAACCAGTCAGTGGGCAGTGAGAAGGTAAGGGGGGGGAGGGGAAGGGGGGAAGACTGACTGAAAGCTACTGAGAAAGAGGAGTCTAACCGTTATGGGCTTTTAATTAATTGGCATTCTGTTATTTAATTGAAGCAACCGAAAATGAAACAACGACAACAAAAGCTCCCACAGTTAGTGAAGCGTAAAGAACCTCGTCTTCAGTCCCCCCCCTCTCTTCGATCTCCCCCCTCCCTTATCTGCTAATCGATCGACGACTCTGCTCCACATATATTCAACTCATATCGCAGTCTCAATTGAATTGAACGGCCGTTAGTTGATTGAATAAACGGAGAGAACTTTGTATTGAATTTGATTTGTTGCCTTTCGGGAATATTTTGATGAACGATCCGATCCGATCGATTCCATATGCCATATGCTCTCTAGTTCTTGGACTTATCGGACTTCTTTGCTACACTTTGTGATAGTTTTTGTTGTTGTTTTTGTTGCTGTTCTCGTTTGCTTTTCACATGAAATGCAATAAACCCAATTTAATTTTTGTTTTTATTTGTTTCATTTATTTACTCGCCCGGACGTGAGACGTTCCTTTATTCATGTATGTGTGTTTCAGTCTTAGCTTCTATACTCAGCATAAGGGGGTTAGGGTAGGGTATAGTGTAGGGTATAGGGTAGGGGTTGTCTTATCAGCGAGTTGAATCAGCGGACAACAATGTTTTTATCACGTAACGTAAACCAAACTTCAGACTTTAAATTGAAGCGAGTGGAGAAGCGATCGTTAACCAAAGTTGCAAGTGAAGTTGGAATGTACATATGTCTATATACATATATGAGGCTTATCTATGGGTTCGCTGCCCTGACCCAAGCAATCTTTCAATGCCGGTCTAATGGATACCAACTGAAATGAGTTTGGGAAGTGAGATCTTTACAGAGATTTTAAGTAAATAGCTGCAATTGGTAAAAGTGAAATCTTTTACTCTGTTAGTTAAGGGTTTAGTCAAGATCTCTCTCTCTTTCATTCACTCTCTCTCTCTCTGGCGAAGTGAAGATCTCTCTCTTTCTCTCTTTCATTCACTCTCGCTCTCTCTCTCTCTCGCGAAGTGAAGATCTTTCTCTCTCTCTCTCTCTCTGGCGAAGTGAAGATCTCTCTCTTTCTCTGGCGAAGTGAAGATCTCTCTCTTTCTCTGGCGAAGTGAAGATCTCTCTCTCTCTCTCTGGCGAAGTGAAGATCTCTCTCTCTCTCTCTCTCTCTCTGGCGAAGTGAAGATCTCTCTCTCTCTCTTTCATTCACTTTCTCTCTCTCTCTCTCTCTCTGGCGAAGTGAAGATCTCTCTCTCTCTCCCTGGCGAAGTGAAGATCTCTCTCTCTCTCTCTCTCTCTCTCTCTCCATCTCTCTCTCTCTCTCTCCATCTCTCTCTCTCCTTCTTTTTCTCTCTCTCTCTCTGACGCTTTACTGGACAGGATGTTGTCCTTGGCTTCAGGCATTCAGCTGACAGTGAAGACCCCAAAGTCGGAAACAATTAGCAGAGATGATATGCTGCCCAGCCAGAAGAAGGGGAATGGACTGTGGGGAAAGAGAGGGTAAGAGGTGGCTCTAAGGCACAAAGACATAGTACAAGGGTCCAATACACACAGCCAAAAGCCCCCTTTTGAAGTCGATGCCCAATGATCGCAATGAGCGACGCCTTGGAATGCAGTCAACTGGTTGTGGTTGTTGTAGTTCTTATTCATATTGTTGTTTTTGTTGTTGCCCGTTTCCAGTGAAATGAAACGGGCTATGGACTAAGAAAAGGTAAAGAAAAACAATCAATGAAAAGGTTGCTCGACTCTGTCGGCCTACCTCAGTCCCAAACCTCGCCTACCCCAACCATTCCCCTACTTATCGCTTTTTACCCAGTCCCAATCCCATTCCCAGTTCCCAGTTCCCTTTCTATTCCTCTCCCATCTTTGTTTACGGCTTTGGTATGCGCGTCAAGGTGAACCAACGAAAAATGTTGCAGCAACCGCAGCAGTGACAAAACGTGACTTGGACTCTAGCTACGTTTCAGACTCCCCAACTTTAACTTCAACTTCAACATCAACTCCAACTATGAGTGCGACTACAATATAGTTTGGGTTGTATACAACTTGGTCCGGTTGTGATGCAAATGCGGATGCGGATGCAGCAGCAGTTCCAGGCAAACCATTTCATTGTTATAATAAAGCAGTTAAAATGTTGCCGATGTCGTCGAATGGCATCGTTAACCTTCAACATGCTAACAGTGTTGACAACTCAAATCAGGGACCGATAAGAATATATCCATTTTTTTTAATAGCTAGAAAAAAAGCCAAGAAATATTGATCTAGAGACACCAAATTTGTCCTAAATGTTCCCATATATCATAATGCAGATCAAGCTAAATTTAAAATTTAAAAGCACTTTTGTTTCTTGCTTTATTTTCAATATTCGTTGTTCTTTATCAACCGGCTCAAGTATAGACAATTTTTAAATAAAAGATATCGTATGCAGATCTATATTAGATTTTTTACTATCTTTATTTTGCTTTTTATCATCATAAAAAGATTTATTTGTAATCATGTATTGTTAATTTCTTAATAAAAGATATCGTATGCCAATCTTTAATACTTTTTGCACTATCTTTCTTTTGCTTTTAATCATTATAAAAAGGTGTAATGATAATGAAGTTCCGATTTAATTTCAATACAAATATAATTTTACTAGAATTAAGTAAGTACTGCTAAAGAAATGATTTTTTATTATAATTTTAAAACTAAAAGAACGTTTTCACGTGTTTAGCATTTGTAAAACTTCAGAATTGGCGAAAAAATAGCTTAATGGGCATCACTGCATGCATTAATCTATCTCTTTCTCATTCTGTTTTTTCTCTCTCTTACAGGTTACAGGTAGCCCAAGATTCACATTCAGTTTCAGCTGCGACTTTAGCTGTCTCACTTCTCTCACTTCTCCCTTTTCTTCCTCTGTCTCTTCATCCATATTCTCTGCTGCCTCTGCATCTTCTGTCTACGTTGTGTGGGCGTAATAAACAACAAATGTTGAACTTTGTGCGGCATCACATCAGCCTATTTATGAATGAAATGCGTTTGTGTTTTCGTCTAACCATCGTCGGGTTACCCGGTTTTTTTTTCATGAATGAGCCACCGTGTGGTTTATTGTGGTGCAATGCCCTAATACCGTTTTACACGATGTGGCAAGAAATAGTTGCGAGTTACCAACTTGCCCCAGCTTATTATATGGTTCATTGCGTTTGCAGAACACGGAAAGCCCGTAAATGGATCTTATGCCAAATTAACAACAAAATGGGCAACAAACAAATTCCCCATTTTTCCCCCAATTTATTTCGTTCCAATCGCTCCACACGTTCCCCATTCCCCTTCCCGTTTCTCGTTTGTTCCGCTTGAGCGCATCAATTGCAATAACAAGCTGATCCGATCCGATCCGATCCTCTGACAAACGACTATCAAATTGGCATTGGGTAAATCCCCTGATATTAGAAAGTTACTTGGAATAATTCAAGCTAACCTCAGATAAGATATTGAACCCCAAACGCAAAAAAATACGTATTTTCTAGAAATATATTTTTATGCTAATATGTACACAAGTGTCAAGCGGATGTATACATAAAAAAAAATCCCAACCATAATATAATTATGTGTTATTCTTATATTTATAATCATATATATCAAAAGTTTTGAAACTGTACAAAAAATCTAGCTTAGCAATTGTTAAACGCGTTTGAAAATTTAGAAATTTTGAACTTCTAAACCATATAAAATCATAATTTTAAAAAGTATCTTTTAAAATTTTAATTCATGTTCTCTTTAAAAGATGTAAAATAAGATTTATATTATATAAAATTTTTATACATGTTCTCTTTAAAAGATGTAAAATAAGATTTATATTAGATTGAATTAAAAGTTTGTAAACTCAAAAATAATTTTAAGCTAAAAAAATACCAAGATTTAGCTACAGTTCTTGATTAATTAATACTTCTATGGTCTTTCTTTTCAACATTTTGTTAATCTTCAGCTTTACTTTAGTCGTAATACAATAATATGATTAATTTGTCACTTCATTGCACTTTGTGTCTCCAGTTTTGTTCCAATTCAATATCCAAATCCGTCTAATTGTTTTTTCCGTTTGCGATTTGGCAGGATTTTTAAATCTTTTGTTTAGCAGCTTAAGTGATTATTGTACTTATTGCTTATTCATCTAACAGGCTGTTCTCATCTATACTTATCAATGAAATCACTTTGGAATGTTGAGTCGAACCTTTACTAGAGTTGTGAATGGAAAAAAAGGAAATGAATAAGTTCGCACCGCTGGAATTTGCAGAACTTGGAATGTTCTTTTACTTCTAATCAGAGCTCTAAACTGGCGCAAACTTTCAAAAAAAAAAAAATAAATAAAAAAAAGTTTAAAAGAAAATAGGCAAGAATAACGTTGAGGCATAAAACGATGCCATGATGACTCTCATGATGATGCTGCTGTTCCATGTTGTCCAGTTTACCAGCTACTCATAGAATGGCGCCCCGAGGGGGGAATCTGATGGAAAAAATGTGCTCGCCGATTGCTTTCTACTCACGCAATTTGCTTGGATGACCAGCTGGCTAGAAGAAGGGGAAGAGGCGATAATATCGGCCAAATGATCATTGGCATCGACTCCAACAGTTCCAAACCGTTCCAAACCGTTTCAAACAGCTCCAACTGCTCCGATTACTCTGACTGCTGCTGTTGTTGTTGTTGTTGCTTATCATGAACGTTGATCTATGACTCGACGCAACTTTGGTGCGACTTGGCGCGTTCGCTTGAACTCATTTTCTAATTGCCCCACGGTAAGGAATGTCTATTCATTGTGGTTGCTCTCGACTTGGTTGTTGTTTGGTATGTGTTTATTAAGCTCGTACGTTTTACCTCCCTTTTAGCCCCTTCCCTTTTGAATCTTCCACGCAGGTTTAATTACCAGCAAGAATGAGAAAGAGACAGAAAGAGAGAGAGAGACGTGCAAAGTTCGAATCTCAATTGGAATCTTTAACTGTGGATCTTGTCGCGCCAACATTTGCATGTGATTTAACCATTCAAAGGGAATGGGAATGGGGATGGGGATGGGGATGAACACGGTAAGGCAAGAGGAAGTCAAGTTTGTAAATCGAACTTCATAGTGAGAAAGATTGCAGTCGACAGAACCCGACTGTGAAAGACCCTGTACTTATTTTGTATATACTATTCTCATCTTCTTCTTCCTAGGGTCTTTTAAATAACTTTTGAGTTTATTATTTGATAAAGAAGATTGTCAGTTCTTATCGATAACATATGCCTCTCACCTAAATTCTAAATTTAATTGTTTTTTTTTTCGATTTTTGAAGCCGGAGAAGGGCATAAAAAAATCAAAAACTTACTTAATCCGCTAAGGTTATACAGGACCAGCACATATGATTTTGGTACGAACTTTTGGTTCCATTTAATACAATTAATTTTTAATTTTTTTAAATAAATTATGGTTTTGAATACAAAATTAAAAATAAATAATTAAAATTAATTTTATGATTTTAAAATAAATAATTATTTTATGATTTTAATTCAAAATCTGAAATATATACGCGATATTAGAAAAGTTGTAATATTTTTATTCTAGCCAAACACATAATTTATGATAGATAAGGATCGATTCATGTTCCGGTTCGGGTAGCCCAAAAATCCGAACCGTACTGGTTGTACAATTTCGATTCAGAACAGAACTATATTGGGGACAATTCAGAACTATATTACAAATCTGGTGACTCTAGCTCTTGAAATCCCTGAGATGTGTTTGCTGAATCAAATAATTGGAGCTGTTTAAAAGTTTGTTGACAAACTTAATAGACCTCTGGCACTTGTAGAGTACAGGGTCTAAAAAGGGCGACACAAAGGGGGATTCGAGGTGAATCGTCTGCTATTTTAATTGAGTTCACAAATGTTCCCGAACTGACCCCTAACACAGCTGGCGGCCTCTATGCCGCTGACAGCTACGTGCTGTGCCTGTCCAGAGAGCACAGAGGCTACCATAGATAGACACAGTGAGATAGACAGACAAATATGTTAGATAGATAGGCAGATAGATAGACAGATAGTTAGTTTGGCTTACAAACAGCTTTTTGGATTATTCAATCTGTTCACATCAGTGTGAGAAATTAATACATCATCAGACAAATCAACTTTGCCTTTCACGTCTCATACCTCAAATGTGAGATACATCTCAACTCGCAGGTCTTTTTCTCATTCAGTTTCAACTCGGTGGGAAGGTTTCTCATTGGCTCTAATTAAAAAGTCAAGTAAGAAATAAGCCCGACTCTCTAGACTGAGATCACAACTATACGTTTCATCTTAGTTAGCAGCACTTTCAATCAATTTTTGAGTTCACCAAACTGGATTTAAAATAAATAACCTTCTTGAAATCAATAAATGATGCAAAAAAAATTAATATATATATATCATTTATTTTTAAACTGTATAAAGAAATGAAAACAAAATCATTATAAGTATTCAGTAAAAATCTTAAAAAAGTTTGGAATGTTTATAATAAAAAAAAACTTGTGTTTCTTAAGCCGCATTTGAAATACCCTTCTTAAAATAAAGATGGTTTGAAATAAATAAAATTTAAGCAGCGAACAAAATACTTATAAAATCACTATCTTTAATTTGATTTTTTATTTTAATAATTGAATTTCAAAGGGTATTTCAAAATAAAGATATGGTTTGAAATAAATAAAATTAAAACAGTGGACAAAATACTAATAATATTACCATATTGAATTTGATTCTTTTTTATTGTTAATTAATTTTATAAGTCAAAAGAAGAAGAAAATAATTTAGGAACTTATTTTTTATAAATGAAGGAACTTTTTAGACTCTGTACCTATTTTAAATACATTCGAGCCCCCACAAGAAGTGCAAATAATTTGTTGGTAAGACTTTATTTTGGAGAGACATAAAACTCGTCGCACTTTAACGTTGTCCTGTCCACAGCTACCTAAGTAGTTGTATGTATGTTATGATGATGTCGACCTGTGTCTACCTGTGTCAATGTCAACTTCAACGCCAAATTGTCGCTTATTAAATATGTCTCGCCCCCTTCTACATCCCTCTATCCAGCTATCTATCTATCTATCTATATCTGTGTATCTTTGTATCTCTTGCTGTTCCTTGCTTCGTCTCTTTTGGTATATATATATATATGAATGGGACGCGGTTGAGCTACTTTATCAGACTTAAATTCCACGTAACAGCCGATGTTGTCTGTTGTCTGTTCTCTGTCTGCCGAAAATTATGACTTGTTTGGAAGTGCAAATAGCTCACTTCCTGTCTGTGTTTCATCTGTACCTCCCTCGACATTTACCTCTCCTGTCTGGTAAAAGTTGTTGTTGTCGTTGTCGCGCAGCCGCAAATCGCTCTGATTGCTGTTGTTGCTGCTGTTGTCGCCGTCGTCACGGCCCGACGATGGTTGCTGATAAGACTCAACGTTACCATTCCCAGTACCTCTGTTCATAACCAACTCCCGCCGATATCCTCGACATGATAACGTCGCTCGCTACGTGCTACTGAGTAAGCTTTTGTTTGCTCTCCTCTCCTTAATTTTAGTTCACTTCAGTTCTCATCTCAAGGTTTTTTTTTTTATGTGATATGATATGGCTGTACTATTTTTTCTTTCTCTTTCTTTTATCTCTTTTATTGGGGCTAATCTGTGTGGGCGTGTCAGAACATATGCTATCACATTACGTATATGGCTTGTAATACGCTTCCGTTTTTCGGGGCTTCGAGTAATTGTCTGAGTTGAAAACGGAGGCTGCGTTAAAGGCGCCGAACACCCGTTTTTTTTTCGGCTCATTTGTAGACGATATTTAAGGTCGGATTTGGGCCGGGTCGGGTCAGCAATTACACTTCCGCTATAAAACAAAAAAGTATGGGGCGGGTCAAGGGGGAAACAAAAATACCAAAAAAAAACGAAACCCAAAGCCAACACGAATTTATTCATGTAGACTCGTTGGCTCGACTTTGATTTTAGTCTCAATCTCCGAGTCTTTTCATTCAGTGATCGAGCATTCATTCATTCGTGTTGATTGCCACCTTTGGGCACCCGTTTCTCTTGTTTCTCTTTCCCTCTCGCGCTCTCTCTCTCAGTCTCTGCTAATGAACAGGCCTCTGCCGCTACCTAGTGCAAAAAAAAGACCGAAAAAAAGACCGAAAAAAAAAAACGCCAACAGCTCTACGAATGCCGGCAAACAAACAGAAATCAAATCCAATTTATGCTTGTTTTTTACCTTTCTTTCGTTTTTTTTTATTATTATTATTTTATGTTTTTTTTTTTTTTGATCCAACATTAATCATAATTTTGGTGTCCGCTTGGCGAGCGTGAAATAATTTTTATGCGCCGTTTTCATGGAACGGAACGCAACGAACCCAAATCCGAAAAGGTGTCAATCGCTAATTTGACGGTCAATCCGACTGGCAACTCACAACTCACAGCGTTGCCACTTGATGAGAAATGCAGACAACAACAACAATAATCATAGCTAAAAAAGCATTGTGTTTTTCCAATTAGCAAGGCGGCAAGTAGTAAAAGTTTAATTGAATTGGGTTTATAAGTTTGAAATCAGAGTTTAAACCAATATATGATTGGATAATAATCCTGCGACTAATATTTAATTTTTTTTTTTTTTTTTTTATAAATTTTCTTTGAAATAAGTTGTAAGTTAAAAAAAAAATAATTTCTCTCATTTTCGACATTTATTGGTGTTATTTGATATTTTTGGTATTTAAGTTCAAAAATAAAAGTTATAATAAAAATTAACTTAAAATAAAAAGTTATCCTAATTCTAGGATGCCCCATTTCACAATAGTTTATATAGAGATTTTTCATTTATCCACATCATTATATTTTAAGGTTTGATGAAAATCGCTTTTTTTTTATCCCTGCCGTAATATATTGAAAAAATGAAATATTTTTGAGATATTTTAAAAATGGTTATCCACATAACTTTGCAAAGTTGAAGCACAAATTTAAATAGCTACTCTATACTCAATTATTAAATGTACAATGATTGTTTAGCCTTCTATATACAGTTGATATGTACATAGTCTTCAGTTAAATTTGGGTTCAGAGATAACATGAAATTTCCAGACATTCTCAGACACTCAATAACCAGATACAGGTTAAAAGATCTTCATGAAATCTTTCAACTCGGTAGCTGCATTGACAGACAGATGGACAGACTTTTTGAAAGACAGACAGACCAGTTAGCACAGACAATAATGACGTTGCAAGTGTACCGGGTATCTGAATGACTGTCAGAAGATTGAGTAGAGAAAGACACCTGAGATGTACAGAGAGAATGCAAGAAAGAGAGGTAGAGAGAGAAAGGAAGAGCATGCATGCGGGAACCTGTTGCAGTTTCGTTTAGCCACTTGAAAAGCAATTTTTTGAAATTTATTTTCCATTTATTGCTTTATTTATTTTTACCTTTTCAGTGTGGGCCCATTCTGATGACTGTTCCCATTCTATCTGCTTATGCGATTAGAGTGCCGAGAGTCCGTCTGTCTATAAGGAGCTCAGCTTGGGATGCTTGTTCTGACTGTTCTGTAGATGTTGATGCTGATGCTGATGATGGCAGTGTGTTTATTTGTTTTTTGGGCCTCGAACTATTCACTATAGGGCAACTTTAGTCTCTCAATGGGCGCAGCGTCGTCGGTGCGGACAACAATCGAAAGTAATAATAAAATCTCATAAACAACAACAACAACAATAATAACAACAACAACAACAATAACACAAAGCATCAGGTCGCTGAGTCCAGCAACAAGAACAAAACTGTCTGCGCCCTTTTTGCCTGCTCCCTTTTGTAACTGAGACTGCGACTGCGACGTTGACGTTGACGTCGGCAGCGACAGCGACGACACATGCCTTGATTTTTAAATGTTGGGCTTTTCACAAATACACTTGCAAACACATGCATACGCACATACACACTGACACACATATTCTCTGTTTATACGAAACCCAATTCGCGAAATCATTTCATGAATTGGTGTCAACAGTGTGTGTATAAATTCGATTATCACACGAAAATTGAGAATGTATTCAGCCTCATTTCATTAAATTGTGAGGCGCAAATAACTTATCAATTTACTGAAATTATGTGGCAACTATAAAACTACAACACATTTAATTGAAAAGCATCAATTGCTTTTGATGATCAATTGATCAATTCCTATGATATAGTAAACCGATTTTAGGAAAATATGATCAGGATGCAGCAGACAATAAGATAGGTTGAGATATGTCAAAAAACTTAAAGTTTTTCATACTAATGTCTAATTTTTGACCCATTGTTCAAATGGAAGTGATATGATATTGTTATTCGTTCCTGTAAGTTCTGACATAAAGACGTATCTGCTTAGAGTTCCATCAGGAACGCTTTAAAACTGAGAGACTTCTTTTTCCTGAACAATAATATATATAGACCTTGAGCAGCTTTACACTTTTAAAAGTTATTCAGATCTCTTTACTCTGCTTTCTGCATTTCATGTATTCGTCAAGTTTAGTATCGTGAATTCAATACTTTATTAAATAGAACGTATAAACGTAGTAACAGACAGACACAGACACACAAACACACACACACGCACATGCATTTTTCTGCATTGTTGTTGATGTTGCAGTGCCTTTTGATTTATTGTTAGCAGGAATGAGAGAATGGGCCCAGGCATAGAGCAAAAGGAGCAGCGATATCAACAAGAACAACAACAACAACAAGAAGAGCACAGCATGGCCACATTGTTGCAATGTATGTGCACTCTCTCACTCTCACACGCTCTCTTTTTCTATCTCTGCTGCTTGCTTGCTCATCTCTTACTCTCAGACTCTCTTGCTTGCTGTTAGTGCATTTGTTGTTGCTGCTGCTGTTGTTGTTGTTGTTGTTGCATTCCTCGCTCAGCGTTTTTACCTTTTGCCAAGAATTGTGCGTGTCCGTCCGTTTTGTGTCTGTGTTTCTGCGTTTGCTTGTGTGTGTGTGTTCGTTTCTATTCTTGTGCGGGCAGCGCAGTCGAAGCAGCGCAGTCGACGCAGTTGTAGACAGTTCATTAATGTTATCAACAGCATGAGGCATTGGACAAGGGACATGGGGCAAGGGACAAGGGACAAGGGACATGGATGGAGGTCGGGGTTCCTTCTTTTCCCTTGCTTTTTGGCCGCATCGTTGTAGGTATCCAGTAATAGCAACAACAGCAACAAGTCGAAACAGATCTTATTACTTGTTGCTGCTGCAATTGGTTTGTGTCTCAGCTAAACGTCTCAGCAACATCAGCTTGTATTGCAAAAATGGGCCAAAACAAATAATAAAAAAAAGAAGATATATAAACTGGTGGCAACTGTTGGCCAGTTGATCGAGCAGCCAAAAAAGGATATGGCAACATGCGTCGTTGTCGCTGTTGCTGACTTGGCCTGTACAAATTGTCAGGTTGGATTGAACGGGCAACGGGCCAGTTGCATTTTATGGACAACTTGTTGACCAGATGAACTACTTTCCAGCCAAGCGGCTCGCACAATTGCCGTTAGCTGTCACTTAACCGCTTAACTTCTTTTTAACTTCTTAACTGCCTAACTTAACTGATAAATTGCTCAACTCACCTGTGCCACAGTTTTCGAGAGCTTGAATTCAGCAGCAGCAGCAACAGAAGAAGGGTGTCCAAATGTTTCCAGTTTCTTTAGTTAGTTAGTTAATCTATTGGAATCACAGAACGATATAGACGTTGTTATTTTAAGCACTTACAAAACTCAATAAACAAAACCCCATTTCAAATACTCGTGGTCAAAACCCATTTCAATTCTATGCCTTTTTTTTAATGACTTTCACAGCGAAACGAAAACAAAATAAGATTTAAAAAAAATAACGAACTCAAGAAATCAATTCTTCTGGGCATTAAATTCAATTTGTTGGTCTCTTTAGTCACATCCGTTGGCAACAGCAATAGCAATAGACATCCCACAACAACAACAACAACAACAAAGAGCAACGGCACATTTCCGAAATAATCTCAAATATTTGGCATTAGAAAGAGAGAAGAGGAAGAGAAAGAGAAAGAAGAAGTAGCCGGCATCCCCAAAGCAAAAGGAAAACGCCAAGAACCGCAAAATTTTATGTTTTCTGATTCACTTTGTTGTTGTTGTTGCTGCTGGGAATTTGCATGAATAAATACTATAATTGATTACTTATCATTTGTTATAAAAACTATGAAATGCATTAGTGAAGACGATTACAAACTGATTTATGTATAATTTCACATATTTCACACATTATTTCTCATATATATGTCAATAATTCGGATCAGTCATCAATCTGTAAACCAATCACTTCAAAAATAACACTGATTTCCTTGAAGAATGATTCAAAAATATTCGTTATATTCTATTCTATATTGGGTAAAATTTTCATATTGATATCTTTTATGCTCTTTAAATATTTAAGAAATATAAATAATACTTTATTTTATTTGGCACAGAACTAAAAATTTAAGGTTTGAAGAACCAGTCTTTTATTTATTAGTACATATTAATTATTAATTAATACATACACTTAGTCAATTAATTGTTTTGCCAAAATGCAAATTTTCTCATATGTATTTAATTTTGAAAAATATATAATAGTTTTGTGGATATCAATGTTATCTTGCGTTATCAAAACTTAACAAGTATTAAAGTTACTTATAAATTATCGCACTAGTCGCTATGTATTTATGTATGTATGTAATGTACATTTATTATACGCACACATAAACACACTTTTACTCAAGCATTTATGTCATTTGCAGCTGTTTGCTTAACCCGGCTAACGTTGTCAAAACAAAAATAAAAACAAAAAACAAGATGAATAAAAATACATTTAAATTTAAATATAAATGCTAAAAGAAAACAACTAACAATGAAACGATTTTTTGGAGCTCACTTAATCGCACGCACTTTTTGTGATTTCACACTCAAACTGAGAGTAGAATTTTTAAGCAAATTGCATTTGTTGCTAATTACATTAACAGGTAGCTCAATCTAATGATTATTATCATTGGCATCTGTGATAACAATTCGCACACGCAAAAACAGTTGTGTTTTTTTTTTATTTATTTAATTATTTTTAATTTTCGGCTTTTGCACAATAACAAAACTGAATAAAAAAAACAAACAAAACAAAAACACAAAACACGACGAAAAAAGACGCCAAAAAGTATTGGTAAACGTAAAAGAATCACGCGCTCCTGCCAGAATGTACAACCTGCCAGCGTCGCGTCACGTAAGTAACTAAACAACGCAAGCGACGACGCGACGTCAAGACAAGGCCTGTTCGGCGTTCGGCTCGCTTCGGCTCGCTTCGGCTCGTTACACGAGACCAAATTCTGCCGAAGACGCGCTTGCAAGAGCAGCGCGCTGCTGCAGCAGCAACAAAGCTGCTGCTGATCATATTCTCGCATGTAGGTGCAAGAGAGCAAAGAGAGTTGGTCAAGTCTGCGGCAAGGAAGCTGCGCGCTGTTGCAGCCGACCCTCTCTCTCCCCTCACCCATCCCACCGCCCTCACCATAAATATAAATGAAACACGTGCCAATCTCTTTTTATGTTTTTAAATTTTTTTTTGCTTTATTTTTATTCACTTAACAGTTTTTTTTTTTTTCGTATTATACATTTATGCTGATGTTTGTTCGTATAATAATAATTTTAATATATTTTTAATTTTTGTTCAATAAACTTGTAATATAAGTATGCATATTTAGTTTAAATTTTTAAACTTTGTGCATGTGTATGTGTGTGTGTTGGTGTGTGTTTTATATGCAATTTTAAGATTAAGACTGTTAATTTTCAAGCTGCACAACATTTTACACTGGGGCTATCAACAAATCTCGAAATCAATGAGTGGTTAAATAATTAATAAATTAATTATAATAATTATCAAATGCTATAACATTGTAGTTGCTGTTTGTTCAACTTTATCTTCATCTTCTTCTTCTTCCTGTTGGCTAGTATGCGTTGTTTTGTTGTTTGTTGTTGTGTTTGTGTTGTTGGTGGTTGCATGAGTTAGTTAGGCCTTAAAGTTCTATATATGTTTTTATTTAGTATTTATTAATAGGTGTGTATTTCATATATATATTTTATTGTTTCGTTTCGAGTTTTGTTTGTGTCTCACTTCTTATGGCCGTTGTATACATTTATAGTTAGTTGTTTGGTTTTTTTTGTTTTTTTTTATTATTTTGTATCATTATTATAATAATTGTTTTGTTTTTGTTTCCCATTGATTTAAGATTAAAATATAAACGAAGAAGCAATTACAACGTTTCGTTCGTGATTTTTGGATTAATCGATGGATCATTTTTACGATTTAACAATTTGCGCAGTGTATAATTTTCTCTTTGTTTCATATATGCAAATACATATAATAAAAAAAGTTGTTTGATTAATAAAAAAAAATATATGAGCTAACTTTTGTTGCTGGGTTTCTGTGTTGCTTTAAAATTTAAACGACTGGTGGTTCGGTACCGCCGTGGGCCTCATCGTTACTGAAATAAAAAGGAAATGAAAACAAAATCAGAAAATAAATAAAAATTAAATAAAGCCCCAAAATAATATTAATAAATTATGATGATAACACTTAGAAAATTAACTGACATTCTTATATTACAAGTAAATTATATTTAGTTATAATCTTAACTAAAAAATTTGCGTAACATTCTAAGAAAACAATTTAAGAAAATATAAATAACTTATAAATCAGAAAAACACGTAATTAAATATTATTATAAAAAAAATATAATAAATGTACAGCATTCTCTCAAACTGTTGTTATTGGGATGATTAATTTATAATTGATCATAGAAACTTAACTTTTCTCAGGGAGTATATATAGCATTAAAACGTTTAATCTGATACTTTATTTGTACTGCTCTATAGAATGCTAGGCATAAAATCATTAATTATTTTAATTGCAAGTTGGGAACAGTTTCTGCATCTGCAGATCTTTCATTATCGTTACGAGTATACTATATAAAAGTGCTGTCTATCCATATTTCTGAAAATTCAGACTTTGTCTCAACAAAAAAAACATCGAACTCGCTTGCGTCTGTATCTATGTAATATTATTATTACATCTGTATGTTTATGCATTTACCATGAATATGTGGAGTATGATATATATATATCTTAATACAATATATAGAATTTTGAATATAGTTTATATGCTGTTAGTTATGGCCATGTAATAGTCCAAAGATTCACTGAATATTAATGGATTACTGAACATATATACTTATGATACTACAATCCCCACATCTAACCCTCGGCCCCCTTTTCAAGTACATACATTCATAAGTAATCGGTATCTTAAGTGGTATTATGTAAATCTTAAACATGTTTAACAATATTTTTGTGCTAGCTACATTCTCTGACAAAAAAAAAAAACACAATAAAACTATATGTATAGGTATATTATAATAAATCCATTAGGATATCGAATTTAGTTATTGTTATTGAAATAGTTTAGTCTATATACTTTGTATATATATATGTATTTACTATATGTATATATTTCTTTAAATTTCGATATCAATATCGCATTATAAATAACATGATATTTTGCAATGATATGGCACGATTAGTTTATATAGAGTTTATCCAGAACTGGACCGACTTAACTTGGGGCAGGCAACTGCCACAGCAAGCTGGCTGCTAGTACAGTTAGTGGTGGCACTGTTAACACTGCCACGCCCATTTGTCGTGTAGAACTTGCCCCAATGCCGTAGCCCTGACTATGTTGCCACTGAATTAAATTGGGCCGTGGATAGATGATATGCACCGGCGGCGGTTGATCGAACTCATCAAAGAAATTTGGATCATACCTGACATCGTTGCCATCAAACTTGTGATATATCATGTTGGATGGAAAATCGCTTCTATTCTCCGTTACAAGTTGTGAGCATTGTGAATAAGTTAAAGTATTATAATAACAGTCTAAAGTTAAGATGTTCTCCCCACCACTAGTTACATTCCAAAAATATATAACCTTAGGTTTATATAGTATACTTACACAGGACAGGTGTCCACGTTGACGCCATTGATGGAGGATTTGCCCAGGTTGATTTGGCCCGCAGCATCGCCCTCGACAAAGACAATGCAACCGTTGAAGTTGTGTGTGTAGCGTTCGCCCGTGAATTGCGATATTTCCGGAATGCCACCTGCAACAGGAGTTAGTAAAAGGATTGCAATGGTTTAATAAAATTATGAGAGATCAAAGTTTTAAAAAAATGTCAAGGGGTAAGTATAAAAATTGGATGATAGATGGCTTAGTATCGAAAATATATGAAATTTTCTAGATGATAAAAATTTGAATGCAGAATGAATTTAGAGGCCAAATCATGATAAAAACTACATTCCGCTTGAAAATTGGTTCAGTTTTGATCAAGTTATGACAGTTTGAAGTTCGTCAGACTTAACCACTTTACAAGTCCAAATTTTTGTTCAATTGCACATGATTTTTTACAAAATAATGAAAGGTCTCAGAATCAAGTTCAAAGAGTTGTTTTATACTAATTACGATAAAAGGAATTGATTAAAAGTGAAAACTTGTGATTTAAAATTTTGAATTTTCAAAATTTCATAGGGTCCCCCCTTAGCATCGAAATCGAATTTTGGTCGAAAATAATTAAATTTTCTAAATGAACAAAATTTGAATGCAGAATGAATTAAGAGGCCAAATCATGATCAAAATGACATTCGGCTTGAAAATCGGTAAATTTTTGATGAAGTTATGAGAGATCCAAGTTTTTGAAAAAATGTCAAGGGGTATGTTTGGAAAATTGGATGAAAGATGGCTTAGTATCGAAAATATATAAAATTTTCTAGATGATGAAAATTTAAATGTAGAGTTAACTTAGAGGCCAAGTCATGATAAAAATGATATTCTGCTTGAAAATCGGTTAATTTTTGATAAAGTTATGAGAGATCAAATTTTGAAACGGAATCTTCTGTTTGTATACATACAAAAAAAGGGATCTGTGGCAACTTACCGATGAACACGTTGCCAGGCAGATGCATCTCCTTTCGGCTGGTTGGTCGAGTCTCGTCGGAGTCGAAAATGCGATCCACCTCCAGGATGCCGGTGTTGTCCGATCGCTTCACAATGACAATGTGACGATTACCATCATCGACCTGAGTGTCCCTATTGCGTATGACCACCTCCTGTCCGTCCAGACGCATCGAGTACTCCACGTAGCCATCGACAACGGCAAGGGATATAAAGTCCTGGCCGGTGAATTTCTCGCCAGCTGCCTGTCCCCACCAAAGGAGCAGACCATTTGGTTTAGTGGTGGAGAATACGACCACTGCCGAGCTAAATTCTTGATCCACTTTGGGGTCAAACTGTTTGCGATCCAGTTCCAAGTAACCATTACCACGGAACGAGGCGTTGAAGCTCACTTGAATATCTGCAATTAGTGCAGGACAATTAGTAATTGCATTAAAACTTTGTAATTTTCAGGGACCGTAAATAAAATTTTTTTTTTTTAAATAAAAAAAAATTATAATTTTCAAATCTTTTTAAAATATTAATTTTTTTACGTTTTTTATTCAATGATAATAATTATTTTTGAGTAATATAATAAATCTTAAATCATAATCATTATTTTTGATATAAAAAAAAAAAATCAAAAATAAATATTATTTTTTATAATAAAAAAAATTAAAATCAAGAATAATTATTATTATTGATTAAAAGTAATAAAAATCAAAAATGGTGATCATAAATGATTTTTATATTTTTAGCTCAAAATAAAAAATAATTATTTTTGATTTTTATTTTTTTTTTTATCAAAAATAATAATTATTTTTGAAATTTATTTTTTTTTTATCAAAAATAATGATTATGGTGTTAGTCTTATTATATTACTTAAAAATAATGATTATCATTGATGAAAAACATAAAAAATTCAAATATAATCATTACCAAGTAATTTTTATAATATTACTTATAATGATTACGGTCCCTGGTAATTTTCACTTGACTTACGATCCTCGCAGTGCTTGCCACTGTATCCCAGGCTGCAGGTGCAGATCGCTTTATTGCCCATCTCGTTGCAGGTGCCGCCATTCTCGCAGGGATCATTGGCACAGGGTGCGGACTCGTATGGCAGCATTTCCTCATCGGAGCCGTGATTGCCACGCTGCTGCTGATGATCGGACACATGGGAACCCGAAAGATCACCGTCGGTCTCATTGTCGCCAATCTCGTTGAGTTCACCGCAGTTCTGCACATTTGCCGCATCCACAATGTCCGTCAACAGATTGATGGATGTCTTTGAGTCATACAACCGTGATATACAACCGTCAAAGCCATCGGTGATGTTCACATCTCGATTGATCTTAACAGTCGCCCGATCATAACCGCCCACATACAGTGGCGTCTTCAAGGACAGCGTACGCGGTGCACCTGTCGCCTTGCTATGCAGTTCCGGTCCATCGCCCACCCGTAGAATGCTTTCGCTCTGACGACGCAGCAGCACAACCCGAGTCCATCTGTGCAGCGGCAGTGGCTCCGGAGAACGCACCACGACCGGCTTGAGACGTGCCGCCGTATTGATCAACAGCTCGACGTGTCCATCGCGCAGCACCAGCGCCACATAATCTCCACTGGGCAGCTTCGACTCCGCCGTATACAGCAGCACCGCATCCCGCAGGCTAGACGGACGCAACGAAAGTGTCACATTGATACGAGATACCCGAGGAGTGCTGTGAAAAATAAGAAAAGTGTGTCAGGACATCAGTGTGAACAGATAAAGATCTTAGACGGACTAATTGTCAATGTTGCATCATTTATGATTTTTGCATACCCCAGATCTAATTCTAATTCTAATTTAAATTTTTTCTTTACAGTTCAAATTTATATTTAATTTTATCTTTATTTTTAATCTTTAATTAAAATTTTATGCATAGATGTTTTTTGTTTGTTGCCGATTGCTTTTAGTCGTGCATAAATAAATAAATATATAAATAAATAATCATACTCGATTTCATACTAAAACTTGATTTTCGACCGATCGGTCCTATGACAGCTATATGATATAGTGGTACGATTTGGACCAACTTAAGACAGGATATATAAGACCAAGTTTTATGTATATTCTATAAGATTGGTTACGATATCTCATAGAACAAAAAAATTTTTCATACAAAGACTTGATTTTCGCCCGATCGGTCCTATGACAGCTATATGATATAGTCGTCCGATTTAAACCAACTTAAAACAGGATGTATAAGATCAAGTTATCTGCTAATTGTATCAGTTTAATTACGATATCTCATTAAACAAAAAAGTTTTTCATACTAAGAGTTGATTTTCGACCGATTGTTCCTATGGGCGCTAAATGATATAGTGGTCCGATCCAAAAAAGAAAAAATCTTTCTGCCTGCAATATAGAGGAATCTACATTTTTTAAGTACAGGGTCTAAAAAGAATTAAAAGGAGAACACTTTGGTTATCCTAGGTGATATACTCGAATAGGAGTACCTATCTGAAAAGTATTTGGTAGGGACTTACCTATAAGCCGCGTAGCTGTTGCGCTTGAAGTTAAGGCTATGTTCGTTCAGGTGCTCGATATACTGGCAACGATCACCGGTGCGATTCAGGGGACACAGGCACTCCATGTCGCGTTCAGTGTTCTCGCAACGACCGGCTCCGCATATGCCGGGAGTACACTGGGTGCCTTCAACGGCGCAGTTACGTCCGGTCCAGCCCTGTTGGCAGACGCAGGTGTAGGCCAGCTCCGTTTGGCTCTCCAGACAGATGCCGCCGTTGGCACAGGGCATATCGGCGCAGGGTTGGCAGCTGGTGACGCCCTCCTTGAACTTGGCCTCCTTCATCAGCTCCACGGTACGGCCCTGGAGTGCAAGGCGACTGATGCAACCGACAAAGCCGGTTTGCTGTGGTACCGCATGTGCGGGCAACAGATCCCAACTGGGCACACCACCAATATACATATCCTCAATCAGTTCCAGGGGCGGAGTCTGTGACAGTGTGGGGAAGGCGACCGGATGCTGTTCATCCAACTGCATATATCCATCGCGACGTGATCTATGCACTCGCACCGTATGCCATTCATTTAACTCCATTGGCTGCTCGGCACGCACCAACAACGGTTTGCCACCAAAGTCGAAACGGAACTCCACAAAGCGATCCTTGAAGGACAAGGCAATGTAGTCACCGGATCCGCGAGTTTGTCCGTTAAACAACAGCAGACCATTGCCCGACTCCGGCCGGAAAGTGATCTCAAAGTTGAACTTGATCGAGGAGTTCGGCAACGTGGGGAAGCTCATATAACTAAGCGGTTCCTGATGGAAGTGCGGTATGGCTCCAGTGGCTACCAGAATAGTCGGATGGTCAACAGATTCTCCATTTGCATAGACGGCCGTGCAGATGTACGTGCCAGCATCGTTTGCTTGTACATTCTGCAGCATCAGTTGGTTCTGAGGATCCAAAAATAAGTTAAGATCGATTAAACAGTTGTCAATAATAAAAATTCTCTCCCAAGAACCGAAACGTTTGTACCGGTACGGTTGTGGTAAAGTTGCTAGGTCAAAGAGTTGTCCAACTTCAAACTGCCATAACTTGATCAAAACTGAACCGATTTTTAAGCGGAATGTCATTTTGATCATGATTTGGCCTCTAAATTCGATCTGCATTCAAATTTAGTTCATTTTAAAAATTTTATTATTTTCGACCAAAATTCAAAATCGATGCTAAGGGGGGACCCTTAGAAATTTCGTAAATTCAAAATTTTAAATCTCAAGTTTTCACTTTTAATCAACTCCTTATATCGTAATTAGTATAAAACAACACTTTAAACTTGATTCTGAGACCTTTCATAATTTTGTAAAAAATCATGTGAAGTTGAACAACAATTTTGACTTATAAAGTGAATAGCTCCGAAATCTTACCAACTTCAAACTGTCATAACTTGATCAAAACTGAACCGATTTTTAAGCGGAATGTCATTCTGATCATGATTTGGCATTTTAATTCATTTTGCATTTAAATTTTTTTTAATTCTTAAAAAAAATATTTTCTTCTATATTTTCGTCTTGAGCACTTACATTGAGTATTTCCCGTCCCGGCTGCAACTGTCCGTATTGACGAGACCAACGGTAGCTGGGCTGTTGGTTCTCATCGGCATCACAATTGAGTTGTGCATTGTCGCCGACCTTGGCGTGGACGATCTTGGGTCGTCGCAGCGCATGAGGCTGCTCCTCGATGGCCAGCTCATAGCTGGTGGTATACAGATCACCCTCATCCGTTCGGCACTTGCAGACATAGTTGCCCGCATCCGTGGCTGTCACCTGATTGATAATTAGACGGTTGCCCACTTGCTGCAGCAAAAGGAGAGAAATGGAGATTGCATATAAGCTGATGTTCAGATCGTGGAATTAGCCGGAACTTACCTGAACATTGGATGAGAGTGGTTTACCATCGGAACGCTCCCAGATGACATTCGAGTAGGTATTGTCCGAGGAATAGCATTCAACTTCAGTGGATTCGCCGACGAACAACTTTGACGATTGCTGATCCAATTTCAGACTATAGTCCCGGGGTATCATCGGCTCCGGAGTAACCCTCATAGGCGGCAGATACTCTCCTCGATATGGCGCTGGTGTTGTAGCCAGACCCGCTGCATTATTCGTCCGTTAGCCAACACCACAACGAGTCAACGACACAGGACACACAGTAAGCGGAACAAGGAGAGGAGAACGAAGACGACGACAAAGACGAAGGCGAAGTTGACGAAGACGAAGTTGACGAAGACGAAGTTGACGAAGACGAAGTTGACGAAGACGACGACGAGTTGAAAATGTTTTCGTTGGTACGTTCACAATTGGCGACAATTCACAATTGGTGTGTGTGTGATGTATGTATGTGTGCAGATATTGTGTGCGTGTTCGATGAGTGTATATGTGTATGTAGTGTATGTGTAGTGTGTGTGTGTGTGTGTGTATGATGAGGCATCAATATGAGGGATAAGATAGTAAAAAAATACACAGAGAGAGAAAAAAGCAGTTAGCAAAATACATGTCAAATATGGTGATTTATACAGATATTTATGCGATGTTTATCGAACGCTTCACGATTAATTGGTATATCGATAGCAAATGCTAATGATTAATCAATCATCGTTATTTGTGTGTTGTAGGTGTGTGTGTGTTTTTGTGTGTGTGTGTGTTCGATATGCATCACATGTTTTTTTTTTTTTTTTAGTTATTATTAATGTTTAGAATTTCGTTTCCTCGTTAGACAAATAAATACATACATAGAGTTGGGAGTAGAGGTAGGGGAAAATAGAAGAGCGGTGTTGTCGATACTAAATTAACAACAAAAATTACATAATAATAATCAACATAAAGAAGAATAAAAATGAAAAAAAAAAACTAGGAAAAACACAGCTACATTTAAGCTAATATTTCTACTTTTTTCGAATCACATAGAATACGATTACATATGTATGTATGTGTGTTTTGTGTGGGTGTGTGTGTGTGTGTTTCTAAATGTCTATTTATGGGGTTACAGATGAGATACATTGATCTTTTGATTATCTGCTGCTTATTTCGAATTGATTTCTATTGATTGTTATCGATAGCAGACCATTAGACCAGTTCATTTTCGATAGTTGATGTTTCATGGACACAAACAATACCTATGTACACACATATACATATACTTACATACATACGATTATATAATATCTAAATACAGTACAAATTCTACCAAATGTTTTCTGAGTACATAGATCTATTATTATAATTTTATGACAATTTTTTGTTGGCGATCGAAAGATTTTTAGTTCACAAAAGATTTTGTTTTTTGTTTTTAGTTTTTCTATTTTTCAGAATTTTCTTTTAAGAGTCGTGTGTGTATGTGGTTGTGTGTGTGTGTGTGTGGCGTATTATTTACAAGAATTTTGTTGGATATACTTAAAATTTATACAGTTTTTTTGAGGTTAGTACAAGTTGAATGCCCACATGCGATTAAATTATTTAATTTCGATACCATTTTAATTTTGATATAGTATATAGTCTAATCCGGCACCATAACAGCTGTAAAACGCTGTTGTTGCTGTAAAAGTGTTGAAGAGTCTGTGTTATCGATAACGATAACGCTGGTATTGATCGTGCTGTCGCTACCGTTACGACTTACGAACTACAAAAGCAGCTATCCAAACACTACAGCTTTTGTTGTTGCTCAATTTGTTATTGTTGTTGTTGTTGGTGGTGTTGATAATTTATCGATATTAATGTTGCTGTTGCTTTGGCAGTTGACGTTCTTGTTGTTTTATTAATATTCTTAGTTGAAACGTGATTTAAGTGCAAATACATATTTGTCGTGATGCCGCTTGGAACGGAGTTAGAAAGAGGAAAAATGAGAGAAGAAAGAGAGAGATAGCCAAAGAAAGAGAAATTATCGATAAAGGTTATGTTGAGGAAGTAGGAGAATTAGTGGGTAAGTGATGGTGGGAAAGAGAAAAGGTGGTATAGCAGTGGACAAAGAGAAAAAGAGACAGAGTGAGAGTGAGAGAGAGGGAGATAGAGAGTGGGAGAGAGAGGGAGTGGGAGAGAGATAGAGAGAGGGAGATGTTAAAGAAGCAGAAATCTTATGACAAACCGAAGCTTTTGCTCAGCTTTTGCACTATTTGACGCTTGCTTGTCCTTTCCCGCCGATAATCCTGTTGCCATAGTTGATGTCGCCGATGTTTGACACGGTCTCCGTTCCTGACTTGTTCCTGACTCTTCTTCCAGCGCTTGAAATTGCCCAATCCTCCGGCTGATGTTCCCATTGTCGCCTTGCTCCCAAATTCTCGCGTACAGTTGAACTCGTCCGAGTGATCCGTGCAGTCGTAGATGCCATCACAGACCATGCTCTCCTTGACACAGGTGTGTGGATGCGAAACGCACTTAAAGTCGTTCGACTGACAGACGTAGGAGATAATTGCCGGACGTGGTGCTGGTAATGCCAATGGTTTGCTTGGCGTCATTTTGTTCATTTTGAAATCTGTTGCATTAACTCAGTGTTTGCAATTTATTTTCATAATATTTGTTGATATTTCATAGTTTTGTTTGATTTTATTTTGGTATAGAAAAATAAGAGATTAGCAAATGGTTGCCAATAAAAAAAAAAAAATACTTCAGCCACGGTTAGTATTTTTAAAATCCCCATCAAAGTTCACCTTACTCAAAAATTACGCATACGCACCGTTTGCCAACTGTGAATATAGTTGTTCATGCTTTAAATAGTGATCAGATAATTATTTTATCATCGACTCTTGTGTGTTTCTGTGTGTGTGTTTAGTTTAGTTTAGGCGGGATAATGAATTGTGGCCGAGCAACAAATAAATACTAAATAAATACTAAATAAAAGCTAGCTAAATTTATGCCATCTTGATTGTGCAATGTTATTTTTAAGAATTTTCATTTTTAATAGCGTGTTTTAGTTAACGATTAACATAGAGTTTAGCTGCCATCGATTCGAAGATCATTTTGCTTGTTTTTATATACAAATCGTAGGACTAGTGTTAGCTTGATAAAGTACTTGTAGAACGGTATTACAAAGCAAAAAGTTTTACAACAAAAAAGTAATAATAATAATAATAATAATAATCAAAAATAACATACAGTAAAATGAAAAAAAGGAGTATAAAAACTCATAAGAAAACAATAATAATATAAAAATACTAATTAAGTATTGGGACTAAAAAATTAATTTCAAATATGATTATGATTTTTAGGCTGTAGCGGCAACACACCTGCACATATATAGACAAACATGCAGGGTATCTCTTGGCGGCCCCTATACACACTCAAATTGTACTTATTTGCTAGGGTAATTCAATTGAATGTTGTTGTTGTTACAGTTGTTGTTGTAGTTGTAGTTGTTGTTGTTGCAGTTGGTAGTTGGTTGGTTGATTGGTTGTTGTAGCAGTTGATGTTGTTGTTGTTGTTGTTGCCGCATATATATAGTGTATATAGTATATAGTTTATACATGCATATACATGAATATATATGTATGTTTTTTTTTTATGGATTATGTATACATGAGTAGATTATTCAGATTTAGGTTCAAATTCGGTTGATTGTTTGGATTTTTGTGTAATGTTTCGTGTGGTGTTTGTTTTTTATTTTTTTTTTAATATTAATTTTTAGATATATTTTTTTTGGAAATTTATCATTTGCAAAGCGCACGAAACATTGCAGAGTTATAATAATATATATTTATATATATGTGTGTGTGTGGTATTTTTTTTATGTTTTGCATTTTGCACAAGCGCACATGTAAGAAAGAGAGAGAGAGAGATAAAGTGGGAGAGAGAAGAGAAAAAGCAGTAAAGAAAGAGAGAAATAAATAATATATATATGAAATCATATTTTGAAAAAATTCTGACCTATCCAGAACTATATTTGATTTATCAGATATTTTCTGAATTGTATTTGTTTTGTGAAAGACTTGAGCAGAGCAGAGCTAAATGGAGAGACTGAAGAATTGAATATTTAATTTGAATTTGATCATTAAATTGGAATTAATTGCTTTGCCAATATGTTTTCTTTTACCGTTTTTATGCTTTAAAACTGATTTTAAATTATTCAAGGTAAAAAATACAACAGACGATTATCTAAACATTTTCAACTTGAGATTATTTACAATAGTTAATTATGTGTAGATTTGTATTTTTTTTAATCAAACACAATTACATGGTATTTAATATTTGGTTTGGTATTTATTAATACATTTCTTGGGTAATTTTTATTTATTTTTTTTTTTTTTGTGAAGTGCAGGTGCTGCTTGTGTGCAAATGGAATAGGGGGGAGGTGAGTGAGAAGGTAAAAAGAAAAAAATGTGCGGTGCAGTATTTATTATTATTCATTTGTTGTTGATTGATAATATTGTTATGCTTACTTAAAACCACAAACAAAACACGGAAGAAAAATATTAAATGGTAACCATTATTAATAAAAATAATTTTATGCACGCCGTCGATAAATCATAGAACCATTGGAAAAAAATGAACAAAAACACCAGAACAAGAAACGACAAAGTGAAGGTATCCGCAACCAGAGATGAGAAGGCCCAATAAAAAATAAATACGAACAACTGACACAAAGTCAAAAATCAAAATACAGATTAAAGAGAAAAAAAGTTGACTTCGACATGCCGAAGATAAAATATCCTTGCAGAAGTTTACGGCACAAAATAATCAAGAGAGATAAATGAAATGAAATGCCCCAAAATGTAGGCAATAGTTAATTTTGTTCAGTCAATTGAATGCCCCAAAATGTAGGCAATAGTTTAATCAATTGAATGCCCCAAAACGTAGGCAATAGTTAATTTCGTTCAAACAATTCGGAAAATATGACAAACAGTGTTGCCACCTAGTCAAAGTATAAATACAATCGATAACTTGTGTCAGACTCTGCAAGGACATACAAACTAAAAACATTAATAAATGTTAATGTTAAACGAAATAAAAAGAATATATTACAATTGTTTGCTTTACACAATTTGTTTTGTTTTTGTGTAAAATGTATGTTAATATTTTTTTGTTGTTTTATTTTTCACTTAGTGGATTTTGCTGGGACTTAAAAAGTATAAGTATTGTATTAGATATGGCAGCCACTTGTAAGCTTAACAGTTTAAAATATTATTAATATGTGTATGTTATGTCCAATGCTTTATTCGCATTAATTATGAAAAAAATATGTTGTATATAAGAATAATTGAATTGAATAATTTCATGTTGTTTTATTTTTGGCATTTTTTTTTTTGTTGCTGCCATTTGTTGTAAACTTAAGATTAGAATTTAACTTTGGAAATTGTTAAAAAAAAAGAATGGCTGTATGTGGCTTCTTTTTGGGTTGGATGGTTTTGGATGGTTGGTTCGAGGCAGTTGAATCGATTTTTTAGGGCATGCATTGGGCAGTAGTTGGTATTTTTTTTGGTATTTTTTTTTTGGTATTTCATTGGTTGACTTTACTAGATGCTGAAGGTCTTGTTTTGGGGGCAGTTAAATGTGTTTTTATGTTGGAACCGTCACCAGTTTTTTTTCAATTGCGAATTCTTCAGATACTTATAAGTACATACAGATACAGATACTGTGTGTGTGTGTGTGTTTTTGAGTGTGTAAATGTGTTTAATTGACATATTTTCGTAATAATTTGTTGACTTAAATTTTAAGGAGTTACAATTGTTAGTGGCTGTATTGTGTATTTTGGCTTATTGTCATATATACAGAGTGTGTTGTGTTTTAGACCCATTTCCATTTCCGTTTCCGTTTCCAATTTCATATTGTTTTTTTTTTTTTTTAGCTCGCTTGTGAACTGTATGTGTAGTGTGTGTGTGTGTGTGTGTGTTTGTGTGTTCTCATGAATACAGTAGTAGATAGTAAGATACTTGGTAGTTTTCAGCTCGCATATTTACAAAGTGTCTGAACATTGATCAGTTTACAGATTGTGTGTATGGTGGTACTCAAAGTGTTGTGAGTATATAGATATATAAATATATATATAGAGTATACGAGTATACGTGTGTTTAGTTAAGTAGTTGCTGGATAAAAACACACACATGGATACATATGGATATACATATACATATGGATAGATATAGATATAGATACAGATATAGTTACAGTTTAGAAAAATAGGTTCAAAATATATATAGATGTCGATAAGAACAAAGTAAAATCAGCGAGCGAGCGAGCCTTTCATCTTTCAATCTGCTCTGAATATATTTTCAATTATAATGCCAACATAACCTAAATCCTTCGTTATTCTTAAATTTTTTTCTTTCGATTTTTCATTTCATGATATAGTTTTTCTTATGTGATTTCGTTATACTTTTTTTTTTATTTAAATTTTTTGTTTTTTTTTTGTTTTCCTTTTGAAATTCTCTTTTTTGAGAGCTGGCCTAACACTTGACGTAAGAATCGTATATAGTTTAGGATTGTGAGTGTGTGTGTGTGTGTGTGTGTCTGTATGTGTGTGTGTATATGTGTATTTGTGTGAGATATAAGAGATATTTTTCTGTTGCTGTTTCGCATTGTCGGACCTGACATCTGACACAACCAAAGGGCTGCGGGAAGGGCTCTACTCACTTAGTACACGCAAATCAACGAAAGTTTGTGGCAAACGCTGCCTGGTATCCAAATCATATGAATCGCAGATATAGCGACCGCTATCCTGAATGCGCAACGATGACAGGATCAACACCTGGCTATCGGGCCTCACATTGTTTGGCAACGGTTGTCCATCCTCACGTGCCCAGGTGAACTGAAATGTTATCCACCGTATCAGTTGAGACAGAGTTCACATTATTAACATTCACTTCACTTGACTCACCTGTAGATTATCATCGTGTCGTTCTCCACGTGACGTGCTCACCGTGCAACGCAGTGCAACACTCTCCCCCTCGTGACTCTCCTGCAGCTGCGACTGTGGCTGTTGGTAGTACTCAGGTGGCCTTACCACGACCTCGGCATTCTTGCGCATAGTGCCGTAGTCATTCGTTGCCGAGCAGGTGTAAACGCCAGCATCGGCCGGTGTGATGGATACGAAGCGCAGATACAGGCCATCAATGTGCACAGAGCTGTCAAATTACCAAATTGACAATTGTCAAGGATTGAGTTTTAGTTAAATGTGATTAAATGTGATTAAATGTGAAATCTTTGATTTGAATGTGCCCAGAAAGAACTTGCAACTATTTACTTAATTCTTGCCTTTTTACGTATTAAGTTCAATTCTTGAAAGAATTGTAAGTTCGTTTTAATTTATTGCCTATTTTCACGACAGCACATTTGGCTCATTCGACGTCATTTTCATTATTCGGCCCGAATGTGGTCATTTCAGCAAAAATCCGAATGATCATTTTGGCTCATTCATAATGAATGTGGAGATTTTTTGCCATTCGCCCCGGCGAATTTCAGTATTTTTTTTATCGAACACGCGATATTTATCGATAATTTCGTGAAAAAAGCAATTATCACTTTAACCAGCTGTTTTGTTCAATAAAAAAAATATGCACGAATTATAATTGCAAAATAATAATTCAAATGTGACCAAATGAGCCAAATGTGAGATCAACATATTTGATCAAGTCCTAACATATTTAAGGTTCTAATAAATATAGGTATAACGTTACCTGGGCAATGGTCGGTTGTTATCGGTAGACCAGCGAACATCCTCGGGCCTGGCGTTAGTCACTTCGCAGTAGATGTCAATATTGCGATCGGGATCCACCACAATTGGTATTTGGGGACGGAATGTGATCTGTGGCAATGGCAACAACACCAATTCACGCACCACATAGGCGACAGTTATGCCCCGATTGTCAAAGGCAGTGCAACGATATTGTCCCAGATTTTCCACCTGAACATATGTGATTGTCAGAGTACCGTATTCGGCGCGTGCATTCGGTAGCAAAGATTGTCCATCCACACGATCCCAGTGTGTATTGAAGTTGGGAGGCAAGCCACAGCTGATGGTTACATTTTCACCCAGACTGGTTTCAAGCTTTTGATCATCTACATCGCCATCAGCTGTAACAAGTTTAGGAAAATCATAGCCAGTCAGTATTGAGAAAGAGTACACTGATAAAAAAAGTGTTCCAAAATCAAGATTTTGGTCTCAGAACTACGATTTTTGGTCAAAAAAATACGTTGAGAACATAAAATTCTGAAATTAATAAATTTTAAAAACATTTTAAGTAAGACCAAGCTCTTATTTTAAGAATAAATGTTCTTAAAATAAAAATCAAATAATAAATTATATTAAAATTATTTTATATATTTATAATTTTTTTTTTTAATTTTGATTTTTTTTACATTTTATTCTGTTTTCGAAGTTTTATAAAAATGGTATTTTAATTTGTTACGAGTGGGGATTCGAGCCGTCGCCTACTGCTTCACAACTGAAGCGGCCTCTCTAACCAGAGCGCATTTATATGATGCGAAATAGTACCTATTTATACTTTCCTAACAATTTAAGATTTTTATTATTATATTAAGATTTTAAGATTTTTTAGATTAATAATCTTAGTTTTAGCAATTTGGTTTTACAATAATCCTATTTAAAGAACAAAATATTTAAGATGAATGTTCTTGATTTTAGAAGTTGGTCTTTTTTTTTTTTAGTGTAGTGCAGATCAAGGATTACTTACGTTCGGTGATATCACCTCGCTTGGGCTGCACATCGACGCGAATTTGTCGCTCATCTTTGCCAGCCTCATTGGTGGCCATACAGGTGTATACCTTGGCATCCGCCTGGGTCACACGGTAGATATTCAGATAGGCCGTATTGTGTCCGAATTGGCGTTCACCCCCTAAACCATGAGATGGCTCTTGGAATCCGATCCAATGCACATTTGGATTCGGATAGCCGCTGGCCATGCAAGCCACGTTAAGCTCATCGCCTTCGGTGAGGCGTATCAATGAGTTGTCCGGATCAAAGGTGATAATTGGTCGTTCAATCACACGTAGGTTTACTGTACCACTCCTCTGTCCAACTTCATTCTCGGCAATGCACTCGTAGTCACCGGCATCGGCGATTTGTATGTCGTGAATGCTGCAAAAAAAAAGAACATAAGATCAGCATCGTTATTGATTTATACACAGAGAAAAAATACCTATACTTATATTACGTGTAACTTCAAATTAACTAGAGCCCATTAAATTACTTAAAATTTATACTTATCTTAAAATCTTAATTTATGCAGTGAAATAAAAAAATAATAAATAAAATAAAAAAAAATCTATAAAACCTTTTTTTGAAATGTAAAATAAAGTTGAGGAAAGTAGCCAAGGAGTTCAAGATTTCCAATAACAGAATTTGTACACTGATAAAAAAAATGTTCTAAAATCAAGATTTTGGTCTTAGAACAATGATTTTTAGTCTAAAAAATGCGTTGAGAACATAAAATTCTTAAATTAAGAGAGCACATCTTGATTTCAAGAACATTTTAAATAAGACCAAGTTCTTATTTTAATCATAAATGTTCTTAAAATTAAAATCAAAAAATAAAAAATATATAACTATTTTTTATACTTATAGTTATATTATTTTTTTTTTTTAGTAATATGGTTTTAAAATAATCTTATTTTAAGAACAAAATATTTAAGATGAATGTTCTGGATTTTAGAAGTCGGTCTTTTTTTCAGTGTACAATCTACGAGTAGAATGAACATTTTCATATGAGAAAGCAGTTCTCAAATGGGTACTCAAATGAGAAATTTACACAGTTAAGAGCTTTCACAAAAATGGCATCGCATTGATATAGAAGCGATGAAATCAGGGCAAAATCTTCGAAAAATATAACATGGATAAATACAATTGAATTTTGTATAAAAGTTGTTCAATTGGTCTGACCCAAGACTTATTAAGTGATGTGTTATATGGTATATATTAAAGTTCATATATTTGTATATAGGATATAGGTATGATTCTGTACTTACATCAATGTGCCGCGGTTGGCTTCCTGCTGCTCGTGTCGGGGCGATAATGGGCTACCATCGACGCGGCGCCACATGACCGACGGTTCGGGAATGCCAGTACTACGGCAGTCAAGCCATCCCTCATCGCCGACTTGGTGAGCTGATCGCGTCGATATATCAATGTCCACGCTCGGAGCCTCCCGAGCTGTAAACAAGTAAATTATGGTGGTTGTACAGATTAGTATTAGGATCAGACTGTGCGGACCTGTCTTATTACCGACTCCATTCTTGTGCACTTGGCATTGCATAATCAATTCAAAAAATTTATTATCATATATAGAAATATTTAAAATAAGTTAACAATTTTACATTACCAACATTATTAGATTAATGGAAAGCATCCGGAAGAAACAAAGCAAAGAAAAGCATTTAATTCACTTATCGAGTCAATGGAATAGGCGCACATCTAACTATTCAGTTTCAGATAGGACTATATATTTTTATATTATAATATTTTTACTGAACTATCATTTTAAGTCGTACATTAAATATTTGAAACACTTAAATATTATCCAACCACAATTTCATAAAAGCTGATATTAATCAATATTTAACTAGATTAACTTACGTTCAACATCGATATTTGTCGATTTTTGATCTGAGCCATGAGCATTCTGAGCAATGCAGAGATAGCGACCGCGATTTTCAGGTTTAGCGTTGATAATACGCAACACATTGCCTGTCTGATGAACATTGGAGAGCATTTGGGACTTAACCATGATCCATTTGATGTTCGGATATGGCGATCCGCTCGATTCACAGGTGATGCTAAAGTCTCTGCCCTGAATTATTGAGTATTCATCATTGAAGTCCGCAATCATTGGTTTAATGCTGAAAAGGTTTCAAAAATGTATCAGTTGAATTTGATTTGATGTGTTTCAATCAGGGACATTTAATAATGATAACTATTTAATTTTTTTTTTTTTATGAAAAAATCAATCACCCATAGTATGGGTATTCTATACAATTTCACTATAATCTTCAAATTTATGATTTTTATTATATTACTCATGAAATAATCATTATTTTGGAGCAAAAAAATAAAACTCATAGTATTATCTTGATTAAAAAAAATAAAACTCATAGAATAATGATTATTTCTTGAATTTTAAAAAAAAAAAAAAAATAAAAATAAAATTCATGTGGGTTGGTCAAAATAACACTGAGTTTTATTTTTGATTAAAAAAATTTTTAAAAAATGTTTGATTAAAAAAAATAAAACTCAAGAAATAATCATTATTCTATGAGTTTTATTGTATTGATCAAAAGTAATCATAAGTAAAATGATAAAACTAATAGAATAATGATTATTTCTTAAGTTTTTTTTTTTTGAATCAAAACACTCCTGAGTTTTATTTTTTTGATCAAAAGTAATCATAAAAAAAATTATAAAACTCATAGAATAATGATTATTTATTGAGTTTTATTATTTTGAATCAAAACACTCCTGAGATTTATTTTCTTAATTAAAAGTAAACATAAAAAAAATTATAAAACTCATAGAATAATGATTATTTATTGAGTTTTATTATTTTGAATCAAAACACTCCTGAGATTTATTTTTTTGATCAAAAGTAATCGTAAGTAAAATAATAAAACTCATGATTATCATAATACTTATAATGATTACAGTCCCTGATTTCAATGCGATAAAGTTGCACTCACCCGTCGCCAGAGGGCGTCAGCTGGCGTTGCTCAATGTAGACGCGAGCATTTTCAGTGTAGTTGTGTCGAGTGCGCAAATCGAAGCCGACACAAGTGTAGGTGCCGGAGTCCCGAGCTGTCGCCTCACGAATTTCCAGGGTATCGCCGCTAATGTAGATGTGACGCTGCTGTTGGGGATTTAGTGGATAGCCGTCTTTACGCCATTCATATTGGAGCAGAGCACCGCTTGTAGACTGGCAGGTGAAGACGACAGTGGCTCCAGACTCGCCATTAAAGTTCTCCGGCTGAATGTAGAGTCTCTCTCGTGCCGGAGGTGGCGCATTTCCACGCACATAAATCTGCACGTATTTATCGTCGGTGTTCAAGCGATTCTGTGCCGTGCAGCGATAACGTCCCTCATCGGATTTACGTGGCGACTCGAAGATCAGGCGACCTCCATCAGTCCTAGTGTGTCCATCCGCCTGGCCATCGACGCGGGTCCAGGTTACGGTGGGAGTTGGATTACCTTCAACCTCGCAGCTAATCTCATTGGACTGATGCTCCTCAAAGGTGACCGAAGGAGGCAGATTGATAATCCTTGCAGGTGAGCGTTGCGATTGATCTGATCATTCAATCCAAGAAAAAAAAGAAATAAAGAAAGAGAGAGAGTAAATATAAATTAAGTGTCTGGAAGGAACTATGTTATCATGTCTGTGGGCAATATAGCTACCATAGCGAGCCAACATTTCTTTAGCATATCCTTGAGCCGCATTCGATTTACAGGATTTACATAGATTAGCTTAATACGTTGAATAGTGTCTAAGAGCGTTATGTACTCACCTGATATGGTTATCGATACCATATCTTCGAATTTACGAGAGGTCTGATTACTGATTGCCTGGCAGATATAGACACCGGAATCGGATATTTGCAGATTATGCAAATGCAGAATACCGCCTTCGATCTCCGCATTCTCGGGCAGACGACTTTGCTTTTTGTGCCATCTAACGAGAACCGGATCCTGAGAATGAAATACATTTAAAATATGAAATTTATTGAAAATTATTGCGTACACTTAGAAAATAAATCAAGAATTCCGTACTTAAACAGGCCATTTTTAAGTACAAACGATCTTAAAAGCTGTCTAGGTTTGGAATTTCTAAAGTTGAGAGCAATAATCTTAGTCGCTAGAGCCAGTTGAGAATTCTAAGGTTCGACAATGAAAAAGAAATATCCCGAAAAGAACTTGTTTTAAGTACGAAACGTTTTTATTTTTAACTTTCCTTAAATCTCGAAAAAAAAACTATTTAAAGTACAAAAAAATCTTAAACTCGTTTTGTACAAATAAAATTTTAAGTTTAAGATCGATTTATACTTAATTCATGATTTTTAATACACAGCAATTTTAAAATTTTAAGAACGTAACGGCATAAATTTAAGTACGGTCGTACCTAATTAAAGAATGACACTTTTTTTTTAAGTGTATGTGATTAAACTTACATTGTTCCACCTCATGCGACCGCTACATTTTAGGGAGATGGATCCTCCCACTGGCATAATGGATATCTGTGGCTTCGATATCGATACGATTATCTGACTGCGAGGATTATCGGGTGACTCGGTCGTTGGTGGATCCGTGATGCCAGATTCTGATTGATGTAAAATTTAATATTGATTAATTGTTAGTTCCAACCGTGATCAGTTGTTAATTCTCAACTCGTTACAATTGTGTTAGTGACAAGATATTCTATCGGGGATGTAGGGGGAATCATGTTTCATTCAGTTTTTGGGGAAAAAAGGGCTCTAAGAAGTACATAGGGTTTTGTTTTAGCCACCAGAGTAACACATGGGCACATAATACCACTTCTATCTAATACCTACTGACACATACAGTGACTTCATAGATTTTACCCATCTAAAAGGACTACGATAGATTAAAAATTTTGGTCAGGTCTCGAACTCAACTCAAGTGCAAGAACATGTATAACAGTTGGGTTATTTAGAGCGACAGAGAGAGCAACAAAGAGAGAGAGAGAGAGATAGGGGGAGATCGAGATCTATAGAATCATAGTTATATGGCCTAGCTCGACTATTGTACGAGTATAAATTTATACACAGAATTATCCATCTCTAAATACAAATTACATAGGCATAGCGTTGAAACACATACATATTTGTACACAGAACAAACTAATCAATAATTTATTTTCATTTACATATAAAAAAAAAACTAAGTAAACAACAACAAAAGAATTTGAAATATAGATTTCAAGAACAAGATCAGAATTGTATTGTATTGTATAAAATCGAGTGAAAGAGCCTACGACAAAGTACACGTATAACAAAGTTAGCAAAGAATGAGTGTAAGAAGGGAAAGAAAGAGTGTGGGAGAGAAAACTAAAGTTTACAGAGCCGCAAGAAGAAAGGAATTCAATTTAAAATTTTAATTATCAATTTAAATTCAAAAAAAATGCTCGAAAAATATATCATTTTTTTATTATTAATAATTACCAACTTGTTGCGGCAATGTTAACTTCTTTTTTCAAAAAGTAATTGAGTAATTAATTGAGTAATTGAAGTAATTTGAGGAGTTAGGCAAGTCTAACCCAGTATCAAAGGAACTACGATAATTTATCGTTGAGGCTACTTTGAGTTTAGAGTACAAACAGAATCGATTTTGTCTAACAGATACAGATAAATGTGTGAACATATATATAGTACATATCATCGCTTGTATGTTTTGTGTATGTGCTATGGCATTTTAGATATTTGCAGTTGGTATTTTTTTTCAGTGTACAAGTAGGTTTACAACAGCAGATTGCGGTAAGATATAGAAAGATATAATGAGCGATAGTTGTTGTTGTTGTTGTTGTTGCTTGTGACGATTGATTGTTTGTTTTAAATTTGATTGATTGTTTGATTGATTGATTGATTGATTGATTGATCGCGAACCTCGCAGTTGGCAGCCGTAGCGCAGTTTCGTAATATTTCCTATGATTCTGTTGCCCTTATATATCAGCAGGGTGTCATTGTACGATATTGTCTCGTTGGGCTTAATATCGAAATGAAAGCCATTGCAACAGAATCCCCCAATTGAATCGCATATCTTGGGCGGTTCTTCAATAATGCGAGATGTGTCTAGAAATGTGGATGGATTGGATGGTTTTTGTTGTGATGATTTCATTTTGTCGTTGGTTTTTAATGAACGTGGTTTTTTTTTATTTTGAGATATATAAATATATATTTTTTTTTTTCACAATTTTTTCCAAATAAAGTTGGATGATAACGAGGGGAGGATGTGTGAATAAGAAAACAAAGTTAAAGAAATGTTGAAAATTGTATAAAATGATGTAAAAGCTAGCTTAAATAAAATTTCAAAGAGGGTGTAAGATGGGAGAGTGTGTGAGAGAGAGAGAGAGAGAGTGAGAGAGAGAGAGAGAGAGAGAGCGGGAAAGCGGGAATCGATGCGGGAGGAATTCAGCTTAAACTGAATAACAAGGAAGGGTAAAATGTGTGTGTGTGTGTAAGTGTTGTATAGGTGTATGTGGAGTATATCTTTATAGATAGATTGAGCTATCTAACTGATGTGTAGGTAACTCTAGAGTACTCACCAACTTCCAAGCAACGATCTCCTGCGAAACGAGTCTTGCACTGACACTCGACAAATCCACTGTTGCCCAAATAACATCCCTGGGTATTCTCCAAGTGGCAGGGACAAACCTTACACTGTCCATTCGCATCACGGTAATAGAGAGGAGCACAAGTCTCACAAGAGTTGCCTATGTAACCCGCCGGACACTGACACATTTCAATATCCACGGCATTCTGTGCACCTGGTTGAGCCTGTTCAACGGCTAATTCGAGGGTAACATCACGTATGGACGACTCTTGGGTGGGTATTTTGGGTGTGGCACGTATAAGCAGATGCTCCACATTGGTCAGCACACTCATGACATCGTCACGTGTGGCAGCTGTAGTACCACCTCTATCCATCTTTTGCCATTGATCATCCTCACTTAGGGTTACACTGTACTCATCGCTACTCTCCAGTTCAGCTGGACGGGACCAGATCAGGCGTATGCCATTACCAATGATCACCACATCGTTGCCAGCTTCAGCATGGCCAAATGACTTTGTGATCAGTGTGTAATTGAGTTTGCCACCATAGGCATTAAGTTGATTGCCTTGAACATTGCCACGTAGACTCCAGTACTTGGGACTGTACGATACATACGAATAGGTGTACATATTGTTTGGTATATCCGGTTTTAGATTCTCCCTATCCATCTCCTGGCCATCCTCATCAGTAATCAGTGCCTTATTACTAATAAAGTCAACAGGTGTCAGTTCGCGATAAAGCGTTGCCGACTGACATTGTGTGGCACGTCCAGAGCAGAAGCACTCCTTGCAACCGTCCATATGATTGTAGGACAGCCCGAAGGTACCAGCGCGGCATTGATCACAACGGCTTCCAATCACATTCGGCTTGCAATGACAAACACCTTCAGTGCAGCTAATTGTGCCATCTCTATTGCAATACTGACATTGCTGGTTCAGATCGTAGATCGGTCCGGGCTGTGGCTCTGGTGGTTGTGGTCCATTGTTATCCGGCTGACAGTCATTGGGACTACCTCCAGTGGCATCACCCACGTAACCAGGTGCACATCGTTCGCAGTTGTCACCTTCGGTGTTGTGGGCACAGTTCTGTAATTGCATAAATGTGAAAATTTATTATAATTCCTTTGCCTTTCAACACTTTCTAAGAATCTAATTGATATAAACACTAGAGTGGGTCAATTTAAATGGAGTAAAAAAATTGCACAAAGCGGCTATGAAACTCGTAATCTGCGATGAATTCTAAGAAAAAATTGCCCAAGAAATCATGGATCTAAAATCAATATCGAGCTTCCATCCCCTTGACATTTTTTCAAAAACTTTGATCTCTCATAACTTAATCAAAAATAAACCAATTTTCAATTGGAATGTCATTTTGGGCTTGATTTGGCCTCCAAATTGATTCTGCATTTAAATTTTTAACATCTAGAAAATTCGATATTTTTTTGATACTAAGCCAATTTTCCATAATTACCCCTTGACATTTTTTTAAAAACTTTAATCTCTTATAACAACATCAAAAATTATCGGATTTTCAAGTGGAATGTCATTTTGAATGCGACGATCTAAGTCCTGGTCTTAAAGCCTATTTCCACGACAGCACATTTGCCTCATTCGACGCCATTTTCATCATTCGTCCCGAATGTGGACTTCATTTCAGTACAAAATCCGAATGATCATTTTGGCTCATTCATAATGAATGTGCAGATTTTTTGTCATTCGTCAAAAGTTAGCCACATTCAAATGTGAGCGAATGTGACAAATGTGAGTGGTCGTGAAAATAGGCTATTAGGATATGCTCGAGAGAAGACTCCCCCTATTTTTTTGTAAGACATAAAATTGTTGCAATTTTAGGAGACTTGCTTACCAGACACTTTTCAGTTTCCTCATCACATTGGGTTGAGTGACCATTGCATTCGCAGGGTTCGCATAGGCCGAGACCAATTCCAGCCTCAGGTGTACGCTTGTAGCCAGGTGCACAGCGCTCGCAGGAGAGTCCAATGTAGCCCTGTGGACAGCGGCATTCCTCGACTTCGACGGCCCGGTTAGTGCCCAGATTTGTGGCAGTGGCAATATCCATGACGACCTGTTTGAGAGCACCCTCCTTGGTGCTGGTGGTATAGGTGGCCTTGATGTAAATGGCATCGACTTGGCTGAGAGCCATCATCAGTTGGAAGCGATTGGCCATCTGTCCATCGAATCGTTGCCAGGCGCTCTCAATGATCGGTATGGCATAGTTGATCGATTGACTGGGACTAACAGGGGACTTTCTATAATGTATGAGTGTGACATCCTCACCGCCCTTAATGACAACATCGGGTGCACTATTCCGGGACATTTGACCGCCAGGCAGTGGACTATAGCTAATCGTATAGTTAAGACGACCGCCATAGGCAGTCAACTTATTACCCAAAAAGGCAGCGGGCAGACTCCAGTACAGGGTATCCACATTGTTATTCGAGTCCTGATTGAAGGTAATCTCATTGGACATCATCTGGAAGGGTACGGCCTGTGGATCGCTATTATCAAAGTTATTGCGCACCAGCTGGAAGTTCTGAGGAGTACGCGATTGTCCAAAGCTGCTGATAATCTGCTTGCGATACCAGGAGGAGCTGGTACAGTCCACATTAAGGACGCTGCAGAAGCACTTCAAGCAACCGGTGTCCGTAAAGAAGTTCAGATGGAAGCTCTTGGGTGCACAGGTATCACAACGTTCTCCCAGCACCTCAGACTTGCACTGACAGCTGCCATCACTTAGTTGATTGTAGGTGCCTTCGGCGTTGCACGTGGAGTCGGGTGTACGGTGGCAGCTGCCACCTGGAGCAAGTGGATTACCCTGATAGCCGGCGGCACAGGACTCGCAACGTTTGCCCACATAACCTTCATAGCAGCTGCAAATGACATCACCATCGGGACTCTTCTCGCAGCCACTGGCAAAGTTATTGCTGCCACTCTGTGGACAAGGACACTCCCGGCAAGGCTCGCCATGACGTGGATCACCATAGGTGCCCGGTGGACAGGGCTCGGGCTCGAAGGGCACACAGTGACCCAACCAAGGACCGCCCGGTTGACGCACAAATCCAGGAGCACATGTCTCACAAGAGTCACCCACATAGCCAGGTGGACAGTTACATTTCTCCACCAAGGAGGCGCTGCCTAATCCTTGATCAGAAGTGCCAGCCGAGTCCATGGCAATGTTGACAATCTCCACTTCACGTGCCACAGCATCAATGTAACCCAAACGTATCAATATGTGATCCACATTGGCCAGAATCATCATGATCTCCTCCCGGGTGGCCATGCGACCATCCGGTTTCTGCCACTTGCCGGGCAGGAATGGCACCATCACCTTATTGGACAGATTGGACTGGGTGTGGGTGCGATAGGTCAGTGTCTTGCCGTTGCCTCTCAGTATGACATCCGGTCCGGAAATAGGACGACCGCTGCCCACATAGCTAACTTCGTACTTGAGTGAACCACCATAGGATTTGAGCTGATTACCCATATAGTCACTAGGCAGAGCCAAATACGGAGTCTCCCGGCTATTGTACTGTACATCAGAGGCACGGAACTGTACACCATGCTGCATGTTGAGCAGATTATGTCCAGGCGACTCTTTGATCTCGATCTCTTGATATGGACTCAACTCCACGCTGACCACACGATGTGCCTGAATCGGGGGCTGTATGGCATAGGTGAAGAGATTGGCGCTCTCACAGGAGTTGGCCACACTGAAACAGAAGCACTTGATGCATTCCTCCTTGGAGCGTGCCAGCATATTGAAGAATCCGGCGGAGCAGTATTGATTGCGATCGGGAGTGACCTTCACAATGGTATCGGGTACTACGAAGTGTGTGCCGCGTGTGTTGATGATCTCGCAGGAATAAGCGCCACTCTCCTCGGGCTGCATATTGGGACAGTAGAGATCACCACGACCTCCATTGCTCTTGGACGTACACTTGTCGGGCACATGACCCCAATTCAGACGCCAGACAATCGTGGGCACAGGTACACCTGTTGCCGTACAGGCCAGATTCAGAGCCTGACCCTGTAGGAGCGACTGCATCGGCGGTGGTGGACGCACGGGTACGGGTTTCACTGTAATCGGCAGATAAGTGTTAACCAGTGACCGTAATCGTTATTATTATTCATAAATTTTTGATGTTTTTTTTTTCAAGAATAATCATTAGTTTTGAGTAATTTAATAAAGCTTACACCATAATCATTATTTATGATAAAAAAAAAATAATAATCAAAAATAATAATTATGTTTGATTAAAAAAAAAATTTAAATCAAAAATAATCATTATTATTGATAAAAAAAAAATAAAAATTATGGTCAAAAATGATTTAAATTTTTTCGCTAAAACAAAAATCAAAAATAGTACTGGGGTTTAGCTTTGTGATTCCTTTATAAGAATATGCAATAATATTGGTGAAAAGTCGAACACAGAATCCGTAAATTAATGTTGAGTTTTTTTGGAGCGAAAAAAATTAAAATCATTTTGATCATTTTTGATTTTTTTTATTATTGATCACTAATAATGAGTATTCTTGATTTTTATTTTTTTCAATCAAAAATAATGATTATTTTTGATTTAAATTTTTCCCGATCAAAAATAATAATTGTTTTGGATTCTTATTTTTTTTCATAATCCGAAAATAATCATTATTTTTGATTATAATTTTTTTTTTATCAAAATAATATTTATTTTTGATTTTTAATTTTTTTTTATCAAAAATAATGATCATGGTTTAAATTTTATTATATATATTACTCAAAAATAATGATTATGATTGAAAAAAAAAACCTAAAAAATCAATATTTTAAAAATCATGGCGGAAATACATAGATTTGAAAATTATAATGATTTTGGTGTAAATAACTTTTTTCTAGGACAATTATAAGTTGGTGATTTTTTATTAAAAAAAAATAATAATCACTATCCCTGTTTTTAACAAATTGCATGGAATTCAATGAGAAGGATACTTACTGCAACCGAACTCATCGCTGCCATCGCGACAATCGTTGAGATTATCGCACTGGAAGCTCTTTGGAATGCAATGTCCACTGGCGCATTGGAACTCATTGTAACGACAGGGGGCGTTACTTGGTTCGGGATCACAGGATTCCTCATCGGAGTTGTCACCACAATCGTTCTCACCATCACAGCGCCAAGTTCTCTCCACACACTTTGAGTTGCTGCAAAGGAACTGGTTCGGCTGACATCTGCGTCCTTGACTGCAGCTATGCTCATCGGATTGATCCGAGCAGTGGGGTATACCATCGCAAATGTTGGACTTGTCAATGCATTCACCATTCATGCAAGTGGCTTGATACTCGCTACAAGCTGTCGGTGAGCGATCGTGATCAACATCGTTAACTGCGAAATAACACAAAACGAACCAGGAGATTAGCAACTATAGGATATTTGACTTCAACCTTTCGAACGTCTTACCCAATTTAGAAGCCAGAAGCGGCATTAGGAATAAGAGACAGTTAACAGTATATTAGCTAAAGATCTAATAGTCTATTTCCACGACAGCACATTTGGCTCATTCGACGCCATTTTCATCATTCGGCCAGAATGTGGACATTATTTCAGTACAAAATTTGAACGATCATTTTGGCTCATTCGTAATGAATGTGCAGATTTTTTGACATTCGCCCCGACGAATTTCAGTATTTTTTTTTATCGAACACGCGATGTTTATCGGTAATTTCAATAAAAAAATTTGTTCGTAGAAACATTCAAATGTGACCAAATGAGCCAAATGTGAGTAGTCGTGGAATAACACATTCAACCATCTTCATTTTTATTCATTTCCTACCTAAACCAAAGAACTCGAGATCAATATGTGGCACCGTGCCATATTTAATGCGATTCGATTTGGGCTCCTCATACTTGTGCTCACCCCAAGCTGCAGCATGATTTGAAGTAAAGATTATTGTAACCCAATATAAACCATTTTCTTCTTAATATAAAACTTATATAAGCGTTCTATACTTACATCGTTCGACAGTCAGATGTACGGTGACTTGTTGGCCCGGAACATAGTTGGCATATCCCACGGCTTCGCAAATATAAGTTCCGGAGTCCTCCACCTAAATAAGAAAAGTACATAAATAAATTAAATTTAGTTAGATTATATAATAATTGGATACTTACGCGAATGTTGGGAATTTCCAGGCGTCCATTCTTATCTGTAAAGCCCACAGGCAATGGACGGCCGCCGGGACGTGACCATCTGACCTTTGCACGTCCTGGTCCCTCGTCACGACAACGGAAGATGACCTCGCGACCTGCATATCAGAGAAAACATTAGCCGACGCTCATATAAGGAACTCATATTCGGGATAGCATAGCGAGCAAATAACTGGAGGGATCAATACAAACTCTGTGAGGGTTTTTTTGTGGATTGTGAATTGGTTTTTCCAGCAGTATTTTTTTTGGGTTTGGTGTGAAATTTACTGTGTATTTTGAACTAATAGCGAGCTTTCTAACAGATTAAGTGCTGACAACGATAATTTCAATATAGAGTACACTATTTACGTCGTGGTGAGCCAATTGATGTAGTGCAGTGTAGCTGTCTTTTGATCTTTTGTTTATTTATATAGTGTGTATGGTGTAGTTAGGCCAACTTACCCTCCCTAATATATCCTGCAGGTATTTTTATTTATAGGTTATAGCATTTGTTTGGGTTAAGCATTTAAAGTAATGGTAGAGCATTATGTAGAGTAGAATAGACATAAACATAAAGTAAAAGTAGTAAAAAAAAAACAATTCTTCGAATCAAATCGAAGCTCTTCAAATGTCTTGCAAGAGCATGGACTGATCTAGATCCAAATTAATGAGCTAGACATATCGTTGGTAAAATATTTTATACACAGAAAAAAAATCCATTCTTAAAATCAAGTTTTTTAAGCTATAATAACAATATTAAAAAATCAAAATTATAAAAGTCAAATAAATCTAAAATATTAGATTTAACTAAAAAAAAATATTTCAGAGCCCCAAAAATATAAGTTTTTATGAGAAAAATCGGACTTGATTTAAGTATTTTCATACTTGATTTATAAGAATCCAGGATTACCATACTTCTGACACCGCTGGGATTATTTTAAGCCCGGAATCCCGGATTTTTTTTTTCTGTGTATTCTCTTTAATTTGCAAAACATTCTCTCTGCTACAATTGTAGTTTTGAAATGTAGTTTTAAATAGTTTCAACAGTTTACTTACTTTCTTTAATGATCTGACTGTTTGGATAGGTTTTCAGGTTCAATTGGTTGCGTCCAGTTGAAGGAGTATCTTGAACTGTGAATAAGAATTATAAACTTAGTGTTAGCTTTATGTTTTTTAATAAATTTAATTATACAATTATGATTATTGCTTAACATAAGTCTATATGTATTAACCATCCCGATTAGTAGCTACTGAGGTTGATTAGTTAAGATTGCTTCTTGGTGATTGTGGTGGTTGTTGGTGGTTGTATTGGTTGTGGTGGTGAAGCACTTGATTGTAGTGGTTTGTGTTCTGGCACCATACGGATCTTTGGCTGGGACATCTGGGAACTTACTATCGATCTCATTGGTGATGGGACCACAGTCCAGCTCATCGCTGGCATCATACGGACAATCGACCATGCCATTGCAACGCAATCCGAGTTGAATGCATGGTCCATTCTCACAGCGGAATGTCGTTGAGGGGCAGATGATGCGCAGTGGTACTAACGGTGTTGTTGGATTTGTTGTTGTTGGTATTGTTGTTGTCGTTGTCGTTGTGGTTGTTGTTGTTGACATGCTTGAGGTTCGCCCGCCAGCATTATGTGAATGACCTTATGCCAATATTGAATAGCGATTGTGATTGTGATTGTATTGTATGATGATGATGATGATGATGTTAATGAATGATTACAGCCAAAGAAATTTAAGGAACCAAACCTACTTTTTTGGATAAATTTAGGGCCCCAAACGACGAAAAACATTTCTTTTATGGTAAGATTTTTTTTTAGAATTTTCAAAAAATCTGCCATTATTTTATTACTTTTTTTCAGAGGTGCGCTCACATTTCTCATCATTACTCGAAAATGCCAAAACCGATTTTAAAAAGCTTTACTTTTCCTAAAAGCTAACTTTTCCTTGAATTTTAAAGTAAAAAAACTAAGAAAATGCTTAAAAAAAATATCATTTTTTTAATTCAAGAATTGTTATCTCTTAAACTACTGGTTCAAATATTAAACTTTGTATAAATAAATTATAGACATTATCTTTCAGAAAAAGTTAGGATTTTTAAAATCGGTTTTGGCATTCTCCAGTAATGATGACAAATGAAAAAAAGTATTAAAATAAGCCAAATTTTAAAGAATTCTAAAAAAAATCTCACCTGCAGCACTATTTTTGCCATTTAAGTAGGCAACACTATTTTTGCCCATATAAGTAGTCAACACTATTTTTTTGCCCACATAAGTAGGCAACACTTTTTTGCCCATATAAGTAGGCAACACTATTTTTGCCCACATAAGTAGGCAACACTATTTTTGTCCACATAAGTAGGCAACACTATTTTTTGCCCATATAAGTAGGCAACACTTTTTGCCCATTTAAGTAGGCAACACTATTTTTCGCAATGTTTTTCGTTGTTTGTGGCCTCATAACTATCAAAGAAAAAAGTGGGTTTGGTTCTTGTAATAGCCAAAAAGTTCAAATTTGTTGCCTAGTGTTATCGCACTTTAGCACGATAAACATTGTGTCTGTTGCTTGTTGCTTGGTTGCCCCATGATCCATCAGATGGTCTACTTACCACAATTTTGCTCATCTGAGCTGTCTTGGCAGTCCGTCTGTCCATTACAACGCACGGCGGAACTGACACACTGACCGTTCCGGCAACGGAACTGGTTCGATTGACATTGCGTCTGACAATCGGCCTCATCGGAACCATCGATACACTCGGCATAGCCATTGCAGTAGGCATCTTGGGAGACACAGTCACCATTGCGACAACGGAACTGATCCTGAGCGCAGCCTAAACAAGGAATAAAAAAGTTATCGATTAATAACTTAGTTACTACTAACGGATTTGCTACGTCGTTACTGGGGGAAATTCAAAGTATAGAAATATACATTTATATATATAGAACAAGCTTTTTTTGTTATTTAATCATAAGAACCAAAGTATTTCAACAGTGCATACACATGTGTAACTTGGGTAGGTTTTTGTTTTTTTTTTGTTTTCTCATGGGAATCAGAATAACATGCATTCGACTTAAGTAAAAACTTAAGATTATCATAATATTAAAATATATTATTACTAAAATATAGTACAAAACGAAATCTTTTTATAACTAAACTACTAGCTAATCAAGTCGCATTTTCACATAGAAGGTTATGTGAAAATGAGAAAATGTGGATACTCAATTAAATAAAAGTTATTAAAGTTTATTAACCAATACAGTTCTGTTCATCAGAAAAGTCTTTGCAGTCGTAGAAGCCATCGCAGTGCTGTGTTGAGTTAATGCAAAACTGTCGATCGTAACAGAAAAACTCATTATCCTTGCATTGGGTACCTGTATCATCATTATTATAATAAATATATATTTTGTGCAGTTTGCAAGAGAATTTGACAAAATAGAATTACACAAGAAACAAGAAATAAGCAAAAGAAAGATATTTGTGAGATAGATACTAAATATATATAGATAGAGATACAAAAGCTCATTGCATTTATAGACTGATCAGATTACGGTGAATGTGAACAGCAGTGAAATAGATAGATATATAGATAGATAGAAGAAGCAGCAAATCAAAAATAAACTAGCAACTTAAATTCTACAACCACACAAAACTTAAGGTGCTGGTGCCTGATTTATTTCATCAATTAAAACAATTAATTAAAGCTATAAATTTTTAAAGACAATAAATACTGTGCAGTGACCCCAAAATAGTAAATAAAAAAATATCTGAAAAATAGCATCTCAAGGATCTGCCTTTACTTATAATTAAATAAATAATTCAGTATGGAAAATATATTTGCTAACTAAACTCATAGTAGATCAAAGAGTTGACCAACTTCAAACTGTCATAGCTTGATTAAAACTGATTTTCAAGCGGAATGTCGTTTTGATCATGATTTGGCCTCTTAATTTATTCTGCATTCAATTTTTTTTCATTTAGAAAATTTAATTATTTTTGACCAAAATTCGATTTTGATGCTAAGGGGGGACCCTTGGAAATTTCGAAAATTCAAAATTTTAAATTTCAAGTTTTCACTTTTAATCAATTCCTTATATCGTAATTAGCATAAAACAACACTTTAAATTTGATTCTGAGACCTTTCATTTTTTTGTAAAAAATCATGTGAAATTAAACAAAAATTTGGACTTGTAAAGTTGCTAGGTCAGAGGCTTGAGCAACTTTAAACTGTCATAACTTTGCCAAAACCCAACCGATTTTAGAGCGGAACGTCATTTTGATCATGGTTTGACCTCTAAATTCATTCTGTATTTAAATTTTATCCATTTAAAAAATGTATTAATTTTCGACCAAAATTCGATTTTGATGGTTCCTTGCTACAAATTTTTTTTGCGATGGTTTTGAATCAAAGATGTTGTATGTGTTGAATTTCGCAAGGATTATAGCTGTATTCTGACTTTTCAGAGATTTAAAATAATTTTCTCTGAACTTTCAGTTAGTTTATCCACTGGATCACCTCATGTTTGTGTGTGTGAGTGTACCCCGTCAAAAGAAATGAGAGTGAATGAGAGTTTTGTGTATTGAGTGGAAAAAAACTTAATGCAAACTTACAGTTAGCCTCATCGGAGTTGTCTTCGCAATGACGTTGGCCATCGCAACGTTCGTTTTCCGTATAGCACCTGCCACTAGGACAGGTGTGCTCTGGACAGGGCAGCGGTGGATATAATGGATGACGTGTGGATTGTACTGAACAATCACGTTCATCGCTACGATCAGTGCAATCATAGTGACCATCGCATTTTTTCGAACGATTCAAGCATAAATTATCGCAGAAGAATTCATCCCAGCGGCAATCTTCGGCATTTTGGCGAGTTGTGGCTATGAGGTGAAGGCATCGGCGAAATGGCGAATTGGCATGCGATATATATATGCATGTAGATGTGGATGAGTTATCGTTATCGATGGTGATGGTATTTATCGAGTATGTATAACAAGAGAAAGACAGACAAGAGAATGAAATGAGCAACAGCTTCTTATACTAGGGTTCAAGTTTCATTTAAAAATAAGTCAATTTTTGTATAGATTAATAAATACATTACAAACCTGTGGCATAAAAAACCCCCTTAATATATATAATATATATTCCCAATATGTGATCATCTGACTTACAACTAATTATAGTAAATATATTTGTTAAGATACAAGAGGGGATAGTTGGTAATTTTTATGTTGGGAACTGTTTTGAGTTGGATTGGATTGGATTAGGGAATTGGGAATTGGGAATTATGGACTGAGACCTTATGAATTCAATCGAGTGTCGTTTACCCTGTCCCTTGCAACTGTCGGCCCATTCATCCGAACCATCCTGACAATCGTTGTGGTTGTCACACAAAAATTTGAAATTAATGCATTCATAGTTCTCGCATTGCCATTCATCATCCGATTGACACCAATTGTCACTTATTATATTTCTATGTATGTTGTTGCCATCTGATGTACATGTGTGTTGGTTTGTGTGTGTATGTGTGTGTGTTTGGCGCATTTTATTATGATGTAAGAGAAAATAAAACACCAACAAAAAATATATAAAAAAATGTAACAACAACAAATGGATGAGCATACAATAAAATGAAGAGCAAGTTGTGTGTGCAAGACAGAAAGGCAAGAGAAACGGACGAAAAGAAAGAGACAGCATGTAAAAGCGAACAGAAAGAGAGGGAGAGAGTGTGACAGAATAATTGTGTGGGTAAGAGATAGAGAGAGCAGAAGAGCGAGCAAAAGTCAATGAGAGCAATAACAGAGCTATGTTACTGCCTATCGATATTTATCGAGAAAACTAGCAAAAATCTGTGTGCATAGGAATATTTATATAGTATTGATCATGTTTAAAATTGTGTTAGAGACTGTGACAGAATGATTGTGTACGTAAGAGATAGAGAGAGGGAGAGAGAGAGAGCAGAAGAGCGAGCAAAAGTCAATGAGAGCAATAACAGTGCTATGCTACTGCCTATCGATATTTATCGAGAAAAACTAGCGAAATATCTGTGTGCATAGGAATATTTATATAGTATTTTGATCATGTTCAAAAAATGTGTTACCCTGACAATCGCGTTCGTCGCTGCCATCGTCACAATCGGTATTTCCATCGCATCGTATCGAACCATCGACGCATTCGCCATTACAGGCGATTTGATATGACGGACAGGGAACAACTTCAATATGCAATATACGTTAAACAATATGCAATGAAATAATGAATAAAATATCATATGATTCAAATTATAAATAGCTCAAATTTGGAGTCAAACTACAGTAAGTACGACAACTTCTACATTAAGTACAAAAAAGCCAAACTACTAATTTCATTTCGATTAAATTATGCTACCCAAAAAAGCAAAGCTTCGCTTGATAAACTACGGGTGCGATAATAGTGCTGGGTGTCAGACGGGAAATATGGTATGATTTGTTATGATAGAATTGAGAGTAGGGGTTGAGGGGGGAAGAGGGAGGCTTACCACAGTTGCGCTCATCGCTGCCATCGGTACAGTCCACGATGCCATTACATTGCAGCTTTGATGCAATGCAATCGCCCGTGTTGCAGCTGCCAATATCGATATCGATAGCGATAGCGATAGGTGTAGAGTTGAACGTTTTGCGTCGATAATGAAGATGATGATGATGTGATCATGTGATGATTGTTGTTGTTGTTGTTGTGTGTGAGTGTTGTATGTGTTTGGAAGTGTTGTTGGGGAGTACATACGAAAAAAAAATATATAATAATATATAATTGAACTGCTATCGCTGAACTATAAACCGTTGATCGAGTCTTACAGATAGGCATCATCGCGACAAAATGTACAGTTACGCTCATCGTTGCCATCGTTGCAGTTGACAATACCGTTACACAGCTGATCGCGCGTTATACAATAGTCGTCGCATTCGAACTCATGCTCAAGGCAATGATCTGCAAATGTTCATGATGATGGAGGATATGTTGAGTGAGTGAGTAAGTGAGTGAGTGAGTGAGTGAGTTTGTAAGTGAGTGAGTTTGTGAGTGAGTTTGTGAGTGAGAGAGTCGTATAGGTTGTTAGGGATAAGAGTTAACTCTTTGAATAACTTTTTAGTCTCACTATTTTGAGTGTGTTCGTGTGTGTGTATGCGTGTGTTGTATTTGTGTGTTTACCTGTAAAGGGAGGACAATCGAGCTCATCGGTTTCATCTTGACAATCCGTAAAGCCATCGCATTTCTTCTCTAACGGTATACACTGGCCAAAGTCACACTCAAAATAATACAGATCGCACTCATTCAATGGATCGTTGCTGTTGTTGTTGGGGTCATTGTCTGGGTCAGTGTCTAGATGTTGTTTCAGTATCATGTATTATGTTAAGAGATGTTTTTTTTTGGTTATGCAAAGATGAAAAGATAAAATAAATGCTAATTAAGATATTGTATCTTTTTGGGGGGAACTCAAAAACTGTTAGCCTCTATATATAGTTGTATCTACGTGTAAGTTATGCATGTGTTTGTATTCAAAATTTCATGTAAACATAAGCTACCATAACTGAGATCTTCGTAGTTGAACAGACAGTTATATTCGTCGGCGCCGTCGGCGCAGTCGGTGATGCCGTTACAGCGTTTGTAGCCGGATATGCAACTTCCGTCCCCGCATTGATATTGAAAGGACATGCACTCGACGATCGGTCGGCTGAGATTGAACTTGGCATGGAAATCTGGACGGGATGTTTTTGTGATGTTGTTTTTTTTATGATCGAGTGATGATGTTTGATGTTGTTGTTGTTGGTGTGATGTGTTGCAGTTGTTGTATCAAAATACAATCAGGATATTCAGCATAAAGGTCACACAGAGAGAATATGGAAGAGAGCGAGCGGGCGAGCGAGCGAGAGAGAGACAGAGAGACGACGATATACAATACAGTTGAGAGATGCGCGGATGTACAGAGCGTGGAAAAAAGAAGAAGAGAGTACAGTTAGCGGCATGAAAATTATAATTCTACTCATTTGCAATTTGTGCGGCAGGTTAACAGGTTAACAGGTGGGCAGAACGAAGGATTATTGGGAATTTTTGGTAGTGTGCAAAAATATAGCAAAATAAGCAATAAATATATATGAATATACATATGTACATATTAAGTTGTTAATCAATATTAAATATGTATGTATATGGGCAATACTAATGAATAAAAATACTAAAAATATACTGTTTTAAATATGAAAATTCAAAGTTTTACGAATGAAACAGTCGTTTGGCTTGACTACTAATATCAATACTTCTTATAATAAAAAAGTCCTTAACCGATGGTAGGTCTAAGATTAAGTATTTATTTAAATGAAATGTATTTCTAGAAAATACTAAGACAACATAAAGTATCAGATTGTATACAATAATGTTGTATGTAAAGTAATATTTTTCCGATATTATAAACATAGTTAGTGAGGTTTTTAGTAAATGAAATAAATTGTAGAATATATTTAATACTGAAACAAAGTAATTAAAAATCTGATCTATTACGAGGAATACTACGTATAAAAGGTGTTATTGAGTGAAGATTGTTGCTTTAAATGTGAGTCTGCTAATGAAAACGCATGCATGAGTAACGCATGAATTGGTAAGGGGCGAAATCATTGAGTGATTGATAGATCTGATTGATAATAAGGAATACTTACGGCATGTGCTCTCATCGCTGCCATCACGGCACTGAGATTTGCCATCGCAGACTTGAGTTTTGGGTATGCAACCGCCGCCGCGTAGACATTTGTACTGTGTGTGTGGCACAATGTGAAAAAGGTTGCATAGGTTGTGTGTATGTGTGTGTGTGTGTGTGTGTGTGTGTGTGTGAGGAGGCATGTGAGAACTCACCTTATCGCCGCTGCAGTTGCACAACAAATAATCCTCATCCTCCTGCTGGCCACAGTCGGCAATGCCATCACAAACGCTCTCTATCGGAATGCAATCGCGATTGTGGCACGCGAATTCAATGTTTTCGAGGCAATTGCTAGCCAAAGGTGGCAAGGATGGCAACGATGGCAGGTGTGGCAACGATGGCAATGATGACAGTGTTGGTAATGACGGTAATGATGATGATGACGATGATGTGCTGGCTAAATGGTGTTGTATGGTGTGGTTTTTCATTTTCATTTTGATTTTCGTTTTTCGTTTTTCATTTTGATTTTGTTTGTTTTTTGTGTGTGATGTGTGTGTGTTGGTGGGCGGTGATGTTTGTCAGACAACAAGGCATATTTATAATAATTCGATGCGAGCACGTGAATAAAAATACACAAAGTAAAAACATAAAAAGAAAAAAGAGAGAGATAGTGAGCAAATGACGGAGAGAGAGAGAGTGTGTGTGTGTGTTTGTGTATCAGTTTGTGTGTGCGGCAACAATTAAATTTTAAAAAAATTATATAATAACGTAACATTAAATGCTAAATTAAACGTTTAACTTTATAACTAGATAAATGTGTGTATGTGACTTAAGTAAATTTCAATGTTCAATGCTAAAGTCACAAACATGGCATGCACTTTGATCTTGTCCCTCCCTCTAGAATATATATATATATATATATATATATATATATATGTAGTACCAATAGTAATAGTTATACACCCAGCACCCGAAAGTATGCAACACATTTGGACGCATCGCAATGTGCCGCATGTGACACAAAGTTGACAAAAATACACAAAGTAACCTACTCGCTGCACCTCCAGTGGTTGTTATTGGAATTGGGTTAGTTGTAAGTCGTGTTGTTGTTGTTGTTCTGGCGGTTGTTGTTGCTGCCTTTGGCGGTGGCGCCTCCGTTGTGCGACGCTCCAAAGAAGCGGGCGCCACGGTGGCCCACGGATACGACGGTGCCCGAGTTGCGGGCAACGTTACCGTTGCCGGAGGACGACGGGGCGGAGTCGGGGGTCGTCGTGTCGTCCTTGGGGGCTGATAACGTTCGCAGCCGTCCTCGTCACTCATATCGTTGCAGTGATGGAAGCCATCGCAACGCAGATGGAGGGGAATACAGACATTGCTCGAACGGCACTTGAATTGATTGGAAGTGCACGGATTTTGTGGACTCGACTTTTCATAGTGATCGTTTGGCAAATAGGGATGATACTCCAATGCATCCTGTTCGTGCATTCCATCGATATCGATATTATTGTTCCTCACGTTATCGTTATCGTTGCCGTGCCCTGTTCTCGGTAGTGGACGACGGCGTTGTGAATGATCGGCATAGTTTCGTATAATGCCGTCTTCATCGACGGTATCGAGATCGTTGATAGTGTCCAGGTCTGTTAGCCGCATGCGATGTTTGTTGGTTGATTGTTAGCGGGATTTGGGATCACCACATGCAAACCGATGACGTTTAACATTTATCGATTATCGTTTATCGATTATCGAATATCGTTTATCGATTACGGGATTTGTGGGAAGGGAATAGGAAATTTGTTGTAAGTGTTGCATGCAAATTTTGTAGTTGGGCCAATTCATGTGACGTTGTTGTTCCGGTTGTTGTAGTTGCGTGCAATTAATCGATTAGTTTGTTGGACACATTCGATAACCACAACCACAAACGTTCAATTTTGTTCACATATTTTTTTTTTTTTTAATTTTTTCGGGGGTTTTCAGGACGTATTGAAAAGAAGAGAAATAAAATTGGAATTTGTTAACAAAAAAATAAAAATCTTTTCAAGATGACACGCATAAGAGCTACCACACAGAGGCGTAAGCAATCGATAATTCATCGAAGTAGGAAGCAACATACAAAGTATGACAGAGAAGAAGACAGGAGACAGGGAGAATGTGAAAAAGATAGGGAGAGGGAAAAGAGAGATTCACTGTAAATATAATCAGTCACCAGAGAGATTTAATTACCAGAACAGATACCAGCAGCAGAAAGCAATACACAAACTTAATGCGAATGGGTAATATACAAGTACAGAGAGAGAGAGAGAGAGACAGACAGTTATCGATAAGGATTGCGGCAAGCACTTACCGCAGCTTTGCTCGTCTGTGTAATCGGTACAATCGTAGATATTATCGCACACCTGACGCATCGGTATGCACTCACCGTTTCCACAGCGGAACTCATTGAACCGACACTGATCGGCATCGTAGCCACCTGATGTTTGATTGTATTCATGTTGTTAAATATGTGTACGAGTAAGAGTATGTGTGTGTGTTATCGATTGTCAGGAATGATAGTGGTGGGAGTTGGGTTAGTTATGTATTTATGGACTGAGGGGGAGTTGAGGGAAGTCAGACCAATGTTCTGACAGCTACACGGCTTGAATCGAATAAAAATCGATAACCAACGGAAAGTGCGAAACAGTGTTGTGCACCGCATTACTTACCTGTCAGTGTACACACAGGCACACTCACAGACACTGAGTAAATATAACTCTTGCACTCTGACACATACATATGTAAATACATATGTACCATATCGCACACTCACCATCGCAATAACGTTCATCGGATATATCCTCGGGACAATCGATGTTGCCATTGCAGAGTAATTCCTTGGCAATGCAAGTGCCGTCATCACACTGCCATTTGTCGTACAGACAGGCTGCATGTTCAATGCAATATTAAACAGAGAGAACAATAGTCACAGAGAGTGAGTGAGTGAGTGAGCGAAAGAGAGAGAGAAAGAGAGGGGTAAGGAGGGAGAACGTAACGTACGGCAACCCTCCTCGTCGGAACGATCGTGCGGACAATCGGCTCGTCCATCGCAACGATGTACAATCGAAATGCAGCTTAGATCGCGACAGGTGAATTTGCCCTTGGGGCACGTGTAGCGAAGTCTGGGCACAACTGTACCATTTAAAGCAGCATGAATTTAAACAGAGAGAGAGAGAGAGAGCGTTAGTACATGAGAGAATGAGCAATGATTGATTGCTTGATTGACTGATTGCTAATCTATACGCTGGACTAATACAAAAACTATATACTATTTCTCAATTTCATTCACTTCTTTTTGATTGACTGATTGATTGATTGATCATACTTTAAAATTACTTCTATACTGTCTATATTTTTTGATTGCCTTATATTTATTGAAAAGAATGTGTTTTTGTTTCAATTAAATGCTGATTGAAGTGTGATGAACATTTTATAAAATTGAACTTTTGAGTGATTGATTGCTCATGTAAGTGATCAATTCAAGATTAGAAAGAATGAAACTAGGGAACAATTTATATAGATTGGTTGCTGATCTTTTGAAATTGATGGATTGGTTGAAGTGTGATTGAACATTTTATGGAATTGATCTATTGATTGATTGATTGCTCATGTTTGTGATCACTTCTAGATAAGAACGAATGAAACTAGAGAACCGTTTATATTGATTGGTTTGCTGATCTATTAAAATTGATGAATTGGTTGACTGATCTCTACACTTTCAGTTAACTGACATGCATTTACTTTGATTGATTGAAGTCCCGCATCTGATTGAGGATGAAACAAATGTGATTTCTGTTAGTCCAGCATTAGAAACGTTTCTATGCAATATTATCGAATGATTGATCGAATGATTGATTGATTGATTGATTGAGTGATTGATTGATTGATGTTACTCAATTTGTTTTGTTTTAGTCCAGCATAAGTTTCAATACAATCTGATTAAATGATTGATTGAATGATTGATTGAGTGATTGATTGATTGATTGATTGATGTTACTCACTTCCGTCGCAGTGCTCCTCGTCGTCGGCATCGTTGCAATCGGCGTGGCCATCGCATTGTTGGCTGACGCTGATGCATCGGTTGCCATCGCGACATTGATACTCCATGCTGCTGCAGGCGGCAGCTGATGGTATTAGTAACGGTGACAGTATAGCGGTATTACGGTTACGGTTATGGTTTTTGGTTTTTGTTTTTTGTTTTAGTGTTAGTTGCCCCATTTATTATTTGGCGTAGTGAGACGCAGGGAGAGCGCAAAAAGGGGGAGAGAGTAAAAATATAATGTGGTTAGTGGTTAATACTTTTGGTTAATCGTTATCATTAATATTAATTGCTTTTACAGACACCGAAAGCAAAGCAAACTTAAATTATGCTGAAGTATAGGCATATTGGTATTGGTTATCAATTATCGATTATTGAGTATCGGTGTCGTTTATCGATAACACTATATAGTAACGCTTACAAACTAATTGAAACTTAGTCAAAACCTTAGTTTACGCATAGACGCCCAATAATTTGGGTTTGTCTACCAATAAGATAATAATAATACGTATTTTTTAGATAAGTGTGTGTGTACGGGTGTGTGTAAGTGTATAGAGGTTTTAGCACTGTTTTTTTTTATATATTATAGGCAGTAGTTAGATAAAGTGAGTTGTGGGTGAAACTTACTGCAGTCTTCGTCCTCATCATCATTATCGGGACAATCTTGTTCACCATTGCAACGTCTGCTGGCATCAATGCAAAGTCCACTGCGGCATCTGTATTCGGTTGAAGAGCATTCTGCAATCAAAATAATAATAACAGAAAACGAATTTAATATAATTTTTTTTTTTTTTTTCGGATTTATCTAGATTTTTGTGTATATTTTTGGCTAGAATATAAGCAAGGCTGCAATTAGTGCTCAACCGGATGCAGTTTAACAAGCACTTCCCCTTTTTGACTCGTTCTCGTAACTTGAAAGCAAAAGTTTTGCTTGGTGTCTGTTTGTGTGTGTTGATAAGTTGATAAGCCTGACAACAAGCTACTCGTATTCGAATTTTAACTGAAAAACGCCCTCAACATCGTTCCCCGTCCCCCCTCCCTTCACCTGTTCCCCTTCCCTTTCCTTTCCTTTCCTTTCCTGTTACAGCTTCAGCTCTTTGGCATCGTTAGCCACAGTTTCCTGTACATGTTTCTGCCTTTTTGAAACCCTTTTTTTTACACTCCTGTCACAGTTGTTTGTTGCTGCTGTTGTTGTAGTTGTTGCTGTTGTTGCTGTTGGACAGGACGCCTAAAATTTCATACAGCCAGTCTTAAGTTAAGCATTTTCACAAATATTTTTCGCACTTTTCTTTTGGCCTTTTGGACTCGACGCGCCCGAAAGTATGCAACACAAAGTGACAAGCAACGCGGATTTGATTACAAGCAACAAGCAACACACACACACACACACACACACACACACACACACACACACACATATATATATATATATGTATAGAAAGAGAACAAAGCAGAGTATGTGAGAGATAGAAAAGGGGAGAGAAGAGAGAACAGAGCACAGAATACTGAGAGCTGAGAACTGTGAGTTGAGAACGGCTAATTAAAAGCAAAGACAGAAGACTGGAGAAGCTGGACGGACGGAGAAAGGGCAAAGGGGGCGTGGCACTTAGCTCAAGTGTAATCAGAGCTGCTTTAAGTTCAAAAGCCCGTTGTAAATGTCAACAATTAACAGGCATTTTATTTTCATAGATTTGCAAGCCAATCGCCATAGTTCTAAATTATAAATCGTTTACTATATTGGTTGAGTTTAAATTTAATAACTTTTCGATATTCAAATTCAACTAAATTAAATACAAGTATTTTTTTATACATTAAACATCTGTATTTCACATAGCTGTAAAGCCATTACTTTTAAAAGGGTGAGTTATTTAATTTTTTTTTTATACCCGTTACTTAAAACACAAAACAATATACCCTGTGTTCGTTGAAATGTATGTAACAGGGAAAAGGAGGCATCTCCGACCCCATAAATTATATATATTCTTGATTAGCATCAACCTAAAAGTATGCAATAGTTTTTATTTGCTTGTAATTTTTGTTAAATTACTTTTATATGTATATTGATATAAGTAACGGGTATCCTCTGGTCGGGATCTCGACTATAGCCTTTCCCATTGGAGAACACAACAATTAGTTGTCAAAACAGCCACAATAATTTTTCTCAAATTTCAACTAATTGTATGGCATATTATAAGCAAAATTGTATTTTCAAATATATGGTAATTTATTTAAATACATTTAATAAGTGCTTATATTAAAAAAAAAAATAAAATAAAATAAAATAAGAATAATTTCAGGAATATGCTGGAAATTGTTATAATTTGGTTTTGGGTTATTTCAGATTTAAAGAAAAATAACAATAGACAATAGAATATAAACGTTGTTTTGCAATAAATTTGATGTCTTTACTGTGAATTCCGTTTTGTATTTTCATCGGGGCCATTGGCCGCCAAAAATGAACAATTGTCGTCATAGTCGGGGTTAACTGCAGTGCCAACTTTAACTACTTTTTGGTCGCTCACAAATCGTCAAAGTTTATTTCTTTTTTTTTCTTCGCTTCGCTCGCAATTTTCAACACGAAGCTGCCAAAGCGTTTTCTTATTATTATTTTCGACGGTTTTCATTTTTTTTTTTTTAGTATTTTGAATGGCAGGCAAAAGAAGTTTGTCTGTGGCTCAATTGTCACGCCCCCAAATCCGCCCACCTCCATCCAGGTTTGACAATTTCGTTTGCGAATTTGCGATTTTGCTCACCGGCGATTTTTGGCGGCGCATTGCGGCGCCTCAAAGTATGCAACTAAATTTGCAGACAAAATAAAACAAACAGTGAACACGAAAGCAAAAATGGCAAAGCAAAGAAGACAGCAGACGAAGACGAAGAGGAAGAGAAAAGACAGAAGAAGGGTGAAATGAAACAAAGGTTTTGCTTATTGACATTAAAGATTCAATAATGGCCAACATATGGCAGCTGCCGGATTTGGCTGCCAATCTCATCAGCCAGCAACAAAACACAAAAGAAATGCAAGATGAAATGTTCGAATATCGTCAGTAGTCGACTGAGAGATGCCCTGCAGTCAAACTAAGATTTTTAATAGGATTTGTAAATATTTTGGGAGATTTTTTGTTATTTTAATATCTCTGCAAAAAGCTTATAAATTTTTATTTGAGTTATAAATAAAAAAAAAAATCAAAATGAATGGTTATTTAAGGACTTGATTTTGTAAGTCACATTTAATAATTATTTGTGATTAAAAAAAATTTAGAATAATTATTGTTATTGATTTTTACTTTATTAATCTTTTATAAGAGTCTTTGATTTTTTTTTTTGAATAAAAGACTTAAAAGACTTTTATGATTTGAAAACTTTTGAATTAAAGTCTTTGTGAATATCTTCGTTTATACTCAAGCTTAAAATTTCAAAATTATAACACCTGTAAAACCTACGATATTCTATGAATCTTTATTCTCTAATAACTAACTACGCTCTTTTTCAAAAAATATTTTTCTGTATTTCCAACTACTTCAGTACTTTTTTTACAATATGATAGGGGCTAATTTTTCCATGGTTGTATGTATGTATGATTAAAAACACAGTAAAAACATTTGAAATAAATTTATTTACTGCATCAAATAAAAACCAATAATTTTCCTATTTTCGAACAATAAAATCTTCATCATTTAAGAATGCCGAACTGTCTAAAGAAAAACACGACTACAGGGTATTGCGGAGAGCAAGGCTTCCAATTATGTATAGGTATTTGAGCCTGGGCAGAGAAGGGCGAAGGACGAAGGACGCTAAGCTATTTGCCGGCTCGTTTGATGCTTCTGGACATGAGAATAAACAAATTACGTGCAGCATTTATAATCCGCAAAAGCCGAAAACAAAATTTCTTTTTTAGTTTTTAGTTTGAGCTGGGTTGAGAAAGAGAAAGGGCTAAAGAGTATGTACGCAAATTGGCCAAAAACATGGGGCGAAAATAAAAGCAGGCAACAGGATAACAAAATGGCCATTGTCGCTTTCAAATCACAGTTGCAACATTTTCGGTTGTTTTGCTGCTGCTGTTTGCCTGTTGCCTCCAGCTGAAAGTCTCATTGGGGCAAGCAAACACACACACACACACACATGCAGACGCAAACACACACTCACACACACAAAGTAATCGCACCTTGAAGTGTCAAATGGCCGTGTGGAATTTCTGTCTCTGATCCTCATTCCCACATACTTCACACTATCTTTGTCTCTGTCTCCGTCTCTCCCTGTCTCCCACTCGTTCTCTCTCTCTCTCTCTCTTTCTCTCTTTTGCTTGAAATGAGAGCTTGTCAACAGGCTCAGAGCAGAGCCAAAGGCACCGCACACAAATGAATAAGTGAATGTGAGTAAATGTGAGTGAATGTGATTGTGAATGTGAATGATTGACCACTAGAGTGGGTCAATTTGTATGGAAAATGCACAGAGCAGTTATTAAATTCGTAATATGCAATGAATTCTCAGAAGAATTGCCCCAGAAACCATGGGTCTAAAATCAATATCTAGCTTCTATTTTTACAGAGAAGTTAAAACTATTTCATATATTGGTAATTATCTATTCGGATTTGTGTCTTAGAGGTGAGTTACACCTCTAAGACAAAAAAAATTCAAAATCCAAATAGAGGGCGATTTATGATGAATTTAGAGATGAAAATAAGTTGGCGTTCTCTTTTCAATAAAATTTTACGATTAATGGAAAAATTATGCTTAAAATTAAATTAAATAAAAATTAGTTAAATTAATTTTAAAATTAATGAAAAATTAACTTTTTTATTGATTCTTCACAAAAGGGCTTATGAATAAAATTTTTAATTTAAAAAAAAAACTAGTTGAGACCGCCAACTTATTCTTATCTCTAAATTCATTATAATTCGGCCTCTATCTGTGGGTTTTTTCTCTTTTTGGGGAAGTTTCACCTAACAGACAATTTCGCCATACAAAACACACGAAAACCTTTCTTGAAAAAAGTGAAAACTCTATATTGATTTTAGACATATGGTTTCTTGGACAGTTCTTCTTAGAAAGCATTGTAGATTACGAATTTCATAACCGCTTTGTCGCAAATAATAAATTGACCCACTCTATTGACCATCGCTTTTGCATCTGCTCGCTGCAGTCATTTTGCTCTTGAACTTAAAGCGACGCGCCTGCAAGTATGCAACACTCACACACACACACACACACACACACACACACACACACACACACACACACACACACACACACACACACACACACACACACACACACACACACACACATACACACACTGAGACACATACACTGAGAGTAACTTGGGCCTGGTACTAAATACGAGACGATAATTGATACGCGGCACATGGAAAACGTAAAAGCGCAAAAGCCAAACCGCAAACAAACAAAGTTGAGTGCTGCCAAGTGGGTGGATGCATTGGGTGGGTTTGGGTTTGGAACTTGGATGGGTCACAGGGTTAGCTGCCACTGCCACTGACAGGCATTGCCACATTGCGGCTTGGAGGAATTGAGAAATTGAGGATGGGGGTTCAATTCAAGCAATATTTTCACTTTATAAAAATTGCTATAAAAAAAAATGAAATAAGAAAAACCAAGCAAACATAATATGAGTCAATAATCAATAGTCGATAGTAAGATACCCTCAGTTTGGATATCACTCATTGAGTGTAATAAGTTAGCACGAACAAAAGGAAGTATAAAAAATATAACAGAACAGAATTAATGATGTGTGTTGACTTTTAATAAATTAAACAGGATAAATCTCTAGATAGATAGTTTTTAAATAGGACAGATCTATCCGAAACTTTCCGATCCAATCTTTATTAACAACGCTTTAAGATTATAGAAATACTCTCAGCTTGTGTATCTTTTATTCAACAAATGTAAAGATATTTATTTATTTATTTATGCACGAGTAAAACCAGTCGTCAAGAAACAAAAAAATCCAAGTATAAAAATTCAATTAAAGATTAAAAATAAAAATAAAATGAAATATAAATTATAAACTGTAGAAAAAAAAAATTAAAATTAGAATTATAATAAGATCTGGGGTATTTTTTAAATTTACAACTACAGAAAATAAATTTATATAAAAAAATCATAAAAATCTGGCAGCTTTATTATACTCTAGCTGCTTTTTCATATGCTTACAGGGTATATAAAAGAATATGCAAAGCAGCTACCACAAAATTGATGTGCGTTGCTGTTGTTGTTGCTGTTATTGTTGTAATTGTTGTTGTCGCCTAGACAGACAGACGTTTAAAAGCGTTTTTTAGCAGCTTAACTTTGTTTTGTTGTTGTCATTTTGTAATAATCGCAAGTATTTTGATTTGATTATTGCTCGTTAGCGCAGCTCTCGTTCAACCAAACCAACCCAACCACCCAATCCACTCATTCACTCACTCACTCACTCCACTCACTCACTCCACTCATTCACTCATTCACTCAACCACTCGCTGTGCTGTGATCGACTCATTAACTCGCTTATTCGGCGACAAAGTGCACAACAGCCACGCCCACAGGACAACAACAACCACAAACAACGACAAAGAGGACAAAAAAAAGGACGAACCAAATAAAAAAAAAGTGCTGTAAACGTTTTAAAGTGCGCATCTTGTGGACTTAAAGGCCGTTCGACAACACTGACAGACTAACAGACAGACAAGTTTCGCTGAGCCATGCAAAACGGTTATTAGTAAAATCCTCTACCCTCCCCTCCCCTTTCAATCCCTCCCCTTTTCCTCCCAAACCCTCCCTTCATTTCCTCATCGAGCATTAATTAAGTCAGAAACTATAAGCGATAAACATTTTGCCGTCATGTCTAATCGATTTCCGTGCGTTACACGTCGCGTATACGCAACATTTGTAATAGAACGGAAGAGTTCCCGAATAGTAACTCAAATCGAAAGGATCTTGATGCCAAGTCAATATGCGACACATGTGAGTGTAATTACTATAATATCCCTTTGCTTTTTCGGCACTAGGAAAATTTTGTGGACTTCTTATCGGAAATTAGACAGACGGCGGAATTAGCTAAAACTACAGTTACCATTCCAAAAAAAATTATAATATCACTACAGCTCATGTTGTATATCAATTTAAATGAATAATTGCATTTTAAGATAGGAATCACATATAAGAATATTTAACTTAAGTTTTTTTCATTCATTTTCATTCATAACATTCGGCCCAAATGTGGACTTCATTTCAGTACAAAATCCGAATGATCATTTTGGCTCATTCATAATGAATGTGCAGATTTTTTGCCATTCGCCACGGCGAATAGGCTATTAGTCTTGAATTATCCTGCTAGAGCATTTGATTTTTAAATATTCTTGAGAAATATTCATTTGATTCACATTTGCTTTGTTTATTTTCGAATTGTGGCAGCTGCCATTCAGACTCATTCACGAATGATTCAAATGACTATTAAGGTGATATTTATGATACGAAATAATATGAATAATTTGGCTGACGATATGAGTGTATAGTGAATAGAACACAAATTTAAGCCATTACATTAAGTGAATCAGTTAATATTATGCTGTTGCTGCCTCAGCTGCCACCGTCACCGCTACAGTCACCGCCAACAAGCTTGCCACTTGCCACTTGCCACAAATGCATGTCAAGTATCTGTCGTGTCGTCGTTTTTGTCGTCGTCGTCATGTGACTTAAGCAAACGAACTCGAGTTAAGTTCGACTGACGCTGGCTTGATTGATTGTCATATTCATATTCATAATCATAATCATAGTCATACTCATAGTCATATACACTCATTGTCATTCAAGTGCAGTATCTCTCTCTCTCTCTCTTTCTCACACTCTCTCTCTCTCTCGCTCTCTCTCTCTCGCTGTGTAAACAATCAGAGACAACGTCAAAATGGTCGCTTAACACGAAGCTGCTCATGAATATGCGCACACACTCATTCACTCATTGTGAATGAATAAAAGTGGGGGCATGTAATGGGTTAATGGGGAGCGAAAAGAAGACGTAGAAGAAGAAGACCTAGAAGAAGAAGCAGAAGAAGACCATGCCCCAAACTGCCGCAAGCGCATTATTTAATGAGTCATTAGCCGGCGGTTTTTTTGTTTTTGGCCAAAAGGTGGCCTGGTTGCAACTAATCCAGCTGCTTGCAACTTGTACTTGCCACACACACACACACAGAGAGAGTAGACAGAAAACCGTGTCAAATTCCGTGCGACAGTTGTCAGTGTTGCAAGCTGCAGGGGCATCGACAATTATGTGGCGTCTGCAGTTTTAAGTGCGCCTTTGCATGTGGCACTGTTTGCTTAGCTGGTGGCATGTGGCATGTGGCAAGGGTGAATTGTGGCAGCAGGACGACTTACACAGGACATAGGCATTAACACACAATGTAAACATTGCATAAATACTTGTAAGCTACCAGACTACATAGAGAGACGATCAGTGGCAAGTGGCAACTACACTCAAAAAAAAAATTCATTCTAAAAATCAGTTTTATAAAACTAGATTTTAGCTTGAATTTTTTAAATATGTATTTGGCTTATAATTCCTAAATTAAGATAATACGTACGAAAAAAAATCCATTCTAAAAATCTAATTTTAAAAACTTGATTTTATCTTGAATTTTTAGAGTATGTATCCGGAATATAATTCCTTAATTAAGATCTATTCTGAATCCATTCTAAAAATCAATTTAAAAAAACTTGATTTTAGCTTGAATTTTTTTTGTATTCGGGATATAATTCCTAAAATAAGATAATACGTAGATAAAATGGCAACGATATTAAAAAGTCAACATTAAAAAAGTCAAAGAAGTCTAAATTATTTGATCTAACTGAAAACAAATATTACAGAACCCCAAAAATAAAAATATTGTTAAGAGAAAGCAGACTTAATTTAAGTATTTCATACTTGTTTGATAAGAATTTGGGATTACCATACTTCTAACACCGCTGGGATTAATTTTAGCTTGGAATCCCGTATTTTTTTCTGTGTACCAACTTGTTGGCCAAACTCTCTGCCAAAATACTCGTAAGCATATTTTTGGCTCTAAGCAAAATCGATGAAATTGCTGAGCACGAGCATTCGCATGTGTGTGTGTGTGTGTGTGTGTGTGTGTGTGTGTGTCTCTTTCTGTCTGTCTGCCACAACTGTTGTAATGTTGCCTCCAACTCCTGTTGCACGTTCCCCCTTAAGAAGTAAGCCAACTTTGCCACTGATTTGTCGCATTCCCTGCGCAATGTGACAAACGTTAATTTTTGTGCCTTGTTTTGCATACAACAAAAAACTTTTGCCTGCGCATTTTTTGAGGGGTGTATTAAGGGAAGAAGGGTGATCAGGGGTAGGGGCAGGTAGGGGGGAGGGGGTCATATTGGTGTTGCTGCGACGACATTGCGTGCGTCGTCTTAGTTACTTGAGCAATTTATGGCAAATTAAATAAATTTATCATTGTGGCCAGGTTTTGCGGTTGTAGTCCACTGAAGTAGCAACCAGCACCCCCCTCCCCCTGCTACACTCAGAAAAAAATCCGTACTTAAACAGGCCATATTCAAGCACAAACGATCCCAAAACTGTCTAAGTTTGGAATTTCTAAAGTTGAGAACAATAATCTTATTTCAAGAGAGGTTTTCGCAAATTTTTACGGAAATCTGAAAATGAGATTTTTCGGGGATACTTTAAGTAAGTTTTGGGTTTAATTCAAGTGTGAAAAAAATTGAAAACATACTATTTTAAGTACACAAAAATCTTAAGCTAAACCCAAAATGTACTTTTTTCTAGTACGAAACATTGTCATAATTAATTGACTTTAATCTTAAAACATACACTAGTATGTGTACTAAAATTAAGCAAAATACCAAAATTAAATACCATTAAATAATGGTGTATTTTCTTGGTTAGCGATTTTTCGAAATAGGTGCTGATTTTACCATACGTCATATTTGCGTCGCTAGAACCAGTTGAGAATTCTAAGGGTCGATAATGAAAAAGAAACATCCCAAAACGTACTTGTTTTTAGTAAGAAACGTTCTTATTTTTAACTTTCTTTAAATCTTAACTATTTTAAGTACAAAAAAATCTTAAACTTGTTTAGTACAAATAACTCAGTTGTTTCTGAAGGTAACTTCACGAAACTCACAGATTATATATTTGCTATGGTTTTATATGTTCTGACTTAGTTTGGTTAAAATCGGACTACTATTTTGGATAGCTGCCATAGGAATGTAAGGTCAGAATTTTAAATATAAGATCGATTTATACTTAATTCAAGATTTGTAGTACACAGAAATCTTAGAGTTTTAAGAATAAAACGGCTTAAATTTAAGTATCTAATTTTAGTATGACATATTTTTCTAAGTGTAGCTACCGCTACCCAACCCTTTTGGGTTTTGCACCCCTTACCTCCCTTCATGTGCAGATGCAACTACAAAACAATTGTAATTTCACTGCTCGATTGAAATAAAAAGCAATGAAAAAAATTGAAGAAGTTGCTGTTGATGTTGTAGTTGTTGCTTTGGTTGTTGTTGCTGTTGTTTTGGTTGTTGCTGTTGTGGTTGTCGTCGACTTGCGCCCCGCTTCACCTTTCATCAAGTAAAAGTGTCAGCTTGTGCCAGGCACGAGCCAAAGCCTAACTAAAAAAAAGAAAAAAGAAAGAAAAAAAAAACAGAAGCAAGTTTTTGCCAACTTTCTTAAATACTTTTGCGGTTGCCAATACTCGCAGAGACCAACAACTGTTGGCAACTCTAGGCTCAAACCACAGCAACAACCACAGCAACAATCACAACCACAGCAACAACAACAATTAATGCCGCGTGGTTTGAAATTGGCTAAATATAAACACACTAACACATGGACAGTTCTGTCTGTCTCTGTCTCTCTCTCTCTCTCACTCTCTCTCTCTCTCTCTCTGTATCTCTGTCTGTCTGCACAACACGGCGTATGCGTGTTTACTGATTTCTGCCTTTTTGGTTTATGAGTTGACTTTTTGACTGTGAATGCAACGAATTAATGCAAATATATATATATATGTTGTTCTTCTCATTGTATATTATTTAATTTTCAAGTCTTAAGCTCAGTCAGCTTAACCTACCAACTACCCCCCTTCCCCTCCCCTCTCCATTGCCACCCTTTATTTCATGTTTTCCGCTTGTTGTTGTTATTGTTGTTGTTGCACTGTTGCGCTATCTTGTGATATATCGCTGAGCAATTAAATGTTATCGGTCGCAGAGACGTCAAAAAACGCCCACAGACACAGACAGAGATAGCAATACAGACAGACGGAGCAAGAGAGAGAGAGAGAGGGAGGGAGAAAGAGGGAGAGATGGAATCAGACAAGCACGGACATGCTCGTCCGAAAAATTGTCATTAATCATCGCGAATGACGCGAGCTGCACGCAACGGCAACAGCAACAACAGCAACAACAACTGTAGCAACAACAACAACTGTAACAACAGCAACAACAACAACAACTGTAACAACAAGCATAATAACAATTTGTGACCAAATATTTGGTTGGTCTGACCGCAAATTTCTATTGCCAACTGCCGATTCACATTCATATACAAACATACACAACATTCACCCACATTCACTCCCCACTCCCCTTCACCCTTTCACATCTCACCCCTTACACTGATAAAAAAAATATGTTCTAAAATCAAGACTTTGGTCTCAGAACTAAGATTTTTGGTTTAAAAAATGCGTTGAGAACATAAAATTCTTAAATTAAGAGAACACATCTTGATTTTAAGAACATTTTAAATAAGACCAAGTTCTTATTTTAAGAATAAATTTTTTTAAAATGAAAATCAAAAAATAAATTATTTTTTTATATTTGTATTTTTTTTTTAATTTTTTTTATTTACTCTTTTTATTCTGTTTTATTTTAATTTTAGTAATATTATAAATATTATTTTTATTTGTTACGATAGGGATTAAGATTTTAAGATTTTTTAGATTTATAATCTTAGTCATAGCAAGTTGGTCTTAAAATAATCTTATTTTAAGAACAAAATATTTAAAATAAATGTTCTTGATTTTAGAAGTTGGTCTTTTTTCTCAGTGTACACTCTTTGAATATGCAACAGCGGACACTACAAGTGATTCATATCGAAAACACTCAGCTATGATGCAATATTCATGAATACCCCTACTTAGCTCAATTCCGTAACTGCAATCAGCTGAGCTTCGTGATCTCAACTAAGCAAACAAACACTTTGAATGTCGTCATGACTATGAGTATGAGTATGAGTTGTATTCAAACATTCGATGATTAATAAATAAAGTAACAAACAAATATAGTATTCATATAATTCTAATTGATTTTTTATCATTTCCATTTGTCGTTTAATCAGCTCTTTTGGTGACTGTATTCGTCTTATTCATACTTCTTCATTAGATATTCAATCTGATAGCTTTGGCTTGATCCATGATTAAATTATTATACAGATCAATCAGCTTTGATTGACATCTGTCTCAATCCTTTGTTCTTTATGATCACATTGTTATCTTATGAATACTCATTTGATTCGTCTCATTCATCACATTATCACATTTTATTTATTTACTTCCATATTAAATCCGTATTTATTATCACCTGATTTGGTTGATTCATGAATAAAGACTTAAATGCAAAGTGAATCAACTTATGCTGTGATTAAACATTCATTTGTATTCGTAATTAGACCAAATGTGAATGCAATGAAGCAATTCGAATAGCTTCAGTTGCAGAAAATAAAACAAACTAGAATTATTCGACAATGCTCGACGAAAAGATAACCTTTTTTAATTTCTACCATTAGCAATCGACATGAAAATAACAGCAATTACTTTTTAATTTAAAATATAAATTAAGAAAATATTATTTTCTATTGTAGTTGTAGTTTTTAAAATCATTTCTACTTTTAATTTTTGTAAAAAAAATCATTTTTTAATTAAATCATTAAATAAGTGATTGTAACTTTTATTGTTTATTCAAAAATAACTATTGTATTGCAAATTTTTAGTAATAATTAAAGTCTAGTTATCATATTTACAAATTGCAAATAAATATTAAACATAATTATTAGTTATTTCTAAACAGAGCAATAAAAGTGAAAAAATAATAGTGCGTAAGTACATGTTAATACTTAAAAGTTCATTGAAAATATCAAGATATTCAACTATGTTGTTTTTAAGTATTTTATTTCGTTACAGGGTATTTGAATTTCGAACCCAACTCATCTGTATCGAGCACTGGTCATCATCTCATTCAACTGTCCAACCAGTCAGCGATTCCTGACTGCATATTAATGCCCACAACATTTTTGTATGAAATTCATTCAGATTTTATAGACAGCCCCTTCGACTGAATACCCCTAATACAATGCATCAGCACCACGGCACCACAGCATCACAGCAAACCGCTTAACCACCCGCAACATTCAACATTCAACATTGTCGTGTTTGACAGACGATGGCGGCACTTTTGTGGCTCTGATTTAACTGAGAGATGGGAATGAAAAGAGGAATGGGAATGGGTTGTGGAAAGGAAAGAGGAATGGGTAGAGGAATGGGAATGGGATGTCGAAAGGGAATGGGAATGGGTTTGGCATTTGCATTGGCACGCGTAACTTATGATGCTAATGCTGCTGCCAAATGCATCAGGCATTTGCATCAAGCATTGGCATTAGCATTAGCATCTGCATCTGAAAATGTATCTGTATATGTATCTGTATCTGTATTTGTATCTGTATCTGTATTTGTATTTGTATCTGCAACTGCAGCAGCTGCCAGGCGATGATGTCAAGTAGCGGCAAAGCGAAAGCCGAAGCTGAAGTCGAAGCTGAATTGAAATTGCAATTACAAATTGTGGACATATATATGTACATACACAGAAAAAAATTCAGGGATTTCGGATTAAAATTAAAAAATTAATCCCAGCGGTGTTAGAAGTACGCTAATCTTGGATTCTTATAAACCAAGTATGAAACACTTAAATCAAGCTCGCTTTTTCTCAACAATATTTTCATTTTTGGGGTTCTGTAATATTTGTTTTGAGTTAGATCAAATAATTTAGGCTTCTTTCACTTTTTTAATGTCGATTTTTTTAATATTGTTGACATTTTATCTAAATTTATTTTAATAATTTTTTCCTAAATTTATTTTAATTTAGGAATTATAAGCCGAATACATACTTAAAAAATTTAAGCTTAATTCAAGTTTTTTAAACTTGATTTTGAGATTGAATTTTTTTTTCAGTGTACATATGTCATCTGACAGTTACCCCCTTCTCCCTTCTTTTTCCGCCTCCTATCGCTGCATCTTAAGCATCTTAAGCGATCTCTGCGCAGCTGTGAAGTCGACGTCGCTGTCGACGTTGACGTCGCTGTCGTTGTCATTTATCGTTGACGCTCGATTAAAATTCTTAGCGTAATTTAGCAATTGCAAGGGAATGACAGGGGTGGGGGATGGGGATGGAAGAGGGGGACTGAAAGGGGAAGGGGACGCTGATGGAGTCTAGGTGAAGGCGTTGGCGTTGTCAGCATCATCGGGCCTCATAAGATAAGTACAAGCTGTAACCCAGTAAATTTCTGTCTGTCTCTGTCTCAGTGTCTGTATCTGTAAATCTGTATCTGTACGCGTAAATACCCTCTTATTTATGCAATTACCTATTGATGGCCAGGTGCGGTTAGGTGTGGTTATCGATACTGATCATTAAAACTATCGTATGGATTTATTAACAAAATTGTAGGTACGGTATATAATAATAATTATTTTTTTTTTTTGCGTGAAATTTTTAATACTTATTTATATTCTCACTCAGTGAGCAATCAATAAAATTTACGAAAAAAATGTTAAAATTACAACATAATTTTTATTTTTGAGCAAAAATGTTCATTACTTTTAAAGAATACATAAATCTCAAGGAACAATTATTTATTCAGCTTGAAATATTTTTATTTTTTACATTAGTACTTAAAATGATTACAGTTACTAAAAATTGTAATTATTTCTTATTTGTTCCCTGCTTATTTTGTATTCTAAAATTGAGTTGGTTTTAATGCAATCTGACTGTTATTTAAAACCGATATGTGTGATATTTTTGCCGATGTCAATAAATATTTAAATATCCATCTTTAAATGTGGCTATTAGCCAAGGCGTGGCATTATCAGCTTTTGCCATTTAAAAGAAAGATACAAATGCATCTCAAAGATACAACTACAAATTTATTCAGGAATTCCGTTGCAAGTAACCGTTATTCGTAAACCTTTTGCAGATCAACAGCTAGAACATTTATCATAAATATATATTACTTTAAGAAGAGCTCTGAGGATGGGGGAGGGGAAGGGGAAGGGGATGTCGGCACTCAACTTACGCATTGAGTGCTCTCGAAGTAGTTCGTGAATCGTTTGGACTGTTTATGTGAATAACAACAACAACAACATTTCGATTGCGTTCGAAATCAAAATGCGCCGCAAATACTAGTATATTTTGTAGCATGCAACAAGCTGAGTTAAGTTGAGCACGGCATGCGGCCTATCTATGAGATACTTTATGCGGTATCTATGAGATACTTTATGCGGTATCTGCATTGCGCTCGTAAATTCATTTAATTCTCGCTACGCTTGTCGTTTGTCATGCAAGTCAGTCAGACAGTCAGTCAGCCAGTCAATCAGTCAGTCAGTCAGTCAAGACAGTCAGTCAAGTCAATATTGTTGTCGCTGCTGGGCACTGATTTGCATAAGGCCAAGACAACTTGAAATACCTCAAAATGCTAATGCACGACAACAAGATGCTCTGGAATCTGTACACAGAAAAAAAACGTCTGATATTCCGGGGCAAAATCAATTCAATGCTGTGTCAGAAGTACGGTAAATCCGAATTTTTTAAGAACAATCTTTCAGTTGGTTTCCAAAAAAAAATATTTATTTTCAAAATATTTTCAAATATATTTTCAAAATATTTTTTTGAAAATAAATATTTTCATTTTTCAAAATATTTTTTTGAAAATAAATATTTTCAGTTTTCAAAATATTTCAAAACATTTTTTAGAAAATAAAAATTTTTTGAATGAAATATTTTCTGGGTTTTGTAAGATTTTTTTACTTATTCATGCTAAATTCAAGAATTTTAAACATGAATTTAACATGATATTTTTTTTGCTGTGTACACTTAAGCATCAGCAGATATATGATAGCCATAGAAGTATATTTTTGTACTTGACTTGTTGTAGTTGCAGTACTCCATGGTTACTTTCCTAGCTAAAGCAGTATATACCTTGTCTCTATTGTTCTTTCTTTCACGGTTTTTTTTTTTTTATTTTCTCTGACTTTAATTCAAGTTGTTTAATATATATAAGCCTTACATTTTGTGAAATATCAATTAAACAAATTTAAATTACCTTGAATGGTGTTATAACCGTGAAGCTGCTCTTTTACAGGGTATGCTGAGTGCACTCAATGGATTGCAATTCAAGTGTTGCAGATACACGTGCTAAACATTTGTCACAATCTGTTGTTGTTGTTGTTGTTGTTGTTGTTGTTGCTGCTTATGGATAAGCAATTAATTGCACGTCTTAACAACTTGTAAATTGTTGTTACTGTTGTTGTAGTTGTTGTTGTTGCTGTTGTCTGTTTGCTGTCAAAAATATATGGCTAAGAAGCTGTAGTGTAATTCAAGTGCAATTCGAGTATCAGTTGCAGTTGCGCCTTTGGCAATGTTGTCATTTAAAAGTTGATACATTGAATCATTGAAACATTGAATCATTGCATCATTGAATCTTCGATCTTTGGTGTTGACTCAAGGTAAAGTCGTGCCAATCGGTTTGATCACTATTCGATATTTATGCGATTTATCGAAACTATGCAACAATTGGCCAGCGCCCAGTTTCCCTCTTTCTCTTCCCCTTACCCCTTCCCCTTTCCCCTTTTGTCTATACCAATTCCCAATTCCATTTCCATTTCCACTTCTCACTCGTTTCATGGCTGCATAAATTTGCATGTGAAATATGACAGATAAAGTAAAGTATCTTGTATCTTGTAGATTGCAGCCTGTAGCTGTTGTAGCTGTTGACTTGTTTATGATCTTGGCTGCAACTTTAAGCCCCGATGACTGCAACAAAATGAACTTGTCAACTGTTGAATGAAGTCACGTATTTAATCAGCTAAACATTATATGAGCCTGTCTGCAAAAATGGCTGAATTCTAGAATGGCAAATCGAAAAAATGGCAACGCAAAACGAAAAATGATACCAACACAAGCAACAAGGCGACAACAACAACAACAACAACAACAACAAAAGTTGGTTGAGGGGTTTGAGGCTGAAGTTCCGTTTGATTCTTCTACATTTTGCACAAAATCAAATCTCATTGCGAATAAAATAGCAAGAAAAAAAAAACAGGAAAGGCAAAGAAAAGAAAAGAAATTTTTATATATATATATATGTATTTAGAAACTTCTTATTATCAAACATGCCCCTTACCCCCTCCCCTTTTGTATGACAACCATTTACATTTTGCACGCGTTTCGCAGCAAGCAAATTACGTGCCTCGACATTGGACCACCCTACCCTACCGCCCCTATATAATGGGCATGTGGGCGTGGTCCATGCCCAATGGCATTTTGACATTTTTGTTAATGGGCCAAGCATCAAATTACACACACACACACACAGAGACAACTCTCTCTCTCTCTCTCTCTTAACTCAGTCTCTCTCGCTTGCATTGAGTTTCAGCTACAGATACATCTACAGATTCAGATACATCTACAGCTACAGATACAAATTTAACTTTAGCTGCAGATATTGTTACTCAACTTGCCGCCGGCTTGCTAAAGGGTTGCCTCCTCCACATGTTGCACTTTAATTTCGTGCCACAATGATGCTGGCCCTGAAATGTGGAGTTTGTTGTCACACAACAAATATAACACACACTCTCGCACACTCACACTCGCACACACACACCACGTACAATAAACAGCAAACAAAATACAACAAGAGCACAAACAACAAACAACAAACAATGCCAAAGACTCTGTTAACGGTTTTTTTTTTGGCAGACGAACAGTTGCAACAGTTGTACTTGACTGCACGGTCACCATGGGCATAATTAACAAATTTAGTGGCAAAAAAAAATTAACTATAGCTTCCCACAAGAAATCTGTAACATAATAACATTTTTATATCCTTTCTAGGGTATTATAAATCTGCAACGCTTTGAAAGACTTGGCAGTTCCTATCTAAATATATAAAGTTCTTTGTCCAACTGACTGAGCATTGTACCAGCCAATAAAGTATATATTTTCTTGAGCAGAACGACGAAATAGTCATGTCTGTCAGTATTTATACAAACCAGTCTTTTAGTTTTTAAACTATTTTGGTGAAACTAGGTACAGAAATTTTTTTTCTTCATACACACAAAAAAAATCCATTATCATAAATTTTTTTAAGTATGTATTGAGGATATAACGCTTAAGCTCATTGATCCAATATTTTTTGGGATCATTCGTTTGAAATCGTATGCATTTTTTTTTTTTTGTTTCTTGGGATATCTCGACCAATCTTATCTTAAACATACTGACTACATTTAGTTTAAATTGGACCACTTTATCATATAGCTGCTATAGAAACGATCGGCTAAAAATTCAACATTTGGTATGAAAAACTTTGTTGTATCTTAAGATATTTCAAACAATCTTGTAGAATGTGAATTTTTTAGTATCTTAAATCCGATAACTATATTCCATATGTGTTACAGGATCCATCAGTTGAATGTGAAATACAAATGTCTGTAAGTTTAACAAATTTAGAAGACAGCCTTGCTAATAAGGTCATATATTGTCTGCTTTTGACCATGGTGAACTGTTAGAGTCACCGTTACATACAATAGTCACAGTCACAGCTTTGTGTGTGTCCAGTCACAGGCGAATGTGAATGTGAATGTATGTGAATGTGAATGTATGAATGTGAATGTTAAGCACAACAATGACAACAAAGCGTCAAAGCTGCCTGTAAACTGTAAATAGAAATGCACTTTACAGTTGCCCACTTTTAATTGTACTCTGTCCCACACACACACACACACACACACACACACACACATACTCTATATATATATATATATATAGAGTACAAACACTTGAACATGGCTTACATCAGCGCATGAGCATTCAGCTCATACATCGCATCATTTATTTATATAGCAGATCTCATTTCGGTTCTGATTTCATTTCATTTAATTTTCTCCTTCTTCCTCTTCCTCTTCTTCTTCTTCATGCACTTCATCCTCACTTTTTTCATGTGCTTTTGCGGATTCTTCAGGAAGTACTCGACGCAGGCAAGCAGAAAACTCAAGTTTTTTTTGCTATTGTGTTTAGCTTAAGAATTTCAAGCTGTTTGTATACAACTATGTGTGTGTGTGTATATATGTGTGTGTGTGGCCTGTGGGCGTTGGGCAGTTGCATTGTATTAAAAATAAACATTTCAAAGGCACAACAACAACAAGAACAGCAACAACAACAACATTGTGGCAGCCACAATATGTAATGAAAATAATAAACACAAATTATGAAGTCATTCGAGATGCGCAGATTAGAAACCAGAGAATTGTCCAACAAGTCCAAGTCGATGTCGAAGTGTTCCGTATTACAGTGCCCCATATAAATCAGCGTGCATGTCGCCAATGACTGACTAACAAATGCCCTGTAAAGCACTTGCAATTTTCAGCAATTATTTATAGGAAAATTCATGTGTCAAGATTCAAAACCAGGGACCGTAAATAATGATTATTTTTTTTTTTGAATACAAAAATCACTCAATAATGCTTATTTTTGATAAAAAAAAAAATAATGAATATTTTTGATAAAAAAAAAATAATGAATATTTTTGATAAAAAAAATTAAAACTTAAAAATTATGATTATTAATGATTTTTATTTTGTTTGCTTAAAATAAAACTTTTCGCTGATATGATAACATATTTTTGATCTATGATTTAATACTTTTCATATGATACACAACATTTCAAAAAGAAGCCATAAACTATTGTTGAGTTTTATTTCAAGCAAAAAAAATAAAAATCATTTATAATCATAATATTTGAGTTTTATTTCTTTGATCAAAAATAATGATTATCGGTAAGGAAAATCTTAAAAATCTTTATATAATCATTGAAGAGTGATTTTTAAAATAAAACCTATAATGATAACGGTCTCTCTTCTAAACAGTTTTAAGCTCAACTGCTTCGGTTTACAGGGTATATTGAAATGTAGGCAGCCTATTTGCAATTTTTATAAATGTGGTTATCTTATGCATTGGTCGGGTTTTTTTTTTTTGTTTTTTTGCCTGTTTGTTTGTTGTTAATGCTGCAGTTGTGTCAGATAAGGTTACATAGATGCAAATGCAGATACTGAGCAAAAGATACAGATACAAATGTTGATACAAATACACATACACATACACACATACAGAGTTAAGCGGTAGCACACACGCCATTAAATGAAGTCAAGGATGACATTGTCGTAAATACATTTATCTACGCACACACACACACACACACACGCAGATACACACACACAGATACATGAACTGTTCTTTTTAATTTGTATGTACCTTTGTCTTATGCATTGTATCTTTCCTGTGTATCAAATGAATCTCTAACTCTCTCTCTCTCTCACTCACTCTCTTTCTTCCTCTCTCTCTCTCTTTCTCTATCTGCTGTCTCTAGAACTTGCGCTGACCGTGACTAAAGGCCTAGAAAGTGAGAAGTACCTAGAGAAGCCAATACAATAGAAAATTGACTAAGCATTGAGATAACTTCTGACTAACAAAATTGCCTTGAAATCATGAGTAAAAAAAAAAAACAAAAGATTAAGAATCAGGAAATATCAACATGTCCATGAGTAAGCACACTCTGATAAAAATCAAAGTCCATTTTGCTGCACTTATATACACATATAGAGTACGTACAGATCTTATCTGCAAAATATCAGATTGCTGTTCGCAGATCTTAGATAATGCTCACCTCATATCTGTACTTCTATGTATTGAATTTTAATAATAAGTTATGACCTCGTTTTCATATCATTTACTTCCGATTGCAAATGTATCGCAAACGTTTTACAGGCAGTAAAAGTAAATGTTTTCAAATTTGCAATATTTTAATTTAAAATGGTTTTGAAATCATTTTTTCACTTTCTACACAAAAAAAAAAAAAAAATATCCGGAATTCTGGGCTAAAATTAACCCCAGCGGGGTCAGAAGTACGGTTGTCCCGGACTCTTATAAATCAAGTATGCACAAACTTAAAAGTGTCTGAGCAGTAACAACTTAATCTAACATTTTTGGAAAAACTTTATAAAAACAAACAAAAAATACTATTTTAGTATTTAAAACAGTATTTCTTCTTTTTTAATACTATTATGGTATTTAGTATAAAATTTAATTATAATAGGCGTTATAATAGGCGAGCGAAGCGAGCAGGGGGCGGAGCCCCCTTGTTTTTGCTTGTTTTTTTTTCTGTGCGTGCAACAATAACTTTTATTTGACAGACATTCTGCAAATGTTTAGTGCTATTTTTAACCTTTGTTGGTAGTAAATGCATCACCAAAAAGACATTTCTACATTTTTTTATATGCATTTTAACAGTGGTTTAACAGCATGTTAACAGAAATTATATTTGTAGACAAAGTCAAGTGCAAATGCGACTGGAGAAACAGAAAGAGAGAGAGATTCTCAAAAAAGCTCAACTGAGTGCAAAGTGTGTGTATATGTGTGTGTGTGAGTGTGTTGTTGTTGTTGTTGTGACCCGTTTGCTTCTCTTATTTCTAAATTAAGATGTTTGTGTAAATTAATTGGTCGCTGGCATCATTATTACAAAAGCGACAAACAATTAGCCTAGATTTGCTCACGACAATGAAGCGATGCGATAAGATGCCCAGACAGAGATAGATGGTCTTTATCTCTATCTCTATCACTAACACTATTCCTGTTTCTGTCCTTTTTTCGTGTTTGTGGCATGTGGCAAGTGGCAATCTGTGCAACATCGTCATCGTCATTTGTGCAGCTGCAATTGTTGTCACATCGCATGCAATTGAGCAGCAATTAAATGTGGATGCCATTCACTGATTGAAATGAATTGGCAATGTGTGTGTGTGTGTGTGTGTGTGCACAACACTCAACCACTCAAAAAACCACAAAGTTCTTGTTGTCATTGATTCTCTCGCAACTCGATCGTTTTGATCGAGTCGTTTTAGATGCAAATACACTGATCAAAAAAAATGTTTTAAAATCAAGATTATGGTCTCAGAACTAAGATTTTTGGTCTAAAAAAATGCGTCGAAAACATAAAATTCTTAAATTAAGAGAACACATCATTAATTTAAGCACATTTTAAATAAAACCAAGTTCTTAAAATTAAAATAAAAAAATTAAATAATTAAAAATTATTTTTTTATATTTCTAATTTTTTTATATTTTTAAATTTTGATTTATTTACATTTTATTCTGTTTTTAGTTATTTTATAAAAGTTATTTTTAATTTGTTACGAGTGGGTCTCGAACCGCCGCCTACTTCTTCATAACTGAAGCGGCGTCTCTAACCAGAACACCACGGGTCAACTATTTGTTTCATATAATATAGTACCCATTTATACTTGCCTAACAATTTATCATTTTTATCAGGGATCGTAAATAATGATTATTATTTTTTATTTAAGTACAAAAATCTCTCGATAATAATTATTTTTGATTAAAAACTATAACGATTATTTTTAATCAACAAAAAAAACAAAAATCATTTATAATCATTATTTTCGAGTTTTATTTTTTTGATCATAAATAATAATTATCAATGATTTTTATTTTTATTTTTTTTTTTTTTTTTGATTAAAAATAATCATTATTTTTGAGTTTTTTTTTTTTTTTGATCAAAAATAATGATTATCGGTATAGAAAATCGTAAAAATCATTATGTAATCATTAAAAAGTGATTTTTAAAATAAAACTTATAATGATTACGATCCCTGATTTTTATTTCGATATCAAGAGTTTCAGATTAATAATTTTAGTTTAAGTAATTTGGTCTTAAAATAAACTTATTTTAAGAACAAAATAATTCAGATGATTGTTCTTGATTTTGGAAGTAGGTGTTTTTTTTTTTAGTGTGGACCGTTGTCCAACTTACCCGCATAGCTAGACCAGCCACGCCCCTCGGCGCCTTGCCACACACACACACTGACGGCGACGCTGAGCAGCGCCCAAAGCAGCCAAGTGGCTGCCAGGGGCTGCATTAGCCTGGCCATAGCTTCCCTGGTTACACTGGATGCGCTCCTGGCAACTGTGGCAGTGGCAGAGACAGTGGCAGTAACTGTAGTTGTTGTTGTTGCAGCAGCAACAGCGACGCTTTCTTCTGGCAATCGCAGCTGGAAGAGATTGCAGCCTATATATATAAACATGGACGCGATTGTGGCAACGACAGCAGCGATAGCTTTTGGTGTGGAGCAATACAAATGCTAAACAAATGTTGCCCCAAAATGTTGAAACCACCCATGGTGCAACATAAACCTCACAGCAGGATAACTAAGTGTCCGAATTGGAGTTGGAGTCTGGAGTCTGGAATCTGTAGACTGTAGACCGGACAGTGGAGACGCTTCCGGGTGCAAAAAGTCAACGCATTAACACCCAACAAACAGGACAACACATTCACACAAAAAAAAAGGATACTTTCACAAGCATTTCCGTTACAAATGAAAGCAATGAAGAGACCCCCTCCCCTCACTTTACCCCACTCCACACTGGACACTTCCGCCTTTGTCTATGCGGGTGAAAAGTGAATAAAAGAGCAACCAAAAAAAAAAAGCAGAGCAACAACAAAACAAGCGACAAAAACAACACAAAGTGAGACTGTGAAACATTAAATGTTGCTTAATTTTAAATAACGCAATATTTTTAATATTTCTCAACAACAACCACAAAAGAAAATGGCAAGAAAAGGCAAATAAAAATTCATGCCTCGCTTTTAGACATTTCAGAACTCATCAAGATTCAATTGTTCAATTGAATTGTTGTCGACACGCTCAACAAAATTCAAAATTCATTCTCAGCATCAAATTTGGCATTCCTGTGATCAATTTTTGGGTATGAAATATTGACGTAAACCGGCCAAAAAAAAAAAAACTAAATTTAACACAAAAATTGCTCAAAAATTGCAAGAGAACTTTTATAACAAAAAAAAAATTAAAGTGGCGAATTTAACTATCCTTTAGTCAAATCTGGATATTAGGTTTTTATTTTCAATTTAATTGAACTAATTTCAGCTAGTTTCAAATGCAAATACGATCGTTATATCTACTCACATAAGGTTTTTGATTTTCTCAATAAAACACGTGAAAATTTCTAGATAACGAAAGTCATAGAATATTATAGAATAGAAAAAAAATATTGGAACATTTTGCGAATTTTTATATAATTACTTATATAATTATATAATTTTTATAATATTACGAAATATATTTCCGGCAATCTATCTAAGACAATAACAGTTTTCAAAATTATTTAACTAACTTTTAACTTGTCAAGAAAAAAAATCTATTTTTTCAATATCTGAAAAAATTTTGTTTGAATTGTAAAATTTATTATCCAGAAAATAAGAATTCATAAAAGTTGAAAGAATTCTAATAGAAATTTAACTCAAATACAACACCATAATTAACAAAACTAATTCTATTTACCAGAAATTAGAATCAAAACAATTATGGTTTGAAATTTTTGAAAAATATTCAAATATAAAGAAATATATACGTACACACTTATGTGTATAAATTTCCTTTAATTAATATTTAGATATAAAATAATGTGTTCTGTTTCTTTGAGACTTCAATAAGTGTATCTCTAAATGAAACTATCAAAACTATTTGAACATTAATGTTAATTATCTTTCAGAATGACGTCAATAAGTGCTGAAAAACAGTTCTGTTTTTTTGTATTTTTTGTTAATACTATATATCAAAATTTCATATCAATTTTAGCTTTTTAAAAATTTCTGGAAATTTTGAAAAACAGATCGGTTGAACTTCTTGTAAAGCCTCTACAAATGTGCCATAATTATGGCAAACTAAGTGTGTTTCGCTCTCTCGCTCTCTCTCTCTCTCTCTCTCTCACTGTGTTTGCAGCTATCTCTTTTTGGCGCTGTTGTGTCGACAATTTGTGCAAATTTTGCACAAATTTCGCGCATAAATTACAACAAATTGTGCAAGTATTATATGGCACACAAATTCCGATTTCATGTGGCGCTGTAATGAACTTGAACTTGAAATTTGGCTGCCCCTCAACCCGATGAATTCATCAGGTCCCCCTTACCCCTTGTATACCCCTCAATAGGGGCCATGTGTGGGCCATATTTGACCGACCAAACGACAGACGAAATAAATGAACATCTGTGAGAAATCGAAATCGAAATTGAGAGTGCGAAATGTGAATAACGTCGACTCGATTGCTCAAATACATATACAGTGGTCGGCATATTTATATTGACAAAACATAACGTTAAATCTACTCATAATTTAAACTAGCTTTATGAAGATTTTAGCATCAATAAAAATGTCATTTAAATCCTGTTTAAATGATACAAAATTTTTCTTAGCCCATTAAGTACCCATTTAAAATTTTGAATTTACGTAAAAATCTACTTTTGTGACTTTTTTCTATAGCTTAAACAAATGTTTTGATGCAAAAAGTTTCTTCAAACAATTCTAATAGTGACTGCAAAAAGAATTTTTCAAAACTCTCTTTACTTATATTTTTTATGAATTTTTGAATGGGATGATCTCGAGAAAATTTTGTAGTCATTTTTAGCAATTTTCAAAAAATCATAAAAAATATTAGCAAAGAGATTTTCGAAAAATTTTTTTCGCAGTCACTATAAGAACTGTTTGAAGAAACTATTTGCATAAAAATATTTTTTGTTTAAGCCCGAGAAAAAAAGTATTAAAATTTGATTCAATTCTACGTCGATATGAATTCAAAATTTTCAATGGTTACTTAATGGGTTAAGGAAAATTTTATATCAATCAAACAGAATTTAAATTACTTTTGCATTGATGCTTAAATCTTTATTAAGTTAGTTTAAGTTATGACTACATTTAACTATATATTTTGTCAAAATAAATATGCCGACCACTGTAAATTCATGTTCGAATGCTTTGAATGCTTTGACTGAATGCTGTGGTGACGTGAAAGGTTTTCGCTGTTGTTGTTGTTGTTGGTGGTGGTGTTGTTGTTGTGGTATCCGTATCTGTGAGATACGCGTAAAAGCTTTGTAGTTTATGCGGCGTTTGGCAAAAAGCCTGCATTTTAAAAATTATTAAATGCGATACAACAAAAAAAGTAGTTGCTGCTGTTATTGTTGTTGTTGTTGTTGTTGTCTATGTTTCAATTAAGTTAACATTAAAGGAATGCTTTTAGTTTGTTCGGCTGTAAGTGGCCGCCAAGCAGCAACAACAACAACAACAGTAGCAACAACAACAGTAGCTGCTGCAAGTTTTGTGTTACCCAACATGTTACGCATAATAATTGGCGAATTGCAACACAATGGAGCCTGCCACACAGCGGCTGAGGCAGCAACAGGAGCTGCCACACACGCCATACCTTTTTTTTTTCTTCTCCTCTGGTTTTTTTTTTTTTTTGGCCCCTAATGAGTTGAAGCTGATATTTTGTTGCTCGCTGTTTGTTGTTGCTATTCAAAATGCGAGGCTCTTTTCAGGCCGTTTTTCGCGCCTGGTTTGTGGCAAGTTGTTAATGATGCGCCGCATGCCTCATGCCGCATGCTGCATGTTGCATGCTGCTTATGTGCGTTATGTATATATTAACAACTCTTCATTAAAACTCATCTAAGCGTTCTTTAAGTTCGCCTCTCTGCTCTTCTTCTTTTTTGTGTGCTTTTAGAAAAGTCATTAAAATTAATGATGCGTATTATTCAAGTCAATTTTTTTTTGCTGTCTCAAAAACAGCTCCTACTTGCTCCACTTTCCCCCACTTTTCCCCCGCTCCCCTTGTGCTCAAATAATGCCCAATAAACGTTGTGCATTCCATGGGAAATTCAAAATAAAGTAGAACAAGATATAAGTATGAAAAAACAAAAAAAAAATGCAGCGTTGACACTTGCAAAATGATCCTCAAACTGTAACTGAATGTCACAATCAAAATTCAAATTCAAATTCAGATTCAACTTTAGGCAGTGTTGCCAAAATATTGTGAAATAAAATTGCTAAGTTGAAAAAAAAATTGCTAAAAATTAAGCTAAAAAACAATATATTCTTATAAAAAAATGCATAATATTTTGAGCAGATTTACGACTAAGGATAAATTGCGTAAATTAAAAAAAATTGCTAAAAAAAAGCTAAAAAAAAACACTATATATTCTAAAAAAAAAATTTCTAGTTTTTTGAAGAGGTTTCGGACTAAGGATAAATTGCGTAAATTCAAAGAAAAACAAGTTCTTAACATATTTTTTTTTAACAGCAATAATGTATTGACAATGTCAATGACATCCCCAATATTTTAATATTTCGAGCTCTGAAATCTAAAATTTAACATTTTTGTAGACAAAAAAAATCTCTAGATTTTTTCATAGCATTTCATTTAATTTTCTAGCTTTTGTAATTATACAAATTCAAAATCTAGCAATAAAAAGACGCAATTGTAGTAGCTATATCATTTTCTAAAATTGCTAGATTTATAGCAAATATTAATTCTAAAATTTTTCTAGCTTTTGCAATTAAAAAAGCGCTAAATCTAGCAATAAAATTGCTAAAATGGCAACACTGACTTTCGAATGCATTAAATGCAAACGCTGCAAAAATATTGAGTCAAATTTTTCGAGGCAGCTGCTGAGAGGAATTTTTAGTTTGAGGAATTTCTAAATTGTTTTCTAAATTGAAATCTTGCATGGGAATAACGACGACGACGAAAATAGCTTTCCACTCGGTCATATTTGGACTTGTTATTTATAATTTTAGTCACCCCCAAAATTAAAGAGACGAGAAGAGAAATGAAAGCAAAATGCCGAGCAAAGGTGTCTTTCAATTTGTCAGTCAGCAGCACAAACAAACATCGATTGTTGTTGTTGTTGTTGCTGCTATTTCTAAATGTATCTTGCAGATACAATACAGCATACAAGATACAAGATACAAGCTGCGATCAGTGCCAGAAACGTTTAACGTTTTCCTTTTGCCAACTGATTTATTTCGATTTATTCGCTGGCTCAGCGGCTTTTTGGCTTTTGGTTGACTCTTTGATTAAGATTTACTGCCGACAACAACAACAACAACAGCAACAAAAACAGCAACAAGAATTCAGTAGAGCACAAAACAATGCGTCTCATTTGGCATTATTATTTTTAACTGATAGCACATTTTTTTTACATATTTTTACTTGCACTCGCAATCTAGAAAATATAAAAATATAGAAAATGCTCTCAATAAGTGAATTAACTCTGAAGGTTTTCAAAAAAAAAAAGAAAGCAAAATCAACATTTTTCTGAGAGTTCGAAATTCTAAGCAACATGAAAAATATTCAAAGTTCTCAGCTCAAAGATTAAATAAAATACATTTTATATAATTTAAATAATATAAATGTTTTGAAAAATTTATTTGGACTAAAATTTTCTTAAGCTGAGAAAGAATAAACTTGTATTTTTTTATTTTTTACTATCTTCGATTTACTTGACTAATTTTTCATTAACTTCATATATTATATGACTTTCAATATACTTGAAACCCTTTCTACGAGATATGTTCACAATGGATTCACTTGACTTCAGTTTAGAATCTTTATTAGAAGAATTTGTTTAAAGCAATGAAAATTCTTTCTAAACTCTGTGAATAACTTAAATTTTAAAATTATTCTTGCACAAACTTAGTCGAGAATTGCATTGATAGAACATACTAGGCAAATTATCATTTTAAAATAATTTTATCCAAATTTTATCGATTCTATAATTTCAATAACAAACGATTTATTTTAAAGATTATATCATTCCGTGTTATTTTTTCACATATAATGCAATTTAGAAGTAAATTTATGGTCAAGAGGATTTTCGTATTTTGAAGATCTTACTAGATAATATTCACAAAAACGAACGCAAAAGATTCTAAATCCTCCAGTTAATAACAAATATTCGAGAAGTGATAGATTCAATTACAAAAATGCACAAATCTCATAACATTTTTAGATACTTTAGAGAAACGCGCTCATCAAAGTAAACTGAACGATGATGTGATAAGTGAAATTAACCAGATAATTCCTACTCGGTAACAAGCCAAAATAAAAGTGAAGCGGTGCACAGGAATTGAATTTATAGACCCATTAAAAAAATGGATTAACAGCTCAAAAGTTGCGCTATTTGAATTTAATGTTGCAAATTAAATTTTTTTTGCATTTCAAAAATACGTCCGAAAATACACATACAAATTTAAAGAAGATGATTATAGCAGAATAACTTCACAATTTTCAGAACTGAACATTTGGATTTTACTGCACTTAAGGATATTACAATAGTGATCAGATGGAGGACATTAGGAACCAGGAAACACGAAATTGAAAATACCAACGATTTGGGGCAACACTCCAAAAGCTACGCTGCTGCAATATGCTCTTTTAGTTATTTTATTTTTTTAGTTTTATTTGTTTCAAATAATTTGTTTTGTCACATTAACAAAAAAATTAAATAAAAAAAATATAAAACACAATTTGTTATATTTTTTTTTCAATTGGTTCTTTGATTTTTTTTTATACACAATTCTTTTGTTTGGCTTACTTAAAAAACAAGAAAAAAAGAGTTTTGATTTTTGTAATTTTTGGAATATGTTGAATTTGAAATAAATTGTAATGTTAGGCGGAGTGGTTGCACACGCGCCACAGTTAAAGTCACAGTTACAATTAGAATACAAGTCACAGTCACAGTCACAGTGGCAGTTGCAATTTGCAGTTGGCAGTCGTTGTTGGCTGCAGAACGTAACGCACACGCAAACGCTTCAAGTTGAACTGACGCGGCAGTAAAGCAACCAGCGCCGGCATCGACTCGCCCAGCGCCCAAAGCGCCAAAAGCGCCAAACGGCGAACGGCAAAGCGGCCTAAGCGCGCGCCCAGCGTTGAGGAGGCGCCGAACAGCGCCGAACGAAAGCAAACGACAACCGAACGAACAGCGACACGAAGCGAACGAAGCATTGACGAACTGAACGAAGGCGTACGATGGCGATAACAAATCGCATCGGCAACAACTGTAAGCGGCAGCTGTTGGCGCTGCTCGTTCGGCTGCCCAAAACACGAAGTCGTTGACGAAGACGAGTGTGTGGCTGTGTGTGGGTGTGTAGGTGTATATTCGTGTGTGGTTTGGTAGTCGCAATGCTTCAGCGAACACAGCCAACCAGCTTGCATTTTGGGCATTTGCTTTGAAACAATGCTGCCAAAGGGCTCAACACAGCAACATGTTGCTGACGTCACGCCAGGGCAACATGTTGCTCACATTAATTGTATGTTGCGCCTGCGCCAGTCGTTTGAAATGCATTCCCAAGCATAAGTAGCTAATTGTTAACGTTTAATTATATTTACAGCATACACTACAAACACACAGAGAGAGAGACATACATAAAGCACAAGAACAGCAACGGAAGTTGGCAAGCTTATCACATTTTTCTATGCGCAAAACTCATCAGACATGCATAACTCCCATGTTGCTGCCGCTTAAGGCGAAGAGAGGGAGAAGGAAGTGAAGGAGAAGGAGAAGAGGAGAAGGAAGTGGGAAGGGGATGCGGTGCAGTGCTTACATTGTTTGCAGTTATGATTTTTATGATTTTTAACAACAGTCGTTGCCACTGATTGTTGCTGTTGTCACTGTTGTTGTTGTTGTTGTCTTGCACTCGTTGCCTTAATTTTTGCGCCCTTTATTTGTTGGTTTTTGGCTTGAAGTGTGAAAAGAAAAGCGCTGGCAAATTCAATTTGCATATGTGGAACCCCCAGCAACTGTATGTGTGTGTGTGTGTGTGGGTGTATCTATCTAAGTATGTGTGTGTGTGTGTGTGTAGCCATTTAACGTAGCGAAGCTGCTAATTGACTGTTGCTGCTTTTGCTTTTGTGGCTGAAGAGTCATTGAGTGGATACAAGAGAGTGGAAGAGAGAGGGAGAGAGTGAGAGAATTTGCTCTGGTTTTGTGGGCCAAAAGTGCAAGTGGCAACAAGAATCGATGCTAAATAATTTCATACAAAAATATTTAATCAACAGACAAGTAAAATGCAACCGCAGCAACCTCAAATCAACAAAACAATCTAAAACAAAAAAGCTGAAAATTGAGTAACCCCACACTTTTATAATAATAATAAAAAAAAATAAAGGGCAACTTTTTGAATACCAAATTACACATGCATGTATCTTTATCTGAGTCTGCATGTGTGTGTGTGTGTGTGTGTGGTGTTTTTTTGTGGCTGTCTATGTGTGTGTGTTTACATAATAATTAAAATTTAGCGGCGCTGCAGCGGCAACAACAGCAACAACAACAACAGCATCCAAATGACGCACTTACGAAATAGCCACAACAACAACACCAACAACAACAACAACAATAACTGCGGCAAAAAGTTTCAAATTTCACAACAATTAACGCGCCACAATAAAATGTTTGCAACTTCAGAACTTGTCATGGAACCCCAAAAAATCCCCGACCTTAAAAGTTTTGAAGATCTTTCACAATTCTTCGGGTACTTAACATACATACATACATATGTAAGTGTGTGTGTGTGTGTGCACATAACACTTTAAGTTTCAATTTCAATTTCAATTTGATTAATTATTTCGATAAATTGAACTTTATTTATTTTACCATAATATTGACAAATTTATTACAACAGTTTTTAATCGCTCTGGCAACGTTTGTGTTTTGAAATTTCTAGTTCATTTAATTGCTTCATTAAATGAATAATACACTTAGAAAAAATAACAAGATTTTCGTACTTAAACAGACGATATTCAAGTACAAATAATCTCAAAAGCTGTCTAAGTTCCAAATTTCTAAAGTAAAGATGTTCGATAAAGTTTCAAGTTCGGTTTTCGCAAGTACGGAAATCTTAAAACGAGATTTTTCGGGCATACTTTAAGTACGTTTTGGGTTTAATTCAAGTCTGTAAAAATTGAAGATTTTTAATAGTCAGCAATCTTAAAGTTTTAACAATGAAATGGTAAAAATTGGAGTACGATCGTACCTAATTTTAGGATGGCATATTTTTCTAAGTGTAATATCAAAAATATACTCTTTTCAATCCAATTTATATTACTTAAAAAAGGATTCAAGTATATACGTACACAGAAAAAAAAATCCATGCTAAAAATCAAGTTATTTAAACTTGATTTTAGCTAAAAATTTCAAGTATGTATTCGGGATATAAAACCTAAATTAAGATAATACTTAGATTAAATGGCAACGATATTAAAAAAGTTGACTTTAAAAAAGTCGAAGAAATCTAAATTATTTGATCAAATATTACAGAACTCCAAAAATTAAAGTTTTGTTGAGAAAAATCGAACAAATCTTTCTTTCTTTCTATAAACAAATCTTAATGACTATATAAAGTTTATTTCAATCGTTTGCTAAAGAAAAAAGAATTTTAAGCACTGCAAATATATTGACATTTTATCAATTTTGTTATAAAGCTAGCTGATGTTAATCATGGGATAGTTGTATTATTATCCGTGTCAAAGAATGTTGATGCACTCTTTCGGCGGGTTTACCTCGTCTATATTTACAAACACAACCACAAACACAAACAACAAAAGCGCGTATCCGGGCGTATTGCATTCTCCCGGATCCGCCTCATTCGCACAGCAAGTCAAGTGTCGAAAATTCATTAAATTTACAAGGACACAACTTTGGACAGCGTTCGCTTTGTGCGTGTGTGTGTGAGAGAGAGAGTGTGTGTGTGTGTGTGTGTGTGTGTGTGTGTATGCGAGCTTTTTTTGTGACCTCTGACATTGCATTTAATCTCGTTGACAGCACTTAGCACGCCCCCGAGTAGTAAAAGCGGCAACGCCTGGCTAAAATGAAAGCTCACTTCAACCAGAGACACTTGCCACTTGCTGAGGGGGAGGGGGAGGGAAAGGGGGAGGGGAAAGGGGGTTGCTATGCTCTCAATATGGAATGGGGGTAAAAGTAGCGTCGACTACAAGCGGATTATTTAAGTTTATAATACGCTTAGGGGTAATTTTAATCTGTTGCAAATTGTTTTTGTTGCTGCCAAAAACCAAAAGCAGCACAAAGAAAAACACAAAAAAAAGAACAAAAACAAATACAAAAACAAATACAACTGCACCACAGCGCCACCTACGAATAAAATTACCATCTATAAAACATCTTTTTGCAGTGCCTCAGTGGTTGTTTTTGTGGCATATGCGTGCCTCACATTTGTGGCATGCGAGTGCTTCACACATACACTGACAAAAACAAATGTTCGAAAATCAAGATTTTGTTCTCAGAACGTAGATTTTTGGTCTAAAAAATGAGTTGAGAAATTCTTAAATTAAGAGAACACATCTTGATTTTAAGAACATTTTAAATGAGACCAAGATCTTTTTTCAAAAATAAATTTTCTTAAAATTATAATCAAAAAATAAAATAATTAAATTTTTTTTATATTTATAATTTTTAAATAAGTTTTTTTTATAATTTTTTATAATTATAATTTTTAAATATAAAAAAAAAATAATTAATTATTAAATTTTTTTATTTTAATTTTAAGAACATTTATTCTTATTTTATTTTTTCTTTATTCTTAAATTTTGATTTATTCACATTTTGTTTTGATTTAGTAATTTTATAAATGTTATTTTAATTTCTTATTAGTGGGATTCGAACCGCGGCCTACTGCTTGACAACTGAAGCGGTTTCTCTCACCAGAAAGCCACGGGTCAACAATTTGTTTCATATGATATAGTACCTATTTATACTCTACTAACAATTAAAATTTTTATTCTTATATTAAGTTTTTAAGATTTTTTAGATTAATAATCTTAGTTTTAGTAATTTGGTCTTAAAATAATCTTATTTTTAGAACAAAATTATTTAAGATGAATGTTCTTGATTTTAGAAGTTGGTCTTTTTTTTCAGTGTAGACGCGCACATATTGCGAATGTAACGGGACGGGGGCAAACTGCGGTTATGATTTGTTTTTTTTTTTCTATTTTTTTTTAAAGAGAGAGAGAGAATTTGAATTTGGTTTCGGCAGTGCAACTCCATGGGTCGTTTCATTAGGCGAAAGCGCACAGCATTTTTAGTGGGCGGGAACGTTGCCGTTTGGGGAACGATTGTAATTTCACTTTTTAGAATAGGATTTTGTTCGCTTTTCCTTTCTCTCTTCCTCTAACTCATTTGAGTTTGTGTTATGTAATTTACGCGACGAGCACTTGGAGAAGGGTCAGGGTCAAAAGCGGCATTGGGGAGTATGCGAAAATTTTGATATTTTTATAAGCAATTTGATCTGTTTTGTCGGCGCTGGGAATAGTGAGAACGATGGGAACTCTGGAACAATGGAATTGAAAGCAAGCATTGCGAGCATTTGAAAATGTTTTCAAATTTGTCGAAATTGAAAACTGATACCAGTTAAAGTATAATATTACAATAGTTTCCATACTGTTTTGTTTTAAAATCAGAACGAATCTTTAGTTTGTTCTGATTTAAGACTGTTCCGCAGATAAAGCATTGTAAATTTTCTGAATTTTTCAACGGAACAATGGAATTTACGAATATAAAAATTGTTTCATTCCAATATTTCGTTGCTGTATCGCTTTTCAAACTATTTCATTCCGAAATTGAAAACTGATACCAGTTAAAGTATTATATAGCAACAGTTGCCATTCAGTCTCGTTTCAAAATCAGAACGATTCTGTCTTCTGCTCAGATAAAGAATTTTAAATTGTCTAAAATTTTTTAACGGAACAATGGAATTTATGAACATAAAAATTGTTTCATTCCAACATTTCGTTGCTGTATCGCTTTTCAAACAATTTCATTCCGAAATTCCGTTCCTATAAATGCCCCCAGTCAAAATTTCATAGAGCTATTTCAATGAATTCATTAAAATGCAAGAATTTTTTTTTAATTTCGCATAATTTCAAGTGGAGCGGCACGTTCCGAATATTAAATGTTGCAAATTGCATTACAACTATGCAATTGATCGATGCTCGTAATTTACTAAAAAAAAAAAAAATGACCCAAAATTTGCTTATTTCTTTGAATTCGAAATATATAAAATACCTTAGCGCAAAATAAGTAAATTGCAATTACAAGAACCTTATGCGAAAATGCTGTTTGAAATATTTAAATACATTATTTTCTTAAGAACGGGACATGAGCTGTGCCAAATGAGATCAGCGATCAACGCTGACATCATACGAAACACAAGAACAATAAAAAGAAATATCTAAATTAAATAGAAATAGAAATACAAGTAGCAAAATGGAAAATAATAAAATTTCAATGAAATGAAAAATAGAATATTTGTTTTTTTTTTTTTTTTTGTTTGCAAATTAAAAGCAAGTTGTAATTAAAATGAATGAAATGAGAAAGAATCAAATATTTGAACTTACCCTGTGGCTGAGGTGGTTGATCTGGTTCGCGACCTGGTTCATTATCCGGTTGAGCTTCTGGTTCCGGTCCTAAAAATTCATCTGGAAATCTTGGGGGCTGCATATCGCCATCATCCTTATCGGGACAACCAGCCTCGTCAGTCTCATCCACACAGTGATTTTGACCATCGCAACGCATTTCGAGTGGTAAACAGCGATCGTCGCATTTGAATTCATTTTCAGTGCAAAGTAAAACTAAGTTCAAAAAGCGCAACGTAAAAAGTCAGAGAATGCAAAAAAAAAACAAACAAAAAGGGAAAATATATATTAAAAATCAAAATAAACATAGTTTATAAAGTAGCTGAATGAACAAAATGATGATCAATGAACGCTGAACGTTTTGAACTGATCTCAATTAGCGAATAAATATAATTAAATATATTTTGATATACTTTTTTGATACGAGTAGATCTAAAATTTATTTTTTTTTTTTTTTAATGGATTTTATGGAAAATGTAAGGATCGATTTCTGCATGGATTATGATCATTACCCAACGATCTTGGGCAATCTTTCTCATCTTCGCAATGAACGATGAATGTTTTGAACTGATCTCAATTAGCGAATATATATAATTAAATATATTTTGATCTAAGCTGATCTCAGTTTGAGCTAAACTACTTTTGATACAAGTAGATCTTAAATTTATATTTTTTTCGAAAGGGTTTTATAAAAGTTGTGAGGATCGATTTCTGCATGATTTTTTTCGATAAAAGTTCTGAACTGATCTCAATTAGCGAATATTTTAATGAATATATTTATAGTATTGATCTGAACTGATCTAATCTGATATCAGTTTGAACTTAACTACTTTTTTGATACGAGTAGATCTTAAATTTATTAATTTTTTTTTTTTACGGGTTTTATGGATAATGTGAGAATCGATTTCTGCATGGATTATGATCATTACCGAACGATCTTGGGCAATCCTTCTCATCTTCACAATGAACGATAAATGTTTTGAACTGATATCAATTAGCGAATGTTTACATACAAATATTTATAGTATTGATCTGAAATGATCTAATCTGATCTCAGTTTGAACTTTTTTGATACGAGTAGATCAAAAATTTTTTTTTTTTTTTTTTTTACGGATTTTATGGAAAATGTGAGAATCGATTTCTGCATGGATTATGATCATTACCCGGCGATCCACAATCCTCCTCATCTTCGCCATTGGGACAGTCCCTTTTGCCATCGCACTTCATCTCATCACAGACTCGAGAGTTGCTTCTGTGGCAATAGAATGTGGAATCACCGCGACATTCCGGTTCTCTTTCTCCGGAGCCATCTTCTTCAACGGGTTCGGTTTCGGTTAGTTCAGGTTCATGTTCAGGTTCAGGTTCATGTTCAGGGTTGTTACCATCTAAGTTGTGTTCAAGTGTATTGTGTGTGTGTGTGTTGGGTGTGTGTGTGTGTGGAAGTTAACAAAATAATTAGAATTCTTTTTAAATAATAATAAGGTAAAGGAACAAACACAGTACAGGTGAAAAACACGTACAAACAAATACAACACAAAGCGAACAAAATTTTACGGGAGAAACATAAATAACATACATACAAATATACATACATATGTACAGTCGTGTGCGAAATAATAAGAACATCATATGTGAAAACTTAATTTAATCATAAAATTTCTATAATAGTATTTTAACAATAAGTCTTCATATTATTTTAAAAGAACACAGAAAAAAAATCCGGGATTCCTGGCTGAAGTTAATCTCAGCGTTGTCATTAGTACCATAAACCAAGTATGAAATACTTAAATAAAGCCCGACTTTTTCAACAATATTTGAATTTTTGGGGTTCTGTAAAATTTTGTTTTCAATTATATCAAATAACTTAGACTTCTTTGATTTTTTTAATGTCGATTTTTTAATATTCTTGCCATTTTATCTACGTATTATCCTAATTTAGGAATTATAACCCGAGTACATACTTGAAAAATTCAAGCTTTAATCAAGTTCTTTCAACTTAAATTTGAAAAAATTAATTAAGTTTTGCTGTTCTTATTTTTTCGCACACGTCTGTATGTAGACTAATGAGCTTACGAACATGAGTGTGAGATGTATGTATGTATGTATGTGTATGTGCTTGTGTATGTATGTGTAATGAGAGAAAATATCGTCACAGGGTGATTATGATCACAGGAAGAAGACGGAACGCAGTCTACGAAAGAGGGCGTACAACTCCGAGAGTGAGAGAGAGAGAGACAATGAGAGACATACTAAAAACCTTGGCGAATGTGTGAGCGAGTGAGACAGCAAATGAGCGAGAGAGAGAGAGAGTGTCTGAGATCGATAAAGCGAGAGAGAGAGAGAGAGAGAGAGAAAGGGACTAATAGAACTGCTGCAGAGTAACATTCAGTGTTAATTATAACGGTATGTTTACAGGTATGTATATGTGTGTGTGTGCGTGTGTGTGTGGTATGGTTAGTGTTGAGAACCGTTATACCCGAGCACAAGGCTCATATACGTGGTATTCCCATAGCAGTTGATACACAATTTTCCCGAAAAACAAGACATTGGCAACCCGCAAGCAATCGAGAAAACAATCGCAAATCGATAACAATCGGAAACAAACCCGTCTTCGGCGGCAACCGCTGGCACACCTGGGATTCACCCTGCCCTGTACAGTAAACACCATTGGGTTTGACAACGTTGTATGTGGTAAATAGCCGATAACGACGATCGCACATTTCAGCCGCCTCATCGGAACCATCCTCGCAGTCGTGACGCCTGTTGCAAATATTATTGCAGGGTATTCTGGTGATGGTACCCTCGCACTGGAAATAGTCCTCTTCGTTAAGGCATTGCAGTGGTTTTGGTTCCCCAACATCCACAGCAGTATTGAATTTATTCGAGTTGGCATTGAGAGTTTCGATATTTCCATTGCGACGATCACACATCTCGACATTCTCATCGGAGCCGTCTTGACAATCGATTTGTTGATTGCAAATCAGATAGCAGGGAATACTTTCGGAATTACCGGATTCGCACTGGAATTCTTCATTATCCGTCAAGCACTGATCATCGGCCTTGAGTTCCGTTTCGGATGGACTTAATTCTTCACGCGTTGTTGGCGCTTCAGTTGGAGTTGAAATTGGCGTCCGATTGTGATAACGACACATAACGGGATTCTCATCGGAAGCATCATCACAATCCGAGCGTCCATTGCAAATGGTCGAGCAGGGTGTGCTCAACTTATCACCGCTATAACACTCGAAATCATCATCGTCGGACTCACAATATGCGGCCTTTTGCATACGCTTATCGCACATATCGGGACTCTCATCGGAGGCATCTTCGCAATCGTTAATCCCATTGCAGACCATATCGCAAACAATTTTGAAAGGACTACCACTGATGCACTCAAAGGCATCGTTGGCTGAGTTGCATTGATTCTCATTGGAATCGACATCAGTATCGTTATCGTTATCGGTATCGGTATCGTCAGCCGATTGCGTGGGTTGTTGGCCTGTATATGGATGGGCATATAGACTCGGGTGACTACTACACATTATCTCATTCTCATCGGAGCCATCGTCACAATTCGGTATCCGATCACAAGCGTTCCAGCAATTTATCTCGTAATTTCCAGAATAGCATAAAAATACACTTCTTCCCTTAGAAATGCTGCAACCATTATCTGTATACATGTGCGATTTAAAGAATACAGAAGCTTGCGTATGTGTGTGTGTGTGTGTGTGTGTGTGTGTGTTTTTGTGATAGTATGTGTGCAAAAGTGTGTATACGAAATAGTTTACAGTGTTATGTTTACAGTTTACAATAGCTATATAGCAATACAAATATGCTAAACAGCCTCTAGTATTTTTGAGCTGTAGAGCTTTAAAGCTTTTTATATATAATTTACAGTCGAAAGCTTTACAGAACAACAATTGTCGTTGTCCAACACCGGTCAGTATCTTAAGACTTTGGAGATGTGGCAATGTTGGGCAATATATAATGAATATGGATTTGATTCGATAAACTTACCCAGTATTTGACGGAAATAGAAATCTTTGCCACTGTTGGCACTTTGGCTGCCAATGACCCTTAAATGATCCAACTGATATCTTAACTTTTCCTCAAAGTCGTTAACGTTCGATGGTAATTCCAGGTTGACAATCACATAGCAATAGAAATGATCATCCGTTTGCCTGGCATTGGTAGTGAGGAAAATATAATATGGATTAGCATGAGACGACTCTCTTTTTATACCCAGTACTTAAAAAATAAGTAAACAAATCAATTTTGAAACATTTTCAAATGTTAAGATGTCGTTTTATAACAAGTATAACATCTAAATAAATAGCTGGATGATGTACACAAAAATAATACATTTTCTGATAAAAATTTAAATGCAGTATCAATTAAGAGGCCAAATCATGATCAAAATGACATTCCGCTTGAAAATCGGTTTAGTTTTGGCAAAGTTATGACAGTATAAAGTTGCTCAAGCCTTTGACCTAGCAACTTTACAAGTCCAAATTTTTGTTCAATTTCACATGATTTATTACAAAAATGTGAAAGGTCTCAGAATCAAATTTAAAGTGTTGTTTTATACTAATTACGATATAAGAAATTGATTAAAAGTGAAAACTTGAGATTTAAAATTTTGAATTTTCGAAATTTCAAAGGGTCCCCCCTTAGCATCGAAATCGAATTTTGGTCGAAAATAATAAAATTTTCTAAATGAACAAAATTTAAATGCAGATTCAATTTAGAGGCCAAATCATGATCAAAATGACATTTCGTTTGAAAATCGGTGCAGTTTTCACCAAGTTATGACAGTTGAAAGTTGGACAACTCTTTGACCTATCAACTTTACCACAACCGTACCGTACGGTTATTTTCGTGTAATGGTCCCGGTAACAGTTCAGGTGATATTCCCTGGATTTTATTAGGTAGTAATTTCTTAAAAGTACTTTTAAACTTATTGAAATATTGAGATCTCGACTATAGTCTTTCCCACTTGTTATATTAATCGACTTACCCGACCTGCAGCAGGGTGCTGCTCACCCTATCGATTATATCATCGTCATCGATCTGGTAATTCTCCCTAAAGATTTTTTGCACTCCCAATTCGATCTCTTTGTTCAAATTAATAAACTGTTGGCTCTGTTTGTCGGCAAACTCCGCAACATATGGCTCTTGAACGGTGAATCGTGTGCGATCTACAAAAAAAAACGAAATTACAATTCCAAATGATTCATTCGATATGCGATTAATCGATTTCACAATATACTCACAAAACCCCGGGGTTCCATCACCGTCAGGATTTCCGGAACCATCTTCATAATCATCGGCGCGATCACGATTCTGGGGCAATGCACGATGTTGCCGCTTTGTCAAGCGCTTAGTCTTTGTGGCAGGTTTCTTGGCTCGCTTCTGTCTGTGTAGATGCACATCGTTGCTGCCAAAGAAACGGGACAGCTCACGACGCACACGATTCACTCCAGTTTTCCACAAGCTCTCCTCGGGGATTTCTTCGATCAGGGGCACATGGGATTTTTGGATATTGGACACGGTAAGTGGTGACTCATCCTCCGGGGCAAAGAACAACTTGTCACTGTCATCCAGACTTGAGATTTTCTGAAAAAAATACAAATACAATTTTTATTACATTTTTTTTTTAATTTTTGTATTACAGGATATAAGCTTACAGTTAAATATACTTTAAAACTTACTGATAGATAACACAAGCCCTTTTTTTTTACCGATTTTTTTAAGAGTTGGAAAGCAAACTTCCATATGACGACCTCTAGCGGAATTATTTAAAATTAATTTCAAATGCAACGCTCGGAATTATTTAAAAATTATTTTAAATGCAACTCTCGGAATTATTTAAAATTAATTTTAAATGCAACTCTCGGAATTATTTAAAATTAATTTCAAATGCAACTCTCGGAATTATTTAAAATTAATTTCAAATGCAACTCTTAAAAAAATCGGTAAATCTAGCGTTCACAACTTGCAATGCTTGAGTGTTTTTGTAAATGATTGTATTTGAATTAAAATTAAATTCTAAAAATTGTTGTAGTCGAACAACTATTTATATCTCAACAATATAACTACACTCGAAATATTATTCTCTCTTTCTCACTAAATCCATCTCAATGTCTTCAAACTATTTAAATATATGTTTTGATGTTCATACATGGTCATACATTATTACCAGAGAAGCCGTTAAGTTTTTGATTATTTCTTTTCAAAATTCATTTTAAAGTTCAACACTCAAAAGTAACAGTCGAAGCCAAAAAGCTTAAGTTTGGTTCTGTTCTTTGCTAAGTTGGCTGCTGCACAGTTTTACAGCCACTGAGCACATCGCTTAACAGAGTGCGCTGTTAATGTTAACAGTGGTCAAAAGCTAGCTGCTTTAGCGGTTGCTTTTGTTAACAGTGAGTTGAGTTGAGTTGAGTTTGCATTTTCACCACTCGAACTGTTTATGTTGCGCTTTAGTTTTATCTATTATCAGTGAAAACATATCAATAATGCGATTTAAGCTCAATTAAACCAAACAAAAAAAAAAGAGAAAAGAGAAATTAAGTTCCGACTTTTTATAGACTTGCAGAGAGTATTTTAATTTGGTCAAGATATAGATACAGATATCTAATTTCACAGAATATACATTTGATGTTGTTTTCAATAATTTGGTATAGTCTTATTTAAATATCTTAAGCAAGTTATATCATATTATATTATTTTATTATATCATATAGCGGCCATAGAAACAATTAGTAGAAAATTAAATACATGTTCATTGATATTTTCCTAACAATATGTGGCATTTTGAAATGATTTAGAATGTAACAGTTTTCAATGTAAATACAATTTCGAAAATTTTTATTTGTTTGCTGTTGATCAATTTATTGCTGTCTTTATAGAGCAGGCAACAACAAGTTGCCGCCTGCAACAAATCGGACAGAGCTATTTTTAATTGAGAATTGATTTCAAGTGTCAATTTTTTTATGACCATTTACTTAACGTTTTGATTTTTATATTTAAGTTTATTTTTTTATTTCTGCCTTGGTGACTCCCATCTTCGATATTCCATTCCCGATCTCAGTTCCCAACTCAAGTGTGCTACGTCATATTTCAATCGTTGTTGTTGTATGATAAGTGCCAATGTCCAGAAAACATACATACGTATTATATGTATGTATGTATATATGTATTTATGTATGTCTATTGTACTCGACTCGAACATGCAACATGTGCACCATCATCATCAAATTGAACGAACCTAAATATCTCATCTTATCTGTCTGACAGTACTACGAGTAAATAAAGTTCCTTTTCAGATATATTTTTAATATCTCAGCAGAAAATTGTTCGTAGCAGGTATAAGCAATGAAATATATATATTCTTGATCTGCATCAACCACATAGTCGATATAGTTATGTCCGTCGAATCACAGAGACTATGAGAGCTAGAAAGACCAAACTTTTTTTGTAGGATTCTAAATATTTTAAAGAATTTTTTTCCCTTAATTTGCTGACACTGAATATTAAAAGTATTTTATCGTAATTCCAATAAGATTTGAAATCATTGGGAGTGTATAATAATTTCTAGTTTATTATTAAAGGCAGAAAAAGGGACTATATTTAAATCAAGGCTGCAAACCGGCTCTGAACCGAACCTCGTAGAACCGGTTCGGTTCGCGTTTTTAAGCAGCCTGAACCGGATCATGAACCGAACCCTTAAAATTAATAACGTTGCGAACTCGAACCCAAGCCGAACCGCTTGTTAAAATAATAGGTTCAGTTAGAAAAAATAAAATTTACATAAATTTTATAGTTTTCTTATATTACGCAATTATTTGAGACTTCGGATTAAAATAATTCATATTTAAGTCTTTAAATATATTTAATTTATCATCAAAATTTGATTTCTTTTAAAAAAAAAATGCTAATTAGTTCAAAATGTAGAGAAAAATGTATTACAATAAAAATTGTTTAATAAAAATATATTTTTTGGATACAAGTTACTTTTCAAATATTTCAGTGCTCAGTGCATTATAGTGAAGTTTGACTGTAATTCAGTTCAATAGGTTCATACGTATCTATTATTTAAGATATTCCGACTCTTCCCCTTCTCACTCTCTCTCTCTCTCTATCTCTCTCTCTTTTTTCCGCAGTCTGCCTGCCTGAGAATTTATGAAATGTGGGCCAAATGTGCATTGTACTGCAGCAAAGCGGGCAGTTCATTGATAAACGGCGATAAGGTTTCCCGATAAAGCTGGCCATGTTGAACAGGTGGCGATAGCTGCATGTTTTTTAGGTGGGAGCGTGATTTAAATGGGTAGATAGAGAGGGAAGGAAGGGGAGTGGGGGAATTTTTATGTTATTGCATGTCTGCCTTTAGTTGCATTCGTCAAATTCGATCTTTGTGGAAATTCTCGGGCTGAATGAAAGGAAAGCCCAAAGCGGAAACTGAACCACTTGAAATTCTGCTGAAATTTATCAATCAAAAACAAAGTATACAAAAAAAAAGTACACAAAAATAAAACAAAAAAAAAATAACAAGAATAACAGAATGTAATACCAACAACAACAACAACAACAATATAAGTTGAACAAACTTTTGTGTGCGGCAATTTTTCTCATGGCTTTCGATTCTTTTGGTTTTTGTTGTTGTTGTTGTTGTTGTTTTTGCTGTTGTTTCTGTCATTTTGTTTGTCTGCTTTGTGGTTGACTTTAACGTTGTCTACACTGTGTCTGCGACATTGTCTGGACCCAAGACTAGGTGGATAAAGCAGAGAGAGAAAGAGAGAGAGTGTGTAGACAGAGAAAGAGAGAGTGAGAAAGACAGAGATAGGGAGAGAGAGAGTGGTAACTAAAGTATCGATATCTCAGTTTGCTTAAATCAAGATGTGTCTGGGGGGGGAGGGGGAAGGAGGAAGGGGGAAGGAGGGGAAAGAAGGAGGGGAAAGAAGGAGGGGGGAGGGAAAAAGGAGAAGGGGGCGTTTTGCTGGCTTATGAAGTCTGCATAGTCACGTGTCGCATCTTTAAACTTTTGTTTTGGCAAGTTTTTCGTCTTCCTTTTTGGGTATTTATTTTGTTGATATTGCTGTTGTTATGTGTGTGTGAGAGAGGCAGAAAGAGAGAGAGAATATTTGAATTTCGATAGGAATTTGCTTAAATTTGGCACACAGTTTACTTAAAACCAGAGAATCAAACCGAAACAAATGCAGAATGGATATTAGATGGCTTAGAATCAAAAAATGTCAAATTTTCTAGATGATAAAAATTTGAATGCAGAATGAATTTAGAGACCAAATCATCATCAAAATGACATTCCGCTTGCAAATCGGTAAATTTTTGATGAAGTTACAAGAGATCAAAATTTTTGAAAAAATTTCAAGGGGTAAGTATGGAAAATTGGCTTAGAATCGAAAAATTGTCAAATTTTTCAAATGAAAAAATTTAAATGCAGAATGAATTAAAATGCCAAATCATGATCAAAATGACATTCCGCTTGAAAATCGGTTCAGTTTTGATCAAGTTATGGCAGTTTGAAGTTGGTCAGACTGTGGACTAAGCCACTTTACAAGTCCAAATTTTTGTTCAATTTCACATGATTTTTTACAAAAATATGAAAGGTCTCAGAATCAAGTTTAAAGTGTTGTTTTATACTAATTACGATATAAGGAATTGATTAAAAGTGAAAACTTGAGTTTTAAAATTTTGAATTTTCAAAATTTCCAAGGGTCCCCCCTTAGCATCAAAATCGAATTTTGGTCGAAAATAATAAAATTTTCTAAATGAAAAAAATTTAAATGCAGAATGAATTTAGAGGTCAAATCATGATCAAAATGACATTCCGCTTGAAAATCGGTTAATTTTTAATGAAGCTATGACAGTTTGAAGTTGGTCAGATTTCGGATTTAACCACTTTACAAGTCAAAATTTTTATTCAATTTGGCATTTAGTATAACATTTATTAAAGGTATTTCTTTTGTCAAAGTTTGAAGTCTCACCTCTCTTAGATTAACCCAAATATTTCTGCAGTCTTAATAACTGCATGTAAGAGACTCTTCCATGTTGACTTTAAGTTTATATTTCATTATATTTCTAATGAATCATTGAAAGTATGATAATTCGCATGTGGCTAACAATTGGCACAGATTTGCAACAACGTTTATTGTTACTAAACATATGCATAATATAATTAATGTATGTGTAATGCACATATACATCAGTGGCCAGTGGCTGTCAAACTGTGCTAACACCCACGCAGCGAAATGAATTATTATCAAGCATACGCAGCGTAAAACAAGCAAATGAAAAATGAAAAGTGAAGAATGTGCTAAATATTTGCATTGTGCGTGCAATTAAACAACGGCAACGAAAATGTCCTTGAACCAATTGAGATATATTTATGAAAATGCAACAAAGATTGCCATAGACAGACAGGGGATGAGAAAGAGAAAGAGATGGTGAGGTGAGGAGAGGAGAGAGAAGGGGAAGAGAGTCTGCACTTGTTGCTTGTTGGCTGACACAAAAATAACTGTGCCACAAACAGTCGTCAAGGTCGCTGCAGGTGTTGTCATCCAAACTTGCAACAACTATCCTTGTTCTCACTCTCTGCCTCTCTCTCTCTCTCCCTCTCTCTCTCTCTCTGAGTCTTTGTCCCTTTCAACTGACTCAGTCTGTCGGCTTTAAGGCGCGTTCATTGAACCCAAAAAACCCAAAAATAGACAGTGGCAAAAACGCAAAGCAAACAAAATTAAACCAAAAAAAAAAAGAAAAAGAAAAAGAATGCAATGAGAGACTTTGCTGGCAAATTAGGCCGGCCCACAGACATAGACAATGATTTTCGCTCATTTCCTGCAAATATGTGCTAAAAAAATTTAGACTAAAAACAAAAAATAGTGGAGAAAATACAAAAAAAAACAAGCAAATCATGTGGAGTCTGCTCGACTAGAAATTACCCAGCTGGCCATGTTCCAGATATATGTGATTAAAAGCAGATTGCATTCGATTTTAGAGTCTTTCGATTCTTTTTGAGCAATCAAAATATTTGTGGATTTTATTATCAATAATATCAGTCAAGATGCTTCAATATTTTCCAGTATTGAAAAATGTATCAATTATTTTTTTAACACTTTAAGTTGGCTGAAAAAAATACCTAAATTATTTGAAAAAATTTAAGAAAATCTTTATGCCCCGATATTTTCGTAATTAGATTTTAGAGTCATTCCATTCTATTTAACTACTTAAAATATTTGTGAATTTTATTACCAATAAAATACAAGCTCTTGAACGCAACATTATTTTCAGTATTACAAAAATGTCAATTATTTTTTTAACACTCAAAGTTCACTGGAAAATATACCTAAATTATTGTATTTAAATAAATTGAAGAAACTCATTAGGCCTCGATTTTTTCGTAATTAAGAAAATAATTAGCCTGAAAAACTCTTTCACATATCAAGAAATGTGAGTTAAAATTATGATAGTTAAAGAAATTAACAATACAAACATGTAAATAAATCAACACTATATATATATATATATATATATATATATATATATATATATCTGTCAATTGAGCAACGTTGGCATTGCTGATACTCTCTATAATTGGGCAGATGTACAGAGTATATAGGGTATACAAAAATTACAGAGGGCAAGTTGCCACAAATGCTTTGCCCCCTGCTCATAAATTTTGCGGCACATGTGTGCTGGCAATTTATTTTCATCTAAGTTACTCGCATGTTGAGTCAATGTGAAAATCTGAAAATCGCTTTTCGCCTAGACAATTGCGAGCAAATCGATAGCGCACAAAAAAAGGGAAAAACTTTGTCAGACTGACTGACTGACTAACTGACTGCACAAATTTGTGGCCACACACACACACGCACACACACAATTACACACATGTGGCAGGCCCAAAAAATATAAGAATCAAGTAGACAGAGCATTCGGTTTTAGTTGCTATTGTTGTTGTTGTTGTTGTTGCTGTTGTTGGCCACAATTATAAGTAACGGCAACGGGAAAAACATGTGAAAATTTGATTAAAAACTAACGTCAAGGTAATTGGCAACTGGCAAATGGCAAATAGTAAATGGCAAGGCAATTGCCTCAGCTGCTGCTCCTGTTCCTTGCACGTTGCACGTTGCGCATACGCCGCGTATGCCGCGCTTCTTAAATATATGGGTGTACATACACTGTGAAAAAAACATGTGCCAAAATCAAGATTTTGCTCTCAGAACTAAGAGAACACATCTTGATTTTAAGAACTTTTTAAATGAGACCAAGTTCTTATTTTAAGAACATTTTTAATGAGACCAAATTCTTATTTTAATAATAAATGTTCTTAAAATTAAAATTAAAATATAAGTTAAATAAAAATTATTTTTTATATTTATAATTTATTTTTACTTTTAAATTCAGATTTACTTAGATTTTATTCTGTTTTATAGCCTATATCAACAACAGCACATTTGGCTCATTCGATGCCATTTTCATCTTTTTTATCATCCATTTCAGTAAAAAATTCGAATGATCATTTTGGCTCACTCATAATGAATGTGCCAATTTTTTGCCATTCACCCCGGCGAATTTAAGTATTTTTTTTATCGAACACGCGATGCTTATCGATAATTTTGTGAAAAACAGTAACTATCACTTTAACCAGCTGTTTTGTTCAATAAAAAAAATTTGCACGAATTATAAAATGCAAAATAAAATGAAAATGTTCATTATTTTAACTTTTTATAATTTTTGCACAGAAATCGAATACAGCTGATTTATTTCGGGCGAATGACAAATGCCACATTCAAATGTGACCAAATGTGATTGGTCGTGGAAATAGGTTATTAGTTTTTTCTTTCAGTGTATGTGTGTAAGTGTGTGTGTGTGTGTGTGTGTGGGGGTGTACTTAATATACAACGAGGCAACAGCATCAAGTGCAGCCAAAGTATTTGGGTCTTTGGGGCAAGTGCAAAGCAATTGACGCCTCCGAAAAAGATTACGCGCGATTTAAGTGCAGTGCGTCAATCTTCATAAAGCCGCCGCCGACAATCCAACCTGAGCTGAGTGTCTTTGATGCAAAATGCATCAACTGAACCCAGATCTGGACTTGCACATGGATTTGGACCTGGACCTGGGACACAACAATTGCATTGCATTGGACGTTGATCTGCTTGAGATGCTCCGAATGTGAAACTGAATCCACACGTTGTTGTCAGGTCAACACAGCAGGAAATATTTAGAGCATAAAATAGACTACAAAATTCTCCAAGTCAATTTCCTCTGAATATACATCTATGTGTGTGTGTGTGTATGTGTGTGTATTGCAATTTGTTTGGCTTAATTAAACTGTAAATTTTTTGCAATTGCTTTGATTTAATTAGTTTCTCGTCTTGTTTTTCGCTTCTTTTCTTATTTTTTTTTATTTGTACATTCTCGATTCCGCTCTATTTGCAGCTTAAACGATTACTGGAATGGAACGATTATTCATATCAGATGAGGTGCATATGACATAGTTCCATTTATTCGTATATCAAATAAACGCCGCTAGACAGATTTAATTTGTTCAATGTGATAATAGTAATAAGATTATGAAATTGTGACGAAATAAATGCTGAGATTTGGCTTATTTTATGCAAGTGTCCAAAAAATTTCAATCGATTAAGTGACGAATTTAAATTTCTGATGCCAATTGATTTTCTTCTCTTGATCTAATTGATTCTTGGTTTAAAAATTGCTTTTAAAGCGACTTAAATTATTTGATTTAATTACATAGATGAATTTCTAGCGAGCTGAGTAGATTGTCAATTAAAATGAACTACAGTCAGATAAATGACAATATTATTTATAAGTAGGGACTTAACTCAATTTGTATATTCTAATTAATTTATAGCTTAAAGTATTAGTGAAATGGGAATTCATATAACACTGAATACTGCTTATTGTCTATTTGAGTCGAGGTAAATTTGATATACATATTTTATTTCAAGTGAAAGCGATTTATACTATTTGATTTGAGTATTTGAGAAAAGCTGAAATAGTAGCGAATTCCAATTGGTTTACTAACGATTATAAATTTGAGAATAGGTTGTCAAATTGCTTTTCTATATTTTATATAGAATTCTATGTCAAATAATGATTCAATGTCCGCTCAATTCATGCGATTAAAAAAAAACTTTTTATTTCATTAAATTGTTTACCGACCCTTTTCTCTCATATATATTTTTGTCTCTCTCTCTGTTTATCTCTCCTGATCTTTTTACTGAACTCTGTGAGACCTGGACGACATTCATTCACAATGGCAGGAAATTAAATTCAATGTGTGAATAAAAGTAAATGCAAACAACAGCGAAACTAAACAAATGAGCATAAGGTTGTCTATATGATATAGAATATGATGTATATTAGCTAGATTCCTACACACACACACACAAATGACACCTGTATGTGAATTTGCCAGACATTGTGAATGGATTTCTAGAACTGTGTGTGAATGTGTGTGTGAATGTGTGTGTGAATGTGTGTGTGAATGTGTGTGTGAATGTGTGTGTGAGTGTGTGGCAAGTGGAAATGCCAGGAAGCCAAAGTTCAAAACACACAACAATAAATCTGAAGCTTTAGAGCTGACCACATTTGTAAGGTTGGAAAAATAGTTGATTTAATTATTTATTTATTTTCTTTTTTTTCTAATAATCAACTTTTTATTTATTTTTATTTACATATTTATTAAAGATACGCTGTACGTATCTATTATGAAAAGTATTTAAATTTAGTATCTACATTTCGTCATAGCCACATTTGCGAGTATTGCCAACTAAACTAGTATCAGTAAATAGCATAAAATTCAGTTGATAAAACTAAAAATAGTAATCAATGCCACACTTCCGCCCTATAGAATTTTAATGCTGCCAAACTAACTGTTATCGATAACTAACTAATCGATTGTTGACTAACTATAGCTATGAAATTGAAAGTAGCTAAAGTTTCAGCTAGATTTGACAGCATTGTGATTGAGGCTGAGATTGAAGTTAAAGTTATCGATAACTAACTAAACGATAATTGACTGATTATAGCTATGAAATTGAAAGTAGCTAAAATTTCAGCTAGATTTGACAGCACTGTGATTGCGGTTGATATTGAAGTTGAAGTTCAGCTGACAATGTCATTGTTTTTAGCACTTGATAAATCTGTGCTGCTCTTGTTGTTGTGTGTACTAGATATAGTCATACAATATGCAACTCATTTAAATGTTGTAACCCCCTGTTATCAGCTTTTGGAGCTGTAGCACGTCGGCGTCTTTTATTTTTTTTTGGCTTTTGGAAAAGAGGAAGATGAGGCGCAAAAAAAAAACCAAAAAAAAAAAATACCAGCACGCTCGTCGACTGTTGATCCTGGCGCTTTGATGTTATACAAAGTCGTCGTTGCCAGCGCAGATTTTTACAACTTTTGGAGGCACAGAGACTGAGACGGAGACTGAGACTGAGACATTGACGTTGGCCGTGTGGTCGTGCCACTTGCGGCAACATGCTCATCATGCCGCTCACGTTTTGGCAATTTCTCATAAAACAAACGACCATTAACGCCTTTAAGTTGTCGGCTGACTTTTGACGTGCAAGCTACCTCCCCCTCCTCCTACTCCTACTTCTTCCGCCTTGCCACACTGTAGCACACAGCCTGGGTGTCACTTGGTTCGTGCCTCATATTAAGTTGTCAGTTTTGTGGCGCCTCACACACTTACACACACATACTCGTACAATGTACATTGTACATATATAAAACTTGAGCTAGTCGCTATTGTCTATGGAACACTTTTGATCAACTAAGCCACGTTTAATGGCCAAATTTAGCGGCTGCTGTTGACCAGTTGCGTTGTCACACACACACACACATACACTTGCAACAAACTATTGACTGATATGCATATGAAAGAGACAGCGCAAAGACAGCGCAAGTGAAAGAGTGCATGGGTAAAATTAGAAAGAGAGTGAGGAAGAGAGAGAGAGCGCGATAACAAAGCCAATTTGCGTGCGTAATTTGCGGCACTTAGACGAAACGTGCCACAGAGTCTGCCATGATGTTGATGATGCTGCCACTGCCACAGTGAGTGCCACACTGCCACCGATGTGTCAGGTGGCAGTGGCAACGTTTGCGTTGTCATTTGTCTACATTAAGTAGTTTGCCAACCCTCGCGACAGGCAAAACAACCAATTTGTAATTGAGCATTAGATACTTGACCTGGCCAGCAGCTTCAATTCCCTCTTTCCCTCCTCCCCCTCAACACTCTCCAGCTGCCATTGTGCGTAATTAATGTGGCCAATTAGCTTATAATTTGCCACAAATTTTCAATAGCAAAAAAAAGAGAGAGAGGAAAGAGAGAGAGAGAGTAGAAACCACTGCAAGGCAAGTACCACAAATGTCTTGACAACAGTGTTGCCATTTTAGCAATTTTATTGCCAGATTTAGCACTTTTTTAATTGCAAAAGCTAGACAAAATGTAGAATTGCTATTAGCTATAAATCTAGCAATTTCAAAAAATTATTAAGCTACTACAATTTTTTCTTTTTATTACTAGATTTTGTATAATGAAAAAAGCTGGAATATTGAATGAAATGTTATGAGAAAATCCATTTTGTCAAATGGGAGAACTATTTTGTAAGCACAAAGTTTTGGGCAGAGGTCTTTTTTGTGAACAAAGTTGTCGAATTTCAGACTTTAAAGCCGAAATATTTGAATATACTGTCGAGGATGTCATCGACATTGTCAAAATATCATTGATATTGAAATAAAATAATTGAAAAAACTTTTTTTTGTTTTATTTACGTAATTTATTCTTAGTCCTAAATCTGTTTAAAAAGCTATGCATTTTTTTATAGGATTATATATCTTTTTTTTTTAGCTATTTTTAATAATTTTTTTATTTTCAATTTAGCAATTTTATCCCACAATATTCTGACAACACTGCTTGACACTTCTCTCTACCTCCTCTCTCTCTCTCTCTATCTCCTCTCTCTCTCTTTCTCTCTGACTCTGCTTGACTCTGCTGTTCTGGGTAATTGTGTGCCTATAAAAAAATTAAACTTTCAACTTGCTTCCAACTAAATATCACAGCATATTAAACTGTTGCTTTACACGCAATTCTTGAATCTCGAATCTCTACACGTTTTGCTGTTTAATTATTATTATGATACTTTTTTGCTATTCATGTTATTTTTTTTTTTTGGTTCATTCTCTTTTTATTTTTGAATTCGTTTTTCGCGGTATTTTGCGTACTTTATTGTTGCAAAGTTTTATGTGCGGTTTTAATGTGGCGTACTCGTTTTTTTTTTTTTTTTGTACTCTGGACTCGAAAGTAAGTATTTTGTAATACTCGTAATCGTATCGTCGGTGCTTAGAGTCGTTTCATCGTTCTGTTTGGATTTTTTATGTCCCTCCGTTTCGGACTTTTTATGGCAGCTGCTCAGCATATTCACCACGTGTAGCACTCTCAGTTTTGTTGTGCATGTGTGTCTGTGTGTATGATTGCTAATAATTTTGCATTCATATGTTATAAAGTTGAGTCCAAAAGCATATTTATAGAAATGATTTCAGACAGTCGCAGTTTCTATTGAATTGCACTTTGCGCCAAGTTGGCAGCACTAAACGGGAAGAAGAAGCAGCACAGTAGCTGAAAGTATGCAACAGTTGCTAATGTTTGTGCTTTCAACTAAACTGATAACACTTAATTCATTCAATTTATTTTTCTGCATTGTCTAGAAATGGGATTATTGTTCTAAGAAATTGCTTTAATAAATGTCACTTAAGCATTGAATTCTATAGAATATATCATAGAAAAATTCCTAAGTATATTGAAAATAACCCACAATGGAATCATAACAAAGTTTTCGAGTAAATAAAAATCTAAGCTGTATATCCATTTTCGAGTAATTGCCAATTCCATTGTATTCAATATTCTATACGAAAGTTTTAGTTTATTATTTATTTTTAAGTATTCTATAATACAATTTTTAATAGTTACTTGAACACTATTTAGATATTTGATGTTTTCAATTCGGTATTGTTAAAATAATATAATTTAATTGGATATCGCCATATAAAAACAGTCATATTCAGTTTTTTGGGTTATAAATTCAGCTCTTGTCATTTCATGTAAATTTATTTATTCTTTTTTAATTGATTGAGATTCAACTTGAGATTTCAGCTTCTAAATTTGGCGTAATTTGTTTGTTGTTATTGTTATTACAATTCTTTTTCAACATTTGTTGTTTTTTTTTTATTGAACATTATTTGTTTAAATGAAAACGAATTGTTATTTGAGGCTAGACAAATTCATCAACGCAACTTTAAATTTCGTTGCCCCCTCAAATGTTTTTTTTTTGCTTCACTTTTTTTGTTGAGTTTTATAACTGATTATGAAAGGCCATGTGTGTATGTAAGCGTGTGTTCGTGTGTGTGTGTGTATTTGTTAGTTGCCCGTTGGCCGCATTTTGGTCTTGAGGAACTGAATTCAATGACTTGAACTTCTATAAAAAGCATTTACGCAATTTCAGCTTCAACAGCACTTGTTGCTATTTCTATTGTTGTTGTTGTGGTTATTGTTTTTGTTGTTGTTTTTGTTGCTGCTGCTGTGCGTTTTTATTACATATTTCTGGTGTTGCTGCTGCTGCTGTTGTTATTGTTATTATTGTTATTTATAGCCAAACAGCCGGCTGATAAGCAACAGCCAAGACCGCGTGCTTTTTGATATGTTTGTTTCCGATTTCTCCCCTTACCAACCCTTTTTTTTATTGGGTGTCCCTCTTTAGGCCGTTTCTTCGCTGTATTAATATCATCTGTATTTGTTTTTATATATCGATCGCATTTGATTTGATGAATATTAACAATTGCCAGCATTTTGGGGTGGCATCTTAATGAGGCGCCACAAGTTGCAGCTGGCCAGAGTCGAGTCTTTTTGAGACCAACCGACCACTGAGACCTTATGAGCACGCTAGAAGTAAGGCTGCTCTGAAATCTGAGCTCAATTAGTCGTAAGTTCCGTACCATACCAAATTCAGACCAGAATCCGAATCAGAACCCGTAGTCGTAGTCGGAGTTTGGATAACGTCGGCATTTTGGCTTCCTGTTGGCGCGTACTTTACAATTTGCACACAATTTAATTTGACCAACAACAATCAACAACAACAGCAACAAACAACAACATCAACTACACTGAAAAAAAAACCAACTTCAAAAATTAAGAACATTCATCTTAAATATATTGTTCTTAAAATAAGGTTATTTTAAGACCAAATATCTAAAACTAAGCTTATTAATCTAAAAAATCTAAAACTCTTAATATAAGAATAAAAATCTTAAATTGTTAAAAAATTAAAATAAAATTTAAAAAATTACTAAAACAAAAAAATTTTAAGAAATCAAGATTTAAAAATAAAAAAGTATAAATATAAAAAAATAATTTTTACTTATTTTATTTTTAATTTTAATTTTTAGAACATTAATTCTTAAAACAAGAACTTTGTCCTATTTTAAATGTTTTTAAAATCAAGATGTGTTCTCTTAATTTAAGAATTTTATGTTCCTAATGCATTTTTTAGACCAAAAATCTTAGTTCTGAGACCTAAATCTTGATTTAAGAACATTTTTTTAAACAGTGTACAACAAATTCTCGAAGCACTGAGAGAGAAAGCAGACAAAGTTGTTGTTCGAAGTCTGGCGAGTGTATATTTTTGTGGCCACGAGTGTTTCAGTTTTAATTTGTCTAAACTTTGGCTACTAAGTTGGCCCATTGCCCCCCCACCTGACTTCTCACAGTTTTTCAGCAATCATGTCGCAGCTTCGTGTGCTCTGTGTGCTGCGCAATTAGAAATCTGACCTTTTAACCCTTTTTGTGGCCGCCCATATCGCCAGACAACGACCTTGTAACCACAGCAACAGTGAAAAAACGGATGAATAATGGGGAATGGAGCAGAGATAGGAATAGGGGTGGGGTGGGGTAGGGGTATTCTCGTAGCAAGTAGCAGGTGGAAGGGGAGTTAGCATCTGTCGTGTCAAACAACAAGTCGTGAATTGTGACATTTAAATGTCAATGAATTATGCTAAATAACTATGATCATATCACATTGTAACCAAACAGTCTAAAGTTGGCTTCATTAACTTCAGATAGTTTAATTGGCAGTTTAACTGACAGGTGCAGCCAACTTAGCAAGGCAGTTGCATGGCGTTGCCAGATCGTTATCAAAACCGCAACCTTACACCGGTATTAACCGATTGAAATTGGTAATCGGAACTGAAGCCATAAGTAATTTAGAACTTTTCTATAATACCAAAACCGAAACTATTAAAATTTTGTATATATGTGTCAGTGTTGATGCTACCCAGTGCTAATTAAAATTATTAATTATTATCAAACTTGACACTTGGTAAACCTTCAGAAAAGTATAAGAAAATCCATTAGTTAACTTCAGTTTTTACGTCAGTATTTCAACTGCATAATGTGCATAGCAAAAATACCAAATGCAGTGACCAATGTCGTGTAGTTCATTTTAATCATTATTTAAACTGAAAGATCATAAATTTATCAAGTATTGTATTGAAGTCATGTCCGATTATTCAGTCTGACAAATGTGTCAATGGCAAACGTCACAGAAATGACTTTGTTCTAGCTAAAACTGTTATCAAGTGTTTAAGTTGTGGCAGACTTTGACTGAATATTGTGACTACTGATAGTTTAGCGCTAACTGAGTTATGTCTCATCTCTAGCAAGGGCAGTTTTTACTAAGGGGACTTACACCAATTGACTAATTTTATAGTAACTAGAAATGCAAGCAGTGTTGTCAGAATATTGTGGACAAAATGTGTGAAATTGGAAAAAAAAAATTGATAAAAATGGCTAAAATTAAAAAAAAAATTTTCTAGAAAAAAATTCATAATTTGACAAAATGGATTTTCTCATAACATTTCATTCAATTTTTCAGCTTTTGTAACTGTACAAATTCTAAATCTAGCAATTAAAAGAAAAAATTGTAGTAGCTAAATCATTTTCTAAAATTGCTACATTTATAGCTAATAACAATTCAACATTTTGTCTAACTTTTGCAATTAAAAAAGTGCTAAATCTAGCAATAAAATTGCTAAAATGGCAACACTGAAAGCGTGGTATGTGTCAGTTTGTCGTGTTGTCGTCCTCGTGTCACGCGACCATCTCTATTAACCGCCCAACTGAGCTCTGTGTCATTCTCTTGGTGCAACAGTTGCCAGAGGAGCAGCGACAATCGATGATGTCATGTGAGTCTGGGTGATGATATGATATCATTGCCCACAATTGTCGACTGCACTTCATTGTTGTTGTTGTTGTTGCTGTTGGTGGTATTTGTAGTTTGCATAAATCATGACGCCACTGGCGCTATGTTTATATGCAATTTGCATCGGCTATGAATCCATATCGACGTTGATTTTAAATTGGCCGGCAGCTATAAAAAAAAAAAAACAGCCACAAATCGACAATCGGCAATCGACAATCGCTGATCGATCGACCATTGCTGATGATCATCATAATTACGATCGTCTGCACTGTGACTGCATTTTGTTGTTGGCGTTGTTGTTGCTGTTGTTTCTTTTGGGTCCCGTCAAGCCGCCATTAATCAAACACAGCCGCCAATCGACCATCAAGATGTTAACAGCTAAATTATATAGCCATGAAAAGGCTAACTTTTGCAGCCCAAAATTCGAGGCTGGCGCCGGCGGTGTTAGTTCGTTGTTGGTGTTGTGTCTCTTTTGTTGTTGTTGTTGTTGTTGTTGCTGTTGTTGTTATTGTTGCTGTTGCACGCTTACAGTTAGTCAGCTGCTGTTGCCACTTGCCGATGGCCCGATGCAAATCGTAAATGGCAACCGTCGCTCGTCTGTCCCGTTGTTGTTGTTATTGTTGTTGTTGCCGGTTTACAGTTGTCGACGAAGTCGCCGCATGAAGCGTGTTTAATTGCGTGCAATTTGTTTTAAGCCCGTGCAAAGCTACCTCGAACACACACTTACACACATTCACACACACTTATTTACATACAGTGCAATATGGTTGTAAACGCTTCTTTAATTCCATAAATAAATTATGCCATGCACAGAGCGAAAAAATCAAGTATTTTGCATTTCAAACTTGATTTCTAACTTAAATTAAGATTACTTATTTTAAACTTTCGTATCCATTTCAAGTATAATTCCCAAGCCCAAAAATTATACTATTTTAATTTAAAAAAATGTATAACTGTGTAGAAAGTTAAAAAGGTTCTTCGAATAAGACATTTGTTTTAGATTTAAGCACAGTTTAAACTTAAAACTAGTACTTTATACTGAGTAACAATAAAAAAATTAAAATTACTAAAGTCAAAAATTTCGTACCCATTTCAAGTACAAGCCCTATTTTTATTAAAAAAATATTTATTTAAAGAAAATTAAAGTGATTCTTCGAATAAGTGATTTGTTTTAGATTTAAGTACAATTTAAACTTGAAACTAGTACTTTACACTGAGTTCAAAGACGTTTAAAAATCATTATGCTAATTGTAGACTTAAAACTAAATCGTACGAACTTAAATTTTAAATAAAAAATCTTTTTGATCTAATTTGTATTTGATGTTAATCCCAATTTTCTTAAGAATTTTTAGATTGATTTAAAAATAATTGATACTTATAACAACTATGGGTTATAAGAATCACAATTATTTTAATCGAGGTCATTGAAATCAAGAAAGTACCGCTTTTTTCTTTATGTGCTTGTATATGCTACGCATAAAAGGATAAAAACATGAGTTGTGAATAATATATGTAAAATATTATATAGCAGTAATATTCGATATATGTTTATAATCATGTCTGATGTGTTTAAAACTAGAAACGGAATTTGACAATATAATTTAATAGTATTATTAACAAGTCGCCTTAATGGCAACAAGAACTCATAACTGTTAGTCAAGCAATTGTGATGCTGTCGTTTGGTGTAGGCTGCTATCGAGTAACTGACAAACAAATTTTCAAATGTCTGCGGCTGTGGCTGCTTATGGGGGCGAAAGGGGCAACGAGTTTGTAATATGTTACAGTCACTCACAAAAAAGCCAGACTGTAGAAATGTGTGTGTGTGTATAGACAGATATATACATATATATACAGTGTGTGCATGTATTTATTTATATGCAATTTTTGTTGGGTTTAGCATTACAACAACTCATTAGGCACGCACAGACGACGGCGACGTCGACAGTGACGCCGACAGCGACGCCGGCGAGTCAGCGGCTTCGTTGTAGGTCAGTCTGCTGTGACTGCAACCAGTGACTGATCACTGTGACTGCGACTGTAACTGCGACTGCGACTGGTGACTGGGTTGTCAACGCTGAAGGCGTCACAATTCTCGCTCGCTTTTTATGTTTTTGTGCCTGTGTCTCAACTTTAAACTTAATTACCTGACTGACTTACTGAGTGACTGAACGTGAATATAAGTGTAAATGCAAATGTAAGTGTGAGTATGAGTATAAGTTACTGACTGAGTATACACACACACACAACTACGCATAGCTGAGTTATTGTTTAATAGCCTCAGCAGTGTTATTTATTTATTTTTTTATTTATATTTATTTTCATTTTATTTTGTGTGGTCAACTTCCTTATGGGCATATTGGTCAAGACGAAACAACAATCCACAAACGAAATGTCTCAGTCAAGAGGGGAAGTTCCAGGCATTTGAGTATGAGTATGAGTATGGGTTTTGAATATGAATTCAACACTCAGTGCAAAGCTTTTAGCAATACGAGTGAGGCACTTCGAAATTCGATCTCTGTTTGACAGAAGCAATAACAGACTAAAAAGTTGACTGAACCTTCATTTAAGTATAAATGTCAATGTACTCCTCGATAGTATTGCACAAATTGAAATCAAATCATTTCTAATCGTTTAACTATCGATATAGTTATTTGAATATATTCAAATTCAAAATTCATTTGACACTTTACAGCACAGAAAGTAATACAATGTTAACACAGTATTACAGAGCGTAACAGGCTGTTAATGTTAACATTTCCATGACACATTCAGCATAACATGAAAATAAAACAATGTTAACACAGTACAGAGCTGTTAATTTTTACATTTCCATGACACATTACAGCATAGGAAGAAAATAAAACAGTGTTAACACATTATTACAGAGCTGTTAATTTGAACATTTCCATGATACATAACAGCATAAGAGGAAAATAAAACAATGTTAACACGGTGTTACAGAACGTAACAGTCTGTTAATCTTAACATTTACATATTTATAAAAAAATGTTAAAGGTTAAATGTTAAATGAAGTTAAAAGAAATCTTGTGCAACCTTAAAGAAATGAACTATCGACATTTGTCTGTTTATGTTTATGTATCTATTACTTTGTTCAAGAAAAAAAAAATGCAAAAGATAAAATTACAATAGTTTTGACCTCACACACTCAGAATGCTGTGATGAGTACTAAACTTACTTGAATATGATTTACACTCATGAATAACCGAAAGCTAAACAAGAAAACCGCAATCGATCATACTTATTGTTGGTGGATGCTGACAGTTTTTTTTTCCTTCAAGTCAACTCACACACAGATTGACAGCCTGACAAACTGTCTGTCTGTCTGTCTATATGTCTGTATGTCTTTGCTGTCCAGTTGTCTGTCCAGGGTTTTTGAGGTCAGTGCGTTGCTCATCTGTAGGACAGTGTAAACGACGCGTCAAGTCGTCAAATCGACTTATAACAATTACAATAGCAACAACAATATCAATAAACTAAATATTGACGTAGCCAACGCAGTTGTGCGATTAAGTTATCTGGGAATAGCGACATAGCCCTCACTGCCCCCGGGATCCCAACCCCGATTCCGACCCCGATCCCTAACTTATAGCTCTCATTCACAGTCGTATTTTGTCGGCCTCGGACCTTCGGCTTTTGCGGTCGACTGAATTAAGTTAGGCCGATTTTCAGGCGAAATGAGCTTATCGCGCTGTCCAGATATTACCTCATCACAGCTAATCGCATTCACATCAAATCATAAATAAAAAACCCATTCAATTGAGCAGTGAAATCAATCAAATTGGCCAGAAACATTTGCGGCCTACCAAAATTGGTTAAACGACAAGCGAAAATTGTATGCAAAAGGCGTCCAGAATAAAAATAAAAATGGGAATAGGAATCGTTTGACTAACTGACTAACTGACTGACTAACTGACTGAATGTCTGACTGACTGACAGACTGACTGTCTAACTGACTAACTGACTGACTGTCTGCATAATTAATGGTCATTACGTTGTTCATAAAGAAGCCACACTTCAAGCCAGACTCGCGGCTTGTGGCTCGAACTCAGTTTTGGATACAAACACAGCGGGTGAAGACGCGTTTAGTGATTGTTTCTGGCGACGTGTTTGGCGCACCAAGTGGGCTCGGCATTTGGTTTCAGTTTCGGCCCGACGCGAGCCAAACATGCAAAGCACGTTGTCAATTCCCCTCTCCCTTTCCCCACTCCCCACTCTCCATTCTTAGTCCCCTCCCTTCAAGCCAGCCAGCTAGCCATCAAGAGAGCAGGCTAAGAGAAGCCGAACCGAGTCAAGCCAATCCAGCAGACTGCAAAATTCAGCATGATAAATGCACAGAAAATATCACTGCTTTATCAGCTATTACGAGGGTGGGTTGATAAGTCATGAACAGACAAATGCTGCAAAAAATCTCTACAAAAACATTTACAATAATAATAGCAAGTATTTTTATTTGTTATTGCTGTCAGTAGGATTAAAATATAATTGTGTTATTCAGTTTTTTTTATAGAAACCAATTTGTAAAACATAACGTTTTGAGTTCCGTGAGTAAATTAAGTCATGGACAGACAAATTCTGCAAGAAATCTCTACAATAATAATAGCAAGTATTTTTATTTGTTATTGCTGTGAGTAGGATCAAAAATTATTTGGATTAGTTAGTTAATTTTTTTTAGACACCAATTTAGAAAAACATAACGTTTTGAGTTCGGTGAGTAAATTGAGCTACTGACACTTTCCGACTTAGTTTAATGAGTTATCAGCCAAACCTCGGTAGTTATGTAATTTAAATTAAAGCAGTTATGATCATTAATATATATTTTGTCAAAATTTTGCTCAATGCAAGTTTTACTGAATATATTTAGCAAACATTTTCTAAGATATTCAAATGGCAACCTTTTTTTTCAACAGGACAAAGCACAATGCGTCGCTTTTATTATGATTATTATTGTTGTTGTTGTTGTTTTGCACACAAAACTAACCTCAAAATGCGGATACACACATATAGTAGATAGAATGAGGTTCATTATGAATCTTACGAGGCAAGGGGAGCTAAAAAACAGGTGCCCGAGGCCAAAAAGGGGCAAATAGCTCGAGTGCAGCAGCCAGCGTCGAACAAAGGCGACCCCGCCCACCACCCACCTGCCCAACTGCTCTCCCCTCTCTCTCTCTCTCTCTCTGGCGCTGTTTAACTGCAGTGTTCGTCGTCGTCAAGTGCAACGTCATCCTGCTTATTAAAGGTATTACACCTACACAGCACACAAAACAGCAGACAACAACAAGACAACAAACGACAGACGACAGCAACAGACAACAAGTAAACGTAATTACTGAGGAGCACCTCGTTCAGGCTGCCCCCCCTTCCCCTTACACCCCCCCTTTCCCATACCCATGTCATGTTGTCGTCACCGTTCCCTTTTTAGCCTTACACTGAAAAAAAAGACCAAGTTCTAAAATCAAAAACATTCATCTTAAATATTTTGGTTTTAAAATAAGATTATTTTAAGACCAAATTACTAAAACTAAGATTATTAATTTAAAAAATCTTGATATCAAAATATAAGAGTAAAAATCTTAAATTGTTAGAAAAGTATAAATAGGTACTATTTCGTATCACACAAATGATGGCACCGTGGCGCTCTGGTTAGAGAGGCCGCTTCAGTTGTAAAGCAGTAGGCGGCGGTTCAAACCCCACTCGTATCAAATTAAAACAACATTTAAAAACATTTTAAAATGTTAATAAATCAAAAATTAAAAATTAAAAAAATATATATAAATATATAAAATAATTTATTCTTAAAATAAGAACTTGGTATTATTTAAAATGTTCTTAAAATCAAGATGTGTTCTCTTAATTTAAGAATTTTATGTTCTCGACGCATTTTTTAGACCAAAAATCTTAGTTCTGAGACCAAAATCTTGATATTAGAACATTTTTTTTATCAGTGTACAGTCTCAGGTTGTCAACGTTTCAAATCTTTGTAGGCCCCCTTGTCATTGTCACACAGCGTCTCAGTGACACGAGTGCAATGGGCAAGGCAAAAGGGGGAGAGGAGAGAGGGAAGAAGAGAGAAGAGAAGAGAGAGGAGAGAGAAGGTGGAGAGGGGAGCAACCTCTTGAGCGGCTTGTTGATTTCTTCAGCGCATTGCTGCACATTTACCCAGAAAAAACGTGGAGAGTGAAGAAAAAAATGAGTTATTTTTTCTATGTTTCTAACACTTGAACTGCATTAGCGTAAGCTGTGACTGCAACTGTGAATGTGACTGTGAATGTGACTGAGACTGCGACTGAGAATGATGAGTGGCCCCTCCCCTCCCCTCCCCTCCCCCCTCCCCCCATGCATCAGTCGAGTCGCCTTTTTAAGTAGGTCTCAGCTGATGACTGCCAAACTGTTTGGAAGTCCAAAGTTGCAAAACAATTTAACATTTGTTTAGCCCATAAAATATAGACATACTCGTACACTGATAAAAAAAAAATGTTCTAAAATCAAGATTTTGGTTTCAGAACTAAGATTTTTCTTAAATTAAGAGAGCACATCTTGATTTTAAGAACATTTTAAATAAGACCAAGTTCTTATTTTAAGAATAAATGTTCTTAAAATTAAAATATAAAAAAAAATTATCTTTTTATATGTATAAAAAAATTATATTCATATTTATAAAAATTTTTTTTTTTATATTTATAGTTTTTTTATATTTATAGTTTTTTTAATATATTTATAACTTTTTTTTATTTTGATTTATTTACATTTAATTCTGTTTTAGTAATTTTATAGATTAACAATCTGATTAATAATTTAATATTTTAATCTGATCTGATTAATTCTGATTGAAAATTTAGGATTTTTATTCTTATATTAAGTTTTTAAAAGATGTTTTAGATTAATATTCGCAGCTTCAGTAATTTGGATAAGATAAGATTATTTTAAGAACAAAATATTTAAGACGAATGTTCTTGATTTAAGAAGTGGGTCTTTTTTTTCAGTGTACTATTCATAAATGTACATTTGTTCATTTTTTTTTTTTTTCTATTCTATTCTATTTTATTTTTAAAATATCTGCTTATATATTTTAAGTGAATGCCTATTCTACATCTTACAGTTGCTAAATTACAGTTTGCTAACTACAATTTTAGGAGCAATAAATCATAAAGATAGCTTAATAAATCAGTCGACGCTTGTCATGAATTTCAATAATAATATATACTTGAAAAGATGCTCGAAAATTTTAGTTTAACTATACTCAATGAACAAACTTTGTTTCAAGTGTGAGTCATGTTTAATTTTGTATATTATTGATATCTTTTTGTACTTTTTTTCTCTCATTTAAACTCACTCGGTTTAAAATCATTATATGTATGCAACTGTATGAATTCGATCATCAGCGATTATTTTTGCTAAAAGGAATGATTTCAACATCAGTTAAAACTTGAATTGATTCAACTGTTTAACTATGCATAGATAGAGTTTCATTTTAAATTTAAAATTTTGTGAGATTAAAAATCGAAAGCTTCTGTTTGAGTTATTGATTGATTTAAGTGTTGAAATGCCATTAAATTAAAATTGTTTATGTTTGTATATTTTTGAAGTGTATTAAAGGTTCGGTTATTATTAGTTAGGAAGATTAAAAATCGAAACCTATTATATGGAAAAGTCATTTAATTAAAGTTGTTTATGTTTGTATATTTAAAGTGTATTTAAGGTTCGGTTAAAATTACTTCTTCAACACTTTACCACACTGACTCACATTCCAAATGGAGTGGACACCAAAACACGCGTCAAGGTCATGTTGCTGTTGTTGCTGTTGCTGTTGTTGCTGTTGCTGTTGTTGCTGTTGTTGCTGTTGTTATTGTTGTAGTAGCTGACCAAAAATTATATATATACCATTATATTGTATGTGTATGTGTCAATGTGTTGCTGTTTGAAGTTTGTTTGGCGGCACGTTTTATTATTGCCAGCAGCAGCAGCAACAGCAACATCGGCAACAACACAGCAGCAACACCAACAATCCAACAGCGACAACAGCAACAACATCTGAAACTGAAACTGCGATACGCATACACAGGAAATAAATCAAGTTTGGCTTTTCGCTCAGTGTTGACTTGTTGTTTTTGCTGATGTTGTTGCTGTTGTTGTTGCTGTTGCTGTTGTTTGTGTCGTCGGTTCCAGCGACAACGACAAATATTTGCCTTTTGACAGGTAATGGTCACATTTAGTGACCGACAATTGGCTCAACAGTGTGGTCCATGTTAAGGAAAGAGGGTTAAGAGAGAGGAAAACGGAGTCCAAACCATAAATAGGGCTTTGAGGCGTGGCAGTTACTTCAGTGAGGTAGCCGCGGTTCAAGTCAAAGTTGATTCAAGCGTCAAGCTGTCTGTTTAACTTGCTTAAAAAGCCAATAATATCTCAAAACTAGATGGACGGAGCTACAGTCGAGCATACTCGACTGTCGGAGACCCGGTACTTACTATGGCAAAAGCTAAGACTACTCAAAATCCAATAATATTCTGCACTAAGACTTGGTTGACCGATTGTTCCTATGGGTGCTTTATGATATAGTGGTCCGATTTGAACCAACTTTGGTGAGGATATATAAAACTAAATTAGATACAGATTGTATCAGTTTGGTAATGATATCTCAAAAAACAAAAAAGTTTATCATACTAAAACTTGATTTTCGACCGATAGGTCCTATGACAGCTATAAGATATAGTAGTCTGATTTGAACCAATTTTGGACAGGTTATATAAAACCAAGTTTAATGCATACTTTATAATTTTAATTACGATATCTCATAAAACAAAAAAGTTTTTCATACTAAAACTTGATTTTCGTCCGATAGGTCCTATGACAGCCATATAATATAGTAGTCCGATTTAAACCAACTTCGGTAAGGATGTATAAGACTAACTTGAATGCATATTCTATAAGTTTTGTTATGATATCACATAAAACAAAAAAGTTTTTCATACAAAAACTTGAATTTTGACTGATTGTTCCTATGGGTGCTATATGATATAGTGGTCCGATCAAAAAAAGAAACAAACTTGATCTGGCTATAACATAGAGAAATCTCCATACCAAGATTGGTGTCACTAGCTTTTAAATTGTTCCTATAATTTGGATATGAAGTTTTCTATGTCAGTTTTTTAAGACAAACCCAATAGACCCCTGTACTTTTTTTAAATACGGGGTCTATATACATACACTCACATATCACAAACATTGAGACACACTTACCAATCTAGGGAACTATGTATATGTAAGCATAGGTTTGTATGTTTAATGCATATTGACTCGAGACATACCTGAAAATAGACAAAGCAGACAAAAGTAGAAATAGTGAGAATTAAGGCAAAAGTTGTTGCTAATTGAATTATTAATGCATAAATCAATGAGAAATGAGATGATGATCAACGGACTTTAAACTTGTTTTGGTTTTTTTTTTTTGCCCAAAGATCAAAAAGTTTTGTGCAAAAGATATAGAAACAAAGATTTGTATTCGATAAATCGGTTAGCAATCGTATTGTGAAGATATATGAATACGAAACACAATTAAAAAACCATCAATCAACTGACTCTTAACTCTCAACTCGAAACTGATTAACAATCTATTACAAACAGCTGCTGTTTTTCTCAAGATTCAATGATTTTTATTGATTCTTTGGGAAATTATAGATAATAGTCGATATTTGATTTTAGTCGTACTTTTTTTATTTCTATAGTATTTCTATTCTATTTAAGTCACGTCACTGTCACTTGATCTGCAGACGGCAAAGTTAATGAACTTGCAAATATCGCAAAAGTATTTAAGCTGAGTACAGTGAATATTGTGAGTATATATATGACACCTTTTCACTAGCTGATCGCTTATGAATAGCTGAGTATATCGGATCGTTTAGAGGGCGCATATTTGGTCGCTTAGTCAGCAGCGGACACAAGTTGAGTTCATTTTCATTTTTATTTTATTTGAATTTCAAGTTAATGTTGTTGTTGGTGTTGGGTTCAAACAACTGGATAGTGTGGCCAAGACAGCAACAACAAATGTTGGCTATTAAATGGCCAAGTGATAAGGCAACTAGTTCTGAAGACAAACGCGTAATCATAAATTGTGGCAACCGTAGCGGCAAAGACGGCCTTTGTTGTTGTTGTTGCTGTTGTTGTTGTTAAACGCTTAATAAGCTATACCGGTTGCCTGAATCAAAAAGCCAACAAAAATTTAAATTTAAATTTAAATTTAACTTTATAAAAAAGCAACATGAAAAAATATATATGTCTAAAATAATAATATAGAAAAATATAAGAGGAAGACGTGCGACTTAATGCATGCAAATGTCACAAATATGCATTAAATTAAGATTCATCAGCTCAACAAACTGAGTACAATTCCAAATTCTTCTACGCTAGAGTAAAAAAGAGACACTGGAAAAATCTGCAGCATTAGCTATGTTAATAAAATCGAACCGAAAATTTAACTATATTTTTTCGAGTTTTTCTTGAATTTTAAAATAAAAAAGCTAAAAAAAGCTAAGTAAGAAATCATAATTTTCTTAATTCAAAAATTGATAGCTCTAAAACTACTGGCTTAAATTTAATACTGTAAATATTTAAATAAAATATAGATATATTCACTAGCTTTTAGGAAAAGTAAAGCTTTTGAAAATCGATTTTGTCATTCTCGAGTAATGATGACAAATGTAGGAGCATCTCCAAAAAAAGTAAGAAAAAAAAAAACAGATTTTTAAAAAAATTCTATAAAAAAAAATCTGCCATTGAAAAAAAAATGTTTTTTCGTCGGTTTTGGCCCGAAATCTATCCAAAAAAGTGGATCTCGTTCATTAAATAGCCAAAAAGTTCAAAATTGTTGCTTATTATAATAGTATAATTCGATGATTAAAAGCTCTTGTGCAAATTTAAAAAAAATCTAAGAGCTTTCATTATTTCTTTATGAAGAAAAATCAGTGCGGCCTCGAATTAGTTTGCAAAAGACTTACCTATGTAAAGAAAAAAAATTATTAAGCCTTATGAAATTTCAGTTATAAAACATACTCTTAACTTATATAAAAAAGCTCGAAGCTTTAGAAAATCTTTTTTTCGAAATTTAAAGTAAAAATATCTTTAATTTAATCAAACATAAAGTGTTGCCACAAATTTCTCCAAGTGTATAGTTTGGCAAGCACTGGAACGCACTATCAGCAGATATCAGATGCCGGTTAGAACGCGTCATGTTGCTTCGCTTATCAACTTGGCAACACAGACATGAGCATGAAAGCAACAACAATAGCAACAAGTTGAAAGAAGCAGCAAACTATGCCAGTCATATATGTATTGGTGATTGTACATATATATATATACATATATATCTGAGTGTTTGTGTGTTCGTGTTCTATTAGTTATATCTTATCGAGAATTGACTGGCAATGCTCAAACTATGCGCTTTCCTTTTCTTCAACTCAGTTAGGTATATAGAACTCTTTACATTTTTTACTTAATTGATTTAACAATCCAGCAACATTGGCAACAATTACAAAAACAATAAAGACAACAACTAAACGAATTTACCAAGCAAGTAATATGGCTAAAATGACGACAGACCTCATAATAAGCTAAATATTTCAACAAATATATATATACAAATATAAATGGCCATTTAAAAACTATTAAAGCAATCGAAAAACGAAAAGTTGCCCTTGCACAGCTTAAGAATATTTGTTTACTTACAGATTTTGTAACACTTTTAAATTGGCATTAAACATAAAATATGCATATTTATAAAACAAAATACAGGTCAAAGTTATTTTCATTAAATTTTATTAATATGATTGTAGAGTATTTAAATTTCGTCATGGTACCACAGTTGAAGCTGTTTTAGCAGTTTAGCTGATTTGTTTACATAAATATATGCAATAGCAAATTAATTAATTAGCATAATTATGCATTTATTGCTGGCTCGTTTGATTTTGCTTTTATGCTTTGTTTACTAATTAATTGACTGCCAAAGACCAATAGCAACAAATTGCTTAAGTATCTGCTTTTCTCATTTGTTGTTTTCTGTTTTTTTGTTTTTAATTTTTTTGAGTTTTGAAAAATGTTTCCTTGTGTTCAGAAACTGATGTAAAACAGTTTGGCAATTAACGCGCGCTCGTCTTCAATTAATTCAAATTGATGAGCAATTTCGACTGAACTCGACTCAATTCGAACAATTTCAAGTAGCTGCCCATTTCAATTTTTTGTTTCTTTTAATTTTTCCATAAAAATTTGAAACGCCAAAAGTTGACAACGTCATGCTCCAGCTGCCGAGTCTGGAGATGATGCAACTCCAGACAGACCCCAGCATAACATATAATCAACCATCAACCATCAGACATCAGACAATATTGACTGAAGACAGGCATTTTTAATTTCCACGAAAACAATCCAAAATGAGAAAACACAAGATTTATAAAATGATTATAAATTGGCGCATATATTGAAGAGTTGCAGCTGTTGATGTCACCCCAAATCGCACACCCTTTTTTTCCTCTTCTTCTTCCATATATCCCAAGCCCAAATCAAGCCGAAACATTGATCTGATCTATAGTCAAAATAAATAAATTTGAAAACAGCTGCACTGATTGTGATTTATGGGGTAGGCAGACATAGAGTCATTGTTTCTCGAAAAGCAATTGAGCAATTGAAAGAAATATAACAAATTTTCATTATTTATTGCTTCTGTTATAAAACATGATCAAAATCTTGCAGCAAGCTGATCCTGTATCGTTAACAGCGTCATAACAGCAGATTAACTTCAGAAAGAATGTTAACATATTTCATTTATTATTGCTTCTGTTATAAAACATGATCAAAATCTTGCAGCAAGCTGATCCTGTATGGTTAACAGCGTTCTATCAGCAGCATAACAGCAGCTTTACATTAACATCGCAAACAGCGTTATAACAGCAGATTAACATCAGCAAAACATTAACAGCGTCATAACAGCAGCTTAACATCAGCATAACTGAAGCTTAACATAACAAGCTCTAGAAGATTTATGATTCTGACAACATCTAAATAAGACATTAAGATTTACATCGCTTCATTTTTTATTCGGTGTTTTATTATTAACTCAAAGATCTATTTGAGAAAAAAATTATACACGTTTTTAGCGACACTTGCGATATTTTATAACTAAATCCAATTAAAAAAATTTTGAGATATTTTGAATTAGATAAATGGAGCTCATATCACATTTAAATTGAAAAGCATAAATAACAAAATACGTGATTGCTATCAAAACCGGAACTGAAATCGAGCAGGAATTAACTAGATGAAATAGAACCAGTTCTATTTTATCTGTATCTGCTGATCGAGAATTATATATTAAATAAGTAATTCGATAGTCGAAGACATTGCCTACAAAGTGATGCGTTATAAAAGTATTAATATTCTAACATTACATTACATCATATTGATATTCACATCGGCATCAAGATCATGGTCATAAAAATAATTATTTTAGGGTTGGTTTAATGGTTAATGGTTAATGCGAAATTCGCTTGAAATTCAACAATTGAATGCAATTTTTCAACATTCTTCGATGTAAATAAATTTCTAGTGTAAATGGTTTTCGAAATGGCATTTTGTTCATTTTAATAGTTTTTTTTTTCTAATATTTTTATTTTTATTTTTAATTTTTTTTTTTGCTTTTCAGCTAGTTAATTACATAGGCAGCTGACGCTGGGATGACACAATACTTACTCGTGGATATGTAGATAAATGAATAAATGGATATAGACACCCACTCAGACAGTTGGACAGACATTTGAACAGTCAGTTTTGTCTCCTCATATATTTCTGCATATTTTGTAATAGCTAAAAGGCAAATTGCGACAGTTTTGCTCTCTGTCAGCGAGGGGAAAAAGTGAAAGAGGGAATCTCGACTCTTTACATTCTCATTTTTGTTGTCTTTTTCTATTTTGAACATTTACGCAATGCAAAAGTCAAACAATTATTATTCATAATACATAACAAAACTATATGTATATATATGTGTGGCAGACTCATTGAGGCACAGACGTGCCAGGCAAATATTGGATTACAAAAATAACAACTGAGCAACAACTGAAGGAAAAATGATGAAGAGAGAACAACAACAACAACAACAACAACAACAACAGCAACAACAATAATAATAAAAATTGGTTTACACTTTACTTTGACCACTTTGCAATCAACGCCGGCGCCCGACACAAATGAAGTTATTTGTTATTTAGCTGTGTTTAGTCTATGCTGAATGCTATTGCATAGAAATACATACACTGAAAAAAAAATTCCGGGATTCCAAAAATTAATTCCAGCGATGTCAGAAGTACGTTTATTCCGAATTCTTATAAACCAAGTATGAAATATACTTAAATTAAGCTCGCTTTTTCTCAACAATATTTTAATTTTTGGGGCTCTGTAATATTTGTTTTCAATTAGATAAAATAATTTTAGACTTCTTTGACTTATTTAATGTCTATTTTTTTTATATCGTTGCCATTTTATCTATGTATTATCTTAATTTAGAAATAATATCCCGAATACATACTTAAAAAATTCAAGCTAAATTCAAGTTTTTTAAATTGATTTTTAGAAAGAATTTTTTTCAGTGTATGTACATATATAAACAAATGTCGAATCGGAGATTAACATGGGATCCCTGCGGAAATACGCGAAACTCGCAGACTTCAGGGAAACATTGTGCAACTCAAGGCATTCCACATGGCATAAGTATCTACAAGTACAAATATCTCCAGAATCAGTCTATGTTTAGATATTGGAGGCGTTATTTGAAAAGCTGTTGACACTCGTACGGACTTGAGACTGAGTGGCGCAGCAGGCAGCTTTTGTTCGTAACGACTCTGTTTACACGAAGCACATTTCGTGAAAACAAAAAGTGTGCTCTAGATTCATAATTTAAAACTAATAAAATTAGAAAAAAAAATGATTAAATAATTTATATAAATTAAATTTGTTGCTAACTTTAAAATAAGTTTCATAGCAAGCATTTGAAAAAAAGTTATTATCATTAAAGGCTTTTTTTCCTGATCTCTTATCCATTTACAATTTTATACACAAAAAAAAAAAAAATACGAAATATTCTATGCGTTTGCTGTATCTTGTAGATATTGTATCTTATATCTGTCGCGGCGTGTTGGCATACTATTTTTAGAACTTTGCCTCAGACATTTGGCTATTACAAAATGCATACATTAGTTTCTAGTTGTTGTTGTTGTTGTTATTGTTGTTGTTGCTGTTGTCCCTTGTTGTTGCTGTTGTTGGACGTTGGCCAGCTGTTGCTGTTGCTGATGCTTTGATTGTTGTATTTTAGGCCAGTTTTGGTTGCAACAAACAAAAAGAAGGCAAAGAAAAATAAAAAAAAGAGAGAGAGAGAACTGGATGACTAATTGTTGATGCTCCCCTCGCATAATGTAATGCACAAGGCGGAAGCGCCGGTTGCTGTCAGTTGTTAAAGCCAACACTTTGCACTACTACACTAAAAAAAAATACATACAAAAAATCAAGTTAAAAATCTTTAATTTAAATTGAATTTTTTAAGTATGTATTTGGGATATAATTGCTAAATTAAGATAATACGTAGATAAAATGGCAACGATATTAAAAAATCAACATTAAAATAGTGAAAGAAGCCTAAATTATTTAAATCATTATTGATTCAAGTCAAAAAAATTGAAACCATATTACTTTTAGTACACAAAAATTTTGAACTAAACTCAAAACGTATTTGTTTTTAGTACGAAACGTTCTTATTTGTATCTTCCTTTCAATCTTGAAAAAAAAAACTATTTTAAGTACAAAAAAATCTTAAACTCAAAAAATATATTACAGAACCCCAAAAATAAAAATATATTGCTGAGAAAAAGCGGCCTTAATTGAAAACATTCTACTTTAAATAAATCCGGGATTACCAAACTTTTGACACCGCTGTGTATAATTTTAGCTTGGAATGCCGTATTTATTTTTTTTTAGTGTATCACCAAGTGGGCGCATAGTAAGCATATGGAGAATGGGGCTAGTATAAGACGATGGGCGGGACTAAGCGGGAAATGCACTTGCATCTAATAATACTTATTTGTTTAAAAGTAATGCATTCACTTGAAGTGTGCAGTTTGTTACTATTGTTGTTGTTGTTGTTGTTGTTGTGAGTACTGACTATCCTAAACTTGAAGCTCAAGTGTCAAACAGTTTGGCAAATGACAGCAACAACAACAACAACAACAGCAACAACAACAGCAACTGTTGCTCGTGACCAGCGATTGCAATTGACAATTTTCAACTGTTGCCTTGCGGATTCCAGTGCAAAATTGCATGAGATCGCCAGTTATATATATTTATGTACAATGTACATAATTTAAAATACATGTACACTGATAAAAAAAATGTTCTAAAATCAAGATTTTGGTCTCAGAACTAAGATTTTTGGTCTAAAAAATGCTTCGAGATTTTAAGAACATTTTAAATAAGACCAAGTTCATATTTTAAGAATAAATGTTCTTAAAATTAAAATATAATATAAATACAAATTATTCTTTATATTTATAATTTTTTTTATTTTTAATTTTTGATTTATTTACATTTTATTCTGTTTTAGTAAATTTTTAAATGTTGTTTTAATTTGATACAAGTGTTCTTGATTTTAGAACTTGGTCTTTTTTTTCTGTATACATATATTTATAGGATATACTATAAAGCTTGATAGCGGGGTCAAGGGATATGTCGACACACACACAACACATGCGTTCACGCTGTGGCAACATCTTGTGTCCATATGTTGCACAAATAAACAATTGAAAAAGTCGAAAAAGAGAAAAAAGAAAAAAAAACATTTGTAGACGATCTGGGCGAGCAGCGAAATGAAAATTCATCTCAAGAATTGATTTGCTATGCCGGCAAAAGCATTGTGGTAATTGTTGTTGTTGTAGTTGTTGTTGTTTTGTGGCAACTGTTTGCTGTCGTTGCAAATATTTTGACAGGCTGACTGAGACTGAGTCTGTGACTGCGACTGAGACTGAGAGACATGAAACCTGATGACATGCAGGCCACATATGTCAGTCTATAGATACATATATTCTGCACAAAAAAAAGATCACTTACAATATATATACAGATATATATTGCATATGTATCTGTATCTGTATCTGCACATTGTACATTTATCTAACTTATGGCTGTGATTAGCATATAGCAGCTAAATACTGCTGGCGCCACCTTTTTACTATGTTAGTAACTTGATCAGCTAATTAGGTCACATGAGTTCACAATATTCGCACATGTTGGGAATGAGATCAATCAGTCAGTTTTTTGTATCATTCAAGGATCACAACATCCTTGGGTTTGTCCAACTCTGCGTATGCGCAATCTAAACTCGTTAAGCATACGCAGCATAGACAATGCTATTTTGTCACTGACCTCAGCATAAGTACACTCAGAAAAAAAATTCAAGATTACTTAAACAGGCCATTTTCAAGTACAAATATTCTCAAAAGCTGCCTAAGCTCGGAATTTCTAAGGTTGAGAACAAAAATCTTTTTTCAAGTTCGGTTTTCGTAAGTACGGATATCTTTAAATGAGAGTTTTCGGGGATACTTTAAGTATGTTTTGGGTTTGATTCAAGTCTGAAAAAATTTAAAACATCCTACTTTAAGTACACAAAAATCTTGAACTAAACATAAAACGTACTTGTTTTTAGTACGAAACGCTCTTATTTTTATATTCCTTCCAATCTAAAAAAAAAAACTATTTTAAGTACAAAAAAATCTTAAGCTAGTTTAGTACAAATAACTCAGTTGTTTCTGGAGGCATCTTTACAAGACTAACGGTTTATTTATTTGTCATGGACTTATATATTCTGACTCAGTTTGGTTAAAATCGGACTATTATTTCGGATAGCTGCCATAGGTATGTATAGTCAGAGTTCTAAATTTAAGATCAATTTATGCTTAATTCAAGATTTTTAGCACACAGTAATCTTAAAATTTTAAGAACGAAACTGTATAAATTGAAGTCTGGTCGTACCTAATTTTAGGATGGCATATTTTTTTGAGTGTAGACAACGCTATATTGTTCACTGTCACTGATCTTAGCATATATATGTATTGCCAATACATATTGTTAATTACTGTTTATTTTTTCGCAGAATTAATAATAAAGCACAAGATTTATTCTCTGTCATGATAAGGCTTGAGTTGCAACCGGGTCTCTGGTCGACTCCGTTGTGGATTGACCTCATTTACGCAATTTCCGATGCGATAAAACAACACAAGAACCACAATTGTTGAACTCAGCTCACAACAATTGAACAGCCAAAAAATATTGAAAGAACTTCTACATTTCTTATAGATGTTTCTTTTTTATTTATTTATTTATTTGATTTTACTTTTGTCTTTTTTTTTGTGAAATGTTAATTTAAAAAATTATTTCATTGCAACAAAAATAATGAAAGAACTTCTATATATCTTATAGATGTTTCTTCTTTACTTACATATTTATTTGATTTTACTTTTTTTCTGTTTTTTTTTTTGTGAAATGTTAATTTAAGAAATTATTTCATTGCAACAAAAATAATGAAAGAACTTCTACATTTCTTATAGATGTTTCTTCTTTACTTACATATTTATTTGATTTTACTTTTTTCTTGTTTTTTTTTTTTGTGAAATGTTAATTTAAGAAATTATTTCATTGCAAGACGTCGACAGCGATGACTTCGACAACATGTCATTAACAGGCTGATAAGAGCGCTATCAGTACTCAGCTCATTATGATGGGACACACACGCATAAGTACACACACTCATACAGATAGATAGAGAAATTTGATGGGCAACAATCAGGCGCCTCTCATAATTGGCAAATCAAAAAAAAAAAATATATTCCTATGAAATTGTGTTGCTCAAAAATTTCAAATTGGCAACCAAATAAAATTCCAGTGTTTTTATTATATTATGGCTATTATTTTTTTTTGGTTATGATAACCCTGGAAATTGACCCGCTTGATGTCAATGGACACAGCGACAGTCAAAATAATTGCTCCAATTTAATTAAAAAAATATGTAAAAAAAGGAATATAAATTTTCAAATATTGTCGTAATCAAATCCGGTCTCATTTATTATTATGATCAATGATCATATTCATGTATGTATATACAGTGTAGGGTATGCTAAGACTCAATCTATTTTAAGTAGAACCAACTCTGACTCTGACTTCTACTCTGTCTCTGGCTGATATATACTGATAAGTAATGCGTACACAAGTGTTTTCCACTTCGAATTCTCATTCTGCCTACTTTATAATATTATTTTATTTTATGACTGTGTGTGGCTCATTTTCATTAGTCTTTTATTAATTTGTTACAAACGAGCAAAGGTCAACAGCAACAGCAAAAGGTGGAAAAACTGTGTTTGTACATACACTGAAAAAAATATGTTCTAAAATCAAGATTTTGGTCTTAGAACCAAGATTTTTGGTCTAAAAAATGTGTCGAGAAAATAAAATTCTTAAATTAAGAGAGCTCATCTTAGTTTTAAGAACATTTCAAATAAGATCAAGTTCTTATTTTAGGAATAAATGTTCTTAAAATTAAAATCAAAAAATTACATTTTTTTTTTGATATTTGTAATTTTTTTGTTTTTAATTTTGATTTATATACAATTTAAGATCTTAAGATTTATTAGTCTTATATTAAGATTTAAAAATTCTTTAGATTAATAATCTTAGCTTTAGTAATTTAGTTTAAAAAAAATCTTATTTTAAAAACAAAATATTTAAGATGAATGTTTTTGATTTTAGAAGTTGGTCTTTTTTTTCAGTGTACAAATGTATGTATGTAGCCAGGGCAGTCTATAAATTGTGTTTAGTCTTTAGTTGCTCTTGTTGTTGTTGTTGTTGTTATGGTAATATACATATATATTATGTATCAGTGATGTAAAATAGTTCAAGTTCGTTAGCTATTTAGCTGTTTGGGTGTTGTGTCATCCGCCATAGTCAAACTAGATCATCCGAGCAGTTCTCACATCGTTTGTGTGTGAGTGTTTTTTTTTTTTTTTGTAATAGACTGCTTGAGAAATGTTTAATGTTCGAGAGACTCATGAATCTTCTAGTAGACTAGCATACTTATTGTGCATACATAAATGTATTTTAGAAATCAAAAATTATTTTGCTTGCAAGTTGCCAAAAGAATTGTCAATTAAATTTTTGATTGTTTTCCGTTGGCAACACTGGTAATAACTTGACGAAATGGTGTTGATAACAGTGATCACTTTGATCAGGTCATTGAGAACTATGAGATCATCCAAACAGAATTAAACAATTGTAAATTTATAATTTACTCATTCAAACAGAATTAAATAACTATAAATTTTATATTTTAAATTAAGCAACGAATGTAAATGATAAGAATGTGATTCTATAAAGGATTTCCAACAATGTTTCTATTTGTATTCTGTTAAAATGAAGATCTGTTAAATGCTTACAGAATATTTAACTGCTGTTTAATTTTTGTCTGTTATCCCTTTACATTTGCTACTGTTACTCACGATTATTTTATTTCTTTTACAATTAAACATCTATAAATTTTTTTTATTTTGAATTTATTAACGAGTGCAAATGATAATAATGTAATTCTAAGAAACATTTTTAATTTGTATTCTGTTAAAATAAAGATCTGTTAAATGCTAACAGAATATTTAACTGTTGTTTATCTCTTCTCCCTTTACATCAGCTACTGTTACTTATTCAAACAGAATTAAATAACTATAAATTTTATATTTTGAATTAAGCAACGAGTGCAAATGATGAGAATGTAATTTAAAGAAGAATTTCCAATTTGTATTCTGCTAGAATAAAGATCTGTTAAATGCTAACAGAATATTTAACTGCTGTTTGTTATGTCTGTTATTCCTTAACATTAGCTACTGTTACTTATTCAAACAGAATTAAAAACCTATAAATTTTATATTTTAAACTAAGCAACGAATGTAAATGATAAGAGTGTAATTCTAAAAAGGATTTCCAACAATGTTTCTATTTGTATTCTGTTAAAATAAAGATCTGTTTAATGCTAACAGAATATTTATCCGCTGTTTGTTATGTCTGTTATCCCTGTTACTAACAGAATGTTTAACTGCTGTTTGTCATGTCTGTTATCCCTTTACATCTGCAACTGTTACTCACCTTGGCATTGATCAGCGACACGTGGCAGGAATTCAAAACGAGGATAACGGCGAAGAGGCGCCAGAGGAGCGACATTGTGTGTCGCTGCCGCTGTTGCAACGTCGCAGCCGTCGGGGATCCCGTTGATCCCATGGTTGTGTGTGTGTGTGTGTGTGTTTGGCAGCTATTTGGTTATTTAACTATGAGTTATTTTTATAGGGCAGTTTATCGGTTCGATATTCGAGGTGTTGGTTTCAATGCGTTAGGAACGTTGTCAAGAAAGAAAAGGTTCCGATGTTTATGGCACTGCAATAATATTTGGGTTAAAATTAAATCAAAAATTGTCGCTCAGAAACACGCAATATAACAAGCGCATGAGCAACTCTAAATTATTCAAGATCAGCAAAAATAAATAACAACAACAAATATATAAATTATATGTATGAAACCAAAAGCCGCAACCGCAAATCCGAAAAGACAAAAAAAAAAATACAAAATAAATAAAAAAAGTGTAAAGTCATAACGCGAATTCGCCAGAAAAAAGTTGGCTGAGAAAAAGATAAAGAAGACGCAAACGGAACGATAGAATAGGAGAACATTTTGGGGCAGCTGAGGCTGCTTCAAATTCCACAATGCCTTAATCCTACAAATTTCTCTTTATTGCTTGACAAAGTTTACTAGGTTTGCAGATTTTTTTTTTTTAGCAGAGATCGACATTAGTGTTTAGTGCTGCATTTCACGCGCGGCTTTTAAAAAATTCAAAATTGTTGGCCAACTTTTGCCGGTCACTTGGTTCGTTCTTATCAATGTTTATTTTAATTTATTTTTTTTTTAATTTTGCTTATTTAAGATTCATAGCCTTTGGGCCTTAAATGGTTGTTCTGCTCTCTTCGATTCTTCTTTTGCTTTCTACTTTGCGGCAATTTCAAGACTGCAGCTCAGAAGATCCAAAAAAAAATATAGAAGGAAAACAGGAACACAGTCAAGAAATGTTTTGCGATCCTGCGGCGCGCGCGTATCGCAGGCGATGTATCCTTCCGGGCACCAGACACCAGACAACAACAAAAAAACAAGTAGCACTTTGAGTGGACACTTAAAAAAAATAGAATTGCACTTGAGCAACACTAACAACAATTGAAAGACAGCCAGGCGGACAGGCGTCGCAGTCGCAGGCCCAAAAACAACGCACCGAAAATTGTGCGACCGTCTCGTACAACGGCGCGCAACCGAATGTCCAACTGGAAGAACTTTGACAGCGACGCCGCTGACACCGTTGAAGACAGCACACGAGCGAGCCGCGAATGTAAAGCCGAACAAGTCCCGAACATGCAAAGCACTCACACTCACACAGACACACTTGTGCTCACACATCAATACACACACACACACACACACATAGCCAACTGCACTAATGTTGCGACGAACTCAACGTGCAAAGTTGCCGCAAGTCTCACCGTGGCGCAACATAAAAGAAGTCTGCCAAAATTTAAAGAACTCGTATCTTTGTATGCAGTGCGATCTTTACCTACAGTTAAAATATTGCACAAGAAATTTAATAAATAAAGAATAAGTTAAACAAACTATTGACATCAATCAATTATTTTTTAAATATAATATATATATTTAATTAATATATAACATTACAAATAAATTATTAAGTATTGTCAATTGTTTTTCTAATTGTCTAAGTTTGTTAAGTTTATAAATAAAGTCTTTAATGAAAATTTTTTTATTAATTACAGAATCTATTTTAAAATTATAATTTTTAAAAATCTTTATCTCCCTAGTGCAATTTGTCTTTTGTGAAATTTTCAATGTTTTTACTTTAACTTTAGCAAATTTTGAAACTTTTTAAAAAGTGTCAACGAAAAACTTTGAAAATTAAATAGACAGTGATGAAAAAAATTAAATTTTTTAATTATGATGCAGCATCAAATAAGATGCCAAATAATGATAAAACTGACATTCTGCAGAGAAAAAATCGGTTAAGATTTGACAAAGTTATAAAAGTTTACCAATTTTGGAAATTTGGAAAAAATATTAAATTTTAAATTTTGATGTACAACTGTATTCAAATAACTCGTTTTTCCATCGTGTAAGAGCAACAAAACCAGCATAACTTGGCTGTTTGTATATTTTATTCCATCTTGTAAATCCTGATGGCATTTGTTAATTGTCACAACATTATATTTTATAGCTGTCATAGAAACGTTCAGGCACTTTAAATAAATTAACTGAAACCTTAATATCAAGGTTAATACAGATTTATTTCACGTTGTCACCAGCATACAAATTATAATTAAATTTAAACTAAAAAGGAAATTGTGTTAAATAAAATATTGCTCGAACGCTTAATGGCATTTGAACCACTGTGCAACGTTAGCGTTGGCGGCGAAGTTTTGCGTGTAGTTCTTGTTGTTTTTAGTTCCTGACTTGTGGCTTTAGCTTCATCGTGAATAGAGCTGGAGTGTTGCAGAAGGCAGCGCAGTCGCCATTGACGTTGACGTCGACTGCATTTGCCAAGCCTGTTGCGTCGCAACGCAACGCGATGCGGCGCTCTCTCTCTTTCTCTCTCTTGTGCTCTCTCACATTCTCTTTGTGGAGTAGGTTTTGTGGCGTGGGTGGCTGTATTGTGTCGTCATGTCGTCTCTGCTCTGCTCTGCTCTGCCATCGTCGCAGCTGCAGCCGAAGTTTATCGCTCTGCGCTTGTGCGACTGACTGACTGAGTGACTCTTTCCATATTTATCGGCAACAGGATGCAAAGTTGGGGCTCTGCACTAATTTAGTCCCATGGCGAAATGGGAAAAGTGTGTGCTCTCGGGACAGGGCCCAACCCCGGATTCTTTATCTCTGTCAGCTTCAGGCAGCGAGTACACAATAAACTGGAACAATAGCTACAAAATGCAGCGCCGATGTTGACGCTGACGCTAACGTCGACGTCAACGTCAACGACAACGCTACTGCCGCTCTGTAGGTCAACTGATAAAATGGCGTGAAGAAGTCAACACCAACCAAAACGGCAATTTGGGTTGACGTTGCAGCTCCCACTGATAATGCACATACATACCCATTCACACAGAGAAAAAAGGCCGGGATTCCGGGAAAAAATAAATCTAATGCTGTATCAGAAATACGTTAATCGCGGATTTTCTTGAACCGGTACGGTTGTGGTAAAGTTGCTAGGTCAAAGAATGGTCCAACTTTCAACTGTCATAACTTGATCAAAACTGAATTGAATTTCAAACGGAATGTCATTTTGATCAAGATTTGGCCTCTAAATTGATTCTGCATTTAAATTTTTATCATCTAGAAAATTTGTTATATATTCGATTTTTATCAAATTTTCCATACTAACCCCTTGACATTTTTTCAAAAACTTTGATCTCTCATAACTTCATCAAAAATTAGTCGATTTTCAAGCGGAATGTCATTTTGTTCATAATTTGGTCTCTAAATTGATTCTGCATTTAAATTTTTATCATCTAGAAAATTTGTTATATTTTCGATTTTTATCAAATTTTCCATACTAACCCCTTGACATTTTTTCAAAAACTTTGATCTCTCATAACTTCATCAAAAATTAACCGATTTTCAAGCGGAATGTCATTTTGATCATGATTTGGCCTCTAAATTAATTCTGCATTTAAATTGTTATCATTTGGAAAATTTAATATTTTTCGATGATAAAATTTTAAACTTAAATATTATGAGTATTTTTTTTCTGTGTATGAACATAAACACATGCATACATTTATGTATATATATCTTTGACTGGTGTGTGTGTGGTTATTATTTTTTTTTTTTACAGACGGTAGATGGCGCATTTGTAAGTGTTTACTTTTCCCATTAGTTCAACTCTTTTAACGCTTTTCCAGCACTTTGGTAACTTTAAGGCGTTTGCATTTCACATTAAGAAGACAATCGATTCCAATGTGTACATATAATTATAGAAGTTTATAAATGTAATACTTTATACCCTTAAATAGACAGTTTCTAATTAATGCAGTGTTAAATATACATCTTCAAAATAAAGAAACTTAAATATAAGTTCATGTAGATTTTTCTATAAATTTTCTGCATTATGATGTTTGTACTTAATTCTTTGTTTTGCAATTATAATACAAAGTAATTCTAATTCAGTTCTTAAAATATTTCCAAAGTCTTAGTAATTCAAATTCAATTCTTAAAATATTTCTAAGATCTTAATCTAATATTATCTGCAATAAATAGATATATTGATGTATAAAATAAATTATGATGCGTTAAAAACAATGTATAGTAAAATATACAAATTTATAGCTTTTTGCAACGTGAACAAATCTTAAGTTTATTAGCCTTGGGTATGAATATTGTGAGTATGACTCAATTGGTGAAGTTTAAGAGTTGAGATCGAAAGAGTTGACACATTTCACGTTTGCTGTTCTGCCAAATTAGCAACACCAGTTGGCAGCATCGTGTGTCGCCCGAACCAGAGAATTCCAACGAAATGTACTTAATAGCCAACGACTTGCTGGCCACCCGTCCGCCCAGCTGCCACCCACAGCAGGCGGGCTTCCGATTGGCGCCTTTTGGTAACACGTTAACTGAGCGCATGCGTCAAACTGTCGACTCGTTGTGGCATTAACACCCCATCCCCTCCTATCCCACCCCAACAATTGATGGCAACCGACCAATGGCCACGTTGCGATTTTTTGCCTAGAAGTCAAGCAAAGGCTCAACCAAAGATTTGAATTGTGGCTTCCGTTCTTGATAGTCGCGGCTTCTAAAAATAAATCAAAAACAAATATATTGTGAGCATTTAATTACTGTCCAAAGATGCGAATGCTGTGGGTTGGCTATCAATAGCGACCTGTCATATCAGTGGGGGCTCTTACTATTTGGGTCAGTCTGCCCAAGAACACATGGAACCGCATAGAGGGACTGTGAATACATATACTCCAATTATATAGTCTCTATATACTTGGGATTCCGGCGAATGTTGGACTGTCTTTCGTAAAATCAGAGGCCAAAGCTTATCGCTTCTTCATACACACACACATATAAATATATATGTATATATAATCTGTATATAAGAAGACAAAGCCTTGTGGATTATGTGAATGAAGTTGGGGGCCATTATCAATATAAAAATGTTTATCAACATCAAAGACTAACGCAAAATCGCTTAACATTCAAATGTTAACATTCAAATGTTAACATTCAAATGTTAAGGCCACGAAATTCCCCACAGTTCCTGTTAACGGTATTTGTGCAGCTGCTGTTGTTGCCACAGTTTACAGTTTGACAGCAACTGTGCTTAAACTAAACTAACACATGTAGCTTTTAGCCAAGTCAGCGAAAGCTCGTTGATAAAGCTTTTTATCATTGCTAAAGTAACGTTTTATTTTTTCCAATAATTCTACAGACATAACGCTTGCCAAATTTAAAGCGATTCAGTTTTTAAATATTATTAAATAAATTTGTTATCTCATAAATTGGGAAGTTTAGAAATTATGTTTGCAGAATTATCTTTATCTAATAATTCTACAAACATAACGCTTGGCAAATTTAAAGCGATTTAATTTTTAAATATTATTAAATTAATTTGAATACTCTGTACTCTAATAATTTAAGAAGTCTAGAAATTATGATAATTTTAATTATTTTTGGAAGCTTGAGTCTTGAAAATGGTATTATACACACATATATAATTGCTGTAATCTGCACAAAATGACAGACCACATACATATAAATAACTAAAGTCGGAAATAGATTTTGTAGTATTCATTCATAACAACATACACAAGTTATCAACGAACTTTGAAGTATTAAAATTTACTTATTTATTTGCAATCAAATTTATTATCTTCTATGGTTTCGTTTTATGGCCAAATCAATTGACAGTTTGTTTCGTAAATAATCAGATTTGACGTAAGTCATTTATGCATATGTATTATAGTTTAATAAATGGCTTGCTAATAACGTTATGCTACGTAACACTTTGATTGTAATGAATATATAAAGTACTTTTACCATAGTCATAATTAACAAATCACATTAGAAAAGTGTACTCACAATTTATAATTGACTCTTGCATTCATTTTATATATTACAATATTTCGAGAGCTCAATCTAAATTTTATTTAACCAGAAACCTTTCGTCACACAGCACAGCAATTCCTGTTCAATTCCTCGCATGCCGCGTGCCACATTTCGTTGCACGGATATCGCACCTGTCAGTCACGTGTTTAGTTTAGTTGTGGCAACTTGTTGGGCACACTAACATGGGCGTTGACTTGTTTGGGTAAGATGTCAGACATAAATCAATCAACCCAATCAAAAATTAATGTGTATACTTTATAAAGTCTGTCATAACTCCTTCCGTATTTCACAAATTTTTACACAGGGTATGTAAATATTTTTTTTTCAATAAAATAAGCCAGGTACTGTAATCATTATAAGTTTTATTTAAAAAATCACTCTTTAATGATTATATAATGATTTTTACGATTTTCTTCACCGATAATTATTATTTTGGATAAAAAAAATAAAACTCAAAAATAATGATTATAGATGATTTTTATTTTTTATGCTCAAAATAAAACTCACCAATAGTTTATGCCTTCTTTTCGACATGTGATGTATTATATGAAAGGTATTAAATCATAGATCAAGAATATGTAAACATATCAGCAAAAAGTTAAGCACGGAAGCCATAAACTATTGTTGAGTTTTATTTTGATAAAAAAAAGTAATTTATAATCATTATTTTTGAGTTTTAATTTTTTTTTATTAAAAACAATCATTATTTTTTTTTGATGAAAAATAATCATATTTTTTTTTGATAAAAAATAATCATTTTTTTTTTTTTATCAAAACTAATGATTATCGAGAGATTTTTGTACTTAAAAATAATAATAATCAACGATTACTAATCATTATTAATCATTAATGATTATTAATCATTATTTACAGTTCCTATAATAAACTATTGTATCTTCTCTTCACCCCCTCACATTTGATACTGTCTACACCCATGGACACATGTATATTACATATTGCTTACATCGTTGAGTTTGTATTTATGCTTTTACTGGTATTTTGTTGGGCGTCACTCGAAGTTGCGCCATTTTCATAAATTTACCTCTAATTGTCGCCGTAAATAATACACAGTTTACTGTTAAGTCACGTTGTATATTCACTTATTTTTAGCAACCACTTGCATTGCATTTTAATATCCCCATTGTGAATAAATTGACCAGTTTCTTCAACTTTTACTGTCGCATCTCAAATAGTGTTGCATATTTGCGGGCGCAACTAGGCCACAACTTTCTATTTTCTATTTTCTACTCGTACTTATGAGTAATTGTGCAATGCATTCGATTCGAGTTCAGAAAAGTTTTTGACTATGTGACAACACAACATATTTATTTGCCACCCACATCAACTTTTTATCCACTGCGTATCTGGCCACTATAGAGTGCACAGTGGGTTGATACCTTACAAATTACAAGCTTATTAGCTTTTATTATAATTTTTTATTTTTATTAAAATATAAAGATACAAAAAAATAAATTAGTTCGAAGTTATATAATACAAAAAAAATAATTCAAAGTTATAAAATACTTTAAAAAAATAATTTAATTCGAAGTTATTATTCGAAATAAATTATTTTTTTGTTATTATTCGAAGTTATTATTCGAAATAAATTATTTTTTTGTATTATATATTAAGATACAAACAAATAATTTAATTCGAAGTTATATAATACAAAAAAGTAATTTTATTCAAAGTTATATAATACTTCAAAAAAATAATTTAGTTCGAAGTTATATAATACGAAGTATAATATTAAGTTATATAATACTTCGAAGTAAATTATTTTGTTGTATCTTAATAGTTCAATTAAAATAATAAATTATAATAAGAGCTAATAAGCTTTAATTCTGGTATTTAAAAAAAATTACAAATTAAAATATATACATATAGGACCAGCAGAACGAATCCAACAGTGGGACACCCTGTATTTTAACTGCAAGTTGTGTATCATTGGTATAAAAAACCTTTTTTTGTGGAGTTTCAGACATTGTTATACTTTTTGTAAGTTTTGTAATTGTTATAAGAAGGTCATATATATGTAAATTCATTCTTCTTTGTATATCCTTATATCTATTTGTGTCATAATTTGCAATAAGTATTCCCACAAAGATTGTGAAGGCGTGGACCAAGGTTTTAAATAAATATTAATAGACTTGATTCAGATTATACAAGCAATTAACTTCCAAAGAAATATACTATTTTTAGCGTAAAAGTTTAAAATAAATATATAAGCCTTATATTGGTAAAAGGTTCTAGCTTATTATGCTTAAGACATTTCACAAGAATTCATTTAAAAAAAAAAGGGAACACGAATTGAATCCAATTAAAAAGAAATTTTCATGCTAATTAAAATGCAATTTAGAATTGAAACATTAAAAGAAAATATGTCAAGAAAACGTAAATGGACGAGACTGTAATGAGTCGCTTGAAGTAATATTAAATATTAATTTGATTTTGTTGCAGTGTGCACAGTGTGGAGTGGAGTGAGAAATGGGTGCAGTAAACTTTTGACACACATTTTTCCCATCATGAAGTGTGGAAGCGTTACAAAGCTTCTACATATTCATATGTGTGTGTGTGTTTGTGACTGTGTGTGTGTATGTGTGTGTGTGTGTGTGTGTGTGTGTGTGTGTGTGTGTGTGTGTGTGTGTGTGTGTGTGTGTGTATGCTAAGGGCTTAAGGCTTGCAACTTGCTGAGGTCGATGGAGAAAGTCAGGACAAGTTTCTGTGGAGAGTTTTTTATACCCTGAGCCCATTAAAAATGGCCAAAAAAGGGTATTATGTGTTTGGCAGAATGTATGTAACAGGCAGAAGGGTGCGTGGCAGACCCCCAAAAGTATATATATTCTTGATCAGGATCAACAGCCGAGTCGATTGTCCGTCCGTCCGTCCGTCTGTTTGAACGCGTCGATCTTAGAAACCATAAGAGCTAGAGACATCAAACTTGGTATGTATTATTATTTTTTTTTTATTTTTGTATCGGGCCACTATATTATATAGCTGCCATAGGAACGATAGATCGAAAATGAAGTTTTAGTATGAAAAAGTTTTTTGTTTGTTAAGATATCACAACCAAACTGATAGAATATGCATCTGGGCTGGTATTATACATCCTGACCGAATTTGGTTAGAATCTGTCTAAAATATCATATAGCTGCCATAGGAACAATCGATCGAAAATCAACTTTCAATACAGAGTTCATGGGCACAGGGTATTCAACTGTCGAGCGTGCTCGACTGTAACCGCTAACTAGTTTTTTTTTTGTGGGCAGACAAACAATTTCCAATTGTCAAGTCATTGGTTAAACGATTTTTTTTTTTTTTTTTTTATTTCATTTTCTTAACAACTTGACTTGACTGACTTTCTCAATTGTTGTGCAATTGCAAAATTCATTTCAATAAAATTGTCGAGCGTTTTCCATTTTTAAGCACGGCTCACTTTGAACTTTGTTGTGCCATCCCGGTTGACCTGGGCAACCAGTTCCCAATTCCTTGTGCTAATCGTTGATAGACCATCCCTTTCTCTTTCTCACTCACTCTTGTCTACCTTTTGCTCTCTTTTTTGGCAACTGCTTTTAGCTTTATTAAGGCCAACATTTTGTAAGACTTGTATGGGCCAAAAGTCGCCCACATTAGACGCATTTGTGACACCATTGAATTCAGGACATCAATTTAATTGACGAGCCCCTCTTCCCCCCAGATACTTCTCTCCCCCTCTCTCTCTCTCTCAGGGTGACAATCGAAGCTATTGAGCTGGCTTTTCTCTGCTCATTTGGGCCAAGTTGGCTGAACGTTTTCATGGGGTATTCAGTACAATACTTGTAGTCAACTTAGTCAGCCAAACTTAATGCCATCAAATTAATTAAAATCTAATGCGATACATTTTACAAGATGGTTTCAAAATACTTAAAAATACTATTATATTGCTCCCAAATGTCACAAGGAACTTAGTTTAGGTCTATGCAGACTCTATGAAGACTAACAGTAGAAGGCATACTCCCATTTTATACCCTATATGTATTTACAATACAATTCATAGTGATAAGAAAAACACAAACCAGTTTAAGGTACTGATAGCTACAGGGTATCTAATAGTATGGCTACAAACACAAATTTATTAAATGGATATCTGCACAGAAAAATTAAATTCTTCTGAAATTCCAGCTTAAAATTCTTGATGTTTTATTCCGGAATTTTGGAGATTTTTCCTTGTATAAGTAATAAAAAAACGGTTTATTTTTATCAAAAAAAAAAAAAAAAATCATTTATAATCATTATTTTTGAGTTTTATTTTTTTTGGTAAATAATAATCATTATTTTTTTTATTTTTATTTTATTTTTTTATTTTTTATTTTTAATTTTTTATTTTTATTTTTTTTTATCATAAATAATAATTATCGAGATATTTTTTATACTTAAAAAAAAATAATAATAATTATTTACGGTCCCTGCTATTTACAGGGTATATAATCCAAACTTAAGTAGGACAGTGACAATATCGCGTAAGTACAGAGTATCTGACAGTCGATAATGTTGGACATTTGTAAGCATTTTTGTCAGCGACGCATGGAGATTATAAAGCATTTGTACAAATATTTATAAGTATTTATAACAGAACGATGTACGATGAGTTTGTATTTGCCTAATAAATATGGCTCTTAACATTTGGCCTTTTGCAAGTTGGTCGAAATACTCAAAATGGCAACGCCGCTGCCAATGGGTTCATCAAAGACCAGAGATTAACAGATAAAGATATTGCTCATCATCTGACAGCAACAATAACAACAACAACAATGTGAAAGTGCCTCTAACAGTTAACAAAAACAAAAACAAATGCAAAAGGAATTTACTCAACTCTTTTGCCGACTAAATACGTTTTTGTTTATGTTTATTTGCTGCAAAGTAATTAAAAGGCAATCGCAAGGTAAATACAAATACGAGCTGCCGTTTTGGATCTGGCTTTGGTGCTGTCCGTGTTTGGCACCTGAATACCCCCCATCTCCCATCTCTCTTCTGTCTAGGGTAAGAGTAGGGTGTTTCTATTTGTCACCCGTCGGCATTTTTTTTTTTTTTTTGGTGCTTCTTTTCTGTCTTTCTACACAATTTTGTGTGTGTGTGTGTTTGTGTGTGTGTATTTCGAACATATTTTTTGCGCCTGCCTAATAAACACAAGTGTAAACAAAGCAAGAATAATAAAAATTTTATCTACTCTTTTCTCCGCCAGCACCTTCACTTTTTATCTAAACAACATTTGTTGCCAAACTGAGAGTCATAAAAACTCAAAAGCATCGGGCCATGACTGCAAACCGAAACCTACAAAAATTTATTGAAAGGTTGAAAATATTGAAAATATTGCAACAGAAATAAAAGTCAAAAATATAAATTACTACGCCCGAAATATCTAAAATTTTCTAATAAAATAATACAAATCAAAATTTTCATATATATTTTCATAAATATTTCAACAGAAATAAAATTCAAAAAATTAAATTACTACGACCGAAATATCTTAAATTTTCTTATAAAATAATACAAATACAAATTTTCATGTATATTTTCATAAATATTTCAACAGAAATAAAAGTCAAAAAATTAAATTACTAAGAACCGAAATATCTTCAAATTTATAATAAAATAATACAACTAAACATTATCAACTCTACCAAAAAAAAGATACATATTTAAACAAATCTTTATTTTAAAGAAAACTATAAAACAAAAAGATATCAAATTTATATTAAACTAGAATGAATTCTGCAGAATAGTCGGCAACTTCCAGGAAATCTCAATGTTTCATGACTACAACAAAGAACTCAAGTTTAACAATGTGTCAAACATAAACATTTGTCTAAAGGAGTTATTGGTATTTCACTTTTTTTTTATAGGTTTCTTAGAAACAAGCGCTGACAACTGGAAAATTTTTGAGAATTTACGTGGAATGCCTGAAGGTATCTGATTTTAACCCGAATATTCCCAGCGTTGCCATATGGTAACAAGCATAAAATATGATTGTTCCTATGACAGCTATACGTTATAGTACGCCGATTTGAACCAAATTTGATCAGAATGTGTAAAACAAACTTAAATGCATATACTGTGAGTTCAATTAAGATATCTAAGAAAACAAAAAAGTTTTTCATATTAAAACTTAATTTTCGACCGATCGGTCCTATGACAGCTATTCGATATAGTTAGCCGATTTGAACCAAATTTGATCAGGATGTATAAAACAAACTTAAATGCATATTCTGTGAGTTTGATTGAGATATTTTAAAAAACAAGAAAGTTTTCCATACTATAGGTAATTTTGATCCCGATTGTTCCTATGACTATAGCTGTCATAGTACATATGGTGCACCTATTTGAACCAAATTTGGTCATATATATTCCCCCTGTTGGAAAAAGTATTGTATATTAGAATTTTTCGGAAATATTCGTATTTTGTAGTATTTAAAAAAAAACTGTACTCGTTATTCCCAGCGTTACCATATGGTATCAACCGAAAAAATAGTCCTGTCGTTTATCCTGTCAAGGACGAAAAAAAGGAATGTCCTTTTCGGAATCAGAGACCTCAAAATTAACAGTACTAAAAGTTTCATGAAGAAACACGAAAAAAAAATTGCTCAGGACGATTCAGGTTAAGATATAGATGTTTTGTTGCTGTCCATTCTGAATGCACTTAAGCTCAATTCAGTTTTCGTAGAACCTGAAAACTATTTTCATATACTTCAATGCAATGTTAATGCAGTTCTCGGTTCTAAGCAATTTCAATGGCGCATTACAAATCTGCCAGTCAGGCATTCGACCAGTTCGGTAATTGAGTTGCAGCTGTTGCCCACTTTCCACTTTTCTTTCCACTTTTCCACTTTTCTTTCTCTTACCTTTCTTACCACCACTTTAGTTGCTTTCCTGCTGCATTCACTCAATTTAACGCTTCATTTGCGAAACTTAGTTGCCTCTATTCGTGAATGTGGATGAAGTGGCAGCAGCCGTTAAGCCTGGACAAATAATAAGAAAATAGATGCAAGGCAGCAAGGCAGCAAGCAGCGGAAAAGTGACTTAAGATAATTTTCCAGGAAGTGCCACAAGCTGCAAGCTGCAAGGTGCAAATGGCGGTGCAGCAGCAACAAAACGGAAGTTCCCTGTTGCAGAAAAGATGTCGTTGCAACAAGGACGATGATGAAATTTAAATACCAATGAGCCATAATACCAATTTGGAGCAAAAGTGCTCCAGTTAATGGATGGAAACTTTGAAAACGACAGGCGAGGAGTGACCACAACTTGGATACAAATTGCATGAAATTCAAAAAAACAAAATGCATTAAAAAAATTTAAACATATAATAAATAAAGATATTATACAATATATTAAAAGATATTCTTAGAATATAATAATATAATGAAAAGATAATTTTAGAATATAATATAATTATAGTTTTAGAATATAATAATATAATTATATATATCTATCTATCTATAATTTTAGAATATAATAATATATTTATATTCTAAAACTATCTTTTTTCGTGAAAATTGAAGAAAACATTTATAAAATTTATTATTCTGGTTCTATGTTCATAAAAATAAAGTGTTATAAAAATCTGAAGAAGAAAAAAACAGACACATATTAAAATTTTTCATAATTTTCAGATATGTACAGTACTTACTATATCTTCCTATCGAAATTAAATTTGGGCCAAAAGTGCTTCAGTTAATGGATGGAAACGTTGAAAACGACAGGTGGAAGTGACCACAACTTGGATACAAAAGAATAAAATGTTATAAAAATCTGCAGAAAAAGACAGACACATATTAAAATTTTCCATAATTTTCTGATATGTACAGTATTAACTATACATACTACTGTTCATACAAATAGCATGAAATTCAGAAACAAAATGTATTGAAAAAAATTCAAATAAAACAAATTTAATATTCCGATAAAACGAATATGTGAATTATGCTTAAGAATCTGTAAGTTTTCATTATTTTAATTTTAATTGAATATGAATATGATTAAAGGGGTTCTAATGAATTTTGAAGACATAATTGTATATTTTTCTGGAAACGCACATTTAATACAGGTACGCATGAAATTTGTAAGAAACTATTACTACTCCTACAAAATGGGTGGTGCAATATTCAGATTATGCAGTCGCTGGTGTAACGGTTTAATTAATGGCTTCTGCCGATTACTGTTAATGAGAAAGGATTAGCAAAAGATGATGTGGTGGCAGCAGATTATTATTATACCCTGTGCTCATTAATTATCATAATTACGTTGAAAGAAACTTAAGCACAAGTAGTATAGGAGAAACCCCTGAATATCAGTAAAATTTTTAATTTAGTGACTCTTGTTATCTACAGTGTATTTCACCAAGAAACTATAGATCTAAAATGAATTCTTTATAGGAGTAATTTCTAATTCCCGCTGAGTTTCATAAGAAAGTGAGATTTTTACCGATCGTTTCTATGATATAGTGGACCTAATTAAACTAAATTTGGTCACGATGTAAAAGACCACTACAGATGCATATTCTGTCAGATTGACTTAGAGATCAAGATGTTTTAAAATACATGCAGATTTTTGTTTATTACGGTGCACAGGAATTTATTTAAGATCCATAGTTTCTTTGTGAAAAATTCTTAGATTTTATCGTAGTTTCCGACTTAGTTGAACGCTTTTAAAGAACAAAAAATTTAACTGCCCTAATATACAGATATTTCTGAACCAGATCAACAGACGAGTTATCCGTCTGTTTTAAAATTTCCTAGCAGATGTTTTTGTATATGAAGTATCGGTATTTTACAGGTAAAGGTCCATCTCTAACAGACATTGTAAATGCAGCAACAATAAAAAAAAAACATACCAACAACAGCAACAAAGACATCAAAAGCTTTTCTCAGATTTCAAGTCGAGTGCTCAACAACGTTGAAGCCGACGCGAGCGTCGCTGTCGACTGCGACGTTAGCGTCGACGTTAACGGCAACGCAAGTTGCCGCTGAAACTGCAGCGAATTTTTCTTTTGTTTTTGCTACTTCTCTTTGATATTGTTGCTGTTGTTGTTCTTCTTCTTGTTGTGCTATTTATTTAATTTGTTCGTTTGCTTGTTCGTCTTTCTCATTTGCCATAATTTTGTGCCTAAAGCGGTAGAGGAAACGAGAGAGAGAGAGAGAAATAAAGAGAAAGCTTAGTCCAGTGTTGTAAAGCAAAACGTTGCATCGTTGCATTTTATTGTAGTTGTTATTGTTGTACTTTCTTGATTCTCTATATAAATCGGTTCATGTTGTTGTTGTACTCGTATCATTATCACTGTGACTGTTGTTGCTATTTAAAATTGTCATTACCGCTGCCCTTGTCATTATCTCCGTTGTGGTTTGTCTTTAATACCCTGTACTTATGATATGCGTCTACTCGACATAGTAAGAAAATTCAAAAATTATTTTTAATTTAAATTTTTAACAGTCAGCACTAGTGACAAAATTATTCTATTATTTTATTCTTATTTTTTTATTAAATATTCTTATCAAAAATACGCGTCAAATAATATCTCGATCATCAAAATCTGTAAACTGGTTTAAATAATAGTTAAAACTGGAATTATTATTGGTTTTCCAAAAACGGGATTAAAAGTCAGTGTTATGAAGAATAAATTTAATATCGATCGGCACAAAATTATTTATCAGTTACCGTTAGGAAGTTTTTTTTTAGATTGAAATAGAACTTTTATTTTTGATTTAAAAAAAAAAAACTTTAAATAAGTTTTGTATTAAGAATTCTAAATAAAAATCTTATTATAATTTCAAAAGTCGTTATTACCGGAAATTAAAAACTATTTTAAAAAAAATATTACAAATAAAAAATGTAAAAGTCAGTGTTATGAAGAATAAATTTAATATCGATCGGCTCAAAATTATTTATCAGTTACCGTTAGGAAGTTTTTTTTTAGATTGAAAAAGAACTTTTATTTTTGATTTTAATAAAAAAAAACTTTAAATAAGTTTTGTATTAAGAATTCTAAATAAAAATCTTATTATAATTTCAAAAGTCGTTATTACCGGAAATTAAAAACTATTTAAAAAAAAATATTACAAATAAAAAATGTTCCTGCTTTCAGGAAAAAAATGTATCTAACCTTTAACCATTTACATAGGTTTATAATCTAAAATTCAGAGTGTTCGAATAAATGATATAAGTATGTTTACCTGTATATAGAATATCTCTCAGTCGATTACACTACAGTTGTGTTTGTTTTAGCTGCAGCAGCGTTGTCATAATTTCTAATTCTCTGTTTTACTCTCGAAGGCATCTCTAAGCTGCCCAGATCCAATTTCAGTTGCCAGTTGCCCTTTGCCGGTTGCTATTCAATGCCGCTAAAACCAAACGTCGCTATCGTTATCGCAATCGTTATTTTCATCTGCGTGCGGATCGGAAAGACATATACAAATAAACATATACAAAATACGCAATTTGTTTATAATCTACTTACTCTGAAGCTATAAAATAAATGTATCTTCAATTTTAGTCAACACACTCCTAAATATTTTCATGTGAGTGAATAATCGCAAATAGATAAATATATTTGTACACCCTTCAAAGGGTATTATATTGTTGTCCACAAGTGTATAGTGCATTAAGTATTGGAAAATCAATCCCAATCTTAATTTTACAATTATACTATTTATGTAGGAACATGCCAAAATCAGGAATTGAAAACTTAAATTTGAGAATGACCTTTGTTTTTTTTATATAGCTGTTATTCGAATCAGCAACAATCAGCATTTAGTATAAACAACTTTTTGAGATTCCAATCTCACACATGATGAATTTGGTTTTGTTTTCAACACTCTGACTAAGTTTGATTAAAATCAGTAAACTATATCATATATCGCTCTGTAGAAAATTTAATACAGAGCTCTGCGAGGGTACTACAACTTCGACGTGACGAAGAGAACATTTTTATCTATATAATCTTTAAATCAACTCATTAAAATACAATAATAATATTATTTTCATGAATGAATCTGCCTTTTTTTGCTTTATAATTGCTCAATTACTTTAATGAAAATTAGCATCTGTTAACTGTATTTACACACAAATAAAATATAAAAAAAACAATGTTAAGGATTATGTTATTGGATTAAAACTTGTTCTTATATATATATAAAAAAAAAAGGTTGATAGTACACTGACAGTTGGATTCTTTTCAAAAAATTATCATTTTAAGTGTCAATAGAAGAAAACATTCATAAAATTTAGTATTCTGGTATATTTACTTAAGAAATAGCAGTTAAAAAAAATCAGCAGAACGAAAGAGACACATATTAAAATTTTCCATAATTTTCAGATATGTTCAGTATGTACTATATTTACCTATCGAAATTCAATTTAAATAATAGTTGGAAGTGTATGAAAATTTTGTGAAATAGTCAGCCAGTAAAGAAGAGCTGGATATGGTTCAGTTTTAGAGGTGCTATATACATACAAATACAGGTTATGATTTCTAGCTTTTGACGCCTCGATGCGTCGTTTCTGTGCAATTGTGTTAAGTAAATGTCAAAGTGAGCGATGTGTCAGGCAGGTTGCAGTTGATTTATGGTCTTCAAGAGCTCTTGGTCACATGAATGAAGGCCCACAGTTGACCACATAACATTTAGAGTGAAGGGGCAAACGGGGAAAGGGAAGAGTTGAACAACCTGGCCTAGTCAATGGCTATAATTAAACACTGTATGGCAACGCTGGCACAATTTCTCATTTGTCCAGTTCTAATTGAAAACAAAGAGGAAACAAGAGTGCATCAAACAATACTACGTTAGATGCATTCGACTACAATATGCCCTATTTTTAAGTGAACATAACCTAAAAATCTCCTAAGGTGTGAACTGAGCTTAAAGCTTCTACAGGCAAATAATGATTAGTTTATAAACTGCAGATCTTAACTCTGATTTGTTTTTTTATGATGGTCTTTGAGTTAGCAGATGGTGAAATCAAATTTCTTAGGAATTAGGTATTTTTTTAATTTTAATATACAGTATTTTCATGACTTGTAGTTAACATTAAAAAAATAAAACATAATAGCAAGTAACCCTAAGAAAATAAGATTGTACAGACTAATTGTATTCCATTATATTACATACACATATACATTTATGTTTATTTTAAATGGCTTCGACTTCATAATAAATCCTGCTAGTACTTGAGTGCAGGGTATGAATGTAAACAAGGCACAGATGATGGATACTGGCCAGTTGCACAGTAGTCAATTTTGACAATGCCAGATCCAAAAATATGACTTTAGAGTTCTAGACATTTAAAATCGAAAGTAAATTATTAAAAAAAAAAAAAGTTCCAGGAATGGTTTTTATATATTTAAATGCAACTTTAATGATATAAATTAATTTTAATTTTTATTTTTAATTTAAAAAAAAGCTTTTACTTTTTGTATCTCATGACAAATAGCCTATTTCCACGACAGCACATTTGGCACATTCGATGCCATTTTCATCATTCGGCCCGAATGTGGACTTAATTTGAGTACAAAGTCCGAATGATCATTTTGGCTCATTCATAATAAATGTTTACATTTTTTGCCATTCGCCCCGGCGAATTTTAGAATTTTTTTTATCGAACACGCGATGCTTATCGATAATTTCATAAAAAAAAGCAATCATCACTTTAACCAGCTTTTTTTTTCAATTAATATAGATGGAAAAACATTGTCAAAAGTTCAATAGGTATTGGGTTACAAATATTGTATAAAAGAGAACTTATTAAAATCTTTCTCACATAACGCTACTTATCCTCATATGAATATGTAGAGATTTCTGGAATGCAGTCCCACTGTTCGGCGGTTTTGGGGTCAGTTGAGCGCTTGGTGGGCTTGACAGGCAAATGAACAAAAGCGCCGTTTGCGCTGGGAGAGTTACTAGAAGAGCTAGCGGCAGAGGCAAAGGCAAAGGCAGAGGCAGAGGAAGAAGCAGCGGGAGCAGCAGAGGCAGCAGCAGCGGCAGCGGCAGCAAGCAAAACGTGACTAGGCCAATGCTGGCAGCGGGTTGACGTCGTCGTCAGTGGCAACGTGGGCGAGTAGCACTTTTTATGCTCATGACAGCAAATTGAAGTGCGCCACACACATAAATAGCACACATTTGGGTGTGTACACGCACACACACACACACACACACATACACATACACATACACATACACAATAACTCACAGCGTATTTGAGTTTGAGTTTTTCTAAGAACGCATAAGGATGCACGACCAGTTCGGTGTGAATGTCACATGGTAAAAACGCTTCTTATGCACTGAAAGAATAAATAAGCGTAAGAAAAGCCCAAGTCAAATACAAAAACAAGTCGGAAGGGCTATAGTCAGGATTCAGACTATAGGAATACCCGTTACATCCTTTTCGGAGCTTTAAAAATTCAAACAGCTCCAACAGATGATAGATTATAATTATATATATAGTTAATTACCAAAAATAGCGATATATTTTAAAGGCCTTTTACTTATTTTATAAGTAACGGGTATAATTAATAACAAAACTATTTTACACACTGGGAGAAACGTATTGGTTCGAGCCTAGTTTAAGTTCAGCAACATTTTTTGATTATATAAATTGCTTTTCATTTTCCATAAATTTTTTTTCCTTAAACTTAAAAAATTCTTCAACTCAATTTCTAAATATTCTTATGATTAATAATATACATTTAATTTTTTTTTTTTTTTTTGTATACACTGTTTTCAAATTAATATGTAATGAATCATGTATCTGAACATATTAAAACAACTATATGTATTTTATTTAATTATATTATTATACATATATTAAGCTCATGTATAGCTTTTTAATATTTTTAAGCCGGATCCAGTTCTTAAGATATTACGTTGAATAGCATTTATTTTCTTAGTGTAAATGTCTCGAATGTAGGCGAGACAAGGCTATTTATACACATGGACCTTCTGCCAACAGCAGCCAAAATCTAAAAATTGACCAAAAACATGCATATTGCGAAATTTTCATCCAAAAAGATTTTCGGTTCACGTAATCCAACAATTTGCACATGAGTTAATACTTTAGGATGAATTCATCATAAGAGAGCAGTCAATCTTCGGCATCTAAGAGCCTAGATACAGGGTATCCTGCTGTCGAGTGCGCTCGACTGATCCACTTGCATGTTAATCAAGTGCGTACGAGCGTACGCACATGACCCCTGGAAATACCTTTATGCATACATACATATGCATATATATATAGAGTATATCATAGGTGCAACATTGCTCCACAGTTAACAGGTCGCCAGGCTTCATTTGCGATGCATCCAGTCACGTGCTAACTCAACAACAACAACAACAACATCAGCAAATAAAACAACAATTATAGCATAGTACACACATTTATACACACACACACACACACACACACTTGCATGAAAAATAAAAAAAAACAAAGCAAAACGCCTGAAAGCAAAAGCAATCGAATAGTACACATTATTCACATGCTGAGAGAGAGAGTGGAGTATTTACCCATTGTTAGTACCCCTGATGTACCCAATAAAAGCACCGCGTACCTCTGCTTCTATTGCTCCTTTCATTCGTTTCATTTTCTGCCCCATTGCTACAGCCGCACAGTGGGACAGCTGGCCCAAAAACGTGGCAAAAATCATTATTTGGATGAAAGCATTGCATTCGATAGAGAAGTCCTTAAAGATTTTGAGAACGAGAGTTTATTAAAATCGGTTAAGAATAGTGGGCATGAAAGCCTCTCAAAGTTGACACATTTTTCAGAAATTCTTATGCTCTTGATTTCCTCCGAAAACTATGTTCATTTCTAATGAAATACTTAAAAAAAATAGTTTCTTAACTTATATATTTATTTTACCAGAATTGAATAAAAAAAAACCCTAACATAAGGCTATTTTTTTACTATAAATAAATGGCCAAACATCATACAAGATTTTTCCAAAAAAATATATATATATTTATAGATTTATATTTTTCTATTAAGTGCGTTTTAAATTTTGAAAATATCTGCACTGATTCAAAGGACATGATTTTTGCAACGTAAAATGAGAATTGGCCCCACTGTGCGCCTGTGAGTATGCAATACAAAAATACTAGAGCTGCCGTATCGCAATGTTCGCTGTGGCCAATGCATTGCCACGAATGCGGCTTGTTGGACAGTCGAGAAAGTGAAAGTAGAATTCCAAATTCCATTGCCAGGTCAGGCAGCAATGGGCCACAGGCAAACCAACTGTAAAAGAGTAAAAGAGTGAGACAGAGAAGAAGCGAGAAAGTGATTTTTTATTTTTCCTTGTATTGAGGGTGATACTCTAACCCGAAAGGGACTTGCAACTTGTTTAAAGTAAGGAAAATATTAAAAAATTAAAAACTTGAAGCTTTCAACTGAATTAAATGCATTATCAAATCTAGCAAAAAGCTCAACAACAACAATATTTCATTAATTTATTTCCCCGACCGGTTGAATGTCTTATATTGACTTTGCAGAAAATCTTAACATCTGTATTTTCTTAGGGCTTTAATTGCTACTCAATATACACATACGATTCCTAAGGAAATCGTTTTCGTTCCCACATTAAAATTAGGCACAACATTTTTATTTTAGCTGAAGTTATTTCAATTTTATTATGAGTCTATTTTCATGGCTAGCACTTTTTAGAAAGCTACAATATTTATGGCCTTCCTATTATATGTATACACAAAAAAACGAATAAATAAAATATATAGCCCATAAACACATGTCGATCATTCGACATGACAGAGCATTTGCTATTCGACAGATTATGAACGAATGTACTATAATTTTATAAATGCCTTCGAAGGGGTATATTTGCTCAAAGTTGAACTACATTTGGCCTTACATGACAATTGTCAGTTGAAATAATCAAGAGTCCAAACAAATTATAAACAATTTTTCATATTTGATCAGCTTTAACTTTTTAAAAGAAAAAATAAATGGAAACTGGTACAAGGTGAATTTCGTTCAGACTTACATTATATCTGAAATATTGTCTTAAAAAAAACTGCTGTTTTATTAATATAAAATTTAGATTAATAATTAAACTTTAGCGAAGCTAAGTATCCAAAATGTTCTACCTCTTAAAAAAGAGGTTCCTAAAACTTAAATTTCATTCTTAAATAGTAGTGTATATTTAAATTAAAATCCCATATTGCAATATCTAGTTCTGTTCTCATATAACTAACTGAATGTTGTTTTGACCTAACATTTTAAGGAATAAATTTTAAAATTAAAAATATCGCTAAGCTAAAATTGACCTAAACGGGGATGAAGAAATCTATCTATTCAATCTATAACTTCACTAATATACGATATTTATTTTAAGAACTAATATACGATATTTATTTTAAGAACGTATTTTTTAGATGAAAATTCTTAATCTGAGTTTAGTTTACAAAAATTTGAAAACTTTTCTTTAATAATGTGAGTTTCCAAAACTAAAGAGAACATCTCGATAGTATTGATTGCTTGGGATTGAATATTTTATATTTTTTTTTATATACTAGGAAAATTTTTTTAATTGTTATTATAAAATTATGATTTACAGGGTATACATTCTGTCGAATCATTGTGATAATCTGTTCTGATTTACAGTTTTGAGTTTTGCTCTTCATTTGCCATTTCGCAGCTCGATAAATCTCAGTGTGTATGTGTGTGTGTGTGTGTGTGTGTGAGTGTGTGTGGCAGTGTGTCACCGGTAACGGAAATTTGTTTGCAGTTTTATATCGAAGCTCACACAAAAACTACAACAATAATGGCGCCAACAACAACAGCAACAGCAGCAACAATAAACAAACAATATACAAACTGTAAAAATTATATTCCGTTTGCGATACAATTTTTGCACAAACGCGCACACACTAAAGCACACGCACACACTCGCACTCACACTCACACATGCATACACACGCACACTGTGTGTGTGTGCCGCTTAGCAGTCGCTTTGGTCGCTAGTTAAACGCTTGCAATTGCACTCGGCCCACCCATGCACCACCCACCAACTAAAAGCCGAACGAGTCAAGCGACACGAACGAGATCCCAAACAACTCGTGTCTCACTCGTGTCGCTGCTGTCGTCGCCGTCGTCGTCGTCGCTGTCGCTGTCGGCGTCGTCGGACGGCCGCCAGAAGGATAAGTTGCTCAGATGCTTGCAAGATTCTGTCATAACGGCTTCGGCGTTCGTGGCGCGCGTCTCGCAAGCGGCGGCATCAGCAGCATTAAACACAGCCAAAGAAACCAAATCAAACATATTCAAAGAAAATAAAAAGAAAAAAAATACAAGCTAAACAAAAATAAGGGCCATACCAACAATTGAAATTTGAAAGTTTCGCGCTCATCTCGTTGTGCTAAACAATTTTTTTTTTATGTTATATTTGACTGTGTTGTTGTTGTTTTTTGAGATTTGAAAAACGTTTTGGAATGCGCGAGTCGCAAATGTGAAAAATTGACGAAAGTAAGCGATTTATAATGCGAGCATTAACGAAAATTGGTAGCAATGTTATGGTTACTTTATGTTAAATGCAAGGCAAAAGATAAACATTATTCAGCATTGCGACACGTCAAAGAATTTACGATTAGTCCCAAAACTGTGGTTACTAAAAAACTACTCAAGATTTGAAGCATTTGAGAGTCACAGCTCAAAAATGTCGGGTAAGTGCAATAAGTTTTTAAAAACGGTCTTAAGAATTTTCAAATTTTATAAAACAGATACTCAGACATACCAAATTTAATATGAATAGATTGCTTTTCTTTTTTGACACGCTTTATTATTTCAAAAACATTCCCTATAAAACCATTTCAAAACCCAATTTGAAACGATGTTCCTGAATGAAGAGTTATATTTTTAAGAGGCAAATGATAAATTTCTTAAATTTTGCAAAAATATATTATGATGCTCAATTTATCATATGATTTTATAAGATTTTAAAACCCAAATAAATATTTCATATAAAACCGTTTCAAAACTCAATTCGAAACGATGTTCCTAAATAAAGAGTTATATTTTAAAGAGACAAATGATAAAGTTCTAAAACTAAATTTGAAATTAAATTATGATGCTCAATTTATAACATGATTTATTTTTAAAGCCCAAATAAACTTGATTATGATGCTCATTACCTTGCAATGTTCACATTTGTTTATAAATTACTAAAAATACTTAATTGAAACAATATGCTCTGTGCGCTGTTGTCAAATTTCAGCTGAGCTGCCAATTTTTTTTTTGCTGATAATTTGATTAGAACTTATGCAATATTTCATTGAACTTGAAATTGTTAAACTGAGCTGCGCAGTCGGCTATCAAAACGAATTGTTTGTTGTTGTTTGAGAAAACTGCGCAACTGCATTGATTAAGTGCTTGAATGCATGAATGCCTTATGGCCCCACAACTAAATATTTATAAATACATATATTTCGATTTTGCACATTTTGCCTAGAAAACAACTTGTATCTTTTTTTGCCTGCTATCAGTTTTTCCGGCTTATTGTAATATTAATAATAAGAAATAATATGTTAGCTGCGGCTTGCGGGGCGTATGCGCAACATTACAAATATTTACATATCGTAATTTTGTATGCAATTTTATATATTTTTTTTTAATATGCCGTCGACCGTCTGCCTTCCCCCCTCCCCCTTTCCCCTCTTCCGGCCGCAGCATGTCAGTGTGTGTAAACATTTGGCCCCACAAAATGTAAGCGGAAAGAACTGAAAGCAAAGATAGAGAATATTTTGTGGCTGCAGTTGTTCAATTTTCTTTTGGTGGCGCCCAGAAATCTGTGTTGCTACAGTTGCGGCCAGTAAGCAGGAAAAGTTCTTAGACGACTTTCAGGCCGTTTGCCCAGTTTCTACCACCCGAAAACTGACAAGGACATTTTTGGACTGGCCATAGACAAACTTCATGTTGACAAAAGTTTCGTTATATGTACACTGATAAAAAAAAAAGGTTCTAAAATCAAGATTTTGGTCTCAGAACTAAGATTTTTGTTCTAAATTCTTAATTAAGAGAACACTTCTTGATTTTAAGAACACTTTAAGTAAGACCAAGTTCTTATTTTAAGAATAAATGGTCTTTAAATCAAAATCAAAAAATAAAATAAATAAAAATTATTTTTTGTATTTATAATTTGTTTTATTTTATAATTTTTTTATATTTATAATTGTGTTCTTTTTTATTTTAATTTATTTTTACTTTATTTTGCTTTTCTTAGTAATTTTATAAATATTATTTTAATTTGTTACGAGTGGGATTCGAACCGTCGCCTACTGCTTAACAACCTAACAGCCTCTCCAACCAGAACGCCACGGGTCAACTTTTTTTTTAATATGAAATAGTACCAATTTATAATTTCTAACAATTTAAGATTTTTATTCTTATATTAAGAGTTTAAGATTTATTAGATTAATAATCTTAGTTTTAGTAATTTGTTCCCAAAACATCCATATTATAAGAACAAAATATATAAGATGAATGTTCTTAGTTTTAGAAGTTGGGCTTTTTTTTCTGAGTGTATGTATGTATGTTGTGCACTATCTGGCCAAAAGAGCGTGGAATGCACTGAAGGCAACAGACGCTATTTGGTATTTATATATTACAAGTGTATGCATATATAAGTGTATCTCTGTATCTCTGTCTATGTGTGTGTGTGTGTGTGTGTAAAGTCTTGCTGTGTGTTGAGCTCGTTAGCATTGGTGGCAAGTGGTGCCCGTGAAGTGCTTTTGTGCTTGCAGCAACTTAAAGCGAACGTGTGGATTTTAGCTTGAAGACCAACTGAACTTCCCCAACGTAATGAACTGCAAACTGCAGCAGAGAGTCGCACAGGCACACTGACGCCGACGTCGACGCTGACGCTGAGACTGTGGCTGAGACTGACGCTGACGGCGACGCTGACGCTGTGGCAACTGCGTTGGACAGCACGTGCCTCATTATGAGACGGGGGCCATTGCAAGTTTGCGGCTGCCGTGAACGAGCGTGTAATCAAATTGAGACACTTGCGGTTAGCTTTTTGACCAGCCCACATTCACGCACACACCAAAAAAAAAGGTATCCAAAGACTGTACACTGAAAAAAAGAACAACTTTTAAATTCAAGCACATTCATCTTAAATATTTTTCTTTTAAAATAAATTTATTTTAAGACAAAATTACTAAAACTAAGATTATTAATCTAAAAAATCTTAATCTCTTATAAAAATAAAAATCTTAAATTTTTAGGAAAGTATAAATTGGTACTATTTCATATGAAACCGCTTAAGTTGTCAAGCAGTAGGCGGCGGTTTGAAACCCACTTGGTAACAAAATAAAATAATATTTATAAAAATTCCTAAAAACAGAATAAACTGTAAAAATATCAAAATTAAAAAAAAATTATAAATATAAAAACTGATTTTTATTTTTTTTTAATTTTTTTATTTTAATTTTAAGAACATTTATTCTTAAAATAATAACTTGGTCTTATTTAAAATGTTCTTAAAATCAAGATGTGTTCTCTTAATTTAGGAATTTTATGTTCTTAACGTATTTTTTACACCAAAAATCTTGGTTCTGAGACCAAAATCTTGATTTTAGAACATTTTTTTTATCAGTGTATGTGTGTGTGTGTGTGTGTGTGCGTATTTTTATTAACACAAGTAATGAGCATGAAATGGGTTCAAGCTGATATGGGTGCGACAGACCGACAGACAGTGTGAAAGGCTTCAGTGGCAAATCTTTGCATATGTTTTTTTCACACAACGTTTTTAAGTGTTGACCATAAAAGGATTCCATTCCTGTGGTTACTTTTTGTTCATTTTATTTATTATTGTGTCAACTGTCTGTATGTGTGTGTAAGGTGTTTCTATGTGTAAGAAATATTATTCAGTAACGAAATGAAGTCAACTGTAATGCGATAAATAAAACCGAATTTAGCTTACGATTGCGGCATACACGTCGTATGCTTAATATGCGAATATTTCAGCACTGTTCAGTTTTTAACCGATTCCTTTAAACCGATTTCAGCAAAAAACATGCAAAAGCTTACAGGTTTAAACAAAATTCAATTATCGACAGACAAAATATGTAAATAAAGCCCAAACATTGATATTTTATTTTATTTTCATTTTATTTTATTTGATTGAGTTTATTAACTTTTTAGCAATTGAATTTGATTTGAAACTGAGTAAAAAGTTGACTTTATTTTTATCAAAAGTGATACAAATTAAATAAAAATTAATATGCAATTGTCAATTACGAATAATTAAGAAAAATAAAGGCAATATTTTATTTGAAAAATATGTAAGAAAAATTCAATTTTGTTCCAAATATTAAGATTCATTACTGCAATAAGACAAGGGATAACTTAACAATCTTAAATCGATAACTTGACTTGAATTGATATCTAATAACATTTTATTGCAATTACATCATTTCTTTTGGCCTTATTAATTATTGATAGTAATCGATGATTTTTAGTTCGGCTGTCAATTTAAGACATTTTCAATTGCAATCTACAGGAATTGAAAGCTACGAGTGTCTTTTCAATAATTCATTGTAATTGAAATGAATTGAAAGCGATAAAGAAGCTATTAAGTTTTTATACCCACCCAAGAAAGTAGAGCAATGGACAAAAATGCAAATGTGTTGCCCAAAATAATATATAAATAATGCTATGATACTGAGTGCTTCATCGACGGAAATATACATATATGTGTATGTCCGTCAATGAAATGACAGCAAACATACATGAACAACGCCCCCTGTTGTCAAACATGGATAACACGAAACCTTTATTGATGTTAAGACTTTGATGCCTCAGACTTGAGCTGTGATTTCATTTCTCAGAAATACTGTCGAAGACACAAAAGTCAATTGCCTTAAGTTCAATTCAAATTATTAATTATTGATAGGTATATTATGCATATATATACTGAAAAAATGCAATTAAAACCTATTAAATGCTTTTTATTTAATTTAAAAATTAATTTGGAAGTCTAGTCTCCGACAAAAAAAATTACTGGGAAGTTCTTAATCTTTTAACCGTCAAACGAGTGACCTCTGACCTTTTTAATTTATATGCTTGCAATTAATTCAGTTGTAGCTATTATTATTCATATGATTATATTTGGGCTTTCTATTAATTTCATATTAAATGTGTATTTATACAATTGAATTAATTGCTTGACATAATTTAATTTATTCAATTTATAATATTTGAATTTGCTTAAATGATATTCATTTCAGACCGCAACTAAACTGCAATTCTGTTTGAAATGCAGTCGATGTGAAATTCGAATTGCATTTAATTTCACAATACGATAAATTTTGGAGCCCAGAGGCTAAAATTGCTCAATGGGAGCACTCAACACACACACACCCAAGCACACACACACACACACACACACAAACACCCAAACACACACTCACACACACTCAATCTCGTTTTAAACCATAAATAGCCTGTTGCATATGTAAATTTAATACGTTTCCATAAAAATAAATAAAAAACAAGAAAGAAATGTCAATGTAGAAGTTATCGACTTACAGATACTCTGTACTCAAAAATTTAATATTATATAAATTTGTATACCATATAATAGAAGTTTTGGATAGATTTGGAGCCAGAACTGAAGAAAAAATTTTTTTTCTATAAAAGAGTTTATTTTTTAGAATTTTTTAAAAATCTGTCTTTTTTCTTACTTTTTTTTCTTACACTTTTCACCATTACTCGAAAAAGACATTTATTATAATAGCTATTTTAATAGCTCATAAGATATACATAAAATATATTAATGGACTATGATATAAGATTGCACAACTTTGCAGGATTATGAAACCTCTATTCGCAAACAAAAAAACAAAATAAATATTTAATATTAAAATTTGCTCTGCAGTTCTCCGCTTTTCAATGAAATTTGAATTTTTTCCATCACTTCCATTCAAAAAGAGGTAAAAACATCAATTGGATATTCGCGACTGTTGGTATTTTTTTACCGGTATTTATCAGCAACTGAGATACAGATACACATTTCAGATACATTTCAATCGTTGACGGCATCGGCACACGAAAAATAAATTCCCAACGCCATAACATAAAAAAAATAAGCGGATACAATAGTTTTTGTTTTTTTTTTTTGCCAGCAGTTGCTTTTAAAACAAATCAATTAATTATGGACGTTTCTTTATTTTTGTCGTTGCTGTGCAAACTGAAAAACTAAATAAAATTATATTAATTGTAACAGATAGAAAATGGTTTTTGCTTGATTAACGTCAGACGCAATGTTTTCCGTTCACAGTTCATCATGATCATGATCATGATGATCATAATCCGTTTTATTACCTTCAACTGGAAACAAACATTTTTGAGCATTTTAAAAGCTGCTGTCAATTATGTGCAAGTGAGAGAGGAGAAAGTGCAGAAAGCTGACTGCAATAAACAAATTGTGGCGAGTGACTAACTAATAGCAGATATTATGTATTGGGAAATAAAAAAAAAAGAACATGAAATAAATGTAAAGAATTATGAACATAAAAATTCTTTAAATAATCCAGCTCAAATGTTCAAAGAGCTTAACTCAGTGATAGAAAAAGCCAAAAGTGCACAGAAAAAATCATTCCATAATAAAGTTTAAATTTCACGATTTTAACATGTATTTTAAATAATGGTATGTTAAAACTTGGCAGAACGCACAAAGTATATATAATTAAACTATACCATATATGATTCTAATAAACGATGGAATCTTAGAGTTGTTAAGAGCTAGACGCACCAAAACTGCTATGTAGTCTTCTTATATAATTACGCAGAAAGTGCAAGTTTTTCTTATAATTTTAAAGCTAACATTTTTAACCCCTTCAACACCAATTTTTTTTCTTGTGGTGTAAACATTTTTTTCACTTTAAATCTTTTTATATTAATTTAAGGAGTATTTAGTCAAAATTGAAATTTGCCACGAATATTGATTTGGGCGCTATCACAGGTTACTTGTTGACTTTAAAAATTTATTTCTTGAAAACTAGGCAAACACTTTTAATTTCAACTTCTTCACTTATAAGTTTAATCCATTCTGAAAACAATTGCATTTTACATTTTTTTAACGATTTCCAAAAGAATTGCTCATTTTAAAACGTCTACCAAAATTTTACAATATTTTGTACAACATTTTCTTCGAGGCAGGTGAAGTCATTTAAAAATAACTTTGTTAAAAAACCTCCAAATGAGACTTTGCACCTTGCAATATTATAAAGAATCATCTACCAAACACATCAGTGTTCCTCACAATAATCTGTCAAATAGCCGAAGCTGTCCACAGGAAGCTTTGGGTTTTAAAGGGTTAAGCTTATTAACTGAAGTAATCTCATATCTTTAGAATTTCCTATTTGACAATTACGCAGTGTGACTCATTGCCCATAAAACATAACCATTCATAGTTTGATGGACTACACTATCCAATGAAACTAGAATTTGAATTAAAAAAAAAGTTGAGCTTAACTACTTAAACTAATGACTTATTAGTTCACCCTCGTAATTAATTCGAAATCAAGGCACTCGACTTATGCGGCTGCATGGAAATGCTTTTAGGTTGCGAATTACAAAGAATTGCAATAGTTGGCATAGCTTTATTATCTGTTAATTAGTTCAGTAAATCGCATTTCCACAGAGCACAAATTGTTTGTAGTTGTCGTTGTCAAACTGCTAAACAAAATCGGCTTAGTCGCGACACACACACACACACACACATAGACACATAGTTGAGGGATATGCAAATGATGTTATATATGTATATCAAGGCCGATTGTCATTTTGCAAGTGGGCGTGGCATTGGGTGACGCTTAAACTATTTGCACATTTATGCGATTTATAATGAAAATTTGTCGCCAGCGGCTTTTACTCAAAGATGCAGCACTTAATACGTGTCACTGTATGTGTGACTCAATGTGTGTAGTGTTCGGGCTAAATCATGTGTGTGTGTGTGTTACATGCTGTTAATACACTGAAAAAATATATATAATCTATCGCTTATTTTTATGTTGTTCTAAGCGACAAATTCAATAGCTTTCACCTTTCAACTGTATATGAATTTATTTTAAGGAAGATGGTAAAATAATCAGGGAACGTAATCATTATAAGTTTTATTTAAAAAATCACTCTTAAATGATTATATAATGATTTTAACGATTTTCATCACCGATAATCATTATTTTTGGTAAAAAAAAAAATAAAACTAAAAATAATGATTATAAATGATTTTTATTTTTTACGCTCAAATTAATATTCAACCATAGTTTATGAATTCTTTTCTACATGTTATGTATAATATGAAAGGTATTAAATCATAGATCTAGAATATGTGATCACATCGGCGAAAAGTTAAACACAGAAACCATAAACTATTTTATTTTGTTTTATTTTGAGCGACTGAAATAAAAATCATTTATAATCATTATTTTTTATTTTAATTTTTTTTTTATCAAAAATAATCAATTTTTTTTTTTTTGATCAAAAATAATCATAATTTTTTTCTTATCAAAAATAATCTTTTTTTTTGTTTTGATCAAAATTAATCATTTTTTTTTTTTTTGATCAAAAATACTATTTTTTGATTAAAAATTTTTTTCTATAAAAAATAATGATTATCGAGTGTTTATTGCATTTAGAAAAAAAGTCGTTATTTACGATCCCTGAAAATAATTCAACAAAACTATTCGCATATTTAATCAATTTACAGACTCTTGTTCCTTTAATAAATAATATCTTAGCATTTCAATATATTTTCATTGTATGCTCAATGATTCCAATTATCTTTCGTTTCTTATAAACATTACTTAAATTGTGATCAAGTTGAGTTATTGAATATTATGTACATATGTCTAGTACGATTTGTAATGCACTTTCTAAGCAAATCGATCGATGATTTCGCCTTGTGTAATATGAAATGATGATAATGATTTGCGCTTTATGACATTTTCGCTTGATTTTCTTATTGATTTTTTACATGAGCGACTATATGGATGTATGGTACACATGTATTATATGTATGGTACACATGTATTGGTAGGTAACTGCGTGTGCAACATAAATGTTGCATATCTTTTTGGGCCGTCTGTCTGCTGGAGGCCAAAACAATGCGAATGTGACGAGGAACGAGGAACGAGCAATGAGGAACAAGTTGACTCTACTGTGTGTCACATATGTTGCATTGAATTTGACCTGAAGGCAAATAAACATATACACACTCACACACACAAACACTTACAACGCACAAAATAAATGTCATTTGTCGCACGCTTTTCATCACATTTGTTTTTCGTTTGCTTTTGGTGTACCAAAGTTTTCTCCCAACAAATCGAGAATGTCCTGAGAGTTGGATTTGTTCCAGCTTTTCGAGGGAATTGAATTTGTTGTAACAGCAGCTTAGCTGCTAATTAAATGGATAATGTCCACGACATGTTGAGCATGTGGTTGTGTGTGTGTGTCTGTGTGTGTGTGTGCTTAAGCGTGTCAAGGACTATTGCTTATATATATATTCCAGCAACTGCGTTATTGCCAACTAATCAACATATATATAACGACTTCCAACTGGTTGAAATTCCCTTCGACTGTCTTGGCAATTATTCTTGCACTTTTTAATTGAATTGACGCCATTGCAATTGACTGACAACTGCACTTGCAATTGCATACTTATATAAATAGACGCACATATCGTATACAGTACATATATATAATTCGCACTCATGTTGTATTGGCATTGCAAACAGTCAACAGTCCACAGTTTCTACCATAATATATGCAGAGCCATCACGTACACATGTCGCAACAAATAATGAGATATAAAATAATATGCTTAAATTAATGGAGCATCCACATCACAATTTCTTCCAATCCCTTTAACCATGGCTACTTTATTGTAGACAGGGAGCAATACAGTAACCGGAAATACCCAAAATACTATATATTCTTTTTCAAGAACCGAAAACTGTGAAGCTTCTTCTGGTACGGTTTCGGTAAGTTTTTTCCAAAAATATTTATTTACTGTCATAACTTTGCCAAATCTGAACCGATTTTCAAACGGAATGTCATTTTGATCATGGTTTGGCCTCTGCATTACAATTTAATTAATTTTGTAAAAAAAATTATTTTCCTCAAAATCTTGGGTTCGATGGTAAGGGTCCCCCCTTTGATATTTTGAAAATTGAAAATTTTAAATCTCAAGTTTTCACTTTTAATCGATTCCTTATATCGTTATTAGTATAAAACAACACTTGAAATTTGATTTCGAGACCTTTCATAGTTCTGTAAAAAATCATGTGAAATCTAACAAGAATTTTGACTTGTAAAGTTGCTAGGTCAAAGATATTACCAACTTCAAACTTTTATAACTTTGTCAAAACTAAACCGATTTTCAAGCGGAATATCATTTTGATCATGATTTTGACTTTAAATTCATTCTGCATTCAAATTTTGTTCACTTAAAATATTTTATTATTTTCGACCAAAATTCGATTTCGATTCTAAGGGTCCCCCCTTTGATATTTTGAAAATTGAAAATTTTTTTTCTCAAGTTTTCACTTTTAATCAACTCCTTATATCGTAATTAGTTTAAAACAACACTTTAAACTTAATTCTGAGACCTTTTATATTTCTGTAAAAAATCATGTGAAATTGAACAAAAATTTTGACTTGTAATGTTGTTAGGTCAAATATATGACCAACTTCAAATGTCCATAACTTTGTCAAAATTAATCATCATCAATTAATCATGGTTTGTCCTCTAAATTCATTCTGCATTACAATTTTGTTTATTTAGAAAATTTTATTATTTTTTGATATTTTAAAAATTGAAAATTTTATATCTCGAGTTTTTACTTCTAATTAACTTCTTAGTTCGTAAGTATTATAAAAGAATTTGTATTAGTTTTACAATGCTTGTAAATGCAATAAAAAATATATTATCAAAGACTTTGGCAAAGCTTAAAAACGGCAGTTAATTTCGTTAAAAAATTGATAACCCAGAACAAACTTAAACTCTTGCCTCATTGTTTTAATTAACTCATTTTTAAGCAGTTAAACACAGTGGTGTGGAAATAACTTTATTAGGTGGCGCACAGTGCTTAGAAAAAAAGGAATTTAATTCGAGACAAAAAAAGGAAATAAATATTTTAAATCGAAGTGCTTGGCAAGTTTCGGAAATACAAGTAACATTTTTTACCTGAAACAAACTTTATCGCACTTTTCTCTGTTAATTGAAACTTCCAATAAAAGTTGTTTTTTAACTGACAGCATAATTGAAGCTTAAGCATTAAAATTCAATTGCAACTTGCTTGACGTTGAGGCAATGTGCAGAGTTGACTTAACTTAACTTAACATGGCTGGCAACGCGGCGTATGCTTTATATTTTTTTTTTTTTTGTATGTTGCAGCGAAACTTTGCCAAAATGCAGGCCAATGAGCTAGTCTTAGTGTGTATATATTTTGGCAGTACTTGAGGTGCAACTGAAGCTTGCTTTTTGTGAAATTTGCGGCTCGCAGTTAAGGCCATTGCCATCAACACACTCAAGCCGCTAATTTCACTTAACTTAAAGGAAATTTGCATACGAATATGCCAGTTTCCAGTTGCCAGTTGCCAGTTTTAAGTTGCAAGTTACCAGCTGCCACACACATTGGCGGCCTTTTGATTTTTGGGTTACTGTGGCCAAACTTGCAGCCCCAATCATAAGAAATTCCCTTTGCAAATTAATAAACACACATAATTTATATTTCATGAAGTGCATTACTTGTATATACATTATACAGTTTACATTATATGTACTTTGTCCATACTAAATTGCTAGGATTTTTAAACTATCTTTTTGAAATTCAGAGAAATTTTTTTAATTTTTAATGCTTCCCGATTAAATATCGGTAGCCCCAATCATAAGAAATTCCTTTTGTAAACTGCAAATCAATAAACACACATAATTTATAATTCATTAAGTACATTACTTGTATATACATTATAATATTATATGCACTTTGTCCATACTAAATTGTTAAAATTTTTAAACTAACTTAATGTATTTAGTACTTTTTACCTTAATTCCTTTCATTAACTCGCTTTCTGTTTTTTTTTTTTTTCTTTTTATTATTCAGTATCTGAAATGTTAAAAATGTCGACATTCTTTAGACCCAGAGAAATTTTTTTTAATTTTTAATGCTTTTTGATTAAATATCGGTAGCGCCTATCATTAGAAATTCCCTTTGAAAACTGCAAATTAATAAACACACATCATCTATAATTCTTCAAGTAAATTACTTGACTATACATTATACATTATATGTACATTATTCATACTAAATTGCAAAGATTTTTAAACTAACTTCCTGTATTTAATACTTATTTTCTAAATGCCTTTCTTTAACTCGTTGTCTGTTTTTTTTCTTCTGAAATATCAAAAATTTCTACAAGATTCTTGATAACATCCTTCTTCCCGACTAAAAATCGGTTCTTTAAAACAGGGCACTTTATTTATCTGTAGTTCAATTTGGGCACATGTATTTTAATAGAATTTGAAGAGTTTAATTTGATATACTAAACAATTTTAAAAGCCTATTTCCACGACAGCACATTTGGCTCATTCGACGTCATTTACATCATTTGACCCGAATGTGGACTTCATTTCAGTACAAAATCCGAATGATCATTTTGGCTCATTCATAATGAATGTGCACATTTATTTCCATTTGCCCCGGCGAATTTCAGTATTTTTTTTATCGAACACGCGATGTTTATCGAAGCTAAATTATAATGTAATATATTAATTATATTCACAATGTGAATAAATATTCATTATTTTAAATGAACTTGTTGCTTTAAAGTACGCTTAACGATTGACAATTACGTAAACTTCGTTCATATATGATGCAATTTGGGAACCATATATGAATAGAACAGATTCAGATATTTGGGAGATTATTTCATTGGGCGCATTTCACCTGGGGCAAATGCAAAATGCAATACACGTAGACGGCTGTTTTGAGAAATCACCTGGCAGTTGACCCACTGCCATGGCCACGCCCCCCAAAAAGGGGTCCCCAATTGGGGCGGCATCAAGCCGTTACTTACATAACTGACTGCAACGCTTCCATTTGTGCAGATTTTCTATTTTTAATAAAGCAACGCGCAAGGACAGCCGCCAATTTTGATGGCTTTGCCTACTGGGTGAGTGGACTTTTGGGCGTTTGGTTGGATTATGGCCCAAAGAGGTTAGAGGTTAGAGGTTAGCACTTAGCACAGCATCAAAATAAAAGCAACGGCAAAACTAAATCTGGCACTGCCAGAGATTTGTGGCTAACGAACGTTGCAGTTTCCACTGACCAAAAAAGGTACAAGGACAGTTGGTTATTAAATGGCATTGCTAGTTTCGAAATGTTAAAGTCAAGTCCAGCATAAAAATCATAATTAAAAACTTTATAATCGAACGAGCTCGCAAATAGACCGTTAAATACTAAAAGCCACTCACACATTGCCAGTGACTCAAACCCGATCGAGGTGCTGGTTTATAGCCCAGTTATATAGTAGTTACTCACTTGAGAAAAAGTTTTCAACTAGTTGCCCCTCTTTTAAAGTTGGATTGCGATGGTTTGCGACTCGATCCCAATCGAATTTTAAGTAGTTCCAAGTTCGAAAAATGATGAAAAAAACATAGCTTAATTTTAGTCCAAGTCTTTTCTTCCACTTTTCACAGTTTCTTTTTATCTTATCCATTCTATACCTTAAGCTTACACAAACCCGGTTTTTTACTGACACTTGATAAAAACCGTCGAATTCTCACCGACAGAAATAGCTAAAAAAAAAAATTTCACTGTGTTTTTTTATGTCGTTTCAAATGCTATTAAAACTAGATTGAAATAATGCGCGTTGTCTTTGAGTATGACATTGTGCAATGTGACCAGATACTCAAAGATTAAAAATCTAGAATCTAATAAGAAAAGGCGAAAAAAATACAAATTTACCAAATAATGTTATCGAAATAACGATTTCAGACATTATCGAATAAAAGTCAAAACGAAATTTCATTAAAACTTTTAGTGTGACCACATTTTCAGTAGTCTTTTATTTGGCTGGTCACACTAAATAGTTTGTATGAAGCAGCTGATCGGTAAAACCAAATCTGTAACGATACCAAAACTGAATCTGTTTCAGGAATACCCCCATTATAGTTAGAAAGAAGTAAGAATTTGTAACGATACCAAAACTGAATCTGTTTCAGGAATACCCCCATTATAGTTAGAAAGAAGTAAGATCGAAATCTGTAACGATACCAAAACTGAATCTGTTTCAGGAATACCCCCATTATAGTTAGAAAGTAGTAAGATCGAAATTTGTAACGATACAAAAACTGACTATGTTTCAGGAATACCCCCATTATAGTTATAAAGAAGTAAAAACTAATAGGGTTGCCACCTTGTAACTCTGTGACCAAGCTAGTCAACTCTTTGCTTAAGTTAACTTCCATTAACATGAAGTTAGATACCAAATGAAATATAATTACATGTTAATTAACATTGGATTATAGAAATTGTGGTAACCAAGGCAGTTATTCCTGACTTTGAGCATGTATCAGCTGGGATCACAAAGTATGTTAAGCAGCTTTCAAGTTGAAGTTGAAGTTGAAGTGGAAGTTGATGAGGAAGTTGAAGTTGCCTTCTTGGCTAATCAGTAAAATGGACATGAACTGTGTCTCGTGCGGTCTGAAACAATGGGTAATCATTTTCCAGTGGGCGTGGCAATGAGATGCCACAACAAAATGCTGTGCCTGCAGTTTTTGCATGAGATACAAAGGCACTGTTCAAACCGTGTAAATATCAGACAACGTTAAGAGTTCGCGGCGACGCTAACGCACTGGAAAAGTATACACTGAAAAAAAAGACTAACTTCTAAAATCAAGAAAATTCATCTTAAATATTTTGCTCTTAAAATAAGATTTTTTTAAGACCAAATAACTTAATAGTAGTTATATTTATATAATAGTTTATTATTAAAATATTATTAATCTAAAAAATCTTTAAATTTTCATATAAGAATACAAATCTTAAATTGTTAGGAAGTATAAATATGTATTATTTTATATCAAACAAATGGTGACACTCTGGTAAGAGAGACCGCTTCAGTTGTGAAGCAGTAGGCGACGGTTCGAGTCCCACTAGTTACAAATTCAAATAACATTGGTAAAATTACTAAGACAAAATAGAATGTATATAAATCAAAATTAAAAACAAAAAAATTTTAAATATGCAAAATAATTTTTATTTATTTTATTTTTTGATTTTCATTTTAAGAACATTTATTCTTAAAAAAGAACTTGTTCTTATTTAAAATGTTCTTAAAATAAAGATGTGTTCTCTGAATTTAAGAATTTCAAGTTCTCGACGCATTTTTTAGACTAAAAATCTTAGTTCTTAATTTTAGAACATTTTTTTTTATTAGTGTAGAGTCGACGAAAGGATGAGGTGGAGATTTTGTATGACCGGGCGTGCTATTCATATTATACTTACATATATTATTGTTGTTATTATGGCTGGGCTTTGTTTTCCAGCCTCGGTCCAGGCCAAAAACTGTTGCATTGTTTTCCGGCGACCAAACTCAAAAAAACAAAGAGCCAGCCACTGTCCAAAACGAATACAATGCAGGGCACAACCAGAACCAGAAGAAGAAGAAGAAGATGATAAAGATGATGATGATGAAGAAGAAGAAGCAGAGCAAAGCGTGCGACGCTTTTTTGCTGCTTATTGTTGTCCTCCATGAAATGTGGGGGGGGGGGCGGGGATGAGGAGGGCGTGGCAATTGTGGCCTGGCATCCTCAGCTACTAGATACAGTATAAGCGTTTAAACAATGCAGCAATGAAATGTTATAGCCAGTGTTACCAATTACACAGTGTTGCATTACACACTGATTCGAAAGTGTTACTTTCTATAGTTACCGAATGTCCACAAAGAGTTGAGAATAATTAATATATTGTACAACAAAAACTGCTAGCCAAATCCATAGGCAGAAAATACTTATTAAAACTAGTCGACACCCCGACTATTAGAATACCCGTTACATACTTTTAAAAGGAAAAAAAATTAAGTTTTCCAATTTTAATGCAGGATGAAATATAGACTAAATAATGATAAAATTGACAATCCGGAAGGAAATCGGCTAAAATTTGACAAAGTTATGACATTTCGAAGTTTTTGGAAATGTGTCAAGGGAAGAGTATGGAAAAAATGGACAGTAAAAGAAAAAAAAATTTAGTTTTCCAATTTTAAAGCAGAATAAATATAATGATAAAATTGACAATCCGGAAGGAGATCGGCTGTGATTTGACAAAGTTATGACATTTCAAAGTTTTTGGAAATGTGTCAAGGGAAGAGTATGGAAAAAATGGACAGTAAAAGAAAAAAAATTTAGTTTTCCAATTTTAAAGCAGAATGAAAATAGAGGCTAAATAATGATAAAATTGACAATCCGGAAGGAAATCGGCTAAAATTTGACAAAGTTATGACATTTCAAAGTTTTTGGAAATGTGTCAAGGGAAGAGTATGGAAAAAATGGACAATAAAGGAAGAAAAATTTAGTTTTTCAATTTTAATGCAGAATGAAAATATTTTGATATTTGAATATTAAATGGTGTCATCTATTACTATTACTATAGTTTTTTTATGAATTGAATTAATGAAAACTCTTTTTTGGCGTATTGCGGGACACTGTTCGACCTTGTTAGTATGTCTACAACTGCATCTTAGACTTCCTTGGATGTTAATCAGCCAAGCAAAACAGTGTAGAAAAAAACGGAGATGAAGATTTTGTCGCTAGTGTATCACAGTGCCTGAGTAAAGTATGTACAGTGGTTCGCAGCTTATTTGACACACTCTGCTTACATATTAAATATTAAATAAATTTATTATTTTATAAAAATGCCAAAACTTTAACAAAATATTATTATATATAAATTAACTAAATTAAGAAATGTAATATAGAAATAAATGTAGCGTGTCAAATAAGCTGTGAGCCACTGTATGTACTTAAAACGTTCCGCAGACATAAAATCAGGCATAGCGAAAGAAAGAGAAAGATATAGACGGTGGGGGAGTGAGACAGCTGGAGACAATGATTTGCATATGAAGCTGCAACTGCAACTGCGGCAGCTGCTGTTGATGCTACTGTTGCTGTTGATGTTGCTGTTGCCACTGGGCTGCATTTACATGCATCACTTGTTCTACTTATAAATGAGTATGTATGCTATATACACACATTCCTGCATATGTGTATATACATATATGTAGCTATAGGCCTGGCAATAAAGTGTGACCTTGATCTTGATATGTCCTTTTCATATATGATGGCAAAAGTGAAAGCGACTGCTTCTTAATAGGCTACCAGAAAAGTGCTAAGAAACGATGAAATTAGATTAAAAGTGTGACTGAAAACGTTCAAAACAGAAAGAGAGAGAGAAATATACACAGGTAAACAAGAAGCCCTACAGACCAAATTAAGGGTGGAACATACAAATATATTTAATTAAATTACAATTTTTCTGCCTAAAAATACAACTGATACTAAAAATATAAAAAAAAAACAAGTCAGAATGTCAATAATATACGTTTTACTTTATTTAAAACATTTCTAATTGATTCTAAAAATTTAAAAGTTCAATGATATAAAAATTATTGCATACTTTTAGGCGTCCTGTTTCTTAAAGGATTTTAACAAGAACAACTATAGATATATTTTTATATATATTTATAATCAATAATTGTTCCTCTTAAAATCCTCTAAGAAACAGGACGCCTAAAAGTATGCAATAATTTATATATCCTTAAATTATAAAATTTATAGAAAAAAATTTAAATTTTAATTTAAAATTTTTTAAATTTATAGAAACAAAATTTTATAATTCAATAGTATACAACTTATTGCATACTTTTAGGCGCCCTGTTTCATAAAGGATTTTTACAGGTACAACTATTGATATATTTTTATTTACATTATTTTCTAGCTCTACAAGCTAATAAATTAATAAACTATTAACAATGTTACTAATCTTAGATAATTTACTACTTTAAAGTTTCTTCAATTTACTGGTTTTTTCACAAATGCTATAAATTAGCTGTGTTCTCCGTAATATGTTATGCATATTATTTGACCTTGATGTAATATCAGCTTACCAAAAATATAAATAAAATTCGAGGGAACTATTCTTTAAAAAATTGTGGACATATATTAATATAAGAGCTCAGCGGAATTAGGCTCAATATATAATAAAATATAATTTAGAAAATTACAAAAATATAAATACCATTTAAAAGATGTTATGGCTTTTGATTTAATATAGATTTTGCTACATTTCCATACTAACCACATAAGCCATAAAACTCATTTGATTAACCAATATTGTACGTATGTGTCTGTGTATATTTAAGTTTATAATTTGATTATTCAACAACAAATAGATTTATATAGGCGCACATAAATTCAAATTCAAAAGCAACCGCCCGCATCAGATGAATTTGTGGCATTTATTAATTATACGCCTAGTGGACTTACTCTGCTTGGTAAATGTGCGGGAGACAATATTGAATAATAATATTAATATCAAGCAGCTTGTGTTCGTCTCTGATATTGTTTAGGCTATTGTCTAATATTGTTGTTGGATGCTATTGTTTATTTGTTGTTAATACAGGTGTTGGTTAAATCTACTCTTTGTTATTGTATGCAACAATTCAAAATATTAGAGAGGGAAACTTTAAAGCTAACTTTGATTGCTTTGAAAATCTTCTACACCTCAGAGAATTTATGAGCTAAGGACAAAGCAAATAATGTTTGTTTTGAAATCAATTAAACGAAATTCCAGTGTAATTTTAAAGCTAAAGACTTGAGATTGGATACACATTAAAAATGTCTTTGGGTCGATTTGTTTGCGATCAAAAAAGAAAAACGTTTTCAAGAAAAATGTTTAGATACCAAAGGTAGAATGTTTGCTTATGTATATGTATGTAAGCGTTTTTCTTTCGTGAGAATCCAAATGAGAAACTTTGTCCTTGTTCTTGACTGTTTCGTGGTACTATAGAACCAATTGGAACATAATTGCAATAAACACACGCCTGGGGCACTTTTCGATGGCGACTAGGGAGAACTTAAATGTACAATAGCAGCTGTCTCGAACATTGCTAATTGGCAGAGAATTTGTTGTTGTTTCTTCCATTGCCAGACATGCAAAAGGAAAAAGGACAAAGGATGGAGACAGTGCAAGTTGCTGGTTGACACATTTGGTGTCCCGGTTCTGGGTTCTGGCTGATGGGTGATGGGTTATGAGTCCGGGATGCTGTAATGAGCTGCATGTAAATTTTAATTAATGCTCGACAAATAAACAAGCAGCCCTGTCTGGACATTGCTGGACTGCATTGGCAATTAGAGCTAGTCTAAATAAGCCTGGCGATAGCTATAGTAAGTCCACACGAACCACTCAAAAGGCAAAACACGAAAGAGTATAAACGAAATTGAAAAAAAAAACTAGATGAACGAAGCTACAGTCGAGCATTCTCGACTTTCGGAGACCCTGTACTTACCTTGCAGAGCGCTGAATTATATTTTCGACAAAGTTAGATACAGATTTTATCAGATTTGTTACGATATCTCAAAAAACAAAAAAGTTTTTCATACTAAGACTTGATTTTCGCCCAATAGGTCTTATGACAGCTATATGATATAGTAGCCCGATTTGAACCAACTTTGGTAAGGATGTTTAAGACTAACCTTAATGCATATTGTATAAGTTTGGTTACGATATCTCAAAAAACAAAAAAATTTTTCATACTAAGACTTGATTTTCGCCCGATAGGTCCTATGACAGCTATATGATATAGTAGTCCGATTTGAACCAAATTCGTTAAGGATGTATAAAACTAGCTTTAATGCATATTCTAAAAGTTTGGTTATAATATCTCATAAAACAAAAAAGTTTTTTCATACAAAAACTTGATTTTTGACCGATTGTTCCTATGGGTGCTATTTGATATAGTGGTCCGATCAAAAAAAGAAACAAGCTCGATCTGCCTGCAATATAGAGGAACCTACATACCAAGTTTGGTGTCTCTAGCTCTTATAGTCTGTGAGATCTACTTGACATTGCTATATCGACTTGGCTATTGATGCTGATCATGAATATATATACATTATAGAGTCTGCCACGTCTCCTTCTGCCTGTTACGCACATATTCGTTAAAACAAACCCAATAGACCCCTGCAGTTTTTTTAAGTACAGGGTCTAAAAAAAGGATAAAACGCCAAAACGAACAGGGTAAACGGAAGCGGAAAAGTAACATAACCAAATGGGCACACAGCGAACACAACCACCAACAAAAAACGACAAACAAAACAACGACCAAAAGAATAGATAAACAGACAAGCGGTTGTTCAACGAGGGAGAGGGAGAGGGAGAGAGTGGGTAGAAAGGGTTGAAAGGATAGCGGGTCAGCGGGTTAGATAGATTTACAAAACTGACTGCAGTTGGATTTGGTCAGCGCAGCGCGGCAAATTATGCTACTTTTTATTTTCTCTTTACCATTTTGTTGAATTTCGCTTTTATTCTGATGCGCCCATCGGCGAGATTCAAAACAACAAAAACATCAGCATCATCATCATCTTTCTCATCTTTATCATCATCATCATCATTATCATGAGCATAATCATCATCATCATTATTAGCGCATTGCATTGCATCACTAACTCAGCTGGTAAGCTACTTTGCCAGTTGTTAGCTTACAGTGCTTCAAATTGTATTTTACTCTCAACAAATTTAGTCAGTTGTCATGTTCGAATTAAGCAATAAAAACCAGGGACCGTAAATAATGATTAATATTTTTTTTAAGTACAAAAATCTCTCGATAATCATTATTTTTGATAATAAAAAAATAATGATTATTTAAAAAAAAATAAATAAAACTGAAAAATAATATAAAAAAAAAAAAAAAAATTTAATTTTTTTTATCAAAAAAAAAGCTCAAGAATAGTTTATGGTTTCTGTGTTTTACTTTTCGCCGATATGTTTACATATTCTTGATCTATGATTTAATACCTTTCATATGATACATTCCATGTCGAAAAGAAGTCATCAACTATTGTTGAGTTTTATTTTGAGCGAAAAATATAAAATTTATTTATAATCATTATTTTTGAGTTTTATGCTTTTGATCAAAAATAATGATTATCGCTGAAATAAATCGTAAAAGTCATTCTATAAACATTAAAGAGTGATTTTTAGAATATAACTTATAATGATTACTTTTTAGCTATTCGACACTTTGTTATTATTAAATATTTAAATATCAATTCTTGTTATTACCATACCAAAAATTTCCCCACAACGATCTCACAACTTATTTTTTTGGGCAATTTGGCGTCAGTGTGCAGCTTATTGCAAACAGGATGGCAGCACAGTGAGAGCGTTGCCACTTAGCAAGTACCCATTCTTGTGCGACCGCAACTGACTCTCATATGGAAATTTATGCAAAATGCCGACACGAGAGCAAAAGGCAAAAGGCAGAGGCTGTAGTTATGTGTTTTTTTTTTATTATTACTCTTACTGTGGCTGTTACGGTTGTTGTTGTTGTTGTTGTTGGGACCGCTTGGCTTGACCTGGCAATTACGGCAGTCACGAGTAACTAGTGATGTGTGCCAGATGCTCACGAGGCTCACGAACGAATGTGACGAATGCGAAATCAACACAATCGTGAAGGAAACGTAGAGAAAATAAAGTGAAATTGTTATTATATTATTGAAATAGATTTAGTCAACAGTTTGTAATCCTTTTGATGCCACAAGAGCTTAAGGCGTCCACAATAACAGCCCTTAATTAACCGCTAATCCTAACACATTCGCTAATTCATTCGCTATTTTGATTCGCTTGTCGTAAAGTTCAATTAACGAAAGTTCTCTGACCATAACAAGTGGCTTACACAGTTGACAGTTTGAATTCCACGCGAATATATCTGGCATAAGTCACACACCGTTCAACATGCAACATGCTAAATGCTTAATGCAACATTTAACATTCAACAACATTCGACATTCAACATTCGACATTCGACACGCATTTGTTTTAAGCCCTGTGATCTGTAAATCCGGATTTCATTACAATTTTAACATCGCAATCCTTTGGCGCTGCACTTTTTGACAGCCGCTGTCTGCTTGGCATGTTGCATGTTGTTTGTGGCATGTGGCATGGCAACATAGCGGTCTCTGGCTCAGTGTCTCTGGCTCTTATGGCAATTGTATGAACCTAAAAAAAAAACAAAAAAAGGAATGGCATAAGCTATCTGCAACGGCTTTCAGTCGTGACCTTCCCGTTGAGACTCCTTCACCCACAAAACCCCCTTTACCCAGATTTTGACCATTAACATTTATGACTTGCGCTCATATTTGACTGTCGCTTTTTATTTTGCACACACGTGTGCACACTCACTTACACACCCATTTGCTAACCTATGCATTTCCCTTCAAGTTCTTGAATCCCCTTTAAATTTGAAATATATCCCATTTTTTACAGGCATGCGTTTTTTTTTCTTAATTTTTTTTAAACAAGTCTATTGATCTGATCAATGATCAACATTATTTGTGAGAGTCCCCTATAAAAGTTAAGTAACGAAAGCATATTTAAATCCTAACATTTCTGTTATCAATTTGCTATAAAAAATATTAATTATAGTTCAATTGTAAGATGTATTCTTAATTTTTGTCTTCTCAGTTTTTATACCCTGAGCCCAATGAAGTGTTATGTAGGCAAAGAATAGTGTTGCCTAATTTTATGGGCAAAAAATAGTGTTGCCTACTTTTGTGGGTAAAAATAGTGTTGCCTTCTTATATGAGCAAAATAGTGTTGCCTACTATTATGGGCAAAAATAGTGTTGCCTACTTATGTTGGCAAAAATAGTGTTGCCTACTTTTATGGCCAAAAATAGTGTTGCCTACTTATGTAGGCAAAAAATAGTGTTGCCTACTTTTATGGGCAAAAATAGTGTTGCCTACTTTAATGGGCAAAATAGTGTTGCCTACTTTTGTGCGCAAAAATAGTGTTGCCTACTTATGTGGGCAAAAAATAGTGTTGTCTAACTAATCAGAGTTTTAAAGAATTGTTAAGCATATTATAAAATATTTTAAAGTTTTTTATATAATTTTTAAATTAATTCATATAATTTAAATATAAATATTAATATTTAATAAACTAACTGTCTAATATAAACATTTTTATACCCGTTACCCGGGTATATTTTGTTTGTTGAAAAGGAGAAAGAATGCTTGACGCATTCTGCACTTGCTTTATAAGGAGAACATAAAAAAGTAGTTATGGCTATTGCGCCATCAGTTTGAATTTCTTTTTTTTTATGATTTCTTTTTTTTTTTGTGTAACAACTTGTAAATGTTTCCATTGGCGCAAAATGTTGTGCAAATCAATTGTTGCATGTTCTGTGATAACATTGTTGTTATTGTTATTGTTATTATTGTAACTGTTAAGGGTCTTCTTGTCCAGCTTCAAGTTCTTGAGCTTGAACGGTTTCTTTCTTTGCTGGCACATTTTTGATAGCACGTGTTTGTATATATATATATATATATATATATATATATATATATATATATATATATATATATATATATATATATATATGTGTGTGTGTGTGTGTGTGTGTGTGTTTGTACCCTGGCTTAACATTACTGCATTCTGTTATTTGCAATTGAGTTGAATTGATTTGTTGCCCCTTTTGATGGATCCCAATACCAAACTCATACAACTCTCATTCTAACATCTTTCTTGTCCCTCCTTTCCATTCCCATTTCAGTTTCAATTCCTATTCCCTCGAGTCTGTTGTTTGCTTGACCGGTTGGTTGGTTACACAACATAACCTTTCTTTCCTTGTGCTGGAACACTTGCTGGACGTGACAACGATCCAGTGAATAAACCCCAACCATTGCAACCCAATCACTCTCTACTTTTTGCCCACTCATTGCTTGCTTCTTGTGTGTCTGTTCGATTTACATTGTGTTAAGCTATTTGAATGCATATTATGTGACCATTGACTGGCAGCTGATTGAGACATGTGAATGGGGCATTACACAAGAGCCAGAGCCAAAGACAGAGACAGAGACAGAGCCAAAGACAGAGACAGTGCCAGGACATCAGTCAGAGTGTAATATAAGAATATACTTCACACACACAATAAATGCATGTACATATATAATATGTGTACACTCTTCAGTAGAGATGTGCTATTCTGTGATTCTACACTTGAAGTAACTGTGACTGCAAACTTAAGTCAATTACATAAGTGTAAAGTACGGTTATGCATTGCCTGATATTACTTATTACATTGTCTCAACTATCAGGAATTAACTATTCAGAAAAAAATATTTTATAGAAAGAACTGTGATTTTGTATCTGCATCCCATCATTTAGAATAATTAAACAGGTACAATAATAGTACATAAATAAAAACTAAGTTTTTAAAAGAAATAATATTCAACATGATAATTTGATATACGCGAATTTAAATTTGTAACTGCTACTCATTTTCAAATTGAGCCTGTAGAGTATTCTTAAAACATATACAGATTAAGTCTGTAAAGAATATATCATATCAATTTGATTATAACATCTCATTGATCCGGTATCTTTTTCTCAGGGAAAATCGAATTCCCAGTCACGAACTGTGATTTTGTAACTTTTATCTATTTTATTTAATAAGTATCATCACTGTGATTTTGTAACTGTTATCTATCTTTTTTGATAAGTATCATCATTTGTATGAGAGTATGATTTTAACACACATCAAATATAATATTTCAGGAGTAATTCGATTTGCCCAACACAAACTTAGAACTTCTAACTGCGACTTATCACATCTAAAAAAAATAATAATCTCTCCGCTCTAGACTGCACATGAACTTGAGTACAGGAAGAGAGTTGTTGGGACTCCCCCTAATTGTTTTGGGCCCAATTTGAATAAGAACATAATACATAATAATTATGTCTAATTATAATATAATTATATTGTGTAAGAAGCTAAGATAGAAAAACGCATCTCGCTTCGCAGTTCTGCTGTCATTTAAAACGACAACAAAATTCGGCCAAAAATAATGACGACCGAACACCGCAAAACGAATGTCCCATGAACCAAACACACACAGAGCAATATCAAGAACAACCACAACAACAGCAACAACAACAACAACAACAACAACATATTAGACTGGCTCAAACGAGCGTTACGAAATTATTTTGGCAGTTTGCCCGTTGTCAAGGTCTGGGTCTAAGCCATTGTGCTGCCTGGTGACTGGTTGACTGGGCTGGCCTGGTTTGGGGGCATGCAACGAGTGGTGGCATCAAAACTCTGTCGCAGTCAAACAGTGGGGAAAACTCTCTCGGAGAATTTTTTGGGGAAACTGCTGTTAGCTACCCTGCCTGAATTTGATTGAAATTTGAAACGTGCAAACAAATCATTTTGATTTCTAGGTTTTTAGAATACCTGTCACTTACTATTAGTCTTGATATACTTGAAAGTACTCTAAGGTGTTGTCATAACTGTCATGTATTATTAAGTCTACTATACTTAAATTTATTTATATAGTTATTATGACAACTTTCAGTTCAAAAACAATAAATTTTTAATGCAAATTCCCAAAGCATCAAAATAATTTCCATTTTATGAAATTATTGGTTCTAGTGTTAGAGATATCGTTTTTACCACACCCTCTATACATAATATACATAACTAATTTGAACTTTAAAATTATTTATTGATGTCTGGTCGTTTTTCTTGGTTTTTTGCAATCATAACTAAGAATTTTGAAACAATCTTTCTAATTTAAATTATTAAAATATTTAAATTTGTAATGCCAATTTCCAAAGCATTAAAATAATTTCCATTTTAAAAAATGATTAGTTCTTGTGTTAGAGATTAAGTTTTAACCACAACCTCTTATACATAATATACATAACTAATCCGAACTTTAAAATAATTTATTTATTTTTGTTCTTTTTTTCTGAATTTTCGCAATCTCAAAAAATGAATTTTAAAACAAACTTTCTAATTAAAATTTTTAAATTTGTAATGTCAATTTCCAAAGCATCAAAATAATTTCCATTTTAAGAAATGTTTGCGATTTAGTTTTTACCATAACCTCTTAACTAATATACATAACTAATCCGAGCTTTACCCTATTTATTTTTTCTTTATTTTTTTTGGTATTTTTTCCTTGATTTTCGCAATTTCAGCAAAGAATTTTAAAGCAATCTTTCTAATTTCAATTTTTTTATTGAAAATTTATTTTTAAATTATTTTATCGAAAATTTTACAAATTTTTAAACACACAAATGAAATATAGCACGTATAGTAAATAAATACATTTTTTATTCTCAAGAACACAGGGTATTTTATGGTCAATCAGCAACATTGTTTGTATACATTTACTTGGTATTCATATTGATTTATAGAGTGTCAATCTGACAAATTACACAACGGCAACATAAACAGGCAATGCAACAGCTATAGATACACTGAAAAGCACACAGAGAAAGGAGTGCGAGTGAGAGATAACAAGCGAGAGAAAGAGTAAGGGTGAGAGAGAGAGAGGGAGACAATAAATAGTGACGAGCTGTCAAAAACTGCTGTTTTCGGCCTGTAAAGAGAATTACATGCATGAGCGATGAGGCGTGTGGCGCCCTCTATTGTTTTGTCTTGTATACATTGTAGTTAGGTTGTATAGTATAATGTGTATAAATGTTGCTGCATGTGATCGTACTTATTATTCGACAGACATTTCAATGTCTTAGTAATTCAAGTCATTGCGAAGATAAAGTAAATGCAACAGAGCAAAACATCGAAATAACCTGAGACAAATAAACTGACAGCATTTTGCCGGATAACTGAAGAAGTAGAAAACTGAGAAAACTGAGAAAACTGCAACGAATTTCACTATGAGTGAAAAGAGAGAAAAATGTGTTGGAATTTCAATGCCAACTTGTATAAGCAATTGCAGCTCAGCCAAGCGGCAAATGTCCTGTGGTGATGGATAATACCCAGCATCCAATTCCCAAACCCCAAAAAAATCCCTTTTCACCCTGTCACCACTTATAAAACACTATGCCTTTTGGTGGCAACTGTACTTAGGTAATACTCTGTGTTGCAGCACTGCCTTGAATTGGGTTTTTTTTTTATTTAATTTTAATGCGGTTTCACACAATATGAACCAGATAGAAAAGATAGAAAGCCTGAGTGGCAAAAATGCGAGAATAAAAGCTAAGCTCAGATGTGGTCAGATGTTGCAAATACTGCAGTTGAGGCCTTTGGGGCATCTGTTTCCATTTAATCTCCACTTTTTTACTACTCCCATCCCTTCTTCTCTATTCCCTATTCCCTTGGCATTCTGCTTTTGCCCCCATTTCCATTTTAGGCTGTCCGAAACTAGGCGTTGCATTTTGCGGTTTTTCTTTCTGCCTCAAATTGCCACTTGAATCAGTTTCAGTCTTCGTATTAAGGCCAGTTATCACTTATTTTTTTGCACCTGCTGCTATTTCCCGTTAAATTTACTTAGTTTCCTCCCAGAAGTTCGTATTTACGTAAAACTAAGAGATACAATTTTTTGCTGCAACTGAGTAGAAACATTTTAAAAATTATTCGATACACTTCTTTGTTTTATTTAAAAATTATATATATTCCAATCGACAAATCAGAATCTTATCCACAAAAATAAATTTACCGACATATTGCTAAAAAAAAAAAAAATAAAAAATAAAAAACAAAAAATAAATAATAAATAATAAAAAATAAAGAATAAAAAATAAATAATAAAAAATAAAAAATATATTACAGAAAACAATAAACTATGCTTAAAATGGCAATTTTAAATTAATTAAAAAATTTTTTAATTTTTCAATTCACGCTTCGAAAAAAATTTTTTAATCATTAGGCAGATCCAAACTATTTTATAGACCTATATTAAATACCTATTTTATATACCTTAATGCTTTAGCTTTGGACAAAATTTTACCAAATAAACGTCAAGTTAAAATAAAATCATCATTGTGGCTAAAAGCTATCAAATAAAATCTCAAACACTACTTTCACAAACCCATTAGACCCCTGTATTTTTTTTAAGTACGGGGTCTAAAAAGCAAGTTTATTAGAAATTTTTTTGTAAGTATATCTTGTCACTCATTTTCAGGTTATGTAGCTAATTGAAGCAGAATACAAATTCTGCTGAATTTTTAACTAACAAAACAAAATAAAAGTGCAAATGACACTTTTCTTAAAATTGTCCATCATAGGAAATATGTTCTCCGAAATATAATAACTGGAAACTGACATTTTGTATTTATATATTTTTATTATACCCATCAGTCTAGGGTATACTGTAATTGTATGAATACCAAAATCTAGATGTGAAATAAACAGCCCCAAATTAAGTAACGGGTATCTTATAGTCGGGGATTGATTCTTAATTATTATCATGGTGAGCAAATCTAGGAAATTCAATGTTGAGTTCATTCAAAAGCAAACAAAAAGTTATACGAAAGTTATCCAGGAATTTTCAAATCAAGGAAATTAATTTTCCAAGACTTTTCACATATTGTGACATGTTGTCTTGTGCATTTTATTGCCTGCAATTTACAGAAATTTTTAACAAGTTCTTCGAAGTTCTTAACCACTTATTGCAATGTATATTAATACATTATTTCTGGTAATTGTAAAACATTTATTTGCTCGCAAAGTTCCACGAATTAAGTTCAGATACAAATAAATCGTATGATTGCTTTACAAAGTCACAATTATGAAATCAAAACTCTAATAACATTTGATTAAATATGTTTTAATAAAAAGGTCAGCGAGTTGAGGGGGTAAACTTTCCAACGATTAAGTAAATATTATGAAACTTTTGTGTGTCGTCTGAGAAACCAACTGGCTGCTCAACTATTTATTTGCAGCCAACTAGTTAAACTACCACCCACAAGAACCGTCAACTTGCCCTACTCTACATCTATATATATGTATATAGTATAGTATCTGCCCCGGAGCGCTCTTTTGCCAGCGTCATTCAAAGCAACAGCGAATCCCATCAGCTCAGCCACCATTGCCCCAATAGTTTTTCCGAGTCCCCCATTGTCAAATCGCGCGAAAGTTTTTAAGGTCATGCAGGCCCCAAAGCAAGACACTCCTCAGTGCACTGAAAAAAAAACAGACCAACTTCTAAAATCAAGAACATAAATTTTAAATATTTTGTTCTTAAAATAATTTTTTTTATGACCAAATTACTAAAACTAAGATTATTAATCTAACAAATCTTTAAATCTTAATATAAGAATATAAATCCTAATATCTTACGAAAGTATAAATAGGTATTATTTCGTATTAAACAAATCGTGGACCTGTGGCGTTCTGGTTAGAGAGGCCGCTTAAGTTCTGAAGCAGTAGGCGACGGTTCGAATCCCACTCGTAACCTAAAAAAATAACATTTTAAAAATTACTAAAACTAAAATAAAACAAAATAAAATGTAAATAAAATAAAATTTAAAAGTAAAAAAAATTTATAAATATAAAAAAATTATTTTTATTTATATTATTTTTTAATTTTAATTTTAAGAACATTTATTCTTAAAATAAAAACTTGATCTTAAAATGTTCTTAAAATCAAGATGTGTTCGCTTAATTTAAGAATATTATGTTCTCAACGCATTTTTTATACCAAAAATCTTAGTTCTAAGACCAAAATCTTGATTTTCGAACATTTTTTTTTATCAGTGTACCCCCCAGATTGTTTGCTAATGAGAAAAGAACAAACGATTGCCACAATTATGCAGAAAACGCCGTCACGCTGCACATTTTAGATTCGCAGTATATGATGATAGCTTTTTAAATATTATATAGCTTAATCAAAGGGTTTTCATTACGTTTAATTTGAAATTTTTCTATTTACCATGCAAATATTTGCCTATCAAGCAAAACTGGCAGACAAACTGCAATGTTTTACGGTTTTTGCACAGGGTTAAGGCAATTAGTTAAATAAAATAGACCCTTAGCTATTAGACGTTACGTATACGACGTGTTGTAGCGTTCAAGTGTTGCCTACTTTGCGGCTGTCAGTTGACCAAACATAAACACAACCTCATATAAACACACACAAACACACACACGAACACACACACACACGCTGTGAGTTGATTGGCAGCTAACCAAGTTTTTAGTGTGTGTGTGTGTGTGTGTGTGTGTGTGTGCTTCGGACCAATTTGTCCAGGCAGTCAGTACGCATATCTTATCTGCATATCGTGCCAGGTATGCAGAAGCATGCTTGCGTAAACGCTGCCAAGCATGTTTGTGTCAACAACAACAACAATAACAATAACAATAGAAATCGCCAAAGGCTCGACTGTTAAATACCCTATATGCGCAAAATCAATTGTTGTTAAATTTAATCAAATTAAAATTGTATTGCATTTCGTGACTATAAATTTGGTTAAATGTGCATTCAATTAATATTAATTTGTATTTAATATATTTATAATTATATGTAATTTTTTTAAAAAAATTTTTTCAATACGCAAAATAGCATTGAAATTATTTTAATTAAAAAATTACATATTGTTACAGAAATTGTTAATATAAATTATTATTAATTGAATGCACATATACCCAATTTAAAAAAAATACCAAAAATATTGTGTTTTGTATTTTTAATAAAATATTTATTTCCACTATATGTAAAAATTCTAAAATTCTTGCTTTTTACTTATATTGTCAAATAAAAATAAGCAAAAAAGCTAAATGTAATTATTATATAATATTTTGTTATTTATATCAAAGATATCGATTTTAAATAAATTTTTATTATATAAATTTATTCTGTTTTCTAAATACCCCTTTTAAATAAAAAAGAAGTTCAAATCGAATAAATAAAATGTAAATTTGTACATAATTAAATGTTGAGTCGATGGCAGAGTAACTAGTTCTCTACTTGTAGTAATTATTTTATAAGAAACTTATATAAAAAATTAATTAGAATACAAAAAAAATAATAAGATAAATAACCAAGATATTCCTATTTATCCATATAATTAAGTTTAGGTTGGTTTATTTAACTTATAAATCTTACGGTCTACATTTGTTTTAATCATATGCTAACCTTGAGTTGACTTTTGATTAAGTCAAAACTGCAAGTTAAAGAGCACTCAACTTCCTGCTTAGTGCTGTGATCCTACGTAGTATATTTTAAGGGGTCTTACAGGGTTGTTGTTGACGCCCCAAAATGCCTTTGAGTGTATTTTATAAAATTTCATAAGAATTTCAATTTTGCAACTTGTCGCAACGTATGTTACATACAGAGGGTGAAAGAGAGAGGGTAGGAAATAGAGTGAGAGAGAGAGAGAAAGAGAGAGTGGGAGGAAGGTTTGTGCTTATAATGCCCTTATATCATTCTGCTTAAAGCATGCACAGCATTTATATAAGCCAAAAAAGAGGCACATGGCCCAGATGCATTGCAAGCCAAGTCCCTGTACACGATTATGTGCATCATTTGGCTTCAACCGCTGACTCAACGCAACTGCATACTATTTTAACTCCCCTCCCCCTCCCCACCCCATTTTCCTCTACCCCTCTTCCTTATCTTCCTGCTGAATATTTTTCGCAAATCCGAGTAAAACGCCGTTACTTATTAGAAGCGATGACATTATTTATAGCGGCACAGCCGGAGGCCCAACGGACACACGGACTGCTTATCAATTAGTGGCTCAGCAACGGCATATACTAACTGTAACCCCCCACCCCTTAGCCGTTACCCGTTAGCACCCTACACTGAAAAAAAAGACGAACTTCTTAATTCAAGAACATTCATCTTAAATATTTTGTTCCTAAAATAAGATTTTTTAGGACCAAATTACTATAACTACGATTATTAATATAAAAAATCTTAAAATCTTAATATAAGAATAGAAATCTAAAATTGTTAGGAAAGTATAAATAGGTACTAACTCATATGAAACAAAAATAATAGGTGACCCGTGGCGCTCTGGCAAGAGAGACCGCTTCAGTTGTGAAGCAGTAGGCGGCGGTTCGAATCCCACTCTTAACTAATCAAAATAAAATTGCCAAAACTAAATTTAAAGAAAATAAAATGTACATAAATCAAAATTTAAAAATAAAAAAAAAATTATAAATAAAAAAATAATTTCTATTTATTTTATTTTTGATTTTAATTTTAAAAACATTTATTCTTAAAATAAAAGCTTGATCTTATTTAAAATGTTCTTAAAATCAAGATGTTTTCTCTTAATTTAAGAATTTTATGTTCTCGACGCATTTTTTAGACCAAATATCTTAGTTCTGAGACCAAAATCTTGATTTTAGAACATTTTTTTTCTGAGTGTATAAACGGAATTCATGCTTGCAATTAAGCCAAGTAAGCTCAAAAGCCAGACCAAGTCACTCGTTATGTGTATGTTTAACTGGCTGTGAATATGTGTGTGTGTGTGTTGAAAAGCAAATAAATGGAGAGTAATTTGAGTTGCTCTCCAGTCGCTATGCCAGCACTTCCATTTCGACCAGGTGTGAAAGGTGGCCAACGTTAACAGCTAACAGCCATCATTCTCAGCTGCTACCTGATCCGGGTCACTTGGCAGCCGCGACAGCGACATATTCTATTCGCATTAATCAATTCAAGTTAAACAGCTGATTTCTTATGTGAGTGCTCCTTTGGCACAATTATTATAAATTATAGAGCAGCTTCAACCAAATGGATATCAAATTTAGATCCAAATTGAACTTGAACTTGAATTTGAACTTCGCTTGAATCTTGAATACTGTCTGAGTATGTTTTATGTTCTCAAATCAAACTAAACTAAATATACTGATCAAATTTAGTTAAAATCGAACTGATATATCATTTTGGTATCATAGAAATTATCGCTTGAAATTCGAATTTTTGATTGATAATTTTTTTCGTTTCTGATTATTATATTACGAAAGTTAATAAATCCAAAAAAAATTTTCAAAAATAGTTACCTTCAAAACCCTTTAAAATAAAACAACTACAACACAAAATCAGAAATGTGTTATATTTGCTTTAATTTACGAATTCGGGAGTCTTGTTTGTAAAGGTCTGTCTCCAGCAGGTCCGGAAATAAAAATTCCTGTCAAACTTCATTTAAAAAAAAAAAACGAAAAAAATTCCTGCAGTTCTTTTTAAATGAAGTTTGACAGGAATTTTTATTTCCGGGCCTGCTGAAGTCAGGACTTTATAAAGAATAAAAAATACGCTTCTTGGATGTGCCGAACTTAACCTTACAATCTTAATTAAAAAAAAAATTTTAGTCCCTTTTGAATATTTTTTTTCAAAGAACAAAATCTAAAACTATAAAATATTCTCATACTAAACTTCCACTGATATGATAGATATGGAGTATAAAATAAACTCTAGTAAAAAAATACTCTAAAAGTTATGAAATCTTTGTATAAATGAATTGCAGAATAAAAGGCATAAAATAATTGCGATATTCAAATCAATAAAAATGTTTCTGATATTGTAATTTAATTTAAGTAAATGGAAAGTTTCCAAATGTAACTTTAGCTACTTACAAAATCTAAAAGATGTTACAGTTTCGGTTTAAAGCTTATAGAAAGCAACTGTGATCCCTGAGCTTACCTAACGTAATTTGAGCTGACTTCTTTTCATGACTTAGTATTTGCAATGTATTAACAAAAGGGGACGGAGACAGAAAGAAGCTGGCCAACAAGCTTACTGTGTAAATACGGAAGACCGTTAGTTGGTTGACCTTGTTGCTGCCTGACAACAACCCCATTATATAGTATGAGTTCTCTCTCACAATTGGAATGATGATGATGATGATAATAATTATGATGATGATGATTATGATGATAATAATTATGATGATGATGATATCCGTTTGCCACTTGTCATGTCCGCGTTTACAATGTGATGCAACCAGCATCTAAAAATACGCCAACGATTGCATTCCAAAGTTATTTATTAATAAACAATAATAAACTTGCGCTAGTTTGTGATGTGATAACAAGTAGCACAACAAAAGCAATAAAAACGCTGGCATCTAATGGCAAACAAAGATTCATAGAATGTATATATCTATATATATATATATATATATATATGTTACATACTTACATATTTATATCGCCAACACATACTCAGAATCTTGTTCATTCTAAATCAGTTGAATGCATTCGTTTACTCGGTTTTTAATTAAAACTAAGCCCTACACTCATTTCTATCAGTACAATTCAGTCTTAACACACACACACTCATACACACACACACACACACAATCTAAACACCCACAATTGAACTGTGTACCAAATCAGACTAAACAACAATTGATTTTTTATACCCTGTAGCTGTTATGACTTAAAAGCATATTATTCAATAATTTTTTACAATAGCCCTCTTTCATCCAATTTTCCATACCTACTACTTGACATATTTTTTAAAAACTTTGATCTCTCATAACTTCATGAAAAATGAACCGATTTTTAAGCGGAATGTCATTTTAATTATTATTTGACCTCTAAATTGATTCTGCATTTTAATTTTTAACATCTAGAAAATTTGTCAATTTTTCGATTCTCAGTCATCTAGCATTCAATATTCCATACTTACCCCTTGCCATTTTTTTGAAAACTTTGATCTCTCATAACTTCATGAAAAATGAACCGATTTTTAAGCGGAATGTCATTTTAATCATTATTTGGCATTTTAATTCATTCTGCATTTAAATTTTTATCATCTAAAAAATTTGACAACTTTTCGATTTTAAGCCATCTAACATTCAATTTTCCATACTTACCCCTTGACATTTTTTCAAAAACTTTGATCTCTCATAACTTCATCAAAAACTTACCGATTTTCAAGCGGATTGTCATTTTGTTCATGATTTGGCCTCCAAATTGATTCTGCATTTAAGTTTTTATCATTTTAAAAATTTGACAATTTTTCAATTCCAAGCCATCTAACATTCAATTTTCCATATATACCCCTTGACATTTTTTCTCAAACTTTGATCTCTTATAACTTCATGAAAAATTATGATATTTTCTAAAAAATTCACTATTATTTTAATTATAATATTTTTTTTATTCACTATAAATAAGTTAATTTTTTTGATGATATTTTCTAAAAAATGCATTTCTTTCCTATTGCCAGTTATGCTTTTTGAGGACAAATAATGCAGCTGGCTGACATCTACGGGGCCGACAACAGCATCAGCATCAGCAGCACCTCCACAACCACAACCACCACTCGAAGCATCCCACAGCGACTTACAAGAGAAGTGAAAGTCGCCCAATTTGAAGACTCATACAGGTTAATGCTGGAACAGGCGCCATATAGCAATCTAACGGTCAGTGACGACCGGATGTCGAACATTTATACCACCACCACTAACACCATGACATCATCAGAAGCAACAACCGCAACATCGGCAGCCACAATTTCTTCAAATTCGACAGCAATGCTGAGCAATTCGCATGTCATCAATAGATTGGTCGATGTTACGAATACCACATCCATTGATCCGACTGAAGCATCAATTGTGGTCATGAATCCAGCCAGCACCACAAGTTCCCCCTGGAACATATCCTATGTGTCCGTTTCGGCCACCAACTACAATAACTGTTCCGCCCTGTTTGCCAACTACACACAACCGCAAACAGGTGAGTTTTACAAGGCATCTAAAGAATCAAGCAAGACATTTACATCCCATTTCATTATACCCTGTAAAAAAAAAAAAAAAAAAAAAAAAAAAAATTATGAAATCAAGAAATACTTATACAGATAAACTGCAGCTGTGCAAGAATTCAATCGTATTGCTTATCTCAGTAAACTAATCCTTATGTATCTGAAAGATAATTCCTTATGAGTTCCTGTTGCTCTTTCTTAGAAAATGCCTATGTATAAAATTCATTGTCCTGTCGGGTTATACAAAATCAATCCAACGCGGTATCTTAGTTTTTTTTTTAAACCAAGTATTCAAACCAGATAAATTCAAACTAGATTTTAAGATTTTTTTAAATTAAATATTTGAAGCTTTTTAAACTTGTCAATTTATTCGCATAATAACCTGAGTATAAACTTAAAAAAAATACATGCTAATTCTAAACTTAAATAGAAGAAAGAACCTATATTCACAAAAGATCTCAAGTTTTGAGAGTTTGAAAATATTGAAGGCAGGAAAAAATAGTTAAAAGCAAAAAATTGCATGCATATATCAAAATACCAAAAAAATACTGGTAGTTTTGTATTCGTATTTGTGTATTTGGTATTTTTCTTCATTTTAAAAAGAAATTCTTTTTATCACTGTAATTTTGCCTTGAATCAAATGTCAAATTTTTGTGAGTTTTCTCAATACTCCGATTTTCATTTCGGCAAACTCACTCTAAAAAAAATACAAAATACAAAAAAAAATAAAAATTCTAGATTGTGACTGCATAATTTTGGTTGGTCATTTGATTAAAACTGAATTTCGCAACTGGATAAACATTTTCTTTATAGTAATAATGTTGAAAGTGATAATGAACCTAATGCTAAAAAGTGAATCCCCGGGTCGGTACGTCATAGATGTGCAAACACGAACTCAGAAGGTCGGTAGAACAGCAACTTTAACTGACGAGAATAGAAGGCTGCTCCAGGAGAAGTTGACATCATGGAAAGGCCCCGAAAAGCGTATTCAGTTTCATTCAACGGGAAGACATGAAGATTACTTTAGAAGGTTACATATGTCCCCCTTGAATGACAGGAGCAGATCTTACTACATGAGTACTAAAAGAATACCGCCCACCAAATGCAGCAAAGGGAATGGCAATAAAATTAATTGAATTTTATAAATAGTCTAGAATATAATATATACCAATAGATAGCCATAATATATGGGAATTGTATAATGTATTTAGGTAACTGGGTTAACATGTTTTATGCAACACATTCGACTCGTTTTAATGTGGCACTTGCAACGTGCATTTATAAATTTGTAATTAGAATTTCTACCTGTACACAGAAAAAAAAAATCGGGGATTCCGGGCTAAAAAAAATTCCAGCAGTGTCACAAGAACGTTAATTCCGGTTTCGTATAAAACAAGTTCATATTTAAATTACTCCCGATTTTTCTCAACAATATTTGAATTTTTGGGGTTCTGTTATATTTTTTTTGAGTTAGATCAAAAAATTTAGACTTCAATTTTTTTAATGTCGATTTTTTAATATCGTTGCCATTTTATTTTCGTATTATCTTAATTTAAGAATGATATGCCGAATACATACTTAAAAAATTCACGCTAAAATCAAGTTTTTTAATTTTGATTTTTAGAAAAGTTTTTTTTCTGTGTACTCTTGTGCTCAATTTGTGGTTTAATTAGCGACTCTCACCTGTGTTCCATTCACACATCAGTTTACTCCATCTGATTCTCCTTCTCACTTGCTCGTCTGCTGCTCTTTTCTCTCTCTCTCTCTCTCTCTCGCAAGCAGGCATCTATTGCAACTGGACCTGGGACTCACTGTTATGTTGGCCACCCACTCCGGCCGGAGTTCTGGCCCGAATGAATTGTCCCGCCGGCTATCACGGAGTTGATACACGCAGTAAGTAAACAAATCTAAAGAAAAATTCCCTTTTGAATTTCATAAAACATCCTGCTTACTCTATCCTACATTTCTTAAGAATATATAATAGAATATAGCCTTTTTTGCCACTCGTATTGTTAAGTCTTTCCGTTCCCCTGTGCCTTTTTTTCCCTTTTTCTAAATATGTACTTGCTCTACGATTAACTGGAAAAAGATTAAAAGATTTCTGTTGAGATAGGAGGCCATCTTGGCATCAGAAGCCAACTTTAAACGCATCCCAAAAACATATTTAATTTTTTTTTTAAAGACCTAAAAATGGTAGAGAATCGTCGATACAGAAAAAAGGATTGGAAAATATATAAATATATTATATTCAAGGCTGCAAACCAGTTCTGACCCGAATCTCGTAGAACCAGTTCGGTTCGGGTTTTTAAACAGCCTGAAATGGATCATGAACCGAACCCTTGAAATTATATACTTTGCAAACCCGAACCTAAACCGAACCGCTTTCTAAAATTAAAGGTTCTGTTTGGAAAAAAAAATTATTACATAAATTTTATGGTTTCCAATATTGAGTCTTCAGATTAAAACAAGTCATATTTAAATCTTCAAATAAATTTAAATTAACATCAAATAAACATAAAGTAATATTTAAATCTTTAAATAAATTTAAATTAAGATCAAAATTTGATTTCTATATAAAAAAAAAATATATTTAGTTCAAAATGTTGAGAAAAATATATAAAAATAAAAATTATTTTTTGTAAGAAATTGAAGCAAGGTTCGAACCCAAACCTTGGGTTCAGGGGGTATATAAACCAATTCGCTAACCGCATCGATGTCTTGTTTTATGGTTCGAACCGCTGAACCGAACCTTAAAAATATTTTTGGAGGTTTACAGCCTTGATTATATTATAATTTATATTATTTTTACGATAAAGATGTTAAATTGCAGATGCAATTCACCTTGTTATCAATGACGATTGTCGTATTAATTCAAATTTACCAATGGGAATTCGAAACTAAATGCAAATCAAATGGTTAATTAATTTACAAGTAACTAGGTCAAGACTACGTGTCAAATGGTCGTGTGCAATGAGCAGGTGTGTGGCACAGATATTACCTGCAATTGATTGGGTTAATTGAGGGTCACACTAGTCAATGTATATAGAGGGAGAGATACAATGAAAGCGTAGAACTCCTCCTACATTCACCACCTTCAATGATAATGTTAAACAGCATTTAGACCATCAGCATTGGCCGTTCCCATAGCGTTTAAGCCTAGATTTTCTATTGCTGGCGGACTTAATATTTAATAACTGAAGAAGCATTAACTTGAACTGACCTCATTTCATTCCTGACCGTCGGAGTCACAATCACAAAACTCTCGATTCAATTCATTCAACGCTGACATTAATGCTGACATCGAAGCAAATAGAAAATACAAAATAAATAAAAAAAAAAAAGCAACAGCAAAAGGGCAAACGTTAGAAAACAACTATTGAACATCATATTGGGGGCAACGACAATGTCGAGAGCACAACAATCCTTTGCCTCTGGTAGTTGCCTCTATAAATACTCACCTAGATATTTGACACGTTGGGTAAATGCACTAACATACAAAGGTTAACATTCAAGTGCTGGAAAAAACCTTCTTCTAGACTCTAGAAAAGGAATTCTACAAAAAAACACCCACAACATAAGAACATTTGTAGAATCTTTTATTATTATCATAAAAAGAAAAATCAGATGCAGATATGCTTCATAATTTTCTAGAGATTTTATTTTTAGAATCAACCTAACTAAATGTTCCTTAAATGTCAGGAATTTCATTCTTGGACATACTTGCGGAGTCACAAAAATGAAACAAAAAAAACCTCTACACTAGGTAAAAGTCTAGTAACGAAAGCATATTCCAGCCCCAAAATTTCTGAAATCCAATTTTGTGACGAACAAATAAAGTTTAATATAAAACTTTTCCATAAAAATATAAATTAAAAAAAAAATTACTCGTTTTGATCGGACAGTCGTAGCAAATTGTCAATATTAGCTGTATATATTACTAGTCACCTTTCGTATCCTTCGTGCTGTTTTCGTCACTAGCGCTAACTGCCTTCCGCAGTGATTGTTTGTCTATCGTCAGAGAACATTGAAATCAATATCTGTAAAGCGTAAAGTAGTGAACTAAATACTTAAATTATTATAATTTTCAAAAGTTGGCTAACCAAAAGATAAAGAATTTTCCTTTATACCTAATCGCATTATAAATAATTTTGGAAATTTCTGTGCTTCAACTTTTTGTTTGAAATTAATTCGACTTGCATTTCCATAAGCATAGAGTTATTGATGTTCGTGTTTTGAAAACTTGTAATTGATTGTCAGAAGGTTGCTTATTTGCTTGGGCGCACACATTAGGGACCCATCGGAAAGGTCCTTGGCACAAATCGTAGTTCTGAGTTCTGAGAAATGCTAAACTTGTAATTGCTTGAATTTATTTGTAAACAGAGTTCGCCAATCGCAAGTGCGAGTTAGATGGTCATTGGGGTGGCCGACCCAACGAGACTGAACTAAATCCCGCTGGTTGGACCGACTATGGACCATGTTACAAGCCAGAAGTTATACGACTCATGCAGGAGATTGAGGATGTGAATGTAAGTGTAAATCATCTTTTTTATTCCAATAAGATTAATTAGTAAAATATTATTTATATCTGCAGCTCTATATGGACATTGCGCAGCGTACTCGCACTCTGGAGATTATTGGACTATGTCTGTCCCTGCTGGCATTGATCATATCTCTCGTTATCTTTTGCGCCTTTCGTTCGCTGCGAAACAATCGCACCAAGATCCATAAGAATCTATTCATTGCCATGGTACTGCAGGTGATTGTGCGACTTACCCTTTACCTTGATCAATTCCGACGTGGTAAACCGGAAGCCGCTACCAATACAAGTCTATCGGTTATCGAAAATACGGTAAGTGTGAAAAAACGCTATAGAATATAGTAAGAGAAGTTAAATTTCAATAAATCCGATTGTAAATCTATCACATGATTTACAGAATATATGGAGTATCTTTTTATGGATAGTATATCTTTAAAATAACGTCACATTAGACTTAAAAAAAATAACTTTATGGAAATTAATAATAAGCGCAGTAACATCAAAGTTTTATAAATCAAATAAAATAAATAAAATATTAAAAGAAAAAAAAATTTTAATCCGTATAATAATCATGAACCCAAGGTTTCCAATTTCAGGGATCACTGATCTAATAGCAATGAAATAAACCATTAAGATTAATTATATTTTAGACAAATTTGTGTGATAAAGTGTTAAAATATGTTAAAAGACATAGTTTTTCTAGTAATTAGGAACCAATCCTTTAACCTAAGTCCTAACTATATATTAAAACTTCCCAAAATATTGTATTACCCTTTCAGCCGTATCTGTGTGAGGCATCATATGTACTGTTGGAATACGCACGAACCGCCATGTTTATGTGGATGTTCATAGAGGGACTCTATTTGCATAATATGGTCACCGTTGCGGTATTCCAGGGTAGCTTTCCACTTGTCATCTTCTCGCTGTTGGGCTGGGGTATGCCTGTGCTCATGACAACCGTCTGGGTGCAGTGTACAGCCTTCTTTATGGATACTTCGTTGGGCGACTGCATGTGGAATTATAATCTGACGCCATACTACTGGATACTGGAGGGGCCGCGTCTGGCAGTCATATTGGTGAGTCGATACTCAGATTAAATGTTTTATAAGTAACGCACAGTGGTATGCAGCAAATAAATCTGACACATTTTGATTGAAGTTCTCAAACATGGAATAGAGCAAAATATTTTTTTGGACGAATTTAAAAATATTTGAATGCAGAATGAATTTAGAGGCCAAATTATGATCAAAATGACATTCCACTTGAAAATCGGTAAATTTTTGATAAAGTTATGAGAGATCAAAGTTTTTGAAAAAATGTCAAGGGGTTAGTATGGAAAATTGAATGTTAGATGGCTTAGAATCGAAAATATGTCAAATTTTCTAGATGATAAAAATTTAAATGCAGAATCAATATAGAGGACAAATCATGATCAAAATGACATTCCGCTTGAAAATCGGTAATTTTTTTATAAAGTTATGAGAGATCAAAGTTTTTATAAAAATGTCAAGGGGTAAGTATGGAAAATTGGATGAAAGAGGGCTTAGTATCGAAAAAATATAAAAATTTTTAAATGTTAAATATTTAAATGCAGAATCAATTTAGAGGTTAAATCATGATCAAAATGACATTCCGCTTGAAAATCGGTTGGGTTTTGACAAAGTTATGACAGTTCAAATTTGGACAAGACTTTGTCATAGCAACTTTACCACATCCGTACCGGTACAAACGTTTCGGTATTCGGTTCTTGACAGAGAATTTAATAAAATAAAAAAATTGCGAATTTCGCCCACTGTACCATCAGTCACTACAATTGACACCATGTTATGCATTACATTTTTAACTTTTCTGCAGCTGAACTTCTTCTTTCTGGTGAACATTATCCGAGTGCTTGTGGTGAAGTTGCGTCAGTCGCAAGCGAGCGACATCGAGCAGACGAGGAAGGCGGTACGGGCGGCAATTGTGTTGTTGCCGCTTTTGGGAATTACGAATTTGTTGCATCTGGTGCCGGCACTGGAAACGGCGTGGAAATTTGCCGTATGGAGCTATGGGACACATTTTCTAACATCGTTTCAGGGCTTCTTCATAGCACTCATCTATTGTTTTCTCAATGGCGAGGTAAGTGCGAAAGTAACCTTCTCTCTCTCTCTCTCACTCTCTCTCTCTTACTCTCTCTCACTCACTCTCTCACTCACTCCCCACTTATTTACTCTCCCACTCACTCACTCTCTCTCTCACTCTCTCTCCCACTCACTCTCCCACTCACTCTCTCTCCCACTCACTCTCTCTCCCACTCACTCTCTCTCCCACTCACTCTCTCTCCCACTCATTCTCTCTCTCACTCACTCTCTCTCACTCTCTCTCACTCTCACTCTCACTCTCTCTCTCTCACTCTCTCTCACTCTCTCTCACTCTCACTCCCTCTCACTCACTCACTCACTCACTCACTCACTCACTCACTCACTCTCTCTCTCTTACTCTCCCTCTCTTTTCCTCTCTCCCTCTTTCCCACTCTCCCTCTCTCTCACTCTGCCTCTCTCTCACTCTCCCTCTCTCTCACTCTCCCACTCTCCCTCTCTTACCCTCTCTCTCTTTCCCTCTCTCTCTTTTCCTCTCTCGCTCACTCTCTCTTCCTCTCTCTCTTAATCTCACTCACTCTCTCTTTCTCTCTCCCTCCCTCACTCACTCTCTCTCTTTTTCGCACTCTTTTCTTTCTTTCTCTTTTTCTTTTTCATTCGCTCTTTTATTCTCTGTCACTTTTCTTTGTCTTCCTTATTTTTTTTTCTCTTTTTCTATTCCCATCTTTTTCTCCAAATATAACTGTATCTCTTTCTCTCTGTATCCCTTTCTCTCTGTATCTAACTTTCTTTGCCTCTCTTTCTCTTTGTCTCTTTCTTGTGTATAACAGGTACGCACTGTGCTACTAAAGAGCTTATCCGTGTGGATGTCGGTTCGTGGTCATCCCGAATGGGTGCCGAAGCGAGCCTCGATGTACTCGGGTGCCTACAATACCGCTCCCGACACGGATGCACTGCAGCAGCCGGGCGATACGTTGGCATCAGGAAAGCGGTAAGTAGTACTCAAATTTTGAAATTGTAATTGGTCTCAACTATCGAACTGTGATTACAGGGTATCGCCGCCCAACAAGCGCATGAATTGCCGCAAAGGCAGCAGCGTCAGCATTGTTATTGCCAATGAGCCACAACGTCAACGACTCGTACAGAAGCGCAGCAACAACAACATGGCCAATGGCAATTCTCGTTCTGCACTACAACAACAAGCACAACAGCAGCATCAGCAACAACAACAGCAACAACAGCAACAACAACAACAGCAAAAAGAAGAGACAGCCTCGGTATCGGCAATGGCAACACGCATACAAATCAAAGATCCACCGTCGAGTCGACCCAACTGGATGATCACCCTGTGCTTTCGCGGCCAAAAGGTACTGAGAGTACCGCCAGCGTCATCCGTACCACCCGAGTCAGTTGTATTTGAGTTGTCAGAGCAGTAGATCAAAACTAGTTATAGCCATAGACGTAGTCTGTAGCCCGTAGTCCCTTAAGTTCTTCCTAGCCTACACTCTTAATAGCCTTAGCAACTACTTCTTATTCTCATTCAACTACTTCTTATACTTCTTGCACACAATCGTATTCCATATATATAGCTTGCTACCATACTCAACTGTACTCGTACAATACAACTGTACAGGAATCGCCTATATTTATCAAATCGTATCACGCTTATTCGGGGTTTTTGTTGCTGCGTTCGGCTAAACTTCTCATTGTAAATTATAAACCATCTTCAATGAATTACTCCATTTGTATGTATGTACTTCTCATAATTCTCCAGTCCTACACTCACTAAACCAGAGATCCCTTGTATCATATTCCATAATTATCAGGCGAAGTAACCGTCACCCGCCAAGAATTGGAAAGCTAAAAGATGTACACAGATTTCAAAATTGTATTAAAAGTTTTTGTTTTTTTTTAGCTATACAACCATAAAATGAAAAAAATATTTAAAATTTAACTAAGACTCATTACGATTAAATTTATGCATATGAATGTGTACTTACATATGGGCATTTCCACAAAAAGATCTAAAAACTGGTATTAATATTCCCAATTACTTCACAAAATTAGTTTTCATTATGAAAATTGAAAGAAATCATTTCAATTCCATATCTTTTTATTATCTTTTACATATCTTTTTTTATATATCTTTTAATCCTATAGATATATTGACTTAATCTTTATATTGAATATTGAACTGCTGTGGAAATACCCATTTAAAATTTCCATTTTTGTACAGGAACCGATTAGAAAAAACCGAAAATAGCACCTTTTGCTGAAATACTCGTACCAGAACCGATATTTATTTCATAGTAATTCCTGCTTTTTAGGCTCTATCCATCACATACTCGTATACTTAATACACTGACTATCTAGCATGGTTTCAACGAAAATATCGATATTTCAAAGAAATCAAACTATCGATTTTATAATTTTTTTAAAAACGAGTATTATTTAAATACATACAAGGAAATTGGCACAATTTTTTTTAGGGATATTCTAAAAACTCGGTCTCACTGTTAACTTCACATAATTGGCATCACTTTCGGCGTTGCCTTTTGCCACAATTGATTTTGTTTCTGTTTTGTTATGATTTGTTTTATTATTGCTATTTGCAATTTAATCTGATCACTGCGTTGTTTGTTGCGCTTTGTTTTGCAACAAACGCACAAATTTGCAATAATTTCTAATACTAACTATCAAACTAAAGTGAAAACAAACTAAATCAAAGCATAATATTTAATATCTTTCTAATCTCTCTTTTTCTCACAAACACACTCTCGCTCGCTTACTCTCTCTCTCTCTCTCTGCATTTTCGCTACATAAATAAAATGATTCTACGTGTCATGTTTTTGTTGCGGCATTTTTCCGAATTTTGTTTTTGTCTCTCTTTCTTGTGTTTTTTCGCGTCTTTCTGCTTGTGTCATTTGCAGAACAAATGTGTGATGCCTGCCGCTCAAATGTCGCAGCAAATATTTATGACGTCACAGTTGCCTTCGCTGACAACGACAACAACAACAACGACGACAACAACAACTACAACAATCGCAGCTGTTACTTCAACAACTGCAATTGCAGCAGCCGCAGCAGCCGCCGCAGCAGCAGCAACAGCAATGCTGCAGAAAAAGAAGCAAACGCCTAAAGCTTAACGCGATCACTCTCACTCGCTTTCTCACTCAAACTTTAGCCAAGCATCGTAAGCTTTTGAGCGCGCAACTGTACTAAACTAAACTCAACTCAACGGAAATGAGTGCACTTTTTAAAACATATGTATATTTATGTACATCGCTACATCTGCATGTATATGTTAATATGTAAATGTATAAATATACTTATTTTTATATATATATACATACATATATATATATATATATATTTAACTGAACATCCAAGAGAAATGTTAACTTTAATTGGAATGATATGCGATTCGTAAATTTTTTTTTGGTTGGTGTATGCACTTAAATATATAAGTACATAAAATGTATCTTAAGGCAGTAAACTACTAAATATTTACATATATATTCACAAAAGCATACATACATGTAGAGCGTACATGTATCGTTATTTTCATATACATGTACAACAACAATATATATGTACAACAAATCTAGCTACAAAACACATATACATATTTACATACTTACAGTGCAATTATATACATACATATTTACACACTGTTCACGTCAAATTGACAATTTGGCTGAGAACAATTTTACTCAAAAATTTTCTGATTCATGATTTCTTCATATTGCGAATTCAAATCGAAAAAAAATCGATACATTCCTAATATGGCGCTGCCCGACTTTCGTTTTACAAAATGGCGTTAAGTTTAACTTTCGTGTTTAAGTCGAATTCGATAAAATGGCGTTTAACAGTATATAACACACATAATAATTATTTAAATACAGTCAAAGTCATATGAATATACTCGTATATGCGTACTCATGTGCCTCCGTGCTTATATCTATTATATATTTTTTTATAAAGAACATACTTTGCAAATTTAATTATTTTGCTTATGTTAATTAAAGAAGTAGAACCTTCGGTACCATAAATGTTGAAAAAACCAAGCTTTTTGCTAACTATAAATTGTTGCAAAGATACCTGTATAAAAGTTCAAAGCAAATGTAGTTCTACTTCTTCTCTCATCTGTTGCTCTGCCGACGAACAGCCGGAAAGTACCTGCTTTACTTTAGTCCTATGTCCGATACAAACATTACCACGAAAGCTCTTAGTAAAAGATTTAAATTCCCGCCTAACAAACGTTGTTCACCGACAAGAACAAGAAAAAGTCCTTTTTCCATCGGTGAGCACCGACAACTTTTCGACGGAAACGGGAAATTTACACTATTAGCGAATAAAATCCGTAAAAATTAAAAAAACAAAAAAAGTATATATGTAAGTACGCGTATACGAGTATAATGCTTTGCTTACCATATAGAGTCACATTTCTTGGTATGCAATCTTACCTATTAACGTACGATTTTGCACGATCGCATTGGCATTAACTTTGAGCCCATTTACACGACATGTTAACAGCTTATCAATTAAGCCTTTTAACACCAAAAGCATCCAATGGATCATTGCTTTATTTTTTTTTCTCTACTGGAGCAAACACTTTGTGCTAAGAACTCAATAAAGCAAGCCGAATTTAAGAGAACACATAAAATTTATAATAAGAACTACTTACACTTAAAGAAAAACAGCAGCATAACTGTGAGAACTAATGGAAACATAAAAAAAAAAAATTCAGTGGTCAATGTCAAACTATTACGTGTATAAGTAAAAATGGAATATAATATGAATAAACTTGATGATTTTATATACATATGTATGTACATTGTGCATAATTAATTTATGTATACTATATGTCTTGAACTGTTTTTTAATTACTTGTATTTGCATGCTCTCTCAGACTAGAACTGAAGATACAGGTTCCAGATATAAGATCAACAACGAGATCATGATCCGAACGCAGTTTTAAGACGGTCGGTAGCAGTACCGCAAGTTTCGTTTTCTACAATATTCGCATACATATTCAAATATAGTTTTAGCCTCGCGCTGTGGTTTTTATACTTGTTACTTGTAGAATTTAAGGGTATATTGGTTTCGTAGCAAAGCATGTAACAAGTATAAGAAGGCGTAGCAAATCTTAAAAAGTGTATATATATTCCTGATCAGCATCAACATCAAAGTCAAATTAGCAGTGTCTGTTAGTATAAACACCTTGATGCCCATCGACTATAAGAGCTATAGCAATCTTAATCTTATCAAGATCGGATAAGTATGACGGTGGGTATGGACTCCTAAAAGTATGCAGTAACTAATATACCAATGGAGTTTAAAACTCAAAGATACAAATAAATATTTCAATCGAGTAACGGGTATATAATAGTCGGTGTCACGACTTTAGTATTCTTAATTGTTTTTTTTTTCTGATACAAATGTCTACGTATAAACGGCACGTGCCTGCCAAAGGCGGAACCATATGTGGGGGCCATGAAGCAGCCATATCGATGACGCTGGAATGCCAATTCCAGCCAAATGAGACATTTTTATGGGCCATCAAAACGTTATTTTTTTTTGCACAATTAAAACATAAATTTAGCAGCAAATTAACAATTGGTTTCATCCAAGCATCACACGAGAGGCACATAAAAAAAAAAACAAAACATAGCACATACGAGTATGTAGTACATAAACATAACATATATATATGTAAATACAAATACAAGTACATAATAATTTCATTAGCTACAGCAACAACACTGAGACATCAACAATGAACCACAACAAAAAATAAGAGCACATCTCACAAAGCATAAAAGAAAAATTCAAAAACTAGAAATAACAATAGAAGAAACGATGAGAATTGAAGCCGATACATTAATTAATTGGTTGAGGTAGTTTGGAGTAATTTGATTGGAGAATTGACGTGGGATTGGATGGTATATCTAGATTCTAGAACAACAGATCCTCATCGCCCTCATTCTCGAGGATGTTTTGTGCCTCCTCGCTGGTGGTCACATTGTAGCCCTGACGACGCATCTCCTCTCGCTTACGATCCGCACATTTGCGTGCCTCACGCTTCTTGTCCTGTATTTTCTTTAAACGATAGAATTCTTCGCGTTCCAATTCGTCCAGCTCACTGATTATATATTCAATGGTGCGATTGATGCGCGGTATAATAACTGTAAAGGTTATATACAAATTAGAGGATAATTCAGTTCGTATACAAATGTTACAAAAAATTGAATTGTACAGGATTTTGACAATTTTTATAGTGTATTTTCAACCGAAACATCACGTATACGTATGCAGATAGTGATGTATGGGTTTTTAAACAATGGAACAATGGAATAAGAATCAGAAATTTTTGCTATTTTCAAGATATATCCCATTTTTTTTTTTTTTTCAAAACAATATAATGAAAAAATAAATACTTGTCATACTGTGTATGGTTTTTAGTGTAGGGTATTTAAATGCTTACCATGCTCGATGGCATTAACACGCCTGTTGGTCACCTTGATGACGTCGTCCAGTGTCACAAACGATGTCTGCAATGACGCCAGCTCCACCAGCAGACGTACAGCGCTCTGATAGTTTTTCTTGAGCTTGGCCAATTGTTGGCCACCTCGTGCCAAGCCGGCCAACTCATAGGTGTCGACACCATCCTGATAGGGCTCAAATATTGGCAACGTTACACCGGCCACATTATCCTTTTTGGTGCGTATCTTAATCTGCGCCTTGGTCACATTCTGCAACACAATCTGATTGATGTCACCGGTCGTGAATTTGACCTCAGCGAGTGAGAAGGCCGCCTCCTTCATCACCTGACCCATCAGCGTTTTAGTCTGCATTAATAAGAGAAAGTTGTTGAATATTTTATCTTCTGTTTTATGTTTTATAATTTAAAAAAAAACAATCCTCTAGGAGGTAACAGTCTAGTGACGAAAGCATTTCCATGCCCTGAAATTTCCGATGTTCCATTTTTTTTTTTTGCGTTCATTCCAAATATTATTTAAAAAAAAAAAAATATAACAAAATCTAGTAATAAACAGCCACCTATTTCATGCACTAGCTGAGTAACTAAAGGTCTTAGTACGCACTTTTTATAGTTAAAGCTATATTTTTCGATCGGTATATATTTGTATGTATTCCTGTTTTTTTTGCTAGCCGACTTTTGCTTTCGACACTAGCGTGGACCGCTTTCTGCAGTGATCTATGTTTTTAGCTACATACCTCAATGATCTTGCCCAGAATCAAACGAAAACGCATCTGGAGGGCATCCGCCTTCTTTTTAAGTAGTCCATGGCCCTTTGTGGCGCCCGCCAGACGGGATTTCATCAAAGTTTGTGCACTGCGAACAATAAATGAGCATTTATCTCTCTCTTTACCTTTTTTTCTCTGTCTCTCTATCAATGTGTACTCACCCGCGCGATGGAAATATAGGCAAACGATCTTTGGCAGCCATAATTTATAGCAAGTACTTAAGTTGACCGTTAGAGTTGCAGTTGCTGTTCAAATTACGCGAATTGCCTGTCTTTAGCAATTAATTTTTGGTATTTTTGTAATAACAAGGATCATCAAAAATAAATAACAAAAAATATCAAAAAACAAAAAAAAAAACAATGCACAAAACTATAAACTATAAATAACAACAACAAAATATTAACTAAATATATGCGACAAATACTAAAATAAACGGACGACCACGAGCAAGAAACGAGAACGAGGCGCAAAGCAAAGCGCACGACAACAAAATGGGCCAAACGACAACCACGACAAACGGCGAAAAGTCGACGTCGACGTCAACGTCAACGTCTGCGTCGACGTCCAAAATGACGGCGCGTTGTTGGGTGGACAAATTGAAGCGCCCGTTGGGCCAGTCGCTCAGCTGTTACGATTACGCAGCGATGTCAGTGATGGGCGCGGCCAGCTAGAGATGTGAACGTGATTGCCAATTGATTGCAATTTAATCACTTTCAGTGATATTCAAAGTGATTTTTCTTGCTTCACAATTAAAAAAGCCGTTGAGATTAAATTTGTATTGTATTTATTTAATAACCCCTGAGATTGACACGTTAGGCTAATACAAATACAATTTAAGGCGAAAATCGTTGATTAACAATACTACTTTGATCAAGTTTTTAATAAAAAATGTAAGGCCATAGCTTGTACTAAAAAATATTTGTAAAATATTAAATAAAATTAGAAAATAAAATTTTAAAAATAATTAGTCTAACATATGTTGCTACAAAATTTGAATATAATATTCCTTGTAGTAGGAATAGTATGATTAGTATTTTGAAGGGCACTCGTTTCATATTTTGAACTATTTTTATACAAATAACAAGTTCAAGTGAATGTATTTAGCAGGTACATCTCTCATACAAAGATTATACGACAGCTTAAGTCGGTTTAAGTGAAATTGATTTTGGTTATTTATTAAAACAGTTTCAATGCGCTTAAACATGGGAAGGGATTTAGTGAAGCTTTCTTTTGAAAAACGTTCTTATTTTTTGAAGTAAGTATAATGTTTTAAAATGTATTAAAGAGAGAGTTGATTCTCATATACATATGAATTTGCTATATAAATAATAATATAAATATATAAATAATTTTTACAACAGTTTTAGTTCATAAAAACGATTTTAAATTAATTAATTAGGTTTAGCTGCCTTATAAACTTGGTATTAGACAGTGCTGCCAAATCGCTGTAATGGCCGTTTGGGCGAATTGATTTAAATTGATGCTGATTGGGAACAATACGCACAACACTTTGGACCGCTCTCCGTACTCGTAAGAGAAAATAAAAGAATTATCAAATGCCAGAAACACGCGCTGCCATTGCTATTGTCATCGAAATTCGGCTTTGACCTGTGACAATGGGACGCGGTCACGTAGGGCGGTGGAGGGCAACGGGGGGCGCCATAGTCACGCAATTTGAATATGCGTCTTCTGCCGTCATGTGCCCAAAAAAAAAAATAAGAACAACAATAACTATATATACAATCTACATATGTACGAATTAAATGCACACGTGTGCGACTTATATATACAGATGTATATGTATGCCACGGCCCAATGTCGGTCAGACTGATGAAAATATTCATTAAAATAATAAAACGGTATTGGGGATTTGGTATTGACAATTGGCAATTGGTTGGATCCCAGTCACAGTTTTGGTCACCGTTTCGGTCAAGCAACAATTGTTTAAGGGCGTTGCCGAGGCGTGGCATCATTAATACGCCCTTTAACGATTTGATATGGCAAAGTTCATTGCAAAAATACAATTGTTAAACCATTTAATCCGCGATACCACGGTAAAGTAATGCTTTAATGGACTCTCAAATATGTTCACAATCGTAACAGTGGTTTTATATTCTTACTGCAGGTAAAGATTATTGAGCACTCTAAAAATTATAATTATCAATATTTGCGATTCATTATTTTAACGTATAAGTCCTTAAGACCCAATTGCTATATGTACTATTAAATCATAAAAAAATACTCTCTACACGAGGTAATAGTCTAGTGACAAAAACACATTCAATACACAAAATTACTGATAATTATCATAAATATAATAGGATTTTGATAAAAGTTAAAGATATTACCTCTAAATTGACTAGCCCAGCAAATACTTAATTTGAGATCATTAAATTTAATTTAAGTACATATTAAATGTTAAGTTTATATAGATATATAAATATTTAAGAGTCAAATGTATATTCCCGCATATACTCGTATTCGTTTGTAGTGTGAATCAACAGTTGGCTCTGTTTTGGGTTGTGCTATACAAAATTTGACATTTTTCGGCAGGAGTCAAAAGGTAAAGAGCAGAAAGAAGGGTGTTGATAGAACAAAAGAAGCTTTTGTGACTCTCTTGCTTTTGTACTCGTATTGATATTTGCCATAAGTCACGACCAGGCAATCACTCGCTCGTTGACTCACTCAACTTGTCTTTCTCTCACACAAACCCATACATATATAAACACACACACACAGAAACGCACGCTCACACAAACACTTACACTGGCACACGCACATACGCATCCTGTTAGCTGTTGGCGTAGTTTGATTGCCATAGGCGTCCGCTTAGCAGAAAAGCAACAACTCAAAAGTAGGCACCGTAATGATTATTATTTTTTATTAAGTAAATCAATATTTTATTTTATTAAAATTAATATAAGCAATAAAAACAATATAAATAAAAAAGCTGGGACCGTATTTATCAATATTCAATTTTATCAAAAATAAAAGTTATATATCAAATTATATAATTTATTTATGTGTCCTTTAAAGACTTGTGATCATATGAAAGGTACACATCGTAAATTTATTAATATTAATATTTTAATTTATTTTCAAATTTTACTAAAAAAAATAAAATTCATCTATTATTTCATAACTTTATCGAATTCGCAATCCCTGCTGAAAAGCAACTTGTTGAGTGGCTTGCAAAGTACGGACGCCACTGGGCAACATTTTTTTTTCCTTTTCTTTTTTTTCTCACAACGCACAACGCACAGGAATAAAACGAACCCGTACGGCTGGGATGCTGTTGCTGCCGCTGCTGGTTCTCCGGCCGCAGTTCGCATTTCTCAGTGCCCGCAAGTAGGTTACATATTTTTTCTAGCTCTCGTAAAACACAATTAAAACTAAATTGAGGAGATTAAAGAACAAATAACTAAAACGAAGTCAAGTAGCAAAGTAAGTAATTAAGAGAAGTCAAAGTAGGATCAAACTGGACAAAAAAAATCACATAAAATTTAAGAAAAAAATCAAAAATTATAATAAAAAAGGATAAAAAAAGAGAAAAAGCAGTGTGTGTAATTCGACTGCCAGTGTAGGTGATGTCAGGCGGGATTTTATTTAAACAGGCTGTTAAAAAGTAGAGTTGGGGAGGGGGTGAGGTTTGATGGCGCTCTGTCGCTTAGGCGTCGTAAATGTCGTATATAATGCGATTGTAATAGCAGCAGTGACTTCAACAGCAACTCCAACAACAACAAACAATAACAAAGCAAAGAGCAAGTGCTAAAGACACACACACTCACACACAGAAAGAAATAGAAAAAAGAGAGAGAGAGTAAAAGAGCGCGCAAATGAATGTGTAAGTTAAAATGCCTATGTGTGCGAGAGTGCGTCGTCCTGAGTGCTCTCTAATTGAGTTATAGAAAGAAAAATGGCCTGTGAGAGAACTTAGTCTCTGGCATGTGTATTAGTGCACATACATATACGAGTATACAGACATATTGCTTTGCGTGAGTGCGTCTGTTATTATTTAAAAATTACATCTCATCAAGTTGAAGTGGTAAACTTAAAGCTTAATCTTCAAACTTCACTGAATGCCATAAATTCACAATTAAATATTTCGAAACTAATTTTTCGAATTTAGAATTCGAATAAATTTCATCGACATTTATTTATATAGCATACTTTTAAGTTGAACTCTAAGATAGATATGTCTTCAACAGGAATAATTAATAATACTTTCATATATTATTTTATCGGGAAAACTAAAATCTTAAATCTCATTAAAATATGTTTTTTTTTAAATTAGTTAATTTTTTTAAAATCGTCTTACAGATAATAAAAAATATAAATAAAAAACTATGGAGTACAAACTAATTAACAGTGATAATTACGAGCGAGTAATTGAACACCTGCGAAGGAATTTCTTTGCCGATGAGCCACTGAATCGGGCTGCTGGACTTTGTCAGCAGGGTGGAGGCAACAGTGAGCTGGAGCACCACAGTCTGGCCACGTTACATGATCAGCTCAGCCTAATGGCTGTGGATGAGCGTGATGGTAGCGAAACCTATGGACAGATAGCTGGAGTCATTCTGAATGGCGTACTGCATCCGGGTGACACGGAACAGGCGCTCGACAAGCTACAGTTTAGCTCGGACATTAACTACAAGAAGATCTTTGAGCTGCTCTACAGGCACAGTTTGCAAGTGGATTTGTTTGCCCGCTACAATGTGGATCGCATCTTTGATGTTCGCATTCTATCGGTGGATTCACGTTATCGTGGTCAGGGCATTGCCAAGGAACTGGTGAAACGTGCTGAGCTAGTTGCTCGACAATCTGGATACCATCTACTAAAAGCTGATGCCACCGGCATATTCTCCCAAAAGATACTTCGCTCCCAAGGCTTTGAGCCCTTCTCCGAGCAGCTGTATGCCAAGTATACGAACGAAGAGGGTCTGATTATATTACCCGTGGAAGCACCTCACATTAAATTGCAGCTTCTAACCAAACAGCTTAAGTATGATAACGATAAGTAAAGTCAGTCAGAAAAAGCTCAAAATATTTCGCTGTTTGTTTCTGTTTTTATAATACATATATTATTTATATATTTATACACAAAACATTTTGGAATGAAATTTAACATGAAATATTCTTACCTCATGCAAGTATTTAAGTATAAACAACAAATGACATATTTACTTTATTTATAAACAATTTGAGTATTTTGTAAATGGAATTTTCCATAATGATTCCGATTTCGGAAAACAATTGAGTTCAAAAAAAAGGGTAGCATACTTCTTGGAAACATCTTAACTTAAGATGTACGCTTTATCGATGTCTGTAGAATTTATATGAATTTTTTTTAAATTTCAAGCAATATGTGTACTAAATGTGTAATGATTAAAATATTTGTTTTCAACTGGAGACATTTGGGTAGAGTATAGTAACACTAAAGCTACACAAATAATATAAATCAATGTTATACATATTGCAATAGTATTTTGTTGCTCTGTTTTAGTTTTTTTTTATAATGGGGACCAACAGTTAACCTAAATTAACTTAATAACTACTAATAACTTAAAAGACGCTTGTTAAATTGATTAAATTTACACGGAATGCATAGATATCTATAAAATAACAATGTTATAATGTTTACAATTATTAAAAAAAAATATGTTTATATAACTAAAATATATATATAACAATTTAGTAAAATATTGGTTATTTATACGAATATGTTATTTACTTATATATATGCATATAAGCATAAGGTACATCATTTGAGTTGCCCAGCCTAGCACCAGCGAATTCAATTCCTCCTCCTACAAGTTAATATCACAAGGCGCAGATCCATCAAATAACAACAACGTACAACTCTGGCAACTGCTGGGCAGGTACTATAAAGCCATTAACAATGGCATTGGCATAGGTTATGGCATTAGCATCTCTTGGCTCTTGTCTCTGGGCTGTGAATCTACTGATTGCTGCTCTGTTGCTGCTCGTAAATAAATATTATATCCTGATCGGTGCCAAAGGCTGTACGTGCCGTATCCATAGCTTCCGATAAACAGCGACATATATCTGTGAAATATAAAAAGAATCATACAATAAAACGAATCAATTCTGTTAAGTATGCACTACTTACGTCCATCGTGCACCTCCGGATTGTGGTAGAATACCTTTTTCAGATTTATATCATAGCCACAGAGAACCACATAATGTCCGGCATACCTTTTGTTTTTAGCCGAGGGCAAGCGTGTGTTTTGTGCAATACAAGATAGATGAAAACAACTTGATAATAAGCAAGAGTAAAACAGTCTACAATCATAAATAATAAAAAATTAACTTATACATAATACAGCACTACATCAAGGACGGTTTTTCTTATGTTAGCTACCTCAGCTGTGAGGAATAAATGTGTAAAGATTTGACAAAGAAGTCATGACAGCTTAAAGTTTTTTTTAAAAAAAAAAGGGCAATAATAACAAAAAAAATTAAATTTCCAATTTTTATGCATGATGAATCATAGTAAAGGCAAAATAATGATAAGTAGAATTCGCATTTCGCAAGGAAATCGATACAGATATGGGAAAAATGGACAGTTATGGGAAAAAAAATTTAATTTTCTAATTTTTATGTTGAATCATATTAGAGTTGAGTTGTCAATATTTCGAAACATTTTTACATCACTTATAAAAAGCTTTCGAACAAGTTAAACTAACGATTTATGATTGATTAAATTTTAAAATCAAAATTGACAGGAACTTTTAAGTTTGTTTTTTGTTTAAGTAAGGATCAACATACTTATAGTTACTTAGAAATTGATGTATGCTAGTATTTCTGCATGGAGAGAACTTAACTAAGAGAAACTTACCCAAACTTCTCAAGAACATTGCGTTTGCATATCTCACAGGTGAGCAGGGAGGCGTTAGTTAACAATATGACGGGACCATTTCGAGCTAAATGCTTTATTATCACCTCCATGTCGACGGTGCGCTGATGGACACGTAATCCATGGGCTTTGGCATCCTTGAATTTGCGCGTCACACGCTTTTCGTCCTTGTCAATGATTTTGGAATAATACATGTGCTGTGTGTAGTTGGGATCGATGCCAAGTGTCTGCGTATAATACTCATGACGCACTTGATAACGCTGCAACAGATAACAGAGATCAATGGTCCACGTGCTCGATCCGAATCCCTCCTCCTTGCAAATGCCCTCAAAATTATTGAGGAACTGTTCCCGCTGCGTGCTGGACAGTATCATCAGTATGCAGGATAGACCACAATCCCAGTTATATCGTTGCTGATAGTGTGTTAAATTGTAATGTTTACTTTGCGGTAAAATATTCATGTTGTTTGTTGTCTCTCTAGCTTTGTTTTTGTTCTTCTTCGTTACAATCACTTTTTACGTAAACAAGTTCTGTTTTCTATGTTGGTCAATCAAATCAATATTTGATTTTAAAGCTCTGTTATTTAAGCAATTTAGAATACTTCGAGAATAGGGTTTACATGAGTTGCTTACGAAATTACTAAATAAATAGTTATTTTTTTATGGATTTGTTAAACTAACAAGAAAAAATAAATGTAACTGGCGCAGCCACTGTTGCCAACTTAGCTATTTTACAGCTGGTTCTGGCTTTTTTCAAAGCTCGTTTGTAAGGAAAATTTTAATTTAACTATTAATCTGGAATCTGGTAATTTTAAATATATTTTTTGCTATGTTTTGCTATCAACATTTTTTCTTACTGTACAAAAGTGGCTGCCAAAACTAATTAAGATGGTTTCCAGCCAGAAACAGCTATTTTTTTTAGCTTAAAATTTAACAGCACTGAGCGCAGCGCAAGGTTAACATTGCACTCTGAGTTTAACAGAAAATGTAAATATATAAGTAACAGCAGCGCAAGTGTAATCATACACTAGTTTTGGATTATAAAATGACTTTTGAAACAAGCTGGCAGCACTGAAATAACATTTGGAAATCAGCTCTGCCGTCATTAAATATGCACTGCGAGATATAGTTGAGAATCTCTATTTGGAAAAAATTTATTTATTTATTTAGAGGCCAAAACCATGATAAAAATGACAATCCGCTGGAAAATCGGTTTAGTTTTGATCAAGTTATTGTTGAATGTTATACTCTCTTTGGAACTGTTAAACTCACATTGGCACTGTTAAACTCACATTTGCACTGCTAAGATAACAGAGCTCTGCTAACAGACCCCCACGCAGCATATAAAAGCCGGCCTTTCTGTCAGTAGGTAGGACTTGGTGTTTGGCGCTCGCAGAAGACGGATCAGCAACGGCGGGCAACTTCGTAGCATTAGAAGCAGATCGTTATAAGCTAATTATAAAAATTATTAAACATTATTTTGTAAGCTTAAGAATTATTTAATAAGAATAGTTTTATATAATATAGTTTTATATATTATATAGTTTTATATATAATACAGTTTTATTTATAATATATTTTTATATATAATAAAGTTTTCTATATAACATAGTTTTATATATAATTTATTATATAAATTATAGTTTTATATATAATTGTTTTATATATAATATTTAATATAGAATAGTTTTATAGCTGTTTTATTTTTAAACAATTTCGGAACTAATTCCGGAACTGTACTTGATTTTTAGGTACAAAAAATTAAGCCAGATCGGGTAATTTAACGGGGTGGCAGCCTTTGCACCGGGTGGCAATCCTCCACACCAACAACATAACACACATACACAACTAGTGTGCGAATTCCAAAAGTCGCGCACGTCCTGAAGTGGTCGGGTAAATATATTAAACAATCTTAAGATTCTTGTGTATATGTGGACGACTATTGGCATAGCAAATTTTTATATTTGGGTCAGAAGTGAATCAAGTGGCGCCAGCAATATAGCATTAGTGTGTGTGTGACATGCGTATGTATGCATGTATATTCGACATGCATGTATTTGTGATTTGTGTATATGTATGCGCAAGCATGTGGATGTGTGTATGTGTGTTTGTGTGACCTTCGTGCAATCATTTAGCTTGGCCGACTTTTGCCAATTATAATCAGAGGAAGAAAGAGCATCCTGTCTACACCTACTTTATTATAATATAATCAAGTTGGTCAATGTGTTTACCTTTTAACCAACTGCTGTCATCACACAGCCGGCTGCCAAACAAAGTGCATTAAGTTGCAGCCCTTTCTGCTGTTTGATTATGCTCTGTGCCTAATTAGATTCCACAGCCACCTGAGAGAGCTTTTAAGATAGAGAGAGCAATAACAACAACAGCAACAACAAGCGGTCCACTAATGAACTGTATTTTTTTTATGCATTCCTCTTTACAGTTGAGAACATAATAATAGAAACGACGACGGCGACGACGACAACATCAATAAACAGCCGCCTCTGTGTTAATAGAAAGACTCTACGTTCTTTACAGTAAACAAGTCTAGTCAACAAACAGACCAAATGAGCGCACACTTCAGCTAAACGAGAAGCACAAACCAAAAAAAAATAATAATAAATAAAAATAAAAATAATAAATAATCACTAATCAACACTATCAAAATGCGTGTGGTGGCAATGGTAAGCGGCGGCAAGGATAGCTGTTACAATATGATGCAGTGCGTCGCTGAAGGTCACGAAATAGTCGCACTGGCCAATTTGCATCCAAAGGACCGAGGTAATTGTCAATTGTCGCAATTAGTTTATATATACATATAAATATATATATGTATTCGTGTGTGTGTATATTCACTCAATTGAGTGTTGTTGGCCAATCATTTAACTTAACGTTCATGTGTCATTTTACAGATGAACTGGATAGCTTCATGTATCAGACCGTTGGCCACATGGGCATCGAAATACTCGCCAGCGCAATGGGTTTGCCCCTCTACAGGCGGGAGACGAAGGGCAAGAGCACACAGACCGGCAAACAGTATGTGCCCACCGATGATGACGAAGTCGAGGATCTCTACAGTTTGCTGGATACGTGCAAGGTGAGCGAAAGAGAGAGAGAGAGACAGCAGGGCAACAACACAAGTTCAAATACATATACATTAGGGTGTAGCAAATGTTTTTCCCCAAAATATCGCTAACCCAAAGTCGTTACCTTCGATAAATTCTAAGTTGTTATCACCTAGAGATCATAGTTCTAAAATCAATTCCTATCCCCCGATTTTTGAATAAAAAAAAATTTGTGTTTTTAGTACTTGCATTAACGAAAATTATGTTTTAAGGACAATTCGTCCTCTGATTCTATAAAATTTCAAAAGACACGGTCCAAACAAGAGTTTTGATACCAATCTTGTCTGAATCGAACTAAAAATACTAAATATAGGCTAATAATAATATGCCAAAATTTTAAAAAAGAAAAACATTTTTCAACTTAAAAAGTGGGGAGCAGAAATTAATTTTTGAAATATAGTTCATTGGGGAAAACATCTTTAAATTGACCGAAGATTAAGAATTTCGGTTACCGTTTTAAAATTTTGTTTTTTGATTCCATACAAATCGATGCACCCTAACGTTAATGTATATATATATATGTAGGTATGTTAGTGTAATAACAAGCGAAAAGATTAAAGAAACAGATTACCGAGTATCGATGCAACTAATCCTTATACCCTGTACAGGTTAGTCCCTAAGAGCAGGTGTCAACAGTTTAGTTATTGCAACACGAAATACTCTGTAGTGAAATCGATATTACTTTAGCATATTAAAATTTTAGATACAAATTGGCTTTAAAACTGTTGTTTAGATAAAACTATTGAACTGTCTAAAAATTAACAAGACCACAAAGCTTTATTATTTTAAAAATTATCAATTTACTTTAATCTGCTGAAGATTAAAGGATATGTGAAAGTCGTTTATATTTTGTAGCAATTTTATTGTTGACGAATTGTAAAATGTCCTTGAACGAGTGTACGCCCTATAAACAAAATAAAACAAAACAAAAAAGAATAAAAATAAAAAAAAAAATTGCGGAAATTGGTTTTGCTATAGGTACTCGTAATCATAATCTAATCAAAAGAAATGTCACTAAACACGTGAACTATGGCAAATATTTGATTATACTTTAGCGCTTTAAATTATTAATATACTCTATTGATGACGAGAAGCACTTAATCAGAAATGTAAGGGGAACCTAAACACCAATACGTTTCAGCTCAAATTCGTGTCATGGCACTGAAAAATATTTATATAAGATGTATTATACTGAAATATGATTCATATGCTTGTGGTAAATATAGCAAATATGAATATGATAAGGGCTTTCCTTTTATCATTTTGGTGTCATTTATTATAATGAAGAAAAATAAACTAAAGAAATCTCAATTTAAACTTATCAAAGTAAGTTATTATAAGGAATTCATATCACGTGAAAAATATTTCGAGAAAAGAGTAGACAAGATGTAAATATGAAATTTTTAGTAAAATATATCATCTTCAAACTGTCATAACTTGATCAAAAATGAACCAATTTTTAAGCGGAATGGCATTTTAATCATTATTTGGCATTTTAAATCATTCTGCATTCAAATTTTTATCATCTAGAAAATTTGTCAATTTTTCGATTCTAAGCCATCTAACATTCAATTTTCCATACCCCTTGACATTTTTTCAAAAACTTTGATCTCTCATAACTTCATCAAAAATTAACCGATTTTCAAGCGGAATGTCATTTTGAACATGATTTGGCCTCTTAATTGATTCTGCATTTAAATTTTTAACATTTAGAAAATTTGATATTTTTTGATATTGTGTTATGACAGTATTAAACGTAATGAGCGATGTAGATATATTTCTATTTAATTGAAAATACTCCAGTTTAATTATTATATTTTTATTTTGGATCCATATAGCACGAACTCAATGTGGAGGCGGTGGCTGTTGGGGCCATATTGTCAGATTATCAGCGTGTGCGCGTGGAGAACGTGTGCAGCCGCCTCAACCTGATATCCTTGGCCTATTTGTGGAGGAGAGATCAGACTGAACTGCTGCAGGAGATGATTGACTGTCAGGTGCATGCGATTATCATCAAGGTAAGCTAAATAATAAACATATATTTCAAGTGATTTATTCTATAATATCTTGTTGTTTTGGATTTGTTTAGGTCGCCGCTTTGGGACTTGTGCCAGATCGTCATTTGGGCAAATCGCTGCGCGAGATGCAAACGCATCTTCTCAAGATGCGCGACAAGTATGGATTGAATGTGTGCGGCGAGGGTGGTGAATATGAGACATTTACGCTGGACTGTCCGCTGTTTAAGCAACGGATCGTTGTCGAGGATATCCAGACGATCATTAGCAGCGCCGATCCCATTTGCCCCGTGGGCTATATTAATTTTACGAAGCTAACGCTGCATCCAAAGGAGCCGAATGTCGGTGGTGATGTTGTGTTTGTTAAAAAGTCACTCGATTATATAAGCGATCTCAACGAGTCCACGTACAGTGATCTAAGTGATCCGGACTTTAGTGAAACGGAACTGGAGCTTATCGAAAAGGAGACACGTCTGCGTGAATCACTAAGCCAAAACGAGCTAATCTCGCGCAGCAATTCATTTGGACGCCATTTGGCCACATCATCGTCCTCGCCCATACCCATTGTAACGAAGAGCGCCAGCGTCGACGAGCCCATACCGACGGCCAGCTCCATAACCGGCAGCGCCTCATTGCTGCTGCTTGCCAATGCAAATCAATCGACATCCACATCCGCATTGGGCGGTGGAGGAGGAGCAGGAGCAGTTGGCAACAGTGCATTGCAGGCAAACAGCTGTTGTGGCTTTGGCAGCTCACATCCATTGGGCAGCAGCACGGCCGCCGTATGCGGCTCGCTGTCGCTGGCCATCTCCTCGCTTGGGCTGAGCACCACGCAGTGCAACAATAATGCGGCGACGACGACGATGCCGGCAACATCGGGCTTAACACAACCGCCCAGTCCCATGAAATATGAGCGTGAATTTCGTCCACTTGCCAATCAGGCCAAAGCGGCCATCAATGCCAAAGGCTGGATGTGGCTGGCGGGCATACAGGGTAAACCCCCTTATAACAACTGCTCAATGTCATCTGCTTTTTGTAACACTCTTTTTGTCCTGTACTCTCATATGTAGCTTCCCTTTTCCAACTGTGTTGTTTTTACCCTTGCAGAGGAACGAGCGGTTTTCATAAACAAACATTCTGTATTAAAAACTTAAATATGTCATTCAGTTATCAGACTTAGCAGACCTCAATCCTATCAAACCCCTCGAAAACGTACAGGCGATAGGGCTGATGGAAGAGCTATAAGTTTAGAAGGGGATAATTTTCTCCATTACATAATAATAATATGCAAAACTTAAAATATCTCTATCAATCTCACAGAATCTGCAATTTGTGTTGTCCTTTACATTTGAAACAAATTTGCTACAAATCAGATTTCTATATCTTATAGCTGCCGTAGAGGCGATCAGTTATAAAACAACTTAAAATATTAAAAAAAACACTTTTTTGTTCCTTGAGTTAATTTAACTGATATTACAGAATCTATAATTAGTGTTGTTCTAGACATTCTGACTTGATCTTTTTTATATTAGACTAAAATATCTTATAGATGTGATAGGAACGACCGGTTAAAAATCAACTTTAAATATGAAAAGCACTTTTTTGTTTCTTGAAAAATCTTTAGTGATATTACAGAATCTACAATTAGTGTTGTCTTAGACATTTTGACTTGATCTGTTGCATATTAGACTAATATATCTTATAGATGTCATAGGAGCAATCGGTTAAAAATCAACTTTAAATATGAAAAACTATTTTGTTCCTTGAGATATCTTTACTGTTATCACAGAATGAAGAATTAGTGTTATCTTAGACATTCTGACTTCATCTGTTTCATACTAAACCAATATATCTTATAGCTGCCATAATAGCGATCGGTTAAAAATCAAATTTAAATATAAAAAAACTTTGTTGTTTCTTGAGATAATTCAAATAATTTAACAGAGGCTTCATTTAGTGTTGTCTTAGACATGTTTAATTTAAGGTTAATATATCAATTATATATCATATTAGACTAATATATCCTATAGTTTCTATAGGAGCGATAATATTAAATAGTTGTCATAGAAGCGACCGGTTAAAAATCTACTTTAAGTATGAAAAACTTTGTTTTTTCTTGAGATATCTTAACCAATTTTACAGAAACTGCATTTTGTGTTGTCTTAGACAAGTTTAATTTAAGATTAGCTAATATATCTTATAGCTGCAATAGGAGTAAAAGGTCTAAAATTGAAAACAGGACTCTGCAAGGGTATCAAATCTTCGGCATGCCGAATCTAAACAATCTATCTTGTTTTTATTTGCTGTCTAGGCTGTGCCTCGAGCATGGAGAAGGGCATGCAACAGGCATTGGACACACTGCGTGAACTGTGCCACACCAATGGCTATGATCTGCAGGATTTGTGCTTTACCACGCTCTATGTGCGCTCCATAGCCGAATATCCGGCATTAAACAGCGTCTATTTGCAATCATTTGGGTTTCACAATCCACCGACGCGGGTCTGTGTCGAATGCCCGCTGCCAGATGATTGTCATGTGATTATGGAGGCGATTGCTTATCGTGCTCCAGCCACATACGGCGGAGATGATAGCGAGGAGACGCAGACGCTGCTCAATGGACGACGGAATACGATGCATGTTCAAGGCATTTCACATTGGGCGCCAGCCAATATTGGTCCCTACAGTCAATCGACGCGGGTGAGAGAGAGACAGATATATAGTGATAGAGACAGATAGAGAGAGAGAGATTGTGAGAGAGAGAGAGAGAAAGCAAGTTAACAAGAACGATGCTACCGTTTGCAGATTGGCGACATCACCTACATTTCGGGCCAAATTGCGCTGGTGCCGGGCAGCATGACAATCATTGAGGGCGGCATACGGCCGCAATGCAAACTGACGTTGCGTCACATCAGCCGGATTGCCAAGGCAATGAATGCCCAAGGTCAGCTCCGAGATGTCGTCCATGGCATTTGCTTTGTCACCCATCCGGCATTCATTGGCGAGGCGCGACGTCAGTGGGAGAGACGGACGACAAATGCCATCATGGATTACATTGTGCTGCCCGCTCTGCCCCGAGATGCCCTCGTCGAATGGCAGGTGTGGGCACACACCCACAACGATCGTTTCGATTGTAAGATTATACAATGCTGATTATACCAAGTGTTTCCCAAAACAACTAAGTCTTATTATTTTTTTTAAGTACAAAAATCTTTCGACTATCATTATTTTTGATAAAAAAAAAATAATGATTATTTTAACACATTATTATTAACACATACGCAAAATGATTCTCTCAAATTTTTTTTTCTTTTTATTTTATTATCTATTATTTGTCTATTAAGTTTCCAAGCAAGTCTTAAGTCATTATTTAATGTGCTAGTCACGATTACAGTGGAATACGTAGGCAATGAAATGGTTTTTTTTTTTAAGTCCAACTTAAATTACTAAGTTGATACTTTGTACTTAAAAAAAACTTGGCGTTTTGAATTTTGTAAGAATTTAAAACCATTTAAGAACAATCTTTATTTTTAACCTGACTTTATGCAAACTTATATGTAAGAATTCCATATTTTTTTCATTATAAGCGTAGAGAAAACTTTTTAATTTAATATTTTATGTGCTAGTCACGATTACAGACAATGAAATGTTTTTTTTTTTTTAAGTTCAACTTAAATGACTTAGTCGATATTTTGTACTTAAAAAAAACTTGAAGATTTTCACATCGTAAGAATTAAAAAAAGTGTAAGAACTATCTTTTTTTGAACTGAAATATGAGAATTCAATATTTGTTCTATTGTAAGCGTAGAGAAAACTTTTTAATTTGATAAATTTTGTACCTGTATACTTGTAAGATTTGGGAAACACTTTTATAGACTTAAAACCGGTTTTTCAATGTCTTCTTAAATTTTATAAAATATATAAATTCAAATTTGACATTGTTTTCTATACATTTTACTTATAAATTATCTGTTGCATAGTTATCAAACCCCTTAAATAGACATTGTAAAAACGGTCCTAACTTAGTATTCAAATTTTATATACATATTAAAATTGTTTGCAATTACAGATGAGGAAACTGGCTGCTCGGTTAGCGATTATACCATTTCGATCCGTCGTCGTTGGAACTATGAGAACAATTGTGCGGCAATTGTGTGCTATGTGGCCACGGGATTGGCCTCCTCCACCACCCAATTGACGCAGTTGAGCGACGATGTGCTGGGCAATCATTGCCGTTTAGCACAAGCGCTGAGTGCTGAGAATCTGGATGAGATACTCACCTATATTGTGAATCGTTTGCTCAAGGATTATCCGATAACAAAGCGACAACGTCTGCTCGAGCAACAACAACAACAGCAACAACAGGAGGAGCTGAAAGCAAATAGCACTGCCACGCCCACAGAGGCAATGACACTGAGCACAGTACAAGCAGCAGCGGGACCAGGAGGTGATCAGCAGCAACAACAACAACAACAATCGGCAGCAGATGCCAACAATACATTGCCAGCGATACATTTAAAGCTGTTCTATCAGGTGAATGCAGCACCGCCCACAGATTTGTTGCTCCAAGCATTACATGATTTTCGGCACAAATGCCAGGAGATGGCATCCATTGTGTACACGGTGCTGCCAGCCTGTAGTCTGCACAACTTTAGTACGTTCCTGTCCATATGCGGAGTGCGGCATGAATAAAAATTGGAAGCTCGAAATGCGAGATGAGAGATTGATGATTGTAGAGTGGACAGACAGTGGGAGGGAGTCGAGTCTGGATGAGAAGTAACGTCCAATGTTTCAATTTTGAAACCGACATCAAACACACACACACACCTACACACACACACAGCAAAATACGCACACTACTCTCAACTAAAAACTAAGAATGTAGGCGGTAACACGCCCATTTTGTTGATATTGTTAACTAGCCTCTGTATCTATGAACTTTACATATATTTACTATAACTATTTACAACAGCCAGTCAAGTCGAACAGACAGACAGTTCGTAATTAACTTAAATTGTTTCGGACCAACAACAACAAAAAATATAACACCAACAACAAAAGTAAAAGCGAGAACAAACAAATTAATGCATGGCAACTCGAAAGTGTTTCAAAAAGTTAAAAAAAAATATATAAAAAAAAATAATAATAATAAAATGCAAATGAAAAAGGAAAACCGCTAAATAACAACAAGAAATTACAAATCGAAACTAAACTAAAATAAATAAACTCAAGTTATCATGCAAAATTTCTATGCAAATTTTTTGTGCACTCTATACTACGCCCAATTGTAACTGTAACTTTAACTGTAATCTATACTCGGATAACCGTTAACATATGTATTTTCGATGTGCTTTTCATTTGTTGCTCAGGTTTCGCCTTTTTCGACATTTGATTTATTTATATATATTACAATGGTTTTTTTTTTATACTTTTTCTTTTGTGATGAGATTAGCTCAACTTTATTGACCAAATACATATACAAACGAATTGCTTTTAAAAGTCGTGTATCATAATCTTGAACTATGTATTTATATCGTCTATATACGTGATGAATTACAAAATTTTGTCATGTCTACACTTATGAAAATATCCCATTGAAAAGTAAACGAAACAAAAAAAAAAAAAACAAACATTACATTCTTTTATTTTTTGGTTTTACAAATATATATTTTTTGCCCGTTTGCCTTTGTCACCTTAAGATTAATACGAAAATCCAGGGATTGTAAATAATGATTATTTTATTTTTTCTACTAGAAACAAATCAATCACTTATAGTAGCTTTAAAAGAGCGTACAATATATGACTATTCTTCTTTTAGAGGAATCTACGCATTTTCAATATTATTTACAAAATTACGAATTCGAATAATGTGCTCTCAAAATAAAGATTTTTTGCGAGCTTATCTTTAAAACTCAAATAACTATTCGTGTAAGAGCGTAAACCAATATTTAAAAAATTCAAAATTATTATTTTATTTATTACAATCCCTGCGAAGATTAAAAATAAAAATAAAAAACATCTAATCAATCGATTGATTTGAATGACACTGTTTTACTTTGTAAAACTAATATGCAAATCGAAGCAATTGTTAATACATACTTAATAATTGAAAATTGCACAAATGTTAAGAAAAACTTTGGATGAAATTTAATTGAACGTATGTATGTATGTATGTTTACATGTCACTGATAATGATTATTAAATGCTATTATTGTTATGAAAAATATAAATATATTGATATCGATTGCGTGTCATTACAAGAACCATAAAACTAAACAATATTTTTGGGGCGTTTCATTTTCTAGAATTTCATAGAAAACTTCAAAAATTTGTAATTTCTGGAAATTTATTTTGTTCGCTAAGTACACGTCAGTGATTGTCAAAATGCAGATTAATGGTATTTAAAAATATATATTTATTTTTCATCATAAAATCATAAATCTGAGAGCCTGCAATTCATAAAACCGCAAAAAAAGCCAATATCAATAGAAAGCATTTGAGAGCGAGCGAGAGAGAGAGAGCACTCAGTGTCATCGGCCTTGATTTTAACGGTGACGAAAATGATGTTTGAAGACAAACACACAAACAACGCTTTTGGAAATAACACTGCGCTCTCTTTCCATTAGCGTGGGGAACTTTCCAGTGCCGGCCAATCAAATGAAACGGTGAGCGCCACGCAACGCCAATCAGAATTGCAGCAGACACTGACGTGGTCTACACGTCAGAGCATAAACAAAGGCGTTGAATAAATAGCCCGGCATTGGGGAGAGCAGCTAACAGTTTCAAAACAGACAGCAAAGAAGTAACACATCGGCACATAGAAAGAATACGCTATTATTATTGGAATATTACGTGCGATCAAGAATAAGTGAATTTGTTTTTTTTTTTTAATCGGTATATATATAAAAACAAACTGTGACTGTGAAACCGTGTACAAAATTAAGTTATAAACAAAGCCAAAAAAAGACAACAAAGACTCATCAAAGATACAAATTATTTTTTTAAGTGCTCAAATTAGCTTTAGATAGCAAAGTAAGTATTTAAATTTCAAATAACAGTTTTTTTTTTAAACGAAAACAATCGATTAATACGTGCAACTTTAAAAGTTTCGCAACACTGTTATAAAGTTAGCACTGACGTGTACTCTGCGCAGCTTGTGTGCATGTGTGTGTGTGTGTAGAAAGCGCCGGCACAAAGCAGCAGCAATTGTCTTCATTCTTTCAGTTCTGTTTCAAACGTCAAGAGAGAAAATTTGAAAAAATAAGCTTAAGGTAGCAAAGCGTCAAGTGTAAGTTATTTTTTTTTACTTTTGCCAGTTGAATACATTGGGCATTATTTAACGAATAAATCACATCACTTTTGTAAATGCAGTTACAATAAATATGACAATAACCTTATTGCACATGTTGTGCCGTGTCGCCATGTTGGCAATGTGGCCACAAAGGCGTATACACAAACTAAGAAAAAAATAATAATGATACATAATAGACAAGAGCACATGTTCTCCATGAATGCTTCAATGCAATTTAAGTGTCTGCAGTGCGCGGATTCTGGTAATATTCATATGGAATTTGCATTCGCCTTTTCTCTACGTCACTGCCAATTGCCAGTGTGTCCCCAAATTGTATGACGTGTAACATTGTTAGGTGACGGCTAACCGTGTATAATTAACATACATGTGAATGAGTGTGTGTAGCAAATTAGCATAACATAATTTATTAACAACGAGTTCATTCACATCAAGCCGACTGTCATCTGCTGGACATTTACATATATAAGGCGGCCTTTCTTTGGCCAATACATGTGTATGGACACACTGGTCAAACGCCGCCTAACTGCACAGCTGGTTGTTTTCTTTTTATTTTTATCAATATTGCGAGTTTGCTCTCGCATTGCTAGAGTGCAGTATTATCTCAAAGATGACTTGGCAACAACACTTCAACATTTCAGTGATCACAATTGCGAAAATCAAACTCAATTTAAATTGACACCAACGCGCACATACATAGAAACAGAAACAGAGATAGAGACAGCGATAAGCGCCTGCGCCAACTTATCGTCTGCTCTCTTCTCTTCGTATTTGCCATTATAAGAGTATTTGTTTTTTTTTTTTTTTTTTGCAACTGCCAGTCAATCAGCTTTGTACACGTCATTTAAATAAAACAAATCCCCAAGCTGCAAAACATATCTGAATAAGTTCGTTATTATGCTTCGTAACTGACAAAAGTACACGTCAGAAAAGCATAAAGACAATAACCATTGTGGGTAACCTTGTGAGTTAAAGCAAAAACATCGAAGTGAGATACAGTCAGTGAAGAAAGTATTTTGACGATTGAAAATACAACAAACAAGATTCATTAATTATTTCTTAATAAATAAAGAACATGATTATTATTTTAATTTTATTTTTGGCACAACGGTTACTTGACATACTGTAATCTAAACGAAGAATTTGATTGCAAGTTGTGCCGGCATAGAAACGATACTCCCGCCTTAACTTTCACCGGACGAGGCGTGGGCGGGGGATTGTTTGTGCTTTTTACACTCGATGACATTCGTAGTTAATGTACTACTCACTCATTCACTCATTGAGTATGCAGAACGCGGCAAATAACTTAAAGAAGATACTCAAAACGTGTGAAGCAAAGCGAAACCAGTTTTCTCAAAAGTGTAAAGAGAGTGGCCGGCAATTTGTAAGTTTGTGAGAGAGAGAGAGCGAGTGAGATTACCGACAGAAAGAACCAGAAAAATGTTACCACGTATACAAAAATTTCTATAGCAACGTTGCTGTTGCTGCTGCTGTTGTGATTGTTGTAGTTGTAGTTTTTAAGACGTTGACGCTGGCAGAGCAGCAGCGTCGGTCAATGTCAGTGAGCTGCGGCTGTGGCAGAGGCAGAGCGACGCAACGCGGAACGCAGCGTTGTTGAGAGCAGAAGAGTACGGGCAGCTTTAACAGTTGTTAATCGGTTAGCCACAGAACTAGACGTGTTTTCCTCCTCCTCTTTCCAGCGCTTTCTTCAGGTACATACTACATACATATGTGTTAAAGTACACATGGCATTTTTATTGGGCCGAACGTGTGCCATAAATTGTTTGAGCGATTTTTAAAAGTAGCACACATAACGGTATTACCTGTTGACAGCATTAACCGCAACGTCAGCGATTTTTTTTTCGGCTGTCTGCCTGGAAGCTTCTTACTCTCTCGCTCTCTCTTTCTTTGTGTGCGTGTGTGTGTGTTGGTGTGTTGACGTGTACAAAAGCTAAGCGCATTTTATTAATCGTCGATTTTTTCACCTTTACTTATCGTTGCAGTTTAACTAGTACCTAATTAAACTAGTAATTAACACAGAATAAGGAGCTGCGCCATGAAGTTGTGCATTTTACTGGCCGTAGTGGCCTTTGTTGGCCTCTCACTTGGTGAAGAGAAGAAGGAGAAGGACAAGGAGTTGGGCACCGTTATCGGTATCGATCTGGGCACCACATACTCATGGTAAGTACTCGATGCCCAATTGGAATCGATCATTGTAAATACAAACAAACACTTTCCAACTAGATTATCTAATTTTTTGTTTTCTTCTCCCATTTTTGATTTTAGTGTTGGCGTTTACAAAAATGGACGCGTTGAGATCATTGCCAACGATCAGGGTAATCGTATTACACCCTCGTACGTGGCATTCACAGCCGATGGCGAGCGTCTGATTGGTGATGCCGCCAAGAATCAGTTGACCACAAATCCAGAGAACACTGTGTTCGATGCCAAGCGTCTGATTGGACGCGAATGGTCCGATACGAATGTCCAGCATGATATCAAGTTCTTCCCCTTCAAGGTGGTGGAGAAGAACTCGAAGCCACACATTAGCGTTGATACGTCGCAGGGTGCTAAGATCTTTGCGCCGGAGGAAATCTCCGCCATGGTGTTGGGCAAGATGAAGGAGACCGCCGAAGCTTATCTGGGCAAGAAGGTCACCCATGCGGTGGTCACCGTGCCAGCCTATTTCAATGATGCTCAGCGTCAGGCGACCAAGGATGCCGGTGTCATTGCCGGTCTCCAGGTGATGCGCATCATCAACGAACCGACAGCCGCTGCCATTGCCTATGGTCTGGACAAGAAGGAGGGCGAGAAGAATGTGTTGGTCTTTGATTTGGGTGGCGGTACTTTCGATGTCTCCCTGCTGACCATTGACAATGGTGTCTTCGAGGTGGTGGCCACCAATGGTGATACTCATTTGGGCGGTGAAGATTTCGATCAGCGTGTCATGGATCACTTCATCAAGCTGTACAAGAAGAAGAAGGGCAAGGACATTCGCAAGGACAACCGTGCTGTGCAGAAGCTGCGTCGTGAGGTCGAAAAGGCAAAGCGTGCTCTGTCCGGTTCCCACCAAGTGCGCATCGAAATCGAATCATTCTTTGAGGGCGATGACTTCTCCGAGACGCTGACCCGTGCCAAATTCGAGGAGCTCAACTTGGATCTGTTCCGTTCGACACTGAAGCCGGTGCAGAAGGTGCTCGAGGATGCCGACATGAACAAGAAGGATGTGCATGAGATTGTGCTCGTTGGTGGCTCCACACGTATCCCCAAGGTGCAACAGCTGGTCAAGGACTTCTTTGGCGGCAAGGAACCATCCCGTGGCATCAATCCCGATGAGGCTGTCGCTTATGGTGCCGCCGTCCAGGCTGGCGTTCTCTCTGGCGAACAGGATACGGATGCCATCGTCCTGCTCGATGTCAATCCACTGACCATGGGCATTGAGACCGTTGGCGGTGTGATGACCAAACTGATTCCACGCAACACTGTCATTCCCACCAAGAAATCGCAGGTGTTCTCCACGGCCTCCGATAACCAGCACACAGTGACCATTCAGGTGTACGAGGGTGAGCGTCCCATGACCAAGGATAACCATTTGTTGGGCAAATTCGATCTGACCGGCATTCCACCCGCACCACGTGGCATTCCACAAATCGAGGTCTCATTCGAAATCGATGCCAACGGCATTCTGCAGGTCAGCGCTGAGGATAAGGGCACCGGTAACAAGGAGAAGATTGTCATTACCAATGACCAGAATCGTCTGACACCCGAGGACATTGATCGCATGATCCACGATGCCGAGAAGTTCGCCGATGAGGACAAGAAGCTGAAGGAGCGCGTCGAGTCCCGCAACGAGCTGGAATCGTATGCATACAGTCTCAAGAACCAGATTGGCGACAAGGAGAAACTGGGCGCCAAGCTGAGCGACGAGGAGAAGACCAAATTGGAGTCGGCCATCGATGAGTCGATCAAATGGCTTGAACAGAATCCCGATGCCGATCCCGAGGAGTACAAGAAACAGAAGAAGGATCTGGAGGCCATCGTCCAACCAGTCATTGCCAAACTGTATCAAGGCACTGGCGGTGTTCCACCCACAGAGGGCGGCGAGGCTGGCGATGATCTCAAGGATGAGCTGTAAGCCGGCCATGTGATGATCGATGATCGTAACGAACGTTTGATTATGATAAATAGTTTTGGCAGTAGAAGTAAATCAGACTGATTAAACAATTATAAACTTAATTGCAAGTAACATGAATATGAAAACAACAACCGGCAACAGCAACAAATTACAACAAATAACAAACACGACACCACACCCTCCTCCTCCTCCTCCATAGGGAAAGAAAGCAAGAAAAACCCCAAAGCAAAAACAGTTTAACAAAAACAGCTCAACAAACAACAAATTTTCTTAAACAAATCGCCGCACGCAAAATTCCTTGTAGCACATTTTTTAGTTTTCGTTTTTTTTTTTTTTAATCTAATATTATCTTTATAACAAATTCTATAATGTTTTCTTCTATACTATAATTTTTCAAATGAAGATTTCATTTCGGGCCCAAAATCGCAACGGAGCATAGAAGTTTAGGTAGTTGAGATATGATTGATATGATAATGATGATGATGTTTATGATTATAATATATAAAGTAGAGGGAGAAGAATCAAGTGTGTTCCTCGCATTCCTTTAACAATGGCCAATTACCAATTACCAATCCCCGAAAACTGTATATTTTTTGATAAACGCTAACTTCTAATGAGGAATCACAAATCAATAGGTTAGCCTACAAGTTATAAACAATCTTATTAAGAAAATAAAAACAAAATAAAAAAAATGTTATATGTATAAGACACGCGTGACAAGAGATACAAAAGAGAGAGACACAAAGAGCTGCGGGGCAATACAAGAAAAAAAGAGAGACATGTGTAGCAGGAAACGTAAATAATTCAATAAATATGAAAATAAATACAAACACTAAAAATACAAAAAACCAACAATATAATAATAATGGATCCTTCGATTTTACGAAGAACCTAATAATTTATTTAAAAACAAAATAAAGAAAAAAAAAATTAAAAAGAAACATTTACTTGTTTTTACTTATTATCGAAATGGGGTTGATGAGTGGGGAAAGGAAAGCTGGAACCAAGATAAAAAATGCACACATAGAAATAACAAAATTTCTTACTTTTACTTGATTTATTTTCTTCGTTTTTATTTGTTTATTTGTTCTACGAATTTCATTTCCTTGCGCATTCAGATTCAATTTTTCATTCAGATTTATAAAGCTCTCGAATTTGGGGAGCTTCCTGCTTTACTTTTTTCACCGATCTGATATTCTACGGTTCAGATTTTCAGTTACTGCGTTACGAGTAATCTTAATTATCTTAAATACATTAAAAAAATACATAAAATATTTGTTTGTTTTGTTTTTGTTTTTTTTTTTCATTTTTTAAATATGTATATAAATAAGCTAACGGTATATTTATATTGTTTATTGTGTACACATGTGTATTTCACTATATACTTATATACGAATGCACTCTCTCATACGTACAGTATGTCAAGTAAGTGTTTTGACAAATTTTGCGATTTCTTTTTTTCCTTTCTTATTTTAAAAATAAATAAGATGCATTGGTTTCGAATATTTAATAATAAAATACATATACATATTACTACTAAGCAAATAACTAATGAGTTAATAACTATTAGATTATTTGCTTAGTGATAATTTGTACGTTTATTTTTTGATCTAAACTGTTATTTGACATACTGTATATCGAAATACAACGATAACCGATTTGACACAATTATCGATTATCGTAGCTGCTCTTGTTGCTGGTTTGTTTTGTTGTTGGAGGATGTTACGGATACAGGTTCTCGACTCGATTTTCTTCTTTTTTTTTTTAGATAAATGATATTAATACGAGTATATTATTTTATTATCTCGTTTCTTCAATGGACCGTCCTCTCTGGTTTGGAGGTTGGTGGCTTGGTGTGGGGTGGGGTTTTGGGAAATATGGGAACTTGACTAAATATTTTAAAACTATGCTAAACTTTTAGCCGTTCACTTAGTAAATAAAATGCAAAGAATAAAATTGAATCGAATTCGCCCCTGGCGCAAGGACCAGGGCTGACAAAGCTGAGTGTTTTTCTGAATTCGCCGGTGTGTGTGTGTGTGTGTGTGTGTGAGCGTGTGTGTTTTTGTAGTCGCTGCCCTTTAATTTTACGCATAAAGCCAGCAATAATAGGGTTATTTCTGAAACAGATTCGGATTAGATTTCGAGTCGGAATCAGTTTCTGGAACAACACTTTTTGCACACTGATTAGATTTTGATTTTGTTAATTCATAAAATAGCCCGTAAAATACAAAAGCAAGTGTGAAAAATATTTTTCGAAGGAAAATTAGTAGAAATGTAATATTTTCGAAATAATGCTTTAACTGAAATTCAAACAATTTTAACGCCTTATTATCTTCCTGTTTTTATCCTATTTTCTATATATCTGGGATATTATTTAATTTAATTATTTAATATTTTTAATTTGAAATGCAGTAAACTTTTAACGTTCTTTATGTTAAATTAAGTGTGTCCAAACAATGTTACTAAAGTGAAAGGTCAAAGCTTTTTAGTGTGACCCGATCTGCCTTTTTTGATGCACTTTTTAGTATAAAGCACCTGTGAATAACTGATCTACGAAATCAAAATGTAAACTTATCTGAATCTGTTTATGGAATACCCTTAATATTTGTCTTACATGCTTCAGAAGAGCTTCTTCGGTTTCGGGCGTACCGGGTTGAAAAAATTTGAACCAAGCTCATCTCGAATTTTGTGTTTAGCACAACTAATTTTTACTGTGTATTTTTGTGTGTGTGTCTGTGTGCTCCTCAGTTTTAGTGTTTTTGTGTTTTTGTCTGTATTTATAGTAGGTATGTGTGTGTTTATTGTTGTAACGGCTGCTGCAGGTTTGCACTTTTAGATGCGCTTTGGAATCGTATCGATGGCATTGTTCTCAGGCTCTTCGTCCTTGGGAGGCTGGCCACGTTGCTGCTGAGACCGGATCGTATGGACATTAAAGAAGTGCATGACAAGATCAGATCAAGATCGAGATCGAAGATCGTTTATCGTACATGAAGATTTGCCAGAATTTGTCACCAATTTGCGCGCAACAAGAACAAAGATACAAAGAAAGGAAGACACAATGAAAGAGAGAATAACGTAAAAAGAAACAATCAAGAAAGCACAAGAAATACATGTTGACAAAAAACACACAGACATACACAAGTATATATATATATGTATATATTGTTCAAATATATGTACATACATATATGTATTACATACACACAATTGCCACTTTATGTACATATGTACTAAAAGAAAAAATGTAATTTAAGTTAAATATAAAAAATCTAGTTTTCTTGATATTTTTACGTTATATTCAAACCATAATAATTATTTGATTTTTTTGGAAAACTACCAAATTAAGCTGTAATAAAATATGTTTTATCACATATATCGCTTTTATGCTATTTTAGATACTTTTAAGCCGTGGTAAAATGTAAACGTAAAGTTCATAATTAAGAAAATTAATTTTTTAATAAAAAACCTACTAAAATCTAAAAAAAAAAATTAATAAATAAACTCTTGTTCAAAATGTGGCAACTGTGTAAACACAATCAGAATATATCTATGTACATATGTATGTATCTATGTACATAAACTACTATATATCAAATTGCAAGTTGGCAGAGCCAACGAAATAAACTTATGGAGTGTACGGGGAGGAAAGGAAATGGGAAACAAAGAATGTGCATGAAAAGTTGTAAAGTTTTTTTATTGCCAATTTAGAAGTGAATCGTTTCTAAGGATCATGTATAAATGAACGTTTTAATGTTTAAATGGTCGTCGACCTTTCGAATCCAATCATAACTGAAAAAAAGCTATTTTCAGGGGCTTCCAGCTTTTTCGACCCACTAAACCTGAATATGAGAAATTTTATACAAATTTACTAATTAAACTTGAGAAAAAATATTATATTTTTTATATAATTATTTAAGAAATAAAAACAGCTAAAAAGGTATTGGGTCAAATAAGCTGTGAGCCACTTAACAAAGTATATGTAAGTTATGATCTGGATAAACTTATTCTCCTCTCGATGTCATTGGCACACTTTCAGTTTAAATGAGAATGCAGTACAAATCTGATAGCATGAATCGTGTTGCTGATAAGAAGCGTGCAAGTGTATGCATGTGTGTGTGTGTTTGTATGGGTTAAGAGTCAAGTGCGGTAATGCATAGAAAACCCAACCAATAAATAATGCATAAGTTACAATAAAAAAAAGAAGTTTGTGCTTGGTTTATTTTTTTTTTTTTTTGTTTAAATCGTTATTCACATTTGCATGGCAACAATGTAAATTGCAAAATGAAAAGCAAAAGATACAACTTCATATGTATCTCATAGATAAGCAAGCGCACATGGTTCGAGTATACGGTATCAGGATAGCATCTAGCTTTTGTCAGTTATGCCAAGGTGCGTGCGTGCGTGCGGTGGTTAGAGTGAAATGGCAATAGGAGCAGCAGTTTTTTTAATCGTCATCATTGCTAGAAAGTGGGAAGAGCACAACAATAGCGGACAGCCGATTTCAAAACTATTCAGCTTCGGCCTCGGGATCGGGACGACTTAAGATCTCCTGACAGAGCGCGATGTAGTCCTAGATTTAGTTGATGGTTGTCGATATTGTTATATATGTAAAAAATAAAAATGTATAGCATAGCATGGAGAGAGAAATGAAATTAAAATCAAAAGCAATTATATAGCCCAAAAAACAATGAACAGATACACGAGCACTAGTATGCAAATATCCAACACCACACATCGATCCACATGGAACACATACAGTTGAGATGAGAGTATGCACGTACAAACATGGAAACTTATAGAGCGATGTTATGTTAGCACATCCATTATGTTATTAAGTACATATGTATGATATGTGATATATGTAAGTAAGTATGAATAAGAGTATCAGCATATCGAAATCGATGTGTGTGCGTTTCTATTTAGCCTATGTACAAAATTACCAAAATGATAGACTGCAAATTGTATTAAATATCAGTTTTGTTTTTATTTTAGTTATTGTTATTATTATTACTTATCATCTTCGTATCATTTTTTTTTTGTTTTTTTGTGTTTAGTTTTTATCTTACGTTTCTTTTAAATTTATCAGTATCAGTTATATATCAATTGTAAACAGTTTTAGGTATGCACTCGTCAACTAATCAACGTTCCTTACGCACTTGGCCTTTGTATCGATTTGTATATATAATATATATATATTTTTAACTGCTAATTTTCTTAAAAAATGTTCACTTTTATTGTTTTATGTACTTATTTTTTGCTGTGTTCCTTTCATTTAGTATGCAAGTCACACAAATTTCTTGTTTTTCAAATAAATTTAATAAAAACTATGAAATATTAAAAAAAAGTGAAACACAATTTGTATGGTTTAAAAAAAAATTACATAAAAGTATATTGATAAAGCAATAATATTTGTGATAAAGTATTGTATATTGCAAAATAAACTTTGCGCCTATAAGTGTAACAACAAAAAAATTATGGGGTATGTTTAAAACAAACAAAAAAAATCGATGTTCAATTTGGACCCTTAATAACTAAACGTGTTACGATGCATTGTTAAAAACAAGCTTGGAAATTAACAAACACACACACAATTTAATTAACTTTTTTTATACCCTTGTAGAGAACGTATTTATAATACGAGCATATCGGAGCACTATATCATATTGTAAATATGTATGTGTGTAGTTAGTTACAAATTAGTGTTCGAGTATCTACAATCAATTTAAAAAAAAATGTGTATTAAATATATATATAAATGTGTCTACTATTAAACAAATCGGACTACACTATATATTCATAGAAAAGTCTTCAAGGGTATTGCAATTTCGGCACTCCGAAATTATTTCGTTTGTTTCTAGTTTCTGCAGCGCGTTTTCTTAAAATTTAGGTGTGATCATTTTAATATGCAATTATTATTATTTTTTTTTTTAACATAATCGTTTCATACATATACACATATATATTTATGCATGTGTTTGTGTGTCTGGTATAAAACCAATAAGTGGCTAGCTATGTGTTTTTTTATATAGTTTCAAAATGAATTTCGTTAAATTTTATCTTTGAAAAATCAAAATGAAATTTTGTGCGCGACTTGAACTTTCGAATTCCAACATTTTCGGTGTTATTGCTTTGTGTGAGTGATAATTGATAAGGCAGGGTAACACTGGCAGCAGTAGGGTAACACTGGCCAGTTTCTTCGCTGCCAACTTTATCAGCATCGTCTTCATCTTTATCTTCTGTTTTTGTTGTTGTTTATTTTTGATCTCCTTCATTCAACATTGTGTATCCTTGTGGTGTTTCTTCAGCTTTATTTCTTTGTCTCTCTTCTAGTTACTGAGTTTATTACTGAGGCGACTTCTTCAACTTGACCTCCTTCTTCTCCTTATCCTTCTCCTTGTCCTTTTTCTTCTCATTGGTTTTTGGTTGATTGTTTGTTGTTGTTGAATTGTTGTCAGTTGTGGTATTTGTGTGTGTGCGTGTATTGTTTGGGTGTGTGCCTGTTGTTGTTGTTGCTGACGGCATTCTGACATCCGATTTCACTGATTGATTCTTCCGGTTTGACGATACTTCACATAGCTTTGTGTGGGGGGGAGGGTTGGATTGGTTGTTAGGTTGCTTTTTCAATTATTTTTTTTTTTTTATATCTTTTTGCTTACTATTTTCAAACATTACTGATTGATCATTGGATCAACGTTATTATAGTTATTATTATAATATGTATGTTTTTTTGTTTGTTGTCTATGTTGTACACATGTAAATTATAAACGTTGCATTTACATATATCATAATAATACTATTTCTTAAGTGTTTTCTTCATGTTTTCTGGAAGTACTATGTTCCTCGTATCGTTGTATATATGGACAAACATAACGTTACTTTCTTTCCTGCTCTATTTCTATTCATCTCGCTCATATTCATTACTATTCACTCAGTTGAAACTAACTGTGTTGTTTTGGTCTAGTGTTGTCCTGTTTTACAACATAAGAAAAATTATGAAAGTTATGTAAATAGCACACAAAAAACAAACAATACCAAAGTACACAAACTATAAACTAAAGACAATATCGATCATTATAATCATACTTAATTAATACCAATACTAGGTTCGAATTGATTGTGAATATGAAACTATTATTGTATGTATGCATGTATAAGTGTGTGTGTGTGTATCTGTGTGTTTGTGTGGAAACATACAAGCAGCAAAACTCAAGCGCATAATTGATGAAGATACAGATACATTTGCTCATACACACATATGTTAATATATGTATGTAATTCTATATAATGTGGCATTTTGTTTATGTTAGTTTTGCTGCATTCTTTTGTTGCTTACTAATATTAAATGCTAACATAAGTATATTAACTATATATGCATGTATGTATATATAAATACAGTGATCGCTGGATAATTACAAACTCTTCGAATATTTATAATTATTATTGCCTAAAATTTGAGTAACGAAGTAAGAAATTGGCAGTTTCAAAATGTGTGTGAAAAGTTGTTCTAAATTCTAAAATAAAATTCATAACAAACTTTGTTAAATGCCAAAATTGAACACGTTCAGATATCGAGTGACCACTGTATATATATCTAAAAGAGTACATATTCATACATATGTATGTATGTATGATTGTTATGTAAACGACAAAAAATTCGTTATGTTCACACTGATGAGCGCTTTTTAAATGAATGCGACATGTTCGATATCGATAACGATTGCGATCAATGTTATGGCAATTTATGGATTGTGATGTGTATGAAAGTGTGTGTGTGTGTTTGTTTGTATGCTGTGTTGCTTTAAGAAAACTTAATTTCCGTACTTTGTTTCTTTTTAATATTTCGTATTTTGTGTCCAATTTCATAAAACTTTTTCGTTTCATTGTCTTTTTCTTTGTTTATTTTCTTTCTATTCATTGTTTTTTTTTTTTGTTTTTAAATACATTTTCTACTACGTGTTCACTTCACTACGAATTTATTTATATGCTTTTGTTATTTTCGTTTGTTTTCTTTTTCTTTCTCATTTTTTTTTTTTTGTTAAATATAAACGCAGTTTGTTTGTTTTGTATATATTTTTTTTTTTTAATTTTATTTTATATAAATGATTTTTGCTTGTGGCGCTCAAAACCTCTGCACTTATTACGGTCTGTAGCTGTCGGATCTCTTCAGTTGAAACTATGTCTCTCGTTTCTTTATAATCAATCATATATATATATATGCAATGTTATGGGTTTGTTTTGTTGTTGTTGTTGTTGGTGTTGTTGTTTTTATGTGTATGCGTGTGTGTGTGTGTATTTGTGTGTTTTGTTTTCGTGCGTGTATGTTTTTTGAATTAGTTTTTCTATACACAAATGTTTTGGATGGGGAGATAGTTGGGGGTATGGGATTTTATCGATATATGTAGATGTATATTATATATATATGCATCGACGACGATCGTTGTTGTGTTTATCGATATATATGCAGACAAAAAACACGGCACAATTTTATAGATAAAAAATATTAACAACACACATACACATGTGCATATTGAATATATATAGATGTTGGATTCAGTTTGATCAGAGTTCAGAATCAGGGGAGAATTGGTTGTCGTTCAGATAGATGACCATTAGGTGTTTTTGTGTTGGTTGGTTTGGTTGGTTGGTTGGTTGGTTGTTTGGTGGTTGTATGTGTGGGGAGAGAAACAAATAAAAAAAAAATATATAGATATATATATATGCTTAGTTGACGTTTGTTTTGCATGTTTATCTTTAAGTGATTCATTTGTGTTTTGTATTGTTTTTTTTTTTTTTTTGTTTTTTGTTTTTAGTCAATAAAAAATTATTAATTAGAAATTTCATTTTAAATTTACCGCTCGTAGTGGCATTTTGAAACTGGCTGCTGCCTGCAGCTGAATTTGATAAGCTAAGCTGTGAATTTTAAAGCCGTACAGACTGTAGTTATTGTTGTTTGTCGTTGTTGTTGTCCCAGACGGCATGTGCATGAAATATAAAAAGAAACATGTAATTAGCAAATGTATAAGCATTTTCATTTTACAAATACTTAAAATAAATCATATTTCTTATATAAAATTGCGAAACGTTTAGGAATGCCGCGCAGTTAAAAATTTTAGAAATCGAATGCTCTAAAAATATTACCCGAAAAGATTAAAATTTTGGGGCAACGTTTGGGTTGGATCATACGAACTATTAATCTAATTTTTGGTTTAAAGATTGGTTTTATAAGCCCAAAATTTAGCTTGGTTCAGTTTAATACAAAAAAAAAAAAAACTATATTTTCTCACCCAATCCCTTACAATTTCGTTGTTCATTCACCGAATCTGAGATGGGGATGATTTTACTATGTATAATGTTTTCATTGCTGTAAAAACCAATCTAAGAACCAGTAATTGAACTGATCTTAATTTTTTTTAATTTCAATCTCAATTCTTTTGAGTAATTTGTAACTCTGGCAAACCTATAATATCATGTCTATATTGTATTTTTATACATAGATTTAAAAAATATAAAAGGGATTAAAATTCATGGAGTCTAAATATTTTTAAAAACAAATATGATTATTTTTGATTATTTCAAAACTAGTATATGATTATTAAAAAAAATTTATATCGAAAATTGTATTATTTTGGTGTTACGGGGTTACGGTTTAAAACTTACCGTGGAACAAATTGATTAATAGGACGCTTGGGGCGATACTCGGGATGCACCATGAAGAGCATGTGTGGAAAACCAGTGCCAAAATAGGCTCCATCAGTGTGATGATGACGCGATGATTTTGGTGTATAAACATCAATGCACTTGGGGCAATAGGTTTTCACCATTGCCTCGCCGGGTATATCCGACAGGCCTGTATGCGATAGATGAACGTATAATTAATATATATGATGTAAGAATGTTTATATTATCGTTTACGATACGTACCCAAAGGCAACATGGGCTGACTCTCACAGTAGACACGTGGGCAATGTCCAAAATCGCCAGTTTGATATTTCTCAATCATTTGAGCGATGCCGCGATTTGTTAGTATATATCTAGCGTGTATGAGTCCGTAAAGCATTTCAGCTGCCTGTTCGGTCATATCCGATTGCAATGGATTGTCCTCAAGTTCATCCTCTGCAAACATTTAATATATATAAGAATCATAATGAGCTGTAGATATTTAAATATAATTGAGTTACTTACCGGGCTCCAGATCCAATATCATATCCAAGGCCTGGCGATAGTTGGGCACCTGTTCATTTAAACCAGTTAAATTGAACTTGTCCTGTATGTAATCCTCATCAACCTAAACAAGACAATGTATAAATGGATAAAGAAGAAGCATATGAAAATTGTGTGCATCAACTGAACGTTTCTCTTTTAATTATGAGTGTGTCATGTGTGTGCATGTATGTGTGTGTGTAGGTGTGTGTGTGAGTCTTAGTGTACAGTGCTCCACCTTATAAATGTATACAGTGTCTGCTCGTTAAAGTGAACACTGCACAAAGTTTGTGTCAACTTTATGCGATAAGAAGATTCAGTGGTAGTGTTTACTGTACTTGGCACCTTTTTGTTGTTGATAACAGTGAAGATTCAGTTGTAGTGTTTACTGTACTTGGCACCTTGTTGTTGTTGATAACAGTTGCAAAAGCGTAATTTGATTTTGTTTTGTTAAATCATGAATTAATTTCTTTTAAGATATGTAAACTGCATTCCAGTCTCAACAATAAACAACGCTTGGGCATAATAATAAATATTTAAGCAAATACGTGCAGTATGTTGAAAGAAAGTAAACTATAAATAAAATATGTTTTTTTTTTTAGAATTATTTAAAGTATATGTATTTAATGAAACTTGTTTATTTAACTTGTTCTTAGTTGCTTAAAATAAGAAATTAAATAAATAAATAAAAAAAACAAGTTATTTTGAATTGGTCAAATCAGTTAGTTAGTCTAAAATAGATGAATTTAATGAAACTTGTTAATTTAACGTGTTCTTAGTTGTTTAAAATAAAAAATTAAATAAATATATAAAAAAAACCAGGGTATTTTGTCATTGGTCAAATCAGTTAGTTTACATACTGTATTTTGTTGTATGTAGTATGTGAAGTTGGCTGCAGTTGGCGCAGTTGGCGCTACTGTGTGGCGACCACTGTACCTGATTTCTGTTGTACTGTTGCACTGACAACGCGCGCGCGCTTAGGTAACAACATGGCACAAGGAAATGTATTTTGGATGCAATGCGGATTACAGATTGTTTTTTTATTTTAAATACTTACCTCGCAGAAGAACTCATTGCCGCGAAGCCCGCAGAACCAGGTAACCCAAGAGACTTCCTCGGAGCTGCTCATTTTGCTGTATCATAAAGAAAGGGAGAGAGAGGGGAAGAAGACGAGAAAGTCGCATAAATACAAATAAATCAAAATAAATAAAAGACAGAGTGCGCTTGCAATGGATTTTTTTGTTGTTTCTTTTTTTTTTTGTTGCTGCTGCTGTTGTTATAATTAGTGTTTCCAACCTACATTGTAGGAATTATTTTGCGTAATTTGACGAATTTATTGTTGAAAAAACCATAGAAGTTGGCGTTTTTGGTTGCTGCAGATGGAGCTGGGCGGCGCAGTAGGCGGGGCAGGGGGGTAAAGGGGGGAGAGCACACCACTACACAACGTCAAGTAACGTATATATGTATATATGTAACTAAAAACACACGCACACAACGAAAGGTAAACGAATCGAATTTGTCCACGAGTTTTTAGTCCGCGTCTCGATTTACCAATTTTTATAATATTTTCATAAATATTCGTTCGGCCGTTCCACGTTTTATGCCCCTTTTAATGCGATATCGTATTGATGTTTCTGCTGCTTTTGAGACGAATTTTTTCTTCTCTCTCTTGTTATTTTCAACGCACACTCGATTGAACGGAAATTTGTACGCGTATTTTGACAAGCGCTCATACAAAATGTGCCGAGCAGGAAGAAGAAGCACACAGTGAAATAGCAGCAGCAGCGAAGAAATTCAGAAAAAAAAGAGACACCGAGTGAAGCAGTGAAATTCGTTGTTGTAGTCAAATACACCCGTGTGGAAATCGAGCACTGTTTGCGTGCTTCAAATGTAGACTATTTTCCTTGAAAACACTAAGCCATTTCGATGATATTGGTATTTTGGCTTGCAATAATAGAATTGTATTGATTGTAATATTGTTTTTCTCAACAACAAAAAAAAATATATATAAAATATCGCATCGCGCTGTGAATGTTCCAACTGGGACTTAAGCAACAGCGCGCTTGGCGTAGCGGCACGACACAGACACACACGCACACGTTCATACACCGTATTAGATGATTTTTGCACTTGTCTTGACTGCGCCAGCGATCGGGCTGCATATTGCTTATCGCATTATTGGTTTTGCCTAAACACTTACCTTAATTTTCGCACAATTTTCAAAACACTTTTACTAATTAAAGCACTTTTTTCAATGCGAAAATTTAACAAGCGAGTTGCGAGTTGTCGGTTTTGCAATCGGTATTAGGGATGTCACGAACGTATCGATGTATCGCTTATATCGATAAGCATTAAAGTGACCAGTCCTGTTCAATGAATCAAAGTTTGGTATTAAAAAATACTTTTATGTAGCCCTATACCAGAAAAATACCAAAATATATTTTTATTGGCAATTTGTATTAATTTTTAATGTTAATAATTTTTAAAGATGGTAAACAGTTGATATAATAAATTTAAAAAAACAAAGGTGAGCAATATAAATGAACAAACTCAGCTGGTTAGTTCAGTGAGCAGCACTTTTTAGTTCACACAACAAATACACTTGCACGCGTGCCGCGCACACATGTAAACAACACACACACAGAAACACACACAACCGTACTTGTTATTTCACAAAGTAAAGAATTTTTTGCGCGCGGCCGTCAATAAAATTGTATGTTGGTATTTTTCCGGAAAAAGCACTAAATTAACATATGTAGCATGCAAATGAGAATGCATTGCAAGTAGGCGCTTCAATAATAACAAATAGTCAATATACAACTAAATGTTATTATTATTGTAAATTGTTAAAAACTTGTATTTGACGAGTGGCAGTGTTCATTGAGATTTTGTGAGGACAGCAACGTGCTGAACGCATCCGTTGTCATTTTGCCTCGACGGAATTATTTCACTCGCCAAAAACAATAAAAGAACACAGCGCTGCATGCGATTTCGGTATTTTTTTAATTCTATACAATTTGGCATGCATATTATTGCTTAAGAACAAATAAAGAAAGTATAGCATACAGTTTGTTAATTTGGATTTAGACAAAACGCAAAACAACGAAAGCAACAACAACCAGTGTTGGGTGAGTGCACAATTTATGCACACACACAGACACACACACATACAGAGTGAGACTAAATAATTCAACTGCAACAGTTGCAGTACAATTTGAATAACATTGAGCTGCAACTTCGGTGACAACACACAACACAGACAGACAGACACCCACACACACACACACACACAGATACACAGATATAGCGCCATGAGCGTGGACACGTATGCGCCAAGTTCGGCGCTCTCTTTCCTGGACATGGATGACAATGAGCTGCTGCGAGGCGCCGATACGCAGCCGACGCAATACGATTATCGTGACTTCACCATGCCGTCCACATCGCAGAGTCAAACGCAAGGCGATCAGCTAGAATTGCAGGTGAGTGCTTATTTATTTACAAATTGACAATTTACACAATTTTTCTTAACCCTGGCCACGTGTGTCGTTTGTTTTTGTTTGTTTGTTTGTTTGCAGCCGCGTCGCGTGAGCGTTCATGCCAACGATATTCATCCACGTTTGGCGTCCATCACTAACGACTTGGCGGATTTGCAGTTCGAGGAGGAGGACGACGAAGGTGGCGGCGGTGGCAGTTCGGCGTATGTTAAGGAGCTGCCAGCACATGCCTGCAAATATTGTGGCATCCATGATCCGGCCACCGTTGTCATGTGCAACAATTGCAAGAAATGGTTCTGCAATGGACGTGGCAGCACATCCGGTTCGCATATCATCAATCATCTGGTGCGTGCCAAGCATCGTGAAGTCACTCTACATGGTGATGGTCCCTTGGGCGAGACGATACTGGAGTGTTATTCCTGTGGTGTTCGCAATGTCTTTGTTTTGGGCTTTATACCCGCCAAGGCGGATTCGGTGGTGGTGTTGCTGTGCCGTCAACCGTGCGCCGCTCAGAACTCACTCAAGGACATGAACTGGGATCAGGAGCAGTGGAAGCCCCTTATAGCGGATCGCTGCTTTCTCCCCTGGCTGGTGAAACAGCCCAGCGAACAGGGACAGCTCCGGGCTCGTCAAATCTCAGCGGCCCAGATCAACAAACTCGAGGAGCTGTGGAAGGACAACATTGAGGCAACATTTCAGGTAAAACAATTTATTTGATCATACTATCTATCAAATCATACTATTTATACAGCTGAGGTAAACTTTCTAGGTCAAAATGTTGTCCAACTTTCAACCGTCATAACTTGATCAAAACTGAACCGATTTTCAAGTGGAATGTCATTTTGATCATGATTTGGCCTGTAAATTGATTCTGCATTTAAATTTTTAGCATCTAGAAAATTTGTTAATTTTTCGATTCTAAGCCATCTATCATTCAATTTCCCATACTTACCCCTTGACATTTTTTCAAGAACTTTGATCTCTCATAACTTCATCAAAAATTTACCGATTTTTAAGCGGAATGTCATTTTGATCATTATTTGGCATTTTAATTCATTCTGCATTTTAATTTTATTAAATTCTTAAAAAAAAAAAATTTTTGTCTAGATTCTATTAGATATTGATCCACCCTTTGAAATTACGAAAATTTTAAATTTTAGATCTCAAGTTTTCAATTGTTCGAAGAGATTGAATTTCTGACATTGAAGAAACACCAACATTTCGAACGATTACTATACAAACATTTCTATACAAAATCTCTTTCGAGGATTAAAAAAAAGAGCAGACTAGGAATTTATTTTAGAACTCAGTTTTCTTGGTAAAAACTTCTTAGAATTGGCCGTAGATTACGCATCTGTGTTACTATTTGTTGTGAAAAGTCACCCTAATGTAGATACCATAATAATAATGGATTTATTTGTATTATAATGACAGGATCTGGAGAAACCGGGCATTGACTCGGAGCCGGCACAGGTGTTGTTGCGCTACGAGGATGGCTATCAGTATGAGAAGACCTTTGGTCCGCTGGTGCGCCTGGAGGCGGACTACGACAAGAAGCTGAAGGAGTCGGCCACGCAGGAGAACATCGAGGTGCGCTGGGATGTGGGTCTAAATAAGAAGACCATTGCGTACTTTACGCTGGCCAAAACCGATTCGGACATGAAGCTAATGCACGGCGATGAGCTGCGTCTGCGCTACGTGGGTGATCTCTATAATAGCTGGAGCGAGATCGGGCATGTGATTAAAGTGCCGGATAACTTTGGCGATGATGTCGGTCTGGAGTTGAAGTGCTCCTCGAATGCGCCCGTCAAATGCACGAGCAGCTTTAGTGTGGATTTCATCTGGAAATGCACATCGTTTGATCGCATGACACGTGCACTCCGTCACTTTGCCATGGATCGCAACTCCGTATCGAATTTCATCTATGCCCGTCTCCTGGGACATGGCCGTGCCGATGGCAGCGATGAGGTGCTGTTCCGTGGTCCACAGCCCAAGCTCTATAGTGCACCGCATTTGCCGGATCTGAATCGATCGCAGGTGTACGCCGTAAAGCATGCGTTGCAGCGTCCGCTCAGCCTCATCCAGGGACCGCCGGGCACGGGCAAAACGGTCACATCGGCCACAATTGTCTATCAGCTGGTGAAACAGCATGGCGGCACCGTTCTCGTGTGCGCGCCCAGCAATACGGCCGTAGACCAGTTGACGGAGAAGATCCATCGCACCAATCTGAAGGTGGTGCGTGTGTGTGCCAAGAGTCGCGAGGCCATCGACAGTCCGGTCAGCTTTCTGGCGCTGCACAATCAGATCCGTAATATGGAGACCAACTCGGAGCTGAAGAAACTGCAACAGCTGAAGGATGAAACCGGTGAGCTAAGCTCGGCGGATGAGAAACGCTATCGCAGTCTGAAACGTGGCACCGAGAACCAATTGCTCGAGGCAGCCGATGTCATCTGTTGCACCTGTGTCGGTGCTGGAGATATTCGCCTGTCCCGCATCAAGTTTACCTCGATACTGATCGATGAGTCCATGCAGTCCACGGAGCCGGAGTGCATGGTGCCCGTGGTGTTGGGTGCCAAGCAGCTAATCCTGGTGGGTGATCACTGTCAGCTCGGTCCGGTCGTCATGTGCAAGAAGGCAGCTCGGGCTGGACTCTCGCAGAGTTTGTTTGAGCGTCTTGTGGTCTTGGGCATACGTCCGTTCCGCTTGGAAGTGCAATATCGTATGCATCCGGAGCTGTCACAGTTTCCGTCCAACTTCTTTTATGAGGGATCGCTGCAGAATGGCGTTTGTGCCGAGGATCGTCGCTTAAAATTGGACTTCCCTTGGCCACAGCCAGAGCGTCCCATGTTCTTTTTGGTTACCCAAGGGCAGGAGGAAATTGCCGGCTCCGGCACGTCCTTTCTCAATCGCACGGAAGCGGCCAATGTGGAGAAGATCACGACGCGTTTCTTAAAGGCGGGCATCAAGCCCGAACAGATTGGCATCATTACACCCTATGAGGGACAACGTGCCTATTTGGTTCAGTATATGCAATATCAGGGCAGCTTGCATTCGCGTCTCTATCAGGAGATCGAGATCGCCAGTGTGGATGCGTTTCAGGGACGCGAAAAGGACATTATCATCATGTCGTGTGTGCGCTCCAATGAACGTCAAGGCATTGGATTCCTCAACGATCCAAGACGTCTAAATGTGGCTTTAACACGCGCCAAATATGGCATCATCATTGTGGGCAATCCCAAGGTGCTAGCGAAGCAACAATTGTGGAATCATTTGCTCAACTTCTACAAGGATCGCAAGGTGTTGGTTGAGGGCTCTCTCAACAATTTGAAGGAGTCGCTCATACACTTTCAGAAGCCCAAGAAACTGGTCAACAGCATGAACATTGGTGCCCACTTCATGTCCACCATGATGGCCGATGCCAAGGAGGTAATGGTGCCCGGCTCCGTCTACGAGCGCAGCAGCGGCTATGGACGTCAAATGCCGTCGTCGAATCCTGGTCACAACCTCAATGGTGGCCACTATCCAGCTGGTCCCTATGGTGGCTATGGTGGTGGCAATGTTGGTGTTGGTTCATCCAACTCGGCTGGCAACAATATGATGAATCCTGTGGCTGCATATGGTGGCTATGGCGCTGGAGGTGGCGCTGCTCCTGCTGCTGGTAACAATAATTATGGTGCTGGGAATGCGGCAAGTGGTGCCAGCTGGAATACAGCTCATCTGCACGACTCCATTGGCTATATATCGAATGATCATGGCGCTGCCGCTCTGGCCAATATGCCCGTGCCCGTGGGCATGTTCATGAACATGAGCAACATGCCATCGAGATTCTACAATCAACATCAGCAGACAATAACCGCTGCCAAACAGAATCGTGCAATGCACAATCAATCCAACTTTGCACCGCCTTTAACTGCCGGAGGAATTGGTGTTAATCCGGCTGCCAAGAAGAGCGGCAAATTGTCCAAGCTCCGTGCGGGCAATGGACAATTGCTGGCTATGGGAACCGCATCGGTAGCAACAACAGCTGCAGCGACAACAGCAACAACAGCAACGGCAGCAGCAACAACAATATCAACCACAACAACAACTACATCGAGTGGTTCAAGTGGAGCGGTTGCACCGTTTAGCCAACATCCAACATCGTTGTCCCTTCAAATGACACAACCAAGCGGCTTTGCGCTCTCCCAGCAGCCGGAATTGTCGCAGGACTTTGGCCAGATCTCGCAAATGGACGGACTGCTCTCGCAGGATGTCACCTTTAATGTGGTAAGTCTCTCTCTCTCTCTCCCGCTCTCCCTCCAATTCCATCTAAAGCTAACTCATTGAGAAATCCATAAAAATAAGAGTATATTTGCTATAGTAAAATTGCTAGCTCAAAGAATTGTCTAACTTCCAACTCTCATAACTTGATCAAAACTAAACCGATTTTCAAACGGAATGTCATTTTGTTCATGATTTAGACTCTAAATTCATTCTGCATTCAAATTTTGTTCATTTAAAAAATTTTGTTATTTTTGACCAAAATTCGATTTTGATGCTAAGGGGGGACCCTTTGAAATTTTGAAAATTCAAAATTTTAAATCTCAAGTTTTCACTTTTAATCAACTCCTTATATCGTAATTAGTATAAAACAACACTTTAAACTTGATTCTGAGACCTTTCATTATTTTGTAAAAAATCATGTGAAATTGAACAAAAATTTTGACTTGTAAAGTGGCTTAGTCCACAGTCTGACCAACTTCAAAATGTCATAACTTTGTCAAAACTAAACCGATTTTCAAGCGGATTGTCATTTTGATCATGATTTGGCCTCTTTATTGATTCCGCATTTAAATTTTTATCATCTAGAAAATTTGACAATTTTTCGATTATAAGCCATCTATCATTCAATTTTCCATACTAACCCCTTGACATTTTTTCAAGAACTTTGATCTCTCATAACTTCATCAAAAATTAACCGATTTTCAAGCGGAATGTCATTTTGATCATGATTTGGCTTTTTTATTCATTCTGCATTTAAATTTTTATCATCTAAAAAATTTGTCAATTTTTCGATTCTGATTGTAGTTAATCCAAAAATCCTTATTTTTAATGTAAAATTCTTGTTCTTTCTCATGTTAATGGTGAAGTCGGGCGAACGCAGTTTGAATCAATTCTCGCAACCCTACTGAGAAGGTTGAGGAGGCGCGCACAATTGCAACAACAATGTACGACAACAAACACAACAAGCAAACAACAAACAATTTGAAAGAACTTTGAAGCCATCAGCAGCAACAGCAGCAGCAGTCGCAGTAGCAGCGCAGCGACTCATGGCGGCAGCAGCTGTTGCAGCAAAGACAACGACAACAACAACAACAAAAGCAGAAGCAGCAACAATAACAGCAGCAGCAGCAACAACAACATCAACATCATAAAGAGCAACAAAATGTAAATGAAAGATGTGGACAAGGACAAGAAGAAGAACAAGAAGATCATGGAACACAAAGAGCAAGCAGGGAAATAGTCTATGGAACAACTTAAACTCGGCCACACTGATGAAGAGAGCATGAAGGCAAAGTTGAGAGAGAGCCTTCAGAAGCGTGCGAGTGAGCGAGACACCAAGGCAGGAAAAAGACAAGGAGAGAGATCGTGCGAGTGAGCAAAATGAACGAAGCGGCATCAGTAAAAAGGGCAACGCACACACACACACACATTGAAACAGAAATTTGGGAGAGCAAACACACACATACACATACTTACACACATAGAGAGCGGCTCCCAACATAGCTGGAAAGCTCAGCAGAGAGAGCACGCATAACAGCCGCACAGTGGAACGTCGCTCAGTGGAAAGCGCGTATATTCCAGGCTCCTTCGAGGCTGCAATCGCGGACGTCAGTCGTGGTCAGTCGTGGTACGCGCCTGGAGGTGAACACATCGATGTGCTAAGCAGGCGTCATAGTGTTATCCGTGACTGTGATTTGTGATAACGAATCTATGCGCGTGAGATGATGCCGTTTCAAGATTCCCAACAATTTCCTGATAGCAAAAAACAAAATCTAAAACAAAACTAAACCGAAACGAAACAGAAAAAAACGCAAAATGTGAAACATCCTATACCCGTTTTTTTTTGTAATGTTACTTTTGTTTTCTTTTTTGTTTTAAATCTTTTATTTTGTCTGGGCATTGTCAAGTTTCAAGAATTTCCACAGAATTCCACTTTTGCCACTGTTGTCAATTTAAAAAAAAAGAAAAATCGTTTTTGTAAATTGTATGCGAATGCCAAATGTTTCTGTTCCAAGCATGTTTCCAATTTTTTTGAAAAGTGGCGCCCCCAAGCGGCGGAGACGGCAACAGCAGCCGAAATTGTCGAACTGCTTGGAGATCTGTTTTTCTGTCCAGCAATTCGACACATTATATCAATTCTAATATTTTTATGATTGTTTCAATTTCAAACAATTAAGAATTTTTAAATTAAATAAAAAAGAAAACAAAAACAAACTAATCATCAAAACCGAAATAAAAATACTAGCAATTTGGAAACCAAGCAAAAACGTATTAAATTAAAAAAAAAATTAATTGTTTACAATTTTCTACCATCAGGGAAAATTATATGAAAATATTATTTTGCAAAGCATTGGAAAATGTTGTTATCCTCACACCGTTGAAATTTATTTGTTTAAACACACACACTTAAATACAATAAATACAAATGAAAAATTCTAAAAAAAAAATAATTGACAAGAAATTGTATACATACATATATATTTTTTCAAGATACGTAAATATTGTGATTTTAACTCAACCCCCTCCCCATCCCTTCCGTTATACTCCTCTGAAACAAGTTTTGAAGAGTTCTTAATAAAGAATTTCATTTATTTTGCAAACAGATGAAAAACTATAAACGAAAGATGCATTTATTATTACGAGTATTCGACAATGGTTTGGGTATATATATATATATCGATTCGTTTTCATATCTGTGCACCTCTTTCGCCTAACAAACTTCAGATTTCATGATTGTTTTTTACATTTTTCTTGCTTTCTAAAATTGATTTCACAGGTTGATTTTTTTTTGAGTTCGAAAACATTACATGTCAATGTCAAAAGAAAGACGAATTAAAAGAGTTCATTCTTTTTTTTTCCTGACATGTTTACAATAAATTGACGTGAAGCGATTAAACTTTACAATTACATTGAAAAAGGGTGTGGGGCTACAAATTTTTCAAAATTTAAATAATGCACATAGACAAAAGAAAGCAATTACTAATAAAGATATCATTCAAATTCAATGGAATACATGAATAATATTATAATAATCGACGAATGTTACCATTGAATTTGAATTTACAAAATATACTTTTAACTTTTACTATTAAACATTTCGAGTGTTTTACAAACTTTTTTTTACTTTAATATATATATTTTTTTGTTGTATATAGTATTATGTTATTCTTGTGCATCGCACATGATTTGGGAGAATGTTTGTATTCTTGATTGGGTGGGCTGGAAGAGATGTATATTATTTGGGCATAAATAGGTATAAATCGTTTGACAAGAGAGGTCTTTAAGTTGATTTCACATTGCAATTACAATGTTGTTGCTTACAACGTGTAAGTTATCAGAAAAAATAGTTAATTTTTTTGTGATTTTTACATATGAAAAAAATATAAATATAAAAGGTTAAATATTTTGCTTTTTTTAATTGTTAATACTGTTTTTTCTGATAACAGCACACGTGCAAACTTATGACAGCCTTTTAATATCACAGTTATTATAAGTATGTAGTCGGAGATCATAACATTGTTTATAAAAACTATCTTTACCGGTCTATATTAGCTACTGAAAAATCTAGACTCTGGCAGTCATACTAAATGTTGAATATAAATGCTGAATATATTGGCTGATATATCCCCAATTTCAGTTAAGCTATAGCTTTTATAAATACGATCAAGTGTGAAAAGTAAATAAATAATTTGGGCTAAAATCTTGTGGCAATGTCCTCATTTCTGATTCATTTGTTCACTATAAAATTTTGACAAAATTAAATTGTGAGACAGTACTTTATGAAAATTGATTTAATGCATCAGTTGAAGAAATATATTATTCAACAATGTAATAATTTGATTGAAAAAAAAAATGCTTTTTGCCAATAATTAAACCCTTAACAGCCTTGGCCTAATAAAACTAACCTGTTGGGTATACTATATGACTGAGAAATGACAGACATATGAATATATAGTATGTGTATCTTTGTTTTAAACAAGATTTGTGGCTGCCGTAGCAAAGGACCCAGCTGTGATCATCTTTGATGGAACAGTCGGTGCCGTGTTTCGTGAATGCATCAAATGCTGGTGTTGATGAGGATTCGGATGCGGATGCGAATGTGAATGATTAGTGTGCAAGGGATGCGAATGAGGATGCATGTTGGGCTGATGCATTGGCATACGCTGCGTATGATGAATGGGTGTGAATATGGATGCTAGATCCAGTGTATGCTCCAGTCGACGGGCCGAATGAACAAATGTTGCCTTGACGCGCTCAAAGGTTGCGTTATCGTAGACAGAGCGAGCTGTGTTTGACAGATCAAAAGGCTCTACAAATATATGTAAAGAAAATGTATAAGTATTATACAAAGAAAAGATATTGGGTTTTCTTTACCCTCAATGCTGAGTTCCTTCCATTGGTGTATATCGTTCTTGGGACTCTTGGCCACACGACAAGAGGTCACCGGCAAAACGCCACCAGTGCGTATAGATATGGCATTGTTACGATAACTGCAAGGACATAAACATATTAATAATAAAAATACAGCTGTAAAATACTGCAATTAATTTGATTGCCATCTAAGAATATATAGATTTTAAACTACTTTAATTGAATTTAAAAATGTTAAATGTATGATGATTGTAAAAATTGCAATCTCCATAACAGTTTTGAGGAGTTAATATAGAGGAATCAATATATATATAATATTTTTACCAATGTAATAGTTATTTTAAGACTTTTTTGTATTAGCATTCGCAAAGTAATGACATTATAAGGAATCCATACAGTTGTAAATTATATTTGTAGATGGTTTTAAAAAAATTAACTTAGAAATCTAAAAAGTTTTACAATCATTGATTGCTAAATATATTAAAAATTGCACTTATTTACATCTCTGATATATAGGGACAATTTAAAACCCTTTGATAATTCTATTTTAATAAACTCACTCAAAATTGCTGTAGTACTTGAAGAAGCCCAGCAAATGTTCACCCAGCGTTTGTGTGTTGTGTGTCTGATACGGTTCGATTGGCTCAATTAGGTCCAGGTCCAAGCAATCCTGTTGCCCCAAATTGAACTTCTCCGGATAGAGAGCCTGCAAACAGGGCAACACATGCGGCACACAGCCGTACTGTAGATAATGCAATACCATTAGCACCAGCGAATAGCTTGAGACTGTCATGCGTTTGGCATCGTTTATATCATGATATTGTGCCCATAGTTTAACGATGACAACAAGTGGACGTGTACGCCAATCCACTATACGGAAAATATGAAAATCAAGTTGAGTTTCAAGTAATTGTAATTGATCTTTGCTTACACTGCGCATACAACTGCAGTAAATATGTGTTCTTAATGCCCACACAATTGTTATAGTTGAGATCGACCTCGATGCCGTTGATCCGATCTTTGAAGCGAAGAATCGGAACTCGCGCCTCGATTAAGTTGAAATCCTGAAAAGCTTCTGCGGCAAGAGATAAATCGTGAGTACAAACTGGAAGAGCTAAGATTATTGCACAATAGTGGCAAGTCGATAATATACATATTTAAATAATTTGTATATAAAATATAAATAAAGAAAACATAAAAAAGCTACGGTTTTAAATTAAAAAATTAAAACTAATAAGAGCTCAATTAAATAACGCATGTAAGACTAAAAATAACAATAATATAATCAATAAAAAAATATATAATAAAAAATATTTAAGTTTCCAGTTTAGATAGTCAAAGTTTTCGATATTGCTAGGATTAGGAAAAACTCAGAAAAAACGCGATATGATAATAAAGATGAATATAAATTGGTTTGCATAGTAAAGGGTTTAAAGTTTAAAGTAACATGCAATAAAAAAGTGTAAATCAAATTTATAATTTTAATTATGATAATAATTATTATATTTTTATGAAAGAAACGTTAGTATAAATACTTTAGCAAAATGCAGACAAGTGGAAAGTGAAACGAAAGTAGAATTATGAAAGTATAGTACATTAACTACTAAGTTGAATGTAAATTAATTGTCTTAGAAGCAAAGAGTTGACTTGCCCATTTCCTTAAGTACAGTATGGAATAGATTCAGTGTCATTAGTGCCTCTGTGCGCAACTCGTTGTGATAATGATGCTGCTGCTGATGATGTGATGGCTGTTCCGGCAACAGGCACATATCGATATCCGAGGAGTCCGTGCCAAACCCGGTAATGGTCGATCCCACCAGGCAGATGCGATAACGCGAGAACATGGGCTGCTGCAATCAGAGATTATTAAATTTATCATGTTTTCTTTGGTTTTGAATCAACACACTTACATTTATCCAGATGAACAGATAGCGCCACAATCGCATCTTTAGCTTAAATCTAGCATGAGTCTGTTGTGCGCCACGGAAGCGTTTCCAAATGTCCAACGATAGATTGTCGTACTTGCAGTGGCACAACAGTTGCTCCGGTTGCATGGCCAATTCCACGTTGCGTGCATGGTCCAAATAGCGATCCGGTGGCAGGACCACCTCATACCAGGATGCTGGCCAGGATGTTGTACCATTGCAGCCACAATTGGGCCCACAAAAATGCTGATAACCACCGCCCACTGGCATATTGTGTGTGGGCGGCGGTGGTACACTAAACGGTAGCATTGCATGCAACCCATTTCCCATATTCCCACCCACCACCGGGGACCCAGCTAACGGATGCGGCGACAACTGTTGTCCGGTCCCTGTTCCTGTTGCTGTGGGCGTGGCCGTTGGTGTAGGCGACACGGACAGCACCTCTGTTGGCGTCAACCTGCACAGTAAAAAACACAATAAAGACATTCCGCTTGAAAATCGGTTGGATTTTGGCAAAGTTATGACCCAGCAACTTTACAGGTAAAAGTTTTTCTTAATTTCGACATGATTTTTTACCAGAAAAAGTCTCAGAACTAGATTTAAAGTGTTGTTTTATACTAATTACGATATAAGGAGTTGATTAAAAGAGAAAACTTAAGATTTAAAATTTTAAATTTTCAAAATTCCCTTAGCATTAAAATCAAACCATGTCTATGAAAGTCGAAAATAATAAAATTTCTAAATTAACAAAATTTAAATGCAGAATGAATTCAGACGCCAAACCAAGATCAAAATGACATTCCGCTTGAAAATCGGTTCAGTTTTGATCAAGTTATGACAGTTGGGAGTTGGTCACACCTTGGATCTAACAACTTAACAAGTCAAATTTTTTGTCAAATTTCACATGATTTTTTACAGAAATTTGAAAGGTGTCAGAAACAAATTTAAAGTGTTGTTTTATACTAATTACGATATAAGGAATTGAATAAAAGTGAAAACTTGAGATTTAAAATTTTGAATTTTCGAAATATCAAAGGGGGGACCCCCTTAGAATCGAAATCGAATCTTGGTCGAAAGTAATTAAATTTTCTAAATGAATTAAATTTGAATACAGAATGAATTTAGAGGTCAAATCTTGATCAAAATGACATTCCGATTGAAAATCGGTTAATTTTTGATGAAGTTATGAGAGATCAAAGTTTTTGAAAAAATGTCAAGGGGTTAGTATGGAAAATTGAATGTTAGATGGCTTAGAATCGAAAATATGTCAAATTTTCTAGATGATAAAAATTTAAATGCAGAATCAATATAGAGGCGAAATTATGATCAAAATGGTATTCCGCTCGAAAATCGGCTCAGTTTTGATGAAGTTATGGCAGTTTCAAATTGGTCAAACTGCGAACTTAGGTCTAAGCCGTTACTAGAGAAATGTTCAAAAATGCAAGGAAAAAAATTTAAAGGAAATGCAATTTTGTTGCCTAGTGTAATTGAACATATTTTTTCCTTAATCCCGCTTTGCAACCCTTTCACGTACCGACTTCGACTGCTCCATTGTGACTCACTGGCCAGCGAGCAATTGGATGATGCGGGCGACACGGCACCTGGACGATGTCCCTGGATGCGACTGTGGCCGGAGCCGCTGGACATGCTGCTGCAACTTGGACCATAAGCAGTTGAGTAGCATGGCGAGTTGGCATGACTCCAAGCGGCTGCAGCATTGTTATAACCATCACCAAATCCAAAGAATACTTGTTGTTGCTGTTGTGTTTTATTGTTGGGAAACAACAGTTGCTGTTGTTGCTGTTGCTGCGGCTGCTGTTGTTGTTGTTGTTGTATGATGAAAGGTAACGCCGCATAGTTGGGACTGGTAACTGGCATTACGGCTGCAAGTTCCCCGTTCTTGCCACAAGTGTGACTGTTGCCCGTATTGTTGTTGTTGGCTGCTGCCGCTGTGATTGCCTCGTCCAATTGCGCACAGCTTATCATATTTGTTGGCGTGGTGGCAACAGCATCCGGACTTAATGCTATTGGTGATAGCATGCCAGGACCGAGCAGCTGCAAGGTTGGTGCTGGCTGCAGGAACATATTTTTGCTTGCTGTTGTCGTTGCACTTGCAACAGCGACTGTTGCTGTCGCTTTTGCAACATCAGACTGTGTGATTGTCGAGGGTTTAATCGGCGGCGTCGGAGCTGGAGAGACAGCAGCAACATTAGCAGTTGCTAGCGGTTTATGTACCAATGAAGGCATCGTCTTGATGCCAGCAACAATTGCTGTTGTTGCTGCTGCAGCAGCTGCTGCGGCTGCTGATGTTGCTAGTGTCATTGTTGGCGGTGGCACATCCAAATCCACATTTACATACGTTAGATTATAAAAGTTTTGATGCTCCTTGCCGGGTAGCAAATGATATGAATGTGGATGCTGTTGTATATGATAGAATTCATTCTTGCCAGCAACATTGCAATTATTGCTAACAGCAGCAGCAGCAGGATTCGACATGCGTCTGTGCGATGCATTAAAGTTGCTCGTGGGCAATATCTCAATAGACTTTTGTGCTGTTGGTGTCGACGAGTTGTTGCTGTTGCCGATGCTGCTGTTGCTGTTATTGAAATGCATCTTCTTATTGTGTCGAAAATGTGTATTATGCCTATGATTGTTATTATGATTCTGATGATGTTGCTGTTGTTGTTGCTGCTGCTGTTGTTGGTGTGTGTGCGTGTGTGAATGTTGCTGATAGCTATTATAGTTGTAGTTAACATTACGATATCGCTGCTGATAACCGCCCGATTGCTGCTGTTGCTGTTGTGATTGCTGCTGCTGTTGATGTTGCTGGTGTTGTTTTTGCTGCTGCTGCTGATTGACCTTGTCCCCATCGGGCAGCAACTCCTTTTGCAAAAACGATGCAATCGTCAATTGCTTTGGCTGCGAATAATAATACTGATAGTAATGTGGCTGCTGATCCACTGTGGTTGCTGCTGCTGTCGTTGCAGCTGCAATTGCCAGTTCCGTTTCCTTTTGTGTGGCCAACGCCGCCTCCAATTGCTGCTGTAACAAGTGGAAGTAATTAAGTGATTGCAATCAGAAATAATATATAATATATATATTATATAATGAAAATGTAAGGGACATATCGGACAAATCTTAAAATTCAAAGACGTAGATGATTTTAACTTAAGTTCGAGAATGTTGCTCACTTCTTTTTGCTGCAATGTGGGTTGTTGTGGGTAACTTGTCTTCCAGAAACACAAGGGTTGCTGTCGTGACCTTTGACCCTTGCCGCTGTTATTGTTGCCTTGCTGTCCCATCGTGCTTGAAGACGGATGTTTAGATGTTGCAACTGCAACTTCCATTGCTGCAGGCTGCTGTTGTTGTTGCTCATTCTCGGCATGATTGTTGTTGCTGTTGTTGCGTGTGGCAGCTGCCAGAATTGTTGCTGATGACTCGGAGCAACTATGATAATACGAGGATGAGATTGAAGATTCTGTTGTTGATGATAGCGAGTTGCGCTTTTTATTGTTGTTGTTGTTGTTGTTGTTGTTGTTATTGCTGTTAGCAATGTTGTTGTTGCTCATAGTTTTCGTTTGTGATTTAAGAGCACAGTTGTTGCTATTATTATTGCTATCACTGTTGTTGTTGTTGCTGTCATTGCTTAACTTGCAATTGATATCTTCAACAATATTTTGATTTTTAATCATTAAATTGTTGTTGTTGTTGCTGTTGTTCAGCTTTGCTGTTGCTGCTGATGCAGCACTTTGATGTTGCTGCTGTTGCTGTTGGTAATAGGCAGATTGTTGCTGCTGCTGCGCTTGATTGCAGTTGTAGCTGTTGTTGTTGTTATTAATATTTGTGTTGTTGCCAAAATATTTCTTACGCGCAAAGTTATGCACATTGTTGTTGTTGTTGTAGTGCATATGTTGCTGCTGAGATTGTTGTTGCTGCTGCTGCTGTTGTTGCTGGCGCTTTGCATTCTTATTATCGCTGTTGTTGTTGTTATTATGATTGTTATTGCTGCTGTTGTTGGCATTGTTATACTTTGCCTGTCGCAACATATTTGCATTTTTGTTATTACTATTATTGTTGTTATTGTTGTTGTACTTATTATATTTCACTTGAGCGCCACAGCGAAATTCACGTTGCTGCTGCTGCAATTGTTGTTGTTGCTGAGCTGCAGTTGTTGTTGTTGCTGCAGCAGCGGCAACACCAACACCATCCGCCCCGCTGTCAACAACAACATTCGTGGCAAAGATTTTCATTTCAGCCCTGGTCGTGTACATATCCCAGGAAAATCCGTAATCCTTAATTCTCTTTTTGTTTTTATTTTTTTTTTTTTGGACTACGCCGCTTCGAGGTTGTGTATAAAAAATTGCTCAAAGCGCGATTTATATATGTAATTAAGACTAAATTTTATGTAAAACGTATATTTGTATATATTTTTTATTTTTTAATTTTTTTGCTTTTAATTGTTTTTTTTTTTACTTTTTTAAATTTTAATGATTTATATATTTTTTTTTATTGTTTTTATGCACGATTTTGTGGCATTATTTCATTTACTTTGTGCAGTGTATTTTTTTCAGTTAATTCTCGAATATATTCTTTTCTTATTTATTAATGACGATTATTATTACTGGTTTGCCTTTACTTGATTCTTATTGGAAGTGACATATTTGTAGGGCCACTACTGTATACAAATAACCGTATTTCTTCTCTGTGTATATTTTCCTTGTTGTTCTGCCAACGTCCAGCAAAGGGCTGCAAATGCAGTGTGAGCGAAAGAGAGGGACACGCAAATTCCGTTATTTCTAAAGAATCAATGCAACAAAGAGAAGACAAAATTGATATTACATTTGCATGTATAGAAAATGGCGTAAATTAACCATCACTTGAACCTAAACAAAAACAAAACAGGTGCATGTATCTTATAATGGTATTTTTTATATAAAAACACTTACCATAAAATGCTGAATTTAATACAATTTTAATAATATCGGCTCACTTAACTAAACGGTGCTTAAATTCGATGTGCGCTTAGCGCACGGCTCCGTTTGCAAATATTGCTTTAACACACAATGGCACATTAATATTCATTGAAACATTTATTTAAAAATTGTGGCACATCTTATATGTTTTATTCTGTTTTAACACTAAAAACTAAAAAAAATAGGCACCGCGCTACTTTCAAGCAATAGCAGCAACTACAAAGTATCGATACATAGAGATAGACTTAGTGATGGGTATCGAAGTTGTTATCGATCCTTTTTAACGACAGTATTGGAAAACATAAGAAGTACGTTATGTATGTTTGTAATTGCGTTTAATAATTAACAAATTTAATCAATTCATACTAAAGCCTTAATATTTGTTGAACAGTGTCTTCCAGAAGAGACGCGCCGGCAGAATGGTGTCCCGTTTTATGCAACTTGGGTGTGTTAGCCTTAAATACATGAAATTGTTAAAAAAAAACTGTCTGTTATTTGGTTAATTCAATTAAGAAAACTCACTGAAAGTGCGAACGCCGTAAGCGCTCCAAGTAACCTTCCGTTGCAACGGCGGGCAGAAAGATCTTTCGCACTAATCGCGGCACTTGGGGCAGCATTTGTCGCGTCAGCTTCAAATGCGAGTTGGCCACGCTGGCCACCTCAAAGATGCACTCTTCGACCCCTTTGTCCGTGCGATCGCTTCGCAGGATGCGCTCCTGGCTGACGCCATGCTTGACGAGGACTTCGAGGGGTATACACACTGCTTGCTGACGTCCAGCGTGTGGTATGGCACGCAGTAGCATGGCGATACCCTGTGCCTTGCCCAGGTGTGAGGCGGCATGATCCACCTGCAGATCCTTCACACCGCTCAGTTCCACCAACAGATGTAGCAATGATGAGCATGTCTGGTCTGCATAATCCTCCAGTTCACGAAGCGTTTCAAACGCTTGATTGGGAGCACGTTCACGTGCGGTAACCAATCGACGTAGATATATCTTATTTATGCGGCGTGCGCCAATAGTTCGCTTCAATTCCCGAAGCACCGGTTGATCTTTCACATATGATTTACTGCCCTCTGGCTCAAAGCACTTTTCAATGGAGTCGTACCAAAACTTGAGGCGCATCTTCGATATTTGAGGCTCACTAATCTGAAAGAGAGCGCAATTTGTTGATTCTCCTTCAATCCGACTGAACTCTCGTACTCACCTGGGCACCAACTGAGCGGGAGACTTCCACATTGAAGGCGCGCAAAGCAAATGCAGCTGGTCGCAACTCCTCGGGCAGCAGCAGAGTGCTCAGATAGTTTTCATAGTCATATTTTCTGTTTAAACCATATATACGTTAAATATAAGTAGCTGTATCTTGTATCTTGTAGTTACTATGCTACTTACTCCACAAGACCCATGCAATATTTGGAACAATATTTATCTTCTTTGCTCACATCGTTTTTTGTTGTTGTTTTTGGCTGTTGTTGATGTCGTTGTTCATTTTGTGGCTTGTGGATCGCGGCGCCAGCGCCACTGTTACTCACATGTCGCGTAATAAATTGGGACACATAAAATTGCCCATTGCTATTTTGTAACAGGCGCCGCATTAGATTCTTTTTTTATTTTTGATTGCTAAATAGAGTTGCTCCGCACTTTACAGAGTTGCTCCACAGCACAGTGTTACCAGCACTAAATTAATTCGATAACATTTAACAGAATGCTAATCAATAGCAAACTGTCAACTAGCAATGCTTAAGTTACCTTTAATTTTAAATATAAAAAAAGGTTGGCGTGCTAATTTTAAATTGGTTTTTTGTCAACTATAATACACTACATAGATTTAGCAGTCTTATTTTTACAAGTCTAAAACACTTAAAGCGCAAATTACATCGCATTTTGCGTTTGTGCTTCAGTAATTTGTTATTTTTTTTATGCAGTTAAATACTTTTAAATTAATGCTGTATTCATTTTAAAGCAAACATTTGAATCAATGCAATATTATTTAAAAGATTTTAAATTTGTAAAATAAACTAGTCAGATTTTTCGATAAATCGATGCACGTACTTTGAGCAACTCTACAACACAACACTCATCACTGGTTTTCTTTTCTAGCCGCCATTCAAAAGAGTGTGTTTCCAGAGCGTTTTGTCGTAAATTCAAAAGAAAGTGCAACTAAAGTGGAAATAAAATAATACAATAATATTTTAATCGGTGAGTACACGATTCAGTACAGTGTGGGCTATTAATTTGTGAATAAACCGTTGATACAGACACGAAAGCAACAGCAACAGCTCGCTTTATGTTGTTGACTAGCGTGTGTTTATTTATTTACATATGTTTGTGTATATTTTTAAATACATTTAAATCGTGATAGAAGTGCAGCTCACCACACGCATTTCAATTAGTATAAGTTTTCGATTAATATGTTTAAAATATACGATTTGTTGTACAAACGCATGTATAGTTGACTGCGTTGTCCGTTGGGCAATAGATAACAACATTGCGCTGTTTACATGTATATAAAGTGCAATGGAGGTGGCAGGAGTTTGCCAAATTCATATTAAATGACTTTTAAGCAATAAACTTGTATTATATGTGATCTGAAATAACATTAAACTAATAAAATCGCTAACATTTAAGCAAAATATCAAAATTGTAGTGCAGGGATGTCACCCACTCGTAAATTCTAAGAATGTATCGTTTTTATTTGACGCCGCGACAACTCTAGCAATTAATCGACAAGTTTTACCCCACGGTCGATATCTTCAATGCTTTTTTCTCTGCTCAGCAGATTTTCGTGTGCACTAAAAATAAAAAAAAAAATTAGAAAAACAAATAGATTATACAAAGTAAAAATAAATTACTTGTTAAAGTGAACGTGTATATGCTTGAATCAAATAGTGCAATTAATAGTTGTACAAAAGTGTTATTATATATCTGCAATATCCCAATGAGCTAAAATAGTATAAATACATATGAAAAAATCGCTAACAGCGATAGCAATAACAAAAAGAGCAACAACAATAAAAAGCAACGTATATGTATGTGTGCGTGTGTGTGTGTTGTAATTGAACGGATAGCGACAGCAACACACGGTACCCAGAGAGAAAGAGAGAGAGAGAGAAAAAAAAAACAGTATATTCAAATTAGAATCGTGAGGCGACCACAACGACGACGACGACATTCCATAACTGCGCTGCGTAACCAACACTGATTTACAACACTGACAATGCAGCAGCAAACGGATCAGGATCAATAGCCACCACAGCCTGCAATCCAAATCCAAATAACCAACAACAACGAAACGAAAGGGAGGAGGAATCACGCGCCATCAATACGGAAAGACGACGAACAACAACAACAACAAAAAAAAGTTAGCTAAATGCTAAGTTATCTACAATTATTATTTATTGGCGGCTCTACATATGTTTGGGTGTATGTGTGTGTGTGTGTACGTTTATATGTTTGTATATGTGCACCCCAATTGGGCAGCTAAATGTTCAAGCCCAAAATGCATACGCACGCGTCGACAGCCTATTAATTTGGCTTATTATTAATTGATGACTTCTCTGTGCTGCTCTGTTCTGTTTTTGTTTTTATTTTTATTGGTTTCTGTTCTCTTCTGTTCTCCCTCTGCTTGACTCTGCTCCATAGCTATTGCCATATTGTCTCAGTTGCTGCAGTTAATTGGCCACATTTGAGTGTGCAAAACATGCGCGCGCCTTCTGACATACATACATACATATGTACATATATCTACAGATGTCTGTTTGTTTGTTTGTCCATCTGTTGTCCGCTCCTACGTCGTCCATCTGTTTATCCGGCAAAGCAATTGGCACATTTGCAACTTACTACCTACATACATATATATATGTATATATTGCGTCAAACTCTGGAAATTAACTTGGAAAGTTAAAACAATTAATAAACTAACTGCCTGTATCACGTTTGGTTTAGTTTAGTTTAGTTCCTTGCTGGTTATATACGTTTAAATACATATACATACGTATGTAATGTTATTTGTAGAAGGTGGAGTGGGAGGGATGAATTTTTTTTTACCCTCAAGGTTGTCTCCAGTGCCTCAATTGTATAACACAGTTCTGTTATATTATGCGCCGCTGTGTTTATCTTTTGATATTTAATATCAATACGCTGACTTTGCAGTCTCTCTTAAGTATGTACATTTGTACAGTGAACTCTTTGTTAGACAGTCACCCAATAACATAGCCACAATTTCGTGATATAGAACGTTCCCTTTGTCCCAAGGATATAACCAACTTCCCCAGCTACTGAGCATATACTTATGCACATATGTATCTTTGTATCTATTAGATTGAAAATCCCACAGACTTTTTTGCTTTTATTGATTGTCATTTGTTGTGGTGCACTGAACACATTTGGCATAAATCAGATTGTTTTCACTCGCCTTATAACGTGTGACTCACGTGACTTACATACCTTAATGTATGCTCTCACTCCCATTTCTTCTTTGTGCCTGCATTCGTAAACATTTTACTGACAACGCAATTGTCCATGCATTTATTTCTGTTAATTCCCTTTTGTTTAGTTATTGTTCAGGTAGTAATTTGGATTATCGATAGTAAAAAGACCATGAAATTTATATTACGTATTCGTATTATCGGCTTTATTTCATTGAATTGGGTCACATATCGAAATCAAGAGTGAAAAAAAAATAACTTCATTTGTCAGATTTAAGATTATTATGATCGGGATCGGGATTTCTAACAGTATTCTTTAAATTAGTACTTTTATCTCCAGTTATTTCGTATCATATTTAGTTTAGCTTTGTATTAACTTAAAATTATTTTTAAATTAAAGAGGAATATGAGTAAAGTTGCAGATTCCTCATATCGAATGAATACTGTGTATGTCTACACACACACACACACACACACACGCAGATTTGAGTGTAGAGCCGCCATGTTACGATGTAGCCCAATGTTTACTAATAAATTCTTACAGAGAACAACAACAACGCGTTTACCAACACAGACATCATCAAAGATACACACGCACACACACACACCCCAGAGGAGGAGGTGTCGGACTAGGAGTTGGAGTTGGAGTAGGAGTTATCAGTCGTTATCGTGGTTATCACTGTGAATAGCCATGGTGAGCACGAATCTGGTAGTTCCAGTGGTGCTGTGGGGACCCACAGCGCCGACGCACTGCATCTCGAGCGTCTTTCTATCGGATGATCAATGCACACTGGTTACCGGCTGCTACGATGGACAAATCTGCCTGTGGCAAGTGGAGCCAAGCACATTAAAGATGTCGCCACGTTGCCTGCTCGTTGGACACTCCGCTCCGGTATTGTGTCTGGTGCGTGCCTCGATGCTGCCAGAGAATAATTTCCTGGTTAGCTCATCGGAAAATGGTGAAATGTGCACCTGGGATCTGATTGATGGCAAATGCACCGAGGCTGTTAAATTGCCACAGGTGCATACACAAATCCAAAGCTATCATACGGCAAACAGTGAGGATGTGCGTCTATTTTGCATCGGTTACTATGCCGAGATCATGGTAATGGATCCATTTAGTCTGGAGGTCATCTATGTGCTCAGCTCGAAGGTGAAACCCGACTGGATATCAGCCATACATGTGCTGCGTCCCATGCGACGCAAGGATGATGTCGTCCTGGCCATCACCACCACAGGCACCGTCAAAGTCTGGACACTGACGGGCAATGAGAACAAACATGCGGAACCCATCTACGAAAATGAATCCAAGGAGATTCGTTGCCTGAATGCCATCACCATGAATTGTTGTGCCCAGAATCAACGGACAGTTTTGCTTGTCTGCACCAAATATTGGCAAATCTATGATGCGGGCGATTTTACCGTACTCTGTTCCGTGATTGCACCGGCACGTGAACGTTGGCAGGGCGGTGATTTTATTACCTCGGATCGGGTTATGCTCTGGACGGATGAGGGCAAGGGTTATCTATATAAATTGCCCGCGAATTGTATACCGGACAACAAGGAGTTCCATTCAAAGAGCGTCGTACGCGATGCACCCTATCTATATTTTGTCCTGCAGCATGCTGGCGACAAGGTTCTATCCTGTCCACCTGCCATGAAGCTACTCCAGGGCAATCAGACACACTTTCTGCTCCGTGGCGATTCGGAGGGTTATATATCGGTGTGGAATGTACCGGAGGTGCCATTGGACAATATCAGTATACTGCAGGCAAAGCAAATGCCACCGCGCATCCAGAAGCCGCATGTGTGCACCTCCCTGGTAGAGGCATGGTCCATTATGGATCCACCGCCGGTTGGCATACTGGATCAACTGTCCAGGATTACCGAGTCACCCGTAAAGTTAACATCAAGCATTTATTTGCCACAACAGAGTCGTTTGGTCATTGGACGCGAGGATGGCAGCATTGTCATTGTGCCAGCGACACAAACGGTCATGATGCAGTTACTCGTTGGCATTAAGCAGAACTTTAGTGATTGGCCATCGCATCAGATACTTTATGGACATCGGGGACGAGTCAATTGTCTACTGTGTCCATCCATGGTGCATCCGCGCTATGAGAAATCCCATCTACTCTCCGGCGGCATCGATTTTGCCGTATGCCTATGGGATCTGTACAGTGGGAGTTTGTTGCATCGCTTCTGTGTGCATGCCGGCGAAATAACACAGCTCCTTGTGCCGCCCGAGAGCTGCAGTCCACGCATCCTTAAATGCATTTGCTCGGTGGCCTCGGATCATTCGGTGACGCTTGTTAGTCTCCAGGAGCGTAAATGTGTGACGCTCGCCAGTCGACATCTATTTCCGGTGGTCACCATCAAGTGGCGGCCACTCGATGATTTCCTCATTGTTGGCTGCTCCGATGGCAGCGTCTATGTGTGGCAAATGGAGACGGGCCATCTGGATCGTGTGCTCCATGGCATGCTCGCCGAGGAAGTTCTCTCCGCCTGCGATGAGCAGGCTCTGGAGGATGGCGGTGGCTCCGGCGGATCGTCTAGTGGAGCTGCAAATTCAGCCAGTGAGATGGGCATGGCCAATCCGGCGGTGCACTTCTTCCGCGGCCTCAAGTCGCGTAATATGAATGCCATACGACATGCCACACAACGTGGCATCCATCAGTTGCAGCAACTTCAGGGCCACAATCAAGGGAACTTTGATTTCCTCATGAAACATCGCAGCAATCCGTTGGTGATTCAGGGATTACGTACCAATCCCAAGGATGCCGAGAGTCACATACTCTTCTTCGATATCGAGGGTCTAATATTTGAGCTGCACAGCGAAGAATATGCGCAGATGACACCGGCTACGCTGGAAGCTTTAGGTGTGCATCTCCAGCATCCCAAGGATGGAAAATCGATGCACATTGATGCGAGCAAAAAGATTGGCGACTTCTTCAACAAGGTAAAGAACAAGGCCGTTGACGTTGAGAAGATTCTCAAGGATAAGGACAAGCACGGATTCGTTCAGAAGATCAAGGAAAAGACTGAAATTGTCGAGAAGAATTTCAAAGCCAAGGTGGAGAGTCTGCAGAAGGCTGTCGAAATGCAGGACGATCAGCCGCAGGATCTAAAGACTAAAATTGCATCCAAAATGGAAGTAACCCATGTCATGGAGGTGGCACAACTGTTGCTATCGCTCTTACACTCCTGGGGCTTGGATCCGCATTTGGACAAGGTGTGCGAGTCGCAGCTAGGATTGCTACGTCCCATAGTGCCCATCTCATATGGTGTGCTCTCCAAGGCCGGTTACATGTCGCTCCTGTTGCCCACGTGGCAGAATAACTATGCCATACCGCCGGGTCTACTCCAGCTTCCCTCCAGCTCCAAGAAACGACCGTTGCCGGAGGAGCTGCGTCGCCTGGAGCATCTGACAGCGATCTTTACATCACGTCTGCATTGGGAGCTGAGCACAACGCTGACATCCAATCATATACTGGCCCTGGTGGCCATGTCCAACACATTGATGTCGATGAGCGCCGCTTCATTTCTACCCGATAGCGAGAAGCACAAGAAGCTGCAGCGCTTGGCCCAACGTGCCGAGTCCACGCTGTCCAATGAGGAGGAACGCGAGGAGCTGCTCGCCCATCATACGTCCCAGATCAAACAGGGCTGGAGTCTGTTGTCCACACATCACTGTTTCCTATTGCCCGATAAGATTGAGGCACTGGAGCCAAAGAAATTCAAGCGCCCCCAGGTGGAGATGATGGTCAAACGTTGGCAGCATCATTGCATCGAGATACGCGAAGCAGCCCAACAGATACTACTCGGCGAACTCACACGGATGGGCAAGAAGGGACGCAAACAGCTGGTGGAGAGCTGGGCACAGTATTTGCCACTCTATACGCACACGGAGCCCATTGTGGGTGCCCAACAGGTGGCGGCAATGATTAACAGTCAAGCTGGTGGTGGTACTGGTGGCTCCGGAGGTGGTGCTGGTGGTGGAACTGGACCTGGTGGTGGCTCTGGTGCCAATTCAATGATGGGCAATGGCAATAATTCAATGACAAGTGGACAGTCGATGTCTGGTGGTGGTATTGGTGGCCCTGGAGTTGGCGGCAATGCTGGCGATCAGCATCAGGACGAGGACTACGAGGAGGAAGAGGAGGAGATAATACGCAAGCCGTCCAGTCTGTCGGAACTTAAACGCAAACAGACAACCGCTGTCATTCTGCTGGGCGTGATTGGTGCCGAATTCGGGCAGGATATTTCACAGGAGTCACCCAATCATCGTGGCAGCATCAGCATGGGTCCCGCTTCGGCAACGACAGAACGACGCAAATCATCGGTAGTGGAGGGTTTCGGCATCGCCAACAATCTGGCACGTCTCACCTCCATGGCGCTGGCTCATCTTCTGTATGCACCGCCGTCCCCGAAGTTGCCACAATATACGCCTTTGAGACGAGCTGCTATAGATTTGTTGGGTCGTGGATTTACCGTGTGGGAACCGTATTTGGATGTGTCCAAGGTGCTGCTCGGTCTATTGGAGATCTCGTGCGAGGGCAAGGCGGTGCCCAATTTGAACTACAAGTTGCCCTTAACACCACAAGCGGATGCCTGTCGAACCGCTCGTCATGCATTGCGTCTGATAGCCACAGCACGTCCAGCTGCTTTTATTACGACCATGGCGAGGGAGGTGGCTCGGTATAATACCATGCAACAGAATGCACAATCGATCAATACACCGCTGACACAATCGGTGCTATACAAGGCCAAGAGTGAGATTCTCCAATGCGTTGAAATGTTGATCGATAAAATGCAATCGGAGATTGCTGGATTACTCGTTGAGGTCATGGATATTGCCCTACACTGTGTGGATAGCAATGAACTAAAAAGTCGCGGTCTCGCTGAACTCTGTCCAGCCATCTGTAAATTCAATCAAATCTCGCATTGCGCCCAGACGCGTCGCATTGCGGTTGGAGCGAATAGTGGAAATCTGGCCATTTATGAGCTGAGGCAAAACAAATGCCAGATGATACCCGCTCATACGCATCCGATTACCTCGTTGGCCTTCTCGCCGGATGGCAAATATCTAGTTTCCTATTCGTGTGCCGAGAATCGTTTGTCCTTCTGGCAAACGAGCACGGGCATGTTCGGTTTGGGTCAATCACAGACACGTTGCACCAAGGGCTATTCAACAGCTCCCATTCCGGATGTATCGCGTCTGAATCCGATGCGATTGGCAAAGCTTGTTTGGATCAATAATCGCACCGTTACACTTATGCTGGCCGATGGTTCCGAAACGCGTTTCAATGTCTAAAATGTATTCATCGACTATCGATAATCGATTGAACATAATCGATCGAACCCAATCGGATTCAGATTCAGATTCGGAGTCAAACTGAGCAGCTGAGCTGCATACTATTTATTTAGGCAATCAACAACGCGAACTTAAAAAGCTAGCGACCAGATAGTTCATCAACTAAACAATAATTAATTGCAATGTTTTAAATAAATTCGCTCATTTAATTTACGATTGTGACAACTCAAAACTTCAAATCCTCTTCTATATACAACTGTGTACAAAATTCATATTCACATAAGAGAATCGAAAGATTTGTTTTAACTTAAATTAAAAACTTTAAACAAGTTTAAAGAGTTATGACAGTTATGAAATAAATGGGCGAAATGTTTAGCAAACTAACGAAGGCAGAAGGCGCAAAAAACAATAATATATAAAAACTAAAAAAAAAAAAAAACAAAAACAAAAACAAGAAATATTCAACAAAAAAAGCGAAAAAAAAATATCTGTTATTTATTATGTATAATATCTATTTGTATTTGTATATGTATTTTAATTGTATTTGTTCGATTTAAGGCGAAACTTGTTTCTAAAAGTTGCCCAATTTGTTCCGAATTTCGTATCCGAAACTGCTTTACACAATTTACACTCTATGGAGATGGATCTCCAAATCTCCCTTAAGCACAATAAAATTAACTTTGGAGCTGTTTGTTTTTTTTTTTTTTTTAAATCATGATTTTCTTTTGCTTTTAATTTTTAATTGTGAATATGTTTCGGTTAGGGAATTCCGCAAGTCGCTGTTTATTATTTATGTAATGAGTATTTTGTATTCTATAGCTTAAGAATTAGCTTCTATATGGGTGAAGCCCGCAAATTAATGCTTTTTGGTTTGTTGTTATTGAAATACGAGTAAATACAATCGAAACTATTTAAAATTAAACAATTAAATCAATTAATCGCGTTCAAGCACATTTGTTTATACGAAATGGAATTGAAACGAGACAAAAGATGCAAAAATGAAAAACAAAAACAAAGAATTAATGCTGTTATTACTACATATGCTATTATTATTATTATTACTATAAACTATTATAATTATAATTATTATTGATATTGATATTTGTTATGCCTATTGTATTGTTATCTATCTACAAACTACTAAAAGAAACAAAGTTAAACAAATATATGTATTGCGCAATGTTGCTATTACAAGAAAACAACAAACGAGAAAGAAAAAGAAAACGAAATATATAAAAATAGTATTTTTTATTCTTTCATTTTCATACGAGTTTATTGCATACAGTTAGAAAATTAAATCTTATTATTTTTTTTTCTTGTTTATTTGCAAATTACTTTAACTAATGTTAAACATTAAAACTAAAACGTATTACAAACGTCAACTACTTAAATAAAAATTATATGAAAAAGTTTAGCAAGATTATTATACACACACATCCACATAATTACACCCACCACGGTCTTATATGTAGAGTGTGTACTTTACCTGTATTTATATATGTATGTATGTATAGATATTAAATTATGCGCGGAGATAAACTAAATAGACACCTATACACACACAGAAAAAAAAAACGAAACACATATATACTATTGTACTATTATATAACAAGTGAATAAACTGTATTTGTGCTTAATTTGAATTACGAATATGTATTTGGATGTATGTATATTCGAGGTCCTTCAATCAAAGTATTACACAAAAAAAATAACGAGAAAAACAACATATTTAATAAATATATATATACATGCAACAAATAAAGTCAACCAAACATGAGCCAATTGCGTTGTTGTTTTATTTTTAATATTTATGTATATTTTTTTTCGTAGTACAACTTTTATTATAAATATTATTTGGTTTTGTGCTGAATCCTGCACTGTTATAATTATGCTGTGGTGAGTTCAAGTCTGGGAAAGAACGATTGTAAGCACTACTTTTTGTACTGGATTTCTGGGAAAGTCATTCGTTTTCGAATATACGAGTAATAACGTAATGAATCTGTATTAAGTATATAAATATAGGGGTTCCTTGAAACACGGAACAGAGCTCTGACTAAAATTCACATGAATGGATTCTTATAATCTTGGTTTTTTAAATATGTTATTGATCGCGCTTTCGAAATTTTTTTTTTTTATAGGAGTTATGAAAGTTCAAATTGTGACCATAAAAAAAGATCTGAAAATTAGGAAATGATAGGGTAGTATGGTAGATAACCGAAATTCGATATGGTGAATCTAATCTAGATGTTGAATAAAAAAAAATCTATCAAATTATAATTTAAATGCAGAATAAATTTAGAGGCCAAATCATGATCAAAATGACATTCCGTTTGAAAATCGGTTAATTTTTGATGAAGTTATGAGAGATCAAAGTTTTTGAAAAAGTGTCAAGGGAAAATTGGATGATAGATGGCTTAGAGTCGAAAAATTATCAAATTTTTTAGATGACAAAAATTTAAATGCAGAATCAAATTAGAGGCCAAATCATGATCAAAATGACATTCCATTTGAAAATCTGATAATTTTTGATGTAGTTATGAGAGATCAAAGTTTAACCATTAAGGTTAAAATACTCACAGGTTGGGTCAAAATTTAAGTTTCCTTATTTGGAGGAAAATTTAAGTTTTTAAATCGCTTGAAATATTTGAGGACTGCGTGATTAATGAATTGATCTTTACGTTTTACAGCAATATAACTCGTTGTTGGCAAAGATGCCCGAAACGGAGAACAAAACCACAGGGATGAGGGGAAGGCCCAGAAAGGCAGTTGCCGCCGCACGTAAAATCCAAAGAGTCTCACATGATGATGAGGATGAAGTGATGCCGACCAGCAGCAGTAAATATGATAAACAGAGTGACAATGATGAAAGAAACGAGCCGGATCAAGATGATGATCCGGATGCCGAGGCCGAGACAGAGGCGGATGCAGAGGCCGATGAGAATGATAATGAAATGGACCAAGACGATGAAATGGATGATGACGATGAGCCGGATAGTAATGATGCCAGCGATGCCGATGAGCAAGTGGAGCCGCCAGCCTTTAGTTTAGCTACGCTGGGACTGCAGCGTGTGGGCAGCGCCCCGCCACCCAAACCCAAGACCCAAAAGGCACCAATTCTTACACTCAATGCACGTGGTATGCCCGCTAGGATTCGTAAGCGTAATCCGCTCTTCTACGACGAGAACATCATTAACGATGACAAGCCGCTGCGTGTGAGTCTGGCGCCCAAGAAGATTGCGGGTCGTGGAACTGGTGACAGTGCCAGCAAATTGCAGACGACTCCATCGAAGGTGCTCAAGAAGCGAAAAGGTGTCGTCTCCCGTTACATGCGCTCCAATGACAATGATAATGGGAATGGTAATGGTGCCTCCACTTCCAATACCAATTTGACAAGTGCAGAGATGGAGTCGCCTGGTGGCAAGCATAAGAGAACGCCTGGCAAATCCTTGACACTGCCGACCACATCCACAGCCGGTTCAAGGGGTCAACAACAAGTGGCTGGCATGAAGGTGGCACGTGGTGTTGGCGGTGGTGCAAAGAGTGCCGCTGCAGCAGCCGCAATGGCAGCTGCCGAGGATGCGGCGAAAAAGGCCGAAGCACAGGCGACAGCAAACAAGCGTTTGGGTCAGTCCATTGGACTGCGTCTGCGTAATCTCCTGAAGCTGCCCAAGGCACACAAGTGGGCCATAGCCGAGTGGTTCTATTCGTACATTGACAAGCCGCTCTTTGACTGCAAATATGATTTTATGAATCATGTTAATGAGCTGGCGCCACGTCTGGGCACACGTAAACTCAATCGCCACGAGTGGGTGAACATTAGGCGACGGATGGGACGACCACGTCGCTGCTCGGCGGCCTTCTTCAGCGAGGAGCGACGTGAATTGGAACGCAAGCGTCAGCTGATGCGTACGCTGCAATCCCGCAAGCCGGGCGAGCTCAAGGATTCGGTGCTCTTGGCCGATATGCCCGAGAAGATACCGATGCCGCTGCCGCTGGGCACCAAGGTGACGGCTAGATTGCGTACGCCGCAGGACGGCATCTTTGGCGGCACGGTGGCTGCCTATGATTCGCTTAATGCCATGTATCGGGTTACCTTCGAGCGGATGGGATTGGGCACACAATCGATACCGGACTTTGAGATTGTGTCGGAGAACTTTCATGAGATGTTGCCGCTGCACAGTTTCACCAAAGATTTCCGACCGAATCTGATGAGCATCTATCAGACGAATAATCTGGGCTTCACCACCAATTTGGGTTTCACCACAAATCTGGCGAGCAGTTATCAAAGCAAACGCTATCCGCTTGCCAGCGCTGGCAATCTCAATAGCAATAACTTGACCGCTCCCCAAAAGCATCTGGCCAACAATAATGCGGCGGCAAGGAATGCACTAAGCATGAAGCTGAATAAAAGTGATCCATTGCTGGGACAGGATGCCAGCGGTGAGAATCCCATGAGATATCAGCCGGCGCGACATCATGGTTATTCTATTAAGCTGCTGGAACATTTGGTGCTCTTGCAGAATTTCATTTCCCTTAAGGAGGCGAAAATCCAGCGACTCAGTGAAATGAATGCCGCCGCGGAGCTGGCAATGGGCGAACTGATGGGTCAGGAGGAGCCCGGAGATCGTAGTCGAAGTCAAATGCGTGATGATTTCCAGCGTCGCTATGCCTCCAATATATTGTCGATTGAACAGATCAATGGCGATCTGATGTATGAGCTAAACAAGGTACAGGAGCTATCCAGCAGCCTGACACGCAATCCCAATGTCCAGGCCATGATATCGCCCACATTGTTGCGGGAGGAGTGCCGTGCCAAGGCCAGCCAAACGGTGGATGAGATGAGCAAGGGTATGGTGAAGAGTGAGCGCATGGTGACTTTACTTAAGAATCTCACCACCCTGCTAATTGTCACCCAGAACTTGGACAGCGAGTGGGAGGCGGCGGAGGTGAACAAAGTGCTCGAGGGTTGCATCGAGGAGGTGCGTAGTAATCTTGTCTGCAGCGAGAACAGCGAGGTGTTCCAGAAGAGCGTACAAATGCGTCTCGAGTATATTGCATTGGACATTAATCGCAACATTGAGGAGCGAAGCTTTAGCCAGGCATCGGCCAAGTCACCAAAGTCGCCAAAGTCACCCAAGTCACCGAAATCGGAGGCAACGGACACGGCTGGAGAGACGGCGAGCACGAAAACAACAGATATTGATATGGAAAGGTATAAGGATAAGAATGATAATGATTCAGATGATCAAAATGAGAAATCAACAAAATGTAAACAAGATAAATCAAAGCAATCATCAAAATCAGAGCCCATGGAAGTGGACCGTCAGCATGGTGATGAACCCGAAACGGATCCTGAGCCTGCAGAGGACAAAAAACACACGGACGACGATGATGATGACGAAGATGCCGAAGCGGAAGCTGATGACTCCGATTCGACAGAGAAGGCAACCAAGTCGAAAACAATTTCTAAAGTTGACAACACAAGTACGGATCCTTGTGGCGAGGACTCTCAAATCACAATCGAGTCTATGAAGGAGTCCGATGATGACAGTCAAACGCCTGACGATAAGGATGATGATGATAAGCGAGTTGGCAACGATATGAAACTAATCGATTCAGACTCGCAACAGGAATTCATATACAATTCGAAAAAGTGACGAGTTCAGTTCAGTTAAACTTGCAATTTAACAATTTGTCGCGTTTTCATAATTTACTTCTTATTATATAAATTTATATATGTATATGCATATTGTGGAATACAATACATATTTTTATCAAATTTCCTTTCAATTATGGATACACAAATTGTATAATAATAAATTTTACTCGATTGTTAAATAACAGACCATTGCTATTATGATTTTTGGTATAATCTTTCCGATTTGTAATGTGTTTTTTTTTCTTATAATTAATAGTTTTTATGTAGTTCACATTTTACATTTAAAATGCAAATTATCGATTGTGTCGCAATAAAAAAGAAAATTAAAAAAAAAGAAAACAACGCACATTATTTTTTCTTTTTTTATTTAGCAAACGTTGAACAGATGAATTTGCTATTCATCATCCTCATCATCATCGTCATCATCCTCTTCGCTGGACTGATTCAGCCAGTCGACCAGCTTGGCGAGACTTTGTCGCAAGGAAGCATGCTCATTAATGTCCAGTTGCTCATACCAGGCGTGTATAGCATCCTCGGATACAATATCTTTGTCGTACAGATAATGGACCACCTGCGAGATCTTCTCGCGCACAAGCTCATTCTCCTCGCAAATATCCTACATAAGCAACAAATTAATATCAATAATAAATGTGAAATTCTTTCATTCTGTAGTTAAGTACCTCCAAAGCCTTAAGGCAATCGAACATGGCATCCTCGCTTTTAATGTAGTTGGATACGACGGGTCCCAATTGCTTAAATGCGGCATTAATGGCCAGCATTATATTATTATTAGCCGGTTCGATAATGCTCTCCATGCCAAACACCGCCTTGACCACATTAAAGTTGACCTCCTTAAGGGACATATTGTAGGCATAGCGTGACGAGTTGATTTCCAGTATAAGGAAATCCGGATTGGATTTCTCACGAAAACCGCGTGTCAATGAATCGATTACCTCTGACAAGAATACTGCAAATATGTAAAAAATATATATAGATAATTATTTCTTAAGTATTTCTTATAGCCTACTGTTGGTGTCGTCGGGCAACGGAGTCGCAATGCGAGATTCATCCTCGTCATCATCGTCGCTGGAGTAGCTGTAGTCACTGACATCGTTCGCTTGTGATTGAATCTCAGACATTTTGGGTATGCACAGAGTTGTTGTGCTTGGTAATAACTCCTCGTCGGCATCGGAGTCATCGGGATCGCCCGTTGTCAAATCGCTAATGATAAATGCTTTCGGTCCAATTGCCTCCAATTCAACTATAAGAAATTATATGATGTAAAAGTATCGTGAATAACTTTGATTAATTTTTATTGTTAACTTAAAATAGTCGTTAGGTTAATTAAGTTATACAATAATAATATAGTTCTAGTATAAAAACAACACTTAAAACTCTATTCTGAGATCTTAAATTTTTTTTTGTAAGAAATCATGCCAAATTGGAAAGAAAATTTGACTCGCAAAGTGGTGAGATCAAAAGACTGACCAACTTCAAACTGTCATAACTTGATCAAAACTGAACCGATTTTCAAGTGGAATGTCATTTTGATCATGATTTGGCCTCTAAATTGATTCTGCATTCAAATTTTTATAATCTAGAAAATTTGATAATTTTTCGATTCTAAGCCATCTATCATCTAATTTTCCATACATACCCCTTGACATTTTTTCAAAAACTTGGATCTCTTATAACTTTATCAAAAATTGACCGATTTTCAAGCGGAATGTCATTTTGATCATGATTTGGCCTCTAAAATGATTCTGCATTTAAATTTTTATTATCTAGAAAATTTGATATTTTTGCTCATGGTCTACCTATTTATTTTGATGTCATATTTATGTACCGTTATGTACCGGTACCGATACCGGAACCGATAGAAAACAACTGAAATAGAACCTTTTATCGAAATAGTTATTTCGGGAAGTACCGCAACCGAAACCGTAACCTATATTTGTTTCGGCTTGATTCCCTGGTTTTGATAAAACATAAATTCAATACTAAAAGAACAACTAAATATTTAACTTCATGCATGCATTTAAGAGAATGATCATTTGTTTTGTAATGTAAGAGATTTGGTCTTAAATGTATAATCTGTATGTACTTACCCACTTCATTCTCTTCAGTGCGCTGTGTATTCGGTGAATGTGTAACCAGAGTATTGGCTAGATTGGTATTTGCCGGAAGAACACATTTGGGGCCAAGTACACAGCCAGCGGTAATAACGCACTTCTCATTAATGATGGTGTCCGAGCCAATGACGCAGTGCCTCAGCTGGCAGTTGTCGTGTATGGTGACGTTGGCCATGAGGAAGACATTGTTGAGCTGGCAATTCTTGCCGATGCGACAGTTGGCGCCAATTACACTAGAACTAATGACGGTACCGGTATCCACATGACTTCCAGCCTGAACGACAACATTCTCCTGCAGCGCCACCTTGGAAACGTTAGCATCGTGACTCTTGTAGATGTTGTCCTTGTAGAAGACATACTGCTGCTGCAGTTTATATACGCCCATGTCGGGCACTAACGGGTATGCCCAGCGACTAATGATGTCCCGACTGACCAGCTGATAGGAGAGCCAATTGTTAACCTTGTGTGCATACTGTGCGGGTGGCAGAAGTGACACATAGATACGGCTGTCCAGCAACTCCTCATTGATGAGCAGACCACGCACAAAATCATCGCGTGTCTGGAAATCAAAGTTATCGCTGAACAACGACAACATCGATGGCGATCCAATGGCAATCTGCGGATCTAGCAGATTGTGATGCAGTGTTACACATGAATTGCTTAGGAATACATCAAGTGGTATCTGGTAACGTGTCTCCTTGTGATTCATGCGCAATCTCTGATGGTAATGCAGTCGTGTGTTTTGCTTATCCACTGCAATCAACAGCTCATTGCCGGTGCGTCCAGTGCTGCTGGTGGACTCCTTAAAGACCAGCGTGGCAGCCGCACCTTTATCGAACTTCGCTGTACGCTTGTGCTGCTCCAGCACTGGTCGCAGATCCGCATTGGTCACTGTATCCGCGCCCAGCAATATAAAGTTGCCACGTATTAGGGCCTTGGCATCCAGATCACGCATCGCATCGCCAAAGCAGCGGCATCCCTCGCCGCCAATGACATGAACGGTCATTTTAAATGACCAGGATGCATAAGTGGCGATACCCTGTCTTAGATTGATTTAAAATTAATATCACAGAATTAATAAACATGCATGATGCAATATATAAGTAAAGTTCGTACTTACTTAATGTGATCCCGAATGTCCTGCAGATAGAGGCTGGCATAGACAAAAACTTCCTCGACACCGCTGCGATTTAAGGCAATTAGTGCATAATCCAGCATACTAACATTAACCAGTGGCAGCAGAGCCTGTTTGTATATAACAACAACAAATACATAAATCAAAAAGTGCAACGTGCGTGGCTACAATATTTAATTAAATTATATATACCAACCGTGGAGCTCTCATCTGAAAGCGGCTTAAAGTTCCACACATTGTTGTCGGCAATAAGTACTGCCTGTACGATTTCCTTTTGAAATTGTGACATTATTTAAGAATAAACACAACCACCGCAAAACAAATTGCGTGCAATGGTAACGAAATTAAAACTGCTGCTGCGGCTGCCACTTTAATTCCTTTAACAGCACTGTCAGCTGTTAGTGTTGGCTAATTATCGATTGTTATACAGAATGTGTAGCAGCCCTGTCTTGTGTTTCAGCTGTTGACAAGTGGTTTTTTTTTTATTGCTACACCAATTCCACCAGCAATTGTTATTATTTTTTTTATGTTTGTGCGTAAACATAATTGAAATTCAATTATATTCAAATTGTTAAGATGTGAGTAGTGTGTTCTCTGTATACAAGCTGTTGCATATATAATAATGAAACTGATAAAGCGAAATTGCAAATGAAATCGAAAGCTGAACACAATTATCGTCATCGCCAATAGTCGTGATATGAGTGTGAATAAATGCCACCGATTGTGTATTTGGTGCAACGAAAAGAAAATAACTATACCCGCCCACACCCACCAACCTGAGCTCAATTTAAGCTCTGTCAAAGCAAATAATCAAAAAATAATTAAAATTAAGTTAAAAACGGCTTAAAATACAGTGAGACTGGCCATGAAAGCTTTTCTTGACCTCGGTATCGGTATTAATCTGTAAACATCACAAAAAAAAAAAAACTAGTGGTGTCGTCACTCGTAATCGCATGGTAGCAGCCGCATTAGCTAAAAATAGCAAATACAACAAAACAAGAACGGCAAAATAACACACATTTCCAGCATAACACATAACGTCGTAACTACATCCAGTATTATTCTGCATTTCTTCTGTTCCTCCTGTCCTTCAATTAGCACGCCATAACAAAAGCAAAAACAAGCTCAAATCCCGCTGAAAGCTAGCTAAAAGCCGCTAAGCGATGGAACGCGGGATCAATTTCCCCAATGGCGATGAGGGAGCCACAGCTTCCGCACCAGAGAAGACCACAATGGAACTCGTACAGCAGCGCTTTAAACCGGATGAGACTGTTCACCTGGTAAGTGAAGAGTTCTGAAGAGTGCACATACTGATAAATCGAGTCGTTAATTAAGTTCCTTTATTAATTCCTGAATGATTGCATTTCATTTGGCACACTACATTTTATTTTAGTGCCTAAATTAAGTATAATATATTAAAAAAGAAATTTTATTTATATCTCCTTCCCATTCAAAGATAAATTCTTTCCAAAATTTGTTGTATGTTAGATTAGTGGGTCAAATAAGCTGAATATATGAATATGAATATGAAAATTCTTAGAAACACACACACACATATATGCACAGTATGTGCCCTCGAGATAACATTGTATCAAATTTATAATATTTCACCGAGTAGTGATAATTTGACTCAGCAGACATTGAAAATTGGAGACATCACTTATGGGATCGGCAATCCAGACTCTCGGCTCCAAATTTGTCACGACAAACGAAGTTTTCAAATGTCAGAGATATGCGTCACTTTTCGGAAATATTTTCAAGATCACAGATATCAAAATATGGGTATATTTTATGCATTAAAAAAATTAATTAAAATTGTTAATTTTTGTTCTATTTCTATTTTATTTTAAGATAATTTTATTTGGTTTTAAAAACTTAGAAATTTTAATAATCCTCCCAACAAATATTTGGACATTTGCAAGCAATCAGAAAAATTGAAATTCTTGTGTCTAAAATTTGTAGTACATGCCTACTTACTGAATTAATTTTTTCAATTGAAATTGAAATTTTCAATTCAACGCCCACGGTTTTAATGTGAAATTTGAAATATTTGTAACAGAACTCATAAATCATTCGATATTAATATCTGATACCCAATTTGTATTATATGAGTAATTTTTATGCTAACTAATGATGACAATGTTAAAATTCAATAGTTAAACTCAAAGCTTTCTGTATTATCGTACTTTCGTAACTGTTTGCCGTTCTTCAACAGATCTTCGAAGCATATCAAATTAAGGGTCAGGAGCATGTTGAGGGCTTGTTGGCACTGGTGTCATCATTATCATGCGGCACATATGCGATCATTTCATTCAGCCCTCTGCGCACGCCTCTCAGCGCAACCGATGTACTAAAAATAGATCAAGTATTTCCGATTAACAAAAGTTTTCAACTGACGAAGGGTAAGTTAAACGTAAATACATGAATTGAACAGTAACTTGCATTTATTAAAGCCTTACAGATACCAAGAGATCCATAACGGAACAACAGTTCGATTTGTCAACAGACGATGACGGACCATCCAAATACTATTATCACCCCTTTAAGACGGACATGCAGTCCGTTGATTATGAGATATTCGTTGCAGAGGTGTATTCATGCAAAAGTTCCATGTGGACGGCTGATACGCTCAACTTCACGTGGCTTGAAGATTATCGTGTGATTGATGACAGAAAACTAGAACTGAAGAGGCGTTTAAACCAATGTATTAACTATAAAGATCTTATGTATGTGAGCAATTATTTAATATGATCTATCGTCGCATCTCATCACATATTTATTTATTTATTTACAGCATTTACTGCGCCACTTGGAATGTGAACAACAAGCCATGCTGGGATGGCACCAATGAATCGTTGCGTCCTTGGCTGGCCCGCGGTAAGAATAGTCCTGACATATATGCCATTGGACTTCAGGAGATCGAGAAAATTCATAAATGCATTTTATACGCTCCTCAGCTGAGATTACAATGGGTGTAAGTCTAAACTTAAGGCAGGCTATATTTGTATACCCTGAGCCCATTAAAAATGGGCAAATAAGAATGTATGTAACTGGCAGAAAGGGGCGGGGCAGACCCCCAAAAATATATATATTCTTGATCAGGATCAAAAGCCGAGTCGATTATCTGTCCGTCTGTTTAAACGCGTCGATCTCAGAAACCATAAGAGGTAGAGACTTCAAACTTGGTATGTAGGTTCCTGAATACCGGGCGCAGATCAAGTTTGTTTTTATTTTTGGATCGGATCACTATATCATATAGCTGCCATAGGAACGATACATCGAAAATAAAATTTTAGTATGGAAAAGTTTTTTGTTTGTTGATATATCGAAACTAAACTGATAGAATATGCATCTAGACTGGTATAATACATCCTGATCAAATTTGTTCCACTATATCATATAGCTGTCATAGGACCGATCGGGTAAAAATCAAGTCTTTGTAAAAAAAAGTTTTTTGTTTTTTAAAATATCTTAATCAAACTGATAGAATATGCATTTAACTTGGTTTTGTACATTCTGACCAAATTTCGTTTAATTCGATTGCCTATATCATATAGCTGCCATAGGAACAATTGGTCGAAAATCAACCTCAGTGTAGAGTACCTGGGCTCAGGGTATCCTACTGTCGAGCGTGCTCGACTGTAACCGCTCATTTGTTTTTGATTATAATCAAAATAGATATAGATATATAATAGATTAATATATTCTTTTTTCTAATCCTTTTAATAGAGCCAGAATGCTGAGTAATCTGCACGATGGGAATGAGTATGAGGAATATAGAACGCATTACTTGACAGCCATGACGTTAACAATAATTGTCCGCAAGCGACTGTCCAAATATATCCAACGTTGCAACGTGCATCATGTGGCACGCGGTGTGGGCAATGTGCTGGGAAATAAGGGCGGTGTCGCCGTCAGTCTGGAATTCAAGGATGCGAGTATATGCTTTGTCAACTCGCATCTGGCCGCGCATACGGAAAATATAGAGGAACGTAATGGAGACTACAATGGGATTGAAAAGGACATAAAGTTCGGATACGATGGCGGGCTGTATCGCACTATCAATGATCATGAGTAAGAACAATCAACTTACTTACTAATAATATGAGCAATTAATTTCGAATATTGCAGTCACATCTTTTGGATGGGAGATTTGAATTATCGCGTCAACAGAACGGATCAGTTAAACGATTGTAATATATTAGATTTACGAATGCAAAACGATCAGCTGCTGGAAGAGATGAGAAATGGGAATTGCTTCAATGGCTATACAGAGGGTCAGATCAAGTTCGAGCCCACTTACAAATATGAACCCGGCTCCGATCGGTTTGACACACAAAGAGAGCCAGCATATTGTGATCGTGTGCTTTGGAAGGGCAGGCGAATCGAACAGATGACTTATAATAGCGTTATGGAAATACGACAAAGCGATCATAAGCCTGTATATGCCATATTCAAGATAAAGCTCAAGACGTGTGATGAGAATAAGCAAAAGAAGGAGCATGAGAAGTGGCTCAAGGACGAGGACAAGCGTGAAAACGATAGTCAGCCGCAACTTATCGCAGATCCCATTTTGATTGACTTTGGTCTGGTGCGATTTAACGAGCTGGTTATACGGGACTTTAAAGTGTCCAATAAGTGGATGAAGCAGGTGGATTTTATGTTCAAAGTTCAACCCAAATTGAATGACATCTGTGAGAAATATGTGCAAGTGGATCCGCGCGATGCCAGCCTCTTGGTCGAATCGGAACGTTTCATTAGTATAAAGCTGATGATCGATCCGAAAAGTGTATCGAGTCTGCTTAAAAAGATTTGCGATACAAAATCCAAATTTGACTTTGATGTTCTCATATTGCATGTGAAGGATGGTCGAGATATATTCATAACAGCAACGGGTAAATATCAACCCAGTTGCTTTGGTCTATCCATGGAAACGATGTGTCGCACCGATCGGCCGATCAGTGAGTACAGCCAGGAGGAAATGCGGAATATGGTAATGTTCTATAAACAAGTTTATTTACAATATAAACTTTTTTAATTCGTCTTAATATCATCAAGAATATCAGGAAACTTAATTATTATAGAAAAATTACAGATTAATGATCATTTGATAATGCATTTTTTTACTTGGGTGATTTCATTGAGTTCTTTTTTTAAGTGTACGCAACAAAATAGACAACATAAATTAAAATTGATTTTTATTTTGATAAAAAAAAAGTAAAACAATCCTAAATGATGATTCTATATAATTCTTTTTATTAGTGTCAGATATTTAAAAAATTACTCACAAATAATAATTCTTTAATTATTGATTTATTTAATAATAATACATAAACATCAATAATTATAAATCATGACAAAATTCATTTTTTTTAGTCTTTTTTTATATCCCTATTCCTTGTAGATTTTTTGAAAATAATAATTATTATTAATTGAAACTATTCCATAAATCTTAATGAAGTTTCAATATATTCACTTAATTTAAAAATAATCAAAACTAATTTTTATTTGGAAAAGTACAAAAATTCCAAGATAGAACATTGTGTATCAGAAAAATTACTTATGGTTAGGCTACAATGTTATATACTGTTATTAAATGACTATTTTGTTTGTAGATTCTTGATGTATCGCCCAAGTACCGTGTGACGATGCCCCGCGAGTTCTTTCTTCTTATCGACTATCTACACAAGCAAGGTGATAATTTGAAGGACCTATTCCAAAGCTACGATCGCCAGCAACTACTCAGTAGTCAATTCAATGCTGTACGTGACTGGCTTGACACTTGGTCGGGGGAAGAATTCCGTAGGTTCACTTGAATTGACTTTATTTGTCAAAATCCAACCAACAATTCATTATATTCATATCAATTATAGCGGGTACACCACAAACAGCAGCCGAGGCATTGTTACTTCTGCTCGATCTGCCTGAACAGGCGGTATTGGAGCCGTTTGTGGATGACCTGATGGTCTGTAGCACTAAATCAGAGGCCATGGAGTTGATAGCGCTGCTAAGTACGCCAAAACGTAACGTCTTTATGCATCTGTGCATGTTCCTTCGAGAGGGCGTTGAACGGAATAACTACGAACTGTCTAATGTCGGTGGGTATTAAAGTGTCATCCAATATACTTATACACGTACTAACAATTAATATCAAATTTTATTCTCTCTATCCGTAGCTGCGATCTTTGGCCGTATTCTGTTACGCAGCAGCAAAAGCGGCAAGAATACGATAGAGTATCAAAATCGTTGCACCGAGTTCATGCGACGATTTATTATCGAAACAACGGATTCCGTAGAGGGTAACAATGGTCAAAGGGGAGCGACCGGAGCGGGTTTGCAGTCATAGTCGATGACTCTGAGTTGATCGTAAAAATAACTGCGATACAATTGCATGTATCACATACATGTATATGGATGTAAATTAGTTACTTATTTATTTTAACTTTAATTTGAATTTGAATGTATTTGCTTAGTTTTTTTGGTACGCTTATGAGTAGTTCCTCTACGGCTTAGCATTTACGTACATATCTGTGTCTGTTCTCTGTTTTACTTGTTAATTGTTTATGCACATTCTTATCTACATACATTCAATCTTTAATGCATATAAATATAACATATTATAATTATATCCTATGTATATTAATGGGATAAAAACAGCCTGACGTGTATCATGTATTATTAATGGAATGTTATATGGCAAACTTAAAGTGTACATATATACATATATGTACAAATGTATGTTTATATAATAATATTTGCGTTGACTCCATTCAAACGACAAAAACACATGGCATCAACTTAAGGTATTCACGTACATTTATACATAAATATGCATTTTGTTGTTTTTTCGATTATTTAGTAAATAAGTACATAATAATTTACAAATGAATTAAACAAATTTATGGTAATAAAACTACCAGCTAATAAATATGAATTTTACTTGACGTAATTACTTGGGTAATTAATTGTAATGTTTTGGAAATATCCCTTACCCCATTATTGAAAAAACACCCAAATAAAGACAGCGCTCTTCGAATTTTCTAAATGTAACGGATGTAGTCATGCATTTCATTTATCTATTGATTGTTTTAGCTTAGATTAACTTGGTTAACAATTTTGTTACAAACTAGATCCTAAAGCCTTTATAATGTACACTATAGTGTGAATCTGTCTTAAAAATTCTTATAAACAAAGCTAGAGCATTAATATGTGTACTCAACACTTTGTCAAATGACTGTTAGGAAAAAATTCGCATATACAAAATTTAAATTAAGTAAGATTATTTTAATTATTTAAATTATTTTGGAAAATAATATGTGTGAATTAATTAAATATATAATAATAATAAATAAATTGAAAATCCAATTATTGGACATTCTTTGGCCCAATATATTGTTTTAAAACTAATTCAGTGCTATCGGTATTTGCGATATATCGATATATCTGAGCTCAACAATTATCGTCCCTATTTCAGTAAATTCTAGATTGTTTTTTTTTTGTATATCATAAATAAAAAAAAAAAAACAAATGGAAAATGGAAAAATCGGAAGAGTTTATGAAATATTTAAATGGTAAGTCAACCGTAAATACATGAGTGTGCACAGTAACCTAAAAGCCTTACAGATACCAAGAGATCCATAACGGAAAAACAGTTCGATTTGTCAACAGACGATGACGGACCAAACAAATACTATTCTCACACCTTTAAGACGGACGATGATTATGAGCAATTCGTTGCTGAGGTGCATTCATGCAAAAGTTCCATGTGGGCGGCTGAAGCGCTACTGTGGCTTGATGATTATCGTGTGATTGATGACAGAAAACAGGAGCTGAAGAGGCGTTTAAATCAATATATTACCTATAAAGATCTTATGTACGTGAGCAATTATTTAATATGATCTATCGTCGCATCTCATCACATATTTATTTATTTATTTACAGCATTTACTGCGCCACTTGGAATGTGAACAACAAGCGATGCTGGGATGGCACCAATGAATCGTTGCGCCCTTGGCTCGCCCGCGGTAAGAATAGTCCCGACATATATGCCATTGGACTTCAGGAGATCAGTCAATATTGCAATTTTTACGCTCCTCATCTGAGAAGACCATGGGTGTAAGTCTAAATTAAAAGCAGGCTTAATTTTTCTCTATATTGCCCGTCTATCTGTGATTAGTTTTAATCTTTTTATTTATTTTCAAAATAAAACTTTAATAGAAACTTTTATGATCAAAGAGAATAGAGTTTGAAATTAACTCTTTAAAGATAAATTTACTTTGCGCTCAACAATTGAATGAAAGTATTTAAAGAAAGTAAATTTATTTCGTTTGATAACAAAGATTTCGATATTCAATTATATTTAAACTGTTTTGTTGCAAATTAATAAAAAGAGTTTATGAATCACCATATAAATGTATCAACAAGTATCAGATTAACATATACACATATGAACGATTGCTTTCTATTGTATTGTACAATCTATTTTTTTCTAATCCTTTTTATAGAGCCAGAATGCTGAATAACCTGCACGATGGGAATGAGTATGAGGAATATACAACGCATTGCTTGGGAGCCATGTCGTTGACAATAATTGTGCGCAAGCGACTGTCCAAATATATTCTACGTCACCGCGTGCATGAAGTGAAACGGGGTGTGGCCAAAATATGGGTCAACAAGGGCGGTGTCGCCGTCAGTCTGGAATTTAAAGATGCGAGTATATGCTTTGTCAACTCGCATCTGGCCGCGAATATGGAAAATGTAAAGGAACGTAATGGAGACTACAATGGAATTGAAAAGGACATAAAGTTCGGATACGATGGCGGGCTGTATCGCACTATCAATGATCATGAGTAAGAACAATCAACTTACTTACTAATAATATGAGCAATTAATTTCGAATATTGCAGTCACATCTTTTGGATGGGAGATTTGAATTATCGCGTCAACAGAACGGATCAGTTAAACGATTGTAATATATTAGATTTACGAATGCAAAACGATCAGCTGCTGGAAGAGATGAGAAATGGGAATTGCTTCAATGGCTATACAGAGGGTCAGATCAAGTTCGAGCCCACTTACAAATATGAACCCGGCTCCGATCGGTTTGACACACAAAGAGAGCCAGCATATTGTGATCGTGTGCTTTGGAAGGGCAGGCGAATCGAACAGATGACTTATAATAGCGTTATGGAAATACGACAAAGCGATCATAAGCCTGTATATGCCATATTCAAGATAAAGCTCAAGACGTGTGATGAGAATAAGCAAAAGAAGGAGCATGAGAAGTGGCTCAAGGACGAGGACAAGCGTGAAAACGATAGTCAGCCGCAACTTATCGCAGATCCCATTTTGATTGACTTTGGTCTGGTGCGATTTAACGAGCTGGTTATACGGGACTTTAAAGTGTCAAATAAGTGGATGAAGCAGGTGGATTTAATGTTCAAAGTTCAACCCAAATTGAATGACATCTGTGAGAAATATGTGCAAGTGGATCCGCGCGATGCCAGCCTCTTGGTCGAATCGGAACGTTTCATTAGTATAAAGCTGATGATCGATCCGAAAAGTGTATCGAGTCTGTTTAAAAAGATTTGCGATACAAAATCCAAATTTGACTTTGATGTTCTCATATTGCATGTGAAGGATGGTCGAGATATATTCATAACAGCAACGGGTAAATATCAACCCAGTTGCTTTGGTCTATCCATGGAAACGATGTGTCGCACCGATCGGTCGATCAGTGAGTACAACCAGGAGGAAGTGCGGAATATGGTAATGTTCTATTAACAAGTTAAATTACAATACTATTTTTTTTTTTCAATTCTTAATATCATCAAAAATATAAGGAAACTTAATCAATATAGGTTTTATTACAAAAATTTCAATAGAGCATTGTTTAATGAGCGTCACATATGTATCAGAAAAATTATTCTTGGTTAAGTTACAATGTTATTTACTGTTATTAAATGACAATTTTGTTTCTAGATTCTTGATGTATCGCCCAATTACCGTGTGACGATGCCCCGCGAGTTCTTTCTTCTTATTGACTATCTACACAAGCAAGGTGATAATTTGAAGGACCTATTCCAAAGCTACGATCGCCAGCAACTACTCAGTAGTCAATTCAATGCTGTACGTGACTGGCTTGACACTTGGTCGGGGGAAGAATTCCGTAGGTTCACTTGAATTGACTTTATTTGGCAAAATCCAACCAACAATTCATTATATTCATATCAATTATAGCGGGTACACCACAAACAGCCGCCGAAGCATTGTTACTTCTGCTCGATCTGCCTGAACAGGCGGTATTGGAGCCGTTTGTGGATGACCTGATGGTCTGTAGCACTAAATCAGAGGCCATGGAGTTGATAGCGCTGCTAAGTACGCCAAAACGTAACGTCTTTATGCATCTGTGCATGTTCCTTCGAGAGGGTGTTGAACGGAATAAATACGAACTGTCTAATGTCGGTGGGTATTAAGATTAAGATACTTATACACGTACCAACAATTTATATCAAATTTTATTCTCTCTATCCGTAGCTGCGATCTTTGGCCGTATTCTGTTACGCAGCAGCAAAAGCGGCAAGCATACGATAGAGTATCAAAATCGTTGCACCGAGTTCATGCGACTCTTTCTTATCGAAACAACGGATTCCGTAGAAAGAGCGGCCGGAGCGGGTTAGCAGTCATAGTTGATGACTCTGGGTTGATCGTAAAAATAACTGCGATACAATTGCATGTATCACATACATGTATATGGATGTAAATTAGTTACTTATTTATTTTAACTTTAATTTGAATTTGAATGTATTTGCTTAGTTTTTTTGGTACGCTTATGAGTAGTTCCTCTACGGCTTAGCATTTACATACATATCTGCACATTCTTATCTACATACATTCAATCATTAATGCATATAAATATAACATATTATAATTATATCCTATGTATATTAATGGGACAAAAACAGCCTGACGTGAAAAAACACCCAAATAAAGACAGCCCTCTTTTCGATTTTTCAAAATATAACGGATGTATTTATACCTTTTATTAATCTATAGACTACCTAAGCTTAGATTAATTTGGTTAACAATTTTGTTACAAACAAGATCCAAGAGCCTATATATTGTACACTATAGTCTTAATCTGTATTAAAAATTGTTATTAACAAAGCTAGAGCACTACCATGTGTACTCAACACTTAATTTTTGATTTTTACGAAAAAATTCGCAAATACAAAATTTAGATAAATATAAAGATCGAGAATATATTTATTTATTTTTTTGGCAAAATATGTGTAGATTAATTTAATAATTATTCGACCAACTGTACATTGAGCTGCCTCGGGATGTGCTAGCGTGATAACGCGCAACGTTTATGGATGTGTGTGTGAGTGTGTGCGTGTACATGAGCTAACGTTGCCCCGTTTTTGCGCCAAAAATATGTTGTACGTTAATCAACACTACTATTAGCCGTGTTATTGCAGTTCAATTTTTAACTTAAAAAATACCTTAAACAAGCTACATAGCATTACAAATAATTCGTATAGCCTAGAATCTTATTGAAAATCCAATTATTGAATATTTCTTGGCCCAATATATTGTTTTAAAACTAATTCAGTGCTATCGGTATTTGCGATATATCGATATATGTGAGCACAACAATTATCATCCCTATTTTAGTAAATTCTAGATTGTTTTTTTTTGTAAAGCAGAAATAAGAAAAACAAATGGAAAATGGAAAAATCGCAAGAGTTTATGAAATATTTGCGCTTCAAAAGCAAGGAAGGCGTTGTGTCACAGGAGGAGCGCAACTGGGATAACCAGGAGAGCGGCAGGCGCACACCGCCGGTCGAAGAGGCGGGAAGTCTCGACATCAGTGCGTCTACGGAAGTCTCCGAGCAAGACGGAGACGGCGATGGAGATGGAACAGAAGCAGATCTGTCGAATGAGACAACCGATGGTGCGGAGAACTGTGATACAACAGTTGAGTCCGAGCACGACCCTAGCACAAATCAAAGGCAACCGCAAATGGGCGATAACCACAGTCCCGTTTCGGTGGATATGACGGCCGAGGGAGAGGGAGAGGGGGAGGACAGTAGCAGCAGTAGTTCGGCGGAAAGCGGTGAACAAAGTGGCACGGACACTTCGGAGGGCAGCGATGGTGACGATGACGCCACTGAGGATGAGCCCTCGCAAAATACTGTGGTCTCTGTCAATACCCTTACAGCCAGATCCGATAAAGTTCATGAACTTGTTAAAAATGTTGATGAATCGATAGAGACAAACGAGGATGCTGTTGATGTTGTAATACATTCAGTGCCTAGTGAAGTTGAAGCCGATGTGGAGGCTCCCATGGAACCAGAAGCCGGTATGGAGCCGGAGACGGAGCCGGAAGCGGAAGTTGTACCAGCAGCGGAAATGCCGGAAACACCCGCTTCTCCGACCGATGATGGCGAGGATCCGATCGATTTACTGCCACCTTATAAGCGTCCACGTTACGTGTCTGACAAGGATCAACGGCTGCAGATGCAGATGCAGATGCCCATGCCCATGCCCATGACAGATTTCGAAGCACATCGACAGCTCCAGCAAACACATATGCTGCACTTGCCGCGCATGGTGCCGAGGGATCCTCGCCAGAGATCCAAGCCACAAATCCCCTCGAAGCCCGTACGTAATTTGCTAAACGAAGACATTGAAAGCATCTCGGGCAGCAGTGAGGAGAACACCAGCAGCGACGATGCTGACGAAGATGAGGAAGAGTTCGACGATGAACCCATTCTAATAGAGCACGACAGCACAATGAGGGACACGACAGCGGCAACTGCACCAGAGGAACCGGAGACAGCAGAAACACCGGATGCCGAAGGTGATCTGCCGCTGCAGAAGATTGAGATCAATGAGAATCCCGAAAAGATCTACTACATACGACGTGCCGATGGCACCGTTCATGCCGGACAGGTACTGCAATCTCGCTGTACGGACAACTCGCCAATACCCAACGAGTATTATGTGCACTATGTGGGTCTCAATCGTCGCCTGGACGCGTGGGTGGGACGTCATCGTATCTCGGATAATGCCGAAGATCTGGGTGGCATTACAATGCCGACACCGACACCGTCCGCTTCCCAGTCCCAACCCCTATCCCAGGCGCCGTCCACCAGTCAAGCAATTGCCGAACAGCCGGGCACAAGCAGCAGCAGCGGCAGCAGTCAACCCAGTGTGGTTCGACCAAAGCGACAGGGCAACAAGGATTACTATCTGTCGGCGTGCGAGAATAATCGCTACGATTACAGCGACCGAAAGATGACACGCTACCAGAAGCGACGCTACGATGAGATCAATCATGTGCAGAAGAGTCACGCGGAGCTGACTGCCTCACAGGCAGCGCTCGAGAAGGAGCACGAGAATATCACAAAGATCAAGTACATTGATAAGCTGCAGTTTGGCAACTATGAGATAGACACCTGGTACTTCAGTCCCTTTCCCGGTGAATACGGCAAGGCACGGGTTCTCTACGTCTGCGAGTATTGCCTGAAGTATATGCTGCGCGAGAAGAGCTATCGTTATCATTTGTATGACTGCAAGAAGCGGAAACCACCGGGTAGGGAGATCTATCGCAAGGGCACCATATCCATCTTCGAGGTGAACGGCAAGGAGGAGCCACTGTATTGCCAGCTGCTCTGTTTGATGGCCAAACTATTTCTCGACCACAAGGTGCTGTACTTCGATATGGATCCATTCTTTTTCTATGTGCTCTGTGAGATTGATATGGAGGGCAGCCACATTGTTGGCTATTTCTCCAAGGAGAAAAAGTCACAAGATAACAATAATGTGGCCTGCATTCTGGTGTTGCCGCCACACCAGCGTAAGGGTTACGGCAAACTACTGATTGCCTTCAGCTATGAGTTGTCACGCAAAGAGGGCGTCATTGGCAGTCCAGAGAAGCCGCTGTCCGATCTGGGACGACTCAGTTATCGCAGCTATTGGGCCTATACACTGCTGGAGCTAATGAAGGGACGCTGTTCCGCCGAACAGACGAGCATTAAGGAGCTGAGCGAAGCGAGTGGCATCACCCATGATGACATCATCTATACCCTGCAGTCCATGAAGATGATCAAGTACTGGAAGGGACAGAATGTGATCTGTGTGACAGCGAAAACAATTAACGATCATCTGCAGCTGCCACAGTTCAAGCGACCCAAGCTGACCATCGATCTGGACTACCTGAACTGGAAGCCACGTACAGTGCCCCATCTCGTTACCCACGTTAAGACCATTGTTCCCGCACCAGGCATCTATCCACCACTATCTGCACCGCTGGCACCACTTCCACTGGCGGCTCCACCTTCTCCAGCGCCATTAGCGAGACCTCTTTAGTTATCTGCAAATATTTAACTTAATTTTATATAATCATTTTTTTTTTCTTTTTTTTTTTGTGCATGTTCAGGATAATATCAAGGATTGCTTGACGAATATGAGTTAGGATATGAAATTTTTTTTTTATTAATTTGACATTCTACCGCTTAAGTAAGCTCAAACAAATTTTTTTTTTAGTCTTAAACTTGAATAAAATATGAAATAAACATATAAACAAATATCATGTGAATTCTTTTATTTAAGGTCTAAAAAAAAATGTAAAATAAACAAATAAATAAAATCAGCTCTTTCACAATTTCAGATAAAATACATTCGGTTCACATTAATCAAGACCATTAGGGCGTAGTCAAAATTAATTAAAAGGGCGTTAAAATTAACCCACAATTTTCAAATAAGCTGAAGGGTGGTTCAAGAAAAGCTGGGATTATTAAGAACCAAGTTTATAAGGCAGCTTAACCTTATTTAAATACAACACTTGTGTTCGTAAGTGTTTACAGCTGAAATCTAATACAATCGTAGATTGAAATCAATTTATTTTGCAATAAATTTCAAAGCGAATAACGACGGGCTAAAACAACAAGCTTTGCTAAATCACTTTTGACGCTAAAGCGCATGTGCAAGTTAACTTGATTTTAGTTAATTTGACTTAAGCTGTCGTATAAACGTGACAACAAAGTGTGTTTCATATCGATAAATCGTACAGCATATTTGTTATCAACAGGGACGAGTAAAAATACCAAAAAATAACGATATAAATACTAAAGTATTGTAGCCCTAGTGTGCCGGCTTAATTTTGTTTTCTGTTGTTTTATGGAATCGAGAGCCTTCAATAATGGGTCTTCTGTCCGATCCATCACTGTCCACGCATAATAAGCTGGTCGACAATCTAGCCAAGCATGTTCGCAAGGTCTGCTATGCATTGTATATAGCGGGCGTGGTTTGGTTTCTTTTGCTGGCTCTGCCTGAATTTAACCATGGAACTTATCTATCAGAGAATGCACTATCCCCAGGTGAGTAATACTTACTATATGTGATGTTCTAAAGTGCACAGTTTATATGAATTGATTTGAATTGCAGGTCTGGTTTATCCCGAGATACGCATAGATGCTAATCGCTTGGCTGCTCAGCTGCTGGAGGAGTTGCAGCGTGAACGTAAGAATCATCAGTCCACGACGCCGCATGCATGGATTGCGGCCAAGTTTAATGAGTTCGGCCTGGAGACGCACACACACAACTATACGTTGCGTTATCCCTTTGGTGGTGGCAAGGAGTTCCAGGGCAAAAACATTTACGGCATATTACGTGCACCACGAATTGGTTCCACTGAGGGCATTGTGTTCTCGGCTCCCTATCGTGTGCCCAGCTCAGTGCATGTGGATATTACGCCTAGTGTGCCGTTGCTTTTGGCATTTGCTGACTTTGCCAGACGTAAGCCAACTAGATTTCATAGTGTAGTTATCTATATCTAATTTGTATGTGTTGCAGGCAAAAACTATTGGGCCAAGGATTTGATATTCCTGGTGACTGAGCAGGAGCAGCTGGGCATGCAGGCTTGGTTGGAAGCATATCACGATGGTGACAAAGAATCCGACAACTCGAATGCATATCTCCGCGCTGGTAATCTTCCAGCACGCGCTGGCTCACTGCAAGCGGCTCTGAACATCGAAGTGCAGGACTTGGAAGTTGGTAAGCAACATTTAAGCAATACAAAAATAACAATCAAAATAACGTATATCTCTTGCAGATTACATAGATGTCAAGATTGAGGGCTTAAACGGCAAATTGCCCAATTTGGATATGTTCAATCTGGTGCAGCGTATTATGGCACGTGAAGGCGTCACCTCCGGATACAAACAGTCGCCACGGAAGAAGCGTCGCTCCAATCTCTCGAATTTTGAACAAAATCTACGTCAAATGCTATCCATGCTCTCGACACAATCATCGGGCGTACCCAATGGTAATCATGGTCTGTTTCATCGCTATCGCATCGATGCACTGACCATAACTGCTTCGAAACGTTTGACCAATGCCAATGTGAAGAGCAATCCTAATTCAGCGGCTGTACCACTGCTAAAGGCCATCGAAGGCATTGCTCGCAGTTTGAACAATTTGCTGGAGCGATTTCATCAAAGTTTCTTCTTTTACGTTATTGTTAACAATGATCGCTATATTTCCATTGGAGATTATATGCCAGCTCTGATTGCGCTGGTCGCCTGCACATTTATTAAGGCATATCTGACGTGGTCAACACTGGATGCCAGCGACAAATCAAAATCTGCCTCCGAATCTGTGAAATTATCTTTGCCCTATGGCTCGGTGTTAATCTTTCTCACAGTAGCCCTTTTAATTGGCTACTGCGGCAATGTTTTGCCGCTGCAGGAATACTTTTTGGAATTACCTTTAACCGCTGCCCCGCTAACTGCCTCCATACTCATCGGACTTACTCTGATGGGACTACTACTGCCATTTGTTGTGATTCTACCGCCTGGCGGCCTTGAGCTACTCCACATTGGTATGCTGCTCATCTATGGCTGTGCTCTGATCGTCATTGGACTGCTTAACTTTTCACTTGGCTTTTTTGTGGCTGTCATATCGGTGCCCTTAATGATTGCCTTGAATACAAGCACTAGAAACAACTCGATGCGCAATCTGACGCGTGCTTGGACGCTGCTATTGAATCCATTGGTTGTCATCTATCTTATTGTGCTGATCATGAGTTTCTATCAGTTCCCTGAGCTGACGCTGCGCCAATTGCTCCTGCGTGCTGCAACCGCATCCATGGATGCTGCTACATTTGCTCTTATTGATTCAGTGGTAAGTCAAACCATTCTAAGCATTCATATTATTCATTTGATTGTGTTAACTTTCTTTTTTAAATAGATTTATGGCAATTGGCTTTATTTTGTCATTTGCACCATATTCCTTCCCCTGTGGATAATATGCTGGACATTGGCGCTGGCCAAGCGTAGGGACACTGAGGTTCCTCAGAATAAGCTGAAAACAAATTGATCTGTCGCTGTAAAATTTCCATTTATGTTTTATCTGGTAATTTAATAAATGTAATACGTATGTTTATGTCTCAAATGTTATTACTTCTTTTATGTTCCAATCTTCATTAAATATTTTTAGGTTTTTAATTATATTTTTCTCCAGCAGGCAGAGGAAAATATTTAATAAAATTTAAATGCAGAATGAATTAAAATGCCAAATCATGATCAAAATGATATTCCGCTTAAAAATCGGTAAAATTTTGATGAAGTTATGAGAGATCAAAGTTTTTGAAAAAATGTCAAGGGGTATGTATAGAAAATTGGATGTTAGATGGCTTAGAATCGAAAAATTGTCAAATTTTTTAGATGATAAAAATTTAAATGCAGAATCAATATAGACGCCAAATCATGATCAAAATGACATTCCGCTTGAAAATCGGTTTAGTTTTAACAAAGTTATGACGGATTGAAGTTGGTCAGACATTGGATCTAGTAACTATACAAGTCAAAATTTTGTTCATTTTCACATGATTTTTTACAAAAATATGAAAGGTCTCAGAATCAAGTTTAAAGTGTTGTTTTATACCAATTACGATATAAGGAGTTGATTAAAAGTGAAAACTTGAGATTTAAAATTTTGAATTTTCGAAATTTCTAAGGGTCCCCCCTTACCATCGAAATCGAATTATGGTCGAAAATAATGAAATTTTATAAATGAAAAATATTTGAATGCAGAATGAATTAAGAGTCCAAAATATGATCAAAATTACATTCCACTTGAAAATTGGTTGAGTTTTGATCAAGTTATGACATTTTGAAGTTGGTCAGACTGTGGACTAAGCCACTTTACAAGTCCAAATTTTTGTTCAATTTCACATGATTTTTTACAAAATAATGAAAGGTCTCCGAATCAAGTTTAAAGTGTTGTTTTATACTAATAACGATATAAGGAATTGATTAAAAGTGAAAACTTGATATTTAAAGTTTTGAATTTTCGAAATTTCAAAGGGTCCCCCCTTAGGATCGAAATCGAATTTTGGTCGAAAATAATTAAATTTTCTAAATGAACAAAATTTGAATGCAGAATGAATTTAGACTCCAAATTATGATCAAAATGACATTCCGCTTAAAAATTGGTTTAGTTTTGACAAAGTTATGACGGATTAAAGTTGGTCAGACATAGGATCTAGAACTTTATAAGTCCAATAATTTGAGTTATTTCACTTGAAATGATTAAGGAGCGAGTAACTCCTTCGGCCAAGTTGTAGCTGGATAAAATGTTGGGATTCATTATTCTTTGTCTATATGCGGGGATTATGGTCATATAACATGTATGTGTATCAGTGTATCAGTGTATGTACACTTATATGTATATGTGTATGCGTACATAATTTGACAAAGTTGATTTATTGTGGCAGCTAGCGATAGCACGTTCCTAGTTTGAAGAGAGGCACGAAGCTGGCTAGGTGGGTAAACTTTTTGACTATGACACGCAACTCAATTTAAAGTTTTTGAAGTGATGCGACGCAACGTAAAGCAATGAAACGCATTGGAGGCAACCGAGGTGGTAATTAGTTAGTTATAAGCCGGAGCTAGAGCTGAGCTCAACCCGGTACCGAGTGTCTGGAGAAGACTGCCGGGTAATACACAGAGAAAAAAAATGCAGTACTAAAATTAAGTTTATATGACCACGAATGAAATATATAAGATTATAAAAATTCAAACAAATTAAATATTATGAACATATAAATTAACCTTAACCAAATATCGATAAGTATTATTTTAATGATAATGATTATTTTGAAAATTGATAAAAATGACTATTTTAGTCACTTTTTTTTTCCTTTTCATACAAAATTTTTCTCAGACCATTCCATATAAAAAATCATAAAAAATATAAGCAAAGCGATTTTTAAACAATTTTTTTTTGCAGTCACTGTTAGAATTTTTTGAGGAAACTTTTAGCATCACATTTAAGCCCGGGAAATAAAGGTTCAAAATTTTACTAAATTCTACGACGACTTAAATTCAAAATTTTTATTAGGTTCTCAATGGGTTAAACAAAATTTTGTATTATTCAAACAGGATTTAATGACCTCTTCATTGATGCGAAAAAATCTTTATAAAGTTAGTTCAAATTATGAGTAGATTTAACATTACATTTTGTCAAAATAAATATGCCGACCACTGTATTTAAATTTGTGAGCTTAAAAAAGTGTACATAAAATTAGATAAAGTTCGTTGATTTTGATAATTTCGTTCTTAGAGTAAAATTTAAAATGTGTCGTTTGAAGAACAGAATACTTGATTTTTTCTCTCTGTGTAGCCACGTTGCACTTGCCTGCAATGGCTTTCCGTCGCGGAGCTTAACAAGAAAAGTTGGTCTTTCCCTCATATGAAGCTGGCCATCCATAGTAAGCAACTGTTGGCAGTTAGGGGGTTAAGGGTTATAAGGGAATTGGGGATTGGAGACTGGAAAGAGGAGTAGTGACAGTAAATCGAGACTTTTATTGATTGTTAGCGACAATTTCAATGTGGAAAATAACTATTTAGTGATTTGCTCGGCTATGGCCATATCTTGGTTCATCCCCTCTGGAGTCTGAAGTTTATTCGGGGACACATTGCCATTGTCAGATGCCAGCTCATTTAGTTGATCAGCCAGAGACTCTGGAGGCATCAGTTCATTGACAATGGCTGCTTCTTGGATGGTCAGCCCATCATATAGAGTGTCGGGAGCGTCCATAATGGACTTGTGTGGATCGGAGTAAACGCGCTCCTTGGAGCGTTCGAGGGCGCAACAGCAGCGACGCATTATATCCTTTAGATCCTGACGTTCGCATTCCGCGCTGAGCGCCTCAAAAAGTGTATCCAATGAACGGTGTGCGGTCTCAATTTCGATCTCTTGGACCAATGTGAGATCACGCTGATGCTGTGAACAATATATCATATCCCGATTCAGTACGGTGGCATCTGTGAGCATTTTATCAATTAACTGATCGGTCTGATGATACTCATCTCTCAGTTCCGCAATCATGCATGGCTCGCGTGGTGATGGTGGCGGTGGCGATGGCTCCAAATCCATTTTACGTGGCTTCCGGGCCGTTACGGCCATACCACCACCTCGCTGTGTTCCGGGTCCGTTGGCAGCATTGATGACCTTTGTCTTTGTCTTGGAATTAGCCACGGTTATGTTGCAATCGGATAGAGTTTGAATTGTTAGGCGTGTGGCACTCGGATCTATGGTGGACACGCTGCTCAGCTGAAGACGTTTGGCCCGCTCCACAAGATTGGCCAGCGCTTGCTCAGCCACCATCTTCACCTGACCCTGGGTATCGCTCATGTTTGAAGAATGTATCTATGGAATGAATGAAAGTGATAGTTTACAACAGCTTGAACAGCGAATACAATTTTGATTAGTATGTAATTTTTTTATTATTAATATTACTTGTTGTATTTTGGATTCTATTCCTTTAGATTTTGAACGACTGGATTGTTGAGCATTCTTTGTAGAAATGGAAAGCTGCTCAAGTCACCTGCCTAACGACAGTTAGCTCAATGTGAATTATTTTAGTGAAATATACTCAAATATTTTTCTATGTACCTATATCTCTCGTTACTTGATTAAGAAAAATACATATTTTTATTTTAAGCGGCTCTTTCAAAAAAAAAACTCATCTAAAAAATATTAGATGTACATATATCTATAATGGTCAAATTCATTTTGAACTGTTAAAACGTTTGCTACTTAAAAATTCACCTTGATATTTGTAAAAGTACCTAAAAATAATTAAATTTTTCTCAACTTTTATAATTTAAATTAAAAAAAATCATTTGTTGACTTTTATCAACGAATTTATAAAAGTTAGTAAATAATAATAAATATCTTTATTTTACTAATTTAAAATTTATATTCATCTCATATTTAAAGATTACTTATGTATAGTTAAATTCTTTTTTTTTAATTAAAAATTATTAAAATCAATCCTAAATATTCAGTGTTTATGAAAAAATTGTTAATTGTTCTAAGAGATAAAAAATTTGTGCATATTCATAATTTAGTAAAGCAACAAAAAAAAAGAAACACTTGAATTAAGCTAAAAACACTTATATTGCAAAAAGAAAAAACTAGAATTAATGTAAACTAACACATATGAAATAATCTCGTTCTAATTCAAGTGACCGAGAACATACTTAATGCTAGATAAGGGTCAGCTTAGCAAAACTTGATTGCTTTATATTTCAACACTCACCGTACCTTAGAGACAGTCTAAGTCCAACTTAAGTCCTTTGCACACCTTCAACAAATCTAATGAGAATGTATTGCATCCTCTTAGGTATCTTTCTATCTTTCCGCACATTGCGTTGTTGCCTCAAATTTGAATTTATGACACTACGATAATGAGATTAGGACACGTTTTTTACCCTGTAAGCATTAGAAGTATGTACGCGATTCTATGGAATAATAATTCAATTGCGATAAACTACTTATACTACTTATTTAAAATAAAAAGTCAATTATAATAGACTATCTGATGCAACTAGGAATTGCCGTGTCTAAAAGAATATTGTCAAGTCTTAACTTGAGTTTAATTATGATACCTAAATATACCCCGTATTTAAAAAAATCTTCAGCGGTCTGTTTAGTTTGTTGAAAACCAGTTTTTTTTTTCAATCTGACAAATGCAAAAAATTTTAGTCCAATTTTAAACGAACTTTGTGTGAAAATGTAAAGGGTATTTTTTAAGAACTATTACAAAAAATTAAATTTTTATGAAATTAATAAAATTAGTAGATTTGAAGATTTGCTTTCTGGACGTCCTTTTTAAGGCAAATAGAAATAGCAGCTCCAAGTAAATATGTTTATTAGGCTTATACATACAGTCATGGAAAAAATAATAGAAACGCACTTTCTCTTTTTCTTAAACTTCATATTTTTTTAATACAGAACGTCATAATGTGCTAAATTTTTTAATTTCTCCTCAACATAAATACAACTATTTTTCATAATTAAAAACATAAAAGACTTTTTTTAATTCAGTTAAGAAAAATAATTTAATTTAAATTAAATTTTTTTCCCATATGAAATAATAATAGTATAGGCTTTAGAGGGCCAGATTTGATAGATTTACACAACTTTATTATACCCGTCTTACACATTCTTAAACGCTACAGGGTATGCTACGTTTAAGTGAGACACAAAGCAAACAAGCCAGATAAATAATTCCAACAGAAAATAAAAAGGAGTTGGCTTATGTAACTGAGGATAGGCTGAGAGATAGGCAACAAAAAAAAAGTAAAATAAAATAAAATAAAAATAAAACAATAGCTTTTGCTGTGCTGCAGGTTGATTTCAGCTGACGTTGCTGCTTCTGACAGTGGATGGAAGTGCTTAAATTTGCTTAAGTTCAATTCCTTTGTCCTTTAGCTACGCAGTTGTTTAGCACATTAAGCTACTGAAACAACTACAATACCAACTCATACACATGGGGATGGTAAATGGGTATGAGAAAGACGGGTAAAATGATGGCATCTTTATATCCTTGCGTTGGAGTTGTCAGCTGTTTTATGGCAAAGTTATGACGTGCCTCATTCAGAGGCTTACAGACGCCCAAAAAATATATATGTATATCTACGACAACATTGCCAAGGTAAAGAGCAAGAGCCAGGAACCAGAGACCAAGACCAAGACCAAGACCAAGAGAAAATGATGGAGGAGATGTGGAGACGTCAGCTAAAGAAAAGAAAACTTTTATGCGACTCTCTCTCCTGGCGTACAGGCAACTTTTGCCTTTTATGTCCTTGTCGTTGTCGGCTGCTATCAGTTAGTGTGCCACCCTGTGTGTGTGTGTGTGTGTGTGTGTGTGTGTGTGTGTGTGTGTGTGTGTGTGCGGGCGCGCTTATGGCGTTTTGTGTGACATTTATTGTTATTTAACTGTGACAAACTTTAAGGATAAGCATGCATAGACTTGTGTAGTCGTGTCTGACTCGACAGGCGCCAGACTTCACAATTTCCATGTAAGTCGCCGTCTTGGCGAGATTGCTCCTGGCTCTATACACCACCACTCCCCTCCCTACCTTCCTGCCTCCCTCCCACAAACTATTCTTCCTTAGCATTCTGACAGCTGAATTCGAAAGTCAACATAAATTACACGTATGTATGTAGGTACATATTTCATCGTCGTCTTTATTGACCCACAAAAAAAAAAAAGAATATGAAACGAAATTGAAATCAAAACTGAATATGAACTGATGTAATGGTCGTAATGAAATTTTTATAACAGGTTTAATATTTCAATGTTGAGGATGGCTAAAAATGAGGATACTTAAGGTTGAACATTGTTAAATCAGGAGGGATCTTACTCTCTCTTACTCTTACTCGCTCATTCTTACTCTTACTCTTATTCTTACTCTTACTCTTACTCTTACTCTTACTCTTACTCTTACTCTTACTCTTACTCTTACTCTTACTCTTACTCTTACTCTTACTCTTACTCTTACTCTTACTCTTACTCTTACTCTTACTCTTACTCTTACTCTTACTCTTACTCTTACTCTTACTCTTACTCTTACTCTTACTCTTACTCTTACTCTTACTCTTACTCTTACTCTTACTCTTACTCTTACTCTTACTCTTACTCTTACTCTTACTCTTACTCTTACTCTTACTCTTACTCTTACTCTTACTCTTACTCTTACTCTTACTCTTACTCTTACTCTTACTCTTACTCTTACTCTTACTCTTACTCTTACTCTTACTCTTACTCTTACTCTTACTCTTACTCTTACTCTTACTCTTACTCTTACTCTTACTCTTACTCTTACTCTTACTCTTACTCTTACTCTTACTCTTACTCTTACTCTTACTCTTACTCTTACTCTTACTCTTACTCTTACTCTTACTCTTACTCTTACTCTTACTCTTACTCTTACTCTTACCTACCTACCTACTTACTCTTACTCTTACTCTTACTCTTACTCTTACTCTTACTCTTACTCTTACTCTTACTCTTACCTTACTTACTCTTACTCTTACTCTTACTCTTACTCTTACCTACTTACTCTTACTCTTACTCTTACTCTTACTCTTACTCTTACTCTTACTCTTACTCTTACTCTTACTCTTACTCTTACTCTTACTCTTACTCTTACTCTTACTCTTACTCTTACTCTTACTCTTACTCTTACTCTTACTCTTACTCTTACTCTTACTCTTACTCTTACTCTTACTCTTACTCTTACTCTTACTCTTACTCTTACTCTTACTCTTACTCTTACTCTTACTCTTACTCTTACTCTTACTCTTACTCTTACTCTTACTCTTACTCTTACTCTTACTCTTACTCTTACTCTTACTCTTACTCTTACTCTTACTCTTACTCTTACTCTTACTCTTACTCTTACTCTTACTCTTACTCTTACTCTTACTCTTACTCTTACTCTTACTCTTACTCTTACTCTTACTCTTACTCTTACTCTTACTCTTACTCTTACTCTTACTCTTACTCTTACTCTTACTCTTACTCTTACTCTTACTCTTACTCTTACTCTTACTCTTACTCTTACTCTTACTCTTACTCTTACTCTTACTCTTACTCTTACTCTTACTCTTACTCTTACTCTTACTCTTACTCTTACTCTTACTCTTACTCTTACTCTTACTCTTACTCTTACTCTTACTCTTACTCTTACTCTTACTCTTACTCTTACTCTTACTCTTACTCTTACTCTTACTCTTACTCTTACTCTTACTCTTACTCTTACTCTTACTCTTACTCTTACTCCTACTCTTACTCTTACTCTTACTCTTACTCTCTCTACAACAATGAACAAATTAACAGATAGTTATATATGAGTATGGTAAATGGGCGTAAGGCGTGGCACTAATGATTTCCGCTATTCGCACCTTGTTGTGGCAACATGGCGGTAAATCAAAGCCAGTATGCCAAATGAAAAACAGCAGTCATAACCTACCTACACCTATCCACAGATTGTCATTGCTTGCCCCACTTACCAGGGAACTGAACCAGTTGGGTTCGTGTCTGGGATGATAAGAGGTGGTGTCATCAGCTCGCTGCACTGAGTGCTAAAAGCTGGCGACTGCGGGGGTGGCTGAGGGGGTGGCTGAGGCAGGCGGAAGCGCAGCATTTGAGCATTTGCACATTTCCGGCATTGTTCACTCAGCCCATGCATAATCGATTAACTGGTGCCCATAAACATGACCGTAAAATGTGCAAATGCGCGGTTGCATCACACTGACTCCGGTTCTGACTTCGGCGTTGGTGGAATGGGGTGGATGGGTTGTGTCGCCGCGTTGGCTACATGCATAAATGCAAATGCAGTGGCAATAGCAATGGCAATACATATGCAAATTTCACTTCACTCACTGCTTAAGCGCAACTCAACAACAACAACAATCACAGCCACAACAACAACATAATCCCCACAAGGCGACGAAAAGACTATGAAACAATGTGTGGCATATGTGTACGAATGTGTTTCTCTGTATTTGTGAATAAATGCCACACACTGGTGTCACAACTAATCCATGAACTAATTACAAAACGTGGCATTGTAAATTTCCAAAACACATTATAGATCAACAAATTGATTGGAACGCAGAGTGTAAGATAGTAAATCAAATGAAATATCCTTGAATGAGGTAACAGTCTAATGACGAAAGCATATTCAAGTCCCAAAATTGTCCGTTATCTCATGAGCTCTTTAAAAATAAAAAATTCGCTTTAAAAATAAAAAATCCTATTTACTCAAAACAATTTTTACGATTATAACTTGATCAGATGGAACAATCGTAGCAAGTGTTTCAGTTTTCCTGCCTTGTTTTTCATTCATTTTCTCTCCCTACGTCAATATCTCGTTTTTAACAATTTTTCCTTTTTGCTATCTAGATTTCGAGCATAAATCATCTCTTTAAATTTAAAATTGTAAAAGAGAAAAACTGCTCTTTTTAATAGATAGATATTCGCATGCATAGTATATTTGAGGTAACGTTCGTATGCTAAACTTGACACGAGCACGCCCATCTCTAGTAGGGATGTTTTTTGAACTTATGTATTCATGTTCGTAGTCGGTGGATGGGTGGTTAAGTGGAGGTAACCAGCAGCATAGCAGCAAAAGCCTTAAACGGGTCTGGAAGGGCCGTGTTGAAATGGTAAAGTTGGTGCCGAAAATTTTGAGGCGCATAACTTTTGGCCATATTTACGCCAGCGAAAATTGAAAAGCGGCGCAGCTGCAGCAGCTGAAAACCAAAAATCTCAAATCAGAAATCTGAGATAAAAGTGTGGTACATGAGGTAAATACGAGTACTGCAAGGAGAAAGCAGCCCAACCAACATTTGACGATAAGCAGTGCTCGGGTTTGGTTCTGTAAAACTTTTGAATATGAGTCGAATATAATGGTTATGGTCTCGCTGTTAACCAGCAACTCCTTAGCCTTACCAACCCCGTCTGAGTTTCCGCCAAGTGATTATTTGAATTCCATGAAATGTATTGAAATTATTTCATAACCACACGGGCGTTGTTGGATGACAACAGCAGGCAATGTTAGGGGCCAAAGTTCATCCTTCGAACTTCAGCCTTAACTTATGTCAGCCTTTTAGCTTTTTGTTTCAACCCCTCTCTCAATGATGGTTAAATGGGTTTCATTTCATTTCCTGAAGACTGTGTGTGGTCTATAAATGATTTCAGCTGTGGGTTCGCAAAATCACTTTTCCGATCATATTCAAACTAGCAGAGCTCAATTGCAAGATACCCTGTTTAAAAATAGTTTAAGTGTTTTAATTGGATATACATTTTTATTATTTTTGAGAAAAAACTAAAACTCAAGAAATAGTTTTTATTTTTGAGCAATTAAAAAATTAATCTTAAAAATAATGATTATTTTTTTATTAGTTTTATTTTTTTGCTTAAAAGTAATAATTATTTTATGAATAACAGAATAATAATTTAAAGATCATGGTGTAATCGCAAAGATTATCTTTCAAGAAAAATGTTCGTATATTTCACGATATTTTAAAGATACTTGAAGTAAATGATTTTTTTAATTGAAAAAAAAAAACAAAATAATCATTATTTACCGTCCCTGATTTATTCAAAAGATAATTTAGAATCTCCCCTCGTATGTGTTCTTATATGTATGTAGGCTCATACAGTGTACATATGTTTTATATGGAATTGCTCGGAATCGTGCACAATAAGCTTGTGGCTTTTCCAGCAAAACCGCAACTATGAGGGACATTATAATAAGCAACAGCAAAGGCAGTAACAACATCACTAACAACATCAGCAACAACATCAGCAACAACAACATGAGCAACAACAACAACAATTCACAATGGCGGCAATGACAATGTGGTAAAAGTTTGTATTAGTATTTTACTTACATGTGCTTTTACCCTACATAAGTCCAGATGGCTAAGAGTTGCAAGATTTGTGACTGTTAGCCATCCACATCCTCCTCCCTCCACAAGGACCGACAAACCATCTGCGTTTACCCAACTGAGAAGCAGTGCTGTCAGAATCTCCGAACTAAAAATTGCTAGATTTGGAAAAAAAGTTCTAAAAATTGCTGAAAACTATGTGAAAATAGCCAAAAAATGCTAAACTTAAAACTTAAACTTAAATCAGCGTACTTTTCTAAAATCGTGCTTCTACATTTTTGGCATTTTAACCCAATCACAAAAGACAGTAAAAAAATGCGCAAACACTTTCAAGTTGTTCATACAATCGAACTACTAAGTTAAAGGCAAGTTCGGATATTTTTTGAAACATTATTAATCGTAATTTGTGCTATCAATTATAACAAGTTGACGGTTACAGTCGAGCACGCTCGACAGTAGGATACCCTGAGCCCAGGTACACTATTTTCTCATATAAGTAGGCAACACTATTTTTTGCCCACAAAAGTAGGCAACACTATTTTGCCCATATAAGTAGGCAACACTATTTTTTGTCCATATAAGTAGGCAAAACTATTTTTTGCCCATATAAGTAGGCAACACTTTTTTTGACCACAAAAGTAGGTAACACTATTTTGCCCATATAAGTAGTCAACATTATTTTTTGCCCACAAAAGTAGGCAACACTATTTTTTGCCCATATAAGTAGGCAGCACTATTTTGCCCATATAAGTAGGCAACACTATTTTTTATCTTTCCTATGGCAGCTATATGATATAGTTAACCGATTTTAACCAAATTTGGTCAGAATGTATAATACTTTTTTGCCCATTTTCAATGGGCTCAGGGTATAAAAAGGAATAAAAAAGCCAAAAATGCTAAAGAAAAATTAAGAAGTTTTGCAATAAAGTTGCTAAAGAAAAAATTGCTAGATTTGTGGCTAAAAGCATTTTTGAAAAAAAGTTTCAAATTGGTTTGAAAGTAGCTAGATCTGGCAATTAAATTGCTAAATTGGCAGCACTGCTGAGAAGTGCCCTTATATCTGCAGCAGGCAGCAAAATGTTTGTCAAACTGCCAAAATGTCTGCCGCCTGACTGACAGACGATGGAACATCGGATTCTGGAATCGGGGACGTGGGACGAGGAACGGGGAACGGGGAACGGGTTGTCGGATGTCGTGATGTTGGTACGTCGGTCGCTTCACTGGCCGAGCGTCAAAGGGATTTGCAATTCACGTACATAAACAATGACATCCAACAACAACAACAACAACAACAACAGCAGCAGCAATAGGCGTGTTGTGGCAAAGGGGCATAAACCAGGAGGCATGAGGCATTATTCAGTGTGTGCAGCTAACAGCAGGCGGCAATGCAGATGCCAAAGCCATTGGCCAACTTGCAATGCAAATGAACTTTATTTATGGGTATGCGCAATATTTGTGTGCGTATCTCAGTACGAATGTGTGTTCCCTTTTTAGTGGGAGAGTGCTGTGTAAGTATTTTCATAACATACTATTCTAAGAAAAAATATAGTAGCTACTAACGTAATGCCGAACAATATATATCCTAGCAGATTGCTTAAAAAAATCGTTATCGTTAGGAAACATTTCGATATAATCGGATTGCATCCTCTATCTTTTTATATATAGATACTGCATATTTCATACAAATCACGACAATTTCTCAGTAATTTTTTATTATGAATCAGAATAAAACTTAAAGTCGTATGAATTATTGAATTATAGCTACTGACGTAATGCCGAACAATATATATCCTAGCAGATTGCTTAAAAATATCGTTATCGTTAGAAAACATTTCGATGTAATCGGATTGCATCCTCTATCTTTTTATATATAGGTACTGCATATTTCATACAAATCACGACAATTTCTCAGTAATTTTTTATTGTGAATCAGAATAAAACTTAAAGTCGTACAAATTATTGAATTATAGATAATGAACGTAAGCTTTATAGTATAAAGTTTATACAATCAGGATACTTTACGTTAATGCATCAAAGAGTTCAAGCTTCAAACGGCATAACCTGTGCATATGAATTACAAATCTTACAAAGTAAATTTTAGTAAAAAGTTGGGACTTGGGAGTAAATGACGACAAAGATATCCTACACAGAAAAAAAATCATTTAAAATTTCAAGTTAAAAATTCTTGACCTTATACTGAGTTCATTAATATGTGTTTCTATCAAAAAATCAAACCGAATTCAAAAAAACGGTTACGGTTTCGGTCGTTTTTATAATAAATATGCCATCGCAGTTAATTTTTAGATCAAGAAAAAGTAAGTTTTTTGAACGAACTTAATATAATTTTAATGCAGAATAAATTAAGATGACAAACCATGATCAAAATGGCATTTTATAAGTTTGACATGATTTTTAACTAGAAATTGTAAAAAAAAAATAAACGGTTCCGATATTGGTTACTGTGTTATTTCCTGGTTTCTATAAATATAATATTATCTATTTTATCTCTATTCACTTCTTAAGCAATTTGATATACCCAATCGAAGCAGCTCGTATTTCTACAGGGTATATGAATGCAGTAAAGCGCCTGACGCTTTGTACTCGTAGAAGAGCAAATTAGGAAAAATCTCTCCGTGTTGGAATGTAAATGGTAGTCGTACAGAATGGAGCTGCGAGAAGTACACAGCTCTCATAACGTCATTTTGCGGTCCTACTTACTATAAGCTTCCCTGCATATGCCCTTTGTTATTTAATACTGCTGGTTTACAAACCAGTGGAAAGCTCGTCGACAAATACCATGAATAAGTTCTCTACGTACATAACATACATATATTCCTCTTTGACAGTTAGAGGCTGCGGTTGAAGTTCGTTTCACAAAGAGTTTACTTCGAACCGCAGACCCGTTGAATCTACCGAGTACACTCTAAAGATACATACAGTTAGTCAAGTAACTGTTAAAAAAAAAATATAAGAAAGAATAGAGTTATACTATATATAAAAATTTAATGTCATTATTCTAAGCTTAAACTTAAATTATTATTGTGACTAGTGCATTAACTCATAAGTATGTATACTAAATAATATTAATAAATATATAGTATAATTTATTTTTAAAAATAGTTAAGCTCAAATGAATTCTGTTAATTTTGTATTTTTATAAGCTTTTTCTTAGAACCTAAAGCAACAATAATAAAATAGGTTTTAAAATAAAAATCAATTTTGGGGTTGAAATATGCTTTTGTCACTAGACTATTACCTCATGAAGAGGTTTTTTTGTGTGATATTTAGTTACTTGATTTTTGGTTTATATTTTTAATGACCCATATCTTTGTGAAAGTGCAGTATATTATATTACGAAACTTTCTCTAGTTTCTAGATCCCTTTATATTTGGTATGACCTGCTTAGTCGCATGATTACATTCGCGTGTCGCATAACTTGGCATTTTTTCCATTTCGCCTGCAGCTTTGGGAGTGGGAGTGGAATTGGAAATGAAACCACGCATTGTGCTTCAATCATCTGCCCGATGCAAGTGTTTCTCATTTGTAATGTTGTAACGATGCATCCACGTTCACTTCCACTTCCACGTTCACTTCCATGTCCACGTCCACAAGCATGACGATGACATTGTTGGCATCGCTCGCAGCAAAGTCCGGGTGTAATATACGTATACGTATACGAATACGGCTGCAGGGCAAGTCCCGATGTGGCGATGTGCATGCAAACACGTTTCTGATTAGAAATCAACCAAAATGACAGCATGCTAAGTCAACTGAATTAATGGGATGCTGTTACTCGTCCACAAGATACCCTGTATGTCAGATAAACCACTCTAGATAAACCTTTAAAAATAGATAACTTATTTTAACAACGCTACATTTAATAAAATTCATCTTCTTCTTCATTAGGTTCCTGATTTATCTGAAGATATAAAACTGACTAGAATTTAACCTTGATTTCTGTCACAACTAAAGGTATCTAGAAAATAATAGTAAAGTATAGTTTTGTAAATTCAAGTTTTAGATCGAGTTAAATATCGCAATAGAAAATGGCTCCCAAAAATCATCAAGTTGTCGATATATCAGAAAAAATAACGATATATCGAGTTTTATATCGAGTTGTTACAAAAAAAAAAACAATATGCAATTTCAGAAATTTCAACTTTTTTGTTTTTTTGAATAAAGTTTATTCAATAAACTATTTGAGTTTTAAAATTAATTTTTATGGCTAAATAACTAATAAATTTGTATTTGAATTATTATTATTATTTTTTTTTTTTTGAGAGGAGAGGATTTTCACTCCCGCAAAAATCAAGTTGTCGATATTTCAATGTATTTTTACATCACTAGTAAAGTATAATAGTTCAGTAATACACAAATAATTATTTTACTGCCGTCACAGGGTATAAAAATAAACGTTAAAGTAAATTATTTAGGCATTTTGTTGCCCTGATTACCGACTGTTGCCCTTTACACGGGTTTGGGCTAAGTACACAAGTATTTATATGCCTTATTACTGTCGAAAATTGTTTGTTGGACGCTGGCATAACAGCTTTGTTGGTGTGGGAGCGGGAATTGTTGGAAATTTATGCAACAGCTTTTGCAGCTGGCATCAAAAAGCTTAATCAACTTGTCCTAAATTGTGCAAAAATTAAATTTTTCCTCTCAAATCGCATAATAAATGCAAGAGAGCAGAAGATATAAAAATTTCAATTTTTGAAATGCAAATGGAATACAAATATTTGCATAAACACGAGCAGCTCGCAAAGAGAATGGAAAGCACGGCGACCATCTGCCAGTTCCCTTGGATTCGGAATTTGTAGCAAGGACGAGTGCAAAATATTCTACGAGATTCGACTATGTCTTACCCTGTACTTTATTGAAAAACCGAAATTTCAATATTAGTACAGTCAAAATGCATTTAACGTATTTGGAAAAGTCCATAAATTTTGACTCAAAAATTTTATAAAAATGGATAATTTTACAAACCTCTCGTGTATTTTAAAAAATTACGTATAATATTTTACAAATGTTAAGAACTTCATGTATAAACTACCAATCAAACTTAGAAATTGAAACTATGTATTTATAGATCCAGATTTTAGATCCATTTCTTACAAGTATTCCATATTAATTCGATATAATCAATTCAAATAAAAGTTATACAAATGTAAGTATTATGTTATATACTTTTGAATATCAATTCAGTTTAATTTAATTTTTTTCAAGTTACTTTTTTTGGTATAGTTAAAAAGCAAAGTACCGTTGATAAATTGTCCTCATTTGATCTCTATACAAAGCAAAATAGAACCGACTTTTGCATGGATTAAACCCAACTCTGGTAACCAACTTCTCCATGCCACATCTTAACCATTAATAATCATAAATCGCAATCAGAACGGCACTAATCAATCTTAAAAAAAAAAAAATTGCGAGCAAAGCGATTGAAGCTGATTGAAGAATGATGAAAGGGTCACCATGGATGGCAACTGGTCGACTTCAATCAATAAGGAAAATAAGAACGTGATTCATATTCAGTACACGCAACGTTGTCACCGAACCATTAAAAGGTAGAAATGAAATGAATTGAAATGAGCATCAGGTACTCAAAAGAAAAAAAAAGACAGAAAATGGAGCTTGAAGTAGGAAATTAGGTGCACGCGTTGTTTATGGGGTGTAGATGGGTTTTTGGGGATGGTATTCGATTAAGGATATTATGCCTGAATGCTGTTGACAAGAAACAGACAAAAGTGCGTCGTAATTATGTCTAATTCGACAATTCTATTCCTGGCGCTATCGCCCGTTTTTTTTTCTTTTTCGATTTATGTCTGTGAATAAATAAGCAATAAATTGTAGAATTTTAAGCGCAAATAATGCGAATTTTCAGTGATTTGTTGCGTCACATAAAAATAGACGCATTTTAAGTATCTGTTGATTACTTCCACGCAGTACTGCTTTATTTATCATTAGAGAATGATTCGAGAGTTTTCGATAATTTTGATACTGCTCTCATTTAATTAAAAAGTAAAATTAGCACACAAAGTTCTAATATTATATCTTAAAGATTGCGTGAAATATGACTATAATATATATATTATATCTTAAAGATTGCTTGAAATTTGACTATAAAATCTTCTGCATGTTTTTAAAACTTATTGATATATTAAAAATTTATTTTGAGTAAATTGTAATTAATGAAAAAATTTTGTGATATATCACAAATTAATTTTGACTAAATTGTAATTAATGAAAAATGAATCCATTTTGTATATTTTCATGCACAAATCCCTAGTCTACTCTAAGAATTTAATTAATATGCAAATGTTAATGGAAAATTTAAGTATAATCTTAAGAAATGTTATTTACCCTCCAGGGTCAGTTAATCACATGTGCTCTACATTACATTTTGCAATTTTTAATAGACTCTCAGACTTATCGTTACAATGTAAATTGGGGAAACGTGCTGAAAAACAGCTCTGATAAAATACAGGATACAGATATGAAAAGACTAAAGAAACTTTGTTGTGTAAGTGAATTATTCAATTTTACATGGAAATATATATTTAGTTGAAAAACTCGTTTGGGCTTTTATTTTGGACTTAAGGGTAACTTTGAACAGAGCTCATTGTTAGTTTAGTTAATGCGCTGTGTCAATCTCCATTTCCATTTTCATTTCCATCTTCATCTCAATCTTCATCGCCAACTCAAACTGAAGCTAAAACTGATAGAGTATCCGTATCCGTATCCGTAGCTGTATCTGTGTTCGCTGTTGTTGTTGTCTGACGGTATCTGACGGTATCCTTGGACGTCTTCAGTGACAGCCTCGCAGGATTTACCATTTGTATCCCACTCACGTCTCGCTGCTAACAAATCACGCACGTTAACACCTCCAAGGCACATGGCGAAAATCAGAGACATTGAGAAGGAGCCAAAGAGACATTGCTCTGGGACTGGCCAATGGATCAGAGGTGGGGGAGGAGGACCATGCCCACAATTGACAGACGGCAGCAGTGTTGCCAACTTTTGTTTTGATAAAAAGCTGTTTTTGACGGAAGGAACGATGTAAAAAAGTTGAAAAATTTAATAAAAAAGCCATAAAAAATGCTAGTTTTTTAATTTATTTGTTTTCTGTATTTTCTAAAAAGAAGGGGAAGAGTGAGCGCGCCAAATTAGTTGCTCAGAAATAAACTAAAGAATTTAAGCAGCAGCTGCTCCTTTATTCATAAAATATGAATAATTTCATCACCTTTACCTACAAAGTATCTGACGCATAGTTTCCCCAAATGATCAACTAGAGCAAACGATGTATGCTCGGCAATAAAATGGCGTAGGGCTTTTTTGTGAACACTTTCGTTGTATGAAATGACTTCTCTATAGGTTATTTGCTTATTGGTGCTGGTAAACATCGAAAAAACAGTGTCAGCAATAAATGTTGTAAAAGTATTTGAAAAATAGCTATAATTCCCGCTGCCCGCTGTTTGCAAATTTTTCTAGCAAATGGCCATTGAAAAAAGCCAGATTTGACGGGAAAAAAAGGAATATGGCAACACTGGACGACAGTTGGAAGATGGAAGATGGGAATCTGGCTCTGGGTGTCTATGTCAGCAGCGTTGACATCAGTGTGAACATTGTCATTGCGTCTGTCCCTCGACGCGTCGTTGAAAGTTTTTCGCTGTTGTGTGCTGTTTTCAGCAACCGCACGTAGCATGCAACGCTTAATTAAGCCACCATTAAACTGTGACGCATCCGCCCCACCAATGCAGCAACAACAACAACAACAACAACAACAACAGCAGACATCGTCGCCATTACGTGCGTGTGCAGATGCGTGACAACAACAACTGCCAACAGCAACAACAACAACAACAACAACAACAACTACAACAGTTCGTAATTGCAACGGCAACTGATTGATAATGTCGGGTTGGCCGCAAATGTGCATATCTGTGGACAGTTTCGTCTCGTCTGCGGCTGAATGTGATTTGTGGCAAGTTGTGGCTTCACCCTGGCGTCGACTGCCTCTAGTAGCCTCAATACTCTCATTGAATTTGTCGTGCAACCAGACAAAATGCTTAGCAGGCAGTTTATCTATATCTATATACATATGTATAAACTGAAAATAAAAGACCAACTTCCAAAATAAAGAACATTCATCAAAAATATTTTATTTATAAATTTTTTCCCAAATCATCATATAGAAAATTTGACATTTTTCAAAAACTTTGATCTCACATAACTTCATCAAAAATGAACCGATCTTTAAGCGGAATGTCATTTTAATCATTACTTGGCATTTTAATTCATTCTGCATATCAATTTTTATCATCTAAAAAATTTGACATTTTTTCGATTCTAAGCCATCTAATGTTCAATTTTCCATACTTACCCCTTGACATTTTTTCAAAAACTTTGATCTCACATAACTTCATCAAAAATGAACCGATCTTTAAGCGGAATGTCATTTTGATCATGATTTGGCCTCTTAATTGATTCTGCATTTAAATTTTTATCATCTAGAAAATTGATTAATTTTTCGATACTAAGCCATCTATCATTCAATTTTCCATACTTACCCCTTGACATTTTTTCAAAAACTATGATCTCCCATAACTTCATCAAATATAAGCCGATTTTTAAGCGGAATATCATTTTGATCATAATTTGGCCTCTTAATTGATTCTGCATTTAAATTTTTATCATCTAGAAAATTTATTAATTTTTCGATACTAAACCATCTATCATTCAATTTTCCATACTTACCCCTTGACATTTTTTCAAAAACTTTGATTTCTCATAACTTCGTCAAAAATTAACCAATTTTCAAGCGGAATGTCATTTTGATCATGATTTGGCCTCATAATTGATTCTGCATTTAAATTTTTATCATCTAGAAAATTTGATATTTTTTGTTCATAGTCTAGCTATTTATTTCGATGTCATATTCATTATAAAACGACATCTTAAAATTTTAAAATGTTTCAAAATTGATTTGCTATCTTCAAATTGAATTCATGCCCAAAACAACCTTAAATACAAGTATATAAGTATTGGTTATTAGGTAAATAATACGAATATTCTGAAAAAAAGGTAAATGAATTGCTTAAATATTGCCCAATATGTTCTTGTAAATGTTTTACAAACATATAGAGCTACATGAACTGAGCTGTTTAGAACATGATTCCGGCATAAATGTGGCCACAGGCAAAGCCCCTACCTCATTTCCCTCGCTCAGTAACACTTCCCTCCTCAATTCCCTCCCGCTCCCTGTTTGTACCTCCACACAAGAAACGCCTAACAGTTTGTAAATGCTGAGAAGGAGCATTTGAGTGAGGGCTTCCGGTTTGCTTTTGAGCAGCTTTTAACGAGCTTACGTTTTGTGTACGGGAATAATGATGGGTGAGTGACGTTGCATATTTTAGCTATAAGCAAAGCAAAGCGAAGCGAAAGGCCAAGAGAGGCGAAACAAAAGCGGGTCTCATAATCTACCAGAGGCGACTTCGCAGGAATGGGTGAGTAGCAAAAGATGCTTCTTCTTTTTATACCCTGTATTAAATGCGAAAAATCAGACTGTGTATTTACAAAACAGTTAGCGTAAAAAAACTGTGGAAAGTGTCTCTCGACAGAAAAAATCTATTCTAAAAATCAATTTTAAAATACTTGATTTTAGCTCGAATTTTTTAAGCATGTATTCGGGATATAATTCCTAAACTAAGATAATACCTAGATGAAATGGCAACGATTTTAAAAAATCAACATTATAAAGTAAAAGAAGCTTAAATTATTTGATCTAACTCAAAACACATATTACAGAACCCCAAAAATAAAAATATTGTTGAGAAAAAGCGGGCTTAATTTAGGTATTTTAAACTTGGCTTATAAGAATCCGGGATTACCGTGCTTCTGACACCGCTGGAAATAATTTTAGCCCGGAATTTCGGTTTTTTTCTGTGTAACGTGAGTTGTGTATTTTTTACAGGGTATGTGCTAGTCAAGTGAATTTGCATAAAGCATCTTTATTTTTTTTTGGTATGACTTGTTTCTCTGACAACAAGTTGCATGCCAACTTCAAAATATAAAAGCAGAAAAATACGGAAATTAAAGGGTATGTAATAGTCGAGTGTCTATTGCAACCTTAAATAGTTTGTTCTTTTACCACTTGTCTGTAAAATTCAAGATGTTGAGGGAAAAGAACAGCTGTGTAAGATATATGTTCGCATTACAGGGTATATGCTAGTCGAGTACTAATCATTGACAGCATCGTTATTTGTTGGTATACACATTGTGTGCGTTGGCAACACATTGTCTGCCAACTTCAAAAGTGAAACATGAAAAGTGTTTTGTTTTCTTTCAGCCCAAAAACCGTTGCCGTTGACGTTGCCATTTCAGTTACCGTTGCCGTTACCGTTACTCTGTTACTGTTACCGTAAACGTAACCGTTAGCATCGCATGGCGAGTTACCAAAAATGGGCAACAACCGCCGCTGGCATTTCATAATTTCTGCACTGGGCACAAAGCATTTCTGCAGTCGTTACAGCCGTGCTGTGGTTTGTGGTCGCTAGAGATAAAGAGGGGTAGGGGTAGTTGGTTGGAAAGGGGGGTGGGGGATTGAAAGAAGTTCCGTTAAAGCATACTAATAAAATGGCCAATTTAGCCGCTGCAGCTGCGTCGCTATGTAAGCCAAATTGAAAAGTTCTTTGGCCGCAATTCAGGCCAAAAGCTTAGTCAACCGCTCACTGCCCTAAAACACACTTCTACTACTGCCTCCCAAATAGTATATGCTTATATCAAATGTATGCTATACCCTGCAACTGTTTAATTAAAGGCCAAAAAAATGGTTTAAGTGAGAGAGAGACAGAGAAATATATAGAAATGCTTTGCATTCCCTCTTTGGATCAATTTCATCAAATTTTGTTGCATATTTTTAAGCGCAAAATCATAACACTGACTAGCATTCCAAAAAAAGGTTGTTTTTTTTTTTTTTGAAACGGGTGTGAATAAAGGCTAGATTTATATTTACAGTTCACATAGTAAAACCTATAAAATTGAAAAAAAATTATCCAATAGGGAAAATGCAATATGGGATTGCTTTGTACATAACAAAGATAAAAATTTCAAAATCAAAATTCTAGTAAAAGAGAAAGAAATATTGAATTAGCTTCTATTCTATCATATTTTTGAATTCTTTTTAGCGCTAAGCTATGACTCTCAGCAATATATTAAAAATGTTGAATTTTTTGTTGAAACTAACAAAATTATAATTTATTGGTGTATTTTCTATAATGCTTAAATTAATCTAAAATCTGTTTTATTTTATTTTCTACGAATTAATGATGACAGTAATTTAACTTAAGAAATTTAATCAAATATCTTAAGAACTGAGACAATTATCTTTGTAAAAAATTTGTTGTCTTATGAAATTTATATTTATATTTTTATAAAATATTATTTATAGGGCAGTTTTGTACCTATAAGCATTACCATTACTTTTTAATAACCAATAAAAAAGTAGTTATAATGAAATTTATTTTCACTAGCATTGAAAAAGTATTGCTAGTGATTATTTTTTAATTAGTTATTCTTACAAAAAAATTTAATTATTTAAGTTTTTTTTATTGAATATAACCCTATATTATAGGGTATCTGCACGTCGAACTTTGATGTTTATTTCGTATAATTTTTTGATTTTTTTCATCTCTTTTTTTTTAGCCACTGGCATTCAATTAAGCGGCGCACTTCTCTGGCTATTAGTACGTAAATACCTAAATACTCCGTGCATAACAAATGCTGGCAGCCATTTAGAGTTGGAGCCGGCTGCTGTAGCTAATTAAATGCCGGGCCTCAAGTGCAGCGGACAAACTTTATAATTGTTTTGCACGCAAGATGGCGCCACGAGCGCGATTCAATGTTTAACAAAAATTGACTACGATGCGATGTTCTAAGTATATAACTATAGAATCCAAGGCAACAGCATGAGGATTATACAAAGCCAGCGCAGCGTTTATTGTTATTTGTCCGTCGTCCTTAACTCCAAGTCGTAGTATAAGAAAATAAGAAAGAAATTCTAAATTTGGGGTATCGAAGATGTAATACCCTTTCGGAAAATTTCTAACAGATTTTACAAGACATTATACATACACCATACCTGTACTGATACCGGAATTGAAAGGACAATACCGGAATTGAAAACTAAAAATAAAACTATTCATTCGATGTTTTCGCAAATTTATAAATTCTGATATTTAAAAAAAAAAAATTATGTAAACATTTTTTTGATGGGTATATACGTAGGTATAGTTCTATGAAATAAGTGATATAAATATATATATATATATAGGATTAAACGGCTGAATTTATGATATTTAAAATAACATAATTAGCTGAACTATTTTCTGAAGTTTAAGTATTTCCTTGCTTATGGCGACCCTTAGATCGGTTAAATATAGTAGAGCATTAAGTTGACTGCTCTGGCGATTTTTGGTGAATTAAAGAGAAATTCACGGAATGATTCCACAGAAATGGACAAAGCATAAAAGTAGTAAATAAAATCGACAGCGATTTGGGGCAAGTTGATTGCAACTATAAATTTAAGTGTGTGTAAGTGTGGGATACACACACACACACACATACAGAGAGAGATAGATACACAGAGCACTACTTAGCAGTAGCATGAGTAGAGTACGAGTAGATACATAAGATACATAATATATTGGTTAGGGCCAGTAATGGGAGGAAGAATTCGAATACGAATTCGAATAGGAATAGGAATAGAAATAAAATAATGTAGAAGGAGAAGAGCGTTGTTCTTGTTGTTGCGATTGTTGTCTCCGGTTGCCCACAATACTGGCTTGTACCGTAACATGTGGCATTTACTGGCGTTATAGCGCGATATCCTTAAGCGTCCCGGCTCAGTTCGAGTTTAGCTCGGTACATTCGTTGCGGCTTTCGAGTTGGTTTATTGTCATGTCCTTTGTGCGGGCCACAAAAGGACAACGGCGGCGGCAGCATTTGTTAATATCGCTGGCTTAACTAAGTGCCAATGCCTTTTATGTGATTTTCGGCGTCCTGCACACACACACACACAACACACACACACATAACACTTAACCCAAATCGTCCTGAGCAACTGTATTTCGAGTTTCTTCATGAAACTTTCAGTACTGATAAATTTGAGGTCACTGATTCCGAAAAGGACATTCTTTTTGGGTAAAATAGTGTTGCCTACTATTGTGGGCAAAAATAGTGTTGCCTACTTATATGGGCAAAATAGTGTTGCCTACTTTTGTGGACAAAAAATAGTGTTGCCTTCTTATATGGGCCAAAAAATAGTGTTGCCCACTTATATGGGCAAAATAGTGTTGCCCACTTATATGGGCAAAAATAGTGTTTCCCACTTATATGGGCAAAAATAGTGTTGCCTACTTTTAAGCGTAAGCTATAAATGCATTTTTATACCCTGAGCCCATTGAAAATGGGCAAAAAAGGATATAATGTGCTTGGCAGAATAGTCGAAAATCAACCTCAGAGTAGAGTACCTGGGCTCAGGGTCGAGCGTGCTCGACAGTAACCGCTCACTTGTTTAATACTAAAAAATACGAATATTTGCAATAATAAATTCGGTTCAAATCTGTGCACTATATCATAGGATATAGTGCACTGTCATAGGAACAATCGGGGTCAAATTCACCTTTAGTGTGGAACACTTTTTTGTTTTCTAAGATATATCAATCAAACTCACAGAACATATATTTTAATTGGTTTTATACATCCTGACAAAATTTGGTTCAAATCGGCTGACTATATCATATAGTTGCATTAATTAAATTTTATTTAAATTATTAAAGTTAGTCTAATTTTAATATGTTGTCCAAAAATAAAGTTTTAGTAAATGCCTATTGCTTGTTATCATATGGTAACGCTGGGAATATTTGGGTTAAGGTCCTTCCAAGTCTGCTTTGTATGTGTGTGTGTGTGTGTGTGTCTAAGGCGTTTAAATTACATATGTATTGTAATGGCACTATAGTGTATTTACTGTCCATTTTGGTGTAGCTTACACAGGTGTGGCAGTGGGACCTTACTTAAGTATGACCGTATATCCTGAGAGGTCAGAGACCCCCCGCCTTACATATGTATGAGTGTGTACTATATATAAATAGATCTACGCATTTCTAGAAGTATCTATTACGTTTTGTAGCTGGTTTTAGCTTGTTTCAACATTGTATCTTATTTCAAATTCAATAAAAACACATGCTCACACGCACACGCACATACACACACATACCCATACACCCGCATACTCACACACATCCGAATTGGCGTCCACGTGCTGCCACGCCCATTTCAGCGCCTCTCAACAGCATACATAGTAAATTGCTTGTCTGGCATTTAATTTGATCTGTTGTTTGATTGTGTGCGCTTCGCTTTAATTGAATTTTATGATGATAAACAGACACATGCATACATATATCCACAAGCAGGACAGAGAGAGAGAGTGAGAGAGAGAGAGTGTGAGAGAGAGAGAGAGAGTGAGAGAGAGAGAGAGGGAGAGTGAGGAGTCTGTATGGAATGGTTCATAATGGTTGCCCCCAACAACAAGAAACAACAATGAACAGTTGAACTAGAAAAGGCATTTTGGACACATGTAAGCACTTAAGATACATATGTATATGTAAAACAAAATTAAGAACCTTGTTTATAACATACAAATACTTCAAGACAGACACACACACACATTCACACACATTCGCACACATTCGCACATGCTGTGCTTCCTTTGATCTTTTCCTTTGTCCAATTTTCTTGCATATTCTTTAAATTGATTTTAAGAAATTGAATCAAACATAAAATTTAACTAAAAAAAAAGTTGCATTTTCTAAAAATGTCAAGAGCATAAACTTTTAAAATATTGGCAAACATTTTGGTTTTTTTTTTTATTGTAATCAAATTATAAATTATAATTTCTTTATGGTTTTTTTTCCATTCAATCAACATAAATCTCATTTTTCGAGCTGGCAGTTTGTTACAATATTTAAACGGACATACACTAATTTTGTGTGGCAAGCAAACTAAGTGCAGCCACAATATCATAACCGCAACTAAATGTGCATACAAATATGCAACATTTACCACATTCACATACTACCAAATACATGGAACAACAAAATTGTCAACGCCGCATTCCAGCCAAAAACATAACCGACGACAGTGTCAATGACATTGTTCAACATTATGAAATTTCAACAGGACTGCATTATTAATATAACAACGTAATAAATAATAAATACGAAGCACAGCGACGAAAACCCAGCGGGAAAAATAAAATCGCCAAAATACGAACAACAAAAAATGCAAATATGTTTATAGAGCATGACTAGAAAATACCCTTTAATTACAAGGCTGAAGTACACTGAAAAAAAGACCTCTTCTAAAATCAAGAAGCAGTAGGCGGCGGTTCGAATCCCACTCGTAACAAATTAAAATAACATTTGTAAAATTACTAAAACAGAATAAAATGTAAATAAATCAAAATTTAAAAAAAAAACAAATTATGAATATAAAAAATGTATTTTTTATTTATTTAATTTTTTAATTTTAATTTTAAGAACATTAATTCTTAAAATAAGAACTTGGTATTATTTAAAATGTTCTTAAAATCAATACGTGTTCTCTTAATTTAAGAATTTTATGTTCTCGACACTTTTTTTAGACCAAAAATCTTAGTTCTGAGACAAAAATCTTGATTTTAGAACATTTTTTTTTATCAGTGTACTCAATTACTTACAATGTTCATCTGTCTATATAAAAGTCTATATAAACTAAAAAAAATCTACAATATCTTTAATTATCACTTGGCTATTTTTTTCACAACTTGATTATACCCTTTCTAACTATTTTCAGTGGGTAGAGAATACATGGGAAATAACTGACAGCATCACCTGTAGCAACCGTAGGGTTGACGTTGACTTTTGAAATCCCGTTTAGAAATTTGATTTAACTCTAGTTCTAAATGAGTTAAGCAATGTGATGAAATGGGTTCTGAATGGTTAAGCTCAATTTAACCCATCGCATTTCAGTTGACACTGTATCTTATGGAGTCATTTAGCAAAGATATGCAAATTTTGCTTATCATTTACTGAGAATATAAAAATAAAATTGTTATGCTGTAAATGAGAAAAAATATTGAATTATTACAAAGGTTTTGCTAAATTTTTATTCGATTGGCTTAAAAACTCCTTGACAAATATTAACCCTTTTATTTTATATTTAATTTATTCTTATTAGTTTAATTTGTTTTTACTCTTTAATTAATTAAATAAATACACTATCACTGTGTTCTGAAAATTTCCATTGTCGGTTGATTTTGCATTGTTCGATTTTGGAATTAAGTTGTATTTCTGCTCTTGTGATTATACTTAACATACTCTTTTTATGTAGAGAAACTGAACAATTACATGATTTACTCATTTAATATGTGTCTCTATCTACGTAACTGGATTTCTAACATCGACAGCCTGTTAAAGAATTTTAACAGCGAAATGTCATTAATTTGGGCCAACGACAAATGCATAGTATATTAGATTAGATTCAAGTGCTACTTAGATATTCAATTAATTTGTAATTTTAGACCAGGATAGAACAGACAGGGTACTTTGACTTTTTGATTCCAGTGAGTCTTCAAATTAAGACTTTAAGACATTTTCAAGATTATTAAGTTCAGTTGAAGTCTGTTGTTTTTATCGAAATATCCTTAAATTAAAACAAAATGATTTGTTTATTCATTAAACTCATAAAAAAAGAACTCTCCATTATTATTTTATTTTTTTTTTTAAGCAATTTTTTAAACCTAGCAACACACGGAAATTGCCGGACTCTTTTAAAATGAGATAAATATATTTTTAAATGAAGGCATAATTCACTTAGCCATGGCTACCATTTGGCTTAAACAAGCTTCAACAGCCTCCAGGCAAGTCTCGGAATTGTCGAATGGGAAGTCTGAGTTCAGATGTTAATCGTCTAATGGCTTGGACACTTTAACTTACTAACAAATTAAGTACTCAAGCATGTTTTTTGGTAGAATGTATGTTTATGAATATTATTATGATTATTATTATTATAAAAAGTTATAAGTGTCTTACGCGTATCTTAAAAGTTGATCTATGAGTACTTATTTTTGCTTTCTCTTTGAGCCAATTTAACTAAAAGGGCAAATAGAGCTGAATTGGCCGCACTTTTGTCCTTGTAAATATATATTTATCCTTCAGTACTTGACTGTAAGTAAATAGACGCTGGCGTATGCGTCTCTCTTTATCTCTCTCTCTCTCTCTCTCTCTCTCTCTCTCTCTCTCTCTATCTTTGCCTGTGTGTGTGACAATAACAATGCCATTATTCTTCGAGGCTTTTGCCGCAATTTGAAATGGCTTTGCCTGCGGTTTTGCTTGTGGTTTTGATTCTCTGTCTCTGTCTTTGTCTTTGTCTCTGTCTCTGAGAGTCTGTGACCATCCGTTACTTACATTTAAGCGATTGCGTCAACTAAATAACTGCCAGCGTAAGTAAATCAGCTAATAAGATGCAACCCATTTATTAAATATATATTATCCACAGTTTTGAGCGTTGACTGTTAGGAATATATCAAGCAACTGATATAAGGAATATGTACACTGAAAAAAGACCAATTTCTAAAATCAAGAACATTCATCTTAAATATTTTATTGATAAAATAAGATTTTTTTAAGACCAAATTACTAAAACTAAGGTTATTAATCTAAAATATCTTTTATGTGTTTTTTTTATTTAATTAATTTTATTATCATAAATTGATATGCATAGAGAAAAATTCGAAAAACGTTCAAAGTTAAGAATAGAAAACATTTTATTTTTGGGATTCAGAGGAATATTGTGTCAAAATACGAAATATATAAAAAATAATAATTTAGTTACAAAAGAAAAGATTTTTTTAAATTAAATCGATGCCTATTTTGAAATATTGAATAATTCTTTAAAATATTACGTATACGTATTTTATTTAATTCTTTAAAATATTACGTATACGTATTTTATTTAATTTTTTAAAATATTACGTATACGTATTTTATTTATTTGTGAAAAAAATGTAGTAAAAATGATTGTAAATACTACCCAATAATTAAAAATATTCAATTACTCAGATACACAGAGTGTGTATAATTATTAAAATTAAATAATTGATAATTTTAATACGTATACGTAATATGATGCTCAATTTGCTTTAGTTGTAAAACCAAATTATAGACTAATAATAATTTTCGTGAATAAATATTTGGATGTCATTCTTTTAATAATTAATTTAATGCATCAAATTATTGTTCAAACCAAAATTACAACTATTCAATTGTGGTAAATTGTAAATGAATCAGACATAATATAATTTGTCACTGTTTGTTATTTCTGACAATATTATAATATGATATTCATATTACAGAAATATAACTCTCTCTAGAAGTGAGTTCGCTTAACTAAAATTGAGTTTCGTGTTAGCTTGACAAATTTAATCAAAGTGGGGTTCATTTGTTTTCAATTTGAATTGTCTTAGCTGAATATATAGTATAGGACATATTTTCCACTCAGGTAACTCTTATAAAAACAATAGCTGACACACCGAAGTTGCATGTCTTAATAAAACATTTTATTTCATGCCAAATGATTCTCATTTCTTGGACTCTTGTGTCTTTCTCGCTTTTTATCTTTGTCTTTATCCGTCTCCCTTTTTCTCTGGCCATCCGTTTGAATGTGCGTCTTCTGGCCGTGAGTCCGTCTTTCAGTTTGTTTGTCAGTTGCATTTAATTTGCTGCCCAAGTTGACTGTAAAAACGCGTCGTTGACGAGGCAAATAAAAGTGGAATAAAAACAAGTCCGATTGTATTATTGGCAAATGATCGACTAGAAGATGCTCTTTCTAATTATTCTTGTGAATGACGGATTTTTTTACCTTTTTTTTCCAATTCTTGAGTTTTATTTTGAGCGAAAAAAATAAAAACCATTGATAATCATTATGTTTTTTGATAAAAAATAATCAATTTTTTTTTTTAATAAAAAATAATCATTACTTTTTCTGTGAAAAAAAAAAATCATCAAAGTATTTTTGTATTTAAAAAAAAAATAATCATTATTTACGGTCCCTGAAAATGTTCTTTATTTAAGAAAAATTTTAAGCGTACCCAAATTGATTAAATAAAGCTGTTCTGTCAGCAGTGCTGATTACTTGAATTTCTTCATTTGGTTATACCCTTTTTGGTATTTTATAGGCATAGGGTATAATAAAAATACATAAAAATAAAAATGCTCACAGCGTTCGCACTTGGAATAAATTTGCTGCGTGCTCGTCTGTCAAATGTAAGTTAACACTCACACTCGTACACACGCACACACACACACACACACACAAAGAGGTTGTGCAAGCAAAGGATTAACAGTAAACAGAGAAATTACAATTTTAAGCGTAAGAATTATTGCATACAACATGTATAAATGAGTAAACAGACAAACAAACAAACACATAAATGCACACATACAACTGTATTTTAATACTCATTTAAATACACAGACACGAAAAATTCATCATCATATTTTTAAAGTCAGCACTCTTTAAAAATCAATGCGGTTAGTGGTTGATGGGTGTGTGTGTGTGTGTGTGTGCGGGTGTGTGGGTGTGTGTTTTGGTGATGTATTTCCTCTGATGTTAGCTCCCACTGTGCAGTGCTTCCGCTTCCGCTGGCTATTCAGAAAAACCGTTCCGTCGATGACAGCAATTGCCCCGGCCAGAAGGAAGCGTCAACGCTTCATTGGATTTTAGGCAATCATAAGTAGGACGACGCGTCGATTCCCTCAGCATCCACTCCTCCCTCCTTCTCCTCCTCCTCCTGCTCTATGTCTATGTCTATGTCCATGTCGGAATCTGTGGACAGCGACTGCCACTGCCATAGTCACTGCTGCTGAGTCTGGCCTCGTTGCTCTCTATCTGCGATGCCCTTTTTTGCAAAAAAAGGAAATGCTTCACAAAAAATAGAAAAAAAACGAGTGGGCGGCTACAGTCAAGCACGCTCGACAGTAGAATACCTTGTGACCAGTACTAAAATTTAATTTTGGATCAATTGTTTATATGGCAGCTATATGATATAGTAAACCGATCTGTACCAAATTTGGCCAGAATAAATAACACTAACTTAAATCCATATTTTATCAGTTTGGTTAAGATATCTCAAAAAATAAAACATTTTTTTATACTAAGATTTAATTCTCGATTGAGCGTCTCTATTGCAGCTATATGATATAGTGGACCGATCCTAACCAAATTTGGTCAGGATGTATAATACCAGTCCAGATTCAAGTTCTATTAGTTTGGTTAAGATATCATAACAAACAATAAACTTTTTCATACTAAAACTTCATCTTCGATGTATCGTTCCTATGGCAGCTACACTATTTTGCCCATATAAGTAGGCAGCACTATTTTTGCCCACATAAGTAGGCAACACATTTTTTTTGCCCATATAAGTAGACAACACTATTTTTGCCCATGTAAGTAGGCAACACTGTTTTTTGCCCACAAAAGTAGGCAACACTATTTTTGCCCACATAAGTAGGCAACACTATTTTTTCCCATATAAGTAGGCAACACTATTTTTGCCCATATAAGTAGGCAACACTATTTTTGCCCATATAAGTAGGCAACACTATTTTTGCCCACATAAGTAGGCAACACTATTTTTTGCCCATATAAGTAGGCAACACTATTTTTGCCCATGCGTACCAGTTTGGTTCTGATATCTCAACAAACAAAAAACTTTTCTATACTAAGACTTCATTTTAGATGTATTGTTCCTATGGCAGCTATATGAGATAGTGGTGAATACTTGCAGTCAAACACATTATACCCTATTTTTTACCATTTACAGGGTATAAAAAGCGGGAGTGTTGGGTATGGCAGACCAACGGCTACCGGCTACCACAAACGAAACCGGAAGGCACTGTCGACATTGGCAGAGCTTTCAGCTGCAGAATATGCCCCCAGATTCCATCCACCAACCTCTATTCTCCATCCACCATTCTAGACTCTCCATCCTCGATTCTCTTTCTCTGTGTGTGGCCAGGGGATGAAATTCGAGGCCGGCTGCGAACCAAAACAGACGGCGTTCACTTTGTTGCATACTAAGCACTTTAAGAGAAATTTCAGATATGTACCGAAGCATCCATAGAATATTCATGAATACTCGCATTTACATGTACGTAGAAGTATTTCAAGAACAAGATTGTGCCATATATCTACTTCTATAGATAGTGCTACTTTTTCTACTTACCTTGTCAGTAAAGTGAAGTAGTACATGAAATAACATGTGTTCAATGTCTTCAATTCAATTTCAAATAAAATCTCGCATATTGTTTTAATTGTTTTTTTATTTTTGGATGGGGTTTTTATTCATATTTAATTATTTATTTGGTTTATATATTTATTCTAAATATTTACGCATAGACAATTTCGCTTTGACGCTTCTTTTTTGTCCTAATTTTTCTGTTATTTTCATTGCTGAATTTTCGAAACACTTAAACTGATTATTTGTGCTGAAATTTTTTGCTTGCTTTCCATCATTCATTCATTATTCATTTTTCCATTTGTGAGTACGTAATTTTTTTAGGTCAAGTGTCTTTTTAATTACGGGGAAATTGCATGCGAAATTGTTTGGGAATTTTTTGTTTGTTTATCTTAATCTTAAGTAAGTACGTTACAATCGCTTGGCCAAAATCCTGCTGTTCTGCATGTTTTTTTTAATAACGATGCCAACCTCAAACCTGTCTGTGTCGAGTAACTTACATCCGAGTACATTCATATACATATATAGATTTATATTTATATTTACTATTTGGACACAAAAAAAAAAAGATCTCTTTGCATACATCAATTTATCAGTAATTTATATTGTGGCCTGTTTCGAATTCCGTTGAAGTTCAAGTCGTGTTGGAAGTTGAAGTTGAAGTTTGCAATCGAATAATACTTATGTTTAATACTGAATAGTATTTGTTATATATGCTATATCGACTACTTATAATCATAAATATGCAAATTAAATATAGACTACTTGAGTGCAGCAATTGAATTGTGGCCAACAAATTGTTTATTGCCAAAACTGACAACTGCCAATTGTTGTGGATAAAGGTAAAGATGAACGAAATTTGAAACAGACTCTCTACTTTTGTGTTTATGTGTGTGTGAGTGTGTGTGTGTGTGTGTGTGTGTAGTATATACTATCTCTGTAAACACATATTTGTATTTATTATACTTAAGATTTGGCCTCGGCAATTCTCTACTCTCTCCATTTCAACAGCTCTCTCTTCACTCTCTTCAACACTTTGCCTACACTGTAAAAAAAGACCAACTTCTAAAATCAAGAACATTTATCTTAAATATTTTGTTCTTAAAATAATATTTTTTTAAGACCAATCTACTGAAACTAAGATTATTGATCTAAAAAATCTTAAACTTTTAATATAAGAATAAAAATCTTAAATTGTTAGGAAAGTATAAATAGGTTCTATTAATATTAATTATAATAATAATTATAGATTAATATAGAATATAATGTAAATAAATCAAAATTTAAAAATAAAAAAAATTATAAATATAAAAAATTTTTTTTATTTTTTTTAATTTTAAGAACATTTATTCTTAAAATAAGAACTAGGTCTTATTTAAAATGTTCCTAAAATCAAGATGTGTACTCTTAATTTAAGAATTTTACGTTCTCGACGCATTTTTTAGACCAAAAATCTTAGTTCTGTGATTAAAATCTTGATTTTAGAGGTTTTTTTTTCAGTGTATTTTTTTATTTATCCTATTTTTATGCATATTTTGACAGAATTTTTCATCTCTGTTTCATTGAGTGTGTGTGTGTATAATACTTTGCAGGTTGTGCTGAAAAATTGACATATTTGGTGCTTCCAAATGGAACATGTTGCTGTTGTTGCTGCTGTTGTTGCTGTTGTTGTTGTTGCTGCTGATGCTGTTGTTGCCACTTGAAGAGCTTGAGTTTTCTTTGGCTGCTTTGCGTTTCCGCTTGGCGTTGACTAACAGCTTGAGTTTCCGGTTGAAGCTTCGATGGTCGGGTCTTTTGGCCAGAATGTGATGATGATGATGATGATGACGTTTATAAGGAATGTGAATCTGATTGTAAATGGAAGTCGAATCAGGCAGCAACATCAACTGATTCAATTTACTGGCAATGCAGCTTTGATATTTTTTTATAGACCAATTACCTAGCAACCGACGTAGAGACAGAGAGAGAGAGAGAGAGAGCGAAAAGAGAAAGAGAGAGGTAATCCGGGGAGGAGTATGGGATCGTTTGGTTTATCGGAAATGTGTGTGTGTGTTAACTGTAAAAGTCGCTTCAGTTACAGTTTAGCCCAAGATCTTCTTGAAATAGCTAACAGTTTCCGGTTTTGTTAGCGAACGTCGTCGATTTGGCTTAAATGGCGCCTCAGTTTCCGCCTGTAGGAAGTTGCGTCGTGTTGTCGCTGCATCAATTTCATCATCATCATCACCAACATCATCATCATGCTCCTTCTCCTTCTCCTTCTCCAGCTGCGTCTCCTCACTTAACAGCCGCAACTTGGCATCGCCTTTCATTGGAGCAATTGCTGTTGCTGTTGCAGCTGTTGTTGTGGTTGCTGTTGTTGCGGTTGCATTTGAACTGTTTTCATTAGATGTTGTTGGCTGCTTTGTTGTGGTCGTTCCCAGCAGTTGTGCTGTCTCAGTGGTCAGCATTTTTGTTGCTATTTCAGTTGCTGTTGTTGCTACTATTTCAGTTGCTGCTGTTGCTGTTGTTGCTGCTGCTGCTGTTGTTGTTGTTGTTGGTGCTGTCATCTTTGTGGTAACTTGTTGGGCTGCTGCTGTTGTTGATGTTGTTGTTGTTGTTTCGCTTGACTTTGTTGCAGTTGCAGCTGTGCCAGGCATTGTTGCTGTTGTCACAGCAACATTGAGTCGACTCGACGTGTGCAATTCCTCATTTACCTGTGTTGCAGCTGCTGCTGTTGTTGCTGCTGCTGTTGTTGTTGCTGCTGTTGTTGCTGCTGTTGTTACCTTGGCCACGTGCTCCAGCTTATGTTCCCCCTGCTCAATATGCTCGCCGTGCTCAGCATGTTTGGCCGGCGGTACATAGTGTGATTTGACTAGCAACATTGGCGGTATAAAATGCGAATTGTCCGCCGTTTCCTTAATGTGTGGATGCGGCATTTCGTCCCGCGATTGCTGTTGCTGCTGTCCCGGATGTATAGGATGTGCGATACTGACCGTCGATGCTGCCGGTGACATTGCTGCTGTTGTTGGTGCTGGTGTCGGTATGTATTTGTTGTTGTTGTGGTTGTTGTTGTTGTTGCTGTTGCTGGTATAGGAATTGAAGGGTTTGCTGGTTGCAGCAACAACTGTTGTATCTGCTACCGTTTCCACTTCCGTTTCCGCTTCCGTTGCTGTTGCTTCTCGTGCTGCTGCTGTTGTTGTTGTGGCTGTTGCTGCTGTTGCTGTTGGATTGTGAATTTCAGTTGTTGCACGTGTTGTTGCTGTCGTTTTTGGTGCCGTTGCTTTTGTTGTTGTTGTTGCTGGCGCATGCGTGCTGCTGTCGACTGCAACTGTTGCTGTTGCTGCTGTTGTTGTTGTTGCTGCTGTTGCTTCGGTTGCTGTTGCTGTTGTTGTAGTTATTGGTGCTGCTGTTGTTGTTGTCAATAATGGTATTGCTGGCGTTGCTGCTGCGGTTGTTGTTGCTGCAGTTGTTGTAGTTGTTGCTGCTGTAGTTGTTGCTGCTGCTGCTGTTGTTGTTGCTGGTGTTGCTGTGGTTGTTATAAGAGTTGCTGCAGTTGTCGTGGTTGTTGTTGTTGTCGTAGCTGTTGTTGTTGCTACTTCCTCAGCTATTGGCGACATGGTCTTCAAATCCTGCGGCAATATCTTTTTTTTGTGCGGCAATGGCTCAAAGATTTCATTGGACACATCGGCATCGCTGACATCCTCCGGCAATTGTTCGTCACTCAACGCCGGCTGATCACCCATCATCATATCCAGGTGAGATATCGGCTTGGCGGTCACCTTGTGCTTCAGTTGCTCCTGCTTCTTCAGTTGCTCCTGTTGCTGCTGTTCCTGCTGGGTCTTGTGCTGCGACAACAACTTCTTGGCATACTCCTCATGGATATTCACTTTTTTGGCTGATTTCTTGACCGGCATTGGGACCTCATCAGGTATATGGTAACGGGAGTGTGACACTGGCGCATCCGCCATCATCAGCTTGTCCAGGCTGAAGCGTTCGACGGGAACAGCTGGCTGAGATGTGGCCACTTCGATTTTGGGTGCACTTGCACCATAATTGGGTACCAGCGGCAACAATTCAATGTCGTTGTTCTCATTGTTGTCGGTGCGTATGTTGTTGATGATTTGCAGCGACTTGAAGTGCGAGTTGGTGATGTCATTAATGCGTTGTGCCTCCAAACGCTCCTTGGGACAGATGAGCTCGCGTATGGCACGTTCACGATCCTTGCAACAGAAATAAAATAATGAGAAAAAAAGGGGGATATAACAATTGCTCTGGTCAGTAATACAAATTATTTAAGATCAATGCACTATGAGCAAAATGTTCGATATTTTTGACTTTAATTAAATTATTATATTGTGAAGTATTCTATAAATTTTTTGATTTTCTAAATCTGAATACTCAACTGATTTATTTTACGAATTTTAACCAGGGACCGAAATCATTATAAGTTTTACTTTTAATGATTATATATTGATTTCTACGATTTTCTTCACCGATAATCATTATTTTTGATCAAAACTATTTTTGAGATTTATTTTTGCACTATTCTTGAACTATTTTAACTATTAAACTATTCTTAAGTTTTATTTTGATAAAAAAAAAAAAAATAAAAATCATTTATAATCATTTTTTTTGGGTTTTATTTTTTTTGATCGTATATAATCATTATTTTTTATCATCAAATGACTTTTTTGTTTAAAAAATAAAAAAATTTATTATTTTAAATGTAGTACAGTAAATTAAACTTAAATTCCCAACCCCTTTATATTCAAAGTCTGTTACTCACCTCCTTTCCCCTGCAGGTGTGTCGCAACAGACCCTCCTCCTGACAGTTCCGGATTAACTCGATGCTTGCCGTATCGGCCATATACTGCATGGTCAGATTGGGCATTTCCTTCAATATGCATGCGTCTGCCCAACTAGGAACTGTTGGAACACATGTGTCCAATATAAAGTATTGATGCTTAGTTCCTTTTTCTTCCTTTTATTTTTCTTTTTACTACTTACCAGGCATTTCACAAAGGAACGAGGCCGTTTCAGGGCCGCCACAACGCAACGCGTGCCATCGATAATCGCGTATGGGATCGATAACAGCACAGAGAGGAGCGTCCATCAATGGTAGGGACTCAGCCCAGTAACCGGTATCCACCACCAAAGGACGTGAGTTGCTGTGTGTTAATAGTTACTTATTGTATAATCTAGAGTCTTATTCAGCTTGAACCAATAAGTCGATAATTTGAATAAAAAATCGATTAAACTCAAAAAAGAAAACACAATGGAAGAGCATAATATATCGATAAATTTGTAGATCAGATTTCAAAATTTGAGGCAGGTAACTTTTCGATGAATAAAACTTGTTCTAGAATCAATCGATTAACACTTTTGTCAAATTATAAGCAATAACTTTCTGTTTATACAAAATGAATTTCTCGTAAAGCAATTAAATTTTATATACTCTTAACATCAGAGCCATAAGAAATAATTATTATTGTCACGTTGTAAAAATCGCATTATATCAAAGATAAAAAGCATTAAGAGCTTTTTGTGTGCTAGATTATTTTTAAATTTATATTTATTTTGAGAAGACTGAAATTGTATTGGACTTGAGTATTATAATTTGATTGGTTAATCGACAGGACAAAGGACTCTCAGCTATGAGTAGGATACGTAAATATTCACGTACTCAACTACTCATGACAATAAATATACACATATCAACACAAGCAAAACAATTACAACACAATATATACATATAGTATACATGAGTTGAGTTGGGTTGGGTTTGGTTTGGGTTTGAGTTTGTTTGTCATTTAGGGGTGTTGCTACTGTACTTACGACCACATAAAACGATCCGAGTTCTGCGGTCGCATGAGTCCAATCCAAACGATGTCGTTCACATCCAATTCCCTCAGCAGGTCGCGCGTTGCATCAAATTGAAAACTGTTGTCGACTGGCAAAAACAACACAACAATAACAGCAATAACAACAATAAAAAAGGGGTACAAAAACAACAATTGTATACAACGAAACGACAACAACAACAACAACGACAATGAGAATGAGAACGAGACAAATGGTTTTTATTTGTACGATACGAATATTTCTATTAAATTTGCCAGGCGCATTGTATTTTCGTGTTGAGTATTCGGGACAGTGACCAGAAAAACAACAAAAAAAAAAATACACCCAAAATACCCCTTAACATCCTATCCACCTAAAAGTATTCAGAAGACCCAACACGCCAGCTGACAGAGCAACCCGATCGTTAGGTTCCCAGTTTCCATCTTGTGTCAACACAAATTGTTAAAGCACACATAAAAAAAAGACAAAACTAAACAGGTTGAGTGATGCGACTAGTAGATATCCTGCATAAACATGAATGTATTGGTTGTATTTCATAAATAATGCTTTTTTTGTTATTTCTGTTCGATTTTTAAGATTTTCACTGTTTTTATATATTTATTCATAGAATAAAAAAATATATATTCTTTTTCCATCTCCATAAAACTTTGTATATAAAAATTACCTTTTTATTAAGGTAAATATGTGCTGAAAAACATATCATACAATATTTTATAATAATCTGGTTATCTACAAGATCTGACCACTTAGGTTCTGATTCGGACATTTTTTTTCCTTTTCTTTTTTTTTTCAAATATCATTTTTTTTAGTTTACAATAATTTTCGAAGCCTTAGAAAATACATAGAAAATACTTATTGCAATGAAATTCTTATCAAGGTACTAAAATATTTTTATCTTTCAAAGTATGTTTTCAGTTTTCAAATAAGTTTTCTCTGCCAGCGAATCCTTAGGTACGGATTCTAACATTATCTTATTTTCCTATCTTTTCAAATATCAGTTTTTTTTTTGTCGCTCACAATAATTTTCGGAACCTTAGAAAATGAATACCAATTGCAAAGAAATTCTTATAGACGTGCTAAAATATTTTTATCTATCAATGTACCGAGTTTATTTTGAATCACATATATTTTTTTAGTTTTCAGTTTTCAGATAAGACCAGCTCAAGTTATCTCTGCCAGCGAATATACCCTGCTCTGACTTTTTCTCTGTTTGATACATCTGTTTATTTATTTGGTCATACTCTCGTGGTTATTTAGCTGTGTACTTTCAGTTCTTCTTGTTATTTGTTGTTCATCTGTTTCACACATTTACATGAATCCGTGAGCTGCAACTTATTTATGCGCACTGTTCCCCCTTATTCCCCCTTTCCTTTAGATATATGTATGTATATATTTCAGTTCTGTGTTGTACACAAGTTAATACAATATACGAACCAACGATATTTATAAGGGATGAAGGGGGAGAGTTGGCTATTGGCCATAGCATACAATCAGGCATCTCATCTGTGCGACTTTCTGAGATTATATTCGTACTTTGAGGCGAAAACTGTTGGAATATTCTCATGCGAATATTCCCTTAGTGGCAAATGCTTTGTCTCATTGTTGAGCAGAGTTGGCCCAATGACATACTTACATATTTTGCGATATATTCCATTGTCATTGAGTGGCATGAACAATTTATCAAGTGAGCATACATATCTAAGCATTTATCTAAGTATATATCTATAAAGTGTGCACATGAAATGGTTGACCGCTGTTTGCTTTACTTGAACATTGAACTATTTGAGCATCCTAACCCCTGACCTCTGACCCCTTTGCACCCTTGTACCCTACACCTTGATCTCGGTACGGCACTGCAGTGTTCGGTATTTGTCACATGGATTTATTGTGTTCTCATATGAGCTATGCACATGATAGGCTTGTGTCCAACTGACACTGGGATGACCCCAAAAGAAACCTCGGGTAACACATTCTCTAAAAGCCCTTGGCTCTGGGTTAGTCTGCAGTCATTTTGCAGTCCTTTCGATGTCTCCTGAATAAGGTGCAGCTAATGCCTGGACATTGTCACAACAGCTGCTGGATATTTGCAATAATGTGCATCCATTCCTGTCCCTTCCAGTTTGTGGGTTACTCTTATTGTTCTCAGACAGTGTTGCCATATCCGCTTTTTTCCCGTCAAATCTGGCTTTTTTCAAAGGCCATTAGCTAGAAAAATTTGCAAACAACGGGAATTCTAGCTTTTTTTTCAAATACTTTTTTCCCCTCTCGTTAGAAAATAGTATTTATTATGTTAATATATATTTGTATTTTTTTTATAAATACAGACAATAATTGAATTGAAAATCTAGCTTTTTTTATGGCTTTTTTTTTAATTTTTCAGCCTTTCTTGCGTCGTTCAAAAACAGCTTTTTTTTCAAACAAAAGTTGACAACACTGGTCTCAGAACTCCGTGCTCCATGCTCTGGCTTTGTTTTCTGTTGTTCCTGTCATTGGGCTTATTTGCATTTCACATTTTGATGGCGTTTAGTATTCCTTAACATTCCCTTTTTTCTTTTTGTTTTTCTACGCTTTTCACCTGGACTTTTATTCATTTTTTACTCCTAGCAGAAGCTGGCAATTGTGTATTGAATATATATATTTGCTACAAGTCAAACTTAAGCTTAAGCGTTACAGCCTTCAATTGGCTTTGTGGCTATATATCTATCCATTTATCCATTCATCCGTCTCTTTGTCTCTGCGTTGATTTGTCCGTTTGTTTCGCCTATCGCTTACCTGTCACCAGATTGGCATGATGAAACTGGCAAACGGCATCAGCCTCGAACCAGGAGATGCGATCGCGAAAGAATCGATAGAACACATTCAGACCCTCCTGTGGCATTGTCCAGGTGTTGCTCACGTTCACCTGTAAATTAGCAAAAAGAGAACAGTTGAAAATCAGTTGCATGAAAGATTTCTTGCTTTTCTTGTCAGCGCAAAGCCTTTTGAGAATTGACTCAGGCACATGCTCTCAACGCGGCGTATACTTAATGTATTAAGCATACGCCACGTAAAACGCCTTCATTTTTAATGTTGTTGCTTGCTCACAAGCAAAAAACACGCACACACATGTATAATGAGCCCAGAAAATAAAAAATAAATACACACACACGCTTACGCTCGTATTATGTATGCAAATATGTGTATGAGTGTGTGTGTGTGTGTAAGATTGTGAGTGTGAGTGTTGTGCGTGCCTATGTGTAAATGCGGCTACGAAAAAAAAAGAAAACAAGGGGGCTCCGCCCCCTGCTCGCTTGGCTCGCGCTGAGGTGCGGCTACAGTCGAGCACGCTCGACAGTAAGATACCCTGTGTCCAGATACTCTTCAATAAAAGTTAATTTTCGACCAATTGTTCCTATGGCAGCTATATGATATATGAAACCGATTTGAACCAAATTTGGTCAGAACGTACAAAACCAACATTGATGCATATTCTATCAGTTTGGTTAAGATATCTCAAAAAACAAAAAAACAAACAAATCTTTTGCATACTAGAGACTTAATTCTCGATTGAGCGTCTCTATTGCAGCTATATTATATAGTGGACCGATCTTAATCAAATTTGGTCAGGATGTATAATACCAGCCCAGATGCATATTCTATCAGTTTGGTTAAGATATCATAACAAACAAAAAACTTTTCTATACTTAAACTTAATTTTCGATGTATCGTTCCTATGGCAGCTATATAATATAGTAAACCGATTTTAATCAAATTTGATCAGAATGTATAATACCAGTCCAAATGCATATTCTATCAGTTTGGTAAGGATATATCAACAAACAAAAATATTTTTTAATACCTAAACTTCATTTTCGTTCTATCGTTCCCATGTCAGCTATACTATTTTGCCCTTATAAGTAGGCAACACTATTTTTGCCCACATAAGTAGGCAACACTATTTTTGCCCATATAAGTAGGCAACACTATTTTTGTCCACATAAGTAGGCAACACTATTTTTTGCATACATAAATAGGAAACACTGTTTTGCCCACGCGTTTAAACAGACGGACGGATATACATATATATATATATACATTCTGTCAAACACATTATACCCTATTTAACCATTTTCAACGGGCTCAGGGTATAAAAATGTTACTTTGAAGGCTGCCATGTGTACGAGTAGATGTACTTCATTAGCTTAGGCAGCAGCCGGTTGTGGGGAGGGATGTGAGACCAGGACATGGACGGATGCAGGGCCAGATGGTGGGGTGGGAGAGAGGGTGAGGTCGGTACAGCGGCACTGAATAACGAATGGGACAGCTGGCATAAAGCCCTGCATAGCATAGGCTAAAACAAAACCCAAAGCAGCGACTTTTTCCTTTGTAACAACCACCAAGGGAGGGGGATGAAAAGGTGGAAGGGGGGTGGAGGGGGGGGGATTGGGGGTTTGCAGAAGGGCATTGAGGTTTGGTTTGGTCTAGTCGGATGGTTGCTCCCAGGGACTGTCGCGGTGCTTAGGCGCTGTAATGCCAATGCGACTGACTACGCCAGCACATTAACTAATTACGAATGAAAGTGGAGACTAACAGAAAGTGAGATAAATAGCATAAAGGAGAAAGAGCAAGAAGGGGTGTGTGTGTGTGTGTGTGAAAATAAATATGCATATAAACATAAGCCAAAGTAATCTTAAGAGAACATCAAATCATTTTACGCTCGTATGCGACCCACACAGGTTTATCAAAGCCGATCACAGGAACACAATGAAAACAAAGTAACTGTTTGACAAAGTACAGCAAGAAACGTGTATGTATAAGACAGGCATTTTAGGATTAGCTAAAAACCAAATCCTGTTTAAATAAGTATTCATTTATGACAGACACATTCATAAAGTCGTAAATAAAAATGAATCTTAGTTTAAAAAAATTATAAATTTCGAAATTTCGCTTCAAAAACAAAGAAAATTTTAATTAATTGACTTATAACATTAATTTCGAAGCATTTAACATCAAAGTCGAATTTTATTCACTCATTTTATTTCATTTATTTATTATTATATCTTAGTTTTAAAAAATTATAAATTTCGAAATTTCGTTTCATAGTCGTAGAAAATTTTAATTAATTAACTTATGACATTGATTTCGAAGCTTTTAACATCAAAGTCAAATTTTATTCACTCATTTTATTTCATTTATTTATTATTATATCGTATGCTTAAATCATATACGTAATGAGTTTCTTAATAGTTTTCGAAAAGTGACCATTAACAGATTCCCATACGTTTTTAATCGTGTTATTGCATTAATTATTAAATGATCGTTGTTAAAATGTTTGAAGAACAGTTGAATTGAAATTGAAATTGAAATGAATACAAGTGGTTCAATTTTATATAAAAGTACACAAGTATTTGGTATTGAGAGCACACACACCCACAAGGTGGCATTAAGAATGTGCATTGCGCATACGCCGCGTGGGCCAAAGCAAAATTTTCTGTGAGGCAACAAAGTGCAAAAAAGCGAGCCAAACGTTTCATTAAGTTAATTAACTTTTAATTGAAATTGTTTGACAGACGCGAAAAGCGCGCGGCGGTGTACTTTCATCTTTTAATTGCAATTTGAAAGCGGAATAAAAAAAAAAAACTGAACTGAACTGAACGCACAAAAAATGAAGAATATATAACAATAAAATTGTTGACTTAAGAGCGCAATGCCTCAAGACCAAAGCATGGCATACCAAACAAAAGAAAGAAATGTTTAAGGAAAACCAAGTCAAGAATTTCAATTAATGAGCACAGAAAATATGCAGAGGATGACGGTTCTCGTTATATGATGTTATTTTCCATTAAGTCTTTGATTAGCTAAAACATTTCACATAATAAAAATTCAATTTTCAAAAGCATACTTCAATTTCACTTAAGGTACATACATATTTAGTTGTTATTTAATTTATAAAATTAATTTTGATTTTGAATGAATGTAATAAAGACTTGAAACTACTATAAAATTAATATATTTTACAATTTATTTTAAACTTTTTTCTCTCATTTATGTGAATTTGTTTACCATAGAAAATCGACGTAAAATAAAATAAAAGTTTAGTTTAAAAGTTTTTTTTAATTTTCCTTCAAATAATTTTTTTTAATAAAAATTCTTTCATACAGGTCCAATAAGCTCCAAAATCCTTTAGTAACGAACGTAATGGAAACTAATGGAAAAAGTGCAGCTGTCAAGCTCTGATTTGGTCTGTTCGATGATTGCCAATCAATCAGCACGGACAGTTTTATATATTGAGATTTAAACATGATTTTTTTTACGGATTCATTAATCGTGCTCTATTATATTCTTTCTTTTCTTTTTGCCCTTTTTTTTGCCACAGCATGCACCTATGTGAAATTGATCAACATTGTTGACAGCCGCAAATTGAATGCAACAATTTTATAATCTAAATAATTGCAAACATAAATTTTTTCCATCCATCCATTTGCATGTGTGTGTGTGCGTGTGTGTGTTTGTGTGTGTTTCTGCTTGAATATGAAAATATGCAATTATTCAGGGCGTACTTTTGCACAGGAGGTGTACATAATTATTCAATTACTTATTTACACACGAAAACACCATGAATAATTCGCGTGTGATTCATGAAATGGCTAAAAAATTAACTGAGATTACACATACGCCACGTGCATCCGAATTAATTTCAATTTCAACTGCAACTGCATCGCCTGCAATATCTACATGATTTTAAACATTAATGCAATTTGTATGCAAACAAAATGTATATGTAAATGTAACCGTCAATGCTTTTGCATCATTTTAAACAAATTAAGTTTTATTGACGGAACCTTTAAGACCATAAAAAAAATATTGAAAAAAAGGTTCGATATTTAAAAAAAAATATTACATGTATTGTGACATATTTCTAACTTTTTTATTGTAAGTATGAATTATTTTATTTTATTTGTTTGTTAAATGTTTATTAAGTTAGGAACTATTATGATATTTTATAATTCAATTAATTATAAATTTTTATAGGTATAAATATTATATAAATATTTAAAAAAAAGTTCGATATTTTAAAAAAAATATATAATACATATAACATATTTCTAACTTTTATATTGAAAGTATCACTTAAAATAACTTTTTTGTTTTTTTTAAATGTTTATAGAGCTAGGAACTATTATGATCATTTATAATTTAATTTTTTATATTATTTTATAGACTTCAAAAATCAAGGAAAATTGAAAATCTATTGGGAAAATAAAATATTTGTTATAGTATTGAAGTAAAACAAGACTTGGAGATTGACAGTCTTGATTTTATTCTAGTTTTGTATTCATTTTTTTTTCCTTTTTTGGCAAACTTGTGTAAAAATGTACAGAAGCAAAATCTTGCCCAGTCCTGTGCCTATGTATATAGCTAGCTTTATTTCCAGGGAGATTGTTGACTCTTTTGCCTTTTATTTTTATTATGCTATTTTGTTGTTGTTTGTCTTAGAGGAAGATGATAAGGGTGAGGGGACCACTTAGCAAGTTGCAGAGCAAATAGTTCAGGTTCTTCAGTTGTTTGACTGTTTGCCTCGTTATTCTTTGTTTGTAGTTATGATGAAGACGCGCAAAGGGCGTTCTAAAGTATAAGAGCCTGTTACAATTTAAACAAAAGAATAAGTGAAAGCACTAAACAATTCTGTATACCCCGTAAAACATGAATTAACTACAAATGGGTATTACAAGTAGATCCAGAAAACTGTATGATGTTTGTATTGAATAAATTTATTTTATAATATAAAAATATTAAGTTATTGTGTAACTGACTACAGGGTATCTTGAAGCTTTATACACTTAACAGCTGGCACATTTATTTTTGATTTCTCTTGTATAATTTTGGCATTTGCATTTCCGTCTTTTACCCCTTGCTTTGTCCTATTCCGTAGCGCTATTTGTCCTGCACTTAAGGACAAGTTTTGTGTCCGCTTTGTATTTGTGCTGCCGTGCAAAACGCTTTGCCCAGCTAAGGGAGAGCCTACAACAGTGATAGGGACAAGGATTGGCATAGTGATAGGGATGGAAATGGGAAAGGAAATGGAAGAGGAGAGGACAATGCAATGTTAACTGCAGTCAAAGCCTTTGTCTTTATGCTGTGCAGCTGCTGGGAATCAGGCCAAGAGTTGCTCCAACTAAGGCAAAAACAAGTGAGAGAAAAACTACAGTCGAGATCTCGACCATGGGATACCCGTTACTTATTTCAATATATATAAAAGTACTTTAAAGAATTTACTACCAAACAAAAACTATTGCATACTTTTAGGTGCTCATATTGAAATAATAACTTTATTAATTACTTTGGTTAGCTATTACTCCCGTTCTACTTGTCCAATATTAGTGAGGTTAAGTAAGATTATAGATAATGTTAAAAGATAACGTTAATTACCAAAAAAACTATATTATCTTAAAAACTGTGGGTGTGATGGTTTATCGCAATTTATCAAGAATATATATACTTTATAGGGTCAAAAATGCCTCCTTCTTCCTGTTACATACATTCCAACGAACACAATATACCCTTTTACTTGTTTATTAAGTAACGGGTATAACTAAAAGATGAAACTCTGCTCAGAAATGGAATGTTGAATGAATATAAAAATTAAGACAAGATTATCTTTTTCCCATTTTGCTATTCCTATTTATATTGTATCCACCTCATTGTGCCAACATAAATAATGTATTTATGTATATGTGTTTAAAAAAATGTCGCAAAACGTGAGGCACAATTCAAATACCTTAATAAGCATTGAGTTTTATGCTTGAATGCCAAATAAATAGCTTCCTACACGATTGTCGATTAATAATGGCTGAATTAAGCCAACATAATTGCGGGTATACAGTGGGTCACGATAAGCGTGTTTGGCATTCACGAGTAGCAATAATTTTGATTGTGTAATTCCCCTCAAACCACGATACAGCAATGCCCTAAGCTCGATTGCCTTCTAAAGGTATTCAAATTTAACGTAAGTTCTACACTGAAAAAAAAAGGACCAACTTCTAAAAACAAGAAAAGTCATCTTAAATATTTTCTTTTAAAATAAGATTATTATTCAATTATATATATAAGATTATATTTCGAATCCCACTCGTAACTAATTAAAAAAACGTTAGTATAATTATTAAGACAGAAAAAAATGTATAAAAATCTAAAGTAAAAAAAAATATATATAAATAGAAAATATAATTTCTATTTTTTTTTATATTATAAATATATATATATTTTTTTTTTTTTTGATATTAATTTCAAGAACATTTATTCTTAAAATAAGAACATGTTCTTATTTAAAATGCTCTTAAAATCAAGATGTGTTCTCTTAATTTAAGAATTTTATGTTCTCGACGCATATTTTAGATCAAAAATCTTAGTTCTGAGACCAAAATCTTGATTTTAGAACATTTTTTTTTATCAGTGTACATAGGCATCCACGTCCCAAGCACACACACACACACACACACACTCACTCCCACCCACACACACACATACATACTTATACAGTTGAACAAGTACCGTAACAGTGGCGCTTTAAAATCAAAAGTGCGCAGCATCCTTGTCACTAGATGCCACGGAGATACATAGGTAACGATAGACAGTCATGGCTTCCTATATAAATATATATATATAGAGAGAGATGGTACAGGGACTAAAGTGATGGGGTGGAGAGTATTGGCTTTTTGGCATTGGGGTTGAATTTAAAGTTTGACTCTCGAGTGGCACACACACACACCCACACACACACACACACACACACACACACACACACCCGCACACACACACACCCGCACACACACACACACACACACACACAAACACACACACACACCTGTATTAGCAATCCTTTTGATGTATTGTAATATTTTATGCATGGCAACGCTTTCAACTTATTTTGGGACACACACAGTGTCCTCCCAACATACCTATACCTATACGTCTACTCCCCAACTAAGTACTTTTAACCGTGTCAAATGTCATGTCATTCGCCAAACTCACTGCGATACTCCTACTTGCTATTCACGTTTACAAAGTATGGCCCAAAAAATAAAAATATATATATCTACACGCATGCAACACCTGTCGCTACATTGTCGCATTTTGTTGGTTTGAGATGGCCCTGATTGCTAAGTGCTTCTTATGGCCATTATGGCAAATATGGCTCAAAACGTTGTCAGATGCCAGGTGAGTTCCGTTCTTAATAAAATACAAGTATGTACATATATTCTCCTATCTTTTGTAACATTCACTTGAAGTGTTATTTAATTTTCAAGCATAGCTCATTATAATTGAAAAACGGAATTCTTTTAATATTTCCAATGTATTTATTCCATTTTTTATTAATTTAGCTCCATTAGCCTAAATATGTGTTGAATGTAGAGTAAGACAATGTTCTCATCGATCTTTTAAATGTGTTGCCTGGCAAATCGGAAACTCGTCGATTGACAGTACAGTTTTTATGGTAATAACGTTATCTATTAATATTATTTATAATCTCACTTAACCTCAATAATATCGGACAAGTATAACGGGAGTAATAGCTAACCAAAGTTATTAAAAAAGTTATTATTTTAATACAATCACCTAAAAGTATGCAATAGTTTTAATTTGGTAGTAATTTCTTTAAAGTACTTTTATATTATATATATTAAAATAAGTAACGGGTATACTATGGTCGGGATCTTGACTATAGCCTTTCCCACTTGTTTTTTCTTATATTCGAGTAGTAGATTAACTGGAAACTTTGCATATGGAAAACTTTGTCATTGATTACTTGTATGAGATGTCAAATTCATTGCTAGCAACTTTTCTAACTATCGCATTTGGTGTAGTTTCAACAATATAATACTCGTACTCGAATTAATGCATCATTTGATATCAATAAATTGTCGTCACTAACTATTAGGAAGAACTGAAGTTTGTCTCTATGGACAACGTTGCGTATGCGTAATTTGTGGTCATGCTTTTGCTATGACGATTCACACAAGGGGAAGGGGCAGGGTATGGTTTGGATGCTTTCAAAACTGTGCCATTTACATTTATTTTGGTTGAACAATCAGGAATCAGAAGCTGCCAAAGTTGCTGCTGCATTGAACGCTCAATTTGCTGGCATTTGGTGTGAAGCATCGTTGATAAACGTGACAACGACACCGACAATACGACAATACGACAGTCGGATTGCCTGATAGTCTGTCTGACAGTCAGGTAAAATATGTGTGTATGTGTGTGTGTGTATGTGGGGCGGGGACGGGGGAGGGTTAAGTTGGCTCTGACCCCAAATGATAAATAGCACTGAAGCTTGGAGAGTAAAATGTGCAAAAAATGTACACTGAGAGAAAAATTGTGCTGAATTTTAAACTTTCAACATAAGTTTACTATTTTTAAAAAATTGCAAATGCACTTTTTACTCCTCATTTTAAATTGGTTCTGTATTTTTAATTAAATTATTTTTGTACTATTTTTTAATAACAAAAAAAAACATTATAAGATCAAGTTCTTGTTATAAGAACAAATGTTCTTAAAATTCTAGTCAAGAAAGAAAAATAATTTATATATATATTTTTTTATATAGACATTTTATTCTGGTTTGGTAAATTTTGTAACGAGTGGGCTTCGAACCCATGCTTGCTTTTATCTGAAGTGGCGAATCTTACCGGAACACTTTTCTCTTATAATAAAATATAACATATTTATACTTTCCTATTTTTATTCTTGTATTTACAATTTCGATTTCTTAAGATAAGTATTTATAGAATAAGTAATTTGCAACTACAATGTTCATATTCTTAGAATAAAATATTTATGAAGCATGTTTTCGATTTTAGAAGCTAGTCGTTTTTTTCAGTGTATATATATGATTTGAGCACATGGATGGAGGCAAGTGGGCTGCTCGTTGGCCAATAGCAGGGGCGTGGCAGGACTTATAAATAAAGCGACACACACACACACACACACCCGCACACACACCCAAGTGCATTGTCCTTGGCGTGACCCCCTCCCTTTTCCCCTTTGCACTCCCCCTCGCTCCTTACTTTGCTTCCTGGCAGCTGCCAAATATAGCCGACTAGAAGCTCGAACTGTAACAGTCTGTGCCACATTGGGAGCAATATCAACGTGGCAACAATGTTGCCTGTGTCAAGCAAAACTGTGGACAAAGTGACGCCACGTCGATGTTGATGTTGATGTCGATGTCCTTCCACCTTCCACCTTTTTTCTCCTTCCTCCTTCCTCCTTCTGTCACTCCTTTGTCTTCTTCGTCTTCTCATGTAGCTGTCAACTGTCGCGCTTGCTTGCATATAACTACATGCACCCAAAATTTTATTAAAATTGAAGACAACTTGAATGTCATGCAGTTATTCAGTCAGTCTGTCAGTCAGTCAGCAGGCAATGTGCATTTTGCATGTATTCTCGGGACACTTCACATCACACAGTTCAAAACTCTCAACGCTCTTTTCAAATATATTCTTAAGTTTTATTTAAATGTCAACTACAAAATAATTATTTTATTTGTCTAATTATATGGGCAAAATAGTGTTGCCTACTTTTATGGGCAAAAAAATAGTGTTACCTACCTATATGGGCAAAAAAGTGTTGCCTACTTTTATGGGCAAAAATAGTGTTGCCTACTTATATGGGCAAAATAGTGTTGCCTACTTATATGGGCAAAAATAGTGTTGCCTACTTTTGTGGGCAAAAATAGTGTTGCCTACTTATATGGGCATAAATAGTGTTGCCTACTTATATGGGCAAAAAGTGTTGCCTACTTATATGGGCAAAAATAGTGTTGCCTACTTATAAGGCAAGCAATAGTGTTGCCTACTTATATGGGCAAAAAAGTATTGCCTACTTATGTGGGAAAAATAGTGTTGCCTACTTATATGGGCATAAATAGTGTTGCCTACTTATATGGGCAAAAAAATAGTGTTGCCTAAAAAAAAATCAATAAATTTGATTTAATTTTGTGGTAAAATTCTGTTACTTACATTCTTGAAAATAAAGTACAAATTAAGACTATAATTAAGATTATAATAAATAGTAGTTAAGACGCAATTAATATTTTATGCAAATAACCAGAAATTCTATTCATTTATACGTGTATGTGGAGCATCTGATCTTGTCTCGCTCTAACCAATTTAGGGAAAAATCGAAGCCAACATACTCGTAATATAAAATAAATCCCTTAAGCAAACAGTTTACTTAGTAGACGTCAATCTTGTCTTATACGGTTTTAAGCTGCTAATTCTCTCTTAGTCTCTCTCTCTCTCTCTCTCTCTCTTTCTCTCTATCTCAATCTCTTCTCTGTGGCATGTATTCTGCGGTCGCTGTTGCAGTTGACATGCGTTTTAAATCCAAGGATACTAACGTTATTTTCTGTGCATCGTTAAATCCTTGCGCTAGTTTCAAGCCAATGCTGAATAATATACTCAAAGACGCAAAATATTAACTGTCGCACTTAAGTACATTTATAAGTGTTCATGCATACATATATAGTATGTATGTATGTATGTATCTTATGCACATATATATGTATGTATACTGTTGAATACATACATAAGTCATTTCAAATACAATATTTGAAGCATTTAGAAAAGCAGATGTGTGTGTGTGTGTGTGTGTGTGTCTTTGCATAGTTGGGGCCACAGTTGCCAGTGTGAGAATTTCTACGCTCTTATTTTTGCAACCGGCTTAAGTGATTTACTTTAATAGTGAGCTTCCAACACACACATACACACATACACAGAAAAAAAATTATGCTTAAATTCAAATTTTGAAAAGTCAAAAATATTTAATCTATGTAACTCACAAAAAAAAAATCTTACAGAGCCCTGAAAATCTAAATATTTGCTGAAAGTCTAATGGAAAAATGTGCTTAAATCATTTATTTGAGCTTACGAAAATCTGGTTTGCTTTTTTGCCGGACTCTCGATTTTTTTTCTGTGTACAAATATATATATATATTATATATATAGACAACTAACGTCTGTTGTGGGTGGTGCGGGGTTGTGGGGGAGAGTTGCTTTGGAATTGCCAAGTCGTTGCAGCTTCATCACATCACAAGACGTTACGAATGGCAGCTGAAAAGAAATTAAATTGCGCTCTCTTCCAACACTGCACTGAAAAAGAAACGCACACCAATGCGCTGCCAGAAACTGCAGCACCAAAGACAGCGACAGAGGCAGCAGCAGAGGCAGCGACAGAGGCAGCAGCAGAGGCAGCGGGAGAGGCAGCGACAGAGGCAGCGCTGCAGCTGCAGCTGCTGACGACAATTTGAAAGGCAGCAGAGCGCATTTGAGACTGCTTTGGTGTGTGTGTGTGTGTGTGTGTGTGTGTGTGTGTGTGTGTGTGTGAGGCAGTTAAAGTTTCTAATTGAAATTGAAAGAGAGCGTCGGTCGCTGATGGCTGCAGTTAAACTTGTGCTCAAGAACAGAGAGAGATGGCACCTAAGATGGCCGACCAAATGCAACTGTTATACTAGTTGCTGACACAGAGAGTAAACGAAAGTAGAAAAATATGTTGGCGTTCTATTGTTGCTTTAGTGTTGTGTTAAGGTGTGTTGTAAAATGTATAAAAAAATACATACGGTATTTCGCAATAGTCAAGATTAAACATTGGTAAAAGTTTTATAATCTCTTTATCCCTAAAATAAAGTAATTTATTAAAAAAAATGATTATTTTTTTTAAATATTTTCATGCTGAGTCATTGTCAATTTATAAGCATCAAAATATACGATTCTACTCTAAATACATACCTAAAAAAAATATTAAACTTTTATTAAAAATAGGTTCTTTTAACTGTGTATAAGCCATGTCTTTGTATCATTTCAATTTGATGGATCAGAAATGTAATAGTTTGTAGTACATCTAACCACTAAACGAACTTTGTGGATATGTAGATAAATTTCAGCTCAATTAAATTGGCGACTAAAAAGTTTGAACAGCCACAAACACGACCATATTGCATGTGCTTAATATTGAAGTATTATCATCATGTCATTTATTGTACAGTCTCACAACTTTCATACTATATATGTATGTATGTATATATGTTAGCTGGCCCTTCGGCACGTTGACAAACTTTGATTGCGTCCCACTCCCTTGACTCCTTGACTCCCCCACCTGAACTCTCTCTTTTTCTCTTCTTTCTCTTTTACTCCCCAAATACCGCACAGCGATGAGATAAAACTTGTTCGGGGATAGCCTTAGGATTCGATTTCTAATTAAAAGCGCAAAAGTTTTGGTCCACGAATATCTGGTCATTGATCGATATCAATTTCGAAAATGACGCATATGATATGGTTGATTGAATTTAAAGCTGATAAATTAAAGTATCTTATTACTTTTGTGATGTCAATTCGAATATTACTGAATAGCTAAAATTATTATTTAAGTGGTAAGTAAATCAGTATTACCAGAAATTCTAAAACAGACTTGGAAACATCCTGGACATTATAAAACCCTTAGCAAAAGGATAAACAATAAATAATGCTAGTCGTTCTGTTTGATTCAATCACCATAAATTACATTTTGCTTCTTAAATTTTTCGGATACTGTTCTAAGAGTTAATTTCTGACAAAGAATTTGAAGAAGTGTTCAATCTTCGAAAGTATGTATAAGAATTTGTGGGAAATTAATTCGAAATGTATTACAACAATTTGGTGTCAATTTATTCTAAAAAGTGTTTTGAATAGAGATACGAGGATTTTCGATTTCAACGCTAATAATACTAAAATATTTTATAACTTATCTCCCCAAATTTAAGCTCGATTACAGGGTAAAATTAATGGAAACTTAAAGAAAATGTATCTTTCTGAACCATTTAAAACATGTGAACTCAAACTAATTTAATGCTCATATAACAGTTTTATTTAATTATGTGCTACAGCTTATTATACCCCATTTGAGCTGGATTACAGGGTATTACGCAGCAAAAGCGCAAAAGAAAAGTTGTTAAAGTTGTGACACATTTAATTAACATGAATCAGTGGATAAATTCGGGGAATGGGATCTTTTTTAATAGTGGGTATGTGTCAGGCCTGCGGGTATGCGTGTGTGTGTAGGGGTGTGTGTGTGTGTGTAGGGGTGTGTGTGTACAGTATGTGTGTATTTTAAGGATAAGTCTTTCATTTGCTGAAAATGCGGCACATCTGTAATTTGTTGGCGCCGAGTTGGGCAATAAACTTTAAAATTTCATGCCCACGAATCATTAAACTTAAACGAGCACTAAATTAACAATTAATTCACATGTGTGGGTGTGTGTATGTGAGTATATTTTATGGCTTAGCATACACAAATTACTTAATGACATTCTTTATTGTTCAATTATTAAGCAGAACATGGGCAACATAAAAAGTTTAACACACATTAGAGCCCAATTGCTGGGCCCGTTTCCCATTGCCAGTTTCCCATTGCCCATTGGCATTTTGGCCTGTTTCTGTGAGTTTGGCTTAATCAGGCAACAGCAGCCCAACAACAACAACTAGAACAACAACAACTCCTGCTGACTGCCTCGATTAATGAGCCAACATCAGTTATCAACGATGCCCAAGTGAACGATAATGTTTCAACGCCAGCATCAGCATCATTTTCATTATCAACATCAACATTATCATCATTATCATTATCTGCATCAACATTATCATTATCATTATAATCATTATCAGTGTTTCTCATCGACAAGAACAACAATAACAACTGTCTCTCATTATTGCTATGCCTATGCTCATTATCATTATCATCATCCGGATCATTCTACGGCCGAACTTTGACCGTCTCAAATGTCCGCAAATTAATTTGCCTTCATTGCTATAGCAGCTGCTGTTTTCATATTTTTCTTGATGCTCTTCTAAGTTCCTTTCCATCGTTGCTGCGGCTGCCCCAAGTAATTACAAAGGTCCCATTTCGTCGGTATCTACAGAAAAATCGGCAGACATTTCTATACTAAACAAACCATGTTTCACTTTATCATCATCTTCAAAACACATTTAGTATCGGTTGAACAGAAAGTTAGAAAAATTGTATGAAAGACTTTAATTTTCTTGTAACCAAGGCTGCAAACCTCCAAAATTTTGTTAAAGGTTCAGTTCGGCGGACCATAGAGCAAGACATCGGTTCAGTTCGGTTTGGTTTATCTACCCACTGTAGAATTTTATACAAAAATATATTTTTATGGTTATACATTTTTCTCTACATTTTGAACTAATGAAAAATTTTTTTTATAAGAAATTTAATTTTGACGAGAACTAAAATTTATTTAAAGATTTTAAGATCCGAAGTCTCAAATAATTGCGTAATATTTAAAAACCATAAAATTTATGTAATTATTATTTTTTTAGAACCGACCCTTTTATTTTCGAAAGCGGTTCGGCTTCGCAAAGTAAATAATTTAAAAGGTTCGGTTCCTGATCCGGTTCAGGCTGCCTAAAAACCCGAGCCGAACCGGTTCTTGGAGGTTCGGTTCAGAACCGGTTTGCAGCCTTGCTATCAACATTTGTGTAAAGTTGTCATTACTCAGGCACTATAGCATTTTTAATTAAAATTTTTACTGTGTTACTTTAAATTGTTACTGCTCAGACACTTTTTGATCAAGACAAAACACAAGACAAACAAATATCAGAAATATCTAACTGTATGACTGTAGTAAAATAATGTTTAAACTAAAACCAATATTGGATATTCCTTAATATAACTATCGAATACCTATCGCATTTGACAGTTTTTGAGCAGCACGTGCAACTTGTGTAGCAAAAAGCTTCTGCTGTCGCAGCTGACTCTTATAATTTGCTGCCAAATTGAAGTGAGACGCTTTGTTTGTGCATAACGAGGCGTGCAGCGCGTTAAACAAAGAACCTGGACTCGTACCCGGACCCGGACCCCGGACTCCGACCGAAAGACGCCAGCAATGCCAAAACCCAACCGATAGAATGGCTAAAGGTTGTGAGTCCATACACTAAAAAAACAAAATGTGCCAAACTCAAGATTTTGGTCTCAAAACTAAGAATTTTGGTCTAAGAATGCGTTGAAAGCTTATTATTCTTGAATTAAGCAAATTTTGGCTTGGAATAAGACCAAGTGTTTATTTAAAGAAAAAATTTTCCGATTATTAGAAAATTTTTAAAATTTTAGTAAAAAAATTGAAAATTATAAATAATTTTTAGGCTTATATTTTTTTATAGTTGAACATTTGAAATAAGACCAAGCTCTTATTTCAAGAATTAATGTTCTTATTATAAGAATAAAAGTTTTTAAAATTTAAATAAAAAAAATTTAAAATTGGAAATGATTTTCAAGTTTAGAATTTTTTATACTTGAGCATTTACAATAAGACCAAGTTCTTATTTTAAGAATAAATGTTCGTATTATAAGAATAAAAGTTCTTAAAATGTAAGTCCAAAAATTTTAAATTAGAAATGATTTTTAAGTTTATAATTTTTTATAGTTGTTTTAATTTTGATATATATGCACTACATCTTTTATATGAAGTAGTACAAATTTATACTTTTCTAACAATTTAAGATTTTTTTTTCTTGTATTGAGAACTTTGAGTTTTTAGATTAATATTCTTAGTATAATTAATATGGTCCTAAAATGGTCTTACTTTAGGAAAAAATATTTAAAATGAATGTTCTTGATTTGAGAAGTTTTTTTTTTCAGTGTACATACGTACTATACTATATGTATGTTGGGGCAGGGGTAAGTGCTGCCGCGTTAGCTTTGTGTTAGTTCGTTCTTTGCAAAAGAGAGCAGGGTTAAGCGAGCGGGGGGTAAGGGGGAAAGGGGGGCAGCAGGGTATACAATGTGGATAGGGATTGGGTAAGGATGGTATGGGCAAAGCACTGAAATAAACCGACTGCGAGTGCACCCGCACCCGCATACGCAACACAACGCAACGCAACGCAACGGAACACAGCACAGCGCAACGGAACACAACGCAACACAACGCAACACAACACAAAGTTGTTGGGGGGACTCCCGAATCGGGTCAAAGGAGACAAGGACGAGTGCAATTGAGTTGATTACCGCCTGTCAGGACAAAGACAAAGCTTGTGTTCCACGCCCAGCGAATGATGGGCCAAGTGGCAAATGCATCACTATTGCATCATTGCTTTCTCTTTCTCCTTCTCTCTTTCTCTTTCCCTCTCTCCCACTCTCCCTCACTCGATTTTCAAGTCGATTACATTCCCAATAAATACGAGTAAGGCGTCTGCAATTATCTCAGAATAAATAGAGATTTGTAATCCAATTGATCAATCGCTGCCTCAAATAAATGTCATACAAATGACAGAAGATTGAGAAAAATTACCTAATAATAATTTTTAATTACGGAATGTATAAGGAAAATAATAAATTATTTTTGTCTTTTATTTTTATATATATAGAAAATTTCATATTTGTTCAATACTAAGCCATCATCTATCATCCAATTTTCCATACATACCCATTAACATTTTTTCAAAAACTTTGATCTCTCATAACTTTGTCAAAACTTAACCGATTTTTAAGTGGAATGTCATTTTGATCATGATTTGGCCTATAAATTGATTCTGCATTCAAATTTTTGTCATCTAGAAAATTTTATATTTTTCCAATACTAAGCCATCTATCATCCAATTTTCCATACTTGCCATTGACATTTTTTTAAAAAATTTTATCTCTCTTAACTTCATAAAAAAATAACCGATTTTCAAGCGGGGATGGTTTTCTTCTGTGTATGAGATATGGAGTAACCGACTTCGTTAAAAGCCTATGGCAACGGATACTCGATATACTCATACAAATGTTAGTGAGAAGGTTAAGCGGAAGATTGCAAAGGTCTGGCAACCCAGTTCTCCGATTACAGCGTAATTGAGGTAGCCTATTTAGATGATAGGTCCTGCGTGAAGGTGATTTGCATTGCACGCCATCTGTTGATGGCTGGAAACTTAATCTGACTTCGTGTGGAGTTTTCAAGGTCTGACTTACTATATATATATTACTATATCTTGCCTGCCACATGCAGCACATTCCATGTGATTTCCGTTTCCGCTTTCCGCTTACCATTTTTCTTTTTTTTTCCTCTCTCTCTCTCTTTCTTTTTCATTCTTTTTGGCCAGGCTGTGTGCGAAGTAATTGGCTGCGAAAATGCTGCCATAAATCAAAGTGATAATTATGTGGGCGAATGCTTACCGCCAGTTGCCAGTTGCCAGTTGAGAGTTGCCAGTTGAGGGTTGCCAGTTGCCAGAGGAGAGAGGCAGGAGAGAGACAGGCAAGAGGAGGCGCGTTGCAAGCTCAATTTGATTGCCATTTGCTCGATTTTGGCGGCAAAAGCCCATAAATTATGATTTGATGTGCGAAATAGTTGCAGCTGGCTCAAGGTCGAATATTTTTTACCTTCTTCTAACTTTTGTTTGTTTTTTAGACCCCGTACTTAAAAAAAATAGCCGAGTCGATATAGCAAAATCCGTCTGTCTGTATGAACACCGAGATCTCAGAGACTATAAGAGCTAGAGACACCAAATTTGGTATGTAGATTCCGGAGCACTATAACATATAACTGTCATAGGACCGATCGGGCAAAAATTCAGTCTTAGTATGAACAACTTTTTTGTTTAATGAGATATCGTAACCAAACTTAAAGATAATGCATTAAAGTTATTCTTATACATCCTTACCGAAGTTGGTTTTAATCAGACTACTATATCATATAGCGCCCATAGTAACAATCGGTCGAAAATCAAGTTTTAGTATGAAAAACTTTTTTGTTTTATGAGATATCGTAATCAAAGTAATAAAATAAAAGTAAAACTTGGCTTTATAAGTCCTGATTAAATTTGGTTCAAATCGGACCACTATATCATATAGCTTTCATAGGGCTGATCGGTCGAAAATGAAAATCCTTTATGTTTTATGAGACATCGCAACCAATCTGATAATTTTTGCAATTATTAGTTTCTGCCATAGTAAGTAGGGGGTCCCCGACAGTCGAGTATGCTCGACTCTAGCAACAGCCCACTAGTTTTCTTCTTTTTTTTGTTCCGTCTGTTCTTGTCTGTGCAATGTGTCCTGTGCTGGTGGCCTTCGCCTGGACGACACGTCCTTGGTGTGCTTAAGTAAAAACTGAAAGTGGAGCAGCCAGTGGCTGTTTTGGCAATGTTGCCAACTACCTTGACTACCATGTGGTGGGTGTGGCAAGGGGGGGAGGGGGGTTGGATTCTACTATGATTAATTGCATGTTGTTGCGGCGACCACATCGTAAATTGCTTTCAGTCGTGTCACCCGCACGTGGATGCCATGAATAAAATGGAAAGCATTTGCCAACGTAACCAACAGCTTCAAATCCTGCATGTTACGTTACGTTACGTTAGGTAACGTTACATTTCGTTACGTTATGTACGTTACGCTGCGTTGCGTTTGCATTGTTGTCTTTGCTAATGTTGCATTATTAATGCATCTGCAACAAGAATGCCGCATGCCGCTTGCCGCATGCTGCCCCAAAAACTAGGCAACATTTTTGTCTTAAGCCAAGACCAAACCAAGCAAGGCAACCAGCCAACCAGACAACCTAAAAGCAAAATGACCAACAAGCAAAGCAGCAAAGACAGCAACAACCACAGCACTATATATGTATGTTTGTATGTATGTTAATATTCCGAGGGCAGTCACTGTATTTAATAATTCCAACAAAACTTGTATATTTTTGTTTACATATAAACAAAATGTGCTCCGCTAATAAATAACAATTCTTCGTTTTCAAAGCTTTTTTTTGACACAATTTATCAGTTTTGAGACAAAAATCTTAAAAATGCGTAAAGAACCAAAAGTATTTTGATAAAGACCTGACTCCAGCAGGCCCGGAAATAAAAATTCCTGTCAAGTTTCAAAAAATAAAAAAAACGAAAAAATCCTGTCAAACTTCATATAAAATAAAAAAAAAAATTCTTGCTTTTTTATATCAAGCTTGACAGGAATTTTTATTTCTTGCTTTTTTTATATGAAGTTTCACAGGAACTTTTATTTCCGGGCCTGCTGGAGACAGGCCTTAAGGGAAAACATTTTTAATTTGTTAATCTCAAGTATTATTTCTATAATAATTTTTAAGATGGCCTATTTAAAAATTATTATAATAATTCTTTTTACATGCCAGTCGTATAGCCGTTGCTTAAAAAATAACTTAGTGTCTGTCCGCCCGTTAAAAAATAGTTTCCTATACATAATTCCTATCAAAACGATATGATATCACAATATATTGGAATATATTAGATTTGCACTTGCAATCATGGGAATAATGCCATTTAAAGATTGAAACTCTACTTTATGCAAGAGTGTATACAAAAAAAATATGTATTTGGAATATAATTTTTAAATTAAGATAAAACGGCAACGATTTTAAAAAATCGACACAAAAAAGGTGACAGAAGCCTAAATCATTTGATCTAAGTCACAAAAAATACAACAGAACCTCAAAAATTCAAATATTGTTGAGAAAAATCGGGCTTGATTTAAGTATTTCATACTTGGCTTATGAGAATCTGGGATTACCGTACTTCTGACACCGCTGGAATTAATATTAGCCCGCAATCCCAAATTTTTTTTTTGCTGTGTAGATATGAAAAAATGTACTTAGTGGTGCAACTCAATGAATATTTGATGACACCCAATTAAATGCTCTGCTAGCAACAACTGGAACTTCCCTCGCTTGAAGGTATGTGTGTAAGTGCGTAATGCGGTGTAGAGGCAACTCCTGCGGCGACTATGGCTATGGCTCTCGCTACGGGTAAAAGCAATCACGATAATAAGCATAAATAAAAAGCCCAACAAAAAATTACACGACCATAAAAAAAGGGCAAATGGCAAAGGCTATGAGGCAGGAGTTAGAGAGGTAGGAGCCGGAAAATGGTAGTATAAGCTTGGTAGTTAAAGGGGGTAACGGCGGAACATACAAAATGGCACCGCAAGGCAACCCTCCAAGTCCTTTAGACCCGCCAACAACAGCAACAACAACAACAAAAACCACAACAGCAAACAACACGGGGAATGAGAACACAAATAAGTTTTGTAGTGGCTTGCAACCGCTGAACAACGTCGTAAAAACTTATTTAATTTGTGATTTATATGAATAAAATTTTCTAGTAAATTCCCAGAAATTATTCATTTCGCAGCAAGCTTACGGGCGGGTGGACAATACCAGCAACAACAACAGCAACAACAACAACAGCAACAACAACAACAGCATCAAGGAGCAAAACAAACGGAAGAAAAATGGCACTGGTAAGCGAATGGTTAGAGGAGAGAGGAGGTGCTGGGTCAGTCGACAGGATAAACTCCACAACCCAAGCAGTTAGACTGTTAGACTGCTTGAAATTTCTGGCAGACGACAGCAATGGCGACGATGACGTCGCTATCGACGCCGTCTTTTTTCCCTTACCCTCCAAAAGTCAACCAACAAAGCAGTAGAAGAAACTTTTTGGCTGTTCTAGCCAAGAGTTCACGTTTTTGATTTACTCCCAAAAAACACACACACAGTCACAAGTTTGCGCATATGAATTGGGCAATTGGAAGCGCTGCCAAAAGCAGAACAAACACCATAGGAAGGCCTAAAACCAACGGTCGCCAACATTGGCGCCTGCCATAAAAAAAAACAATTTCCAATTTTTTGGTGTGTTACTCAACACTTAGATCGCTCTATTTACTGACCACAGACGAACCGTCGCTAACTTTTACAAATTATAACTCAAACTGAAAAACTGTTACAACTTTTGTGCTCTCACTGTCCGACTAAAAATTCTGTAGAATGAACAAATGTAACTAGACCATACCAATTAAAATCAAATCTAAAAACCATGTGAATGTTCGTTCATATAAAAGTTAATGCTTTATTGCTGGAGTTATATTTGAAGCAAAAAATTGTTTAAGAAAGTGGTTTTGTTTTTTCTAATTTTTTTTCAAGAAAAGAAGATATGTCAATCAAATTATATCGGTTCATATACATCGATATCTTGACAAATATGTTCTATTACAGATAATCTTATATTTTTACATTAATTCAAATTCAAGTGCTAAAAAAAACATAAAAATATTTGATAGCATTTTATGATCGGTGTTACATCATAATTATTCCCTATTTAATTCACTTAAATTCTGCCATTATTCCATTACTTAAATTTCTTTTATAGTTCTTACTTGTTTTACCACGAATGGACTTTAATTCTCTTTCATTTTAAGAATTTCTCGAGTGCACATCGCAACAACATTATGACAACTATCTTATATTTTTATTGGAATTAAAATTCAAGCGCTTAAAATTTTTTAAAATATTCGATAGCATTTATGATCTGTTTTACTCTATGCTGACTCATCATAGTTATTCCCTATTTAATTCACTTGAATGCTACCAATATTCCATTATTAAAATTACTTTTATAATTCTCACTTGTTTTACCGAGAATGGATTGCAATTCTCTTTTATTTTCAGAAATTTTTGAGTACACATCGCAACAACACGATTGCAATTTCCGTGACTCCAACGCACATACAAGCTTCTTGCACTTATGCTCTCACCCAAGCGCATTTACTCTCTTGAGAGCACTTAATTTAACAATTCCTCTTTGTGCGACATTCTTAAACGTTTTACTGACAGCGCAACGCAGCACAGTTTAGCCTTCGATGTCTTTGCTTGAAATGAAGTAATCACGATTGTGCTTGAGTTTAGAATTTCGGTTAATGGATGGCGTTGATTGTGGCCGCCAACTGGAGTCAGTTGAATGTGGAGAATTTAGAATGTTTAGAATGTGTAGCATGTTGTGTGTTCTTGTGAATGTGGCATGCTGGAGAAAAGAAGCATGTACTGGCCACACTGAGAAAAAAAAAAATGATTGTTTGCGCTGCATCTTTTAAAAAAAAAATTCCTAGTTTCGGAAAAAAAATATATATATTTAAAGACTAATTTTTCGCAAAGCACTCTGAGAACTTAGATTCTGTAAATGTGGCATGCTAGAGAAAAGAAGCATGCACGGCCACACTGAGAAAAAAAAAGTATTCTTTCCGCTGCAGCTTTTAGAGAAATATTTTTAGGTTTGGAAAATAAAATATTTATTTAAAGATAAATTTTTCGGGAACCTAGATTCAAAATAAGATAAGGTATATTGATTGTAAGACTGTGTTTTCTTGAATTTTTTTAGGGTTGTTTTAATAAAATAAAAATTCTAGATTTTTGATACTGTTTTTTAAATATTTATTTTAAGACAAATTTTCGAGAGCCTAGTTTCAAAATAAGATAAAGTATATTGATTGTAAGACTGTGTTTTATTGAATTTTTTAAGGGTGTCTTCGAAAAATAAAAATTCTAGAATTTTTATACTATTTTTTTTTTTTTTTTTGATTTAAGTGAACTTACCGCACGTGCATCGCAGCGCAGGATGAAGCTGGCGACGCATAGACCCAGGAGCGGCAACATCCATAGCCGGCTGGAGTTGAAACCGGTGCGTTTTTGTTGCACCTCTCGTAGCATTTTCAGTTTATTCTGGTTTGTTTTGTTTATTTTTATTTGAGTTGAAATTCTTTATTTAGGTTTTTCTCTCTCTTGTTAACTTCTTCTGGTTGGGTTCGCAATGCGAGTTTGTGGTTGGCGTTTATTGTGAATTGCCAGCGATTTGCACTACAAAAAACAACAAAAACAGTTGTGATAAACGAGGGCGAATTTCAATGAAATGAATGAAATGAATGAATGGATTTCAAACTCGAGTCTTTTTGGGCTTCACTTGCTGCTTCAGTGGAAGTGGAGTTAACATTTATGTAGCTGGTTTTTGTGCCTTGTCGAAATGCCGGCGCCAGTTCGGCTTGTTTACTTTCACTACACACACACAGTCTCATACACACAGACTCAGACAGACAGACGGACAGACAGAGAGGCAGACAGCAGGGCAACAAAACTGGCGCCACATATTCGCGGGCGCCACAACAACAATTGCGACAAGCGAAGAAGCACAAAAGCCAACGAAATTAACAACAACTTAACAACACTGAAAGCAGCAGCGAAAACAGCAGATGAATTTCACTGGTGAACGAAACGAACCGAACGCGCACGCGGCACGAATTGTTCTGGCGTCTCGGCAGCGTTGGCAGCTGATTTTGACTGAAGCCAGCGAGCGGCGAACAGGATATGCGGCGAAAGCGAAAAGCTTCACGGCGAATTCGTTTCATAGCGGCCACTTGTCTGACGAGCGAGAGCAAGCGAGATAGTAACAACGATGCATGCATGCGTGTGGGTTTGTGTGTGTGTGCAAGCAAGCTGGCGAGCGGGCAAGCGAGAGAGCATGAGCGAGATGGCGAGACAAAAGGGCCTGGCATGCCATGAAGTTTATAAAATGTACGTGACTGTGGCTCGCTTAGCGCTTGAAGTGTGTGTTAAGCTTTGCCGCTGCCGCTGCTTCCCCCCTCTGCTACCATCTAACAGCGCCTATGCATTTGGCACAAAATGCTCAAGGACACACTCATACACACACACAACCAGAAACGAGCACACACACACTGAAAGTTAATGCTTTTATTGTGCAGCATTTCTTTATTTTTAGTTGATTTGTTTGGACATTTTCGGTTAGTTCTTTTTGGACAGTGCCTGACCTTGGACACTCTCCACTCCACTTCACTTCTCTCTCACAATTCCCATTAAACTTTGCTCCAATTACAACCATTTTCGATGGACAATGGTCGCCACTTAAACTTCACGCGCTCGATTTCACTTGTACAAGCTTCAGTGGCATAATCCCTATCCCAATCCACTCCGTCTCCCATCTCCCGTTGCCACTTTCCTTTGCCACTTCCTTCCTGCATCGTTCACTTTGCGGATTACATTTGCTGCTGCCCCATGACACAAGGAATACATTATCCTAATCAGTGCACACAGTACAGCTGCGCTTAAATGGGCAAACATAAGAGAGAGAAGGAGATAGAGAGACAGAAAGACAAAGAGTGAGAGAGTGAGAGAGAGGAACCTGATACCAGTACTTAGGTATTATTTGATCATTTCACTGACAGCTTTTCAATAGCCGATTGTGTTTCAATTTGCAGCTACAGTTTAAGGTGTTTGTTAGTTCTAATTTATCCGCAACTAATAAACATTCACGATTAATAATACTCATCAATCAGAACAAATAGGACCATAGTTTTAAAATTTTAAGATGTCGTTTTTTAATAAATATGACATCAAAATAAACAGACCTATTTTTTTTTTAACGAATTTAAAAATATTTGAATGCAGAATGTATTTAAACCCCAAATCATGATGAAAATGACATTTCCCATGAAAATCCGTTCAGTTTTGTTCAAGTTATGGCAATTTGAAATTGGTCAGACAGCGGACTTAGCCACTTTACAAGTCCAAATTTTTGTTCAATTGCACATGATTTTTTACAAAATAATAAAAGGTCTCAAAATCATGTTTAAAGTGTTGTTTTATACTAATTACGATATAAGGAGTTGATTAAAAGTGAAAACTTGAGATTTAAAATTTTGAAATTTCGAAATTTCAAAGGGGGGACCACAGGGATTGAAATCGAATTTTAGTCGAAAATAATAAAATTTTCTAAATGAATAAAAATTGAATGCAGAATGAATTTAGAGGCCAAATAATGATCAAAATGACATTCCACTTGAAAATCGGTGTAGTTTTGATCAAGTTAACACAGTTGGAAGTTGGTCAGACTGCGGACTTAGCCACTTTACAAGTCCAAATTTTTGTTCAATTGCACATGATTTTTTACAAAATAATAAAAGGTCTCAAAATCATGTTTAAAGTGTTGTTTTATACTAATTACGATATAAGGAGTTGAAATTTTCGAAATTTCAAAGGGTCCCCCCTTACCATCGAAATCGAATTTTGGTCGAAAATAAATAAATTTTCAAAATGAACAACATTTGAATGCAGAATGAATTATGAGTTCAAATCATGATCAAAACGACATTCCGCTTGAAAATCGGTCCAGTTTTGACAAAGTTATGAAAGTTTGAAGTTGGTCAGACTGCGGATTTAGCCACTTTACAAGTCCAAATTTTTGTTCAATTTCACAAGATTTAATTTGACCAAGCAATTTTGACTCATTTGTTTTATTATGATCGTATGTCAAAATTACATATATGGTATGTACATTTATTAAATTGATAAATATCTTTAGCCGTAATAAATGCGAAAGAACACACGTAATCATATAGTGTACATATAAATACATAGTATACGTAGGATGACTATACATCGTAAACAGTTATAGATTAAAGTTTCTTAGAATTTGGATGATAATACGTTTCCCCGATAACATTTACAGATACACAGAATTAAAGAAATGCACTTGTGTGGTAAACTCTATTACAATCGCAGCACGTAGGTTTCCACGAACTCATGTGGAGCGGGGGGTTTGATGAGTTGTTTTCCCGCGGCATCTACGTAGTCCGTATACGACATACGGTTGAGCAGCTCAAAGCCCAAGCGCTTCATCATGTTGGCAGAGTAGACACTGGAGCAGTCGGAGGTGAACACTGGATAGCCTAGTTCTCGTCCCCGGTCAGCCAGAGCTGTAACGATGCGTTGACCGATACGACGACCACGCAGGGATGAGTCAACTCCGATTGCATGCACATGCAATGCTTTGTTCACGTTGTACCGTTGAAAAACATTGGCATCCCGCTCCACAATCGCCAGCAATCCCAGAATGCAGCCCCACTTGGTGCCCGCCAAGCGTTCGGCTTCCTCGAACAGATGGTCCGCCTCGTCGGGCATCTTGGGACCCGCCACACCTGCGCCCACAATGCGTCCCTCATGCATTGCCATCACACAGGTGCCATGCGGCAGATTGGAGAGCAGAAAATTCTCATCGGCTGCATCTGGCTCGGGCGGCTCACAACCGATGGTCAACGGCTCCTCTCGGTAGTAATGGACATGGAGAAACTTCATTAGTCGCTCGCTGTCGTCAACTGTCGCAACAGAGATCTTTATGTCGTCAATATCCATTGCAGCACTCATTGCAATTGATTTCAGTTCAGTGACAACAACACAGCTGATCGCGAGTTTATCAGTAAACACACAGTATGGTGATCAGTGTGACCAAAGTGTGAAGCAGCGAAAGTCATAAATATATTCGAAATACTAAAAATACTTGCATGGACTTTACGTCTATGTTATCGATAGAAAGAAATGCTGCAGATAACACTGTTGCTATTTGTCGTTACATTTTGATTGGAAATCTTATCAAAATGTAAATAAGGCACTTTAATCTCGAAAATTATGTTTGATTATTAGTTAATAAATAAAGATATGAAGGTAAATTTAGAAAGTAAACGCGAGAATATTTCGTGAAATCAAAATAACTAAAATAAACTGCGCTTAACTTATTACCGAACCATAACTACACAGCTTACAATTGTTTTCGTCAATTAGCACAGTAATTTAATAAGCACGTGGGTGTGTGTAAATGTGTGTGTTTGTGTGTGTGTGTAATAAGCACAAAATGTGGCTGGCGACAAAGGACGAAGGATGCAAAGGGAAGTGCAATTTCAATCGTTGCCGGGATACGACAAAGGCAATTGCATATCTTTCAGTTCGCCTCATCTTTGCCAATCTGGCACTAATATCAGAATAATTAGTGAACCGTGTCTAATGTCCCACTCAATTAGGCGCACATGTGCATCATTGAAATGGAAATGGAAGTGGAATGTGGCAATGGAAATGGAATGTGGCAATGTGGCTATTACTGTGGCAACAACATTCTCAAGGAGTCGTCTCTTAATCAATGTACAAGGAAGCACTGCTCTGTGTCATTTAATACTATATGAACACACTTGTAGTCGATTCAACGCAATTAAAATGTCAAATTTGAATATCAGGTTAAGGTCGACATTTTAGATTGCGAGCATATACATAATTACTAATTAAGCCTAAAGAGTACACTGTGAAAAACTTAAATTCCGGGATAGAGTAGTTATTCCCAAATTGTTTTTGATCTAGTTAGAAAAATTATAAAGCTTTATTTGACTTTTAGAATAATTGACAATTTAAATTATTATCATAAAAAATTGTAAATAATAGTTTTATGTTATTTGAATAAAAATTAAGGTTAAACACTAATTTGTAGACTTATGATTGAAAACACTAATTTGTAGACTTAAGATTGAAAAAATAAGTTGATTCTGTTTTCAGAATTCCAAACTTCAAAATTAGTATTGTATATTTGAAATTTACCGGTATATTCACCAACTCAAAGTGAAATTAATGCGCTAAAGATTTCCAGATTGAAATAGGAACAGTCTAAAGATTTTCACATACGACAAATTTTGCCGAAATTGAAAACCAGAACAGGCCTGATTATTATTTTGTGGATAAATTATTAGGCTCAATACATCTGTGAGGAGTTAAGTGTAGCATTCTTTGAGTGAGAAGCCACCTGTTGTAATACTCTACATATTTATTTTGTAGGTGGTTGCGAGAACTGACAATGTTGCACCATTAGCCGCCGAGGCATGTGGTCTCTTTGATAAAGTGGACGCCGCAGTGGAAATGAACCACAACGGCAGCTGGCAACAGACCGCAGACGATTTGGAATCATGCAGATGCGTATTGCTCTGTGGTTGACTGGCTGACTGGCTGACTAGTTGTGTGGTGAGGTGTGGTGTGGTGTGGTGAGGTGTGGTAGGGTGTGGTGAGGTTAGCTGAGGTTAGGTTAGGTTAGGTTAGGTGAGGTGTAGTGTAGAGTAGTGAGGTTAGGTTAGGTGTGGTGAGGTGTGGTGTGATTGCATGGTTGCATGGTTGCGTGTTGCGACACTGCGTCGCTGCCTTATCGCTTTGATTGTGGCCAAGGTAACCGGGAAATTATTCATTGCGCATACGCCGCGTTCGCCCCGCTAATTAGGCGCAAGTGTTGTCGATAATGAAGTGGCGTTCTGTGTTCTATTAAAGCACATTATGTGTTAGGGCGCCAACCATCTGCCGGGCAGGACATGGATGTCACAGCACAACTGAGAGAAAGAGTGAGAGAGAGTGTGAGAGAGATGGCAGTTTGAGAAAGAGAACTCTCTGGTACGCCCCACGGCCGACATATGCCCGGACACTGTTTAAGCTGTGAAGCACGTCGCCAGACGTGGCATGCATTCCACGACGGGCTTTGAGGCAGCCGTGTGCGATATCTGCTCTTGGCCGTGCGCGTGCTCCATTGTCCCTGGCTGGATGCCACTGGCTGCCGCCTGCTAAATGGCAGCCAGATAACTTTTTTTTTGCGCTCGCCAAAAGACAAACAAGCGGCTCGACCAAAAGTTGCAAAATGTGGCAATCATGGCAGAAGCTGGACTTTGGGCAACGAGAAGTGGGTGCGTTTTCAAAAAAAAAATTGGCGGTTACAGTTAAGCACGCTCGATAGTAGGATACCCTGTGCCCAGGTACTCTACACTGAGGTTGATTTTCGGCGAACTGTTCCTATGGCAGCTATATGATATATGCAACCGAATTAAACCAAATTTGGTCAGGATATATAATACCGGCCCCGATAAAAAGGCAACACTATTATTTGCCCACAAAAGTAGGCAACACTATTTTTGCCCACATAAGTAGGCAACATTATTTTTTCGCCCACATAAGTAGGGAACACTATTTTTGCCCATGCGTATTCTATCAGTTTGGTTGGACAGACGGACAGACAGACAGACGGACAAGGCTTAATCGACTCGGCTGTTGATTCTGATCAAGAATATATATACTTTTGGCACGCCCTCTTCTGCCTGTAGCATACATTCAGCCAAACACATTATACCCTTTTTTGGCCATTTTCAATGGGCTCAGGGTATAGAAAAAAGTCTTGCAACAGCGGCTAAATTTCTAAAGACATGAAACTAGTTGGCATGGATGGAGCTGAACACAACTCTCCTCAATCCCCATTGAAAAACGTGCCACTCTTTTATAGCTTGTCACGATAAATAGCTACCCAATCACATGGCCCTGTTTGATATGCGAGCACACGTGGAGCATGCGCGACTATTTTTTGATATCTCACGGATATGCGAACGGATTACGATTGCGACATGTGCTCGATAATCTTCTAGGTTTTATTAACCCAAAGAGTATATTGAATAATAATGATAAACAAACCTGCTACGATAAAATTACCTTCTTTACCTTAAAGGTTGACAATCTAGCTTTATTTTAACAGTTTTTTTTTAATTAAAAGAAAATAGAATTAAAGCAAACAACTGAAGTCAGAAATCTTGAAAATCGAAGGAAACAGGAACACATTAAAAATGAAAAATAATAAAAATATTATATTCATATTAAAGTAAATATTTTAAAAATTATTGAACTCACTATTGGCACTAAAAATGGTAATGTTTCGTTGATGACTTTTCTAATATAATAATATAATAATAATAATAGTAAAAGCTGTAAATATTTATTTTATAACAATGTTCCATTTATTAATGTTTTAAATCATATTTCGTATGAAATTTTTTTAGTTTTAATATAAATTTAACTAATAATTTAATTTTCAAGGTTTTTTGTAGAGCTCGGAACTAAAAGTATCTTAATAAAAAAATAATCAGCATAATTTTAAAATGGAATTGAAACGTCGTATTCTAAGAATATTAAAAGCTATTTCGTCAAGCTGATACTGCCCACAAACGTACTGAACTACCCTCGTTTGTTGTGTGTCCGGTCCGAGTCATTGCACGCTCATCTCTCTTAGCCCGGCCAACAGTCCAACAGTCCAACTGTCCATCAGTCCAACTGTCCAAATGTACACTTGTCCGTATGCCAGATCACGTGCTATATCCACGACAAACTTGAGCCTCCTCATCCACATGAGACACACGGACTGTGGCAACTGCCGTGCACAGAATTTTTGATGCGTGTCACAGTGTCAGAGGACATTCATTTATTAAATTCATATTACTATAATTAATATAAATTTATGTCCAATTGTAATCGAAAGATTAGCCTTTTAGATATAAATTGAAATTGTCTAAAATATAAGCTTGTTATCTTTTCTGGTTAAACAAAGTCTATAAGTCTATTTAATGAATGTTTTTTCATGTTCAATACGTTGTCCCACTGTGCCTGTGCAACTGCAGGCAGTTAAATGGATAATGGTAGTGCTAAAGCCGAATCGAACTGAATCTTAGCGTACCAATCTGAGCATCTTGACGAGACACTGCATGCGTTGCAATCTTGTCTTTGTTTTTTTCTTTTTTTTGTTGTTGTGTTGAGCCGCAACCTGATCTCAATTGAAACCCATCAGGGTCGTCAAGTGGCAAGTGGCAAGTGACAAAGTGAGGCAGCTTTACATACGTGTACATATATACATACATACACATATAGTTGCACTGATAAAAAAAAATGTGTTCTAAAATCAAGATTTTGGTCTAAGAACTAAGATTGTTGGTCTAAAAAATTGCTTCGAGAACATACAATTCTTAAATTAAGTGAACACATCTTGATTTTAAGAATATTTTAAATAAGAATATGTTCTTATTTTAAGAATAAATGTTCTTAAAATTAAAAAAAAAAAATTAAAAAAATTAAAAAAAAAATTATTTTTATTTAGAAAAAATTATTTTTAATATTTATAATTTATTTTTTAATTTAAATTTTTAAACATTTTATTCTGTTTTAGTTTTATTTTATTTTTTATTCTATTTTATTAATTTTATAAATGTTATTTAAATTTATTACAAGTGGGATTCAAACCGCCGCCTACTGCTTCACAACTTTGTTTTCTTATATTAAGAGTCTAAGATTTTTTTAGATTAATAATCTTAGTATAAAAGATGAATGTTCTTGATTTTAGAAGTTGGTAATAAGTTTTTTGTCAGTGTATATAGTTGGGTATATGCATATTTGTATAAATAAGCAATGTGTTGGGTTGCTTTTGTCTGCAGTTGGTGTCGCTGTTGTCGCCTTTTGTTGTTGTTGTCCTTTTTATTGCCCGCCTGTCAATATCCGGCAGCACATTGCTTGGCTTGAGCGACAAATTCGTAGGATTCAGTGTTTGCACGGTGTTTCGGTTTGCCTTTTTTTCTCACAATTCGCTCTTTGATTCCATTTCCCGTGCGACACATAAGTAATGCAGCTCGAGATGGAGATGGAGTTGGAGACGGGGTTAAAAATGTTGCTGGACGGGGTTTTTTGGCCAGTCAGTAAAGTCGTTGTTTGCATGTTACAACTTTAAGGATATGTGCCCATAAACAACAGGATGTAAAATGGCAGATCCAAGTGCCTAAGGGAGCTGTGAAGCAGTGAGACGTATGCCTCATTCCCCATTCCCCATCTCCCATTCCCCAATCACCTCTTCGTCTACACGAAAAAAAAAAATGTTCTAAAATCAAGATTTTGGTTTAAGATATAAAATTTTTGGTCTAAAAAATGCGCTGAGAACTTAAAATTCCTTAATTAAGAGATCACATCTTGATTTTAAGAACATTTTAAATAAGAATAAGTTCTTATTTTAAGAATAAAAGTTTTTAAAATTAAAATAAAAAATAAAATGAAATAAAAATTATCTTATTAAATTTATATTTTTTTTTATTTTTAAAATTTTGATTTAGTAATTTTATAAATATTATTCTTATTTGTTACGAGTGGGATTCGAACTGCCGCCTACTGCTTCACACAACTGAAGCGGCTTCTCTAACCATATGAAATAGTACCTATTTATACTTTCCTAACAATTAAAGAATTTTATTCTTATATTAAGAGTTTTCGATTTTTTAGATTAATAATCTTAACTTTAGTAATTTGGTCTTAAAATAATCTCATTTTAAGAACAAAATATTAAAGATGAATGTTCTTGATTTCAGAAGTTGTTTATTTTTTTCAGTGTACGCTCTATCCATTTTATTCCCCCGACTGGTTGTTACTCACATTTCTTGCCCAGTCTGCCGCTAGTGTAACCCGGAATGTAGTAAATACGGTGCTTCCACAGGATCCCCGACAAGTGTGAGGCTGAGAATGTGAATGTGAATGAGAGGCAGAGGAAGTGGAAGAGGAAGAGGAGTAGGAGGTGGAGGTGGAGGTGGAGAAGTTGTCGCTAACGTAACCGTAACGTAACGGTTGCCCTTGGCTACGCACGATTTGAATTAAATTGCACTCGACGCATTTACCTGCAGTGAAGAGGGCAAAGGACATTCACAGCAGTAGCCTTTGACCTCTTGCCCCCTTGCCCCTTTTGTCCTGTCGCCCCTTCGTCCTTGGTCTACCTATTCAATTAATTCGAGGGGGGTTCACCTGTAAACCACCTGCTGCCACTTGTACACAAATAATAAAGTTAAGTTCAGATTTAGTTGGCAAAGTCAAGAGCACAAATTTATTATGTTGCCAAATTGGCTTTTCCATATCATAACAGGGATATATGAATAAAAAAAAAAGAGGAAACTCACCTCACACCAGCCCAAAATTTTGTATTGTGGGTTATACGGCTGACATGAGATTTTTGCAAATTGTTAAGCAAATTCCATAAAACTTCGGATATGGGCAACAGTTAAAGGAATTTTTGTCATTTTTTATTTTTTGCAGCTCTGTCATTTGCCAGTTACCAGAATATGTAACTAAGCACGTAAGTAAAAGAAATCAAAGAGAGAGAGAGAGAGAGAGTGAGAGAGGGGGAGGGCAATAGGAAGCTAGAAAGATAGAACTGTCAGCCACAGCTCGACAGGAAACAAACAGCACACACAGAGAAATTTAATTTAAAATGTGTAGTATACACACAAGCAATGCTTATAAGTAACAGGAACACTAGATGGAACAGCACCTGAGCAACACTCAAAGCATTGCTCAAGGCTGTTACAGTACCCCCCTCCGGAAGGAAGGGGTGGGGAGGGGGAAAAGGATGGCAGTATGGATGCAATTGCAACAGAATAAAAGCAAGAGCAAATCAACTACAGCATACAGTAGTGGTCGCCAGGCCAACTGTTTTTAGCCCCATTTCTAGCATACAATTTTCACACACACACAAGGGCGTAGGCAGGGGGTGCAGAGGGGGACACTAGCCCCCCCCCCTACATTTTAATTTTTTAAAATTCATTCAGGTTAGTAGCACCATATAAAATAACAAAATAATATTGAATCTCTGGAACTTTCATTGATTTAAAGTTGTCAAGTATGAATTCCAACAGTGGTACTATTCATGAAATGATGTAAAAGATACAGAAGTTTCTTCATTATTGGTAAATTTGGTACAAAAAAATTAATTTAAAATATTTTGTTATATTTAAAAAAACAATTTCAATTAATTTGTATACATTTTAAAAATATAACAGCAACCATTTTTCATTTCTAGGGCCTCGACAAAGCCTATTTTGTGCTTTAGGGTTATAAAAAATTTATAAAACAGAGCTGTATAATAGAGTCGATCAATTTATATGGAGTAAAAAAAATAATTTTAATTCTATTTTGATTTAAGACCGATGGTTTATGGGGCAAATCTTCTTAGAATTCGTAGTTTCGTCGAACAAAAAAATGACCCACTCTACTGTATAATCTTTTTTTTTAAGAGTCTGGTATGCTAAGTGCAAGAATGGCTAGTTTTCGAAATAATTTTAACGTAAATAAAGCTTAAAATGAGTACAAAGACAAAATTAAATTATATAAAACATACCTAAAATAACATTTATATAACTCGGAAATTTTTAAACAGTTTTTTAAAAGTTTGTTGGGTTTTGGGCAGTATTTGTGATGATATTATAAAAAAAATATTTTTGGACCCCCCCTTCGCACAAAGCTGCCTACGCCCTTGCACACACACTCACACACACACACACACACACACAAACATATGAAGAAACATGTGAATTGAAGCAACAAATACAATTTGCAATAGCTTCATCAGTCCATACCTAATTACTAAAGTAATCTACAGATCTGAGCTGGAATTTCAAAGTTGCAGCCATAAAACGATTGAAATTCTGTGAAACGGAACACAAGAATTCCTGTATTTGATTACAAGCAAGACAGCTCTATATCCTGACTGACTGACTGGTTGACTGACTGACTGACTGACTGGTTGACTGTTTGATTGGCAATCAACGTAACATACCAAACAGTAAGAGGCAGAAAGCTAAAAATGTCCATTCAGTAAACCTTTCAAAAATTCCACCCACATGGGATGCAAAAAATCTTTAGAATGAAACTTTCATTTCGATACATTTTCAGAAAATGAAAATTTCCTTTTGAAAGATTAAAGTTGCTTACGTTAACCGCATTTACTCGAGGGATTTTTACACACACAGATTTCTACCCTTTAAATAATGCAAAAATTATTTACAGTGTAATTGCCTACCCAGAAAGCATAGCAGTAGTTTTCAAAGAAAAGTGAATGAATTCTCAGGCGTATATTTAGCCATTAGCTGAATTAGTTCGCTTGCATGTGTTATCGTAGAAATTAATTAAGACTAGAACAGTCGAAATACCATCAAATTTGGATTGCATGTAGAAATGTTCCAGATAATTTTTTTAATTTAAAAAATTTTTTTGGATTTTTAATAAGTAAGTGTAAATTTTCCAGTTAACAGTTGTTTTAACAAAAGTGTTGTGAAACAATTATATTTATTTCTAGTCAGTTGTTAATAGGCTATAATTATATTATAATATATTATAATAGACCCTGTATATAACCTGTCTAGTATTTGCACCACATCGCCCAAATTTGTGAATTAAAAATGCTCGATTCAATTATTATAAATTGTCTTTAGTGGTTTTTTTTAAAAAAAACCTTTTAAAATATCTTTTTTTTCTAAAGATACTCCAGTTTTTAATTATATGAAGTACATGCACTCTTAATTTTAATAAAAAAAATATCACTACATTATTATTATTTAAATTTTCCGATTGAATTATTATAAATTGTGTTCAGTGGTTTGTTTTTAAAAACAATTTCAAAATAACATTATTTTTTCTAAAGATACTTCACTTATTAATTATATGAATTTTAATTATTTTTAATCAGGTTGCGTGAAATAAAAAATATCCCTACTTTATCATTATTAAAATCATTTGATTGAATTATTATATATTGTCTTCAGTGGTTTCTTTTTAAAATCCATCTTAAAATATCTTTTTTTTTTTTTAAATACTCCTGTTATTAATTATATAAATATATTATATTAATATTAATATTATTATTATATAATCATTATATTATTTATATAATCAGGTTAGGTGAATAAAACACATATCTTAACTTAATCATTATTTTCTGAGGCTGGTTGTTGTGGAGCAATCGAAGAATCCGGCTGAGATGTCGACTGCGATGCAGAGTCCAAAAGGGAAGGGGATTGCGAGGGGCGATAGGTGCGTTCCTCGGTGATCTCAATGTCCTGCACCGACATGCTCTTCACCAGCGTCGTATTTGGCAGGAAGGAGTATTTGCCCAATCTCTCGCCCCGCTCGCTGGCGATGGTCTCGGTGCGAAGGGGCGTGGCACCGCCCGCCGTGATCACACAGAGATCGATGTTGGACCCAGAGCCCAGATCGTTGAAGACACCAGCACTGATGGCTTCCCGTACCAATTGTTTGCCCTGTTCCAGATCGATGCTCGGATTCCAGCCATTCTCCAGCACAGCCATAGCAGCCAATGTACCCGATCCCATGGCAGCATAGGGTATCTTATCAATCGAGCCATGTGGATGGATGCAATTAATGTGCGGCCCATACTTATCAACCCCGCCCATGACCAGGGCGGCACTGATATGACCCTGGTAACGGAACAGCGTCTGACGGAGCAGCATGCAGGCACAGATCACCGGCACCTGTCTACCCGTATTCAGCTCATGCAGATCCATCTCCGCCGAGGTCATCAGCGTTATGTGCTCCGTATCCGCTGCGGTGCCGGCGCCACAGCAGCTGCCGAAAGTAAATAAAAGTACACTCAGAAAAAAAAGCAAGATTTTCGGACATTTTCAAGTACAAATCTCAAAAGCTGTCTAAGTTCGGAATTTCTAGAGCTAGGAACAAAAATCTTACATCAAGTTCGGTTTTCGCAAGTACGAAAATCTTAAAATAAGATTTTTCGGGAATACTTTATTTATTTATTTATGCGCGACTAAAAGCAGTCGGCAAGAAACAAAAAAAATCTATATAAAAATTTAATTAAAGATTAAAAAATAAAGATAATATTAAATATAAATTTAAACTATAGAGAAAATATTTGAGTACGTTTTGGGTTTAATTCAAGACTGCAAAAATTGAAAATATACTACTTTAAGTACACAAAAATCTTGAACTAAACCCAAAATGTACTGGTTTTTAATACAAAACTTTGTCATTATTAATTAATTTTAATCTTAAAACATATACTAGTAAGTGTACTAAAATTATTCAAAATAACAAAATTATATACCATTTAATACTGGTGTATATTCCTTGTTAACGAACTTTCGAAATGGGTGCAGTTAAGAGTTCTAAGGTTTGACAATGAAAAAGAAATATTCCAAAACGTACTTGTTTTTAGTACGAGACGTTCTTATTTTTAACTTTCTTTCAATCTTGGAAAAAAAAACTATTTTAAGTACAAATCTTAAACTACTTTAAAACAAATAACTCTACTGTTTCTGAAGGTATCTTTACGAAAATCAAGGAATTTATATTTTCCATGGTCTTATATATTCTGACTAAGTTTGGTTAAAATCGGACTACTATTTAGGATAGCTGCCATAGGAATGTGAAGTCAGAATTTTAAAATTAATATCGATTTATACTTAATTTAAGATTTTTAGTACGGTCGTACCTAATATTAGGATGACATATTTTTCTGAGTGTAAATGTGAGCAGATCATCTCAAGAACTTACTAAATGTGATCCTGCAGGCGATGGATTTTCGAGCAGTTCTTGTCGGAGACAATGGGTCCTTCGGTGGCGCGGGTGTCAGCGCCCAGGATAACGCCGTCCTTGAAGATAATACCCACAATGGAGGTGCCCGTCCTTACTGCTAACGGAGGCTTATAGCCCTTGATCAGCAGTTCACCATTGCTGCAGACAGAAGTATGATTAAGTACACTATATACTAAGGACATTCGAATTAATCACCGTTTGCTATTGATAAAGTTGAATCCATTGCCAAAGTCGAGTGGAACAAAACTGTCACTACGAGATTCGGACAGCATCTTGGTAAAGGATCAGAATCAGAAACAGTATAAAAGGATTTGTGTTACACTGAGAATTTATTTAGCAATTCTCAACCAAAAATTTGTAATTTTCTAAATAGTTGATTTTCTCGTTTTCAATTGTGTTTTTTTTTTTTGTTGTCTAGTGTTTGATCTTTGAATTGAAATTCAATTCGTTTTGTATTGAATCAAAGACTCCAAAGCCTACTAAAACTAATTGAAGAGCTGCATTCAATAATTGTATCCTTGTTCAACTGTTGACAAGGAGGCAGCGGGAGAGAGAGAGAGAGAAGTAACGTGTAATGCAAGAGGGAGTTGGCAATATGCAAGACATTGCATTCCCATTCTAATTCCACTTGGAATACCTAACAATTTCACTGAGCCTAATTGGTCAGTGTGTGTGCATTGCTCTTTCCACCTGACTCTGTTTTCTGTGTACAAGTGTGTGTGTGTACGAGTGTGTGTGTGTGTGTGTTGGTGTGTGTGTGTGTATGTGCAAAGGCGACTAACAACATCTACAGAAAGGATGGAAAATTTGATATGATTCAAATCAAGTTACTTGTATCTGTCGAATGCCAAACTTTTTTTAAAAATAATTTTATGTATTAAATTCAGTGACTTTAACAATTATAATTTTTAAAATATATGTTATGAAATAAAAATAATATTTGAATTTTTTTAATAAACAGTTCAAAAATAAAAATTATTTGTAATTTTTGTTATAAATTTTTATAATACATTTTTTTTATATTCATAATTTTATGAAAAATAAAAATAATTAGTAATTTTTGTTATAAATTTTTATAATATAAATTTGTATAGTAAAAATTACAAATAATTTTTATTTTTCAACTGTTTATTAAAAAATAAATATAAACTTTTTTATAAAAACTATTTAAATTTTAAATTTTTTTTATACCATTTTTTGGCACTTAAATTTTTTAAGCTCATAATTTTTCTCTGTGGTTCCTTAATAAATTTATTATCATTCGTCACAAAATTGGATATCAGAAATTTTGGGACTTGGAAACGCTATTGAGACTATACTTTTGCTTTTAAAGATGAAAATAAAAATTATTTGTAATGCTTATCATAAAAATGTACAATAAAAAGTTATATAACATTTTTTTATAAAAACTTTTTTTATTTTTAATATTTTTAAAATTTGGATTTTTTTGTATTTAATTTTTTTAAGCTCATAACTTTTATTTGCGGTTTCTAATTAAATTAAATATCGTTCATCACAAAATTGGATACAACAAATTTTGGGAATTGAAACTGCTTTTGACACTAGTTTTTGCTTATAAAGAAATTGTTTTTTTTGCAGGACATTTGCATTTTCTTTTCTGCAATTTACGAGAAAACGCTAAATTAGCATCACTGTCGCCAATGATGATAGGTTGAATGCGAAATGTGTTGGCTGCTTGCCAAGTAAATCAATGAAACACCTGAGCCCAAGGAGCAGAAAGTACAACAACAACAACTGGTCACATGTCGAACGCGATAATTAGCATTAATTAGAGGCTGATTTTACTTGAATCAACACTTGAATGGGGCGTTATACAAGGTCCCAACTTCCCACCCACTATGCAAATCACACGCACTTTGATTTGCCATGGGGGTTGAAAATGGTATAGGGGTGGCTGGCTGGTTAAGGGGTAGGGAAATAAGAACTGGACATGCGGCAGAAGTGACTGGATTCTCGAAGTTGTGACTTGCAAATCATGGAGCCAACTTTTATACAACTTAATTGCGAGGGGAGTAACAGAGGAAGTATAGCTAAAAGATGAGAACTGAGAACTGAGAGTCGAGAGTCTTCAGATACCGGACTACAACTTGCAGGAAAGCAAGTCGCCAGCTGCCAGCGAACTTCAAGTTGCAAGTTTACTTAAACAATTTTGCGCTGCATTTGGCCAAAAGTTTTTGGCAAGCAACATCAGCGGCAACAACAACAATGACAACACCAACAACAAAAACAACAAAGCCAAATCCAAATCCGAATGCAAATGCAACTTTCTTTGAGCAATTTAGATTTTTTTTTGCTTTTGGCATTTCGAGGAGCTTCCCAGCCAGTTGTCTGACTTGCGCCTACAAGGGATTTAAACCAGAAACTGGAGACCCGAGCGGGACGAGAGACGACCGACTGACATTTCAATTAAATCGCCGACAACTTATTTAGCACCGCTACAACTTTTATCTGAATATCGAAGAACTTTTATCTCTTTTGAGATAACACTGTCTAACAACATGAAAGTTTTTTTTTTTTTGTTTGCCTTTGGCCGATAATTATAATGGGTTCCGTTTGGTAACCTTTATTTATGCATTTAATATTTATTTTTAACCGTAACCGAATGAAAATTCTCTGTTAAGAACCTAATACCGAGTTGTCCAACTTCCAACTGTCATAACTTGATCAAAACTGATCCGATTTTCAAGCGGAATGTCAATTTGATCGTGATTTGGCGTCTAAATTCATTCTGCATTCAAATTTTATTTATTTGGAAAATTTAATTATTTTCGACCAAGATTCGATTTCGATGCTAAGGGGGGACCCTTTGAAATTTCGAAAATTCAAAATTTTAAATCTCAGGTTTTCACTTCTTATCAACTCCTTATATCGTAATTAGTATAAAACAACACTTTAAACTTGTTTCTGGGAACTTTCATTTTTTTGTAAAAAATCATGTAAAATTTAACAAAAATTTTGACTTGTAAAGTTACTTGCTCCAATGTCTGACCAACTTCAATCCGTCATAACTTTGTCAAAATTAAACCGATTATCAAGCGGAATGCCATTTTAATCATTATTTGGCATTTTAATTCATTCTGCATTTAAATTTTATTAAATTTGCTCAAAAAATATTATTTCTCTGGATCAAGGTATTTACTTCAAACGACATCTATTTGTTTCGGTTTGATTCCTTGATTCTACGCAACGATTTTGACTTTTCCGCATAATTATGGTTGTGGTTTTTTTTTTCTTAGGGTTCATAAATCGCTTTGGATGGATTGCCGAGAGAGATCTGAGCTTAGGCTTTAAAAAACACAATCTCCGATGCAATCTTAATGGAAATTGTCAAGATTGTCAAGAGAGAAGCAGAAGCAACGATACAAAACTCCATGTCTCCTTTTTCACATCTTAATTCACAGAGCAAAAGAGGATCTATTCTATATCTGTTAATAAATCATTTGGACGCCAACGCGTCATTAATGCCGCTTAAGCTGCTGTCGGAAATTTAGAAGTTTATTAGCTTGGCTGCCAGTCTAGACGCGGCTGGTCCTTCTTCTTTTTATACCCTGAGCCCATTAAAAATGGGCAAAAAAGGGTATAATGTGTTTGGCAGAATGCATGTAACAGGCAGAAGGGGGCGTGGCAGACCCCCAAAAAGTATATATATTCTTGATCAGTATCAATAGCCGAGTCGATTGAGTCATGTCCGTTTGTCCGTCTGTCCGTATGTCCAACCAAACTGATAGAATACGCATGGGCAAAAATAGTGTTGCCTACTTTTGTGGCCAAAAATAGTGTTGTCTACTTATGTGGGCAAAAATAGTGTTGCCTATTTATATGGGCAAAAAAGGTGTTGCCTACTTATGTGTGCAAAAAAATAGTGTTGCCTATTTATATGGGCAAAAAATAGTGTTGCCTACTTATATGGGCAAAAATAGTGTTGCCTACTTATATGGGCAAATATAGTGTTGCCTACTTATATGGGCAAAAATGGTGTTGCCTACTTTTGTGAGCAAATAATAGTGTTAAAAAAATAGTGTTGCCTACTTTTGTGGGCAAAAATAGTGTTGCCTACTTATCGGGGCTGGTATTATACATCCTGACCAAATTTGGATTAATTCGCTTCAATATATCTTATAGCTGCCATAGGAACAGTTCGTCGAAAATCAACCTCAGTGTAGAGTACCTGGGCACAGGGTATCCTACTGTCGAGCGTGCTCGACTGTAACCACCCACTAGTGCTTCTTACATCCCTTCCGTCTTCCGTCTTGGTGTTTTTTGGTTTAATGTCCGCAACGGTCCCAGATTACTCGTAGTCATTTGTATGGGTTGTCGGAGGAGGGAAGTGTAAATTGGATGAGAATGGGTCGCGTCTTCCACTCGGAACAGCAAGTCGACAAATTTGAGTCAATGGCTTGGAATCGCGATATCCCCCGCCGTCAAACAGAGCTTATGCCAACCCTCCCCCCTCCTCCCCCCCCCCTCTCACCGCTCCTCAGGTCCGATGATTTATGCAGTCAAAGCAACAACAACAAAAAGAACAACAACACAACAACTGACACTGCAATTTGGCCGCATAATTAAATTAGTTATTGCTGAGCTTTTCTTTTGTATATACCCTACAAAGCAGGATATATGGAATAAAGTAACATTGTTATATCCTGTATATACTTTTTGAATTTACTTTACTAACTCACTTACTCGGGGCGGAAGTCTATTAAAGCCAATATGAGAGCTCTTACACTCAGCGAAAAAAAAACAGCTAGTAAAAATTATTGAAGTGAAAAAATAAATTTAAACATATAACATTTAAATAACATATGAAATATATTAAAATTAAATATAAAACACTTTGATTTAACTAAAAGCATACTAAAATGTTTAACTTTATGTGAATATATTTTGTAGTATAACCAAAGTGTTATCTATTTAAAAGAAAAAAAAATTAATTTTAAAAACTTTAAAATAGCAATGAAAATTGTTTTCAAAATATGTACGGTTCATATATAATTTCAGTATTTTATTCAACTAAAAATCTATAGTTTTCAGCACCTTAAATACTCATTGAAAATATTGGTATGTGAGTTAAAATTTATGTTAAATAACTAAATTAAGAATTCTCAATGGATTCTAGTTCTTTTATTGTAACGATAGAACTTTAATATTAAGACTATACATTAAAGCAGTGTTTTCCAAAAGTCGGCTTCAGATAACTTTTTTCTATCTTTAGTGCCGATTTAAATTTAATATTATGTATATAAACAATAAAAAAAAACAGCAATAATAAATATTAATTAATTTTGTTATAAGAAGTAAGATATTATTTTATTAAAATACAATATGTTTTTTTCATTTGAAGTCCAATTAATTTAATAATATTTACGTTTTATTTATAATGAGAGTGACTTATAGTAGTATTTAAATTAGAGTGTAACTTTATAATTTCAAAGCACTTACTTTTAAATTGAGAGCTAATTTTCAAGATTGAATTACTCTTTGCCATAAACGAAAAGTTGTATGTTTTAGATTGGGCTGCAATATACCGGAAACACGTGATAGCTATTATTCTATATATATATATATATATATATATATATATATATATGTGTATAATGATTGGGTGTGTGTGTGTGTGTGTGTGTGTGAGCAACATGTGCAAAACAATTAAAGCAGAATTCAGTTACGGTTAGCGGATGCACATCAAATGGCTCCAGAGTCACGGATGCTGGCAAAGGCGGTTACGGAACTGCGGTCGGGGGGAGTCGTGGCAGTCATGGAACAGTTACCGCCAACGCCAACGTCATGGCCATGGCCATAACCATAGACCATAGTCGTAGTCGTAGTCGTGGTAAACTAGAAAAATACTGAGTAAATGCATAACGAGAAAGAACAATAAGCAAATCGTTAAGATTCACAAACTTTGTACTTCACAACTGCTGCAGATTCACAAAAACACACACACACTCATACTAACAACACACACACACACACACTCACACATACACATAGACAAACGGATGTGGAGTAGCTTGGCCATAAGTTGAGTGTTCATTGTTGACGCTCTGAAAGCCTCCATTGCCATTTCACATATTCATTCAGGCATGCACACACACACACACACACACACACACACACACACATTCTAGCTGTGTGTGTTTTCTTTGCCATAGTTGCTTTCGATGTGGCTGTTGCCCTTTGGCTGCAGCAGGTGTGAAATGCACCTAGCATGCACAGTGGTGTAATTTAAAAGATTTTCACATACAAACAAAAATGTTTTACAAATCTGTAATGGCGTCAAAGCCACACAAAAGCAGCTATTGGAATACCTAAAAACAAACAAACATTGCTTTCAAATGTCTCAAAAATTGTTAAGAGATTTCACAAAATGAAATAATTATTAAATTAAAATAAATTAATTTTTAAATTGAATAAAAATGCATAAAATACATTTTTTATGATTTTATTAATTATTTAAAATTTTTCTCAACCTGAAAATGTTTTTAAAACTGAAAGAAAGCCAATTTTATTGACTTTAAAAATATGTTCGAAATAACTATGTAAATCTCTGATATTTGAAGAACAACCACATTTGAAACGTTTTTTTCGAAAGCAATTCTTTATTTTAAAAATCACGCATTAATGTTTATATGAAGATTTTTACGAATTTCTGTACTGATAATAAACAGTGTTGCCTACTTATATGGGTAAAAATAATGTTGCCTACTTTTAAGCGTAAGCTATAAATGCATTTTTATACCCTGAGCCCATTGAAAATGGGCAAAAAAGGGTATAATGTGTTTGGCAGAATGTATGTAACAGGCAGCAGGGGGCCTTATACTTTGGGTCTGTATTTTTTTTTTGCATTTTTATACAATTTTTATTTATAGTTAAAAAAGTACATTTGTTACATTAAAATACCTTTTGTAATTATTTGTTTGAGAGGGGTTGTCCTTAAAATCAGCAATAAAGTAAGAGCGTGTGGTAAACTAAAACATACCCTTCACTTATTCCTTAAGTAATTAATAATAATTATTATTAATGATTTTAATTTTTTTTTTTGGTTAAAATAAAACTCAACAATGTTTGATGCTCAAAAATAATGATTATCAAGTGATTTTTATATTTAAAAAAAATAAATAATCTTTATTTACGTTGCCTGTTATATATAGTTAAAATGTCGATAAAATGGAGTTGTTTGCCCACTGTGCATAAAATATCGCGGCGTTCGAATGCAATGGCCGCATAGTTGCTTTCATAACATAACAGTGAGTTTGTGTAAGGTATGTATGTGTGGTCTGTACATATGTATGTACGAATGTAAGAGTGAGTGGGAGAGTGAGTAGGAGTGTGAGTAGGAGTTTGAGTAGGAGTATATGCAACAACCGTGTTGCATGGTGTATACGTGTAACTGTGCCCGTAGCTAGCTGAAGCTTATGACTTAATAAATACTTCGCAGTGTGCGCAATGTGGCTGGAAATTTAATAACGTAAGCAAACGGCACGGTGAAACAGAGCACGAATAAAGAAGAAGAAGTAGAAGAAGAAGTAGAAGAAGAGCAAAAACAGTGAATAAGACAACACATTTGATTTACTCCTACTAGTCTGCATTGCATCCACATACCTGGATAAATAACCGGTATTTGAATACGTATTTCATATTTTTAGCACTTAACTTTTGATTGAAGTACATTTCACATATGACTGTTATAATATAGTGATATAAAACCCATTAATACCACATGCTTTCAAACCAAGTACCTTAGTACAACCTTCTCACGACCTTTAATACCCTTCTCCAATTTTTTTTATCTCTTTCTCACTCTCCTTAAGACTTGAGAAATGTTTTCATGTGATAAACTAAGAATTTAATAATATTATTATTATTATTAAATTTGAGGTTTTGTTGAATCTTAATAATTTTGAATTATGTTTATACTCAGCTTAAAAATGCTTGATTAATTTTTGTCAGAGTTCCCCAAAGAAAAAGGAAAGAAATATGATATATATTTGTGGATGGAAGAAAAAAAAGGAGACCCAAGGTCACATGCAGGTTCTTAAGATGAAAGATATTAATGAAACGAAAATAAAGTAAATGAAGAAAGCAAAAAACTCAAGAAAAGTAAAAGAGGGAGCAAGTAAAAATATATATTCGTCTTTATTATGACACAACAATTCATCGATTAGAAGGAAGCAAGCCAAAATGCCGTTATTGTAATTATTTTTGTTGTCTTTATTATTTTAACTTTTTTTCTCTTTTTTTTTTCTTAATATTTTTTTGGCTGTGTTAATATTTTGGGGGAAGGAGAAGGGAAAGTGTATCTTAAGCATGCTGTGGTGTAAATTGTGCGCGATGCTGCTAAATATTTGTTCTATCAAATTCAATTAAAGTTGACATGGGTTCACAGCTAACAAGAAACAGACCCCCGACCCGGAGTCAGACCCAGACTCAGAACCAGACCCAGAGAACCAAACCTATGTAGACCCAAATTCAGTAGCATTGGCACAGGTTTAGCCGCTGGCTAAGCTGACATCCCGTTTGGGGTGTGAGGCGGATGTGTGTGTGTAAGTGTGTGTGTGTGTGTGAGTGTGTGAGGTGTGTGTGTGTGTGTGTGTGTGTGTGTGTGTGTGTGTGTGTGTGCTCTAGTCGGAAGTCATCGGCTGGTCCAGGAAGAGGATGCTGGATGCTGGATGCTGCAGTGCCAATGACCGCCACAACCTGACTGAATTCAATTTGTATATCCGTTACTCGTTGACTTCAAGGGTATATTGTATTCGTTGCAAAATACAAATGTAAAAGACAGCCGGCGATGGGACAGAAAATTTAATGTGTTTATTTTGGAATGGGTAAATTTTTTCTCAATCAAGCGGTTATCAAAATCGTTATCTACGATGAGTTCTAGAAAGGTTTGCCCAAAAAATTATAGGCTTAAATTCAAATTTTATATCAAATACTAGAAGTTTCTCGTTAAATCCCATTTAATCACATCAATATTTGATAATTATTACGGTAGTAAAAGCTGTTTAAATTTTACGAATATATATTTATGCATAAAAGTATGCAGTAATTTTTTTAAAACTCTTGAAACTAAAAATGCTGGGGTAAAATTAACTCTGATTAACTCTGACTAACTGATTTCTAGTTTTTTGCAATCAGCAGCAAATTTTTTACAATCGATAATATCAATTTTTTGTATCGATATTACTAAAAACTTGTGATTTAAAACTAAAAATTTAGATCGATTTTTATATTGAAAAAGAAAACCGCCAAAGGTATGCATCAAGTTATCGAATATCGAAAAATAGTAGACCGAGTTGCAAATATCGAGTTTTAAGAAAAACAATTTTTTGTATTTGAAAACGTAGTTGAAATCACAAAATATATCGAACACAAAATAATCGTTTCCGCGAAAATCGAGCTGTCGATATTTCGATGTATTTTTACAACACTACTAAACATCCATTGTTCTAATAATCTGATATTTTCTATTCCTAATAACTGTTGTGGTTACTAGTCCATTACAAACACAGGATTAATAACTGATGAAAATTTCCTGCCGAATGTCCGTCTAACTATGCATATTTAACGGGTATCTCATAGTCGAGCACTCGAGCTTAGTTTTCAGACTTTTTTTTCATTTTGCAATGGCAAACATACAGGACTCTGGCCAGGACGTGGAATCCGGCCACAACACAGTACGGCCCAAAAGCAAAGCAAACTCAAAGAGAGATTCGTAAAAGATGCTGCAGCCGAGCATTAAGGTTGGCCGCCTCAACTGTGGGCGTGGCATGACGGAAAGAGGGGAGAGGGAAGCTGGGCAGGTCGATGGTTCAGCTCGCACTGATACGCACAGCGGGCCATGTTGTACAAGTTGGTAACGCCCTTGACTCTAGGCCTTTTGACCCAGCACCGAGCATCATCATCATCAGCAGCAGGAGCAGCTGGAGTTCGAGCCCGAAACAGAAGCAGGAGCAGAAGCATCATCAGAGACAGCGTAATAAGACAGCCGGAGCAAAAGGAAGCCTCCACTAGCCATGGCTTTTTTGGGGGCAATTGCTGTGCTGTGTTCCCTAAATTAAAACAGGCACACACAAATACAGACAGCAACAACACACACTCATCCTCCCAGCAAGAGACAAAGACAAAGAGAGAGGGAGAGAGAGTGAGAGAGAGAGAGGAAGAGAGAGAGAGGAATGGAGAAAGAAAGAAAGTGAGTAACTGGCACTGCCTCGGGGTCCGGAAGCGCAAACACAGAATTTACAACTGACTGGCGATGCTCCGCTTTTTACCAAGCTGCTGCTGAAGTCCCATTTTGATCTGGTAACAGTTTGGCGACAATGGAAGGGGAAATTCGGTATAGGGAAGCAGCAAGAAGGTACACTGATAAAAGAAAATTTCTTAAATCAAAATTTTGTTCTCAAAATTAAGAAAACACATCTTGGATTTAAGAACATTTTAAAAAAGGTCAAGTTCTTATTTAAAGAGAAAAAGTTCTTAAACTTTAAATCAAAAATTAAATATTATTTTTTAAATGTATAATTTTTTTTAAATTTCGAATTTTTATTTTTTATTTTATAAATGTTTGTTTATGTTATGTTATGTTATGTTATGTTATGTTATGTTATGTTATGTTATGTTATGTTATGTTATGTTATGTTATGTTATGTTATGTTATGTTATGTTATGTTATGTTATGTTATGTTGTTATGTTATGTTATGTTATGTTATGTTATGTTATGTTATGTTATGTTATGTTATGTTATGTTATGTTATGTTATGTTATGTTATGTTATGTTATGTTATGTTATGTTATGTTATGTTATGTTATCTTATGTTATGTTATGTTATGTTATGTTATGTTATGTTATGTTATGTTATGTTATGTTATGTTATGTTATGTTATGTTATGTTATGTTATGTTATGTTATGTTATGTTATGTCCTTGTCCTTGATTTCAGTAGTTCTTCTTTTTTTTCAGTGTAGATGAAAGAGGATAGAGGGGAGGCTGGTTGGGATAACAGAAGTGGACACCCCTTCCCGCTTCCCGCTTTCCACTTCCCACTCATCCCGCTGCAAGTCGCTTTTCAACTGAATTCCGTTCCGTGGCCGCTGCTCGAGTGTAAATTTGCTCGTTAAATTTGTTGGCACTCTCGACTAATTTGCACTTGCAACGCAACGGACATGGCCAGCAGACTGGGAAGTGGGCGGGAAGGGGCAAAAAGGGGCGGGGCGAGACGGTTAGTAGTCTGACGCTGTGAATTGCTGGTTAAGTTTCTGCATTCTTGTGGTAATTGAAAAGACAACTGGCCAGAAGAATATGACCAAGAGCCGAATATGAAACTAGAGAGAAAATAAACAAAGTAAATCCACTTGTCAACATCATTTTCTTGGAAAACTAGCTTGCTTAAGCTGGCATTGTCCGGGCTAAGATGTTGTAATTTTTAAATTATTGGATTGTATTTTAAGCTCTAAAAAACAACAACGATGTTCATATTAAACCTTAATTTTTGACCAATCGTTCCTATGTATAGGAATAATATTCCTTCATTTTTTTTTTTTGCAATATTGAAACTTATAAAAAAAAGATTTGCAACTTTTAAGATTGAAAACAAAAATTATGAATTTATTTTGATTGTAAAAATTGTGTAAGCTGCAATCTAATTAAAACAAATGACTGCCATCAATTTTGATTATCTAGCTATTATAAAAAATAGGTGTTAACTTGAAATATAAATCATGAAGGAAAATATATACTTTGAAATAAGATTTTGAAGGTGTTTAAGTAAATTGCACAATTTATTTTTTAAAATTTGTCGTCTTTGAAAAATAAAGACGGTAACATTTTTCTAGAAGATGTCCAAATGTAAAGTTTGAATTATAGTATGTAAATATATATATGCAGAGCTTTTCCTTCACATAGAAGCATTTTTTTTCAGTTTATTTATTAAACGCCATAACTTTACTAGTGATATTTGAATTGAAAAATTTTAATGAATATTTTCCATATTTGCATATATATTTATTTGGTTTCTCAAGTGAAATTCGGAATAAATTTATGATTGACAAGCATATTGAATCTATCAGATTGCGATTCCTATAAATTTCCAATCAAAGCTGATTTTACCTGGCAATATGAATGAATGAATGAATGAAATGAATAAGATAAAGCAAAGGAGACACAAAGCGAACCGAACATGCCACATGCCACAGAGAACAGAGAACAGAGAGATTGCCGCATTGTGAAACTCATCAGCATTCTTCAGCCCAACTCGAAAACTCATTCGAATTCAGCGCAGTCATCAACTGGATTTGGCCAGGAGCTAGAAGTGTGCCGATAAAATGAATAATTGTGCCACATTATGTTGCATTGTTATTCGTCATCGGCAAATCAGTTGCTAAATTAATCGTATTGAATTCATTGGCGGGCCACGAAGCCATCTATCCATTCCATTCCATCCATTTCATCCGGTTTACTCGGCTCCATTTGCACAGCACAGCTGTCTGATTGATGGCTCTGGATATTTTTCGATAAATGCCAAATGAAGCATTGTTCCATAGGCAACAACTTTCAGCTAAATGCGGTGGCAGGGCTTAAGTTACGGTTGGGGTTTAAGGGAGTACACTCAAAAAAAAAATGTCGTTTTTTGAATAAAAAAAATGATTTAATACACAATTCGCCATGTTCATAAAAATAATATATAAAAATTAAAATTAGTAAATAAAAAATATTAAGTTAATAAAAAAAGTGAAAAACACTAAAAAAAAAACCAATACAAGCAACAAAAATATAAAAAAAAACAGGAAAATAAAACCACAAAACAAATATAAATATTAAAATTAATAAATAAAAAATGTGAAAAACACAAAAAAATAACCAATAAAAGTAACAAAAATAAAAGAAAACAAAAAAATAAAACCACAAAACAAACACAGTATATAAAATAGTAATAAAAAACGAAGTGAAAAGAACAAAAAATAAAAATAAAGTAAAGGAAACAAAGTTGTGAGATAAACCAAATATAGTTGACATAATTATATTTGTAATTTATTGCAAGTACTAAATTAGTTTAGAAATAAAAAAAGTTTTTTTTTTTTTGACTATATATATTATATTTTATAAAATAATACTAAAATTTAATTTTATAAAAATTTGCTCAATATAAGTATTTAAAGGAATAAATATAGTCTGGAATAAATACAAAATGTTCTTGAACTTATCACAAAAGTTCTTTAAAAAATTCTAGAATCAAATATTTCGGGATTAAATAAAAATGTGAATTTTGTACTTAAATCAAGAAACGCGCTTGGAATAATTAGTACAAAATATTCTTGAACTTATCACAAAAATACTTAAAAAAGTCTAGAATCAAGTTATTCGGGATTAAATAAAAAATACTTGATATGAGAATTTTGTACTTGAATCAAGAAACGCGCTTGAAATAAGTACAAAATGTTCTTGAACTTATCCCGAAAGTTCTTAAAAAAAAGTCTACAACCAAGTATTTCGGAACTGAATAAAAAATATTTGATATGAGAATTTTGCACTTAAATCAAGAATTTTCGGAATAGCCGCAGTTCTGACATCGATCGTACTTGGCTTGACTTTTTTTCTGAGTGTAGTGGGAATGGGAATGTGAGTGAGGAGTGTTGTCGGTTGCTGTTTGGGGAGCTCAGTGATTACAGCGCCCGTTGGCGCCTATTTTGGCGGACTAAGTCAACGATCTGTCGGCTAACAGGAGTATGAACCGCTAGCTTATTATTATGCAGCTCATGAGTCTCGTTAGTGGCAAAGTTATATGAGCATACTATATATATCAGCAAGCCGCACAACTTTGCAACATGCGGCTGGCGTTGAGACCGGGACACTGTGAGTTTTTCTCAGATGCCACTTGCAAGCGGAAAGTGTTAAGCACAAAGAAGTAAATGCTACCAACTTCTCGAGATGGCCCATACAACCCCATTGAAAAACCCGCAATGTTGTCATAGCCCCCAACGTCAACCGGCGGAAGTTGCTCCGACTTGACTTAGACCAATTTATCCATCTCCTTTGCACCCCCCCAAAACTTCACACCCCTAAAAAGTACGACGACTAACCGAACTTCCCCGATTGCCGCAAAGCTTTCCCAATTCGCCGCAAATTGTTTTGGGGCGAAGTTGTTGCTCACGCACCGCCAACACGCTCGGGTTCGGTTTCTGTTTCGGTTTCGGTTTCTGTTTCGGTTTCTGTTTCGGGTTCGTTGGCGTTTGTATGGGGTTTTGTTTTCAACAAATCGACTATGTTTCCCTCCTCCTTGCTGTTTGTTAGTCCAAGCTAAGAGAAAGCGTAACTACACTGAAAGAAATAATAGAAAATTAAAAAATATACTTGCTGAAAAAAATCGAAAGTGAAAATCTCTAGCATCCTCTTATTTCAATCTAAAAATATTTATCACATTGAATTCATTTTGAGTTGGTGAATTTAAGTCCAATAAAGTAATAAAATATAATATTAAAATGTTTATCCCAAATCCATCATGAATAATTACATTTTTTTTTAATCCGAAAACCGGAACAGGCCTGAATGTTCTTAATTATACAAATTAATATCAATTTCATCACATTAGACTATTAATTTCTTTTAAACTTTAATAAAAAATCTGCAAGAAAGCATTATAGATCTAGATTTTATTCGAACAAATCATACAATTTATTTTACCCCAAAAAGTATGCTATAAAAATTTAGATGTGTTTCGGGTTTTACTTTAGACCAGATTTCTCGGAATTGAATTTCTTTAACCAGTTGTGTTTCAGTGTGTGAACTTAAGTTCTATAAAGTAAAAAACTATTAAATTTAGATATAGTTTATATTTTATTAAATGCTTTAAAGTAAAAAGTGACAGATGGTACCGAACTAAATACACTTTGACTGTAATTTTGCGCAGTGTAAATACTATTTATATTTAAATACAACGTAAAATTTATATTTTATTAATGCTATAAAGAAAAAACTGACAACCGGTACAGAATTGATTACATCTTGACTGTAATTTCGCTCAGTGTAGAGCACTTTCAGCACAGCAGCCAAATAGGCAACAAGAGCAACAATAGCAACAACAAGAGCAGAAATTGAACGTAGACTCGACTCGACAACACGATTAGCTTTAATTAGCTCCAAGTGGACAAGCAGGCAGCTCGAACTGGACAAGGACAATGAGCACATTGGCCCAAGGAATTCAAGTGAATGCCTTTCCCCCAACTCCCATAAAAAAAAACAAAACATGCAATGATTTCGCCGAAAATTCAATTATCCAAGTTTCTATTTGGAGGCAAGTAAAGAAGTGAAGATTTGGTGAAGCATTTGAGAAACTGGCAACAACTCCAAATCTGGTGCTTATGAATTATGTGTCAGTTAATGGGACCCAAATGAAGTCCCAACTGCGAATGGATATCCAAATGACTGATTTGTGGCAAGGGCGCCAACAATTCGATGTGCTCGCTGTGGATGCCACAGAAAATGAGGCTTGATTTATGGATAAGGCACGAGTATTCTACTCGTATGGTATGGCATGGTATTTTATGGTTTGGTATAGTATGGTACGGTATTGTATAGTGTAGTACACTCAGAAAAAAAATCAAGAAACAATCTCAAAAGCTGTCTAAATTCGGAATTCCTAAAGTTGAGAACAAAAATCTTATTTTAAGTTCGGTAATCGCAAGTACGAAAGTCTTAAAATGAGATTTTTGGGGATATTTTAAGTACGTTTTGGGTTTAATTTAAGACTGAAAAAATAGAAAACATACTACTTTAGGTACACAAAAATCTTGTACTAAATCCAAAATGTCTTTTTCTAGTACAAAACATTGTTATTATAAATTAATTTTAATCTTAAAACATACACTAGTATGTGTACTAAAATTAAGCAAAATACCAAAATTAAATACCATTAAATAACGGTGTATTTTTTTTGATTAGCGACCTTTCGAAATAGATGCTGATTTTACCAGCGATTTAAGCTTAACGTCATATTTGCGTCACTAGAACCAGTTGAGAATTCTAAGCTGCGACAATGAAAAAGAAATATTCCAAAACGTACATGTTTTTAGTACGAAACATTCTTACTTTTGACTTCCTTTAAATCTTGAAAAAAACAATGTTAGGTACAACAAAATCTTAAACTAGTTAAGAACAAATAACTCAGTTGTTTCTGGAGGTATCTTTTCGAGACTCACGGATTATATATTTGTGATGGTCTTATATATTCTGACTAAGTTTGGATAAAATCTGACAACTATTTCGGATAGCTGCCATAGGAATGTGAGGTGAGAATTCTAAAATTAAGATCGACTTATACTTAATTCAAAATTTTGAGTACACAGCAATCTTAAAATTTGAAGAACGAAACGGTAGAAATTCAAGTACGGTCGTACCTAATTTAAGGATGGCATATTTCTCTGAGTGTATGGTATGATATGACAGGTGGAGAAAAATCGTTAAGTGTAGCGATGCTGACAGCTGTTTAGTCTGCCACATCACACAGCGGACCGGTTCAGCTAACTGTTTAACAACAACGGCAACAACAGCAACAACAGCAACAACAGCAACAACGGCAACATCGGCATCTGCGGCAGCCAGTGAAATGCATCCCTCGGGTGTAGTTGTTGCCGTGCCGTTGCATCTGTTAAATTGTACTGGAATCATTGCCAGTTAGCTCTGGAGATAGGAAGACCAGGAGACCGGGAGTCCAGGAGACCGGGAGTCCATGAACCGGGTCCATAGTGTGCACTCAGCTGGCCGAAAGCGCAGCGCAGCAATAATTAGCAACAATCGTGGAAGGGGAATGAGGAATGCGGGGAATGCGAGAATGCAGGATGTAATGTGAGGCAGGACTTTTCTAGATGGTGGCAACGTCCGTGACGGGGCCATTTTGTGCGCCGAACTTAATTGAAACGAGCGCCAGCTGCAATTATTTTTCATTCTAATTCAAGTTGCTCCTCTGGGGTCAGGCCCCGAGGCCCAAACCAGTTGCAACTTGCAACTTGCAACTGCCCACGTTAGGTTTCCATTTCAACTCACGCTTCAGCTGTGCCATTCTCAGTGGCGTCCAAAAGGGGGGCGCCTAAGGGAAAAATTTTCCCGAATTCCCCTTGCTTGAAACGGTACCGTGTAAATGTTTTTAAATGAAAAAAAAAAGTATTTAATTGTTTGAAAAAAATTTATTCATACTTATTTACCCTTGACATTTTTTTAAAAACGTTGACCTCTCATAACTTCATCAAAAATGAACCGATTTTCAAGCGGAATGTCAATTTAATCATTATTTGGCATTTTCATTCATTCTGCATATCAATTTTTATCATCTAAAAAATTTCACATTTTTTCGATTCTAAGCCATCTAACATTCAATTTTCCATACTTACCCCTTGACATTTTTTCAAAAACTTTGATCTCTCATAACTTCACCAAAAATGAACCGATTTTCAAACGGAATGTCATTTTAATCATGGTTTGGCCTCTTTATTGACTCTGCATTCAAATTTTTATCATCTAAAAAATTTTATATATTTTCGATTCTAAGACGTCTATCATCCAATTTTCCATACTTACCCTTTGACATTTTTTTAAAAACTTTGATCTCTCATAACTTCATCAAAAATGAACCGATTTTTAAGCGGAATGTCTTTTTAATCATTATTTGGCATTTTAATTCATTCTGCATTTAAATTTTATTAAAAATAATTTCCTCTATATAAAATTTATAATATTTTTCGTCACAAAATGTAATATCAGAAATTTTGGGGTAAGGAAAATCTTTTGTCCCTTGACTTTTACCTCGTAAATATATTTGTTTTTAATTTCCGAGTATTATTGCATTATCAAAAAAAAAAGGTTTTAGTAAATATGTTCGACTACATTTTGTGTCCAGTTCCCCAAATGAATGTCTTGTTGCACCCCTGGGAATTCGCATCCGCGTACGCTTCTAATTCGTAACCTCGTGCAGGGTTTTTTGCTTGTTGTTGTATTCAATTTCATTTTAGTTGCTGCTCGAATTGAATTTCAATTGGCATAGAATAATGCAGCAAAAACAAAAACACCAACACAAATGGAAAGAGCAACATATATATATACATATATGTATAGGTATAGGTAGGTAGGTAGGTGTGTGGGGATGCTGGGAGTCGGGGAATCGGGGAATTCACCACTGCCGCAGTCCAGCAATTTACTGTCATCCATCCTGCCTGCCACTTGCCACTTGCCACTTGCCGCTGCTAACTAGTTAGACTGGCGTCATTTAGACGTTTTGTTGTTATCGGTTACCATTTTCAGTGTGCCTCATGCAATTTTCGCGTTTAATTAGCTGCAACGTCATGCGACCTCATTGCATTGGCCAGTTTTCAGTAGTTTTTTTGTTGGCCATATGCCAAATTCATTGCTGCAAATGTTGTAAATGTTGTAAATGTTGCAAATGTTGCAATATGCAATTTGTGCATTCATGTTGCAGTCCATCAACACCTTTTTATATGTCGCTCCGCAGCTGTCCATCAGTCCCACTGTCCCCCAGCATCCAATTGTCCAATTATTCCCACTGTCCGCTTGGCCGCAAAAATTCAATTGCCTCACGCCCTGCTGCACATTGGGTTGTGCATATGGATGAATATGGGAATGTGAATGTGAACGTGAATGTGGATACACTGTAAAAAAAAGACTAACATTCATCTGAAATATTTTGTACTTAAAATAAAATTATTTTAAAACCGAATTACCAAATCTTAGATTATAACAATTATTAATCCAACAAATTTTAAAATCTTAATATAACATTTAAAATCTTAAATTGTTAGAAGAGTTTAAACAGGTAAAATTAGTAAAACAGAATAAAATGTAAATAAATCAAAATTAAAAAAAAAAAATTTTAAATAAAAAAGAAAATTAACTATTTTTTATTTGTGATTCTAATTTTAAGAACATTTATTCTTAAAATAAGAACATGTTCTTATTTAAAATGTTCTTAAAATCAAGATGTGTTCCCTTAATTTAAGAATTTTATATATTATCCATGCATTTCTTAGACCAAAATTCTTAGTTCTGAGACCAATATCTTGATTTTAGAACATTTTTTTTATCAGTGCATGGATGCTGGCGCGAATGTGAATACGACTGCGAATACGAATGTGACTGCGAATTCGAATGTGCCAAGGGGCACGCAACATGATTTTGCCCCAGACCTGCATATATATGTAGCTACTCGATGCAACGGGACTCGGTACCGAATGAGACCCAGTCACCTCTCCAAGTACTGCAACAAATAACAAGAGTGACTCTATGTAAATTTCTAATTGCATTTTTTGACCTGCTCTCCAGCTCCCATTTATTAACGTAGGCCAAATGAACGTCTCGTTTAGTACAAGAAATAGACATAAAGTGACCTTAAAGACCTTAAGCTAAAGTTTTCGCTAACAACTCTATAAATACGCTCTATGATTAAACTTTTTGTTAACTCTTTAAAGTCGCGACAACGTTGCGATAAAGTTGCGACAAAGGCGCGATGAAGTCGATCAAATCGCCATCAAATCGCCATAAAATCGCTATAAAGTCGCGATCAAGTCGAGGTCAAGCGGGGTCAAGCGGGGTCAAGTCGGGGTCAAGCGGGGTCAAGCGGGGTCAAGTCGGGGTCAAGCGGGGTCATTTCGAGGTCATGTCGGGGTCAAGTCGGGGTCAAGCGGGGTCAAGCGGGGTCAAGTCGGGGTCAAGCGGGGTCAAGTCGGGGTCAAGCGGGGTCATGTCGGGGTCAAGCGGGGTCAAATCGCCATCAAATCGCCATCAAGTCGCCATCAAATCGCCATAAAGTCGCGATCAAATCGCCATAAAGTCGCGATCAAATCGGGGTCAAGTCGGGATCAAGTCGAGGTCAAGCGGGGTCAAGTCGGGGTCAAGTCGGGGTCAAGTCGGGGTCAAGTCGGGGTCAAGCGGGGTCAAGCGGGATCAAGTCGGGGTCAAGTCGGGGTCAAGCGGGGTCATGTCGGGGTCAAGTCGGGGTCAAGCGTGGTCAAGCGGGGTCAAATCGCCATCAAGTCGCCATAAAGTCGCGATCAAGTCGCGATCAAGTCGAGGTCAAGTCGGGATCAAGTCGGGGTCAAGCGGGGTCAAGTCGGGTCAAGCGGGGTCAAGTCGGGATCTAGCGGGGTCAAGCGGGGTCATGTCGGGGTCAAGCGGGGTCAAATCGCCATCAAATCGCCATCAAGTCGCCATCAAGTCGCGATCAAGTCGCGATCAAGTCGCGATCAAGTCGAGGTCAAGCGGGGTCAAGCGGGGTCAAGTCGGGGTCAAGCGGGGTCAAGTTGGAATCAAGCGGGGTCATTTCGAGGTCATGTCGGGGTCAAGTCGGGGTCAAGCGGGGTCAAGTCGGGCTCAAGCGGGGTCATTTCGAGGTCATGTCGGGGTCGAGCGGGGTCAAGTCGGGGTCAAGTCGGGGTCAAGCGGGGTCATGTCGGGGTCAAGTCGGGGTCAAGCGGGGTCAAGCGGGGTCAAGTCGGGGTCAAGCGGGGTCATGTCGTGGTCAAGTCGGGGTCAAGCGGGGTCAAATCGCCATCAAAACGCCATCAAATCGCCATCAAGTCGCCATCAAATCGCCATAAAGTCGCGATCACATCGCCATAAAGTCGCGATCAAGTCGCGATCAAGTCGGGGTCAAGTCGGGGTCAAGTCGAGGTCAAGCGGGGTCAAGTCGGGGTCAAGTCGGGGTCAAGTCGGGGTCAAGCGGGGTCAAGCGGGGTCAAGTCGGGGTCAAGCGGGGTCAAGTCGAGGTCATGTCGGGGTCAAGTCGGGGTCATGTCGGGGTCAAGTCGGGGTCAAGCGGAGTCAAGTCGGGGTCAAGCGGGGTCAAGTCGGGGTCAATTATTATATAGTATATGTATTTTCACATAACTTTTTCCTAGTTTAACTTAAAGTACTTATAAAACGTTTAAGAAAATTTCTTTAACGTGCTCTCAAAATTGTCGGTGAGTTTTCAATAACTATAACGTTATGATGTACATATGTAGTTTATGCTATAAAATTTAACGAGCACACACATTTGAATGAACCTTTTAGATTATTCGGAGCCTTAAAGTTTAAAGTGCAATCAGAGTAAAAGAAACACCATTAAATGTTTATGGATGAGTATGTTCGCCATTTTTCTGAGAATGGCCGACACCAGCACACGACAGGTAGCGCAAGTTTCATCTGAAACTCGTATAGGAAATTGCAATATCTTCAAAGTCCTTTCACCCACTCTCTGCCAAAGAGGCAGTAAGGCAGCAGGCAGTAGAACAGGTTCTAGTACCACTCTAACTTCTATCCACAAGCTGCTTCTCGTTACTTGCCACCCCTTTGGACGTTGGACGCAGGAGGCTGCAATTTGGGCAGAACACAAGTGTGCGGAGCTGAATGCAATGCTTTGTGGTTGCAACAAGGACATTCCCCACTCGAGGGTGACTCCAAGATCTTTACCAAATTGACTTTGATTTGCCGCCATCGCACTCACAACTCTTTGCAATCCTTGCACTGACCAACACTGGCATTTCGAGCCGTGTCCTGAATGCAGCCATTTTTTATGCTTCGTTGCGCAACAGCTCACACACACATACAGAGGCAAACACTTACACACATACACACACTTGCACTGAGCATTTGTTGCAAAGCCAAGGCACATACAACTTCTGATGTCCCTCTTCCTCCCACAATCGAAGTGCAACTCCAACCTAAAACCGACCTAAGCAACGCAAAGCGATTGAAAGAGCGCAATCTATAAATATCTAAAAATCCCATAAAACTCAAGGACAGGTGGCAGGTGGCACAGGTGGCATAAGTAAAGGAGCAAAAGGGGCAAGAGGCAATGCAACGAGCTGGGCGAGCCAGTAAATGTCATCATTGAGAATGTGTGCAGCCACCCTGCAGTACGGGAAGCTAGCGAATTGCCTAGGGAATTACCTGGGAAATTGGTGATAAGTGCTAGAGCCACATGAAACACCAGCCATGTAATTTTCTGACGATTTTTTGCAATGCATGTCGCATTAGCTAACGACTTCCCTAGTACAAAGTGGGTTGAATAATCGTTAGGAAAAAAAATTAATCAGATTTTAAATTTACAAGTTTTATATAGTTGCTTTTAATATGATATTTTTATGCATTTTTTTCTGCATTGGAAAGCTTAGAGATTTAGAAGAGAGAGAGAGAGGTGTCTGAAATGGCTTAAATTGTTTAGTTTTTCATTTTTAAATTAAATTTACAAATCTGCCCGTGTGTGGGTACTCGAGCTCCCATTTTTTGAGACTGAAGCGGCGAAATTCAACTTGATAAAACGAAGATAAAGTGCACCTGGAAAGACGTGCAAAATCCAATTGTTTGTTTGCCCAGCACCCTCCGCATTACTTATACCTAACGATTTAGCTAACTACTACTGATGAAGTACAGGGACAAAACTTGCATAGCGCCTCTGCATTACTGGATGCTAACGACTTAGCTAACTACCAGTGATGCATCAATAGATCAATAGAGAATAGAATTTCCCTAGCACCCTCTGCATTACTTGAACCTAACGACTTAGCTAACTACCGGTGATGCATCACGGGAATAGAATACTCCTAGCAACTTCTGCATTACTTGAACCTAATGACTTAACTAACTACCAGTGATTCATCACGGGAATAGAATATTCCTAGTACCCTTTCCATTAATTGAACCTAACGACTTAGCTAACTACCAGTGACGTACCACAGAGCTAGAACTGAGTGATGCCTCAACACCAACCGTACCACAGGGGCATCTTTAGAGACTGAAGTGTGTGTGTGTGTGTGTGTGTGTGTGTGTGTGTGTGTGTGTGTGTGTGAGGGTGTGTGAAGTTGTCTAGGGGTGAGGGTTGGGGGAGAGCATGCCTTATGCCTACCAATTGACATGCGGTTGCAATGCTGTGGTTGCTTTCCAATTGATCAATTCAACAACGAGCCGTGGATTATCAAAACTTCGATGTCAGTCAGCAGTCGCGACACAGACACACACACACACACACATGAGTGTGTCCATGAGTGTGTGTGAGTACAAGTGAGTGTGTTCGCTTAGACAATATTTGTGGATGATTGCATGCTTGTGCAAACGGCTTTCATGTACGTGAACGGCAAATTTATTTGCACGAGTGCAATGGATGCTTTGCTGCAGTGGATGAAGAAAGGGAATATGGTGGCAATATTATAGTCACAGCACCCAGCATCCAGATCAGAATCCGCAGCAGAGACAGACGCAGAACCCAGAAATGTAGCTGCATTCTATTTAGAAATTTGCCTGTAAATGCGCCTGAGTTGCGCTGTCAAAGTTTGCCATTTCTCCGAAAAATGCTCCAAATACTCGTACTCCTAGCCAGGTCTGACGTGCGCCATAAAAGTCTGTTGCATAAACCAATTTCGCATTTGTTCGCACAAAATGCAACTCAACTGGGCGACTCACTGACTGTCTGAATGTCTGACTGTCTTGGGGAATGGGTTTGGGTTGGGTTGACTTCGGTTAGGCACTGACTTATGCCAGAGTTTTGCGTTTTGTTTTTTCCTTTGCTTTTTATATCCGTTACTTAAAAAATAAAAAAGGGTATATTGTGTTCGTTGGAATGTATGTAACAGCGAGAAGGAGGCATGCCCAACCCAATCTATATATATAAAGTTGTTTGTCCAACTGACTGATTAAGCATTGTACAGCCCAAACGGTTTGACGTATGAACTTGAAACTTGGGCACAATATTCTTGAGCTAATTTCATCGCGAGATAAGACTGCGTTTTTTAAAAATCCAAGTGCAAGTGCGTTAAATTAATACAGTTTTTATGGTATATAATAATATCTATTAATATTATCTATAATCTCATTTAACCTCAGTAGGAACGTACAAGTAGAACGGGAGTAATAGCTAACCAAACTTATTAAAAAAGTTATTATTTCAATATAATCACCTAAAAGTATGCAGTAGTTTTTTATTGGATAGTAATGTCTTTAAAGTACTTTGATATATATTGAAGTAAGTAACGGGTATCCTTTGGTCGGGATCTCGACTATGGTAAATAACGTAATCTATTAATATTATCTATAATCTCACTTAACCGCAGTAAGATCGGACAAGTATAACTGGAGTAATAGCTAACCAAAGATATGAATAAAGTTATTATTTCAATACAATCACCTAAAAGTATGCAATAGTTTTTATTTTTTATATTGAAATAAGTAACGGGTATTTTATAGTCGGAATCTCTCGACTAAAGCCTTTCCGACTAGTTTTTTTGTTGTATTTTTTGGGTACAACATTGGGTTTCAGTTTGAATTTGATTGGGTGGGGATTATGCAAACGTTCGAGGCTGTCAACGCAATTTCTTCGCATTCGCATTCGCATTTGGAATCCGGATTCGAGAGAGATTCGAGAAAACCCAAAAACGCCCACACAAAATCGTCGCTGATAACGTAAACCGCTTTGATTTTTATTTAACTGCACATTTCGCTTAGGGCGTTGCAGCTCCAATTTCATCTCTAACCATCTTTGCTATCTTTCTCCATTTCTCCCAACGTCTGCACTCGAACAATTTCTGTACCGATTTCTCATTGACGTTTAATGCCAACTTGTGAAGAATTCTCTATTTCCCTCTACCTCACTCTCACTATTTCCCTCCCTCTCTCTCTCTTTCTCTCTGTTTTTTTTTTGCTGGCGCTGTGGTTTCACGAATTTTACCAATTTCGCCAGTTTGCAATTTCACAATTTTCGCAACGATTTTCCATTTTCCATTTCACGTATTTCTTTTATTTATGTATTTATTTATTCGCTCGCTGCTCAGTTGCCGATGAAATTGATAATTTATAAAATTGCTAGCAAATGTCAGAGCAAATGTTGGCCTTCCCCACCTCCAACTCCAACTCCACCTCCAACAAATCGACAAACCGACAACAAACGCAGCGAATTGGCCACAGACCCTCTAGTTCCCCCTTCCCTCCCCCCTCCCACACGCAATACTATAACCCATCAATTTGCTTTCAAAGTCGCTACTACAATTTGCAACAGAAATATTATATATATTGTATGCAGCTATATTTGCCAGCTATTCAAAGGTATTCACCTATTTAAGCATCCTAAACATATTGCGAAGGCTTCTTTAGTGCGTATTTCAAATTTTCTCAATAATATTTAGCAATTATACGTACTTGAAACCTGCGAATTAGGTCCAATTGAGAGAACTCAGTGGTTGGATGAAGAATTTTAAAAACCGATAGAAATCCTTATAAGATTTTTAGTACTTTAATAGGTATTTTATATTTTAAAGCTCAAGTTTTTAATTAAAACTTTTTAAACTTCTTATGTAAACAGCACTTTAATATAATTAAATTTAAAAATAAATTTGCTATCGGAAACTGCAGTAGAACCAGATAGATATGTATCTAAAAAACATTTTCAGAAAGTAAAATTTGTGAGTTTGACAGGGACTTTAAATGAATGCTGTATATTCTTTCTTCAATACACATTTATAGCTGATAGTCCGAATAACGGTTCGGTACCCCTTCAGATGAGTACATCCATTACTTAGCTAGAATGAAAGTTCTGGCAACTTTAAGCAAGATTACAGTTTTTAAAATTATGCACACTTTGCCTGTTGCATTTACTTAGCACTCTAAGCAGTCCAATATTTTCCCATTTTTTCCTGGTTGCTTCACGAATATACGAAGGTACTGCCCCACATATACCGTATACCATAGGGCTGCCTCCAAACAGTTAACGTATTTATTTGGCGCTTCGCTGCTTTTATTTTTATTGAAATTTATGATTTCTGACAACAAATTTATGTTGTTTTGCATTTGGCGTGTTTGTGTGTATATGTGGGTGTGTGAGTGTGTGTGTGTGTGTGTGGTAGGTGTGTAGGTGTGGTTAAAAGCATAAAATAAACCTCAAATGCTCGTAAAATGCCATACGTACAAACCCCAAACGACCCCACGACCCAAACTCTATAATGCCAACGCCTTCATTCAGTTACGCTTCTTGAGCCCTTCCGGTAGTCTAGCCCCTCTCACACACACCCATACACACACACACACGTGTCCCTCTCTCTCTCTCTCCCACATTCCTACCCATTCCGCTGCTGTGTACGTGTGTGCGTGCACTGTTAAAAAAAATGTTTTAAAATCAAAATTTTGGTCTCATAACTAAGATTTTTGTTCTAAAAAATGCGTCGAGAACATAAAATTCTTAAATTAAGAGAACACATCTTGATTTTAAGAACATTTTTAATAAGAACTAATTCTTATTTTAAGAATTAATGTTCTTAAAATTAAAATCAAAATATAAAAAAATTATTTTTTTATATTTATAATTTTTTTTTTAATGTTGATTTATTTACATTTTATTCTGTTATTTTTACTTTTCTAACAATTTAAGATTTTTATTGAAAAATTTAAAAATCTTAATATAAGAAGATTTTACAATTTTTTAGTTTAATAATCTTAGTTTTAGTAATTTGTACTTAAAATAATCTTATTTTTAGAACAAAAAATTTAAGATGAATGTTATTGATTTTAAAAGTTGGTCTTTTTTTCCAGTGTGTGTGTGTGTGTGCGTGTGTGGCATCGTTTCTGGGTTGTGCGGTTTTAAGCTGCCCGGACTGAGGGGCCCAGACCAACGCGCGTGAATTATTTAATTCGAATAAATATTGAAAACTCAATTTTTTATGATGTTTTCTTGTTGGTTTATTGCGCTTTTGTGGTGTTTTAATATCGAATAACCTTGCTCGAGTGTCTCCATTTGTATCTGAGTACTTGTCTGTGTATGTGTGTGTGTGTGTGTGTGTGTGTGAGTGTGTGTGTGTGTGTTTATATTGGACAACCATACATACGTGTGTGGGTTTATAAAGGCGTTCTCGTATTTATATGTGCACTCGTAAAACACAAAAATTTGCTCCTATATTATAGTCAAGATACACTTGAGGTACTACACAGAGAATATATTTAACATTGCCATTCCGTAATACATGTGTAAATCGGCTGATGGGCAATCTATCCGTTCGATTAAAAGTAATCCATTCGCTTAAGTGATTAAGTAAAAGCAAATATCATCTTTAAGCCGTGCATTCAATTTGAATTCTCCTATAAAAATGACTGAGTATAAGCAGTTACAATTGGTAAGGTCCGTGAGTCAAATATATACACAGATAAAAAAATGTTCTAAAATCAAGATTTTGTTTTCAGAATTAAGATTTTTGGTCTACAAAATGCGTCGAGAACATAAAATTCTTAAATTTAGAGAACACATCTTCACTTTAAGAACATTTTAAATAAGAACATGTTCTTATTTTAAGAATAAATGTTCTTAAAATTAAAATCATTAAATAAAAAATTAAATGATAAAATAGTTTTTTTTTATAATTTGAATTTTTTTTAATTTAGTAATTTTATAAATGTTATATTAATTGCTTTCGAGTGGGACTCGAGCCGTCGCCTATATTCTCCTTATAATTTAAGATTTTTATTCCTTTATTAGGATTTTAAAACTTATTAGATTAATAATCTAAAGCTTTAGAAATTTAGTCTTAAAATACTCTAATTTAAAAAACAAAATATTTAAGATGAATGTTTTTGATTTAAGAAGTCGGTCTTTGTTTCAGTGTAGAAAAATAACTGAGTTCGATTCCCCGTCGTATTCGTCCTAACTGCATAAATATTTCTTTGATAGATTAAGATGTCTGTTTTAAAATTTTTGTTTTCAGCTTAGTACAATTTCTAAGAGCCATGTAAATTTTAGTTATTTTGATACCTGAATTGCAGTATTGACACTCGTTGCCTATGCCGAATTAAATTAAGAACTAATTGAACGAAACTCTGGGCAGAACTAAGTCGAGTTAAGTACCATTAACAACCTTTAGAACTTTGACTTTTGATCTAAACCAAACAAGCATATTACAATTTCTCTCTATTGAAATGTGTATGAATATGTTTTAGGCCAAGAACTCTAATAGTTGGCTTAGATTCTTGACTGCAAATAGAAACAGCAACAAGCAAATGTGTATTATAATAAGTGAGTGTGTGCGTGTGTGTGTGTGTGTGTGCACAACCATAAGTTGACTTCACACACATTTGCCTTGCGAAATAATAATCCCCAATAGAAGAAAATTGTGTAAAATTTGTGTTGGTTTCACTGATTAAGGATGGCTTACAGCCTGGTTGCAAGTGGAAGGTCCTTACCAAACACCCTTCCCTGTCTACAGACCTGCTTGCTGCCGGTCAGTAGCCTTGGGGAAATCCTTTGAAAACCAAAAGATGTATAGACCAGTCCGGCATCTAATATGTGCGAAATTTATCAGCCAACGTTACTGTCTGGCATTCAAAAAGGCGCCAAAGGATGGAAGGATGGAAGGATGAAGGATGAAGCCAACCGACATGGAAAATCGCAATAATAATTTTCCAGTTCAGGCTTTTGTGTTTGGAGGCCCTCTTCAGTTGAGTGGTCCAGTCTAGCATATGCTTAAGGATACCAAGTGGACAATGCAGGGTCCTGATTACTATCTACAAAGACAACTGGACAACAGTCGGTCCAATTATTTTGGACTTCAAATAACCGCAGGCGTTAAAAACTGAATAGTAAAAACACAAATTACTCATATGCATATGCTCAACTAAGTATAACTTATATTTGTTTTTGTTTTTGTTTGTTGTTGCGTATAGTTTAGATTACAGTTAGTGTAACATTTTGGATTAAATTGTACATTGCATTTACAGATACATTTTCAGATCCACTCTCAGCGCTTAACTCGTTACTTAATAATATGGTTTTTGTAGTATAGTGTTTAGGTACTTATTCGTTTCAGGTTATCAGGTTTCTCGTAATTTCTTGTCTAATTTAGCAGTTGATTGGATTAAAGTTGCCTGGGATATTTCTGTCAATAAAAAGCAATGAGTAAGATAATTGTTATTAGCAATGATCTAAACACTTACCTGAGGCTAAGTTCCTTTCCTTTTTGGCTGACTTTGGAATAAAGAACAAACAGCAATAGTGCCTGACCAATCATTAGAAGCCAATGTTTGCCAAAGACTTTGCTGATCCAACTACTGACTAAATGACTCTCGACATTCTTGCCCATATAGCGATCCTCCCGTTTTTCACTCCAAAATACATTACTTGTCAGATCGGTGTCCTTTCGTATTATATCCCTTCGAGTTTCCTGTCTATCCAATTGCTGCTCTTGTTCACGGGACTTACGTTCTTGGCTAGAAGACATTTCACGCTCCTCTCGTCTGAGATCGCTTCGATCCTCTCGTCGCTCACGATCTTCTCGTCGCATATCTTCTCGACTCAACCGCCTATCCATTCGCTCTTCTCGCTCCTCTCGTCGCTCACGATGTTCTCGTTCTTGTCGGCGTGTGAGATCATGTTCTTCTCGTCGCAGATTTTCATGAGATTCTCGCTCTTCCTTACGAGATAAATCACGTTCCTTTCGTCGGAGATCGCTTCGTTCTTCTCGTCGTAGATCGCTTTGTTTCCCCCGTAAGAGATCGTTTCGTTCTTCTCGTCGTTCTTCTCGTTGCTGTGTGCGTGTGGAAACATTCTCTTCTCGTCGCATATCTTCGCGACTCAACCGCCTATTTACTCGCTCTTCTCGTCGTTCATAATCTTGTCGTTCTTGCCTGCGTGTGAGATCATGTTCTTCTCGTCGAATATTTTCATGAGATTTTCGACTTTCTCTACGCGATAAATCACGTTCCTCTCGTCGGATATCGCTTCGTTCCTCTCGTTGGAGATCGTTTCGATCCTCTCGTCGCTCACGATCTTCTCGTTGCTGTCTGCGTGAGAGGATATTTTCTTCTCGTTGTAGATCTTCTCGGCTGAATTGCCTATCTAATTGATCTTCACGTTCACGGGATTCGCGTTCTTGTCTGCGAGATATTTCACGCACCTCTCGACGCTCTTCATCTTCTCGTCGCATATTTTCCTGTGACTCTCGTCGCATATTTTCGTGTGACTCTCGTTCTTCTCTACGAGATATAACTCGCTGCTCTCTCCGTTGATCGCTTAGTTCCACTCGTTGTTCGCGATCTTCTCGTTGCTGTCTGCGTGTGAGATCATGTTCTTCTAGTCGCTTATTTTCATGAGATTCTCGCTCTTCCTTACGGGATAAATCACGTTCCTCTCGTCGAAAATTGCTTTGTTCCTCTCGTCGTTCATGTTCCTCTCGTCGTTCACGATCTTCTCGTCGCTGTCTCTGTGTAGGGATATTATCTTCTCGGCGCATAACTTCTCTACTCAATCGTCCATCTATTCGCTCTTCATGTTCCTCTCGTCGCTCACGATCTTCTCTTTGCTGTCTGCGTGAGAGGTTATTCTCTTCTCGTCGCAGATCTTCTCGACTGAATTGCCTATCTAGTTGCTCTTCACGTTCACGAGAGTCGCGTTCTTGTCTGCGAGATATTTCACGCACCTCTCGACGCTCTTCATCTTCTCGTCGCATATTTTCATGTGACTCTCGTTTTTCTCCACGAGATATAACGCGCTGCTCTCTCCGTTGATCGCTATGTTCCTCTCGTCGTTCACGATCTTCACGTTGTTGTCTGTGTGTGGGAACATTCTCTTCTCGTCGCATATCTTCTCGACTCAACCGCCTATCCATTCGCTCTATATGCTCCTCTCGTCGCTCACGATCTTCTCTTTGCTGCTTGCGTGAGAGGTTATTGCCTTCTTGTCGCATATTTTCACGAGAATCTTGATCTTCTCCACGAGATAAGTCACGTTCCTCTCGTCGAAGATCGCTTTGTTTCTCTCTTTGGAGATCGTTTCGTTCCTCTCTTCGCTCACGATCTTCTCGTCGCATATCTTCTTCACTCAACCGCCTATTCATTCGCTCTTCTCGCTCCTCTCGTCGCTCACTATATTCTCGTTCTTGTCTGCGAGAGAGATCATGTTCTTCTTGTCGCCTATTTTCACGAGATTCTCGATCTTCTCTACGAGATAAATGACGTTCCTCTCGTCGAAGATCGCTTCGTTCCTCTCGTCGCTCACGATCTTCACGTTGCTGTCTACTTTTGATATCAATCTGTTCTCTTTCGCGGGACTCACGCTCTTGCAACTCACGATTATCTTGACGAATAGTAGTTCGATCTTCACGAAGAGACGGATCGATACGAGTATCCTTTGGTGACACATAATTACGAGTTATCATCTCTTGTCTTCGTGATGAGTCCCTCACTCCGTCTATATGCCCGCTTTTCTCATTCGGCATACGTTCTTGTCTGTACACAAGATGCTCGTCATAATCATCCAAGTCACTTCGTCGGTTTTCCATCATCCGATGCATCGGCTTCGACATACACTGCACAGCATAATTATCGCATTGCTGATTATCGAAGTGCAGGGAATAAATGCTGCCCAGCTGGAGAAGCATAATGAGAATGTTGAGCCTCATCCATCGTGGGTTAGCGGCCATCCTTAATGTCCTTGATACAACAAATGCAACGATTTTTGGATTTGATGTGGATTCGTCGATGTTACTCCGGCAATCCTTGGAACTTGAATGACTTTTTCAACCGCAATGCTGCGTTTTTATACCAAAATTTTGCCGAGAGTCCTTATGGACAACGCCCACACATTGAATGGGGAACGCATTGAGCCTCAATTTCCTGTTGATTGATTCAATTTCGCTTATCGCACATGTGCACCAATGCGCTTTCTCTTGTCCCAAACACTCCACTCCACTCAATTCCACTCCACTCAACTCCAGTGAAGTGCGTCAAATGCGTGAAAAGCGTTTCTAAATCACAAAATTCATGAATGAAACTGAACTGCGGCAATTTAGACTGTGACGTCATTGTCATTGACTTACCCTCTTTCCATTGTTTCCTATATATTATGTACATACTTAAGTGGGTATATATTAAATATATATATATATATACAAACGAGTTACCCAGACAACAAGGAACCGTTAACAAGGTCTTGAACCTGATGCCTGCTTGCACAATTTGCGATAAGAGGGTTTCCAATCAAAATCAAATTAAAGTGCAATGAACAATATGTTGGGTGTCCGGACAACTGCTAACTAAATGAATAAGGATTGATGCTCATCTAGGCGTAAAATTGTGTACAGACAGCGCAAATGTGCCCAAAGCCAGACGGGAGCTATAAAAGGCCCAACTTGCCGTCCACATTATTGGCAGTTCCATTTCAACCAGGACGTGGGCACGTTAACGTCCACGTCCACAATGGAGCGGTGGAAAGTCGGACAGTCGGAAACTCCGCATTGGAGGTGGTACCAGAAGAGCGGGCAACTCAACGGGTGGCAACTCGACGGGTGGCAACTCGACGGGTGGCAACTCTCCAAGTGGCAACATTTGTCTGTTCCCGCTATGGAATCCATCTCCGCATTCGTATAATAGCTTCAGGACCAGTTAAGACTACCCTACTAGCATGGAACAAGTGAATCCTCGTTATGGAAAATTCGTAAAATTATTAAGAAATTGTTAAACTATTTTAACGGAAATTTGGTACATTTACAGATACTTTGTTAACCAACACGCAATTTATTAATCACTATAATAATCACATATGCAGTAAAATATTTATATATATATATAAATATGGTATATGCACAATATATCGACTATTTAATTGTTATGTAACCAATTTTGAATATCCTTAACGAATATCCTTATGCCGTAGTTAAATGTTGCTGTTGTTTGGGATCGTATTGTCAACTGATTGACAATGTCTTCTTATCCAAGTTTACTTACGCTCAAATATATATACATATATGTACTTTATATTCTCGTTATATTTAACAGTTGTTATCCTATATAGACGATACAAGAAGCACATATGATAATATTATAAAAAAAAACTGTGTCCCTATTCGACACTCACTTATTATAATTATTTAATATCATACAAGATCTGTACTCGTAAATCGCAAATAAAATATTGTAATCCATGTGTTGAGCAAACGAAAAGCTATCAAAAATTTTATTCGAGAGCTGGGGTACTTACCTAATATCTAAATTATACCTGAACGGGATATTTATTTAATTTATTATATAATAAATAAGTTAAAACAATAGCTAATTTTTTTATTAGTTTAAGATTTATTTTCTATGTAGATAATTGTTTTTTTATTTTGTTTTAAATGTCTGTTTCAGCTATTTTTAATTTTTGTTGTACAATTTTGCAATTTGACATTCGACTTGTAGTTTAATTTCATCATGTTGTTCGGCTAGGATTTAATTTGTTTTCAACATTTTGAAACACACAAACACATATGTTTAAAACTATTAAAGAACACTATAGCCGATCCTTCACGGTAATTTTGGACACTCTATACTCAGTTCAAATTTAACAACTATGAAATCTTCTATATATATCTGATATATATATATATATATATGTTGTTTGTTAAAGAGATGTTGTGTAGTTGTAAGTTAAAACAAGCTTAAACTGATTGGTACACATTTAATTTTCAAATATTAAAGACTGATTTCTTTAGTTATTAAATCATACTTTAATATATTTATTTTGGAGCCTTCTTGCACTCATGTACTTAGAGTACATTCTATAAATAAGTCGGCTAGGCTTTCGGTCTATTAAATGAAAATACATTGTTATATTATATTAGATACATTAACTTTTAAATATTATCTTGTCCATTACGAATTTTCCTAGTACTAATTGAAATTTGTGCCAGATCAGCAAAGGACTCTTAATATTTAGATTTAATACTTTGCAATTTTGGATGGACAGTGACAATGCTACTTGCAATTTGGATGAATCATATGAATCGCTTTGCAATTCGCAGCATTTCTGACGGAACAACTTTATTGGCAGAATTTGAATATCCGATGAGATAGCATCAACTATCAAATACAATTTCGATTTGCTCTATCATGTGTATTGTTTTTCTATAGTTGTCTCGCTCTTTGGCATGTTGTCTCTTTCATTAATGTGTATTTTTTGAACAATTTGTATTTCAATTACAATTTCAAGTTTTAGTTGTAAACAGTATTTGGTTTTATCTTTAAAATATACCTAATTAGATTAAAATTATCGTAACTTTCTTTATTATACTTCATTAATATTATAATTATTATTATTATTATTATTTAAACGTTGACCTTTGCTGCAAACGAGGCAGTGAGCGGAGGGCTTTCACTGGCAATGCTAGCAAATTTCCAAAAATTGCCGTACAATATCTTAATTTGTTATTTAAAATACATTTTGAATTGATGCCCAAACTCAACTGATTCCTAAAACCACTTGAACTCTACTTGCTACTCAACAGTAACCCAATATTTACAAACAATTAAAGTGAGTAAGGAGAAGATAATACGTTCTCCCATCTGTTCAAGTCCTATTTGAAATTGACTGAATTCAATGTTTACTCCAACTAAATTGTTAAACTATCTAGAATACGTCCAATATTTATGGGATTCGGGCTTACAACATTTGTTTCCTCTTCTTATAACATATAAACTTTTGGGCCGGACATTTGTCTTTGGCTTACAATTGTGCCTTTTATTTGAGATCAACCTTAAAAAAAAAATACAATTTGGCTGGAATTCGCATGCGTTTGAACTATTTGCGAGTACTCGAATTCTAAATAATGAGTACCTGAATACATTTATAAAAATATGAATTGTTCAACACAAGTGAAATTTGTTAATTGGATAGCTTATCAGTACAGTACGAATAACAGAACAAGAATAATCATTAAAATTTGATTTGCTTTGACTTAAATCGAATGATTCGCGTTTAACATAATTGAGTATGGATACTTATTCATAAAGTACTCAACTCTTCTATCAGTCACACAACTTTATATATTCAACTTAATTACATTTAGTTATGCTGCCATATCCAAATGCCTCTGGATGCTTTTCTATTTGTTGTTATTCTCTTGCAGCATATCCTCCAGTGCACCATTGAGTCTTCCCTTGCTGAGTGCCTCCACAAGCATATGCAATCGCTCTTCCCGCTCCGAATGACGACGCTCCAGGAGTGAGACCTATATTTAAGAAAAAATATGGAATCAATCAAGGAACCAAATAATATGACGATGAAATTCAATATGAGCATTTCCAGAGATTACGGGAATCGTTAATTTACATTTAACTCAAATCTTAGATATTACGATAATATAAATACTCTTATTTTAAACTGTTACTAGTATTAAATTTTCCTTTTATTTAGGAATTTAAAATTTGTATATTAAACGTAATTTGTTCGTCACAAAATTGGATATCAGAAATGTTGGGGCTGGAATATGCTTTCGTCAATAGACTTTTACCTCGTGTAGAGGTTTTTTTGTTTGTGTGATATTAGTTTTACTTGCATACCTTGGCTTTGAGTGCGTAATAATCGACTGGCACCTTGCGGCGCTTTTGTGTGGCAAATGCCTCCTCGCGTTCATTGAGACGCTGCTGCAAAATGCGAACCGCTTCGTTGCACGACGCCAGCTCACGCTCATGGGCACTTTGCAATGTCTTCAGCTATAGATTAGAGAATTTACAGCGATCAGTTAAGCAAACTCAAGATACATGTACATGTACTCACATCATGCAGTCGCTTGTCGTGTAGCGTTTTATAATCAGCCTCCAGCAGGTGGTACTTGTTTTGAGCCTCCTTGAGGGCCTGGTTCTCTGTGGTGGGCGGTACATGATCCTGGTAATGTTGGCTGTGACTAAAGCGCTGACTGCTGCTTCCACTGGCAGACAAGCCACTGCCAAGAGTTTTCACTAAAATATATCAAATAAATTAATCATTTATAATATGGTTTATTAAATGGTTTACAATTTTAAAAATATAATATTGAAATAAAATTTTTTGATTGAAGTATGTATACTAGAGCTCAGAATTCGATAACTGGATCAATAAATCAACAAATGTAATTTTTAAAGTAATCCTAAAAAATTGTTAAGTAACAGAGAGATATAAAATCCCACCTCTATACGAGGTAAAAGTCTAGTGACGAAAGCAACTTCTAGCCCCAAAATTTCTAATATTCAATTTTGTGACGAACCATTCAGTTCTTATTAATTTACATTTTTATTTAAAATTTTTATATTCAACTGAATTTTGTTCGTCACAAAATTGGATATCAGAAATTTTGGGGCTACAAATTGCTTGAAAATTTGAACAAGTTAACAAAAATTATAAATAAATTATATACATAGACGGCTATGGAAAATGGGACAGAGCCGATCAGCCCAATATATTCAGTGTTTATACAAATAAATATTTCGTTCTTTGCCCAAGTGTTGTAGATGCAATTAAACACGTCGATAACTAATTAAAATGATGTATTTTGAGTTTATGCAAGACATGTCACGTGCCAGCCTCTTAATCAGGTTCAATGTACGCCCCAAATTTCGAATTGAAATTTTCACCAAAATAACAACAATAATAACAAAACAAAAAACCTCATAACATATAATTAAATAAGAGCGTAGACTGAGATTGCATAACTGGCGGCAAATGTATTCAAAATTTGCATTTTAACACGCGCTCAAAATGAAAATAGTTATTTATTATTATTGTTGTTGTGGTTGTAGATGCTATTATTAACACAATATTTACGTATGCTGTTGTTGTTGCCGCTTAAGGTATTTTTTTTGTTGTCTTCTTAATAAAATTATGAACAAAACAAATGTAACAACAACAACAACAACAAAAACAGTTAACAAGACATGAAATTATAAAACTTGCGCGCATGCGCAAACGACAAGCGACAAACAACAAACGACAACGCGACTTGATGCGACTTGTTGCGTTGCCAACCCTGCAGTCCCCTCTTAACTTGGCCCAAACAGCTTGCTGCTGCTAACTGTTGCTTTTTGGGGCCGGTCCGATGTCGATGTCGTCGTCGTCTTTGACTTTGACTTTCGCTTTCGAATTTTCTTTTCTTTTTCTTCACTTTTTTCTCTCTCTTTAAAAAAAAAAAAAAAAAACTAAAACTAAGCAAATTCAAATCGATAAATGTAAATAAACGAGTCCCACACTCAGGTGACATAACCAAGTGCCCGAGATGCCATTTGCTTATAGGCTGATAGCCATGCAAACGTGTTTGATTTTTTATTTATTTTTTTTTTCAGTTTTATTATTCATTTAAATGCTTGTATGTTGAACAGTTGCCATTGCCATTACTGCGAGTTGGCCGTTTGAAATGAGTGCAAAAAGTGTACGGTCAAAAGGCCGCCCGAAGCTGGTCATACCGGACCGGAGGAGGGCGGACGTTTGGGGGGAGTGACCAGCAACAACAACAACAACATCAACATCAACAGCAGCAACAACAGTCGACGGTCGACAGTCATGTGCAATGATTTATTCCAGCAATTTATTTGCGTGTTGTTGCCTCGTCTTTGACTTTGTGTCTTGTACGTGCTGACGAGCAGTGAAAGTCCATAAATTACACTACAACGATCACTGGCGACCGAGTGACATACACACACACACACACACACACACATAGACAAATGCTCATAAGAGCATACATATTTAGATCTACATAACTGCTTGGTGCCCCTTCAACTGATCGTATTTCTTTCTACAATCGATAGTAATGCGATGCAATCCAGATGAAAAATTAATCGAATTACCTTTGTGCAGATTAATCAAAGACTCTTTAAAAACTTAAAGGTTTTCAAATAAATACTATCGATATATTTATCTTATAACTGTAGGATCTAAACATCAAAATCAATATCTAGTAGAATCTAGAGGAACATTTTTTTTTTCAAGAATTTAATAAAACTTAAATGCAGAATGAATTATAATGCCAAATCATAATCAAAATGACATTCCGCTTAAAAATCGGTTCAGTTTTGAACAAGTTATGACAGTTTTAAATTTGTCATACTTGGATCTAGCCACTTTACAAGTCCAAATTTTTGTTCAATTTCACATGATTTTTAACAAAATAATGAAAGGTCTCAGAATCAAGTTTAAAGTGTCATTTTATACTAATTACGATATAGGGAGTTGATTAAAAGTGAAAACTTGAGATTTAAAATCTTGAATTTTCAAAATTTCCAAGGGTCCCCCCTTAGCATCAAAATCGAATTTTGGCAAAAAATAACTTTTTCTTAAAAGTTAAGAAAATTTAAATGCAGAATGAATTTAAAGGCCAAACCATGATCAAAATGACATTCCGTTTAAAAATCGGTTCAGTTTTGATCAAGTTACGACAGTTTGAAGTTGGTCAGACTGCGGATTTAGCCACTTTACAAGTCAAAATTTTTGTTCAATTTCACATGATTTTTTACAAAATAATGAAAGGTCTCAGAATCAAGTTTAAAGTGTTGTTTTATACTAATTACGATATAGGGAGTTGATTAAAAGTGAAAACTTGAGATTTTGAATTTTGAATTTTCGAAATTTCAAAGGGTCCCCCCTTAGCATCGAAATCGAATTTTGGTCGAAAATAATAAAAAATTTTAAATGAAAAAAATTTGAATGCAGAATGAATGTAGAGTACAAATCATAATCAAAATGACATTCCGTTTGAAAATCGGATTAGTTTTGACAAAGTTATGACAGTTTGAAGTTGGTCAACTCTTTGACCTAGCAACTACATAGTTATCGATAATAAACGATTAATTTATTTAGTTACCTGCACTGACAGTGGCTGTTCCATTATCGCGTTGCAGCTTCCTTATGGTCTTCTTGCAGTCATCTAGTTCACGGGTCAATCGCTGCATTGCCTTGTTCTTTATGGCCAAATCGACGCGCATGCTGCGCACTGAGCTTAGCAATTGTGTCTCCTCCTTGTGACCTAGAGTCTGAGACTGACCCTGACCCTGACCATGACTGAGCAATGATAATGTCGAGTCCGATTGGGATATGGGTAGCTTGGAGCCAATTGGAATGCGTCTTTGGGTGCCACTCTGTTTGGAATTGGGACGCGAGGTGTTTGGTGTGGAATTGGCGGTGCTGCTGGTGCTGCTGCTGCCGGCCGAATGCAATTGTTGTTGCTGCTGTTGTTGTTGCTGTAAATGCTGCTGACAAATGATGCTGGGCGAGGGGCAACCGATCGTGTTGGTGCTGTGATCACGCATTGCTCCATTCGCCTGCGTCTGTGTGCCTGTGCTGGTTGCCTTCGTCTCGCCAGGTGCATGGAACTGCTGCTCCCCACCTGCTGCCTGGTCGTCAGTTTGGGTGCAGTTGTTGTAGTATCTATCGGCACGCTTGTGCATAAAGCGATCTAGTGTGCGCACTTGAGACTCGATTTGCTCGTTCAGCTTTGTGTTAATCTCTTGCAGGCTAAATGTATAAAGAGACTTCTGTTATAGCTTTATAGTTATAGGATTACATGTGTATCTACAAAAAAATTAAGATCTTCGTACTTATACAGGTCATTTTTAAGTGCAAACGATCTCAAAAGCTGTCTAAGTTCGGAATTTCTAAAGTTAAGAAAGAAATTCTTCCAAGTTCGGTTTTCCCAAGTACGGAATTCTTAAAATTAAATTTTTTGGGAATACTTTAAGTAGGTTTTTGGTTTAATTCAAGTCTGAAAAATATTGAAAGCATACTATTTTAAGTACACAAAAATCTTGAACTAAACCCAAAATGTACTTGTTTCAAGTACAAAACATTGTCATTATTAATTAATTTTAATTTTAAAATACACTAGTATGAGTACTAAATTATTCAAAATACTAATACTACTACATTTACCTGAGCACTTGGGTCTCCAAATCGGCAATGTGCGTCTCGTATTTGGCCTGCACGGAATTGAAGCGTGCCTGCACATTGGCCAAAATCTGTTGAGCCTTGCGATCCTGCTCCTTGGCATCCGATTCCAGCTGTGCGATGCGCTGCTCCAACAGCTTACGGCTGCTCAAATTCTCCTGGTCATTCATCGAACAAATGCCCGGATTTTTGGATGCAACTGCAAAAAAGATTGGCGACCAAAACATTAACTCTGGACATGTTAAAGGGGAAAAGCAGGAGCAGTAACGGGTAGACTTGGGCTGTTCATGAGAGAGTGAACCAAAAAAGAGTTGCTCTTCGAAATGAGTGAGTGAACATGTTCCTTTATGATTGCTCAACGAAGAACTAAGTGAGCGAACTGAACTCACTCACTTAAAAAAAAAAAAGAGCAAGTGAACCAGCGCTGCTAATAATCGGCCGTTAAAATAGGATGACTTTAAAAAAAGTCATATAAGGTATATAAGGAAAAATAAAACAAAAAATGCTTAAAAAGGCTAAGCTTTAACAGACGCAAAACACAAAATAAAAATTATGAATTAAGTGTTGTGCTTTAATTTAAAAAACTTTTAAAACTCCCGATAAACGATAAATTAGGATGACTTAAAATCGCTGAACTGAACATGTTCACCAAAGTGAGTAATGTTTACACAAGTCTAATAGCAGGAGATGTTAACTGATGACTGTTGACTTACCAATTAGCGCCGACACGGAATCGGGATACTTGCGCATCAGAATACGCTCCATTTCGCGGCACTGCCGCTGCAGATCCTGAATGAGACGTGCATCCTTCTCCTTGACATCGGCCGCCTGACGTCGCTCGTGTTGCGCCTCCTCCAGTTCCGATCGCAGTGAACGCTCCAATTGTACAGCCTCATCGCGATCCCGACGTGCCGACTGCAGTTCGTTACGTAGGACTCCCGCACACTCGTGCAAATGCTGCACGTCCAGCTTGAGCATCTCGGACTCGTCCTGCAGCCGACCATTGTGCTCTCGCAGTGCTCGCTGTGTTTGGGAGAGCGACTCGCTCTGCAAACGCACGGAGGCGAGTCGCTCCTCGGTGTCCTTGAGCTGCTCCTGCAGCTGCTCAATCTCATGCTTGAGCGCATGCTCTCGCGGCACACTGCAGGCAATCTGCTCAATGGGAGAGCTCATCGTGCTCACCAGATGCTTCGGGGAGCTGCCCACTGCCTTCTCACAGTAGCTGGCCATGGGAGCAATGGGCTTGTAGCATTTGTTGCCTGAAACCGGACCTGATCCTTGGCAGGAGCTGCGTCGCGAGTTGGCAGTCAAAGCTGGACAATCCTCCGCTTCAGTAATCTCCTCCATCTGCAGAGGCAAAGCAAAAATAAAAACCAAAAATTATCGGATTAGTTGACTTGATTCGGCATTCGAGAAAGTGCGCCTGGCAAGTGCCCGGCGCCTTTTGGGTGTGTCAAGTGTTGTGTGCTAACGGTAACAGCCAACGCCAACGCCGGCAAAATAGCAACAATCACAACAATAGCAACAATAATAACAACCAGCAACAAGACCGGCAAACAATGAGCATCAGCGTTGTGCGCTTAGTTTCCATGCGTCTCCACCCGAATCAGAAACCAAAAACTGAACCGTAGCCAAAAACCTCAACCTCAACCCCAACCCAATCCCCCCTCCCCTCTCCTTCAGTCCGCCTTCATTCCATCAAAAGACAGGCAAAAAACAACTAAACCAGTCGAAACAACAACTACGCAACTCGCTGCACACTGGTTTCAATTTACATATATGGAAAACATCTATCAAATGGCAAGTTACTTTTTCAGAACATGTATCCAAAGTAGAGTTTGATCTTAGAATATTTACCAATTACTGTCGACCTTATAGCCCTCTGAATATTACCTTTTAGTCTTGCCTTGATTGCTATCGCCTGAAAAATAGTTTTACATATCGAGATAGACAATAAAAGTAAAAATTCGTTACCTTTGTTGGTATAAGTCAGAAGCAAAAGTGTCAAATCAAATTATACACTCAAATTTCTCTATAATTCTCGAACAGAAAGTAGGTCGTGATTTTACTGTACTTTAGTAGAAGAACGAGCAGGAAGGATGCAAAGACATTGCTGAGTTTTTATTTAAACATTTTTTATTTAATAGATTTTTTCAAACAAACGTTTTTAAAAAAATTTTGTTTTTGCAAATATTTTGTTTTATTTCTAAGAATTTCTTAGTTTTCATGAAATTGTCTGTATTTTTAATAAAATTGACTCTTTTTAAACATTTGTTGGCTCACTTAAAATTTATTAAGCGGCTTGATTCTGTGTGAACAGTCGTTGAATTTATGTTCTATAAATGTAAAAATCTTCAAAAATTTTACCCAAATTTAACTAAGAGTAAAATACTATTTTAATAGATAAAGTTTTCAAAAACTAATAAAAATAAACGCATAGTTTTATAAGTATGTTATAACCCTAATTGATATGCAATTTATTTAGCTCTGTAGCAAGAACATTATATCTAAGTCATTATCTTTTAAACAACATTTTTATTACATTATAAATGAATATTGTTAACAAATTGTTAATGCAAAATATCTGGAATACTTATTAAATATAATAATTAATTTTTAACAACAGAGATGTTAAATTGGATTCGGGTGTATCAATGCATTTAGACCCACTGTGCGCTCTTTTCACATTTCATGCTTCACATATGTACATATGTTTGTGTGTGTGCGACGTGTGTGTGTATGAATGTAATCAAGTATTTAACAAGGGTAAGCGATGAGGATGAAGACGTCGTCAAAGATAATTATGATGATGTGGGTGTGCAGTAACAACAACAAATATAACAGTAACAATAACAACAACAACAACAATGCACTCAATGAAACAGCGGAAACATTGAAGAAGAAAGTTCGTGCCTCTGTCCCCAACTTTGTTTCCACCCACGCCAACAACATCTCCACCATCTCCGATATCGCCTATTGTCCGAACTTGAGTGTATATATGTTATGTGTGTGTGTTTGTGGGTATATGTGCATCGCTTTTTAAGTCTCATTACAAAGCGCTTGTTTTTTTTTTCTCTCTTTCTTCTTTCTATTTAGCCCACTCACTCCACTTGAACTACTCTCGCTTTCATCAGCTCAGCTCACTGATAGATTCTACCTGGAAGGCATCTGTCATGCTTCAAAAGGGGGGAAGTCCCCCACCTCCACCCTCACTTTGCTTAGCTATTAGCCCAGTTTATTTTACATTTTATTGTCTACTCCCAACTGGTATTTATTTTGGCATTTACTTGTATTTACACGTATGTTAATGATCTTTATGTACGTGCTTAGTTTTTGTGTTGTTTCGGTCAAACTGGCAAACTAATTCCACTTTCCATTTCATTGACAAGAAAGCAAATAGCAACAACTAGAAACTACAGCACCAACAACCACAACCACACTATGGCAAAGACAATGAAATACTATAAAAAATGTTCATAAATATTTAAAAATATTATAACTATTGAGACATTTTGGTCCAGGAGCATTTGAGAAATCTATTTAACGCCTGACTAGATACAGCTTGACAGATCCGGAATTCCAGAAAAATATTTCAAGGGATAAGTATGGAAAATTGGATGTTAGATGGCTTGGAATCGAAAAATTGTAAAATTTTCTAGGTGATAAAAATTTAAATGTAGAATCAATTTAGAGGCCAAATCATGATCAATATGACATTCCGCTTGACAATCGGTTCATTTTTGATGAAGTTATGAGAGATCAAAGTTTTTGAAAAAATGTCAAGGGGTAAGTATGGAAAATTGAATGTTAGATGGCTTAGTATCGAAAAAATTTCAAAATTTTTAGATGACAAAAATTTAAATGCAGAATCAATTTGGAGGCCAAATCATGATCAAAATGACATTCCGCCTGAAAATCGGTTCATTTTTGATGAAGTTTTGAGAGATCAAAGTTTTTATAAAAATGTCAAGGGGTAAATATGGAAAATTGAATGTTAGATGGCTTAGAATCGAAAAATTATCAAATTTTTTAGATAATAAAAATTTAAATGCAGAATCAATTTGTAGGCCAAATCACGATCAAAACGGCATTTCACTTGAAAATCGGTTCAGTTTTGATCAAGTTATGGCAGTTTGAAGTTGGTCAACTCCTTATTTATTTATTTCACCTTCAGTCTCAGATCCGGTACTAAAAATTAAACAGTTAGTTTCGGTTAGATCAGACAAAAGCTCCCGTCAAATGATTGAGCTTAAATTGTAATTACTTGATAATAGACGATAATTTCAAATGGCTACTCAATAATGTGAGTGGTTATACTTATGACTATATATGAGTGTTATAAATGAGTGTATTTATGAATATTAAGGACAATTTCACTACTTGACTTCAATCCACTATGATCACTTCAGAGTTAAATCTGTTGGCGCTTGGCAATTATTTGAACTCTCGCTCTTCCTCAATTGTCATTTGATAAACTCAACACACACATATGTACTTTTTTCAGATGTATGTGAATGTGTGTGTATGAATATAAAGTGAAAGGAGCGACAGCGATTGATTAGAGAGCGAGAGCAGAGAAGATCATAGCGTGGGTAATAACTGTGTGAGTGTGTAAGTGTGTGTGTGTGTATGTGGTTTATTCAGAAATCATGTCAATGCGTTCAAATTGAACACTTTTAAAGCTAAACGGGAAACGAGATCATAGATCACGTCAAGAACTCTGAGGGCAAAGAAGAAGAAGAAGAGAAAAAGGAGCAGCAACAAATGTGTCCCTCATGTGTCGCGTGGGTGCGTTCTCACCTCAACTCACCTCACCTCACTTTAACTCACCTCACCTCACCCCACCTCACCTGCAGTAAACAAACAGCTGAACAATTGCCGACTAAACAATACCAATACCAATAACAATGTACCACATTTAACAGTTAACATTTACAAGTTACGCTACAAGTGGCACGCGGCAATTAACACTTTAAACGCAACGCAATGTGGCAAATTGACATCGATTCGTTATCGATAACGAGTTCGACTAATTGAGTAAAAGATCGACGCCACCACCTGAAGCTAAAGAGGAGACAGAGGAGGCATACTGATTGTGCATATAGAAAGTCGTGCAAAATAATTGCAATTATGAAAATAACAATATCATATTTATATAAAACGATGTATGAACGAGGGTGAATTGTCAAGTCTAGGACTTAAGTATGAAAACGTTATTTTTTAATTAAGATATAATTTTGTTGTATTGTATCAGCTGGTATAAGACTAAGTTAGGTGTAGAACGGTCACACTGTTTTATTTTAAAGAAACATTTCGAGTGAACAACCTTTGCGTACTTATGCCAATTACTTATCAACCCACCCTATGTATGGCAACCAAATATTGCTCATATCATATTGTTAATATGCATTCGCTTGATTCATTCATTTAAAATTCTGCTCACGAACAAGGTCGATATTCGTATTACTCAATTCTTGATCAATACTTATATAGTATATAAAATGTTTGTATCTCTCACTCTCTCTTTCTCTCTCTCTCTCTCTCTCTCTTTATACTTATATATGTTATATTATCCTGAAAAAGTCTAAAAACAAATTTATGTATTATCGGTTTGTCTTAAGCTTATCATTGGAAAATATATCTTATAGAAATTTTAAATTACTTTCCTTTTAGAAGAATAATCTTTAAGATGATCCAAGATTACTTATGATATTTATGAAATTGTTATGCATACATAATTTTTGGATAATTATTAGGGTTTGTTTCTTGATCCGATTGGGGAGTTCAAAAAATCCCAAATTATATAAAAGCATATAAATTCTTGGTATTATGATAAGCATTACGTTATTGTGTTATCATTATGAGACGCGGCATTTAAAGTTATTGTAATCAATCCCTGAAAGAAAGCGAGAGCGGGCGGCGTTGGTGTTGTTTGTAATCAGATTTAAAAAAAAAAATTAACATAAGTGATTAAAAAGCAACAACAACAACAACAACACAAATGACAAAAAAAAAAACACCGTTCGTCGCATTTATGAAGATTCATGCAACCGATAAACGGCAACACTGTCCGCTCACAAGGAAGAGAGCGTCGCAGTCGCCGTCGCAGTCGCTACAAAGAGCAGCAGTTGACAGCGCAGTCGACGTTGACGTCTCTGTTGACGTCGCTGTTGACGACGTTGTGGACTTGTCGCTGTTGTGACCAAAAGAAATGAGCGACGGCATCGTCGCATTTACATACATAACACGATCCCCATACACACACACACACACACACACATACAGAGAGTGTTTTTTTTTTTTTTTTGTTGTAAAAAGATAAAGCTTTTTAGCTAGCCGCTGTTAGAGCTGTTAACGCTGACGTCGCTGTCGCTGTCGCTGCCAACGGCTCTGTCAACGCCAGCACAGAGAAAAATATCGAAAATGAAATGGCAATACTTTCCCAGCGTTGGTATAAAAGCGCCACTCCACGAATGGGACATGTCTCATTACGGTTTAGTGTTAGATCTCGCCAAGATGTACGATGCGAGATCAAGAGCAAGGCTTTCAGCCAACAAACAAGCAACAACAACAGGAACAACAACAATGATAGGGTTGCTGCTGTTGCTGCTGATCAATCAAGTGACCTCCATGTCTTTGGACCGCTTGGCGCTGGAGAGGAATGAGCTGCCAGCAGCGGAGTCAACGGCAGCATCCGCCGTAGTCGTGGATGACATGAAGATGGCGGCAGTGCCGGCGAATGGCAATACGGATATGTATATGTTGGTGCCGGAATCGGTGGCCAGTCAACTGGACGATACGGAGCATGTGCATCGCAACACAATTGATGCCGAAGAAACGCAATCGGAAAACGAAAATGCGGACATGTTGATGCTGGAGAGTGATGATACGCCGGCAATGCAGCTGGTCGAGTTGCCTAGCGACATAACCATGGCTGAGCTGGAACCAGAAGCACAGACGGAGCAACAAACATATTTCCAAGCGGAATCCGAGCCAGCAATTGCCTCGCCCGAGCTGATAGAGGAGCATGTGGTGGAGCATCCAGTGGCGGGAGTGGAGCAATCAGCGGAGCAAACGGTACAACAACCCGCAAGTCAAGAAGTCCAGCTGGAGAATGCTGAGAATGTGGTGGAAACGGCAACTGAAGCAGCACAAATCGTAGCCATTGAGGAGCCACAGCAGGAGACTCAAGCTGATGATCAGGTGGCAGAGGTTCTAGCGGAGACTGAGGAGCAGCATGACAATCCAATTGCCAGCGAAAAGGAAACTGAAGAATCCCAGATGAGCATTCAAGCGGACACAGAACAGGAGGAGCAACAGGAACAGCAACAGGAGGAACAGACAAAGATCGAGGAACTGCCATCAGTAGAAGCAGAGAAAGAAGATGAAATCAAGTCCGCAAATGAAAACAATAAAGTGCTGGACAATGAAGTGGACACCACTGAGGTATCTATGCTCGAATCCATGGCCGAGGGCATTGAGGAAGGTCTGAGCGCTGTCATGAGTGATCTGCTGCCCGAGGAACTAAACATTCCCGATGCAGTTGAATCCCAAAGTCAGAACCAGCAAGCTGAAGCTGTGCAGCAAGAGATTGCTTCAGCTGAGCCCGAGGAGCAAGCAAGCGAGCTGGAGGCACAGTCTGTGCCACAGTCAGAGTTGGAAGTGGAAACGGCAACCGAGCAGAGACTGCAGGATGAATCAATCCCAGTGGACAATGAACTTACTGCTCCAGCTGAGGAATCACAGCCTGAGCAGCTAATGACAGCTGAAAGTCAGCCTGAAATCCAGCCTGAAAGTCAGCCTGAAATCCAAGCTGATACTGAAGTCATAGCGGAGTCTGAATCTCAACCAGAAACGGAAGCTCAATCAGAAACTGAAGCTGAATCTCAACCAGAAACTGAAGCTGAAGCTCAATCAGAAGCTGAAGTTCAACCAGAAGCTGAAGTCCAATCCGAAATCGTAGCTCAATCAGAAACTGAAGCTGAAGTCCAATTAGGAATTGAAGCTGAATCTCAACCAGAAGCTGAATCTCAGCCCGAAGCTTTAGTCCAATCAGACACTATAGCTGAAGTCCAATCAGAAACTGTACCTCAATCAGAAACCGTCGCTCAGCCAGAGATAGAGACTCAACCTGAGGATGCAACTCAACCAGAGGCTCAACCAGAGATTGAGACACAGCCAGAGATTGCGACACAACCAGAGATTGAGACTCAACCAGAGGCTGAAGTTCAATCAGAACCCGAGACACAACCAGAAACAGCCGAGGAAGAGACACCGAATAAAGTTGAGCCTATTCCAACTGAAGTTCTTAGTTTGCCCGTTCAAAACGAAAAAGAAGCTGTAATTCCCGCTGAAATTCCCGCTGCAATTCCCGCTGCAATTCCCGCTGAAATTCCCGCTGCAATTCCAGAGCCAGAAGCGCCCAAGAAAACAGAGTCAATTGAAAAGGAGCCTGAAGTAATACAATCCATGTCAGAACATCTATTGGAAGCGGAGAAGCAACCAGAAATATTGGCAGATGAAACAAGTGATGTTCAAGTGGAGTCCAAACCCGAAACCGAACCAGAAACCGAAAAGCAATCGGAGCAATCAATGCTGACGACCATTATTCCATTGGTGTTGCCACAGCTGCCACAGATGCCACAGATGACGAGTGTCCAGGAGTCGGAGCCAATGCAAGTGCTGGACAGTGTGCTCAACTATGTGAACGCCTCATTTATGCAACAGGATCAAGATATGCACAAGACGCAACTGGATGAATCCTCCTCATCTACATTCAATGCTCATTTGCGGCGATATGATGGTGCTCAGGTGTGGCGCATTGTGGTGCAAACGGACAAGGATAAGAAACTGGCCGATGAACTGCAGTCCAAATATGGTAAGTGATACTTGCCACATGCCACATGCCACAAAACATGCTAACAATTGCTTTTACATGTCAACAGATGGTCAGCTGTGGAAGGAGGTCAAACAGGAGGTGGACTATCTGCTGAAGCCTCAAGTTCTGGCCGCTGCCGAGCGTCACATTCGTGCCGCCAATTTATCGCGTATTGTGCTTATCGATAACTTGCAGCAGGTCATCGAAGTGGAGAATCCGCCCGCTGAGAAAATCGCCGAATTGCAGAATCGCAAGGGTGAGTAACTAGAGATCGTCTTACAATCATACTCGTGTTTATTTTCGTGCGATAGTAACCGATAGTACAGAAAGTTAATAGGAGAATAAGGAATCTCCACTAACTTTATATACTTTTTAAAAAGTAATTATGTGATAATTTTATCGATATGTTTACAAATATCAGGGCTTTTTTTGTGATAATGTGGGATAAAAAATCCATTGAACATACCTAAAGAACAATATTTAATTGATAGTACCCGATAGTACAGAAAGTTAATACGAGAAAAAATTTTAAAAGTATTTGTGTAATAATTTTATCGATATGTTTACAAATATCGAGGCATATTTTTTATAGTGTGTGATCAAAAATGCAACCGAAGTCTTAGTAATTTCTATTAACCATACCTAAAGAACAATATTTAATTGATAGTACCAGATAGTACAGAAAGTTAATACGAGAAAATTTTTAAAGTAATTGTGTAATAATTTTATCGATATGCTTTAAAATATCGGTGCATTTTTTTTTTTTTGATGTCATAGAAATTTCCATTTTACATACCTAAAGAACAATATTTTTGATTGATTTTTTTTTATATTTAAGAACAAATGTCAGGCATTTTTAAAAAATATATCGATAGGCGCTGAACTTTTAAATGAAATTTCGTAAGCCGGGCTTCCTATAAGAGGCCCGTGCCCATCTCTAGTCAGAAGTGAAAGGTCCTGTAAGGGTGAAAGGGTTTCTTAACACCGCATAGCGGGTGTTGCCGTAAACGAGCTATTAATGACGATAATAGGGAGGGCGTGTGAAAAGTCATAAAGCGAAAAGTGACAGGACACACGATAGACTCAAACGGAAACGGAGCAAAAGGGTTACCAGAAAGGAGACAGAGACGGAGCTAAAGAAAAAGAGGGAGCGACAAGGAAACGCAGCAAAAGGGTTACTAGAAAGGCGACAGAGACGGAACTTAAGAGAGAGAGAGAGATAGAGACAAGGAAAGAGACATCGAGACGGCAATTGAGTGACAGTTTTGACATTCTTGCCACCAGGTTGCAAGGTGCTACAATAATGCACTTAAGACAAGCATGAACTTGAATGCCCACGCATTGAACAGGGTGGAAGGGGACCTGTAAAAAGGGGGCGCAACTTTTAAGACACTTGTTTAATCAATAAAAGACAGACAGGCAAGAAACAGACACGCAATTTCCTTGGGCGGAAGGACAATTGAGTCATTGAAGGCGCCGCGTGTGCAACTTTCTTTTACCACTTGACAGTCGAAGGGAGTTTAAGTCGTACTCGCAGGTTGAATGAACTTGGCGTAGGGTTGCCATAGCGTACATACTATATATCATTTGTTTCATTCTCCTGACACTTCTATCCATTTATCCATGTGTGTGCAGGTCATCGTCTCACCTGGCAGGCCTATCATCGTCTCGAGGACATTCACGGCTTTATTGACTACATGGCCAAAACATATCCGGACATTTGCTCAACGGAAATCATTGGCTATTCGGTGGAGAAGCGACCACTTAAAATACTCAAGTGAGTTTTAATATATAATAGCCTATTTCCACGACCACTCACATTTGGCTCATTTGGTCACATTTGAATATGGCTCATTTAGTCACATTTGAATGTGGCTCATTTGATCACATTTGAATGTGGCTCATTTATCGATAAACATTCGATGAAAAAATACTGAAATTAGCCGGGGCGAATGGCAAAAAATATTAACATTCATTATGAATGAGTCAAAATGATCATTCGGATTTTGTAGTGAAATGAAGTTCACATTCAGGCCGAATGATGAAAATGGCGTCGAATGAGCCAAATGTGGAAATGGAAATAGGCTATTACTCTCAACTATATATAGGGTATATTAAATGATATATTTGTGGTATTTTACAGGATCTCGAATGGCAATGCACGTAATCCTGGCATCTGGATCGATGGTGGCATGCATGCCCGCGAATGGATCAGTCCCGCAACAGTCACCTACATTGCCAATCAGCTGGTTGAGGGCTGGGAAGATCTGCCCGAGCATTTAAGGCAAATCAACTGGTTCATTCACCCGGTGGCCAATCCTGACGGTTACGAGTACTCCCACACCACAGATCGCCTGTGGCGCAAGAATATGCGTGCCCATGGACGTCAATGTCCCGGCGTGGATCTAAACCGTAACTTTGGCTACAAATGGGGCGGCAAAGGAACCTCAGCCAGTCCCTGCTCCCAGACATATCGCGGCAGCAAGGCCTTCTCCGAGCCGGAGACATTTTACATCTCCAAATTCATTAGCGGCTATCCACGTGAGACCTTCCAGGCGTATCTATCATTCCACAGCTATGGTCAATATATTCTATATCCATGGGGCTATGACTATCATCTAACCAAGGATCGGGCTGATCTGGATCGCGTGGCACGTCAAGCTGGCACGGTTATTATCAGCAATCAAAACTATCCGTATTCGTATATATTTATTTATTAATCTATACTTCTTCTGCTTCTCTCACAGATCATCACCAAGTCATCGGGCGTTAAGTACACCGTCGGTTCCTCTGCCACAACACTTTATCCCGCCGCCGGCGGCTCTGATGATTGGGCCAAGGGCATTGCGGGTATTAAGTATGCCTATACCATTGAGATGGGTGATACGGGACGCTATGGCTTTGTTTTGCCCGCCCAGTTCATCCAGTATAACGGCAAGGATGGCTATACTTTCGCCGATACCGTTGCCCGTGCTATCAACCAAGGACGCAGCAAGGACGGCAGAAGCAGCAGCAGCATTCGTCGCCGCTTACATTAGTTTCATTTTAGATTTAGTTCAATATTTTTTTTTTTTATTTGCGTCCAATTCATATTTTTTTTTAATGTTATTTATACGAAATTATTTATTTATTTATTTATTTGTAACTAGACAAATTGAACATTCATCAAAAAATAGACTGAGACATGTTTATTGAATATTAAAAAAGCTCAAGTGTTTTTTATTTACTTTAACTTTTAGTTCAACTTTGGAATATTTCAAAAAAAAAAAATAGTAAAAAAAAAAAAAATATAAAAAAAAAATTTACACTAATAAATACGAGGATGGACTGTTAAATTTATTGGGTAAGTAGCTAAATTTATACATTTTCAAAAAAAATTACTTTTTTAGGGTTTTAATGTATTCAAAGTTTACAAAAACTAAATTCAAATTAAAATTAAAAAAAATTGTAGAAAACTTCCTATTTACATAAGCTCGAAAAATCCTATTATTGGAAAAGCATACATGTGAAGATTTTTTTGTTAATTTACAATGATTTGATAGCAAAAAAAGTAGCATTTTTTTCAACTTAGACCAACGACTTATCAGCCAAAAAAAGAATAGAGAAAGAGAGCAAAAATGACTCACCATGTAACGTATAACAGAATAATATTTATGGCAAACGAAATGTATAACAGTTTAAGCAAAGTAAAAGTTTGACAACAAACCAAAGAAGAAAAAGCAAAAAAAAAAAGAAAAAAACAATAACAACAATATATTTAAGCTATGCTAATTTTGGCCCATTGAATGGCCCAAAAATGTTGGAGAATTGAGAACACGATGTGGTCAAAAGTGGCCGTTATCTGACAGTCTCTGGCCGTGTCGCTTGCCAAACTGAATTCAACGGTCACACGGGCAACAGGTATCAGAAAGCAAAACTCAGATAATAATAAGTAACAGATAGCATTCAACGGGAAAAAAGGATATTTAAGATGCGTTACGCATACGCAGCGTGGACGGCAATATGCGTATGTCTGTCATGGATACAACCAATGGATTCAATTGAATGGAAACGTTACGATTTGTTAGCCTATCCACGCACTAGAGATACCCTGGTTAGGTTACCCTTTTTTGGCGCTGGCGTCACTCAACTCTTGCGCTATATTCGACCCATGGAGCAGACGGGCAAAGGTCGAAGATCGGCACTACGCACGGCTCTGGATGAGAACTATGTTAGCTATAGGGGCGCTCAGTTGTGGAAGCTCAATTTTAATGGAACACGCAGGCGGGGCGATAACTCAAAGGATGTACAGTTCAATCATTTTGTTGAAGAGTATGGTGAGTGATGACCCCTAATATTTGATATAGGAATATCGTATATATTAATCTATCAATATTATATATTGACAATCTTCTTGTCACTTGACCCCTAATCGTTGATGCAAGAATATCGTATATATTAATCTATCAATATTAAATGTTGACGTTCTTTCTGTCATATTCTTAAGAGATCTAACGACACTTATATGCTAGTTGCGGTCAACATACAACAGTTCCCGCAGCTTCAATTTACAAACTAAAGATCACAGTGCGTGTTTGGGCTGTTGACCTTTTGGCCGAGTCTTGTTGCTGGTGATTAGGCCAATAAGAACAAGCAAAAACACCAATAATAACCAGAACAAAAGACAAAGGTTGTCTGCGTCACGTCGAAGACTTTACACCCTTTTAGAGTGATTTATTCAAGTATTGTCTGATCGATACCATACTACAATATAAAATTTTTAAATTTAGTTGAGATATATAAAAACAAAGAGGTAATATCTTAATAAGGGTATGATTTTTACCGATCGACCGATATAAAAACAATGAGGTAATATCTTTATAAGGGTATGATTTTTACCGATCGTTTCTATGGTATCTATATAATATTGTAGTAGACAACAATAAAAGCACTAAATAGTTGAGATAGCTTAAGTTTTTCATAGGAAAGTTTAAATTTCTATTGATGGTTTTTAGCTATATGATATAGTAATATTATCCGGACTGTTCCAATAAGAGAATAGTTTAGATAAAAACAGAGGTTAGCAAAAACATGTCTCTGATCAAAAATATGTATATATTATGAGGATTGTCATATCATATGTTTTCTTTAATGGGTTACATTAATAACATTGGAAGGGTATTACTAAAGTCTAAAGATAGCAGACAGCGTCAGAAGTAGCACTAAAACAGTGAAACATGTCAAGCATTTAACGCCCAGTCAACGGCAGCGATCAGCGATCAGGTAGATGGCCAGCTAACCCAACCAGCTAGAACCAGGTCTTTACGCATAATATTGGCATTAATCAGTGGGGCAACAACAACAACAGCAACAACAACAACAACATTCTTTGAGAACCCATTCAAAAAACTTGACCTTCTGCCAAGAGCAACGAGAGAGTATCGAATTAGTTCTGTTTGCGTAGCACGATCAGCATGATGTTCATATTGGCATTGGGTCTATTAGGTGTACTACCGTCATTAGGTTTTACCAATGTACCGTTAATTCTCTGGCGTAGTGTAACTGTGCCAGGTCTGTCGACTTTACCCGATCTCTGGATGCTCAACAGCAGCGAGTTGTATGAGGCGACCTTTGAGAGTTTGCAGTGGCTTGTGCCAACTGATCTGCGACGATTTGACTTTATATCTCCGGGCTCCACATATCAGATCAATCGACGGTATCGAAATAATGCCTCGGTGCATCGATACTACGGCTATCAGCTGTGGAAGTTGCACGAAACGCGTTTGGGTCAACCTGAGTTACGGGCTTTCATTCGTTACTTTGGTACTAACTCATCTAGATAGTAATTCCATCTAATTTTTTAATCATCTCAACTTATTTCCTTTCAGGTAGCGAGGTTTGGAACGTCAATCAGGATGGCATCGATATTCTTGTCGAGCATAAGAATGTTGAGGCGGCACAAAAATATATGGAACAGACTGCTTTCAGCTATAACATCATGATCGACGACATCGAGACCGCGATCGATGAGACCTACACAGAGGTCAGTGATGCCGATCTGGCGGATTTGTCAACTACCAACTATTCACTACCCTGGCTTAATCGTGAAGGTTCGCTTTTGACCTGGAGGCGATATCACGATCAAGGCGATATACAACAGTTCTTGCAAAACATTTTGGAAACACACTCCGATCTGGCTGAGATCATACAAATTGGTCTGACACGCAACAAACGTCCTTTGGAAGTGATAAGGTGTGTACACTGTTATCGCAACTAGTAATGTTACTGTTACTGTTAAAGATTCAGTTAACAGTCTCTGCATCTGTTAAAACAGCTGTTATAAGTACTATTACTTTTATGTGTTAAAGTAGTTAGGTCAAAGAGTTGTCCAACTTCCAACTGTCATAACTTGATCAAAACTGAACCGATTTTCAAGCGGAATGTCATTTTGATCATGATTTGGCCTCTAAATACATTCTGCATTCAAATATTTTTAAATTTAAAAAAAAAAAATTTTGCTCAGATCTGTTTATTTTGATGTCATATTTATTAGTTTTTTCGGTTTGATTCCCTGGTTAAAATGTTAAAACTTTAAATACAGTAACATTTACTGTTGTAGTAAATGTTACTGATATATTTACAGTAACTGTTATTGTCGCTGGTAAACTTTACTGATACTGTTACAGTTTATGATAAACTGTTAAGCAACTGTTAAACTTATGCTGTTGCAGTATTCATCTGAATGTTATGGTTACTGTAACATTTAATTCAGCTAGTTATGTAAATGTTATACATACAACTGTTACTGATACTGTTACTGTTACTAATGCTGTTGCTGTTACTGTTACTCTTACTATTACTGCTGCTACTGTTATTGTTACTTCCACTGTTACTACTCACGCTTTTAATGTTTCTATTCTCTTTTCTCTCCCCTAGAGTCTCAAATGGAAACCCTAAGAACTGGGCCGTCTTTGTCGATGCCGGAATGCAAGCGAGGGATTGGCTCAGTCCCGCTGCACTCACCTATGCCATATCGAAACTAACCTGGCTATGGGGTGAGGGCAAGGTGGAGAAGTCCATGCGTCACATAGACTGGTACTTTTTGCCATTGGTTAATCCAGATGGTTATCAGTACTCGCGTCTGACCGACCGTCTTTGGACCAAAAATCGTAATTACGATAGTGATAGCGGCTGTTATGGCGTTAACTTGGATCGCAACTTTGACTATGCTTGGGGCGAGGCGGGTTCTACGTCGAATCCCTGCAAGAATCTGTATCATGGCGCCAAGAGTTTCTCCGAGCCGGAAACACGAGCTATGCGAAATTTTCTGCTCGGCATGCGCGAATATTTGGGTGCGTATGTCTCCTTTGGTGGATATGGTCAGGCGGTCACATATCCCTGGGGCGATGCCGACTTCTTTACGCCCAATCAACGGGAGCTACGTCACACTGCCCGCCAGGCAATCCTCAACTTCCGTCGCCTCAATCATGCCGAGTATAGCCTGGGCAGCAGTTATCGCCAGAAGCTGGCACGACCGGGAAATGCAGCCGATTGGGTGCAGGATCGCATCGAGCCGCAGTTTGTCTATAATGTATACCTTAAGGATCAGGGACGTTATGGTTACTTAATGCCACCACAGTACATTCCCGAATCCGGCGAGGAAGCATTCGAATTTCTCAGGACAATAGCGCAACAGCTGCAATAAGGACTGACTAACCCATCTGGGATCTTATATACGTACAAGAAAATTAATAATGTCCACTAATTAATTTAACTATACTCATTAATATTTATTTATTTACTTTCTTAATAAAAACACAGACAAAAAGCTTTTGTGATTCAAAATGGTTAAATTAATAAACTGGGAATATAACATATATGCATAAGATCTAGTTATATAACATATATGCATAATAGATGCCCTATTTTGCCGAGATTTACCAGAGTTGGAGAAACGAGCAAAAGCTTACTTCAAAAAAAAATCAAGACTGCACCAAAATAGAAAATCGCCAAACAAAAAATTGATAATTTGTCAAAAAAATCATAAAGTCGAAGTACTTGATAAGCGTTCTTCGAAATCAAGTTGTCGATAATTCGATTTTATGTCACTAATTAAAATCAACAACAATTTTCTTTTTGAAAATTAATAATCATTACAGTCCTTGTTTAAGAATAGCGCTGCCATTTCATTTCATTCTTTTTTTAAGGTTTTAAAAGATTTCCTTAAGTAAAGAAAAACATTAAATTATTATGCCTAACCAATTTTATGAATTTTTTTAATGCTTTCTATATCGATTTTTTGTTTATGTATTTTCAAATCTGTCCCTTGCAAACGGTCAAATTCTGTTAGCACAGTTTAAGTCTTAAACATTAAGATACAAATTTCGAAAAACTTTTGTAAAAAAACGATTTGAACGATTGCTTCTAATGCGCTACATTAAGACGAAACACGTAAAAACATTTCAGCCAAAAAAAAAGGTCAATAGCCTATCATCGCTGCGGTTGACATGAGATATGTTATTCGATCCAAAATGTTGCAGTATTTAATGTTGCATGCAGAAGTATTTATATGACAATCCAGCATTTTGCACTGCTTGGCGTAAAAAGTGTTGCATGCTTTTAGGCGAAACGTACATTATACAAAGCAAAATTGAATTGCGATACTGGAAAAAGATAATCGTTCGTATGTAATTTAAAGTAGATGCAAGTCAACTGCATAATTAATTGGCAATAACAATACGAATTTGAAATATTCATAATGCAAATCTGTCAATCGAATTATGTAAACTTTTTTAGTACCATAGCTGGGAACTTATTGGGCAATGCAGAATGCTTAATGAAGTCCAAATAGAAAGCAGTACAATACTTATATCAAGGCAAGAGAATATGTGTGAGCATGAGAGAGCGAGAGCGAGAGGGAGAGTGATAGCGGGTGTGAGAGCGAGAGGGATTATGTTAGGAGAGGTTGGACAGCAAGCTATAGCAAGCCAGTTGGACTTGGACAGCGGGAACTTTCACTTTCAATCGCGTTTTGAAAACCAGTAAAAGACAAATGTGGCGACGGGCAAAAAATATATATATATATTCATTTATTTCCATGCATATAGAAATTATGCGGGCAAGGCGAAAGGCCTGTTTGGGTACAAAAGCTCAAAGCCCGCAAAGAAAGTGTTTTACAAGCTGAACGCGTTACCAAAACAGGTGAGAACTAATAATGCTTGCAAATGCCCGACTTACACACACCCTACAATCAACAGCAATTGTTAAAAAGCCACAAAGCAAATGTGTATCTCTTACAAATAAATAAAAAAATAAATTATGATTTAAATTGGCCATGTCATTGCGATTGGTAAGAATGAAACCACAATTGAGTGGGTTTTCAGTTGGGTTTTTGTTTAATTTCTATAACCACATGATCTGTTGCAGTTGACAGAGGGTAACACAAAAAAGTGAAAATCTTTGAAATTGGGCACAATAGTATTGAACTATACGCAAATGTTCAAAAACAAGCAACAATGGCTAAAGAAAAGAAGAGGAGCAAAAGATAAAAAAAAACTCAAATGGTGAGGGGCATGTTTATCATCATTAAAGGCAAAAGAAAGTAAAAATATGACAAGTTGGTCAAAAATTGCGCCGTCATACGCATAAACTTAAATACGAAGATCATATTTACATAAATATAACATCAAATGTTTGAGTAATTAAGAAACTAGACGAATTTAATTACGAAAGCAGAGATAGAAGAGTCTACATCCTGCGGACCCAAGAAAAAAAAACTGTTCTGTTATACAACACTATAAAATTTTAAATCAAATAAAAAGTAAAAGAATAAAAGAACTTATGACAGCATGACTTTATGATAGAGACTCCCTTCTCTTGACAGGAGAAAGGCAAACTTTCTCGAGAGGATAAGTCTCAAAATGATGCGACAATTAAAATGACCGATCGCCCAATTGGACTCTTATAGTGTATGTTGGCTTCATGTTGAACGATGCAAGTGATTCGGTTTTACAACAACGTTAACAATTATACAAAGCTTCAATGTTATCTGGAATCTCTCTCTCTCTCTCTCCTTCTCTTTCTCTCTCTGTCTCTCTCTCGTAGAGTGGCAAGTCGAGTTTCATACAAAGTACTTATTTGATCGGTCAATTCCCAGTCATTGGGTAATTCCGACTGACAGAGATTATGTTGAATTTTTCTATCAATCTATAAACTGTTTGCATACGATTAAATTATTTACTCTGTAATTACGATATAACAAAAATGGAAATGGTTATATCTGATTGATGTCTTTGTGAAAACTACGGAGAATTTCGCTTTTACTAAGAAATATGTAAATTTTTAATATTTTTCAGGTGCTTTAAAGATTATAGAACTCAGATAATAGTGTATACAAGACATCAATACGGAGTATTTGCTAGCCGAATATTTTTTTAAAATTGTGTTTTAATTAATTTATTTATACACAAATATAAATGAGAAAATAACAAAACATCACGTGTTATACAATACTTTTGTTAATTGTACCAAATTATATACATTTTTAATAGGTATTTTGATAATCATTCTTATATTATTAAACGTAATTAGAATCGTTATCAGAACGAAACGAAATCTATTGAATGAGAATGAGGAGCATGAAGGTCAGTTTAAACATGTCGCTATGTAAGTATGTGTCATTGACACTATCTCTAGCATTTATTGACGTCAACGATCTATAAATATTCTTTAAAAATTCAAAGAAATTATTTGGAAAATCGCTTAGTATTTAAAAAAAAATCACACATTCAAAAGTTCACGATCTTTAAATATTTTATAATTCAAAGAAATTATTTATTTGGGAAAATCGCTTAGTATTTAAAAAAAAAAAAGTACCCTCAGTCAACGATATAAATAAGATTTTATATTTATTTGAGCAAACTAACAAAATAACAAAATTCAATTATAATCGAATGACAAAAATATAAATGATACTCGATCACTATGTGCTAAACAGTCCAGAAAATGACAGTGTTTCCCAAAATAGAGGTGCTAATTTAATTTTACATTTTTAATGGAAACCTACGCAGAGAGTAGACGTCTTGATTTGAATGCTGGATTTGATGGTTGATAGCTTTAATAGCTTTAAACTAACTACAACTTTAACTATGCAACTGCAAGTGCAAAGTGCAAAACTGCATTCTATCTCTCTCTCTCTCTCTCAATAGCTCTCTCTGTGTGTGTATGTGTCTGTGTGTGAGTAATAGATTGGACATTTGGTAAAGCACACAATAAGACAATACAATGAGAACAACAACAGTAACTGCTGAGTTACAGCATGGCGCAAAAGAGAGTCAATGTCGGTGACTTGCATTGTCAGGAGAGGATAGGCAAAGAGAGGTGGAGAGAGCGTAGGCGTAGGCGCAGCATCTCTCTCCCATTATCTCTCTCTCTTTTGCTGCACACACACATGCATGCAGCCATTGTCAAAAACATGCACATGTGCAGACGAAGAAACACTCTTTAAAAATGATTGTTGTTGTTGCTGTTATTGCTGTTGTGCTATTGAGCTTTAATCACACCAAGCGTGACTCTCTCGCTCGCTGCCAGCGTCGCTGCTGCTGCCGCTGCTGCTGGCGACGCAGCTGCGACTGGCAACTGTCGACTGCGACTGACGCTGCTGCGTTTGTCATTTCATTCAGTACGCGCCGATCGCTCCAAGATCGGTCGTCAGCCAGCAGCGCAATTTTTTTTCAAAATTGGTTTTTTTTCACTTTCTGTTGTAATTCTGTTTAACGCTGGTATTTTTTTTGTTTTTTGTTTTTGTCGGTCTCTTTTTTTTTTTTTGTTTCTGATTTGATGTGTGAGCGTGTGTTTTTTTGGTTTTTTTTTAATTTATCGGGAAACGGCCCTCGCACAGTTGCCTGGCTTGGCTTTATATAAAAATTGAAGCGCACACAAAGGCAGCATTTAGTCGGGCACAGTCACTGGCCTGTCCAGTGTCACAGTCACAATCACAATCACACACAATTACACACACACTCCACAGACAGAGAGGTGTGTCAACAGCAGCAACAACAACAACAACTGACCGGCGACTGCAGCAGCAGCCAAGAAGAAGAACAAGAGGAAGCACAAGAACGTCAGCGACAACAATAAAAAAATAACAAACAAACAAAAAAACATCAACAACAAAAAATGTAAGCAAAAAAAAAAAACAAATGATATATGCGTGTGTGCATGCGAGTGTGCGTGTGTTAGCGGGTGTGTAGGGTTGTGGGGGATGTAAGAAAGTCAATGCGGATGCTTCTACATACATACATACGTGTATGCACATATACAGTATGTCAACTAACTGTTCTGACAAATTTAAAAATTCGTTTGGTATATTTAAAAAATACCTTTCCTTTTTTTACTATATCTTTTTATAGTTCATACAAAAGGTAAAAAATATAAACAAGATTTAAGAATATAATACAATATCAAAAGAATTTAAAGCTTGTTTGAATTGGTTACAAAACGGTTATTTCGCTTAGAATTAACTGTTCTGACAAATTTAAAAATTCGTTTGGTATATTTAAAAAATACCATTTCTTTTTTTTTACTATACCTTCTTATAGTTCTTAAAAAAGGTAAAAAAATATAAGCAAAATATAAGAATATAATACAATATCAAAAGAATTTAAAGCTTGATTGAATCGGTTACAAAACGGTTATTTATTTTAGAATAAATTCGGTATATTAACAATATTCAATTTAGATTAAGGAGTCAGAAAAGGTTACCAATTTCAAAAATATTTTTCAATAACGGTTTTATACCTTGGTTTAAACACTTTCTTGACTACCTGACTGATATTTTTTTTTCATAACAGTTACTTAACATACAGTACGTTTGTATCTTGGTTTAACCACATTAACATTAACATTTATATTTCGCATTAACATTTCACTCTGGTTCCCAAACACGTAGTTTTCGATTGCAGCAAGTTGCAACAAGTTTCGAGTTATTTTTTTTATTCAACTTGCCTCAAGGCAAATGTGCAGTCGCTCCAGTTAACAAAAAAATAAACACTAAAAAACATAACGTAGCGAGAGCTGACGATATCATCGGGGACACGTGATTGGCACGAAGGTCGGGGGCAATTACGATACTACAAACTACATATATATCATTCTATCACACGCATCACTATAACAGCAATGTTTGTTTAGTCCCAGAACCAGTTCTCTGGGCTGCTTTCTGCATTAAAACCGCTGAAAAACCAACAGAAAATAAAAAAAAAACAAATCGTAAAAAATAAACTACAAATCTAAACGAGCCGTTGGGGAAAATTAGCACAATTGCGTGCTAACCAAAAGCGACAACAGTTTCGAAATAGGTTTAACGGCCGTTTTCTATTTTCATATCAAGTCGAGACAAACAATAAAAAACTGAAACTGAGAGATTTAGTTCACTCGTAATTCAGATTCTGTCTTTGAAATAATATTCAAATAATAATAGTCCCAAAAAAGAACAAAAGAATATATATATATTTTTAGAAACATAATCAATTGCCTTGGAGATTATGCGATCGTTGAATGCATACAAATGATGCAATTGGATTTATTATACATTTCGAATTACCTAGAGTACAGTGCACACTTCATACACCCCTTTGCCGATCGAAATTTAAATTCCAAAACAGGTGTTTAGCCTTAAAATCCGCGAATCAAATCAATCGGCGTCACTCAGTCAAACAGACAAACAGACAAACTGCACTAGGGCAATAAAAAATCCACTACGAGCCCGATTTCATTATAACATTGAACTTGGCCGTTGCTGCCAACTCTTGGCCAAGGCCACAAACTAAACCCACACACACGAAATTGGCCAAGTTTTCAAATTTTTAAATTGTTCAATCAAATTCAGCATTTAATTTTGATTTTTATTTATGATGCTTGAATACTACACTACTTTTTGCACAGAGCAGAACATTTTCAGTTATCAGACCATCCAAATTTTGGTATCATTCTGTTAACTGATTTTTAATTTTAATTTTAAGTTTAAGTTTTAACTTAATAAAGTTGTAAAATTTCTTTTAACTTTTATTTGAATTTTAAAAATAGAGGTAAATTTGTAACAATTATTTAAAAATCAGAAATAACTCGTTTTTTAAAACTATGTTTTAAAACTTAAATATTCTATTTTTTTCAACAAAGTTTTAATATAAGAGTTATTTTTAATTTTTAAATAATAGTTACGAAACCTCTATTTTTGAAATTGTAATAGAAATTGAAAGAAAATTTCAAAACTTTATTTAGTTAAACTGTGTCTTCATAACTTATTTTTTTGGGATTTCAGTGTTTCACGAATGACGAATATAGGTTTTTCAAGCACTTTTCAGCGAGAAGTTAATTGATTAATTATCAGTTGGAAAATCTATTAAGTCAACAAAGCTAATTCGACTCGGGTTCAACAGGTCTGGGTACATATCATAAAATCTAAACATATGATTTTTTTATTACTTCTGGAGTTAACGCCTCTGGAAATTCAGACTAACAGATGCTGACATCAGCATTAGATCGATCTTATGATATCATACATACTCCTAAGTGTTTTTTAAAGAGTAGTGACTAAAAAAGAAAAGAAAACTGCATCTAAAAGTGGAGAGTCTATTAATTACTTAACCTAAACAACTGATAAGATATTCTTATATTTCACAGATATTGAAGTGACTACTGATAACCACTAAGATGGCAATGAAAATTCGACTTGAATTGCTGTCGCTAGCGATGCTCTTGGCCATGTCCACAGCAGCAATAACATCGCTGAACAGTTCAATGCCATTGGAAGGTATCGAGTATGGTAATGGAATTCCCGAGAGATTTGATGAAACCCAATTGTGGCGCATCTACAACATAACGGAGGCCATGCAACAGAGTATTCCCGTTGGCCAAGTGATGGAGCAAAAGTTTGGCGGCAACATATGGAAAGAGAACTCCAAATTTCTGGACATTTCCATAGCCAAGGAGCATGTGAAAGCAGCGCGCAGTTTTTTGGACGCACATCGTCTGGAAGCGCAAGTTTTGACCGATAATGTGCAAACATTGATCGATGAGGAGCAGCTGGATGGAATCAATAGTACTCAGTCGGAGCCTGGTTTTCGCACAAGTGGGTTGAATGAATTTGAATTAAATGTATGAATGAATGTTAGATATAATACTAATTTTAATTAATTCTCTACAGAGAAGGCATCGCGAAATGGCAGCGGCATGCACTGGAAGGATTATCACGATCTGGAGACCATCTATGCATTTATGCGCGAGATTCGTGCCAAGTTTCCCACCATTTGTCGTCTATATACCATTGGACAGACGGTCGAAGGACGAGATCTTAAGGTTTTGCGGTAAGTTGACTAGTACAATAAAAGCAAGTCCCTTAGATGGTCCTTTATTTAGTCACCCTAACAAGCTCTTTATCCTAGTCAAATTGTTTCTCTAATATCTTCAAAGTTATTTAAACAATCGTGATGAAATTTCAAGAGCAGATCCATAAATAGTTATATAGCATACGTGCTAAAACTCAAGACTCTAACTTTTATTTTCCATTTTTAATTCGTTTCTTGAAATAAACTTAATTAGCCTGCACATTTGTATAAGTAGTCATTATACCACAATTGGGGACCAATTTACAAAAAAACCTTATATCTATGGACTATTCTATTAAAGATTATAAGTAGAATCGTGATCGTTTCATGATCATCAGTACAGAATTCATCACGAACGTACGAAGCAAAGGAAATAAATTTATGCAAGCTTATTTTCCAATATGATATAATATATATATATACCCTCAAATGATATAGCCTCGGAACAGGGTATAGTAACCACCTAAAAGTATGCTGCATTTTTAACAGTTTATACTTTTAACAGTTTCTACTTTTTAATCGCCGCCTAAGAGTATGCAACATTTTTTTTCTATTTTACAGAATCTCGGAGAACCCACGGGAATACAAAAAAGTGTGGATTGACGGAGGTATTCATGCACGTGAATGGATAAGTCCCGCAACAGTTACATTCATATTGTACCAGCTGATGCACAATTGGGAGAATCAGCCAGCTCATATACGCGGTCTCACTTGGTACATAATGCCGGTGATGAATCCGGATGGTTATGAATATAGCCGGACAGTGAATCGCCTGTGGCGTAAGAATCGTTCGCCATCGAAACGTCCCAATTGCTTTGGCGTCGATTTGAATCGTAATTTCGATATTGGCTGGAGCGGCTATGGCTCCTCGACGAATCCCTGCAGTGATACATATCGCGGCACGTCGCCTGCCTCCGAGCAGGAGACCAAGGTGGTCGCCGATTTTCTCTCCAAGCGCAAATATAATCTCGAGGCGTATCTAACGTATCACAGCTATGGACAAATGGTCGTCTATCCGTGGGCCTACAAGGCCGTCAAGGTCAGGGACTCGAATGTACTGCAGCATGTGGCCAACACGGCCGTGGATCGTATTGCTCAGATGACGGGCACATCCTATCGTGCCTCGGTTACCCACGAGGTGCTCGGTGTTGCCGGCGGCGGTTCCGATGACTGGAGTCGTGCTGCCCTCGGGGTCAAGTATGTCTATACCATTGAGTTACGAGATCGCGGTACCTACGGCTTTGTTCTGCCGCCAAAGTACATCAAGGACACGGCCCTGGAGGGTTGGACCGTTGCCGAAACGGTTGCTCAGGCTATTGTCTAGTCAAAGTGACCTAGGCGAATATATATAAATATATATGCGTGTGTGAATGTCTGTGTGTGTGACTGTGTGAGTGTTTGCCTATTTATGTATGCGTGTACATTGTACATATGTAAAGTAAATAAATTATATAATTTAATTGTTTAATACACTTTTATTTATTTATAATACTTTTGTTTAAATGTCTTAAAACCAGGGACTAACACCGGAACCGTTAACCGAAAAAAAAAATCGAATACCGAAACGTTTGTACCGGTACAGCCGAGGTAAAGTTGCTAGGTCAAATAATTGACCAACTTCCAACTGTCATAACTTGATCAAAACTGACCCGATTTTCAAGCGAAAAGTCATTTTGATCATGATTTGACCTCCTAATTAATTCTGCATTTAAATTTTGTTCATTTAGTAAATTTAATTATTTTCGACCAAAATTCGATTTTGATGGTAAGGGGGGACCCTTTGAAATTTTGAAAATTCAAAATTTTAAATCTCAAGTTTTCACTTTTAATCAACTCCTTATATCGTAATTAGTATAAAACAACACTTTAAACTTGATTCTGAGACCTTTTATATTTTTGTAAAAAATCATGCGAAATTGAACAAAAATTTGGACTTGTAAAGTGGCTAATTCCGCAGTCTGACCAACTTCAAAATGTCATAACTTTGTCAAAACTGACCCGATTTTCAAGCGGAATGTCATTTCGATCATGATTTGGCCTCTTAATACATTCTGCATTCAAAACCTAAGTCTGAAATGGCTCATCGACCTCTTTCCTTTACACTCGTAGAAAGGAATTCAATTTCGACAAAAACCCGAAAAAAATCAACCCAAATTGCTAAAGATCCTTGAGATGGAGAAGACTTGAAAAAGATTTGAGTATAGGTTTCAAATACATGTATTTCTTAATACTAATTTTGATACTTTGTTGAATAGTTTCTATCGACAATATCAACTACTCACCGTATCCTCGTCGTCGTCCGTGTTATCGAGCTGTTCCAGCTGAAACTGGGCGATAGTCTGACCGTTCTGTGTGTGATTAAGCATATCCTTGGGCGTGGACTCCTCGGAGATGACCGATTCCGAGGGGAGGTTCTCAACGAACGCCACAAAGTTGCCACTGTTGCTCAGCTCCTGTGGCGTCTGGACTTGCTCCTGGCCTTTAATCTGCTTGGGGGATAAGGACTTTGGCTTGTTCGATTTGGATTGGGAACTGGACTTAGTCACATTGATATTGACATGCTCAATGGAGCGCGTGTAGCGCGTGTTCAGCTTGATGCTGTTTTGTGGCGATGACAACGACTGTGGCGACGAAGACGAAGGCGTCTGTCGATCCAGGATTTCTCGGGAGCTCGCTGCATTATTGCCGTTGGCATCTCCATCGGCGGCGCCGAGGCGCAGCTGTTGTTGGATGAGACGCTCCGCTTCCAGCAGCAGCTCATCTACGGAACGCATGTCGGTGTTGTCCGAGAGGCGACTAACCTCCTGGAATATGCTATCCGGATCAGCGGGCTCAATGCTGCAATCCTGTTCCTTGGCCAGAAACTCAATGATCGAGCTGCCACTTGTATAGTCAAGTGTGTCCAGATCCATGCTCACCATATCCACATTCACTACATCTGCCTCCATGTCACCGCTTCCATCGCCGCCCATTTGGCGCAAGCGTGGGCGTGGCCGTTGGCGCGACACCGTCTGCTGCTTGTGTGGACTGAGCACCTTGGACATGGCGCCTTTGCCGTCCCCTTTCTGTTCCCCTACCCTTTCTCTTTCCCTTTCGCGTTCACGTTCTCTTTTTCTTTTCTTAGCGCTCTCTTATCTACTATTTGTTATTGTATTCGCACTGTCTCGCTCTTAGATTCACCGTGTTTTGTTTGTTTATTTTGTTGGTATTTTAATAAGTTTTAGTTTTTTTCTCTTCAACTTAATTTCTTGATAAAAATGTTGCAATTGACCGTCTTTGCACTCGATTTGGTCATTACAGTTATACGTATAAAAAAATAACAATTTTCTCTTTACTTTTATTCTCGCAATTATTTTCCGTCTTGTTTGTATATTTACTAAAAATTATAGAGTTGTATCGTTCATAGTTCATGACCAGTGCTGCCAGCTTTTTCGAAAAAAAAGTCATAAGGTTGCCACCCAGTGAATATTTTTGATCTGATTCATTTTTGTACCTAAAAAAAAGGGTATATTAAAAAGAAGAACAGGTGTATTTATTTATTTTTTCTTAATCTCGAAGCTAAAATCTTCTAAATTTTTGAAAAATTTGATTTAATTGCATTTGTAACAATTTCTTAAAAATTGTAATTTATTACTAAATTATTGCCAAATGAACCAAAAATAAGTTCACATTTGAATTGAGCGCCGATCACAAACGTCCGAGAAAATCTATCGCACTTAATAGGGCTGCCAACCTTAGTAAAAAAGATAGCTGTTTTGGACAACAGAGTTTATAAGGCAGCTAAACCTGATTTCATTAAAACTGTCCGATAAAAATCACAAAAAAATGCAAAGTAAAACACTCTTTTTGATTCTCTTCCGTACACTATTAATTAAAGTGGGCTTTTTTCGGAGTATCTCCAAATAGAATTCACACAAGAGTTCCCTATCTTATTCTAAGGATACAAATCAAAATCCCAAATCATTCCAAGCACAATATGACTTCATTTCATTTGAATTTTATTTAATATTTTCTTTTTTTTGCAAGAACAATATTTATATGTATAGTGTGTAATAGTATCTTATAATATTTTTCACATTATCGACAATTTTAAAACAAAAATAAATACATTTATATTTTGTTCCCGAAATTGTTTTTTCTCTGTTTTTATATCTCAGTTGTAAGCCTAAATATGACTTTTTTTTTTAAACATACACAATACATACATACATATTTAATTATGAATAGAGTTGTACTTAAATGTATATGCAATAAAATAACTATATATTTTCTTATTTTCTGCACTCCATTCCATCTTTATATCTTTTTACATGTACATGTGTTTTTGTGTGCCTATAAAAAGCGTTCTACAATTACAAAAAAAAAAGATATTTAAGTATGTATAATATAATATTAATAATAATTATTATAGAATAATAAAGAATAGAAACATTAAATAAATCCTAGGTTGCGCTTGATAAAATCGTTGAATAAACAATATGTACAATTGATTATTTTATGTGTATTTATAATAATAGTTGCTAATATTGCTTATGACTATATAACGTACACATATCAGTAGTAATTTGGATCATTGAGTGTTGTATGTATCTGTGTGTGTGTGTGTATGTGTGTGTGAGTGTGTATTTGTGTAGGTGATTGTAGTTATAACGCTGACCATGCTCATGAAATTTGCTATCACTTTTTGTTGAATACAATAGAATACAAACGCTAAGCTTAAAACCAAAGCTTGAACAAAGCCGAGCACTAAAACTAATTGCTAGCAGCACAGTGTTCTTTATAACTGTGCAAATGTTGTTGTTGTTGTTGGCTATTTGTTGCTGCATACAGTGCTGGAAGTAAACACATTCTACTATGCATTTGTCTTCTATTACAATTAAAATATACATTATTATTTTGGTGGCAGGCTTTCTTTCGGTGTGATTGGCGAGGAGGCAGCGACGGCTGTTTATGTATTTATTTTGGAGAGCATTCAGTAGTCGGAGTCTTGTGATTATCTGTGACTGCTGTAAGTCTTAAAGACACGTGGCATGCTGCTACTGCTGCTGCTGGTGCTGCTGCTGCCGCCGCTGCTTGTGTTGCTGCTGCTCGTGCTGCGCATCGCCGTTGGGGATGTGGAAGATGCATTTATATCTTGTGATTGCACTGTATCGTTTAGATCATGATGCGTCGTCGTCTCCAGATTTAAGGGCATTGGCATCGCATGATCCTCGGCATGCTCATAGATATAATCACGCTTTTTAAAGTTGTCAATAATCTTCTTTGTTGACTTCATATGTGCCACAAAGGCTGCCTCCAACTATAAATAGAAACAAGTTAGTTAGTATCAAGTTAAGCAATTTAACCCAATTGATACTCACGCTGGAAGTAAGGTTCATGAAGGTGTGATACTTTTCCAGCACACCAACGATCTCTTTAAAGCTATTGCCGCGCAGCTGCCGCCGCACAATTGTCTCATACTGTTCGTTGTCCGTGATCAGGTTACCAATGAGTATGGCCGCATAGCTGCCCTTCAACGTGTGCTCCATGTGGTGGCCAGCGCGTTGCACAACTGCAATGGATAAATAATGTTGAGTGAATGGTAACAAATAAAAAGTAAAACAAGTGGGCGGTTACAGTCGAGCACACTCGACAGCAGGATACCCTGAGCCCAGGTATTCTACACTGAGGTTGATTTTCGACCAATTCTTCCTATGGCAGCTATATGATATATGCAACCGAATTAAACCAAATTTAGTCGGAATGTACAAAACCAAGTTAAATGCATATTCTACTAGTTTGATTAAGATATCTCAAAAAACGAAAAACTTTTTCATACTAAGACTTGATTTTCACCCGATCAGTCCTATGACAGCTTTATGATATAGTAGACCGATTTTAACAAAATTTGGTCAGGATGTATATTAAAACAACCCAGATGCATATTCTATTAGTTTGGTTGTGATATCTCAACAAACACAAAACTTTTCCATACTAAAACTTCATTTTCGATATAACGTTTCTATGACAGCTATATGATATAGTGGTCCGATCCTAAAATAAAAACAAACTTGATCTGCGTAGGGTATCCAGGATCCTACATACCAAGTTTAATGTCTCTAGCTCTTATAGTTTCTGAGATCGACATATTGAGTCAACAAATTGCAATAGTTAGATTTAAGTTTCACAAATATATATAGTTATTCAAGTTGCAACCTTTCTATCATTTCATTATTTACAAAAGATATTAAGTTTCTTTGAGGTTTCCTTACAATTAAAAATACTGCGGAATTACAATTGGTAAACATCCACAACAGCTGCGATAACACAAATACATTTATATGAAATCAAACTTACGATTGTTGACTGTCTCCTCGACTTCCTCCTGCTTCTTTTTGCCCTTCTCATTGCTCTCCAGGAACGCATCCGTATTCTTCTCCACAAGTCTGCAAATATATATAAATTTTGAATAAGAATGTGAGTTGTTTAGAGAGAGAGGGCGACATTTCATACCTGGCGAGCTCCTCACACTTGTAGAAATAGTCGAGTAGTGCCTGGACCGCGCTAACAGCCTGATCACCTGGCGGTGGATTCTCAGCCACATATTCGGCGGGCGCATGTGCCTGCATCAACGTGGCCCGATTGGACTTTGTGTGCATGCACAGATTGATGAGCAGCGTCAACACCTGGAATGGATGGGAAAAAATCAATTAGTTGAGTCACTATGTTATATTACCAGAAACATATTCTATTCACAGATTTTAAGCTGAACTCTTATTAAACTAACTAATAAATACAAGAAATAATTTAATTTTCTAAATGAACAAAATTTAAATGCAGAATGAATTTAAAAGCCAAATCATGATCAAAATGATATTCCGTTTGAAAATCGGTTCAGTTTTGACAAAGTTATGACGGATTGAAGTTGGTCAGACATTGGATCTAATAACTTTACAAGTCAAAATTTTTGTCAAATTTCACATGATTTTTTACAGAAATTTGAAAGGTCTCAGAATCGAATTTAAAGTGTTGTTTTATACTAATTACGATATAAGGAGTTGATTAAAAGTGAAAACTTGAGATTTAAAATTTTGAATTTTCGAAATTTCAAAGGGTCCCCCCTTACCATAAAAATCGAATTTTAGCAAAAAATAATTTTTTTTTAAAAGTTAATAAAATTTGAATGCAGAATGAATTAAGAGGCCAAATGATGATCAAAATGACATTCCGCTTGAAAATCGGTTCAGTTTTGATCAAGTTATGGCAATTTAAAGTTGGTCAACTCATATCAAGTCATCTCCTAAATTTGCTAAATACGTATCTTTTAACTATAAAATATATTTTTATTTAATTGTTTTTGCTATTATTTTTATCTGATGGGGAAATTGCACCTATATGATCTATTGAGATCTATTGTATTGTATAAATATAGTGTAACTTAACTGCTTCTCAGATATAATGATAGGTTATTCAAATTTATACTTTTGTTGTTCTTGATTTTGGAAATTAAAAAATATTTAAGACTGTAAATGCTCACCAGAATACTCAGCTCAAAGACGCAGCGATCCGGAATGTAATTGGAGGCCAGCAATAAAAGGTGGAAGCTCGTCTCGATGACATCGCTGCGCTTGCCGAGCAACTCGGCGCCCAACGACGGCTGTGCCTCGTTGAACGTGTGCGTTAGATTGATGAGGACCTTCATGACGGGTATGAGAAGTTCACGCATTGCCACGCCCGGATGCTCCTTGCTGCTGCTGTGCTCCGTCGTCGAGGGATGCAGTATTAACTGACGATCGCAGAGTCTATAGAGCAGGCACAGTGTGTCCACCGCTCGTCCCTTCTCATAGGTGAGCATGTATCGCTGATTTGCCTCATTGTGCTGCGTCACATTCTCGAGCACACGCAAGCAACGTGCCACCGTCTGCATATTGTCGAGCAGTGCCGGCTGCCAGGCAATCATGGCCATGTCCGTGACAGCTGTCGATATAATGGGTTGACAGAAGTCCGATATCGTCTTAATGATGTGCTCCAGTCCGCCCAGTTTACGCAGATCCTCCTTGAACCACTCGCCGGCACGTTTCGAGGTCAGCGAGAGCAACGTTTCCATGGCCAGTGTGCCCACCGTTATGGATTCCACATTCAAGTGGGTTCCCTTGCCCTGGGCCTTGATCTCCTCGCACAGTTCCCGCACCTTCTGCTTGTTGCGCTCATAGTTGGCGCGATCTGTGGGCGCTGCCACGCCCTCAGCCTCCAGTAGATTGATCATCAGCTCGAGTGAGTCACGATCCAAGTCCATGTTAAGACCCTCTTGCGACAGTATATACATAATGGCCGAGGTGCACAAACCCAAGCTTAGATCCTTATTCGCATCGGACAAAGCCTGGAGGAGGGAGAAACAAAGGGAAAAAGATTAGTAACTCCGATCCGGATTATTTGTTACTTGTTCCTTACCTTGAAGAACTTGGTGACCACACCGTGAGCACGCACATGCATACGGAATGCGGGTGTCATGCACTTGGTGGCCAGCTGGAGGGCGGATAGACAGCGTGTTGGCGGCGGATTGTGTGGCTGCAGTGCGTCCAGAATGTATTCAACATCATCGTACATCTCCTGGTATTCGCCAATCTCCTGTATCTGATGTGCCGTCTTCACATTGCGCACCACTGTGTAGTACTCCTTCGTCTTACGATCCACACGCAATCCCGTCGTGCCTCCTCCTCCTCCACTGATAGCTGCGCCGTCTTCCGGACTCGCTTCCAGATCCAGATCGAACGCATCCGCCGATGTTGCTGCCGAGGATTGTGCACTATGCTGTGGCTTGGCCTGTCTGGAGAGTTTCCCCAGCGCCGGACTCTCGCCACGCAGTGCGGAACTGCTGCAGGTATTATTATTGGAATTGCTATCACCAAAGTCACCATAGATGGCATCGATGGCTGCTGAGGATTTGCTGGTCGTCAGACTGTCCGTTTTGGCGCCACTGCCCGCCGCCGTCGAAGCGGAGGCATTACTGGCATCACTGCCAGTTCCCGCTCCATTGGCCTCCAGTGCCGCATCCCAGCTGTGCTTGTACAGATGCCGCTTGGCGACCGTCGCCTGCTCTGCCTGATCCGAGGGCACCAGCGCTCGACTCTTGAAGATGCTGCCCTTCTTCTTGGATATGACCAGCTTGACGGCGCCACGTTGTCCCGTCTCCTCGCTGCCAGGAGCGGCAGTTGAAGTTGGAGCCGAAGCAGCGCTGCCTGTTGCCGCTTCAGCTGAGCCATTACCCGCTCCGGCAGCTCCAGCTGCTCCCGCTCCAGCCACTTGGGTGTCCAGCGTGAGTGTGCGCTTAAACTTGTCCTTGAATTTAAAGTCACGTGGCGGCGGCGATGAGGAAGAACCATCGTGCTGCATGGAGGAACCATTTGAGGTATTTGACAGCTCATCCATGCCGGGATCAGGATCCGGTTCCGCATCGAGCTCTGTGTGCGGCATCTTGGCGGGCGTGGGATTCATATCCTCCAAGTCCTCATCATCCTGATGATGCAGCTGACCCAGCAGCTTAAGCTTCAGCTGCTCCGCCTCCGTTGTGGTCTCCGTCTCTCTGTCTGTCGTCTCCGTTGTTGTTGTTGTCGCCGGTTGGAGCACCTGCGTCACCTGCTGATTCTTACGCTTGCGTCCATAGCTACGCGTAGCGGCGCCAGCAGCGCCATTGTCGGACGCCCGACTGGCCTCCGCCTTGGCGGACAGATTGGCGGCTATTTTGTTGATGTTATTGTTGTTATTATTATTGCTAGCCAAATTGTTGTTATTCGCTCTTGCCGCAGCGCGTCCACGTCGTGGCAGCGTCGTTGACTCACTAGGAGTCGCCTCCACTGTAGTAGATGCCTCTGCCGCTGTCCACTTCTCCGGCGACTCATCCACTTGCATCTCATCATTGGCTGCTTTCTTGGCAGGACGACCGCGTGTCGCTCGCTTGGTGACTGTGGCGACTGTGGCGGATGTGGCTGGAACTGTGGGCGATGTCTCCAGGGGTTTGGCCCGTGTCCGTGTCCTGGTCGGTGTCGGTGTTTCCGGCACATCTTCCGCATTTATGTTATTATTGTTGTTGTTTGTCTTGCGCGCTCGTCCGCGTGTTGTGCGCTTCGTCTGTTTGGCCTCATCTGGAGCAACTGCATCTGCATCTGCCTCCACAGTGCCATTTAGACGTGGCATTGTCACATCACCCCTTAGCACTGCCAATATGTCATCCTGCAGCGGCTCCTCGACAAGCGGAATCCTTGCATGTGGTTCACTTGTGTTGACAGCGGAACTATTGCCCTCCATGGTCATCATCATGGACTCCAGACGCGACTCAATGTCCGATGGCGGTGCGACCAATGACGAATGCTGACTGGTCTCCAGATCACTGGTGATGACACTCGATCCTCGACTGCGTATGACACAGCTATCCTCCTGGACAGCCTGTGCCAGCAATTGCGGCGTACTGTTGCCCTTGGATGAGATGCTGCCCAGCACAGAGGATTGCGAATCAAAGTCGTGCTCGGAACGCGTCGTTGGCGATATGACCGAGCCACGTTGTTGATGATGATGTGCTGGATGATGATGATGAGCTGGATGTGGTTGTTGTTGCTGCTGGGGCGGATCACTTAATGCCAGATGCGGTGAGGGCGTCTTAAACTCGGAGGCGGGATTCTCGCTGGCATTCACTGGAATCGCTGTTGTTGTTGCAGTTGCACTTGCCACAGTTGTTGTTGCTGCCACTGTTGAGTGCTTCAAATGCTTATGCTTTTTGCTCTTGGATTTCTTTTCGCTACGCGAATCCTCGCCAGCTGCCTTCGCTGCTGCTGCGGCTGCGGCCTTGGCAATTGCGTTGCGTATCACGTCCGTTTTGATGATCAGCTTCAGTCGCTCCTTGGGCGGCTTATCCGGTGATATTTTCACCGTACAATAGTTGATTTCTGGTGGTTCTTCCTCCTCCTCATCTTCCTCTTCCTCCTCTTCTTCCTCCTCCTCCTCTTCGTTGTCTCGCTGCTGCTCTGCTTGCGTCGCTGCTTGCGACGTCACTGCGCTGCCAACTGCAGCGTCCTCTGCCAAGTCCAACGTCGACGTCGGCGGCCGCAGCGGTTTTACAGTTATTTTTGGCGTTGTTGTTGCTGCAGGAACTATGGCATTATCTTCATCCAGTTGGACATCGTCGGGCGTCTCAAAATGCCGCTGAGCTGGCGAACTATTTGGCGGCTCCTCGCTGTCCGTGCTGACTAAGCGCGATGTGCCCTGCAAAAGATTCCATTGTATATATAAGTATATAGTACAGTGAGTCAAATCATTGTTTTCACAAACAAAACACAAAAATGCACATATTTCATTTAAAAATCTGATACTGATCAGTGTCAGACTTCATAAAAAAGCTAACGACATTATGTTATATATACACATAGATATATAGATACCCAAATCGCAGGGAAACGCATAAAAAGAGCAACCAAAGGGCTATAGACTTAAAATTTCGTACACATGACGAACATGATGGAATCGATTAGTCCCAAAAATTTCATAACGATCGGATAAGAAACTCACAAGATATTCAATAAACAATAACAACTGAATGGATTACAAATTACTATGTATCTAAAGTCTTCTTACCTAAATAGTTAAACCCAATCAATTTAACTCATAATGATAGTGATAGTATAATAAATTATTATTTATTTTTTAACTGATAGTAAAAACCATAAGCAACTCTTGTTATACTATATAAGGAAAAAGAAACCTAGAAAAGGTTATTTTTTCAATTCCATATGAATTTTGCATTTTGTTAAAACAATTACTTGACTAACTGTACGTCTTACATACAGCTGACAAGCAATTTTTTTGACAACGACAAAAATTATAGAAAATTTAAGTGTTCTCCACTATTTTTATATACCAACTTAGATATAGTTTCTTATGGTTCTTCAAGAGTCTTCAAGAGTTAATGGAGTAAAATTCTGTTAGAATTTGCTGCATTGTTCACTGATTTAGTTGACATACTGTATATGACTTCGTTTCAGTCAGTATGTAGTTTATTTTTTCAGCCGCAATTAACACTTGGACAGTAACAAAACAACAACAACAAACACAATATAATGCGGACAACGGGAGCGACAACTGCCGCCGAACAGAAACAAACAGAAACTGCGAGCGGCAAAGTGAAAATGAAGAAAAAACAGAAGAAACAGAAGCAACAAAAAAAAGATAAAAAAAAACTCCGCTTAATGTAAAAGCGCGCGTAATTTAACACTGCGTTTCTTGTTGTTGTTATTGTTGTCGCTTTCTCTTTCTCACACATCACTCAGAGAGCGGTTCAAAATGACAGAGACGGCGTGCCGTCTAAGCGAGATAGAGAGGTAAGGGTAGCGGAATATTGACTCTCTCTCTCTTTCTCGCTCTCTCTGTGAGCGCGTGCGCGCTCTGCTTAGCAGGCAACGCACAGTGGGCTTAAATGTATAAATACAATTGCATAAATAGTAATCGATTGATTTATAGACAATAGCTTAAAATTTTGTGATTACTTCACGATATGACATGATCTTTTTTACGTGTATTAGCAACTGGATTATGAATAAAAAAAATTAATAACATTAAAGATTTCCTGATTTTAGGTTTTAGAACTTTTTCATATTTAACAGAAATTTTATTTATGCAAGAAGGGGTATAGTTTAGGCTTTAATATTACTATCGATATAGATATTATAGTTTGTTTATAAGGGATATGTTATACATTCATAACGACATTTGAAATACGCTGAAATTGTATCTGCAAGATATTTTTGACCTTGACAACATTCTGTAGGGAACCTAAAGACGACAGCTGACGGCATCCGAAATATATAGTCAAATATATAGAGGGGTGCCACAGAAATCGAAACCAACCTTATTGAAAGAATTAAGATTGATTTTTATTTAAGTGGTAAACCAGGTCTATAAAGATATAATTTAAACTGATAATACAAGTTTATCCTGTTTTTCCTCGATCCGTGATTTCTATACTTTTTACGTTAAAATATCTATAAAGTACCTTTAAGCTAAACTGAACAATTATAAAAAATATGGACCCCAGTGCATTATAATGATATTTCGCAGACTGTTCTACATAAATAGTAAATAGAGTCTTATTCTAAAGCTGCACAAACTCACTTTGGAAATGCGCAGAACAATTGGCGGATGTTCAGGCGTGCGGGAAGCACTCGATGAGGCGGAAGCAGACGGTATTGTTCCCGCTGCAGATGCTGTCGCTAATCCAGAGGAGGCTGCTCCGGCTACTGATCCTGCTCCAGCTGCTGCACTGGGCGCCGTTGTCGGCGGTGGAAGAGCTGGACTTGAGTCTGCTGTTGTATTGGAGGCATCTGTTGCTGTGACTGCGGTTGTTGCTGTTGTTGTCTTGGGAATGATCAGATCTTTGACGGGCGTTGGATAACGTTCATCCTCATCCACCTCACAGTAGTTGACTGCTTTGCGGGCACGTCCCAAGATTCGTGACGGTGGCGCCTCCGGTTTTAGTTTCTTCTCCTCCTTGACCTTCTTCTTTTTGCCCTTGGGTTCGTGATGGGCTGTGGGCGATGCGCCAGCTGATATATCCATATGATCGGATGCATCCAAGTCCAAGTTGTCGGCAAACGCACCTGGCGTTAAAGCAGCCGCCGCCGCAGCTGCCGCCTTCTTCTTGGGCGACTTGCGTTTCCGCTCAGCGGAGTTGCCCTTGCCCAGCTTGAGCTTAATGGGCTCCCGGGTCGGCGTCATCGATGTCTGCTCCCGCATCGGTGATGTGGCGCCGACGCAGTGCGGCAATTGTTGTATGATCTGTGCTATAACCTCGGGCGGCGCCGCATTGCGTGACTTGAAGAACTTTTTGGGCTTTGGCGGCTCCGGCACGGATACGGACATATCATTTGGATCATGATCATGCGTCGAGGCCGGACTCTGTGCGGGACTAGCCGCTGCCGCAGCAGCTGCCGCCGCCGCGGCCATTGGATGCAGGGCAGAGAGCGTATACGTCCGTGTTGAGGTGAAACCCATTTTGCCCCATTTGCCCACTGTGCCGACGGAGCGAGCAACCGTTGGCCGATTCGTGTTCTCCTTCTCCTTGCAGAGCGAGTCCAGCGGGACGACAATGTTCTTTCCCCAGCGCGACATCTTGACGGGAGTTCTCCGAATCCGACAAGATGCGAATCCTTCAAGTTAAGCTTCTGTGTTTTTGTTTACACTTCTTTTATGGCCACTTGATGGCAATTACACTGCAATTGCACAGGTAAACAGAAAGAGACAAAAATAGAGAGAGAGAGAGGGAAGAAATCGAAACACATGTTTATTATTATTATTATTATTACTGCAATAATTAATACAATGTGTACACACTCCATGCAATTGTAAATTTACTCCTGAGCCGAGTTTTATTTTGACAATGGCAACAAAAAAAAAAAAAAAAAATTAAGGAGCCTTTAAGCAAATGTCAAAAAGCAACAACAACAAAACACAACAAACGAGTGACCATTAGCGATGCACGCGTGCGAGAGAGCGCACAATAGTAGCGCTGCACACAAACACACACACACACAGTCATACGCACAGTGCATGAACGCGAACGATTCACAATTTTTTTTTTATTGTTGCCAAAAACAAATCAATGCAAAATAAACTGTTTGCTGCACTTTACGTTTATGGAAATTGTTGCGTTTCCTTTTGTTAAATATGTATGTATGTTTGTAGCTGGTATGCGAGCAACAATTGATGGTACACATTTAGGTACATACTGATGTTTAGTAATATGCTCTCACCTGAAACAAAACATTTGAGTTGAGGACGATGTTGATTCTTGGTTTGTTGTTGTTGTGTGCTCCGTTTATTGCGTGAATGCATACATATGTATGCTTGTATGTGTATGGTCAAATCTCTGTTGCTGTATGTACATAAGTATGCGTGCGAGTAGGAATGCAATAAAACAGAAACAGAAACAGACAGAAACGTCGTCGTTTGCTTATTGGCGCAATTTTTTGTTACACGCGCGAATTCTTTGATACTTCTTGCTTTTTACGCACAAACACAGCACAAATTTAATAATATTAACTAACGCACTATTTCGGGTCCGCTCTCTATGTGCATAGTTAGTAGCAACTGCATGTTTTTTGTTGCACACATTTTCCACCACTTTTAATGCTGCATACGAAAATCGCAACGAATCAGGTACAACAACAGCTACAAATTACATACATACAAATAATTGCTTATGGAAAACTTGAAATTATTGTGCATAGCCGACACTAGATTAAATACATTAAATACACATTTGCAGTTTGCCAATGTAATTGATTTGGTTTAAAAACACACAAAAATATTAAAATTTTTCTTCGCAACTACGATTTAGAGTGACCGAATTTTGTTTGCGTTGTTCAGCCTGCCATTCGCCTCGAACGCTCAGAGTTCTGTTTTTCGATAAATTTAATATTTACGTTGTCTTGCTCTTTTTGCGCTACCGTGTCGCATTTTGCGCTACGTTGCGCTGCATCTGTCTGCGCACGGCGCCATAATTCAAATGCCAATTTTATTTAGCAATAAATTAAGATCGAAATACTATCGAAAACTTTGCACTTTTTTTGAATAGAAAGGCTGTCAGATTTTAAAGTATTGATAGTTTTCTGGAACTGTAGCTTAAGCAACTAGACAAAATAATAAAATTTGGTAAATATATAAAAAAAGATAAAATAATTAGCTAGCTCTTTCTTAGCTAATTTTCATCGCATTTTTAGCTATTTTTTAGATGCTTTCCAGCCAGAAACAGCTGCTATCCTCTCAACAAGTTGGCAGCACTGCAGCGCACTTCACGCGAGTCAGAATTTGCGCGCAACCAACTTAATGGGAGTCAACAATTAGCGCGTTGCCAACTTCACGTAATATAATTTTTTTGGCGCCAACGTATATTAAACTAAAATAACATACATTTTGATTAGTTAGTATCTGCTTTATTTATAACTTTAAATGTATCTTGAGAGTTTTGATGTTCATTTACAATATACGCCAGTGGATCATCTTTACTCGACTCCATCAGATGCTCGCACGAAGTTTGATTTATGGCAAACATGAAAGATAAATCAATATCATAGCGTGGCAATTTCTCTCTATAAATTTTTACGATTATTAGCGCATAAAATTTTTTCAGCAAGTGATTGTTGTAAATTACCTCAGAAAGGTTACCACATTGTCTCCCAGCGTAGTTTCCCGTGAGAGCAACAAAGCGGATAAATAACGCGGATGCTTCTTCTTCTCGGCGCAGTGCATAATTAGACCCCAATTTTGATAGTCTGTATCCAAGACATAAGTATTGTATATGCCCTCATCTGAAAAATATATAAACAATTATATATTCAAAAATATTATGGAAAATATTTGTAAATATTGACTTCCTACTTAATTAATATATAGTTAAATTATTTGGGCATCCTTCAAGATACTAGTTGTTCAAATCGGTAAAGAAATGATTGAAATTTTGATAATTGAAAAAATGTTTAATCTTCAATTTTTTTTTTTAAATAGTCTTTTGGCAAGTGTTTTCTGACCTATATTCTGCTTAACTATTTGTTTAAGGGCCAATATTCTTTAATTTCTCATTAAATTAATTTCCGTACACTTCACGTCAAACTTTCTCTGATATACATAGTTATCAAACCGCCCCTAACTCTTTTTTTTTGAGTCGTTCCTGAACTCACAAATATCTTCTGTGTGCATCCAGTGACCGGGTGTACCAAAGTCTGGTATTAACCAAGTAATGTTGCCTTGTAGCTTCTCCCGCAACGGATCCTCAGCGAAGATATAGCTGAAGTTCATAGTAATCTAAAGTTGATGCATACTTTAATTAAGGGACTATCAAATAAAAAGTAGGTCAAGTAATGGGTTTGACAAAGTAATAAATACAAATATGTTTTTGTTATATTTTTAAATTATTAAAATTTAAAAGCCAATCTGTTTATTTTAAATACCAACAAATGGTTTGTTTCTTTGTCAAAATAATTACTTGACCAACTGTATGTGAACTCATTCAACTCACATGCTGATCCTCAGTGGAGAAGGCAAAGTTGCTTCGCATGCAGGCATATTCCGGAAGCTCCTCGGTGGATGCATAATATTGCACCACGTGCCAGTTTCCCATCATCAGCTCCAAATCAAAGTTGCGTATGGCGCGCACCTGTTGTGGGTAGTAAGTTTGTGATAAGTGGCAAGTAAGTGGTAAGTGACAGGTGTTAAGGTGCAAAGTGTTAGGGTGCATAGAATGATGAGCTTGTAGAAAGCTGACAACAAAACACACGCTCATTTCAAGACAAGTGCGTGCTTAGCGAAATTAAGCCACACACGCACACACACACACACTCATACTTTAATACAAAGCCTAGTTATACCCTGTACTGGGAGTACAGACAAAATTGTACATTAATGAAAATTTCAATCCTACAAACTATATTTTTCTATTGTTCTAGAAACCTATAATTCTATAAGTTAATTTCAATAATACTAAAATGTTATATTAATATTTATTTTATAATATATATTATGATATTATGTTAATATTATATTTATAGATTTAATATTCTTCTTAAAAATTGAAGAATAGATAAAAAAGAAAAGATTTTCTAAATTTCCTTCTTATTGTATTTATATATTACATATTTTTCTTTAAAATTTAAGAATACATAACAAAGAAAGGGTTTTCTATAATTTCCTTCAACCTTATGTGAAAACTTCAAGTACTTATTTTGAATATATTGCAGTGACATGATCTTCTGTTTTTAAAAAAATCGACTTAGCTATTTAATAGCTAAAAAAATTTAAATTTTGATTAGAATGTGGTATACAGGGTATCATATCGTTGGGTATACTCGACTGTTGTTGATTTTCCTACTTGTTGCATGTGTCACTTTGTGCATTTGTTCAATTTGTTTGTGGCTTTTGGCTGTGCATTTTACAACTGCTGCACTTGACCGCTGTCAGCGATGCGCCAGCGATGCCAACTGTGAAGTCAACGTTGACGTCGACAGCGACGTTGACAGCGACGCTGACTGCGACGTCAGCATGCTAGCAGTCACTTAGAAAGTGTGATTGATTTTGGCATCAGTGTGCACACATTTCTTTGGCCCCAGACATTCTGAATGCGAGCTTAAGTGACTCGCATATTGATGAGAGCAGACACACACACATACACACACACGCACACACACACACTTACACTCACACAGACGTGCTTACACTGAGCCAAAATGTGACAGATTTGAGTACTTTATGTTCTTTTGTCTATTTCTTACTTATACTACAACTGAATATAAAATTTACAAGCGATCTCTCCCTTTTTTTTAAGCTCTGACAATCGCTGTAACGATCTTAAAGATTTCAAAGTGGAATGCCAATTGATTCAAAGACCAAGACCTTAAGTTTTTGTGTGATATCTAGATTCTAGAAGACCATCTCTGAAAAGACTTTTTTTTGATCAAGTATAAATATATTATAATTATAAATATATATCTTTAATTTTATTGATATGAAGCGGAAAAGTTTAATTGAAGATGCATAATTTTATATTTTTCGATAAAATAAAATTTTTTTTAAAAATTTAATTAGAAAAAATATAGAATGTATAAATCGAGATAAGCTTATGTGTTAACAAGTTCGAATTTTTAACTGATATGGATTAAAAAAAAAACCGGATTTAAGGCTTACATTTGGACACTTCCGACGTAGATCTGTACGCTTCCTGCTGGTTGCCGTGTAACTGTTGTACTTCATCCAGGCATCCGTTAGATGGAGCAGGAGCACAAAGAGCAGCAGTGCTGCACAGTGGAACAACGATCTCATCACCAAAAAGAGTTACCAAATGGATATGGATATTAGTGATAAAAAAAATTAATTTCTGAATAAAACGTATGATTTAGACGAGCGCTCGTTGCTGCGTTCTTTATGAAACTGTTTGTTATTCGGTTTCTCAAACGGATGCCTCCAAGCAGCGGTTCGACTTTTAGCGGATAAGGCGCCTTATACCAAATATATATGTATGTATATATGTATTACACAGAATATTGCATAGATGTTTGTACTTACAATTATGTATATTTCATTAAATCGTTGTGCGTTGTTGTCGCTTGCTTATTCATTATCGTAGCTGAAAATAAAACGCACTCACACTCACACTCGCAAACCATTCCATGATCAGTGGTGAGTATTTAGTTATTTTTTCTTATAGCTAAACCCAAGAACTTGCCCGATTTATCATTATTTTTTATGAGTACGAGAAACATTTTTGATTACAATTTATTATTATAATTAAATCTACTAGGACCAATAACTGACAATAATTATTGAAATATCACTAAATCCCCAATCATAATTTTATATTTTAAAATGCAATAAGAGCTTAAAATTTGATCTTAATCTTGAAAGTGGAATCATGTCTTTATAGAGTTTAAATTAATTTTCGAAAAACTGTTATTTTTCTATTAAAATAGCTTAAGTTAAAAAATAGCTAAGTAAAGCTGTTGATCTAGCGAAACATTGCGAATCAGTTGTGTACAGTGTAACATATATCTGTGTTTATACACTTGCAGGGACTATTTTCATTTTGTCACTAAATATGTAACGTCTTAAGTGTGATTGAACATATAAAATTGATTAGAACAATTTGCAAAGTCGATACACATAAGTAGCCTTGTCCGGCTACTCAGAGATTATAAGAGTTAGAGATTTTCAACTTGGTATGTAAGTATGTACTATCAGACCTGTGGATGCATCCATAGTCTGACCAACTTTGAACTCTCATAACTTTGTCAAAACTAAGCTGATTTTCAAGCGGAATGTCATTTTAATCATGGTTTGGCCTCTAAATTCATTCTGCATTTAAATTTTATTAACTTTTAAAAAAAAAATTATTTTTGGCTAAAATTCGATTTTGATGGTAAGGGGGGACCCTTTGAAATTTTAAAATTTCAAAATTTTAAATCTCAAGTTTTCACTTTCAATCAACTCCTTATATCATAATTAGTATAAAACAACACTTTAAACTTAATTCTGAGACCTTTCATTACTTTGTAAAAAATCATGTGAAATTGAACAAAAATTTTGACTTGTAAAGTTACTACATCCAATGTCTGACCAACTTCAATCTGTCACAACTTTGTCAAAACTAAACCGATTTTCAAGCGGAATGTCATTTTGATCATGATTTGGCCTCTTAAATTCAAATATTTTTAAATTCGTTCAAAAAAAGTTGATGTTAAATCTACAAGATTTTCTAAGGGTATCAAATGTTTGGCGTACTGAAAATAAGTTTCCTTACTTGTTTTATATGGCAATGCGTCATTTTGTGCTTATATGTCAGATTATTGAAAAGTGACCAAGCATCCAGCGCCGCGCTCAAAGTTATCATTATCAGCCACCCCCATAAATACATACTATACAAATATATAGCAACATATAAATGCACTTTGAACATGCGTGTGTGCAATTAATAAGAATGTGTGTATATTCCATAGCACGTGTACCACGGTGCGAGTACACATTGGATTCCAGAGTAAGCGACAAGTTTTATTTTTGGATTCATTTGGAGTTGAGATGCGTTGTACTTTTCAATTTAGTCAGTTTTCACTTGACGCTGTCGGTCGGAACGGCACATTGATCTCAGTCCGGTTCGCAGCGATCCCTTTATCTTTCCCATACCCCCACCCCAACTTGAACTGCAAGTGGAACCCAAATTCTGCCTGAAGGCTCACATTATATGTGGTACACACATACATACATACATATATACAAGCGAATGCGTAAACGCAAACACACATACACATACATATAACTTTCTCGCTGCACTTGCTTGGGCGAAAGGGGGATGTGTTGATAAAGATGAAATTTTTATCCAGACTTGTAAAAAAGCAAAAAAGGTATGCAGCAAACAGGAAACACAAATTTATTCTTTACGATCGCGAGAACAGCCTGCCTTGGACACTTTCTCTTTATTGCGAAACTCGTTGGGCGGCATTTTCACGCAGCCATCGCCATTCGACATCCACATTTACAACGACATCCACATCCACATCGACATTGACATCCACAACAGCATCCTAAGCGTTCGTTCTCTTCAGGTGGCGGCGGCGGCGGCATTGCACAAATGTAAACAGCGATGTTGATGCTGTTGCTGACGCTAACGCAGACGCCGACGTCAGCGTTGACTTTGGCAGCGCAGCGTCTTCACTTTCCTTCTTCCGCCTGCGTTTGAGTTGCGTTTGCGTTAGCGTCTCTGTCTGGTTTGGTCAGTCAGTTAGTCAGTCACTTGGCCAGCCCGAAAACGGCGCAAACTTTCGTTGTATAGTCGTGATTGTGGTTGTTGCTGCAACTGCAACTGCGACAACATCACTTGGCCATGGCCATGGCCAGTTCCGGCTTTAGCGGTCATCTCCACAAGACTTAACAGCCAACAGACGGAGACGAAGACGCAGACAGAGACGGAGGCGCAGACTGAGACGCAGACGCAGACGCAGACAGAGACGCAGACAGAGGCGCAGCCAACAGGCAGGCAGACATCTCTCTCATCCAGGCGCGACGCACTTAAACCAAAAGCCGTTTTTTTATGTGCGCCAAAAAAAAAAATAAGTAATGAAAAAAGAAAAAAAAATGGAAAGAAATAGAAAAGAAAAGAGCGGCCAGTGCAAAAAAGGCGAGAAAACGACCAACGAGAAATGTCTCCTGATCTCGCACACATACATACATACATACTCATAAATGCAGTGAGTGAGTGTGTGCTTACATATGTATGTATGTATGTATGTATGTATATGAGTGTATTTGTTGCAGATGAATGAAAATGAATGGCAATTGAAGCATGCGCCAAGGGCGTAGACAAGTCGCTAATTTAACTCGTACTCATACTCGTACTCGTACTCGTATTTATGCTGCTCGTTATAGATGGGCGCGTCCCGTGACACGAACGTGAGCACGCACGGCACGAGTTGAGGTTAATTGTTTAGCTAGAGACGACAACTTAACACTATTACTACCAGATATCCTGTACGAAACTTTAAAATGTCCTCATGTGTATCTATTTGTGAACTCATGCTGAGTCCAAGAGTCCACAATACAAAAAAGTATCCTCTTTACAGGTCGAAGTATAGTATTTATTTTGTGACGAACGATATTTAAATAAATTTTAAATGAAAATTTTTATAAAAAATGTATTTTAAATTTATATATAAGATTTAACAAATACTAAAAATAAAAAACAACTAATATTTGGCATTATGATTAAAAATTCCCATTTAAAATACATTGCATATATTTGAAATTGAAGAAATGGAAAAAAGTTTAATAACTTAAGCTGGTAACAGGATATGCCTGAGTCGAGAGACTTTTTATTATATATTTTAAATATATATTTATATATTATATTTAATAAATACTTAAAATTAAATAAACAAACTAATATTTGGAAATATGATTAAAAATTAAATTGCATATAATTGAAATTGAAATAATTAAGAAATATTAACCAACTTAATCTAGTAACAGGGTATGCCTGAGTCGAGAGACTTGATAGTAAGTTAGATTTACGTGTAAAGTGTATAACATTTGATTTGCTGAATTGGATTGAAGCTGATAAACACTATGCACTGTGGACCGATTTCTCAATGAACATCAGCATCATGAGCCAAAAGAGTTTGCCATTAAAGTTTTGGACATGCCAAGACTGCAATGACAACAGCAATCACTTGAGCAACAGCAACAACAACAATACAAACCACAAGACCTGCAGCATACAAGAGAAAAAGTTGTGCGTATTCGTAGAATAAGTTAATGATCATAATGCTGATGATCATGAAGTTGAGATGCGACACTTGAATGCTTGAAATGTGCGCGCCACGCCCAACAACAACAGCAACCACAACAACAGCAACAACAACAACAACAGCAGCGAGAGCAACAGGTGGCAGCGGCTCGCCCGGAATGTCAAACGTTTATTTGTCGGTAATTAAATTTGAAAATGATTTAAATTTCACCAGAGATTTTTTGGAATTGGACTTAACACTTTCTTCTCAATCCACCATTCCAAACGATCCCAGTTTGTTGACGTTGTCTCTCTCGCTCCCTCTCTCTCTCTGTCTATTTCTCTCTCTGTCTCTTTCATTTGCAGGTGGGGCCACCCGCAAGCGCAACATTGCATGTCCCCATACGGCCTAGACCCCCAACCCCCTTCCCCCTCGGGCCATTGAGCAGCGCACACGTACCCAAAGACATACCCAATAATCAATACTCAATACTCACTACTCAATACCCAATACCCATACCCGGACTTCAGCCCCAAGAGCAATCCGAAAGATCAATTCGTCTGATTGGAGATTTGTTTTCTATTTGCAATTGATTGATGTTTGGCAGGCAGGCGGCAAACGCAAAGCCAAAAGTCGCGGCTGGACTTCGATCACTGTGCACCAACACCACCTCAACCACCACCGCACACCACTGTGCACACCACTGTGCACCACCACATTGATCAGCATCTTTAACCGCCTTGTATTTCATTCGCATGTGTGTGTGTGAATCGACTCGTAAGTCCATTCAAATTGTTTCTTCAATAATCATAATTGTGGCTCTCATTCATTACTTTTCAATTTCCATTTGGTTGCTTGTAAATCTTACAAATCTTCAGACAATGCTTTGTCTGTATACGATATTTGAGAGTCTATAAAAAATACTTCAGTTAATAGTTTAGGATCTGGTAAATTGATAACCCCATTTCATTGAGAATTGAACGCTTTTAAAAATTATAAATTTATTATTTGATTGTTTCATTTAACCCTTTCGGAGCAGAGTTTTATTTTGAAGATTAAGATACTATTTAGAAAATGATTTACTTATTCTTTTTTAGTTTAAACAAAACCTTTTTTAAATAATATTAATAACGTAATTTAGATTATTTTATATATATATAATATTTTCGTTACCAACAATAAAAATTGTACAAAAATTACCAACACCTGTAAATTTTAACAATCTGAGAAAAAGGTTAACCTCACAAAAATTCTCGAAATTTAATTTGAAATTTTTTTTAAAATACTGTAAATAAATTATTAAAATTACATATAACTTGAGTTAAAAAATTCGTTTTTCATTGGTAAAAATAATAATTGGCTCATTTGAAATAAAATTGGCTCTATTTTAATGAAATTGACTCTTTTCTAAAATTTTTTGCGTATTTTTATTTTTTTTGGAAATTTTTAGAAACTATGTCTGTATATGTACTGTCAAAAGTAAGTTGGTAAATTTGATTGATTGTATGTTCAAGGTTTGTTTATAGATTTTTTTGGATCCGCTTGTGCATTCACTTGCACACGTACATTTTGTTGCATTTGTTGTTGTTGTTGATGGAGTTGCAGCTAAATTATGCGCAGACACATACACATTCATCTGGCAGTGCGTGCCCTACCATCTTGCCTCATTCATCTTGCTTGCCACATTTTGTAGCACGAGTCGATTTCATTTGTTTGCACATGCGTGGCACATTTCATTTTGAATATTTCACAATTATTGACGTCTTGTCTGACACTCTGTCTGAGTGTAACTTTGGGGTTGGGCCTCAAACGGGGACTAAGACTGGGAATGGGACAGAGTCTGAGTCTGGAACTCAACTTGAAACGTCTGTGGCGTTTCAAATATTTCACTTCGTGATGCTATTTGCTGATCTATGAGTTTTGTTTTCATTTGGAAAGTGCGTATTATTTAAAAAAAATTTTTTTTTATATTTTTGGGGTAGTATGTTATTTGTTTTTTTGTTTTCTATAATGATCTAGTGTTAAAAGCGAACTTAATTCTTTTTTGTTTTTGAGTACTATATAAATTGTTTTTATACTATAGATTTAGACACCGAATCATCTAAGAACATTGTAAAATACTGTTAATACTGTTTAATTTTTTTATTATCTTTGTTTCAATTTTTAAAATATATATAAATTCGCTTGCTTTGCTTTTCTAAACTTATAAATGCAATTTTCAAAGATGTTGACTTTAACTTTTATTAAGAGATCATAAGACAACGTTTTATATAATCTGGAACGCAAAGCCGGAACCTCACTTAATAACTTTGAGTACTTAGATGGTAATACAAGTAAGTATGTCAAAAAGGCAACGAAATATTAGTTTCAAGACATTTACAGATCTTCAGTTCCGTTAATTCGCGAGATCAATAGAAAAGAGTCATTTGCTGCAGTGAGGTAGAGATAGACAGAGTGAGAGAAAGAGAGAGTGAGAGGGAGAGGGAGAATGGAGGCGCCTCTAGCTATGCTTTGAAGTATGTGTAGAAGTAGTTACAAGTACATTTGTGTAAAAGTATGTGAATGACTGTGTGCACGCCCAGTTTTGCTAAAAAAAAATAAAAAAAAGAAGGCCATGACAAGAATAACAATAGCCATAATTGATGAGTGGCCCTACCCCTTTCTCCCCTCTCCCTCACTCACTTGCCATTCCCTCTCACTAACCCCTTTTTAAGTGTCCCCCTTTTAAGAGCGGCGAAAGAAGAATCTTTTGGACAGCTGCTAATTGACTTTCAGTGTTTGGACCAGCTCTTTATTTTTTGTTGTAGTTGTTGTGGTTGCTGAGAAAGTGAAATTGATCGCACGGCAAGTGGCACTGGCGAGCTTGCCTCATGCTTCTTCTTCCTCTTCTTTCTCTTCCTCTTCTTCACTTCACTTGTTGCCAGTGCTGCCAAAATCTCCGAAGCAAAAATTGTAGATTTGGACAAAAAAAGTTGCTAAAAATGGCTAAAAACTATGTGAAAATAGGCAAAAAAAAAAAAAAAATACTAAACATTAAAATGTTTGCTTTCTAGAAATATATGTATGAATTTAAGAAAAAAAAATCGAAATTTAAAAGGAACATGATTTCATATCTTGAGGAAATTTAATAACATTTAACTAAAGAAGTCTTATAATGCCATCTAGCTTGTCAGCTTTACTTAAATTAGCGTATTCCTTATTACTGGTAATTTGTGTCAAGTAAAAAAGTGCTTCTAAATTTTTGTCATTTTAACCCAAACACAAAACACAGCAAAAAAGTGCGCAAACACTTTCAAGTTGTTCATATAATCAAAACACTAAGTTAAATACAAGTTCCGATATTTTTGTGAACCATTGTTAATCGTAATTTGTGCTATCAATTTCAAAAAGTATAAAAATAGCCAAAAATGCTAGAGAAAAATAAAAAAGCTAGTTTTGCAATAAAGTTGCTAAAATTGCTTAATAAAAATTAAAAAAGCTAGATTTGTGGATAATAGCATTTTTGAGAAAAGTTGCTAATTTTTTTAAAAAGTTGCTAGATCTAGCAACTAAATTGCTAAACTGACAGCACTGTTTGTTGTAAGTCTTTTTATTTTTTTTGAAATTTTTATTTTTGGTTATTTTGGTGATTTATGAGGCTGTGAGACTGAAAGAGATTTGCACATTCCGCATACCAATCCACAGGGATTCTAAGGAGCTGCCATTGCGGAAGCTGATGGAGATGAAGAAGGAGATGAAGATGGAGATGAAGATGAAGATGGAGTTGGAGAAGGAGCAACTACCGCTTTCTAAGCCGCTGTTGCAAGTGTTTGTTGCTGGGATGAGTTGCAGCTTCAGCTTTTACCACGCATGCAACGGCGACAGTTAAAAGCGAAACGAAATGAAATGAAATGACAACAACAACAACAGCAACAACAATAACAATGCTGGCAACAGCTTTAACCCAATTCTTTGGCTGCATTTCCGCCGCATTGCCACTGAACTTCTCCAAAGGGCCAAAGCCAAAGCCGAAGCCAAAGTCGACTCCCAACTCCCGACTCCAAAAACTTGCAGCTGAGTAAAAAAAAGTGTCTTCTCATTGCTTAATGGCAGATGTTGCTACTGTTTCTTTTGTCGCTTTTGTTACTTAGTTTGTTTCTTATTTGTGGCGTTTTCACTTTGCTCGCAGTTGCAGTACAAGTTGTAGTTGCAGTTGCAGTTGCAGTTGTACACTGATAAAAAAAAATGTTCTAAAATAAAGATATTGGTCTCAGAACTACGATTTTTGGTCTAAAAAATCCGACGAGAACATAAAATTCTTAAATTAGGAGCACACATCATGATTTTGAGAACATTTTAAATTTAATCTTTCATAACTTCATCAAAAATTACCCGATTTTCAAGCGGAATGTCAATTTGTTCATGATTTGGTCTCCAAATTGATTCTGCATTTAAATTTTATCATCTAGAAAATTTGATCAAAATCGAAAAAATATCAAATTTTCTATACTTACCCCTTGAAATATTTTCAAAAACTTTGATCTCTCATAACTCCATCAAAAATTAACCGATTTCAAGCGGAAAGACATTTTCTTCATGATTTGGCCCCTAAATTAACTCTGCATTTAAATTTTTATCATCTAGAAAATTTAATCAAAATCGAAAAAATATAAAATTTTCTATACTTACCCCTTGACATATTTTCAAAAACTTTGATCTCTCATAACTTCATCAAAAATTAACCGATTTTCAAGCGGAAAGTCATTTTCTTCATGATTTGGCCCCTAAATTAATTCTGTATTTAAATTTTTATCATCTAGAAAATTTGATCAAAATCGAAAAAATATCAAATTTTCTAAACTTACCCCTTGACATTTCAGAATAAATGTTCTTAAAATATAAATCAATACATTAGAAAAATAAAAATACTTTTTTTTAAATTTTTAAATTTTGTTTTATTCACATTTTAGTCTTTTTAATAGCCTTTTTCCACGACAGCGCATTTGGCTCTTTTTTTTCAGTGTAGTTGCAATTGCTATTGCCACCTTATAACCCGACAATAATGGACACATGCGACCGATTGCAGCCAGCGCAAAGGTTATTGCAACAGCAGCAACAACAGCAACAAAAGCAGCAATATCAACAGCAACAACTACAACTTGGACAACAACAGCAACAACAACAACAACCGCGTTGAATGCGGCAGATGACAAACGACAAGCCACTCGATGATGGAGTGTCAATGCAATGAAAACTAAACTAATAAATTGTGAGAGCGACCCAAATAGCTGGCTAGAAACTGGCAACGTGCAAAGAGGATTTACTGGGCGATGCCTCCGACTTTACTATGTACTATGTACGTCTATATGTTGTTGTTGTTGTTATGTTGTTGCTATGTTGGTCTTTGGCCATCGCGGGGGCGTGGCCGAGGGCGTCGCCACTGTGGGACTCTGACTTTGGCTCTAACTTTAGCCATGTAAATGAAGCCATCAACCCGAAAGCAACAGCAAATAAATCTCATCTTCAGACCAATCGAAATGATCGTCATGTGAATCACAAATGAAGCAGCACAACAATCATATTTATTACAATTACAATTTTCATTTATTTAGATTTTCTTTTGTTTTTGACATTTTTTCAAAAACTTTGATCTCTCATAACTTCATCAAAAATGTACTGATTTTCAAGCGGAGTGTCATTTTAATCATTATTTGACATTTTAATTTATTCTGCATATCAATTTTTATCATTTAAAATATTTGACAATTTTTCGATTCTAAGCCATCTAACATTCAATTTTCCATACTTACCCCTTGACATTTTTTTTAAAAACTTTGATCTCTCATAACTTTATCAAAAATGAACCGATTTTTAAGCGGAGTGTCATTTTAATCATGATTTGGCCTGTAAATTAACTCTGCATTTAAATTTTTATCATCTAGAAAATATCATATATTTTCCATACTAAGCCCATTCATTATCCAATTTTGCATACTTACCCCTTGACATTTTTTTAAAAACTTTGATCTCTCATAACTTTATTAAAAATGAGCCGATTTTCAAGCGGAATATCATTTTGATCATGATTTGGCCTCTAAATTGATTCTGCATTTAAATTTTTATCATCTAGAAAATTTGATATTATTTTCCCTACTAATTATACACAAATGTAAGTTTTGTGAATACCCTATTTGTATTGATCTTTAACCAGCTAAGTTCTCACAGTACTTTAAAGTTTCATATGTTGCTCTAATTAATAACTAACTAGCTATTAGTTTCTCTTTATAATGCCAAGTTTAATTTAATGTTTTTTTTTTTACTTTGTTAATGTATTTAACTTAATAATTTCAAATGGAATTTGTTGAGTATTATTTAATAATGTACCATGTACTTCCTGATTCTGTGCCATTGAAAATACCTATGTATAATTAAGCTGACTTTTCTTTTTCTCTCTTGCTGTCTCTCTCTCTTTATGTTTCTCTGTCTCGCTATCGCCGGCCGGCAGATGAAAGATGATAAAGTTGACGACAATCGGAGAGAGACCTTCGCTTGGGGGCAGCACAGCACCAAATTTGGTTTGAATCGACTGACCAACTGTCCCAAGGCCCCTCTCCTCTCTCTGTCTCTCTATTTTTCTGTCTCTCTCTGTCTCTTGTTGTCTCTTTCTAGCTGCGCAGCGTCCATGTGTGTGAAATTGAAGCGCAATTCAAGTCTGCGGCCGGTGAAAGTAACAAGATACTTTTAATAAGACATCTGAGCAGAGAGAGAAAAGGGGAGAAGTGTGTGTGGTGAGGGAGAGGGGGTGGGGAGGGGGGTTGAGGGGAGGGTAGGGGGTTAAGTGGTAAAGGGGGAGAGCAGCGTTTACTTAAGATGCGCGCGGCGTGCGCTCAGCTTTTAACTTGCCTCAGTGGCAGCAACAACAACAACACTGTCACAACTACAACTAACCACAGCCCTTGCCACTTGCCTCTTGCCACTTGCCCCTTTTGGCCCACTGTTTTAACCCTTGGCTTGCCCTCAGTGGCGGCTTGTCTTTGATATTTGAGCTGCAGCTTAATGGAGCGTCAAGGAATCTCAAACTAAGATCAATGATCATGCAAAGCAGATCAGCAAATAATTGATCAACCAACTGGCAGACTTTGTGGCGCGTCTCAACCTCAGCGTAAGTCGCGTCCGTGTGTTACTTAATGTGCGTCGATAGACAACGACAACAGTAACAACAACAACAACAGCAACAACAACAGTAACAGCAACAACAGTAACAAACGGAGACTGGCTCAAAATGGTCAACTTCAGGCGGAACCAAGTCGGTAGGCCAAACAGTCGTTTGGTTAACCAGACCAGCTTATGGCCAGGCCTGAAAGATGCGATGAAATTACTCCAATTTCGAGACAAGTCATTTTGGTCATATTTAGCAAACAGGAATCCGAGGCACTGCTCCAAAATCTGACCAACTGCCAACTGGACTTGAAATGGCGATGAAATCGCTACTCACCCATGCACAGTGGTGCAAGTACTTCTACTTTCCACAAATGTTCACAATTTCGCCTTAAAGCCTTTTAGCATCATGCATTTCAATATTTTTCTTAAATATATGTTTTAACAAATTTCAATCTATCTACACTGAAAAAAAGACGAACTTCTAAAATCAAGAACATTCATTTTGTTCTTAAAACAAGAATATTTTAAGACCTTACTACTAATACTAAGAATATTAATCTAAAAAATTAATGTTTTTAATACAAGAATAAAAATCTTAAATTGTTAGGAAAGTAAAAATATATGTACTATTTCCTGCAGTAGATGTGGTGGCCCCGTACACTATGGTAAAAAGTCCGATATTTTGGCATAAACTCTAAATGCTTAGCTAGAGAATTGAAATTTGAAAAGGAGCTTTGTTAGACTAATGTAAAATTTCAATTTTTTTTTAATTGAGCCACTTTCTTCCAATTCAACTATAAAGACTTTTTTTTTTAAATTTTTTTGATATTTAAATTTTTGTTTTTAAGATTCGAAAAAATTAATAAAATTAAATAGATTTTAAAAAACTGCGAACTTTTTAGTGAAAAATTTTATTGTAGTATGAATTAACTTTAATTCCTTACTTCTTAAAAAAAATTTTATATTTTTTTTAATCTTAAAAAAACCTTTCGAAATAATTATGGTGTCAGTGTGCAACAACGCAACCAGAGCAAGTGCAGCGGGTGCAAAGAGACAGGGAAGACAAAGTGGTGGAGGGAGGGAGGGGAGAGGGGATCTACAGCGTCATCGCCATTGTCGCTGAGTTGGCCAAAGCAAACCAAATGCGAAGGCACTTGGCAAAAATATTTTATGGAAAAGTGGAACAATCGATTAAGCATTACGACGATGCCATGAATAAAAAAAACAGAAAAAAAAGAGGAGCAGCAACTGCAGACGCAGAAGAATAATGAGAGGTGGCAACAGTTGTTGTTGTTTTAGCTGACATTAGGGTCTACTATAGTCTAGGTACATATATCATTCACGCAAAACCATGCCCTCTTTTAAGACGCCCACAAGCTGGTGACTTGGCTCTGAACTTGATCGATCCTCAATGGGCCACATTAAAAAAAAAAAAAAGAAAATAGAAATAGAAATAGGAGTAAGAAAAGAATACACTGAAAAAAAGACCAACTTCTAATATCAAGAGCATTCATCTTAAATATTTCGTTCCTAAAATAAGATTATTTAAAAACCAAATTTCTAAAACTTAGAATATTAATCTAAAAAATGTGAAACTCTTAATGTAAGAATAAAAATTTTAAATTGTTAGGAGAGTATAAAAAAGTAACAAATTAAAATAACATTTATAAAATTACTAAAGGTTTACAGAATAAAATGTAAATAAATCAAAATAAAAAAATAAAAAAAATTATAATTATAAAAAAATAATTTTCATACATTTTTCTTTTGATTTTAATTTTAATCACAGTTATTCTTAAAATAAGAACTTGGTCTTATTTAAAATGCTCTTAAAGTCAAGATGTGTTCTCTTAATTTAAGAATTTGATGTTCTCGACGCATTTTTTAGACCAAAAATTTTAGTTTTGAGACCAAAATCTTGAATTTAGAACATTTGTTTTGATCAGTGTACGTGTGTGGCATCTGGTGTTGACGTTGCAACGCGTTGGTGGCAAGCGGTCAGTGGTGCAACGGTGTAGAAAGTGCAAACAGTTTGAGGACTTGGTCGCATTTGTTGCGTCTGCAACTGCAACTGAAAGTTGTGCCCGTCTGCCCAGTGTAAACAAACAGACGAATGGGGAAACCAAAGCGCGCCACAAACGCATGCCACAGGCGGCAGAGGAGCCACCAATTGCCGTTGCCGTTGCCGTTACAGTCGTCTTACCGATACTCCCCGCAAAACGATACCGATACCGATACCCAGGCAAACGATAGCCGAAGCAACACTTACCGTATTTGTATTCGTGTCTCCGAGTGTGTCTCACTTATTGCTGCCTATCAATGAAAAGAAGAAATTTCGCTGTCGACAGCGGCAGCGACAGCGACGTTGGCAGCGCTGCTTGCCTCGTGGTCGTCGCCGCCGTTGCGCATGCGAAGTGTTTCGCTACGAGAAAGCAGGTGGATGCAGCATTCGGCGCTTACCCACGGCGCGGACCAGACGCGTTTTCAACCACTTCGCTTGCTTCGTGCTGCAAAATCGCCTTTCAACTTCAACTCAACAACAGCCACTTGTAATACTTGTAATCAAAAAAAAATAAAAAAAAATACAAACCAAAACAAAACAAACAAAAACAAATATCAAATTACAAATTACAAAAAAAAATACAACAACAACAAACCAAAACAAAATATATAAGCCAAACTTTTGTATTGGCCAAGTGCAAATTACAAATTGCATAAACTTTTTGTTGTGTTTGTGTGTGTGAGTGTGCGTGTGTGAGTGTCTCAATAAGAGTCCTTTTTCAGTGTTGGCAAATTTTTTTTTTTTGGCATTTTTTTTGTGGTATTTTTGTTAGTATTTTCTGTGTGAATATATTGTTGTTGTGTCGTTAATTGCCACCGGGTGCAAACTGAAGTTCAGTCGCATTGTCAACAAACACAACGAACAACAAACAACGAACAACAAACAACGAACAATCAACAACAACAACGAACGAACAGCAACTGCTTTCGAAAGTCACAACGAACACAACACATCCTGTTTGTCAGCATTGCATCAAAATTGGAATTGCGGTGCTCTCGGAATTGGTCCGAAGCGAAGGTAAGTGCCGCTAGAAGCCACCACTAAGCCACAATTGGGGCCACTGGGTGGATGGAATCGATGCAGTTACTCAGCACTGGGCTGACTACTTCATTTACTCCACTTATTGTTAGTAATTAGCCCTGCCTGATTTTGATACGACTTCAATAACTGACTTCAAGAGACTGTAGATCATTAGGTTGATATTAGTAAGCGATCATCATTGGATTATTGGGTTATTTTACTTTCAATTACTATCGATGTTTCCAACTAAGCGAAGTTTTTAAAACAATTTCTGTTTTTATTTAATAAAGTGTTTTTTTTTTTTACTTAGAAACATTATTTTATTAAAAAACCATCATTTGTGTTTTTTTTAATCAAAAGAAATCCACAGTTTATTTGATAATTATTTACCAAACTAATAAGAATACATATTTTAGAGACTGGAACTGTATAGTTGTCATATCTTATAAGCTGTACTATACTTTTAATTGGTTTCCAATTCCATATTTTTGTTCTTAACGGAAACCAATTTTATAATATTTGTTCTCTATTATATCATTCGCATCGATTTCAGAACTTATAATTTATAAAAGTGATGGAAAAATATCGATTTAAAAATCGATCTTGATACATGCATGATTATTTATATAGATAGATAGATATAGATATATAGATATAGATAGATAGATGTAGATGGATAGATTCTGCTTTAAAAAAAAACAATATATCGATTTATCGAGTTGTTTTACAGCATTAATTCATAACAATTGATCAAATGAACCATTTGCCATTATGACAAATATTCTTTAAAAATATACTGCATTCCTTTTCGTTTGTTTGCTTTTCTTTTACTGTTTATTGTATTTCAACCACAAGTGTTCCTCTTTCCTCTCTGGGCCTTCCTTTTTTTCTTGGCCAATTCTGTCACTTTTTCTTGTCCTATTGCAAGTAATCGGTCAACAGTCTATAGTCTACAGTCTACAGTCTGCAGTCTTCTAGATAATTGCTCAACTTGATATTTGTCTTGGGCATGTTGACGTTGACCCACTTAGCTTATGGAACCTATTAACACATTTCACCTACCAACACCTTGTCAACAGGTGAATAAGTTGTCATTAAAGTGCTTTGTCTACTTCTTATTCTTTATATTGTTGCCACTGTCACTTCTCAATGTTGATGTTGTTTCAGTTGCATGAATGGATTGAAGGGTTTGATTGAAGGGTAGCTAAAAAGCACTGTCAAATCAATCAGTTGAACAGGTCAATCAGTCAATCAGTCAGTCAGTCAATTAGCCAAGCATTTTAACTGCGAAAATTATTAATAAATTATAATTAACTGACAGTTACACACACATTTAGAAACCGGACACACCTGAAAGCGAAAACGACAACAATAAATAATCATGCTAACAACAACAGCAACAACAATATTAATAATAATCACTATTTGAGTGTATGTAAAAGCAACAAAGCAACAAAGCAAACACTTTCTAGTGTTCCAACATTATCTTTAACGTCTTCTTCTACTGTTTGTTGTTGCTGTTGCTGTTGTTGTTAGTGTTGCTTCTGACCATTCAAGCAAGTTCAGCTTCTATTTGCTATATTTCATTTGCTTTTCCAACAATAAACAATTACAGGTAACAACAAAATCGTGCACATGACAACAACAACAACAGGAGCAATACATTAATTGCATTTTCTACACACACATTGACAACAACAACAACAATTGCAGCAGCAGCAACAGCAACAATATGCAACGACAACAGCAACACTCGCAGCAAATGCATAAACAGCAGCAACAACAACAACAGTCAAACACCAAACCACAACAACAACAACAACAACAACAATTGCGTTGCCAAAGTCATCGTCATCGTTATCGTCATCGTCTTGGGATCAAACAGATTTGGCTGCCGCTTATCGTTGCTTTCCTTTCACTGCAGGTGAGACAAAACAACCAAACAACTAAACAACCCAACAAACTAACAATCTAACAATCTAACAACTTAGCAGCTTAAGCTCTTTCATCTTTACACACACTCCGCACATGTAATTAAAATTAATTTAAGCTTAATTTTCAACTCGTCAGTTCGATAACAATCGATAAACACTAGTGAAAGAGCTTTCGCGATATGCAATCAACAAATCATAATCCGCTAAAGAATTAACAACTGTGATTACATTACATACTGACATAGATTAAATCTATCCCATATTAGCCTATCAAATTATTTAATTAAAAAATTTGCAACTTTTAGAGCTTTTTTTTTAAGATAATGATTTTTATTAGTATTGTCAACTTGCAAAAATAATCTGATATAATAAACAATGACAATTAAAGTATAGGTAGCGAATATAATAAACTATAAAATTGATATAACAATATTTTATTAATATGGAACTTTATGTTTATGGATTCAGGACTTATGACATAATTTAATATCTTGTTATACCAGTCTAAAATTTATCAAAATGGAATTTCGATAAAAATATACAACTTAACTCTCTAATTTATTAAATTTTTGAGCTCTAGTTGAATGTTATTTTAAACAAAGTTATTTGGAACAAGTACACTACTATAGAATATTCTTCTATATCATTTTAGAATCTAAAATTTAGATCATTAATTTGAAATTTAGGAAATTTAAAGAGATGCATATAATTTGTCATAATAAATTCAATTTTAGAACTGGAGAAATATTAGACCTTTAAACTGAAATGGTAAAAAGATAGAATAATAGGATTATAATGGATTAATTTCTGTTTCTGAATTTTGAGAATTATTATAGTATTCTTCTATATAATTTTGGATCATTAAATTTGAAATTTAGGAAATTTAAAGAGATACACATAATTTGTAATGATATAATGAATTCAAAAACTGGAGAAATATTAGACCTTAAAACTTAAATAATAATAGGATAGAAAATTACGATTATAATTGCATAAATTTCTGTTTCTAAATGTTGAGAATATATTATATTTTAAAACTAAGAAGATTGAAGTATAAGAATATGTTTTGATTAATATTTTATTTTTAAGATCAAAACTTGATATTATAATTGCATTAATTTCTGTATCTGAATGTTGAGAAAATTGAAGAATAGGATTATGTTTGATATTATTATCAACAGTTCTTATGAAGTCTCTTAATTAAAAATCATTCAGTTGTTAAAATAATTTTTAGCATCTCAATAGTAACTAACTAGTATGATTTATTGAAGATAAATTGAAGATTGAAGATTGACGATTGACGGAGTCTTGACATGTGAGAAAGAATGTCATTGCCACAAATCGTTGTTAGAAAGTCTTCAATTAGCTGTCTCTTTTTTTTTTTTTGGCTCTTAGCATGTGGGCGTCTCACGTCTCCTCAGCTATGACACAATTTTCCAATGTGCCTGAAGATGATTTCCCTTTCCTTGGCTGCACGACAGCAACAACAGCAACAATAACACCAATAATGACAACAATAACAACAGCAACTGCTGCAAAACTCTTCCTTTTTTTATTCACAAAGCTTCACTTGGTTCACCTTTGACCCCCGACCAGATTTTGCCCAGCATTTTTTTTTGTCTGCTTGCCAAAAAAATGAAAACCAATTGCAAAGAGAAAAAAAATAAAAAGATTCACATTCTCTGGTCAGAGAAGCTGGCGGCAATGTTGTTGTTGTTGCTGTTGTTGTTGTTGCTGCTGTCGACGCTTTTTCGCGTTTACTTTCTCTCGATTTGGTGCGCTGCCAGACTCGCTGCTTGCAACTGCAACATTTGAGCCAGACTCCGACTCAGACTCCAAAGCCAGACAGCAACTCGAAATTTTAGCATTGGTCGAGGTCAAGATGAGCAGCAACAACAACAACAGCAACAACAACAACTGTGACAACAACAACTAAAGCCGGCATCAGGTGGAGTTTTTTTAGCTTTGGTTCCGTCTCCATCTCCGGCTGCAACTTGTGGCAACTTGTGGCTGCTTGGCTGTCGCATCATTAGTTGTCGCATTAGCAGCTGCCGCTTGCAACTTGCAACGTTGCAACAAGCGCCTCACGATTTGTTCACTGCGGCATTTGCGCGTTGCACGTTGCAACGTTGAATGTTGCATGCTGCAAAAGGAAAACTTGGCACACATTTCACATGCTGCTGCTGAATGCTGCATAGAGTACACTGCAAAAAAATTAACAACTTTTAAAATCAAGAACATTCATCTTAATGTTTTGTTCTTAGAATAAGATTATTTTAAGATCAAATTAATAAAACTAAGATTTTTATTTTAAAAAATTTTAAAATCTTAATATAAGAATAAAAATCTTAAATTGATAGGAAAGTATAAATTGGTACTATTTCGTACCAAACAAATAGTTTATCTGTGGCGTTGTGGTTAGAGAAGCCTCTTCAGATGTGAAGCAGTAGGCGGCGGTTCGAATCCCACTCGTAACAGATTACAAAATAACATTTATAAAATTAGTAAAACAGAATGAAATGTAAATACATCAAAATTAAAAAAAAAATTTTTAAATATAAAAAATATTTTATAGTTTTAAATTTTTTTAATTTAATTAAAATTAAATCAAAAAAATTTAAATCAAAATTAAAAAAATTTGAAATATAAAAAATTTTTTATTTTTATTTTTTGATTTTAATTTTAAGAACATTTATTCTTAAAATAAGAACTTGGTGTTATTTTAAATGTTTTTAAAATCAAGATGTGATCTTTTTTTTATTTTTTGAATTTAATTTTAAGAAAATTTATTCCCAAAATAAGAACTTGGTCTTATTTAAAATGTTCTTAAAATCAGGATGTGTTCTCTTAATTTAAGAATTTTTTGTTCTTGACGCATTTTTAAGACCAAAAATCTTAATTATGAGACCAAAATCTTGATTTTAAAAATTTTGTTTTTTGTCAGTGTAGTCTTAAGGAGCTGCAGCTAACTCCTGCTCACCACACCTCCGACTCACACATCTCCCTACTCTTCCCGCCTCCCTTGACCATCGATTTTCCTCTTAAATTGGTAACGCGTTCTATTCGCATTTGCGGAACCGGATCACGCGCACATCAAAAACTCTAAAATCGAAATGAAACCAAAGCCTCGGACTCACCTTGTCTCATCTGCTGCCTTCCAACTCCTCATCTCCCCTCCCCCCTCACCCCCTTGGCGACTCATCTCGTCTCCAGTCTCGTTGTTATTCATGGCCTGTTGGCCGTTCCAAATCACGTCTACTCCCAATGTAGCATGCAAATTTTTAGTTTTTTCTTTTATTTTTTTATAGTATTTTTAGAATTTGTTTTGCGGAACTCGTTTGCCAATTTATCTTGGTGTCTTAGTGTGTGTGTGTGTGTGTGTGTGTGTGTGTGTGTGTGTGTGTCGTCTGCCGCCTGGGCACATCACTTTCTACCTAAAACAGGATTGGCGGCAGGATGCCACGACGAGTTGCAAGTTGCGCTGATTATGTGACATCCTCATGCTAATACTACTCGTACTAACTGATACTGCTCTGCTGCCTGGAGAGAAAGTTGTTTTGGCTGCGGCACAGATTGGCCAAATCAAATACTTAGTTTTGGCATTGGGCCAGCTGGTCAGTTAGCCATCTCAATCACCAGCAGCAGTCACAGTGTCTGCCAAAATATTCACCTTACTTTGTGCACTTGTCTCTTAATTTCTTTACATACATCCAATTCAATTCTTTAGCCATTTTTCCAATTTATCTCAGTAACCAGAAGCTTAAACCTATTGAAATTTGGTATATATCATAACAATACTTTATTTCTTGAATATATCGTTGCACTGCTAAAAAATTCTTAGTTTTGTGGGAAAAATGAAAAACTAAAAAATGCGTCTGGTACCAAAAATTCTTTAATTAAGAGTATATATGTATATCTTGATTGTAAAATTCTTTTAATTTTATCCTTAAACTTGCCATTTAAACAAAAAATTTAGTAATTATTGTTATTGAAAATCTGTATTAGTTTCTTAAGAAAGCATTACTCCTAGATACAGTCTAAAAATCTTATAAACGAACATATTTCTTCCTAAAGATATAACACAAAATTTTATTATAGATACAAATTCATTCTAGGAACGTAACTCACTTTTCTTAATACAAGTTGTAATTCTATAAAAGATATAAAGTTTCAGCCTGTCGATAATTTTATAATATACCAATGCACTCAAAAAAATAATTGGGTCTTATAAAAAGCCTACCACTTTTCAATAATTTTCAAAATTAACTTTAATAAATGAGTGTACCAATATTAATGTCGTTGAGGTATATATATTTCAATATATGTTATCAGAAAAAGACTAAAACGAAAAACTCTGCTCTTTAAAGAAATGTCTGGAAAAGATTTAACTACAATAGATCAAAATAGCTGAATTATTTATAGAATAAAGTTTTCTTTGAGTTGTAAGATTACTTTAGTACATAAGTAGCATAAATAGTTATAAATCAGACATAGGATACAATTTATATATCATCCGTGTTATAAATTATGCAGTCTCTAAAACTGTCGATAATTATCGATATAATTGATCGATTAAATGCGCATAATTAGATATAATTACCTGGCAAGAGATTGTCAATAAGCAGACAGCTGTCTCTGACTCTTTCTCTGTCTCTTTCTCTGACTCTTTCTCTGTCTTTGACTCTTTCTCTGACTTTGTCTCTCTCTCCGGTTCTAGCCTTGACATCGTTGTCGAAAAGGCGGATCTCGGATGAGGCAATTGGGTCACTTGAAGCTGGCAAACGTTGCCAACGGAGATGGCAAAAAAGTGAAATTGTTACACTTTTGCGTTGCTTTTATTTATTTTATTTTTTTTTTCTTTTTCTTCTGTTTTTTTTCTGTATTTTTTTTGCCTTATGCAATTGATTCACAAGTCGCATCCGCCATTCGCTGGCAATTGGCATGCGACATGACTGTGTGCTCCCATTGTACTTAGTTTAGATTCTTGCCAGCACCTTATTAAGCCAAGCTACTCTCTTATTTTCTACATCTTCAACTTCTTTTTTCTTGCCTTTTTCTACTACAACATTTTTATGTGCGATCCATTTTGCAGCTCGTTTTGATCTGGGCGGATGAGGTTGAGGTGGTGAAGGCAGTTGCCGGTAATGGCAATGATGAGCTCACATTGGGTATCTCCGACCATGACAATGAGGTGGACCAGATGGCGCTCGAATCGGAACAGGAACAACAACAGCAACAGCAGCAACAACAACAACAACAGCAGCAACAACAACAGCAGCAACAGCAGCAGCAACAACAACAACAACAGCAATCGGTGCCGAAGGTGCAAGTGCATTATCAACATAATGGTCCACCACCGGCTCCTCCACTTGGTCTGAGCCTGAGAAGTAAGTGTCTTTTAGAATTTTCTTATTCGATTTCGAATTGTCCTATGTCTTACCTCCAAGCTAATAGGATAGAATTATGTTAGAATAACATGCAATACACCAAAATTTCTTATTTTTGTCCAATATAAAATTATAAAAATCATTTCTAATTCTTATTCTCGATTTTTATTAAAATAGTAAAAATAATAATTGAATACAAATTTTTATTTAAGAGTTAAAAAACAACAATTTCCATTCGATTGTTCGCATGGGAGTTATTTGAGATAGTAAACCGATTTTTAACAAAATATATACAATGTGTAAGTTTGGTTGAAATATCTTACAAACCAAAATTTTTGTTCATAACTTAGTTTTATTAGAATCAAATTGTTTCTTATTATAACATACACGCAATAATCAGATTTGTACCAAATTTAGTTGAAATTAACTACAAGATAAACAACATACAAAATCTGTAAGTTTGGTTGAGACAGCTCCAAAAAAAAACAAAGATTTTTACACTAGCAAATCACTTAAAGTGTAAACTTTAAGCCACTTAAAGATAAAAGTCTTAGATACGTTGTGTACAAATTTCAACCTTCTAGTACATACGGTTTAAATTATATAATTATATATAACTGTAATAATAGTTTGGAATCCCGGATTTTTTTTTCAGTGTAGGAACGGCTTAACGAGCAGTATTTAATCTATAATCTCTGTCTCTTCTTTTTCTTTGCATAGGCAACAATCATCAGAATATACCGATGAGCTTTGGACAACCTTTTGGGCCACCACCGCCACCAGCATCGCAATTCTATAAGGGACCACCGCCACCAGCACAGCGTCCACCACCACCGCCACCGCAGGTGCAGGTGCAGCAGCAGGTGCAACAGGTGCAGCTGCAATCAATGCCCGATCTGAGTGTGGGTGCGTCCAGTAACAACGAGATCTGGGCCTCACCCGTGCAGGATATGCCCAAGATTGTCTCGCTGGACGTGAAGTGTGAGAAGAACGGCATGAAGGTGTTTGTGCAGTTCGATAAACCCTTCAATGGCATCGTCTTCTCCAAGGGACACTACAGCAACATGAATTGTGTCCACTTGCCATCTGGTTTGGGACGCAGCTCGGCCAGCTTTGATATTGGACTGCATGAGTGTGGAACGGCGGGCAATACGGATAATTATAATCAGGGTTACGGTCACGAGTCCGGCGGTAATGGTGCCGGAGCTGGCACATATTTCGAGAACATCATTGTCATCCAATACGATCCGCAGGTGCAGGAGGTGTGGGATCAGGCCAGGAAACTACGCTGCACCTGGCATGATCAGTATGAGAAGAGTGTCACCTTCCGTCCCTTTCCCGTGGACATGTTGGATGTGGTGCGTGCGGATTTTGCTGGCGATAATGTCGGCTGCTGGATGCAGATTCAGGTGGGCAAGGGACCCTGGGCATCTGAAGTCTCGGGACTGGTGAAAATTGGACAAACCATGACCATGGTGCTGGCCATCAAGGATGATGACTCCAAGTTTGATATGTTAGTCCGTAACTGTGTTGCCCACGATGGCAAGCGTGCTCCCATTCAGCTGGTGGATCAACGTGGCTGTGTCACTCGACCCAAGCTCATGTCCCGCTTCACCAAGATCAAGAACTTTGGAGCATCCGCATCGGTGCTATCGTATGCTCACTTCCAGGCCTTCAAGTTCCCCGACTCGATGGAGGTGCATTTCCAGTGCACCATTCAGATCTGTCGCTATCATTGTCCGGATCAATGCAGTGCCGAAACGAATCTCCAAGATGTTCATCATCTGCAGGTGGGTCCTGAATCCCAATATGGTCCACCACCACAACTCCATGTGGATGCGTATCATGTGGCCAGTGCCATTGGCAAGAGACGTGATGAAAGAAGGGTTCAGAGACGGGCACGTGCCGTTCCAGCGCCCACCGAGCAAGTGGGTCTCAATAGGATTATTAAGGTGGTGTCCTCCGGTGATCTGACTTTTGCCATTGACGAGCAGACTGGCGGTAATGGTAATAATAATGGTAGTAACATCGGCAACATTGGCAACACCTCACCACAGACCATGGTATTCCCCGTTCGGGAGGAGGGACTCATCTGCATGACAACGCCCGGATTTGCCATCACGTTGATTGTGCTGCTGGGCATACTGGTTACATCCTGTTTGATGTCCGCCGTACTCTATGTACGCCTTCGGCCATTCTCCTCGTTTGCCGCCAAGGAGCGCGCTGTCGCCTTCACGAATCCCCAACTAACAACCGCCACACTTCCCGTCATCCATCTGCCCGCTCCCCCCTCCGATAATCTACCGGGCACTCTCTCCAAGAAGCGAGCGCTCTCATGAGCTCCACATTCAATCCAGATATTAGCCTGATTCCCTATCTCTTATCTCCTTCTTTCTCTTGCCCCCTTGTCCCTATAATCTTTTTAAGTTAGACCATGAAGTTTTCCCAATTCATTAGTTTAATTTTTGACACAAATTATTTATTTATTTATATAGTTCAAGCCGTTTCACTGGGTTTCTAACACTCACACACTCTTTCTCTCTCTCTCACTCACTCTCTCTCTCTCTCTCTCTCTCTTGGTGGCAGTCATACTTAAAAAAAAAATTAACGAAATCAGTTAAAGCATTTTAGTTTAAGTCTAGTTTCTACATTATTAAATCGGTGCTAAGCCAATGCTATTACAGTTAAAAACCGAATTGACCAATCTGGCAGCTCTGTCGCTGTTATACAGCTACCAATCTGGCAGCTCTGTCGCTGTCATACAGCTACCAATCTGGCAGCGCCGTTGCTAACTTTTTCATGCAACGGTAAAAATCTACTCACATCGTTTGCTCTCTCTCTCTCTCTCTCTCTATCACTCTCTCTTACACTTCCTTGCACTCTCTTCACACTCTCTTAAATATATAACATTATACTTACATATATGCATGCCTTAGTTATGCATATGTTTCAATTAGTCACTAAATATTTTAAGTGCTTTAATCTTAGTCTAAGCTCCGTTCTGCTTCTAGCCGATTCGTTTCGATTCTTAGATCCTACGATCCTTTGATCTTTTGATCCTTGAAGCGCCTTGTTATTTTTAATAGTTACATTTCCAATGGAGCGCATCTTATTTATATTTATTTATTTATTTATTTATTTACCAACTAGTAACTTTCCCGAACTCCAGCTATTATTTATTACGAGTATATATTTATTTGTTTATTTATGTTTTTTTTTTGTTTTTTTTTTCTATTATTGTAATTCCTGCAATTAGAGGAAAAAAATTAAGAGAAAAAACGTGTTCAATTAATCGATAATAATAACAACATGTTGGAGACTTGACCCTTGAAATTAAGGTACATTAACAAGTATGAGAACATGAGTACTCACAATAACAAAATATCAAAATATAATCTATTTATTTACGAAATGTATGAAAAACACACATAAAATTAGCTACATTGTACTTATGTATGAGCGAATAAATAAACGAAAATTATACAAGAGTTTTCAGAGTTTTTTACTTGCCTTCAATATTCCTTATGAGATTTTAAACTCGAATCATTTCCTCAATTAGAAGGAGGATGATAAATTGTTGAGGACTACATGAGGGCTTTATATTGTTTTTCTTTTTCGTAACGGCATCAGTGTAAAAAGACTGTTATTGGATCTTGCAACATATAAAAACAAAGTGGCAACCCTAGAAAAATGTTACAGCCTTAATGTATGCTGTACATTTTTAATAATTTGTCTGTTGGAGTATCCGATCGAATTATAATTAAATTGACTATATTTGAAAGTTGAATTACTTTATTTGATATTCAACTATATTAAATAAAAAAACAATTTATTAATCATTTTTGTATATTTTTATTCTTAACATTAAGTATTTATTTTATTTTTGCATTTATTTCATTACAATTTGCAGTGATTTGTTTTTGTATTTCTTTAGCTTTACGAGTATAAAAAAAAATTATATAAAATTGTATAAATTATTTGGCCTTGACAACCGATTTGCATTTGTTGTGTTTTTTGCTTTGTTTTGTTTTTTTTTCTTATTTTTGTTTTTTTTTTATCCATTCCATTCCATTTTAACGACAATTTACTAGATATATTAGTATGTGGTAAGTAAGTACATAAATCTAAATTCACATAGATCAGAAATCTGGTGAAATGTTAAAAAATGTATTTTCTTCAAAAGAATTGCCAAATAAATAGAAGTAAAAGCCATATATCTGACCTATCCGAATTTAGATATAATTTAACTAAAAATTTCACTTAAAATTTGCTAATCGCCGCATCCGAATGACTTTACGAGTAAGTTTTTTTTTTATTTTGAAAATTTGTAATTCAAGATTTTCTAATAACAATTTTAAGATATCCATGTGAGCCGCCGCTTAAGATATAGATCTTATAGATAAGTAAATAAGTTAAGTTATCCCTAACGTTAGTCATGTGCGCTGTTTGTATGTATATGAATACAGGATCATCTCTATTTGAATGTGTATTTCGATAGAATCTAATAACGACTAAAAATACACCCAGAAGCAAAACGAAAAAAAAAAATATAGTTCGTAGTTAATAAACATTACTTGTATAATCATAAGTCAATAAATAAATAAATAAATAATTAATATGCAGCACCAAATTTGTGTGGACCGGGACATCCAATGCATCTCTCTACCGGAACAGAGTTGGGTATATGTTATTATAAGACCCACTAATTGCATCCAAGTATTGCCATAATGCCCGCGTAGCTGACGAGAGAGAAATACAATAACTAACGAGTTCAAGAAATTTCTTTCATTTCTTTAACTATATTTTCTTATTTTTTTTTTTGTTGGAAAAATTGCAAGTATAACTTGCCAGTCAGTTGGATATATTCTCTTGTTGTTGTGTATCTGTTGCTCTTCTATATATATCTCTGCACAAACAACAATTAAACAAATCAAATTAAAAAAAAAATAAACAATGAACGCATGAAATGTTGCAGTTAGGGAATGAGAAGTGGGAAGGAGAGTTAAAAATAGGAGGAGTCTGCGAATTCGTTAGTGAATTCGTCAGTGAATTCGCCAGTGAATTCGTTAGTGAATGAGGAGTGTGAAGAGTGGAGAGTTAGGAGTAGGAGTTAGGAGTCTGTGAATTCGTTAGTGAATTCGCCAGTGAATTCGTTAGTGAATTCGTTAGTGAATTCGTCAGTGAATACGCCAGTGAATTCGTTAGTGAATGAGGAGTGTGAAGAGTGTGAAGAGAGTTAGGAGTAGGAGGAGTCTGTGAATTCGTCTGTGAATTCGTCAGTGAATTCGTCAGTGAATTCGTTAGTGAATTCGTTCACTGCACCGTTTCATGACCAGTCACAGTACTGGGAGTTTGTGGCGCTTGTTGCGGCTGTCGTTGTTGCTGTTGTTGGTGTTGTTGCAGGTGTCGCATGCGAAAGAGTCGCAGGGTCATCCAGGAGGCAAGTGTACCCGGCACTGGCATCGGCGTCTGCTTCTCGAGCGCCTCCTTCTGCAGCTGATAGCGATAGAGCAGCGATCCGGCAATTAAAGCAGAGACAATTGTCGCCGAGATGACCACAATGAAGAGTATGCTGAAACCGGGCACAGGCATGCAGATGCCATAGACGACTTCCTCGCTGATTTTGCCCTGGAATACGGTGACCGCTTCCTGTTTGGAATCGGGCGAAAAGGCCAGATCCGCCTCGGAGATGACATCGTAGAGACCGCTAACGCCAACATCCGCACTGCGCACCTTGCGATCCGAAATGACCAAAGAGCGACGTCGACGTCGCGTCGGCGCTGATGTTGATGAGGATGATGAGGATGACGAAGATGATGATGATGAGGAAGACTTTCTGGTCTCTTCCGCATCGGAGCTATTGGCTGTTGGCTCATCCAGATCAATGTGATCCTCTCGCGGCTTTTTCAGTGCCTCCGCCTGTGGCCGATAAACTGGACGTGGCACATCATCCATATCCGATTTGGGCTCTAGGGAGCGTGGTCCCGCCATGGGCACACCCATCCTCTTCTGTGCCTCCAATTGTCTTGGACCATGTGGGAATTTGCCGCTCTTCTTCAGGCCCAAATAACGCTCGCCCTCGCTGTCCATATCCTCCAGATCATCGTCGCCAAAGAGATCGGATAGATCGGCCTCCTCATCGGGATTCTCGTGCACCGGACGCGGCTGCAAATTGACGCTCTTCTCCTCATACTGATCTCCTCCAGCAGCGCCAATGGTTTGCTTATGATCGTGTATGATGTCCTCGTAGAAGATGTCATGATCCAGACCCATACCCAATCCCATGTTACCCAATCCCATGTTGCCCATGCCATGTCCGGATTGTGATCCATGTCCCATTGATGCTGGTGGTAAAGCCAAATCTCTGAGTAGATCATTGCTGCTGCTGCCCACGGTGTCGGTCATGTGGACATCCTTGCGCTCATTGGCACTGCCAATGGACAGACCCGGATTATCGCCACCCGCCGTATTCTGACAGTGATCCAGGCAGCCATGACGACAGATCTCCACCTTGCATTTGATGTGCACACTCAGAGCATCCGGGAACTTGAAGGCATGGAAGAAGGCATATGTTATCACCGTCGCACGCTCATCGGGAGCGCGTGCCTTTAAGAATCGGGATATCATCTTGGGTCTCAGCACACAGCCAAATTCATCGGACAGATTGATGACATGTCCTGAACCATCCGATGCCACACACGACTTGACCCGCATATCGAATTCACCTGCAGACAGTTGACATATTTAGATTAGTTGTTTTTTTTTTTGGGGATTATGGGTTAAGAGTTCACTCACCGCGATAGTCATTGATCGCCACAACTAAAGTAAGTGTGGATCCCAATGGCACAATGCCACTCACTGGCGGTGCCCAGGGTCCCTTGCCATGCTGTATCTCCATCCAGCAATCAACATTGTCGCCTGACGGGTTTCAAAAAAAGCAAACGTTATTTTGCGGTCGACTAATTTAAAAAAAGGGGGCTCTGCCCCCTGCTCGCTTTGCTCGCTTACACCCGGCTCGCTTCGCTCGCGGTAAGGTGCGGCTAGAGTCGAGCAGACTCGACAGTAGGATACGCTGAGCCGAGGTACTCTTCAATAATAGTTTATTTTCGATCAATTGTTCCTATGACAGCTATATGATATATGGAGCCGATTTGAACCAAATCTGGTCAGAATATACAAAACCAACATTAATGCAAATTTTATGAGTTTGGTAAAGATATTTTAAAAAACAAAAAACTGTTTCATACTAAGACTTATTTTTCGATTGAGCGTCTCTATTGCAGCTATATGATATAGTCGACCGATTTTAACCAAATTTGGTCAGGATGTATAATACCACCCTCGATGCTAATTTTATCAGTTTCGTTCTGATATCTCAACAAACAAAAAACTTTTTCATACTAAAACTTCATTTTTGATGTACCGCTCCTATGGCAGCTATATGATATAGTTAACCGATTTTAATCAAATTTGGTCAGGATATATAATAACATCCTTGATGCATATTCTATTAGTTTGGTTATGATATCTGAAGAAACAAAAAACTTTTTCATACTAAAACTTCATTTTCGATGTATTGTTCCTATGGCAGCTATATGATATAGTGGTCCGATCCAAAAATAAAAACAAACTTGATCTGCGTATGGTATCCAAGAACCTACATGCCAAGTTTGTTGTCTCTAGCTTTTATGGATTCTGAGATCGACGCGCTCAAACAGACGGACAGACAGACGGATAGACAGACGGACATGGCTTAATCGACTCGGCTGTTGATCCTGGTCAAGAATATATATACTTTTAAGGGTCTGCCATGCCTCCTTCTCCCTGTTACATACATTCCAACGAACACAATATACCCTTTAACTTATTTTTTAAGTAACGGGTAAAAAAAAAAAATCAAAGAAAAGAAAAGGCCAAGGGCTTCTCTTTTGTTTTTTTTTTAACCTATTTGCTGGGCCCAACCAGTCATACTTACCGCGAAAGTCGAGTTGTATTACATCCAAATCGGCAATTACCATCGGCGGCTTGGAGGCGGTCTTCTCATAGTCGTTGAACCATTCACAGCGCAATCGCTTTGCCTCGTCCCAGACCTCCAGCAGATCCTTGTCATACTGCACGACTACCTGCGGTTTCAATATGCAACATTTAGTGGTTTGTCGGTTAGCGTTTGAGGGTTAAGTAAATGGCCCAGGTGAAATGGCCTCGAGGCAGGTGAATGTGGGAAAGCGATCAGTGATCGTTTCACCATTTCCTTTAATTACCTATTCTTAACTCTTCTTATGCGATCAACACAAGTCCTGATTCTACCAATCACTGATCACTGATCACTGATCAACGATCACTGATCACTTGACCCACTCATATTTTGGCTTTTTTGTTTAAGTTTTCCATTACATTCATCATTCATCAGTCGGTCCCTGTACCATAGAATCGAAAAGCTCTGATCCTACCAATCACTGATCACTGATCACCGATCACTAATCACTTGACACACTCATATTGGCCTTATTGTTTAGGTTTCCCTATTACATTCATCAGTCATTATACTTATCGTAGAGTCAACAATCCTTGATCCTACCAATCACTGATCACTGATCACCGATCACTGATCACTTGTCCCATTCAGATTTTTCCTTTTTGTTTAAGTTTCCCCTCACATTCATCATTCATCAGTCATTCTACTTACCGTAGAATCAAATAGCCCAGATCCTACCAATCAATGTTCACCAATCACTGATCACCGATAACCGATCACCGAATTAATTTCAAGGCCAAATTATGATCAAAATGGTATTCCGCATAAAAATCGGTTGAGTTTTGACAAGGTTATGGTAGATTGAAGTTTTTGAAAAAGTATAAAGGGGTAGGTATGGAAAAAATGGACATTGATGAAAAAATATCGAGTTTTTCAAATAAATAATATTTTGATGCAGAATGAATTTTGAGGCCCAATAATGATCAAAATGGTATTCCGCATGAAAATCGGTTGAGTTTTGACAAAGTTATGGTAGATTAAAGTTTTTGAAATAGTATCACCGATCACTGATCACTTGACCCACTCATATTTTGCCTTTTTGTTTAAGTTTCCCATTACGTTCATCAGCATCAGCACTTACCGTATTCTCGTAGAACTGGCCATTTAGATCCGGTTTGGTGCCGCAGCGGGAATACGAGATGCGGAATGAGAAGAACGTCTTGCCCGTCGATGGTGGCACATACACACAACGCGGATCACTGTGTTGTCCTATGGATTTCAGAAAGGCATTCATTAATTACAGTCATACAAATATGTTATTGATTAACGCACCTTTGGAGCTCACAATGCCTTCAAAGGGATGGGAGAAGGTCAAATGCACATCCATGTGATCCTTACCACACATGACCTCAAGTGAAACTATGTTTGGCATACCATCGGGCCGCTCCATGGGCCACAGTTCATTACCAGCTATGACTAAACTAAACTGCAAGTAAAAACATGATTTTTTTTTTTTTGTTAAATTTAAATCAAACAGGTTTTTAAATATAAAAGAAAGAAGAAAAATTAAAGACCTAAGGAAATATTTTTATATTACACTTGAATTTAGCTAATAATATCGCTTAATGTATAATAATATATTTTTTATAACTTAGGAAACAAGTGTTAAATATTAACCATTTTTTTGTAAATAAAATTTAGACAGGTTTTTGAATAAAAGAGATAGAGAAAAATTAAAGACCTAAGGAAACTATTAAATTTTATCCTTAAAATATCGAAAATAATCGATTAATGTGTAATAATATATATTTAATATCTTAGGAATCAAGTGTTATATATTAACCATTTTTTTGTAAATAAAATTTAGACAGGTTTTTCAATATAAGAAATAGAGAAAAATTAAAGATCTAAGTACATTTTTTAATATTACGCTTAAATTTTTCTAATAATTTCGCTTAATGTATAATAATATATATTTAATATCTTAGGAACCAAGGGCAAAATATTAACCTGTCGATTTATTTGACCCTTCGAAAATCTACGGAAAAAATTATTTTTTTTAATATTTTAACGTAATTTTTTCCATTAGAACGGTCACTTTTTATTAAAACCTAAAAAACTAGAGGCCACAGTATTCTATAACAAATATTCGGAAAGAATACTAGCGAAGAATTTCGAAAAGAAAACATCTGTATCAGTCTACAGTACTCTACACTACACTACACTACCCTACACTACACTACATACCCAAAATCTTACCAAAATGTAATTAAAACTTTTTCGTATAGAGAAACAACTTGGACTTAGTTGAATTATACTTAAAGCGAAACGTTTCAACTTCATCAACTCATGATCCTCAATTTTCACATGTAGATCTCTTTTGGCTGAGATGCTGACAACGATGTGTAACACCGTTATAATTTCTAATTAACGCAATTCCCACAGGCAAACTTGACACCTGCAGCTGCAGCTGCAGTTTCAGTTGCCCCAAGTTGCAAGTTGACTAAGTAACTGCCACAGCATCTTTGAACTGGAATGAATCTGAAGTTGGTTTCCCCCTAAGCCCCCCAGATCTCTTCTCTTCTCTGGTTACGACGAATCTGGCTTGGAATTCGCGCACTAAATTAACAAGCAGCAGAGATTGGTGGTAAGTTAGTTAGCTCACTCAGAAAAAAATATCAAGATTTCCGTACTTAAACAGGCCAATTTCAAATACAAACGATCTCAAAAGCTGTCTAAGTTCGGAATTTCTAAAGTTGAGAACAAAAATCTTATTTTAAGTACGGAAATCTTAAAATTAGATTTAATGGAGATATTTTTAGTACGGTTAGGATTTAATTCAAGTCTAAAAAATTGAAAACATACTACTTTGGGTACACAAAAATCTTGAACTTAGCCCAAAATGTACTTGTTTCTAGTACAAAACATAGTCATAATGAATTAATTGTAATCTGAAAAGATACACTAGTATGTGTACTTAAATTAAGCAAAATACCAAAATTAAATATTATTTAATAAAGGTGTATTTTCTTGGTTAGCGACCTTACGAAATAGGTGCTGATTTTAACAGAGATTTAACTTTAACGTCATATTTGCGTCGCTAGAACCAGTTGAGAATTCTAAGATACGACAAAAAGTAATTGTTTTTAGTATAAAACGTTCATATTTTTAGCTTCCTTTCAATCTTAAAAAAAAAAAAAATTTTAAGTACAAAAAATCTTAAACTAATTTAGTAAAAATAACTCTGTTGTTTCTGAAGGTATCTTTACGAAACTAACGGATTATATATTTGCCATGGTCTTATATATTCTGACTAATTTTGGTTAAAATCTGACTATTATTTCGAATAGCTGCCATAGGAATGTGAAGTCAGAATTCTAAAATTAAGATCGATTCATACTTAATTCAAGATTTTTAGTACACAGCAATCTTAAAATTTGAAGAACGAAACGGTAGAAATTCAATTTTAGGTTGGCATATTTTTTTGAGTGTTTTGTAAGTTGGTTGCTTGCATTCCTTCTTTCTCCTTCTCACTATCTCCCTCTCTCTCTCTTTTCTCTCTCTCTCTCTCTCTCTCTCTCTCTCTCTCTCTCTCTCTGCCACTCACTCTGACAAAAGGGTCTTCTCTTGATGGCCTTGAGGCTGTCTCTCAATGCTAATCACTTTATTTATTTTAATTACACTTGTTAGCCAGCCAAAACATGTTACCAATAAAAACGAAATGCCGCTTGAATTTTTCATACCAATAAGAAAGCAAATTCCATTGCATATTGCAGGCCTGGAGAAAAGGGAAGTGGAAGTGGCAAGTTGCAAGTTGCAAGTTGAGGCCAAGTATCAAGTTGAGCTGCAAGTGGACAGCTGCAAGTGGAGTTTCAGGCAATAGACAACTCGTCTATCTGGAATCTGGATAGGTCTGGCTAGCTGGCTGGCTGGCTGGCTGGTCTAAGCCATTTGCATACTTGCCCCAAAGCTGCCTTGGCCAAATGTGGCAGGTAAGCGAGACTGAGGCCAAGACACGAGCCGAACTGAGCTGAGCTGGATTCCGGTTGAATGAAACTGACCAGTTAAATTCGCAGTTGTTTTGTGGCCAAATTGCAAATGGAATTTCTTCAACAGTAAAAATTGCTCTACTTGCCAAATATCCAATTCTTACCACCTTTCTTTCCTTTCTTTTCACTCTCCCAGAAGACTTCATTTTAAATAACCAAATAAACACAATGCCTTCGGCTTCCAATTGAGCGACAGCTGACCAGATATCAACAAATTGGCCAGAGACGGTGCCAAATTGTCTGCAACATACACTGTACACTGTACAAGCTAACACTGTGCAACACAACTCACAAAATTTAAAGCAGTGTAAAACAGCAACAGCTGACAAGAAATGTTATCAGTTTTTGTATGTTGATCAACTGATAATTCAAAGTAGTTCTTTCGAAATCATTCTTTTACTTTTTTCAATTCAAATCTTTAATAAAATATATCCATTATATAATATATATTGTATGTTGATGAACTGATAATACAAAGTATTTCTTTCAAAACCATTTTCTTTAAACAAATATATCCATACACATTATCCTTAAGTTTTGAACAATATATTGAATTAACAATTTGTATAATACATAACAAACAACAACAAAAATGAAAAATGTTGCAATATTTTATTTTTGATTTTAAAAAATAGAAATAAATTTAAAAAAACGAAATTAAAAAAAGAAACTAAGACCTTGCCTTGTCGAGGATTTGAACCTCGGACCTCTTGCGCCTAAGTCTATAGACCATCCTCTGCGCCGCCTAGGAACTGATGTCATCGCCTGGCCAAACGCTACTATATGTTAATCAAAATAAACGCGAACTTTGAACTTATTTTTGATGCACTTGCTGGACGATTTCGGAAAAATCCCGTCTTAAACATCGATAAATTTGTTATAACTGTGCTGTGTTCAAATTTCAAACTTGTATCTTAAACCGTTTGGCCGGTACATTGCTCAGTCAGTTGGACAAACAATTTTATATAGATATATATAGATAGAAGATGCTAATTATGTTTACCACTTAAAATGACTGATCCCCAGTTCTTGCATTTATCAGCAAATTTTCAACAATCATAAACATCAAATTTGGTTAGGCTATCAAAAAAAAAGATATCGTAAAAAAGATAACGTGATAACTGATACTATCTACTTTCTATACTTTCTACAAACGATAAAATGAAATTTTTCTAAAGCATTTAGACATGATAGACTTATTTGATAATACAAATTTATCATGCAATAGATTTGTTAATTAGCGTGCTATTTTATTCTACTAGTTCTATTAGCTACTAAATTTTGATCCCAAATAAAGGAGCGACTTCTTTACTTAATTGTGTTTATGATAGTTTCATTTATTTACACATGGCTTGTATTTATTTAATTTCGTTAGTTCCAACAAATTAGCTCAACATTATTTTAAGTATAAAACGCTAAGAAAACACACATTTCAGTAAATATTTTCTTTTTTGATGCTTAATGAAATAAGCTAATATCTGTTTGTTTATTTCACAATATTAGTTTAGGTTTGAAAGCAACAAATTAAATAAAATTAACGTTTTTTTATGCTCCACAAGCATGACAAGCATTAGTAACAAAAACAGATTATTCATATTCTTACGATGGTGACGATAAAATACCCTCTAATAATTATTAGATTATAATCTGTTTAAGTATGTATGTGGATTTGTATTAACATGCTTAAAACATGTTAGATAGTCTCATCATACCCTTTGTTGGGCTTTAGAAAATTACACAAATACTGAGAGACGTGTCGTTAGTTAATTATACATATGTTTGTTACGCTCTTTCCGTCAGCTGATCAAATCGCAAAGCACTGAAGAGAGAGAGAGAGAGAGAGAGAGCAATGAAACGAGAGAGTGAACTAAACAAGATAACTCTGGGCAAGTCGAAGTTTTAATACCCTTGCAGATCACTGTGTTTCAATTTTTGACTGATCGTAAATTATATAAATTTTGACTGAAATAATTATATAAATTTTATGGTTTTCTGATATTACAAAATATTTGAGACGGAATTAAATAAGTCATATTTAAATCTTCAAATAAATTTAAATTATCATCAAAATTTGATTTCTTTAAAAAAAATAAATTTAAATAGATCAAAATGTAGGAAAAATTGTATAACAATACAAATTTTTTTGTATGATATTGAACCAAGATTCGAACTCACTATATCATATAAAAATATGCACTTAAGTATATGTATATATAAATATATTACAAATTGAGGAATATGTTTCGATTTTTGAATAAATATTTTTAGCATAATACACACTCTTCGAGTATAATTAAGATATCAGATTTTCGAGCGGTCGTTAGTATGTCAGCTATGTGATATAGTGATCCATTAGTGAATTTTTTCAAAGACTGTAGCAAATATCTCAAAAAAAAAAAAAATTAGTTTTTTAAACTAAAATTATATTTTCGACCGATTGTTTCTATGATAATTATATACATACATCCATGTTTTTAGTCCGTTATCTATTCTTAACAATTATTTATTATCTTACTGGAATCTGTCACACATGGAGTGACAAAATAATACTACCCTCTGCAAGGGTATTAAATAGAGAGTGTTGTTCTAAGTGGATAGTCTGGGCAACAGTTGTAAATATCAGCATGACTTTGAACTTTTTGAGGGTGTCGATCAGAGAGTGGCGAAAGGGAAGACCGGGGGATGGAGAGGGTGAGGGGAAGGGGAACAGGTGGGTTAACGAATTCAATTGGCACGCATAACCAGACAAGTTTCGGTCGTCGAGCTATAAAAGAAACGTCGCACAGGAGCCTAGGCTTCAGTTGGTGTTTTGATAAATTGGAGACAACAACTATATAAATATTTAAAAAATGAATCGTTGGTCGAATCGCGTTGCTGTGGTGACAGGTGCCAGCTCAGGCATTGGTGCGGCATGTTGCAAGGATCTGGTGGCCAAGGGAATGATTGTTGTTGGCCTGGCACGTCGCGAACAGAGGCTGGAGGAGATCAAGGCAGCGCTGCCGGCAGATCAGTCGAAGCGTTTCCATTACCGCAAATGCGACATCAGCGATGAGAAGCAGGTGATCGAAACATTTGCCTGGATTGAAAAGACACTCGGCGGTGTCGATGTGTTGGTTAATAATGCGGGAATAACACGTCACACCACCGTCATCGGGGAGGGAAATAGCGCCGATCTGCGCGCTATTCTGGACACCAATGTCCTCGGTGTCTCGTGGTGCACCCGTGAGGCTTTTCAGTCCATGCAACGCCGCAAGATCGACGACGGTCATGTTGTGATCATCAACAGCATTGCCGGTCACCGTGTCCCCTTGGTGCCCAACATGAGCTTCAACATGTATGCACCATCCAAGCACGCAATCACCGCCCTCACCGAGGTACTGCGTCAGGAGTTCCTCAACAAGGGCACCAAAACAAAGATCACAGTAAGCAACTCCAAAGCAACTCCCATTAGAGTACCTTGTTTATTAAAGTGGGTCAATTTTTTTCGCGACAAAGCGGTTATGAAATTCGTAATCTACGATAAATTCTAAAAAGAATTGCCCAAGAAACCATATTTCTAAAATCAATATATAGCCTTCATTTTTATCGAGGAAGGTTTTCATGAGTTTTGTATGATAAAACCTACCTCAAAAAAAAAAAAAAAAAAAAAAAAAAAAAAAAAACCACAGATAGAAGTCGATTTATAATGAATTTAAAGAAAAAAATTAGTTGGCAATCTTAACTATTTTGTTTTTTTAATTGAATTTTAAACATGAGCACTTTTGTCAAGTTTTAATAAAAAAGTTCATTTTGCATTAATTCTAAAATTCAATTAAAAAACGACCGCCAACTTATTTTTATCTCTAAATACATCATAAGTCGCACCTCTAATTGGCTTTTTAATTTTTTTTATTTAGAGCTAAGTTATACCTAACATACAATATAAGTTATACCAAAACCAATATTTTAAATAGTTAAAACTTCTCCGTAAAAAGTGTAAGCTCGATATTGATTTTAGACCCATGGTTTCTTAGGCAATTTTTCTTAAAATTCATCGAAGATTACGAATTTCAAAACCTTTTTTTTTACTCCATACAAATTGACCCACTCTACTGTTCACATTCCTAATACTCCTATTAATCTTACACTTCTTTTGCAGAGCATTAGCCCCGGTGCCGTTGATACCGAAATTATTGATAAGAGTATTTCAAGCAAAATTGGCGAATTTCCCCTGCTCCGTGCCGAGGATGTTGCCGATGCCGTTAGCTACTGCATCCAGACACCGCCAAATGTTCAGATTCACGAGCTGACCATCAAACCCGTGGGTGAGAAATTCTAAAATTCTTGCGGTAAACACTTTACGAACTTGGAAGAACTCACACATTGGAGCGTTGTTTTAAGTTTTAAATTATTCACAAAAGCTATATTTATTTGTATACCATTAATTCTTCAATTTTTTCAAATAAAACTTTATGTTAAAAAATAATCAATACCCCAAAAAAAAAAAAAAAAGTCTGATTTTTAATTTTTGAAAAGAATCACAGTGGAACATAATCTTTAAGATTGATTAATTTAAAGTAAAACAGGATAATGTAGCTTGATATTGAAATATAAATAAGTTTCTACAAAAATTAAAAATATTACTATTTCAATTATTTCTTTTTCAATTTAAATGGACGCAAATCATTTTTTCAGTTTTATTTAAAAAAAACCAAGGTTGTATAAGGTTATGGAATCGATTAAAAAGTATATATCATTTCATATCGATTGGTTGTATGAGTGTTTGATAAGTTAAATTACATAAGTTATGTACATATTTACACTAAAAAGCTACTGTTTGAATGTCTTTAGTCTTATCACAAATCAAGTATATACACACAGGAGATAAGATATAGAGACAGACAGTAGAAGTATTTGATATTTGTTTTGATTAAAAATCTTGTCAATCTATTTGAAAATATAAATAATAAATCTCTTATCTCTAATATATTTATAAATATATTATATATATAAATTTTGTAAATATAAATAATAAATCTATTCAATCTGATTCTGTATAGAATTAAGTTAAATTTTTTGAACTCACCATTAAATTTAAAATAAATATACAGCTACTAAATCTAAGGTCCCACAGCCGTGTAGGACCTTTTTGTGGGCTCCACATGCTGACGATGTGGCCGCTGTGCCTATATCTGAAAAAAAAGACAAAGATACAGAGAAAAAGAGAGAGAAACTGTTAGTTTGGTATAACATTAAACAATATCATTAAATAAAATAATTATTACAATTAATATAGTGATCTGTGTTTTCGGCTTTAGCCAGTTTAATAAGTGGTTTGTAGCTTGTGTATTTTACAATGTTGAAGCATTCATCAGACAAAATATTAATAAATCTTTTGAACACTTAAACAAACAGTTAATCAATTAAACTTTTTACAAGTTTGCAATTAAGTAGATAGAGAATGACTGCAATTCTTTCTTTCATCTTTTCATTAAATCAGTTCAGAATAATCTTTCTACATGTCTTTAAGTCTACTCTATAAGCTCATTTAACCATACGACTTGAGACTTTTCAACAAACAGTTATCAAAACCGTGATTATTTCCTTTTAAGTGTAAGATAATGTTGGAAAAAAAAATAATAATGTGGTTTATTACTATCAGCCCCAAATCGTGATTTTTATGCTTTCTGTTACGGCAATTTTGAAGTTGAATTTTTAGCGTATTTGCTCCACTGTGCGGCAATTTTATTTATCTGTCTAGTAGCTTAACGAAACACAGTGTTGCTTTTTCGATACATAATATCACTGCGATAACACAAGTTGTCGATAAAAAATATTGAGGCGTTCATTGTGATAAATTCTTAAGTGGTTCAGTTGATTATCGTATAATCCATATAACAATTATCCAGTTTGTAAATCTGATCGGAGAGTCTTACACGCAACTCAATCGACCCATTTGATCTATCAAATTTAGCACATTGTACTCGTTAGCTCAGTGTTCCGAATCCGCGGCAAGATAAACGATATTGCGGTTAATTTCACTTTGGCTCGAATATTATACTGAGGTGGCCAATTGCCTTGGATCAAAGTTCAATTACCACTTTTCAGCTGCCATTAAGTGCCCCCCTCGAATTCGTGAGTTATCCAACGGATTTGCTTTCTTGCACTGTGGGAAACCATCTACCAAATGTGCCATAAACAATATTAATAATATTATCAATTTTGATCAATAAATTTAAGTCAGCTATACTTAAGGTCGAAAAGGTTAGATTGGAAAAATGGCGAAAACATTTTTAAGGGAAATTAATTAAATTTGAACGCAGAGTGAATTAAGAGGTCAAATCATAATCAAAATGACATTCCGCTTAAAAATCGGGTTAGTTTTGATAAAGTTATGACAGTTGGAAGTTGGGCAGACTGCGGACTTAGCCACTTTACAAGTCCAAATTTTTGTTCAATTTCACTTGATTTTTTACAAAATAATGAAAGGTCTCAGAATCAAGTTTAAAGTGTTATTTTATACTAATTACGATATAAGGAGTTGATTAAAAGTGAAATCTTGAGATTTAAAATTTTGAATTTTTTGAAATATCGAAGGGGGGACCCTTACCATCGAAATCGAATTTTGGTCGAAAATAATTAAATTTTCAAAATGAAAAAAATTTGAATGCAGAATCAATTTAGAGGCTAAACCATAATCAAAATGACATTTTGTTTGAAAATCGGTTCAGTTTTGATCAAGTTACGGCAGTCTGAAGTTGGTCAGATTTTTGATCTAGCAATTTTACTTCAACCATATCGATACAAACGTTTATGTTTTCGGTTCTTGAAAAATAATATATTTAATTGTTTTAACATATTTGATTTACAATAATTGCTAAACTAGACTTGTTGCTTCGCAATCAGCTGCAGATATCAAATAACCATATTTCAATTGTCAAGATTTTCAAAACAGCTGAAGAAACTAACTGTAATCAGGTGGTACAATTTTCGTGTGTTGTGAATCCGCTGTCGGCGCTTTTTGTTGCAAGCTGCACTTTCACTGCTTGCGACTTTGCGGCAAGTAGCAAGAAAGTAATTTGAAAGACGCCGACATTGGCATGAAATCAATCAATCAATCAAGTCAGTCAATCACTCAGTTCCAGCCCACAATCGTCGTTCACAGAGCAATAATAATAAAAAATACAACAACAAAAAAAAGCAGAAAAAAATTAAACTTTTAATTCTTTTTCTCTTTTATGATTGTCGTAGTTATTTTTTTTTTTTCTTTTCAACCCATTTCTTGTATTTGCACACTTTTACCGCAGGCAACAATAATAATAATAATAACAACAACAGGTGAAAATGAAATCGAAATTATTGTTGAAGTTGCTTTCAATCGATTGTGAGTTTCAGTTTATACAAAGGCAAATGACGGATGGGCAGGTGCAGATACAGATACAGATACATTTACAGATACAGATACAAATACAGCTAAAGCTACGAATACAACTAAAGATACAAATACATTTACATATACAGATACATTTACAGATACAGATACATTTACAGATACAGATACAAATACAGCTAAAGATACAGATACAAATACAGCTAAAGATACAGATACATAGGCAATTTAAAGAGCTATTGTTAAGTTAACTTGTTGTTGTTGATGTCTTTGAATTCAAGCGCAAAAATGCGGTCAGAATCTCTCGCAGAACTGTAAATTGAATAAAGTCGGAAAGAGCCCAACAACAACAACAATAACAACAACAATAACAACAACAATCACAACAACAATAACAAGAATCAATAGAAATGCGTTTGAACAACGGTAAATTGTCTGCATAAATTTCTTGTTGTATTTATTTTTTGTTTAATTTGTGCCCAATTAATTTCTCTTTTTCAGTCGTCACTCGTTTTGAGCGTTTTCACTCTTTTGCTTGATGTTTTTTCTTGTTGTTTGGCTAATTAGATGAACTTGTAGACCGTTCGACCATTTGGCTAACAAACTTACAAAACGGTAAAGAACCCGCCAACACATGAGTTTGCTGTTGTTGGTCGGTCGGTCAGCTGTTGTTGTTGTTGCTGTTGTTGTCAAGATCAAGATCAAAATCAACATCGAGCTGTGGGTTTCAATATCACACTGAAAAAAATGACTGACTTCTAAAATCGAGAACATTTAGCTTACATATTTTGTTTTTAAAATAAGATTATTTTAAGACAAAATTTTTAAAACTGAGATTATTAATGTAAAAAATTTTAAAATCTTAATATAAGAATAAAAATCTTAAATTGTTAGGAAAATATAAATAGGTACTATTTCGTATCAAATAAATGGTTGATCTGTGGCGCTCTGGTTAGAGAAGACGCTTCAATTGTGAAGTACAGTAGGCGGCGGTTCGAATCCCACTCGTTACCAATTAAAATAACATTTATAAGATTACTAAGACTAAAACTAAATAAAATAAAAATTAATTAAAACTAAAATTTAAAAATAAAAAAAATATAAATATAAAAATAGCATTTATAAAATTACTAAAACGGAATAAAATGTGAATAAATCAAAATATAAAAAATAATTTTTATTTATTATATTTTTTTGACTTTAATTGTAAGAACATTTATTCTTAAAAAAAAACTTGGTCTAACTTAAAATGTTCTTAAAATCAAGATAAAATTACTAAAGCAGAATTTAACGTGAATAAAATAAACATTTTAAAATAAAAAAATTATGAATATAAAAAAAAATTTTTTTTTAATTTATATTTTGATTTTAATTGTAAGAACATTTATTTTTAAAATAAGAACTTAGTCATATTTTAAATGCTCCTAAAATCAAGATGTGTTCTACTAATTTAAGAATTTTATGTTCTCGTTGCATTTTTTAGACCAAAAATCTTAGTTCTGTGACCAACATTTAGATATTAGAACATTTTTTTTTATCAGTGCAGACTCGTGCCACAAGAGCGTCTACTTGTTTGCATGTGTCTTGCCCCCTCCCCTCCAGCTGCTGTTGCTGCCACCTGCCCCTGCCCCTTGTGGCATCATCGACAACGTTGTTGCCACGCCATGGCGCCCAATTAAGTGGCTCGCCTGGACGGGATCTACTTAAAAAGTAGCTGAGCTGAGTTGAGTTGAGTTGAGAGTCGACTGTCTGCCTGTCTGAGGTCTAAATATGTAAGCCAAAGAAAGTGCGGCATGGTGGCAAGTTGGCTGCTGCTGCGCATGTTGCACGCTCCGCTAACGCTTAATTAATGGTAATGCCAAGCAGCAGTCGCAGTCGGCGTCGCAGTCAGCGTCGCAGTCGGCGTTGTAATTAACAGTATCGCATTTTGAATGAGTATCTTAAAAAAAAAAAAATGATGCGGCTTTCCAACTTGCAACTTGCAACTTGCCACGCTCGATATAAACGTGAGCTAAGCTGATCAATGCTGCCACTTGCTACCAAATTCGGTTGCCCAATTTGTGGCAGCTGCTGTGTGGCAAACATTTTCATTAAAGCCGCATTAACGTTCCATGTTTCAATCAAATGAAATGGAAAAGCAAATTGTCGCACAATACTTTATGTGTGTGTGTGTGTGTGTGTGTGTGTTAGCGGTTTTCACTTTTCATTTTTTAAAGCCGTCACACCGCCAACTTGCCACAGCCAACTTGCCACAGCCTCCACAGACTCATTCCATTGTGCTGGCCAATAAATTGAGCCAAATATCAAAAGCCATTTGGGCGGTTTTGACTTGGGAAAATTGCTATTCGAAGACCACTTTCGAATCGTACACACACACACACACACACACACACACATAATCAGCTAAACGGTAAAACACCAAACAAAACGCAGTTACTTATAAAGCATTTTTTTTTGTAATGCCATTTTCTGGTTTTCGGTCTTGGCCTTCTTTGAAAAGCGAAAAAAATGCAACACAATAGCCATATTAATGTTAATTAAAATCATCATAATATACACATACTCTAAATAGCAAAATCTAAAAAATAAATAAATACAAAAAAAAAGATAAATTTACGAGTGAGTACATTCCCAAAAACGGTTCACTTTCTTTTGCACCCAATTTTAATTAAACTGGTTTCTAAACTAGTCACACAAACTGGTATTGTTAGCAACACCAACAATGCTTAGAAGTGGTTAATACTTAGCTGTAGGGCTTACAGATAACCGTTAAGCTGGGGTTATGAGAACGGAACTGTGTGGGAACAGAAAATTTTAGACATATCATAAGAAATCAAATTTAATAAAATTATTCAATCATCAGAATTTTGAATGAAATTTGTTTGAGAAAAATTAATGTAATCTTTGGAATGATATTTAGCAAAAGTTTTAGATCTATATTCTCTTCTATTTATGATAACGGAACTGTGTGGGAACAGAAAATTGTAGACATATCATATGAAATCAAATTATTAAATCAAATTATAAAAATTATTCAATCATCAGAATTTTGAATGAAATTTGTTTGCGAAAAATGTACGTTATCTTTGAAAAGATATTTACCAAAAGCTTAAGATCTATATTCTCTTCTATTTATGAGTATCGTGTATAATAAAATATATCGTATGAAATAAAATTATTAAAATTATCCAATCACGTCCAAGTGAACGTTATCCTTGGAATGAAATTTACCAAAAGTTTTAGAACTATGTTCTCATACAAACATTAAATAATTTCTAGAATTAGGTTTAATTTTTAGACTTTTTAGTAAAGTAACAATTCCTAACATTTAAAATAAATAAAAGGCATTAAGTAAGAATTTTAAAGCAAAAAATATATATATACATAAATATAAAGACAGTATGATAAGTATGCTATAAAAATCCCATATAAATACTTTGAAAACCTAACAGGCTTATTTAGCTGAGACCTTAAAGATCTAAGTATCTTTAACTACTTATATTCACCAGTGCACTCTATAAAAAGAAAAAAAAAATTTTATTCAATAATTAGGTATAACAATTCCGGAACTAACAATACACATATACACTAGCTTCAAAGTTAGTTTACTTTGGAATGCCTCCATATCATTATGAACTATATTATTAAAGGCAACTTCACTCTCCATTTTTATCGGATCGGGTACAATTGAGATTCAGGGAGAAGGCGTCCAAAAAGAGATTTCCATTTCATTATTGGAATGCAGAGATGATAACAGTGCTTTTTGTGTGTATGTGTGTAGAAAGGCAGAAGAACAGTTAGACGCCGGTGGAGATTTCGAAAATTTCAGACGAAAAAAGAACATGAAAAATATATTCGAATTGAGAAGACAAAAAAAAACTTGTTGAGCGCAAATTAACATTTTTCGAAGAAAGGCATCGCATGTTAGTTTATCCGTATCTGTATTTGTATCTGTATCTATAGCTGTATTTGTATCTGTATCTATAGCTGTATTTGTATCTGTATTCTCGCAAACAAGCTGCCAATAGGCAGGCAATGGCAAAAACCGAATTAGCTTATAAATTATGCGTCATCAAAAAGGGAAAGAAGGTTAAGAATGTGACTGGGAGGGGAACTATGGTGAAGAGAGGTCAACAAGTAGATGTTGATGTATGTTTTTTTTATAGCCGGTAGTTGGCGAGAAAAAAAAGATGTCAAACAATGAATGAAATTCAAATGAACTCGAATAGCAAATCATCAGCAAATGGAAAACAGCTATGAGTTCCTTCCCTACCAAGAAGATGCAGAAGAAATGGAGAAAAAATAAAAGGTACACAGAAAAAAAAATCCATTATAAAAATCATGTTTAAAAAACTTAGCTTGAATTTTTTAATGTATGTATTCGGCATATAATTCCTGAATTAAGATAATACGTAGATATATTAAAAAATTTACATTAAAATAATGAAAGAAGCCTTAATTATTTAATCTAACTCAAAACAAATATTACAGAATCCCAAAATTCAAAATATTGTTGAGAAAAATCGTGCTTGATTTAAGTATTTTATACTTCGTTAATAAGAATCCGGGATTTCTGTACTTCTGACAACGCTGGGATTATTTTTAGCCCGGAATACCGGACTTTTTTTTCAGTGTATGCTCATAGATCAAATAGTACAAGTACGATTCATGACTTAGACAGTCCAGAGACCGGAGACGCGTCACGTCTTCATAGGGTGTCCCATGTGCAAAAGCAAATGATTTGAGGCCAACACACACACACACACACACACACACACACACACACACACATCATACACACATACATATGCATATATACAGTTGTAGAAGGGGACCGTTGTCGTTGCTGTTGATCTCCGTTTGCCAACTTGCAACAGATGCGACAACGACAACGGCAACAGTAACAACAACAGCAACAACAACAACAACAGCTTGCAACTTGCAACTTGGCATTGCATTTATGGCCATGTCGCGTGTTTGTTACCTGTCTCTCTTAATGTGTCCATGTGTGTGTTTGTTTTTCTTCTACTTGTTTTTTTTTTTGTTTGTATTTTTCTAACTGGCGCGAGGAATTGAGTTTATTGTGCCACCGCGCGGCGTTCTTTGGTTTTGTCGCATCAGCTTGATTAGAATTCGAAGTAGTTAACGGTGCATTTAATGCGCTCCAAGACGGATCAAATGCATTTAACACCGCTCTCTTCTCCACTATCTCACTCACTCACTCACTCTCTCTCTTTCTCTCATTGTGTGTGTGTATTGTTTGCTAAACGTTTCGATCGCTATTGATTGATATGTGAACTCATTAGCTTCATTAATGTCTAATTACACTGAAAGAAATTACTGCTCATTAGCAAATGATTAAAACTAAAGTAGGTTATGCTGTCGTAGCTACACTTTTCAAATTTATCTATTTGAATATTAATAACACTAAATGACAAAACTAAAATGTATTAAATTTTCCCTTTTTAAAGCAGTGAAACTTTAAATTATTTTTTCTAAAGTTTTTCCAAAGTTAGTCTTGCATTTAAGATCATTACTCGAAAATGTCTCCACCGATTTTATAAAGCTTAACAGTTGCTGAAAGGAGAGAACTACAAAACAACTTAAGAGCAATTCAACATTCTGAAACACAGCTTAATATATTTATCAATATTTATTGATACTTTATGTATAAAATTTATTGATATTTAAATTTAATATTTTTAGCCCTGATATTCATTTTCCCCTTACATTTTGAGCTTGTAACGTATTACCATTATTATCGTTTATCGACTATCGATTATCAATTATTTATAATTTACTACGACTATTACCAAAAGTTGAAAGCTGTCTGGCAACTCTGGCAATTCGCAAACAGGACGTGCAGATAAATGCATATAAATGACAATGGCATATCACGAAATACACAAATACATACGTGTGTAGTAAACATACATAGATTGATGGCTTAAGGCCATTCAATTCACAGTTCCGTTTCACGTACTTTTTTATTTTCCCATGCACAAGTGCAGCTACATATACATACAAAATATATGCATATGTATATGTATGTTTGCATATGTGTGCACACTCGAATGTTTCCACTTACCGGTATAAAGCAAATGTCCTCGAGTTAAACTCTTTCTCGCTCTCGTTTTCGCTCTCGTTCTTCAGCTCCTTCAATGCTCCACTTAATGAGAACTTTTACGTGTTATGTACACACATACATATGCACATATGTATGTATTGTTAGCGTGCGTGAGTTGTTTGTTTATATTGTCAACGATTTATTTGCTCTCTGACTATGTCAAAAAAAGCAGCAAGTGCATAAAATAAACCAAAAAAAAAAAAACATAAATAAATAAAATAACGTCAAAAAATGAGATGTTGATGTTTAACAAGATGCAGAAGAAGTAGAAGCAGAAGTAGAAGAAGAAGAAGTAGGCGACGATAAGGAACGTGTAAAGACGTTAAAGAAGATGAAGTGAAATCGGCAGACCGCTGCATACTCGTAGCACGTAACGTACTCGTAAATAAGAACCAGCCAAGCAACCACCAAACAGTCAAGAAGCCAAGCCAACAAGCCAGCCAGCCAGAGTAACCAGCCAAGACACCGAGCTGGCAACTCGGGAGAAATGCTGCCACGGAATGGAGCAGCGACGGCGACTGCGACTGAGACTGAGACTGCGACAGAGTCTCGAGTTGTACAAGTGTTTGTGGACTGAGACTGAGACTGGGATCGGATTCAGAATCGGAATCAGGGTCGAGGGGAATATCATAAAGTATTTCTTTTTACATTGTAAAGTTATCAAGTCCATGATAATGATGATGATTGCAACTGATTAGTGATCAGTTAGCCATTTGACACATATGTATGTACAGTTAATTAAGAAATTGTTTTGACAACAAACTTAAAAATTATCTTTATAATTATTTATTGACTATTTTAATTTATTGACGATTATTTTTCTTCCTTTTAAACTTGTTCTAAAAATCAAAGACACAAATATGAAATAAAAAATTATATTAAAAATCTATTTTCTGTTAAAGAAATTCAAGAAATTATATTAAAAATTTCATTTTCTGTTAAAGAAATTGTACATTTTTGATTTTGTCAAAACACTTTTATGGAATTTAGTATTCATTTTTTTTAATAAGACGCATTAAATATAGCGCTTCATTCCTACGGAACTTAAGAACACGGGTATAATAATACGTCGAGAATCGAATTAAATTATTTTTCAAACTGAAGCCTTACACTATCAGTTAGACAAGAAGTTTTATGACAAAAGCAAAAATCATTGAATTTTTTTTTATTTCCAAATAATAGAATAACCATTTGTTTGGATATTATTTTTGATTTTGATTTTCAATTTGTTAGTTTTTTAATTTAATAGTTTTATTCTTCGTCAAAACAATTACTTGACTGACTGTATGCGTGTCTCTATCTCTCTCTCTCCCTCTATCTCTTCCTCTCTCTCATTTTGTTTTATTTGGATCAATGGCAACGAAAGCCGGAGATGTCAAAAGAACTGACAGACATACAGGTGTACACAGGTGTAAGTATGTGTGTGTTGGTGTGTGTGTTTATGGGAATGTGAATGGCATTGGTTTTACGACTATACTATTGTCAATAAGTAATAACGAGAGTAAAGAGTGACGTTGAGAGAAAAGCTTATGACAAATCACTTTTTTGTTTATACACATTGTTATGATTTGTGTATAATGATTTTTAAAACGTTTAATACTAACTGTAACTGTAAAGTTACAAAAATACTGCGGATGCAACGCAAATGAACAAAAAAAAGAAGAAAAGATACTTTGATTTTGATTTCGATTCTCAGTTGGGCAGAGAGAGCACAGCTTTTGTGCTAATTGGAAAAAATTAGAAAGCATGAAATGCCGAGTCCGCTTGCCCCTGACTGACTGGCTGGTTAATCGGCTCTGCGGCTCTTCGCAGTTGCAGCGATATTTACAGCTGCAGCTGGCGCTTCTCCAACTTCAACTTCAACTCCATCTCCTTCAACTTCAACTTCAACTTCTTCATTTTTTAGCTTTTTCTGGTTGTTGCTGGTGGTTGTGTCCTATTTGACTGGCCGAAGTCCAATTGGAATCATTTAGCGCACACATTAGTTCAATAATAGTAGTTAGGCACAAAAAATGAAAAAACAAAAAATATTTATAACCACAATAGAAATACAATTTTACAAACTGAGTTTACGATCGTTTACTATGCAGTTGTCTGTTTCAGGTGCTTAATGGCCACTCAGTTGTATACTTGGTATACCTTTAATAAGTCTAAGAACAACAAAAAAAAAGTAGTTACAACAACAACAACTATTACAATGACAGCAATAACAACAACACTCACTTCACTGCGATCTCTTTCTTGCTGGTTGGTGTCTATGATGCGTGGTTGTGTACTTGAATAGCGGTAATTGCGAAAAGAACAACAACGGAAAAAAAATTACAGTATTTAATACACACTTGACACTGACACTGGGGCAAACTTGGGCAAGAGCACGAGACAACAACAATAACGAGACTCGTTTACGTTTTGGAGCCGGAATTCGGATGCGAAATATTTGGGATGCAGATACAAAAATTCTCCGATTCTCAGATTCGGATTCGGAATCAAAATCTGATTCTGTGCAAAATGATGCGCCAAGCGAGCAAAAGACGTGTGAACTCGTCGAGCGACGAACGCGAAATACACGCGAGCCAGCCAAGATACTTTCTTTGGCCTCGTAATGTAACTGTCGGGAACAGAAGAAGAAATTCAAGACAAGATACAAACACACACACAAACACAGACAAGAAAATCTGACGCTGCGACTGCGACTACAACTAAAGCCAAAGCAGAAGCAGCAGCAAAAGCAGAGACAGAAGCAGAAGCAGAAGTAGCCAGCCGCCTGTGACTGGCTGCGCCGGCGCTCTCAACGATATCGAGGCGACTCGACACGACACGAGGCGACGCGACGACGACGCCAACTGCACAAATGAGCACAGCAGAGCAGCAGCCGCAGTCGGTGTCGCCGTCGCCGTCGCAGCAGCAGAATCTTAGAACTCGTACACACTCGCAGTTAGTTGGAACACACAGACTCCAATTAGCACTTGTTGCTTCTCAGTTGGGCTGATTAGATGGACAAATACAACAGAATCATTTGACAATTGGGCGCCAGAAATGGTAAATAGGAACGTCTGAAACGCTCCTGCAGGATCATTTTATTGACAGCGCTGTCGACGCCAACACGCACTTGAACTTGAATTTTAAGCCATTGGCAGCGACGTTGCTTTGCATTTTGGCTAATTTGTTGTTGTTGTGGTTGCAGAGTTGCCAATATTATATTAAAATATGCGATTAATCGCATAGTAATTTAGATTTTATCAAACTTTTTGTATATGTCTACATTTAGTTTAACCAAATTTTAATAATTAATTATCATAAAAACGATAAATCGTATTGTTTTATAAGTTGTTATTTAAATTATTATTTTCGATTTATTAAAATTATCTACCTAAGTATTTCGACCCAAACAGTATCCTTTTCTTAAATTAGCGGTCGCTTCGAAAAATAAATACTTATATAAATTGCGTACTTTATATTGCGTATTTATATATTGTACTATCTATAATTCTTTTAAGATTAATTTTGAAACGCTTTTGAATTTTGACAAAGTTTTCGAAAGTGAATTTGCCATAATTTTTAATGGTGATTTTTAATTCGAAAAAGTTAAAACAATAACATTTACATACATAAGTACTTATTATAAATATCTTACTAGGCTCAGAAAATCTTGAAAACTTGGAAAACAAATAATTTATAATAATAATAATATAATTTTGAAAGTCTGCTCTGGGCTTTCAAAAATTTAGAATTAGGCAACCATTATGATAATAGGTATTTACATTTCCAAATTTTGCAGTTTACATAGTTATAATTTAGGAATACAACTTATTTGTACCTCATTTGAATCAGAGGAAGTGGCAACCCTGCTGTCACCAATTTTAAACGTCTGTGTGTGAGTGTATGTGTGTGTAGTGGACTTAAAGTTGCTGTTGCTCCGCTTGTGCTTTTCTCCTCATTTGTTGTTGTTGGTGACTGCATTGACCGATGCAGTCTCTGCTGCTGCTGCTGCTGTGGTGACTGCTACTTCAGTCTCTCTCTCGCTCGCTCGCTCTCTCTCTCTCTGTCTCTGTGTCTCAGCCTCTGATGCTGTCTGTCTCTCTTTTGCACACTCACACTGGCAACTGGGCGCATTTCAACGGTAAACATCATGAATGCATTTGGAAAGTGGCTCGTGGTGTTTGCATTTTGCATTTCTTCGCATTCTTTTATGTTTATGTGTAGCTGTTGCTGTGGCTTTTGCTTTGCCTCTGCAACTGGCAACTGGCAACCATCGCACAATTGTGCCAGCAACAACAACAACAACGACGACGATGCCGAAGACGGCGTTTTCATTTCTCAGAATTGATTGGCCGTCGCGGCGGCTGCTGCAGTCGCGTTCGCATACTCCGCACGCCAGCTTTTATTTTTTGCTGCATTTTTCTTTCAACCTCTGCCGCTGTCGCTGCCTCTACCTCTGTCGCTGCCAGGCACCTGTCGTTGTTGCTGTTTTGCCGTTTTGCTGCAGACGCTGCTGAGACGCCTGTTCGCCAGTTGTGTACTTTTGTTTGTGTGCGTGTGTGTGCGTGCGTGCGTGCGTGTGTGTGTTTCTATCTGTGCCTTTGCCTTTACAATTCTGATTAAATAACGTTTGACTTGGCGGGCGTCGTCGTCGTCTGCGTTTTCATCTCTGTAAGCGTCGCGTCGTCATCACTTACCTTGTTTATGCGACACACATACAAGCTTACATGCATATCACGATATTCCCATATCCCTGCACGAGTATACACGTACATACATATGCCCGTTATGAACTGCGTGTGAGCAACTGACATTTGTAATTTTCCCATTCCACTATGGTCCAGAATCCGTTTTTTTTGGCATAAAGTCGATTTTTCGATGTTAATATATCGTTGTTTTCTTATTTTAATCTTAAAGTAAATTCATCATACATTATAAAAATTGTAATTAAAAGCTTTAAAAGCGCCACCAAAGCTTTTTGAGAGCTTTTAAAAGTGAGCTAGCGATCAGCTGATTTTCGAATAGAAATTTGCGCCAAAATATTCTGTTGCTTTGTGTTGAGCCACACGTGTTAAACTGGTCCGGAAAATTCAACTAAATTATGGAAAGTAATGTTCAAGGTATTCACTCTTTAATGTATATTGTTATTTTATGTGTAGTTCTAGGCATTTAGTGTTGTGTAATGTCCAATTTATGTGTATTTTTTTAGAAAACTAACATGCGTCCTCCGTGTTTCGTGGAATATAACTAATAAGCTGTTCCATGCTGAAAGCAACTTATTGGTCCAGAATGTACTTGTGAGTGTCTTCTTTAGCCACAAACCAAAAACTCATCCCCGTTCGTCCCCCTTTTCTCTTATTTTGGTAATATATAGGCACGTTTGAGTTCAGCCACAGCGAATTGTTCGAAATATGGCGCAGCAACAATCGAAAAATTCAATGTGTATCGGATTGGATATACAGCAAATTTAATAAAAACGCTATGGAATCCAAATCAATAAAGGAAATAGAAAAAAAAATCAGTAACTTTAATAGTTACATTCTTAAATATCTTCCAAAAAGTAACTACATGCTTGAACGGTTCATGTCTAAGCATACTGTATGGTTGGCGTCTAAAATATCAATTACTATCGATGAAACCTGCAAGACACCACAGCAAATGGGACGTCCAACCTTATCTTACACGAATGCGGGTTCAAGATTAAAAAGGAAATTGGCATCTGAGCTCGCAAATGAAAATAATTGTGACACAAATCTTCTTGCACATGCTGCAGCAGTCTCTGCAAAGAAACAAAGCAAGAAAGACACGGCTTTTGTTCTTAAAAAAACCATAACTACACCCGAATTCTCAACTGAATCGAGAAAGCAATTTGATATTCAAAAACCCATTCCACTTACACCCGATGAAGCTTTGGCTTACCTCCTGGACAATTCTCTTACAAAACAGCAATACATGAACACCAGACTTATGAATAAAAGTCATCACAGTAACATTTATCCAACCTATAGTCTAGTAATGGAATCTAAATTACAATGCCGTCCTGTAGATATAAAAGTAACGGAAACGGTCGCTCAAGTATCTTTACAAAACCTTTTGGATCATACTGCACACAGAATTATTAAAATGCAAGCCGATGTTTTAAACCAGTTTCCAAACAGTTCTGAAATTAAACTAATATGCAGCTATGGATTTGATGGTTCAACGGGTCATTCAATATACAAGCAGAAGTTCGCTACCGACACACCTGACGAGCAGCTTTCAGATCACTCCATATTTGTTACTTCTGTTATACCCATACAAATTATAGACTCTTTTGATCACAACATATGGAAAAATAGAACACCGCAATCTATACGATTTTGCAGACCTCTGAAAATTGAACTAGTAAAAGAAACTACGGCCCACATAATGATGGAAAAGAACCTATTAGATTCTCAAATTAATAATCTGAAACCTTCTGTTTATAAACTGAATGAAAATCGTGATATAACAGTAACGTATGAAATGCATATGACACTTATTGATGGCAAAGTGCTCAACGTTTTAACTGCAACTAAATCTACTCAATGTTGTCCAATCTGTGGTATCACTCCAACAAAAATATTAGAAATAACAGATTTTAATTCTGAACTTTTTGTCCCAAAGCCTGGAGCTTTGCAGTTTGGAGTAAGTCCATTGCATGCCTGGATCCGGTTTTTAGAATTTGTCTTGAACATTTCATATAAAATTGAATTAAAAAAATGGCATATAAAAGGTGAAGATAAAATTGAAATGAGCAAACGGAAAAAATATGTTCAAAAAAAGTTTTGGAACGAAATGGGTCTTCGGATAAGCATGCCAAAGCAGAATGGAAGCGGCAATAGCAATGATGGTAATACGGCTAGGAGAGCTTTTGCCAATACTAAACTACTAGCATCTATTACCAACTTCAACGAAGATCTTTTAAATAAATTTCACGCCATTTTAATCGCCATTTCTTCCAATTATTATATAAATTCGGAAAAATTTCGCTCATTTTGTCAAACAACTTTTTTATTATATATGCGTAGCTACCCATGGTATCCGATGTCACCAACAATTCATAAAATATTGGTTCACGGTTACCAGATTAACAATTCGAGCTTGGTTCCACTAGGATGCTTGGGCGAAAATGCTTCTGAAGCACGCAACAAACTTTACAAGAAAGATAGATTGTCGCATTCAAGGAAAAATAGTCGGCTCAATACTATGAGTGATATATTTCACAGAGCTATAGATTCCTCGGATCCATTATTGTCGAGTGTTTCCCTAAAGGAAAGAGAAAGAAAAAATAAAAAAAAACCCTTCTCAAAAGAGGTATTAAGTCTTTTGGATCTTCCGTCTACAGCTGAAAATGAAAACGATCTGCAGTGCGATTCTGATGATGATGAGGATATTTATAATATAGAATTGGATGAAGAAGAAAATTGCATTTAAAAAATAAGTAAGTATTTAAATCGAACAGAAAATAATATATATTTATTCGAAATCTACCATCAATCAGTTTGCAGGGGCGGCAAGCGTGGGCGTGGTCACACTGGCCCAATTTTTTGTTTACTCATTATTAATGCCATAACAATAAAATATGCGAAGTTTGAACCATGTAACTCAATTTTTCGACTTTATGCCAAAAAAAACGGATTCTGGACCATAGTGCATTCGTTAAATTAAGCTACATAGGTGGCAATACTTGTTGTCGTGACACACATACATATGTAAATTGTGTGATTCCCCTATAATTATAATAATGCTTCATTCGGTGAAAATAGTAGAAACGCTATGGTCAAGTCTACGACTATTTACGATTATAATATAAGGTACAATAGAATTTATAATTTTTAATTATTAATGGTATACATAATTAGACACATATTTAGGCACTTTGGGTTTCTTTAAAAAATTATTTTTATTTTTTTCTGTAATAATATTCATATAAAAAGTATACATATGTAAGTGTCCTACTACCTTACTGGGCAAATAATCTAATCAAAAATATGAAAAAAGGGTCATAAATTTCGTTATATTAAATTTTAATTAATATAATCCCTTTTCCTCAAAAACTCTTGGTATGTTTAAGATCTTTCACGACTAGTAGAGTTGGTAGAGATGTTTACAAATTCTAATACACGCATGGTGATAATACGTGTCAGTACCAACTTTGAAGCGTCTAGCTCTTTTAGTGCTACAGCTAGTCGCTTTTATTAAATAGTCGGTTCGGATTTGGAAACAAATACTTGAATTAACTTTATCTTCAAAAAGTTTATTGAAATCAGTGTATCAAATTTGGTTGCTCTAGCTCCTCAAACAAATTTAGTCAGATGTAAAGTTTTAAGAAGTTTTACTGTCGAATTTTAGAGTAAAGTTGGGTATGGACATAAGATAAAAGCTGTGCGCTTAATGTCAAATCCATATAAAAAAAATTAGCTAGAAAAAAATGTATATGGATTTGACATTTAGCGCACAGCTTTTATCTTATGTCCATACCCAGCATAACTATAAATTGGGGGCCTATATTGTGTTTTAAGTTTTTATCTATACATTTAATATCAAAATATCTTTCAATTATTAAACTGTATGCAGTATAATGATTTTGGTTTGTTTATAAAGCTTGGCTTTCATATATGATCGTGTTATGTGCGATACGTATAAACCGAAAATCCGGTCGCTTCATTAGCTGCAGATGACGAGGTGGATAACTGTGGCAGCAAGGCAACAATGTTGCCACTACAACAACAACGACAACAACAACAACATTGACCAGTCCATCGTAGTCGTCATCATAATCTGAACATATATCTGACTGACCGTCTGAGTATTCAAGTATCCAACTATCTGAGTACAAGTATTTATTTGTGCTTCTCGAGTTTGATTCTGTGCTCATTCTCATTCCCAATTCAACGCATGCGCAGTCCACTTTTTTTTTTTTTTGAATTTGGCATCATGAGCAACAGTTGCTGTTGCTGTTGTTGTTGCTGTTGTTGCTTGTTTTCAGTTGGCGTGTAAATCTATTAACGTCGCTTGATTCTATGACTGGCATCGCAATGTCGAACAGCAGCACACTTTGGCATTGGCTTCTTCTTCAGCCAACTCTTGTCATCATTGTAATTCCTCAACGCACCTGTCGCCTGTTGCTCCTGGACATTGCTGTTGTTGTTGCTGTTGTCGTTGTTGTTACCATTGCCGTCGCCTCGTGCCAATTTGCCTAAGTCGACTATTTAACTATTTTTGCCGTTTGCTTAGCCAGAAGATGCTGCTCCATTTGGTTGTGCGACTTTTATCTCTGATTTTATTTCACGGCACGTCGCAGTTGTCACTGTTGCTTTTGTTGTTGTTGTTAATGTTGCTGTTGTTGTTCGCTTGGCAGTCAATTAACGTACGTACATAGTTAAGCGTCACTTGTATCTTCTCATTTATTTACCCATTGTAGGGTCTGTAAAACACATACACCCAAATTTACCGCTAATTTTGAGGCCATTTTCGGGTCAACATTCTCGCACTTCAAAGTTCGATTCCAAAGCAATGTCCAATGATTGATGAACGACAGTTGTTGCCACTTAATTGACGCGACATTAGCTGTTGCTGTTGCCCCCATTGAGGCTGCTGGTTGCAATCACATCACAGCACATCAAACCACAGCACAGCACATCAGCCATCATGCCACGCCCGTGATCAAATAAAACTCAAGTTTTTTTTTTTACTTTTTTATAAGGAATATGGACAAACTTCATACATTGCTTACATAAGCATAGCAAAGTTTTGTAATAAGTTCTTAAAATTGTCTATTACTCATATTTGTAAAGAAGCTTAAGAATTAAGAGCAAAAACTTACTTTTTAACCTTTTTTCAACATTTAGGTAAAATCGCTTAATCGACAATTCGCTTCTTCGACTTTAAGTTCAATGCAAAGGTTGGATTTAAATCAGCTGAATAAAATAAGATACATATAAGACAACTGATATAAGATATTAATTATTATACAATACAAAGTATCAAAGAGGATTAGAGATTCATTACCTATAGTTTCAATTTCCCTTAGAGCTAAATATATTTAAAATGATGTTAATTTAATTTAAAGTTAAGAAACTCCAGAACGTGCATACTTTCTTTGTGAATTTTGGATTGACCGTTAAATGTAACTGGAACTAATGAAACTGGTACAATATGGAACTGCATTGATCCATATGGGAGCCGGAAGACCCGCTCGGTCGGTGGGTGTGGGCTAATTTACTCCGATTGGTAGTCGGTTACATACTAGAAATAGTGTCGCCAAGTTGTGGATGGGAAGAAGAAAAAGATGGGGGATGTGTGTGTGGCAAACGGGACTGTCTAATGGAACTGGCACTACACTGAGACGGAGACGGACACTGAGACTTCGACTGAGACTGAGTCTGGACAGTGGTGCTAGCAATGGGACTGGCAGTTGTTATGTGGTTATCTGTCTATGCCATATAAGTCGACAAATGCGCAGTTAGGCAAGTCTATGGTCAATGCCTGGGCCATGGCCAATAGCTCATAGCCTGATACTCGCCAGTTGATGCCTGAAGGCAGTCAGTCTGTGACAACGTGTGTGTTACGTACTCGTATTTATGATTGGCAGCTCTAACTCTGTCTCTGTCTCCAACTCTGTATCTGTATCTGCCTCTAACTTTAACTCTACACTCAGAAAAAAAAAATTATTCCTACAAAAATTTTATAAATTTTAAGGAGTTATATTATAATAAATATGACATCAAAATAAACAGATCTGGGGCAAAAAATATTTTTTGATCGAATTAGAAAATATTTAAGTGCAGAATGTATTAAGAGACCAAATCATGATCAAAATGACATTCCGCTTGAATCTCGGTAAATTTTCGATAAAGTTATGAGACATCAAAGTTTTTGAAAAAATGTCAAGGGGTAAGTATGGAAAATTGAATGTTAGATGGCTTAGAATCGAAAAATTGTCAAATTTTTTAGATGATAAAAATTTAAATGCAGAATGAATTAAGAGGCCAAACAATAATTAAAATGACATTCCGCTTGAAAATCGATTAATTTTTGATCAAGTTATGACAGTTTGAAGTTGGTCAGACTTCGGATTTAGCCACTTTACAAGTCCAAATTTTTGTTCAATTTCACATGATTTTTTACAAAATAATGAAAGGTCTTAGAATCAAGTTTAAAGTGTTGTCTTATACTAATTATGATATAAGGAGTTGATTAAAAGTAAAAACTTGAGATTTAAATTTTTGATTTTTCGAAATTTCAAAGGGTCCCCCCTTAGCATCGAAATCGAATTTTGGTCGAAAATAAAAAAATTTTCAAAATGAACAAAATTTTAATGCAGAATAAATTTAGAGGTTAAATCATTATCAAAATGACATTCCGTTTGAAAATCTATTCAGTTTTGATCAAGTTATGACAGTTTGAAGTTGGTCAGACTGAAGATTTAGGCACTTTACAAGTCCAAATTTTTGCTAAATTTCACATGATTTTTTACAGAACAATTAAAGGTCTCAGAATTAAGTTTAAGGTATTCTTTTGTACTAATTACAATAAAGTCTTATAAGGTAAGATCATTTATAGACTAAAAGTTTTTAGGTAATGGAGCACCTCAATTAAAGTCCATTTTCCGTCGACTGTTATTTTAGGTAAAATGTCTTAAGATTTTAGGCAGTGTTTGGTCTTTTTATTTTTTTATTATTTTTATTTTTTTCTGAGTGTAACTGTGGCGGCGGATCAGACTCTGTTGACTCTATAGACGGCTCAAACTATTGCCAGCCGGCGGAGCAAACACCGTTCACTGAATAAATAAAAAGCGTACTCGTACTTACGATTGCAGATGCAGACGGCACTTGGAATGCGTTTAGTGGCGACTCAAGACCATCCTCTATCCCCTCCTCCTCCTCCTCTCTCCTCCCTCATCCCCTGCTTCTACTCCTCTGTCCCCGAGAGGCAATGCCAAGAATGTTAATGCAGCCACAACTGCTATCGGCAAACGACAACATTGACAACAACAACAACAGCAACAACAACAGCTACAGCAACAACAACAATGACAACAACAACTGTAGAAATGAGCACAAACATTTACTTAATCCATTTCCAATGCAATTGCTCTTGTTCCCGTACCCGTTCCATACCCGTAACCGTTCCCATTTCTATTCCCATTCCCGATCCCATTTCTATTCCCATTCCCGTTTCCATTCACGTTCCCGTTCTATCCAGATGTAATCTAGTTTTTTTGCTTTACTTTTTGCAGATGCTTCATAGGAAATTAGGTACAATTATATACAGCAAAACAAGCAAAAATGTTACAAAATCCAGAGCAAGGTCGCAATTCTTAAAGCTTAAATATTATCTGAGAGTTCTCCATTTTATGAATGACTTTTTAGAACCTTTACCTAAAGAGTACAGATAATGTGATATTTAAAAATTTAAATTAGCTTAGTATAGAATTAATCAAAAATCGCCTATAAATAAAATATTATTAAGTATTAATTTTAATTTTTATTAACATTTTTTTTCTTTTTAATTAAAGTTTAGTTCGTACTTAATTCCAAGGACGTAGGCTAGGGATGCCAAAAATCGGTTGATTTAAGTTCATTTTAAATATTAACAAAATTATTATATATTTAAAAAAAATAAAGTATTATATGCATTTAAATTTAATTTAAAAATACATTCAATTTAATATAATAATTTTGAATATTCAATACACCCACTGTTGGTTTTAAAATTTAATTTTTCTAGAGATTTGTGTGTAAAAAAAAAATGAATCACACAATTCTGCCTACGCCCTTGCTTAATTTAATACTTATGGTAACTATATAACAAAAAAAAATATTATTCTATTAACAATAATTTTAAACAGTTTACTTAGCATTAATTTGAGTCGTAGACGAAGTTGGCGATGTGTTTTTGGACCTGGCTCGATCTGGCAAAAAGTATGACATGCAGGTGAGCAATATCACAACGCCAAGTAGTGTCCAGAAGGTCACTTCACAGCTATTGAACAGCAATCGACCCATCAGATTGCTGCCCACAACGGCGCCCAGACGACCAATCATCATGATAAAGCACATGCCCATCGCATTGATCTGAGTCGGATAGAATTCCATTGCCATGGTGCTAACCAGTCCGCCACAGTTGCCAACAGCCATCACCAAGGTCAAGGCGATAACTAGAGGTGCAAACTGTGTTACATAGTGTAACAACACCAGACAGACCAATGTCAGCATCATCCATCCAACTGCAAAGAGACCAAGACAAATTAACTAAAGGACTCCTTCAAGAAATTCCAATTAACTTAACATATTCTACACTGAAAATCTGATCTGCATATTAGACGATACTATTTTAGATTCAATTCAAAAAAAATAATAATATAAGAACAGCCTGAAGACCTTACTGCTCTGGCTATACCATTGTACTCTAGAATTAATTCAACTTAACAATTAAATAAATAAATAAATAATATTCACATTAAACAAATTAAGTTTGACCAATGATCATCACTTATAAGTTGTACAAAATATAAGGTATTCCATTTATATATAGAGGCTTCCACAGCAAACGAAACCAACCGAAACTCTCCCGAAAAATGTACGAAGTTTTGAGATATTTTCGGTTGATTTCGATAAACTGTTGTAAATGATCAAGAACTCAAAAGAATTCCAAAAAACTGATTATATGAGACTTAACTGATAGATTTCATCAACTTTTTTTCGCTTTTGTTTGACAAATAAAATAAAATAGATTTGATTTTCCCAATTTTTGTCATCCTAATTTTTGTTTTCCTAATTTTTGTCTTCCCAATTTTAAATTTCTAATAAAAGTATTCTAAATTTTGGTTTCCTAATTTAGGATTCTTTATTTTGGATTCCTGATTTTGTTTTCCCAACTTTATTTCCGAATTTTCCTATTCTGAGTAATATTTTTCGACATTCGTGCAGACAAGTTTTAATTTTCAATATTAGCTGCAAATATTGCTAGTCGCCTTTTGCACCTTTCGTGCTGCTTTCGTCACTAGCGCGAGCTGCCGTCCGCAGTAATATTTATATTACTTTATTTATTATTTATTATTTTACTCTATTTGATGTGAACAAACTTTTTTAACATTCATTTATATTTTTATACCCGTTACTTGTCTACATTTTTAAAACAATACAAGCTCCTAAAAGTATATAACAGGTATTTCTTTAGTCTAGCTCCCGTCTAAAGCCTTTTTGACTAATTTTTATGAATTATTCTAAAATTTGACTCACTCAGCAGATTCCGTTTGCCAACCAGATCGATGGTATAGGCGAATATAAGATAAATGATCGTGAAGGCGCCGCCAATGGTGATCATCACCTGGTAGGTGCTGATATCGGGCGATACAATGCAGGCACCATCTTCAGGTACATTCTGTGGTGAACTGTAGCCCTGCAGTACAGTGCAGAGTAGGGAGCCTTGTGCACTCTCCTTGCCCAGTTCATTGAGTATGGTTGGGAACCACATAAAGATGCCCTGAGCAATGCCATAGATCATGAACTGTATGAGGCAGATGTTAAGTGTTTGCATAACCCGCGACCTGAAGAATAGTGGAACCGTCTGCTGCCAGATGAGACGCACTGCATCACAAAAGCCGTGCACACTGGACAGACTGGCACCGCCGCTCTGTTGGGCCAAACGCTCCACTGGATAATCGGAGGAGGGTCGTCCCGAGTTCTGTGCATAAATGTTACGCAATGTTTCCAGTGCCTCTTCGACTTGACCCTGCACCAGCTGATACTTTGGTGTCTCCGGCAACATGTAGAGACCGCACAGTGCCAGGAGCGTAATGGATACATCCGCAATTAGGAATATACGCCAAGAGCTTATCGCCATCCCAAAAATCGATGCGTCGAACTGCAGAGGAAGGATGCCAATGGCCACAGCTAGAAATATAAGTATGTTAAATAGAATTAGAATTATGTTAAATAGAATAGAATTAGTCTAATAGCCTATTTTCACGACAGCACATTTGGCTCATTCGACGCCGTTTTCATCATTCGGCCCGAATGTAGACTTCATTTCAATACAAAATCCGAATGATCATTTTGGCTCATTCATAATGAATGAGCCGATTTTTTGCCATTCACCCCGGCGAATTACAGTATTTTTTTTAGTATCGAAAAATTATCAAATTTTCTAAATGATACAAATTTAAATGCAGAATCAATTTAGAGGCCAAATCATGATTAAAATGATATTCCGCTTGAAAATCGGTTAATTTTTGATGAAGTTATGAGAGGTCAAAGTTTTTAAAAAAAATGTCAAGGGGTAAGTATGGAAAATTGAATGTTAGCTGGCTTAGAATCGAAAAATTGTCAAATTTTTTAGATGATCAAAATTGATATGCAGATCGAATTAAAATGCCAAATAATGATTAAAATGACATTCCGCTTAAAAATCGGTTAATTTTTGGTAAAATTATGAGAGATCAAAGTTTTTGAAAAAACAGTCAAGGGGTATGTATGGAAAATTGGATAATAAATGGCTTAGGGTCGAAAATATACCAAATTTTTTAGATGACAAAAATTTAAATGCAGAATGAATTAAGAGACCAAATCATGATCAAAATGATATTCCGTTTGAAAATCGGTTAATTTTTGATAAAGTTATGAGAGATCCAAGTTTTTGAAAAAATGTCAAGGGGTATGTATGGAAAATTGGATGATATAAGGCTTAGTATCGAAAAATTATAAAATTTTCTAAATGATATAAATTTAAATGCAGAATTAATTTAGAGGCCAAACCATGATCAAAATGATATTCCGCTTGAAGATCGGTTCATTTTTGATAAAGTTATGAGAGATCAAAGATATTGAAAAAAAAAAAAAAAAAATGGATGATATATGCACTGCGAATTATAACTGCAAAATAAAAATGAAAATGTTCATTATTTCAACTTCTTATAATTTTTGCACAAAAATCGAATAGCTGATTTATTTCGGGCGAATGACAAATTCTTTGACAATTGCACATTTGGTTTGGGTAAGCCAAAAATGAGCCACATTCAAATGTGACCAAATGAGCCACATTCAAATGTGACCAAATGAGCCACATTCAAATGTGACCAAATGAGCCACATTCAAATGTGACCAAATGAGCCAAATGTGAGTGGTCCAAAGGGATTCTTAGGTTGATTGGTGTGGTCACTTACCTGGAGCAAACATCATGGCAACGCACATGAAGCAGGAGAGCAGAGTTACGTGTCGTACTCTCGACTTGTTGCCATGAAACTCGCCACAGAGACTGAAGACGCAAGCCTGACCGCCCGAGATGAAGAAGCCGGTTAGGAAGCGACATACAATCAACATCCAGATATTAACTGAAAATGCTGAAACGATTGAGCTGATGGCACTGAACATCATCGCATAACGCAATGTGGCGACACGTCCCCAGGTGTCAGCTAGAAATCCCATGGCATGAGAACTAAGCACGACACCAAGGAAACCAGCTGATGCGAGCATTCCCTGCTGCTCGATCGTTGACTGTAGATCACATTTGACCAATGGCATGATCAGGCTAACGCCCATAATCTCAACCATGACGGCCATGAAGCAGAGTCCACAGATGAGCAACAGCTTAAGGTGAAACCTGCCGACACCTGTCAGTGTGATTGCCTCCTCGAAGCTGTATTCCCTCTGAGCGGGCTTGCATTTTTCCACAGTGCCTGCAAAGAAAAAATCAGTAGAGGAAGGTAAATAAAAACGACCGTCAATCAAAGTCAATCAAGTTGTCAGCTTAAATTAAATTCAGTTTGCATTTGCATAATTGGAATCGCCATAAAAACCGTCAACCTTCCGGACTTTGGAGTACAGTCGCGATATGGCGACATCAGCCAAGACCCCGGAACAATTGTCGGACGATGTTCAACTGCCCAAGGAGCAGCCACCTTCCGCTTTCTTCGAGTCGAAAACATTTCGTCTTATCTCCATTTTTATCTATTTGAGTGGAATTAGTGGTTTGGGCATGGCCTTGGCCTTCTACTATCTCATCTTCTTTGACTCTCGCATGCCGGACATACATCTCAAGTTTCCCGTCTCAATTGGCGGTCAACCGGTGCAGAAAGTGCACGAGTACCAGTGAAAGAACCGCTGGCACAGTCAGGTGAGTCAGTACACAAGACAAAACACCCGAATTGCCTCCATAACCCAGCCATAACCCTACACCAAACATACGAGCTCATGTCTAATTGGATTTGCGTTAACAACAATTGGTACTGCTCGACTAACGTCGACCCTACAATCGATGTTAGATGTACATATGTCGGGTAAATACTCCTCTATGAACTTATCTAACCCGTAAGTTTTGTATTCAACGAAAAGGCGAAGAGTTAATTCTAGTCTTAAGGATAAGGTCTACCAAGTTGAGGGGATGAAGTAGTAAAAATATTAAGCAGGTTGTATACAGGACTAATTTAACGTTTTTGTGATCTCCTGACGAAAAGTCAAAGCATTTGTCATTCGCCCAAAATAATTAAGCTGTTCGATTTCTGTGCAAAAATTTTAAAGGTTGAAAAAATGAACGTTTTGATTTTTATTTTGCAAATATAGTTCGTGAAAAATTTTTTTTTATTGAACTAAACAGCTGGTTAAAGTGATTATTGCTTTTTTTCACGAAATTATCGATAAATATCGCGTGTTCGATAAAAAAATACTGAAATTCGCAGGGGCGAATGGCAAAAGATCGGCTCATTCATTATGAATGAGCCAAAATGATCATTCGGATTTTTTACTGAAATGAAGTCCACATTCGGACCGAATGATGAAAATGGCGTCGAATGTGCCAAATGTGCTGTAGTGGAAAGAGGCTATAAGTTTTCACTTCAACCCAAGAAAGTCAATTAGAGAATAGATACTGCCTGATAAAGTCTTGTTATGCGTCTTAAGTGATTTATTAAAATTAACAAATAGTGTTTTAAGTATCACCCAGAATCACTTAAATGCTGTTATACGCCTATCTTGGACGGAGTAAACCCTTCTTTGGACTATTATAGGGTGCAGTCACTGCATATGAAGCAGGGAAGAACAAACGACGCGACGACACAACGCTGTCACCAAATCAAACCAGGTCAAGTGGCTAAAGAAGTGTGCACGTGATGTGGGCGAGTCAAAAGGGTTGAGAAGGGATGGTTGTAAAGCGTATAGGCTGAAAGACTAGACTATACTAAAGAGACATTACGGGGGGAATGGGTATGTGGATGGTCGAATCTTATTAACGGCGTGAACAAACACGGCCAAGACGCTGTCGGAGCACGCCTCACTCGATACCGCTCGACCAGAAGCAACAACAGCAACAATAGCAACAACAACAAGGCAGAAACCGCAAAACAAATCAACATAGAGAAAATAAATACGGCAAATGTGACTCGACAAAGTCCGCCGTCATTCAGTACGCCGTGAGAAACGCAAAGCCGTGGAAGACCGCAGATTTAAACGGTTCTAGTTTTTTTTTCTGTTTTGTACATTTTTTGTTGTGCCAAGTGTTTAAGGAATACGTTAGACGCGTCTTTAATCAAACTATAGTCATGTCGTCAGTTACTATGTCTAATTTGGCCGCTGTGGTCAAGGAAGCCAAGGACGAGGAGATTCAAGTGCCCAAGTCAAATGACTTTTTTGAATCCAAGACATTTCGTCTGCTCACACTATTTCTCTATATGGGCGGTGTTAGTGGTATGGGTTTAACTCTGGCCGTATACTATCTATTCATTTGGGATTCTCGCATGCCGCCTCTGCCAATCTTCAAGCATACACATCCAATTGGCTAAGAGAACAAACTAAGAGAGGGAGAGAGAGAGAGAGAGAGAGAGAGATGGAGAGCGAATGTATCATCAGCAACGAAATCGAAATTATTTGGGTGAGTGTACACGTACATATATATAGTATTGCCTTAGGTCAGGGCTTATGGCGGTCCTAACAAACTTCTTGCGCTTTCTACCACCTACTGGGATTAATTTCGGGGCCTACAAAGCATAATGAAATGTATGGCGATGTGAAAGGTGGGTGTCTATATCTGTATCTGTATCTGGATCTGGGGCTTTGATACTCGTATAATTAGCTGACAGGCACGCACAAAACTAATCCGCTTTTGCACGTTCCACTAAATCGCAGAGCTGGAAAACAAACACTCATACTGCCTACGACCCTCTAGTGTACCACCCTCCTCCGCCTGACTTGCGTCATTCACATTGCCAGCCGATTTTGATTTAATCGACGTCAGCGTCAATGAAATGAAATCAGTAATCGTAACGCCGCAAAGCAAGCCAGGCCAGCTGTCAGGTGGCAAGTGTCTAGATTCTATTTCCAAGCAGAGATTGCCAAATCCGAAAATCTAAACACGTTTGCCATGTCAACGGAGGCAGCTTCAGCAGCCGCAGCTGCCGCCAATTTGGCTAAAATAGTTAATCTTATCGGTTCCAATACTCGGGATGAGGAGCAGCCCACCATTCGAACCGTCAGCGCGAAAAGTGTACGCCTTGCCAGCAGCGGTACGCCTAGACGGTCGGCGTACTCCTATGTGCCCAAATCGCCGCAGCTGGAGGAGATTGTTTTTGCCGAACCGACGTGCTCGGAACGCTTTGCACGTTACTTTGTCATCGTCATCTACCTGTGCGGTTTGTGTTGTCTAGGCTTCTTTTTGTCCATCTACCACATATTCTTCTGGGACTCTCGCATGCCACCCGTATTCAAGGGTCAAAAGAAAACCCCGGCCTTTGGCTAATTTCTTAGCCACCTAAGAATCTTAACTGCAGCAATGCTTACTATAAAGGTAAGTAGTGTATCTTGTTGTTAAACACGCCTCTAAAGATGAACAGTTTAATCTAATTCAATATCTAAAAAGAATACTTTTTTATGGGCGTGACTATCAAATGCCCTGCTACTGGAAGAAACCTGAAAAACAGTTTTTCACACAATTAGTGACTTTGTTTAGAATGTCTTAAACAAGAAAAAAGTTTTTTTCTTAATTAATCTTTCGTAGTGCAATACTTTGGCCTCGAATTTGACCCACTTGCAGCTCGAGTTTCCATTCCATATTCCATTTCGTCCAAGCTATGTGCTGTAAAAATTTCAACCTCCTAGCTCATACCGTTTCGGAGTCAGTCAATCAGTGAGTCAGTCAGGACAAAGACTTTTCTGTATTCTTTTGGAAGAGCAGTGCAAAGTCTGTAAAACAAGCTTTTTGTGTGTTTGAAAAATACATTCATATGTACAAATAAGCTAAAAGGTATCTTTAAACCATTAAATCTTGACTGCAATTCAAATAGACGTAATGCAATTTTTGGCAAATGTTTTACCTTTAAATTATCTTCTTACTGCACAACAGACAAAACTGCATTACGTGCAAATGTTTACTTAGATAGATTTCGATTTCAGGATAACTAATATATCAGATTGTTTTTGTTGTTGTTATTGTTGTTTTTGTGCCCAAGAAGGCCGTCGAAAGCGGCTTGCCACCTGCGACGGCAACGAAGATTCCTTGAGGGCCATTTTAAAACAATGTTAACTGCCCTTAAGGGTTGGAGGTTTGGGGTTGAGGGTTGGAGGTTGGAGGTTGGGGGTTGAACGAGGGTGCAAGCATTGGAACTGGGCGTGTATGCGTTTGGCCTACATTCTAGCGAGCCAACATGATGAATGTGTGTAGTGTAGTGTAAGTGTGTGTGTAAGTGTGTGTGTGTGTGAGTAAAGCTTATACAATAAAATCAATGGCCAACGTTGCAAATCGCTCGGAGTCCAAGCAGATGCCCGTGTACTTTCTCTCTCTCTCTTTCTCTCTCTGTCACTGTCTCTGTGCGCTTCTCTCTCTCTCTCAGTCTCTCGTTTAGCTTTCAGTTGCATTTGCTACGTTGTCCTAGTGACCTAGTTGCAGATTATTAACCTCCAGCCAACAACGACCGAGCGACCAAAGACGAGCGATTGCCGAATCGCAACAGAAAACAAGTAAGAGTGTTGCCTTTGATTGAATGCACGATTAACAAATACCCTGTGATGGCATAAAGGCTAAAGCAACACATAACAGCAAATTAACAGTGCACTAACAGAATGACAAAAAACTACATTGAATATGTGTTATACTTCACATGTCTGTCTGTGTTTTGGTGTTCGCGTTAAAAACTCTGTAAACTTTTTGAACTGAGTATAAATATTTTCATATATTGTTGGTTAAGTAATTGTTGTGACAAATTCAACATAATTTGCATATTTTAATTGATCATGCAAACAAAGAAAATAATTTCACTTGATTATTGTATTTTCTTCATGATAGTTCTAAAAACAAGTTATACAAAATAATCATAATAAGCCATTGTGCTTAACTAAATAACTTAATAAAAATAAAAACACTATCACGCATTCAAATAGGGATAGAAAGTTTAATATTTTTTTAATTTGCTAAGAATGTGGTAGTTTTTTGGATGTGCTTTCTATCTTTACTCTAATTTAAATAAAAAATTAAATATGCTTGTATTTTGACGACATAAATAATATGTTTTAAACAGGAATCGCAAATAAGATTAAGTTTTATTTTAATATTAAAGAGTTAACTCTTATTTAAAAAATCTATATGCATATATATTTATTAAAAATTATTAAATTTTATTACAAAATTTAAAAATAATTTTTTTTGATTGCATAAAAGTTAAAATTAATTTGTAGAGTAAAAATAAGTCTTATTTGCGATTCCTGACTTCAAGTACATAATTTTATATTCTGTGAAAAAAATTAATTGACTAACTGTATGTCAATCAGCTAATTTTTCTGCATAAAAGAATCGAAAAGTCAAATTTTGTGTACCAGTTAGTACTTTTATAATTTAATTTCATTTCATTTATTTAAAGACTTGGGAATGTCTTGGTACAAGTGCAAAAAAAACTTATAAGTTATTGAGTTAGTCACAGAAAGTAACATGCAGCAATTAGTATTCAGTTGGGCATACCCATCTTGCAGACTTTCCTTACAGGGTATACAGAAAAAAGCAATAAAGCAGCGCACGGTGCTTGCAAGTGAAGGTGCAGGACTCAACGAACAGCGAAAGTTGGCCAAGAAAACAACAACAATAATAACAACAACAACAGTGAGAGTTACCTGCACTGCCCTCTGGTGTCCTTCGCGACGCCTCCTGCGAAGGTTGCGCCTGCCTGGGCATGGTCACGCGAAACGAGCATTAGAAATGGAAGATGCAACGACTTTAATGCAAATGTGCTACAGTGTTTGGCCATGATTTCATTTGCGAGCATTTGATTGAATGTTGTTTTTATTTCAAACGAGTATTTGCAATATTCCTAGATGATTATTATTATTATTATTTTCATCTTATTTGGGCTAAAAATCAGGCGCGCATTTGCAGTCAAAAAAGAAAAAAATGATTCATTACACAGTAGTCAGCTTTGGTGGGCGTGGAAGAGACGTGGGCGTCGAAACTGCCTCGCTCTTGACACAGTAAGCAGTGACAGGCCGCAAGACGTGCCGACGTGATGCCCGCTGCCTTTGACTTTGCAGTTGCCTGTTTATTTGGAATGCCAACGACGCGTGCCAGCTGCAGTTAGAGCAACAACAACACAACAACACAACATGCCAACGGACCGCAACCAGCCGCTTATTGACGCTGACGCCCATGCCGACGCCGACGCAGCATTTTTGAAGTCCAAAAATTTGTATGTAAATGAAACAAAAACAACGGCAGCAGAGAGAGAGAGAGAGAGAGAGAGAGAGAGAGAGAGAGCGGCAGTGTAAACAGGCATTTTATGAATGAAATTATATGCGAAAATAGCGAAAAAGAGCAGCAGCGATTTAAGGCTGAGGATCGCAGGGCAACAAAAGCGAGCGAGCGAACGAACGAACAAAGCACGAAGGCTAAAGCAAACGAACGATGCCGATGCCGATGACGATGACGATGCCGATGACGATGTCGTTGCCGATGCAGGAGCCAAAGGCATCGCTAGCAGCAGCAGCAGAGGCAGAGGCAGCGACCGCAGCAGCAGCAGAAAGGCTCTGCTTTCGGTTGAAGCTTTTTGCGTTTTTGGGGCGTCATTTCGCTTGCATTCGCTCGACGCGTCGGTTGGCAGCGTTTTTTATGCAGAATCTGCAACTGTGAGAGCTTTAAAAATTCAACTTTCAACTGTAAACAGTTTAAGAGAGAACGACGCGTCACAATAATAACAATAATAAAACAAGCAGCAGCAGCAGCAGCAACAACTACAAGAAACATTGCATTTATGTACATATACATATATATATATGATTACAACAAATTACAAATTAATATTGAGACTAAACGGTGCACTGCCAGAAGCAACAACAAAGCTGAACACATATCAAAAAAGGAAAGTGCTAAACACAAAAGTCAACAAAGAAGCACAATCAAAAAATAAAAAAACATCTTTTGAATTGAAACGAATCAAAATCGAACATTGAATATTCAGAATCAAAAGCAAACAAAACGGAAGTCTTAAAAAAAAACCAACAACAACAATAAGAATAACAACTAACACATAAGTAGAAGAAATAACAAATAAGTAAGTAAGAAAGAAAAGCGAAAATGAATTCCAAAGTCAATTCGCTGGAGGAGAAAGTGAAACTGCCGCCCACGGAGACAATAAGCCGTTGCTATCAGCCGCAGCAGAGCAATCGTAAGGTCATCCGCATCCTAACGGTAGCCGTCTATGTGCTATGCGTCTCATTGGCGGCCATTATGCTATCGCTATATTATATATTCATATGGGATCCAACTATACGACCCTTTGTTACCAAGGCCAATCAGTGCGGTAAGTGTAAGTCGTAAGTCTAAACAAAAACAGAAAACAAAAAAAACTCAATCTCAAGAGTCGCTTGTCCGTCACATTTTTACGGGTCACATTCACATGCCGTAACGTAACTGCCGTAACTAACGCAATGACTCCTACAATCCAATCAAAGTGGAAGTACACGGCAAAAAAAAAATACGGGATTCCAAACTATAATTAATCCAAAGCGTTGACAGCAGTACGCTAATCCCGGATTCTTATAAACCTAGTATGAAATACTTAAATTAAGCCCGCTTTTTCTCTAAAATATTTAAATTTTTGGGGTTTTGTAATATTTGTTTTGAGTTAGTTCAAATAATATACGCTTCTTTCATTTTTTAATATTGAAGTTTTAATATCGTCGTCATTTTATCTACGTATTATCTTAAATTAGAAATTATATCCCGAAAGTTTTTTAAACTTGATTTTTAGAATGGATTTTTTTTCTGTGTAGGAATGGGAGTGGCTGTGTGGGGGAATTTGCGGCATTTTGCACTATTTGTGGTCGAATGTGGTCAACTACTGGACCCATTAGGGGCCGGACTCGGACCGACAAGTTAAATTGGGACAAACAGACTACCATGAACTAGGCTACTGTTAAATTGCATTCCTCTACACCCCATCACCCTTCCATCCAACCCCTACTCCCACCAGGCTTTACTCAATGGGGCCAACAATAACGGTAACAGCTCGGAACGTGTCGGCTCGATGTGGTTCAGGGTGGTTCAGGGTGGGACAGGGTGGTCCAGGCTGGTTGCGTTGGGTGTTGCTGTTGGCTGTTCATACCGGAAGGGCGACAGAGTATTTTTTCCCCTTCTCCTTTTTTTTGTTGTTGCTGTTGTCGTTTTTCAGTTTTGTAAATCAACTCGAAATTGGGTCAATGGGCTATCTCATGCACACACAAATGCACGCATATATATGTATATATGCATGTGTGTGTGATTGTGTGTGTGTGGTTGTGTGTGTGTAATCTGCTTGCATGGCATTTGCGGTTCAATAAACGCATTGTCACCAACCATGAAATTGGTTCATCAACAAAAAAAGCTTACTGAATATTCGAATCTGGTTTAAAGGGATGTTACGAGTATTCATAATATATGAGTATTTACCCTATGAATTCATTATGCATAAATCAACTATGATGCTCTTATTTATATATACGGGATCGGCTCCGGTACGTCCCGACACAATTATTTCGGTAAAAGGTTTTATTTCGGTTGTTTTCTTTCGGTTTCGGTATCAGTACCGGTACGCAACGGTACAAGTCATCGGTTTTAAAACATTTAGAAATGTTAAGATGTCGTTTTATAATATGTATAACGTATGTATGAACCTAGAGTTAAAAAAGTTTTTTAACGTAATAAAAAGTCTTTGAATGCAGAATGAATTAAGAGGACAAATCATAATCAAAATGACATTCCGCTTGAAAATCGGTTCAGTTTTAATCAAGTTATGACAGTTTGAAGTTGGTCAGACTGCGGATTTAGGCACTTTACAAGTCCAAATTTTTGTAAAATTTCACATGATTTTGGACAAAAAAATGAAAGGTCTCTGGATCAAGTTTAAAGTGTTGTTTTATACTAATTACGATGTACGGAGTTGATTAAAAGTAAAAATGTGGGATTTAAAATTTTGAAATTTCGAAATTTCAAAGGGTCCTTCCTTAGCATCGAAATCGAATTTTAGCAAAAAAAAATTTTTTTTTAAAAGTCAATAAAATTTAAATGCAGAATGAATTTAGAGGCCAAACCATGATTAAAATGACATTCCACTTGAAAATCTGTTTAGTTTTGACAAAGTTATGACAGATTGAAGTTGGTCAGACATTGGATCTAGTTACTTTACAAATCAAAATTTTTGTTCAATTTCACTTGATTTTTTACAAAATAATGAAAGCTCTCAGAATCAAGTTTAAAGTGTTGTTTTATACTAATTACGATATAAGAAGTTGATTAAAAGTGAAATCTTAAGATTTAAAATTTTGAATTTTCAAAATTTCAAAGGGTCCCCCCTTACCATCAAAATCGAATTTTGGTCGAAAATAATTAAATATTCAAAATGAACAAAATTTGAATGCAGAATGAATTAAGAGGTCAAATCATGATCAAAACGACATTCCGTTTGTAAATCGGTTTAGTTTTGATCAAGTTATGACAGTTGGAAGTTGGTCAACTCTTTAACCACAACAAGTGAGACTCCAATCTAAGAATAACGAAATTTGATTAAAAAAATTAAAAAAAAAATAGCATTGCCAATTTTTTTGAGAAAGTGAATTTGATAAATTTTGGGATCTGTCTGATCCCTAGTGTTATTAATAGTGAAGTAATCGCAGAAAAAATCTAATTTTCCTTTATTCCGTTTATTTACATGACATTGGATGACGTATGCCTACCGATTAGACAAAATTGTGATACCCGAAAAAATAGCCATACGCCTACTAAACTCATCGGAAGTCACCGCGGAGCAGTTCTACAAGCACATCCTCGATCAGTATCGCATCCTGAACCATCTACAACAGCAGCGTCAGCAGTTCCTGCAGAAGCAACATCTACAGCTGCAGCAACTGGAGGCCAGCAATCGTTTCCAGGAGGTATTTGCCACGGCAACCATAATACAGGCACATCCGCATCCACATTCGCGGGATCCGCTCAAGAAATCCCTCGGTTCAACGTCCAACAACAACAGCAACAACAACAATAGTGATGCTGGTTCCTACCGTCTGGAAACGCCATCGAACGTAATGGACGTGGCCTCTGAATCAACGGCCCATCACATGCCCATAGTGCTGGATACATCGCCACCGGCGGACATGACGCACCTGAAGCGCAAATCCCATCGTGGCCACTACAAGCATCATCGAGCGCGAGCCGGAACGAGTTTAAAGAAACCCAGTTCAGCTGGAGCTGCTGAGAGCACTACATCCGCCTCCGCCTCCGCATTTGCCTTGGGGGATCAGCCAACGGCAGCGGCACCACATGGCTACATGGACACGCCCCTAAATCCGGCGGCAGGCACCATCTTGCAACAGCCGTTGCAACTGTACACCTCAATGCCCATACCGCTCATACTGAGTCCCAGCAACAGCGAGAAGCGTCCGGTTCACCATAGTCACAGTCATGTGCATGGCGAGAGACGTGGTGGTGGTGGTGGCGGTGGTGCACAAGCCCGTAGACGCACCACCACGGCCACAGTGTCCGGCTATGATGCACGGACTTACCTCAATCCGTTCCTCACCGGCGAGCTAATCTTTGAGAAGTAAACAGCCTCATTTTTTTACCAAAAGAAACGTTCAATAATTGGCCAAAGACAGTAGTTACAATTACTTTAGACATCTGGCAATCCAGAGCCAGAGATGAGGGAATTTTGCAAACGGAATTCAGACTCGGACTCTGTCATATCACACAGACATAGCCACAAAACATACATCTGTATATGCCACTACAGTACTTACTATCCAAAAAACAAACAAACCTAAAAATATATAATGACACTTGCACGATATCAGATATCAGTTATCAACTCAGATACAAACATATATATCAAAGATAGTTCTCAATGACGATTTTCACTGTCTAAATGATTGATTCATTCAAACTCTTTTCATTATATTCTTTTTCATCGTTTTAAAAGATGAAAATGTGAAATTACACAGTGGAATGATCGGCAGTTCGATCCACCCTAACGATACAATCTACAGGGTATCATTTAGAAACGATATGAGAATTGTACACGAAGAAACTCTTCTCATTGGATTCTCTTTTATCGTTTTAAAAGATGAAAATGTGAAATTAAACAGTGGAATGATCGGCAGTTCGATCTACCCTAACGATACAATCTATAGGGTATCATTTAGAAACGAAATGAGAATTGTACTCGAAGAATCTGTATCTCTGATATACTCCTACAATAAATATTCGATGCAAAGCAATACACACTCACCACAACACCTTCAATACAATTGTTACCAAATATATCAGATACTATATAGAGGGGCATTATAGTACATACATAATCTTGTAGACCTACAGATAAGACACACACACACACACCACACACACCAATACACACACCAATACAAACCTAATGGACAGAGAGGCACGGCAAGCGCATTACTAATTATTAGATAAATACCACTGCATACGATAGTTAAACGATAGTTAGGTACATACTTATATACATTTGTACCTATACGGGACCCACTCCACTAGAGCGTCACTCACACAGCGGCAAAGCAACAAACACCCCACCTAGGACACTGCTTTAAGGCAGCTAGCGAATGCTACACCAACTATAATACAATAAATAATTAGTTAACTTTAGTATATCCAAAATATTACACAATAATAATTGCAGCCAAAAAAAAATCACACAACTTCACGGCATCAGCATCAGCATATAAAATATTTTGAGAGCGGGTTCGGCTTAAAAACTGCATAAAATACATACATATACATATATAAGCAATTATATATTTACATATATACGAGTATATATATTATTGTTAGATTGATCAGATTAAGTATATATCAGTTACATGGAATTTTGTACATACATAAGCGAAGTGCACGGCACTCGAAAACTACATATATATAGAAATATATACTTCGTATCCGACTTAGTTGATTTTTTTTTTCAATATTTGAATACAATAAATAAATGTGATTAAAACAATATTAAAATACAATTATGAATGAATCGAAAATCGAAATCAGTTAAATTTAAATAGATTTTGAAAGTGTTCAAACAAATTTTTTTATAGAAATTTTTGTGATTAGCGCGATATATCTGAGTGTGAATTGACAAATGATAAAAATAATACTAAATAATCATCAGATGACATTTCAAATATTAACGATAAATTGGTTTTATAAGCTTTTCGGATGTTTAGATCTTTTATTTGTATTCAATACTTTCGTTCAATATTTTTGTTATGTCGATGTACAAAAAATGTCATCAAGTGTGGATAATAATTTGAAAATTGTATAATCTTAACGTAATTTCAGATTGTTTTTAACGTTTATTTGATTAATATCTGTTAAATGCACGATTCTTTTTAGCGTGACACGACACGCATGCATCTCAAATGTGTTTAAATCTTAATTTTTTTCGTATGTTTGGAGAAAGTACTTGAGAATTCTGCAATCGTTGAGATTTTAGTTTATTTATTATTATTTTTTTTTAATTGCATGACAATTGCATGCACATTTCTGTACGCTCAGCGAAAATCGCGATAAAACAGAACTTGATTATATAACTATACTAGATATATATACATACATACACATATATATGAATATATACCCAACATACTGCTGTGGCACACCACTCATTGCATTAAGGAACTGCAACCGCATGTGCATTCTCAAAATAAAATAAAACTAAATTAATTAAAATAGAGAAATTAAATGTATCTCAAAATACACTCCACACATTTTACACTTGACAATTGAATAAACGAATTATAATGGCAGATATATCAATATGTACCACTTAATTATGTATGTATGCATATGACATTATGACATAGAATTGAATCCTGTATCTGTATCTGATGGACATATGCATATATAACATATACATGAATACCGTGTACTTAGAAAATAATAAACTGAACTCATTTCGGCAATAATAAAGCGTAGAACATAGTAAACAAACAAACAATTTAATGAACTTTGTTTTCTTTTATCGTGCTAAAAATACTTTGCAATACCCTGTAATCTGAGCAACTTCAGAAAGGTCTTCAAAAATGGTTGGGAATACAGAAATAATCGTAATTCACAGATCTAGCAAAAACCAGTCTTCAGTATTTAAAGATGACAGACAAAATTTAAACTAAATACGTATAATTCTAAATTGTATCTAAATTTTGTTTGTTGTCGCTAATCAAGAGCTGAATATAAAAATTATTGTATCGCATATTACATAAATTAGTATCACTTTATGAGTAACATTTTGGCAATTTTTATGACTAGATAAAAAGCAACACCAAAACTCGGATACTAAAGATAAGTCGGCTTAATTGCTCCTTTATTTAGACGCAGTTATCACTCAAATCAAGCATATAAGTTCTGCCCCATGTAATACAAACATGTGCCGTAATTTTATCGGATCTGCTCCGACTTTCACTTGTTTTTACTTTAAGTTTAACACACATCACACGAAAATATAAATTGATAATTCTCAATTATATACTAACGAATAACTCACCGAACTCGCGTTCGCAGTCGATCACATAGCCGGGATTATCCATTTAAGTGTAGCTCAAAAAAACTTTAATCCGAAGAAAAAATTAAATAAGTAACACGCACTACACTTAGCTCAGAGAACGGATCAGATCGTAATGTATCTTACTGTGATAACACAGATACTAGAGATACTGATGCGTCTGCTGACACTGACGAAATTCAACTGGCAGAATGTATCTTCAAGTAATGCTTATTTGAAAGACCGATTAAAATTGGGTTCTGTAAGACCCAAGATTTACGTTTTGCCAAAAAAACACAAGACAAAACATACAAAAGTCAAGACAACTCGACGTTTAAACATCCAGCACTTCTTTAAAAATAATTCTTTAAATGCCATATTTTCGTATATAAGGTAAAGAGATAGGTATGGAATTTTTTTTTTTCGTTTTAGTGAGGTCGTACTTACAAACATAAATATCAAAAGTTATAGCTGACATTAAAGACACTGTTTATATGGAATTTTAAGTATTTTTTTCAATATGGGTAGAGATTGGTTAAATGACTATTATATTTAAAAATATAATATTTTTACTTTGACAGAAATACTTAAAAAAAAAAATAATTTTCATAAGATTTTACATACATTTCCAATTTGTGAGTTTGGTTCAGATATTTTGAGAAACAAAAAAATGTCTTATATTAAAGCGGATTTTTTTCGAAAAAATAAATGCATCCTAATATATATAGATATATATACATATACTTAATTGAGTAAACCATACAATACTACCGCCCGCAACGATATACTTTAATTCTACAAATAGGAAATGGCATCATAATTGTGTATATAAGACCCCTCTTGACAGGGTACAGGGTATTCAAATGCGATATCAAGCAACTATCAGCATGGTTTAACTGCGCTGTAAAACATTAATAACCGCTTAGGTAAACTTAAGAACAGTAACTCTATAAATTAATGCAAGTCAGCTTCAATGGGTTAAAGTACTCTCACTTTTCATAGCATAATCACAGCTGTAGTTGTTGTGGTTGTTGTGGTTGCTGTGATTGCTGTGGTTGTTGGTGGTGCTGCGCGGTAAACAGTCAACAGTTGCCAAGTGTCTTAAAAGATGACAAAAAATAAATAAACGCTTTTATACTATACACTACGTATATATACTATATAAGTACTACAGATTAAGTTCTTAAGTTTCTTTATAATTAGACTAAGATTCATATTAAAAACTTTAACAACTGCTTGAGGTGTTTTTTAAGAAAAGCCAGCTCATGATTTAACAACATCTGCGTTCACTTTCTATACAAGGTCACTAGGATTAAACTTGAAATTAGAGAATGATACATCATATCAGATATTTCAAGTTCAATCTTTAGTGAAAATATTTTGTTATAGTATGTAGTATATTATTTTGTAATGACACACATCATATACTCTTAATCTGAAACTTATCGATACTACGAATAATAAATTAGACACAAGATATTTAAGTTGGTACACACACTTTTATTCCCCAGGTAGAATGGATTGTAAGAAACCCACTTCTGGCATTAAATAACAATCGGGATTATGATATACGATTATATGATAATTGATAATTATCTGTTTAAATAATCAGCGTACTTATAGATGTCTTTGTATTTTAAATTTACAAACGTACATACATATGTATATGCCACACGCTGTCTCTCTTTCTCTTACTCTCTCTCTCCCTCTCTCTCTATTTCACTCAATTCGTCTTTCAGCATCTGCCACACTTTTCTTATGTATGGACAGTAAATTTGCACTTTTAACCCAGCAATCTATTTATCTATTACGGAGTAGCTTACGGTTTATGAAGATTTAGGTATATGTATGCTATAACAAAAGCCATGTAGTTAAATAGTTAAGACCTGGCTGACAATATTTACAAAAAACAAGAATAAGTAGAAAAAAATTAAGCTAAACAGAATGATTCGACTTAAGAATAACATCTTATATACAGTTATACAAATACAAAGATACTCATACAGATATAGATACAGATACATGTGTATCTTTCATTTAATGGTAAAGGTTAATTTTACGTCAACGTCAGTTGAAAGAAGTCTTACATATAAGTAGGTAAGTGTTACTTATCTTAAATAGTACATAAGCATTTGCTGATAAACCGAAAACAAAGTCTTTCGATATACAAACTCGTACCTGACCAAAACCTAGTCAAAGACTCCCATTGTTTTCTATACAAATCAACGTTTATTAGAAAAGTTCCTTTTCATAGTCATATTTACGATCTTAGTCTCAATGTCAATCATTGGAATTGCAATGCAACCGGCAAACTTAATAAAAGATGCAATTGGTAAAGCGCAATTCCAAATACATCATCAAGTAAATGGCCTTTTATTTGCTCAAGTTAAACTCAAGTAAAAAAATCAATAAGAAAAAAACACTAGTTGGAAAGGCTACAGTTCTGCGAACTCGAACTTTAGAGACCCTGTACTCATTGTGTATAAGAGCAAATTTTGTTAAAAATAAAATAATGTTAATAACGCTAAATTGCAACATAGTTACGACAGTGTTCTTCTCATCTTCCTATAGCCCTATACTTAATAGTTTCTTGAATAACTTGGTATAAACTATTTTCTAAATCTCTTCGTAAAAATCATACAATCAGATAAACTCAAAAGCTATTCAAGAAACAATTTTGCACAGCGCTTTTGACAAACTTAACTAATGTACTTTTTAAGTACAGGGTCTACAAAAAAAAAATTAATAATAACAATAATCAGAATTTTTATAATGAAGAAAGCATAGTTCATAGTTCATATTGCAGCAAACATTCAATATGTTTTTCTTGGTTTTGTGCTTGGTTTTCAATGATCTCATTTTTACCAAGATATTGAAGAAACAACAAAGAGCTACGATGCAAACACACATAGAATACATTTCAAAGCATGTATATTCGCCAAGATCAGGCAAAAGTGACATCGAGATATCTGAATCTTGGACAAAGATATTACAAACATATTACGCATATACATCTATATATATGTGTATATTAGTTTGCATACTATGTATGATTATGGGATTATCAGGTTATTACTTTATCAGGTTATTGAATTATCGGATTATGGATTTTTTGGATTTGTTTTGGTTTTGGTTTTCAACTCAAAACTGAAATGGCGGCGCGTCGCGACAGGTGTGTGCGTCCATTGGCGTTATTACGACGTGCAGGGAGAGCGTATTCCGCTCATTTCCAGTCAGATGGGGACTCAAATAGCGTGACGTATGCTCCAGCTCCTCGTACGGTAACAAGTTATCGAAATTGATGACTCTCGACTCATCGGAAAAGTATTCCGTTCGCTCCACCACAGTTCGAATATGTGGAATCTCGTTCTGTATGCCAACGATGAGTACCGCAATCTGTTTATAAATTCCATTTAAATTAAAAATTCATTTGAAGTTCAAATTTAATTCATGAACTACGCACCTTGAAACGTTTCTCCTCAATATTTTGATGTTTGCATGTGACTCGCAGTCGCACCGTGTTTAGAGAGCAACCGGGCACATCCTCGCCACAAACCATTTTGGCCTTGTTGTACTTCACGCCGCGCGGAAAGAATTCAATTTCCCAAGTCATGCAAGGATCTAAATAAAGAATACATCATTAGATAACGAAAGGTGGCAATAATTCTTAGGAATAATAAATACGATTATGATTTTTAAAATAATATAATATATATATAATATAATATAGTTTGCATATGGTTAAGATATTTCAAAAAACAAAAACTTTTTCGTATTAAAAACTTATTATCGACTAAGCCTATTTATAGACTGAATTGAACTGAACTTGGTCAGTATGTATTAAACCATATTCTATTGGATTGGTTGTGATATCTCAGATTATAAAGAAGCTTTTCATACTAAAACTTGATTTTTGGCCAATCGGTCTTATTGCAGCTATATGATATAGTGGTTCGATTCAAAAATAAAAACAAACTTGAACTGCTTACGGAATTCAAAAATCTAGCTCTTAGAAAGTCTCTAGCTCTTATATTGCCTGAGATCGACGCGATCAATATAAATATACTTGATGGGGAAAGTTTCTCTTTGCATTATTCAAAAAATTCAATGTAGTTCTTATTAAATACTTTTTTAAAATCGAGAAATTAAATTCTTTTACAGGATACGCTCTTAAAACAACAAAAAATTGAGTTCCATTAACTTTTTAAATCTGATTCTTTTTGTTTTAAGCTAACCCAATATTAGGATAAATCAGCTAATCAATTGTCCTCGAACTCACCGTCCTCAGTCTCGGCGATATGACGTTGCGAAAAGAAGCAGGTTACATAGTTTTTATAGTCCTCAATCTGTGTAAAGTTGGGCACATCGATGCCAACGCTCCACGTGTCGTTCCAGTAGAGTCTTGGCGTGAATTGCAGCTCTCCACACTCGGAGCCGCGAATCTCACGGACTCGATCCTCCTGTCCGGACTGATAGCTCAAGCCAATGGCCGTGCGCTCCACGAGAAACTCCTTGTGGTACTCCACCAGTGGGACAAACAATAGATGGGCCAGCTCCCGTGGCGTCATCATGCCGAATCGTATGTGCATGACAGTCTGCTCGATGATTTCCATAAAGCTGCTGATTTTCCGCTCGGCGCTCATGGTGGGCGTGGCTTCGATTAGCTCGCGCCTATGCAGCAGCCACGTCTGCAAGATGGTAAACAATTTGTACTCACTGGTGATAACAAGATCATTCTGCTGCAGCAGCAGCTGCAATATGGCCGGATCCATATCCACAAAATCCTTGGAGTCCGCCACCATGCCCAGGTTCCATTTAAGAAAACGCTTCAGCGTCTCGGTGAGATCATTATGTGTGGGCGTAAACGAGAGCGTATATTGTAGCCAAGAGACCAGATATCCACTGGTTGCCGCCTTGGCCACATGCTTCATCATATAGCCCACACACAGTTCGATGAGATCCCGCACATTGTATTTGTCGGACAATGCCAGCATTGGCATCACCGTCTGCAGTGTAACCTCAATGTGGCCCACATACAGGTATTTAATAAACTGTGGAAACACCGCCGAACAGCAGGCTTCCTCGTGAAGCTCAATCACATGCTTGCTGCTCTCGTTCCACTGCGGATTCATGAGCATTACTTGAAATACATCGCTGCTGGCGCAAAGTATGACTCGATGTGCCGGATACTCTTTTCCATCCACCAGCAGCACAATGTCCGACATCAGCTGATCCGCATAGAGATGTGCAATCTTATTGAGCACACTGTTGGCATCAATCATCTGTGTGTACATATATATTTAATAACAAAACATACAAATGCATATAGACAGTTGGTTAGGATATTTAATAACTGTGCATACTCACGGTGCTAGCGCCATCCTGGGCTTCATCCGTTTCCAAACACTTGCGCCGCTTGGCGTCCTGATCATCATTGGCGCCGTTTGTTGCACTGTTGTTGTTAGTGTTACTATTACTGGTGCCAGCGCCAGCGCCAGCATCACCTGCACCTGCACCTCCACCACCTCCACCCCCACCAGGACCTGGACCAGGGCCACCAGCAGCAGCAGCACCACCAGCTGCAGCACTGCCAGCAGCAACACCAGCTGCACCTGCACTTGCACCAGCACAACCACCACCTGCACCACCAGCAGCTCCAGCAGCGGCAGCTGCACCACCGTTACTGTTTGCGTTCATAAAAAACTTTGCACGCGCTTGCAGTCAACGTCTCTTCTATATAGCTGAACAAATCACCTGTCACACTGTTCAACTCCAAATGAATTGATCTGGCAGCTCTGTCTACGCCTACTACTGCATCACTCTTGCACGAGCTACGGAGGACATGCCCAGCATGTTAACATCAGTTAACATTAATTTCCTGCAAATGCAAAACAACAAATTGCGTTTGTGTGTGCGCTGACAACTTAGCTGTTTTATAGCTATTTCTAGCTATTTTCAGGGCTCGTTTGCTGGAAATCTAACCATTTTGCTATTCATATTTTTGGTAAAACCCGAAGCAAATGACCTTTAGGGAACTCAATGGAAGGTTCTTTTTTTTCAGGTCCATAGTAAATTTCACCCGTGGACTCAATGTTTGCCGCTTAGATGTTTTCCAGCCAGAAACAGCTATTGTTCCCCCTTAACATTTGGCAGCACTGGTGTGGAAACACTGTTTTGGCCCAAGCTGCCACCCGGTTCAATGGATGCCACCATGCAAAATTTTTTAGTCTGGCAACTGTACCATTTGAATCAAACTGAAACTAACATCTGTAAACGCGCGCAGTTTAAATTTTTTTTCTTTCTTAACGTAATCATGCTCATGTCTAGGCAGTGCTTATATTACATATACTACAATTTCCTGGCACAAATATTAATTTATTATAAATAAAACTATATAAAACTATATTATATATAAAACTTTATTATATATTAAACTTTATTTTACATTAAACTATATTATATATAAAACTATATAATAAACAAAACTATTCTTATTAAATAATTTATAAGCTTACAAAATAATGGTTAATAATATTTATAATTAGCTTATAACTATCTGCTTCTAATGCTACGAAGTTGTCCGCCGTTGCCGATCCGTCTTCTGCGAGCGCCGAACACCGAGTCCTGGCTGCTGCCAGAAAGGCCGGCTTTTTATAGGCTGCGTGGGGGGTCAGTTAGCAGAGCTCTGTTATCTTAGCAGTGCCAATGTGAGTTTAACAGTGCCAATGTTAGTTTAACAGTGCCAATGTTAGTTTAACAGTGCCAATATGTGTTTAACAGTGCCAAGGTGAGTATAACATTCAACAGTAGCTTGATCAAAACTAAACCGATTTTCAAGCGGAATATCATTTTGATCTTGATTTGGCCTATAAATTCATTCTGCATTCAAACTTATTTAATTTTGTAAAAAAGTATATTTTCCTCTAGATCATGGGAAACCTTGAATCATTATAGAGTCACTAAAATCTGAAGAAAGTAGACTTAAGTCATTAAGACAATCCATTCCCAAATTGGTATTTATTGATTCTGTTTGAGCTATAATTATTACACAAATTGAATTAAACTAAAATAAGTTTTTAATGTGAAAGTGTAAAGTTAAGATCAAACATGCCAGATATCCTTAAAATATTCGTATTCTTGCTTTCTAGTACATAAATAGCTGCAATTTTATAAATTGCTCTACTTCAAGGCTATTAAATTCAAAATGTGATTGATTGTTTCCTAGATATTTGGCACATGTGAACTAAACTTTAAAAAATTATAAAGAGAAAGAAAAAAAAATGGATCAGAAAAAAATGTTTAAATTAAATTTGTATCAAACATTTGGTTTTTTTTTGTTTTCTTTTGTTTTTTTAAATGGATGATTACTCGTTCCAAATGGCACGACTATCAACCAATATCCTCACAGAAGCTAAAAGAGGAGCTGGCTCGAAAATAGAGTAATTATGTTACTTTGGCGATGACATTCGAATATGTGTGATTTTGTTTTGTTCATTTGATGATTGGACACAGCTCAAAGTTCGTCATGTCCGATGAATTTCTTGATATACGCCTGCAGTTCCGGCAATGAGCGGCTGCCTTCGTATTCATTCTGACGCTTGCCATTCTTGTAGAGGAACAGCGTTGGATAACCCTCCACTTGCTGATCTATGCAGATTTGCTTGTTCTCCGGCGATGTGCAATCAACCTTGGCAACAACAATGCCCGAATCGCTGCTAACCGTTTCCGTTGCCAGCTGCTCCCAAGTGGGCTGCAACTTTTGGCAATGACCACACCATGGTGCATAGAATTTAATGAATGCAATGCCCTCGGCAATTGCCTGCTCAAATTCCGTATTGCCATTCAACTGTAACACAGTTTGCTTTTTAGCCTCATCTTTCGCATCTTTGGCATCTTTAGCGGCATCATTTAGATCATTGCTGCCACCACTTGGGGCACCAATCATTTTCTCCACATAACCCTTCAGCGTAACCATGTCGCGGGCACCGGAGTACTTTTCAATCTTCTTGCCATCTTCAATCCAGAGCAATGTGGGATAACCTTTCACCTCAAAGTCCTGGCAAATGGAACGATATTGTGTGCAGTCGACTTTGGATATCGTTGCCGCTGTCTCTTTGATCAGTTCCTTAGCCAATTCATCCCAGGTGGGCGCCAAACGCTGTAAATATTTAGACAGATTAGTGATTAATTGAATGTGATTGCATTTTATGGTACAATTACCTGACAATGACTGCACCAGGGTGCAAAGAATTTCACAAAGTGATTGCCACTGGACACATGCTTGGCGAACGTATCCTCAGTGAGATCAACAACTTTGCCAGCATTGGGATTTGCATCATTGGCACCATCCACAGCGTTCTGTTCACTCAAATCCTCCTCGGCGGGTGTGTTGAGCTCTTGGTTAATGAAGTCTGTAATTGCTGGCAAATCCCGTGTGCCCTTGAACTTAATCGATTCCTTCTCGCCGAGCTTGAAGAGACGCAGCGTTGGATAACCGGTCACCTGATGATCGGCACAGAGTGTCTGATGCTTGGTGCAATCCACCTTGGCAATGGTTACCTTGGGATCATCAATGTTCATGATTTCAGCCAGCTGCTCCCACAATGGATGCAATCGCTTGCAGTGACCACACCTGCAAATGTCCACAATAATTACAATTAATTCAGGAATTAAAATTTAGTAAGAATTAAAAAACAATACTAATACAAAAACCGTATATTATTTGCAAAAAAAATCATGAGTAATTTAATAATATTCAATTTAACGATTTATCTATTACCTGTTCCATTTTTATTGTAGTTCCTAAACTAATATATGAAGAATACTAATACAAAAATCGAATATTGTTTGAAATAAAATCATGAGAAATTTAAAAAATATTTAATTTAACGATTTATCTACTGTCTATTCCATTTATATTATAGTTCCTTAACTAATAAATCAAGAATATTAATTATAATGTTTTTTAAATCGTTTTTTGAGATACTTCTATTGGTATAAGCACTTCTCACTATGTAATGTATTTCCAAATCTGCTTATTCCCATTTAAAAGTGACTAAATTTAGTTAACTAACTAAACTGCTTTATTAACTAAATTTGTGTTGTTTATTGGGATTTGGAAAACTTGGTAAATAATACGACAATAAACTATACTTTTAGACAGATTAAGATAAGAACTCATTCTTATCAATCAATAAAAGCAGTGAGCAGTTGAAAAGTATTTTCAAAAAGATTTCTAGATTCAAATCTAAATCTTATGAGTCAGGTCAAAGAGTAAGCTTAACGATAGGCTGAAGAATTAGCCATATATAGTTTTTGGAATATGATTTCTTACCATGTTAAGGACACGTCTCTAGGAAGGAGTAAGGGGAAGAACTTTATTGGATAAGACGTAGATCTGACGTGTGGAAACGCATGTTGAAAGAATATGTGATATATACGAGTAATGGGGTATTAAATTGTTAACTGATAAGACGACGCTTGCCGGTCAGTGCTCAACTTAGTATATGTATTAGTAATCATTTGAGTGTGTGTGTGTGTACAATGGCACTTTGTACATACATATGTACATACTACTCATGTAGTATTTGTCAATCAATTGTAATTCTTGACTTTTCTCAAACAAAGCCCCTTTGACCGTTTGGCAACGTTCTTATCATAATACGTGTTCAATTTCAAATTCATACGTCAATGACACCAAAGAAAACAGCAGCTGTTGCTGCCGAAACAATTCTTAATTATTTATTCTTATGTGTGTCAACAGGGAAATATGTTTGTACATATGCTCACACACATACATACATATGTACATGTTTGTATGTATGTACAGATGTCTTTGGGAATGCGTGGCCAGTTTTAATGCCAACGTACATATAAGTAAAACTCCAACTAACTGACAGTCATGACCGAAATATAAATGAAATCTGCCAACTTGCGAAATATTGAATACGTATTTGCAATTAACTCGTTTGCTTACCATGGCGCAAAGAACTTCACAAAGACATTGCCGGCACCGATAACCTCGTCGAATGTTTCCGGGTCCAGTTCGACGGCAAATTGCTTTTCATCTGTTTGCTTTTGCTCCTCATCGGTCGCAGCGGCTGCCAAAAATGGTGACAAGCTTAACGCACAAATGGCAAGCGGTATAACTGATCTGAATAACATTTTGGACTGTTTGAAAAATATTTTAATTGTGTTTGCACTTAAATACACGACATGAAACACAGTGTTGCCAGCTCTTTAAAGAAAAAAATAGCGCCCACTCTGCCAATAAGAAAGTTTTGATGCTGCCAGCTGGTAGAAAAAATGTTGCCATTTATTTTAGCGCTGCCAGACTTAGAAATCTGATCTAGATCATGTTCATATTTTGTACTTGTTTTTTGAAATGATTTTCTTGGTCGATTTGTTTTTATTTTGTAGCTAGAAATATAACTCTCGTAATGCTACCAATTTTTAAGGAAATCAGTGGCTTGAAAGCTTCTAAATAAATTATATTTATGTATTTAGAGGCCAAAACCATGATTAAAATGACAATCCGCTGGAAAATCGGTTTAATTTTGATCAAGCTATTGTTGAATGTTATACTCACTTTGGCACTGTTAAACTAACATTGGCACTGTTACACAAGCATTGGCACTGCTAAACTCAAATTGGCACTGCTAAGATAACAGAGCTCTGCTATCAGACCCCCCACGCAGCATATAAAAAACCGGCCTTTCCAGCTGTAGGTAGGACTCGGTGTTCGACGCTCGCGGAAGACGGATCAGCAACGGCGGGCGACTTCGTAGCATTAGAAGCAGATAGTGATTAGCTAATTATAAATATTATTAACTATTATTTTGTAAGCTTAAAAATTATTTAATAAGAATAATTTTATATAATATAGTTTTATATATTAAATAGTTTTATATATTATATAGTTTTATATATAATATAGTTTTATATAATAAAGTTTTATATATAATAAAGTTTTATATATTATATTGTTTTATATATTATATTGTTTTATATATAATAGAGTTTTATATATAATTGTTTTATATATAATATAGTTTTATATATAGTATAGTTTATATATAATAAATTAATATTTGTGCTAGGAAAGTGTAGTATATGCAACAATTTTAAAAATTGGTAAAGTTACCAGTGCTGTGAAATGCAAATAGAAGGGTTGCTTTCGCAAATGTTCAGCAGCTCAAACTATCAAATAAATCGATAGTCTTATCGAATATAAACACTGCCTAGACATGAGCGTAGTCAACAAACAAGAGTATGGAATAATGTGAATTTATCAAACAACTTGAAGCAGAAACAAGTCAATCACTGAAATATCACTTATATTTAATAAAATATGTTTGAATATAATTGTTGTTCTACAGTTGCAAACTCAAAATTGAAAGTACACAAAATCCGACCCCGTTCGCCAAGTGATGACTACGCACATGGCTCTGCGTTAAATTAAATAGAAGTCAGCTGACGCCTGGTGTATTATTATTTTTTTTATTTTAAGCACTGAGAACGAGGAGATGTCGCCAAGGAATAACCACGATCCGACGTCCTCCGGTGAGGCGGGCAACACAAATGTGCAGGAGGCGGATTTGCAAGGTATGAATAAAATATATAACACAATTGGAATTATGTTTTATATATTGAATATTGTGCCTTGCAGAGATGGAGGACGTTAACCAGAGCCTCGACGCACTCAGTTGTGCCCTGGACGCTGTGGAGCAGCGCACTGACGATATCTTATCACAGCTGCGATTGCTGCTGGACTCCAATCGCGAGATTCGACGCCAGCTAGCGGAGGAAAATGACAACGCTGCCGATGAGTCTAATGACAATGATGATCATGATGATGATGATGATGATCAGATTGAGGGAGTCGTTAATAATATGGCCAAAACAGGCGTCAACTAAATCACTTTACAGTTTTGTGCTTTGTTTTTTTATGTATAGTCATTTGTTTCTATACACATTTTTAATATATAATTGTTAACCAATCCTACAAATATCTATAGTCTATTTCTTCAGAGCCTTTTTCTTGTTTTTCTTGGCATTTTTGTTGCTCTGCGAATTCGCTATAATTTTATCTAGCATCAAGTCTAACAAACGTTTCACCTCCAGCTTGAGACGAGCATTTTCAGCACGTAAACTTTCCAATTCAGCGATGATAGCATCTTGCGGCATTTCCTCATCTTCGTCTGAATCCTCCGCCTCCTGCTCCTCCTGCACTTCCGCCTCCTGCTCCTCATCATCAACGGGAGTTTCCTCCTCCATTTGCTCCTCATCTGCTGCTGGAACTGTGGAGTTGTCCATGCCATCGTAGCTATAATCAAAGTTTGGCTTTTTCAGCTGTCGTCTCTTTGAATATTTCTCTGTAATTAACAACTCAATGCAGTCATCATCCTCGTCCGCTGGACTAATCATGCGCTTCAGGTTGTCGGCAAAGAACTTGGACTCTTTGGGTCCCGGATGGAACTTGGATGAGCTCATCAGGCGTACATGCAGATTGGTAATGGGACCCAGCTGTGAAATGGTCTTTATCAGCTGACGACTGCCCACATCCCAGACGCACACCTGTTTATCATCGCCACCAGAAATCAGCTGGTCAGCATTCACGGACAGCGCCAAGGATGTGATGGCTGCACCAGCTGTGTGTCCTATAAACGCTTGACTCTCCTCCTCCTCCAGATGGTATTCCTGTAGAGAACAAGAGAGAAAATCACTTGTTAGAAAAGAAAGATTGATAGATATCTAGAGCTTTACCTTCATGCGTGGCAGCTTCTCCATGTGAAAGATGAGCACCTGACCCTCACTGGTGCCCACATAGACGCTCGTCTCCAGCTTGTTGACCACAACGCTGTGCAGAGCAACGGGAAAGACGACGCTGAGCAGCATATGACCATTGCTTAGATCATACACCTTGCAGCAGCGATCCAAGGAGACGGTGTACATGAAGGCACGTATGCCGCCCAGACCAATGTGCACATCGGTGACCGCGAGTCCATGATCATTGAAACTATAGAACGGAGCATTCTCCTCGCTGTCCCCGGAACCCAATGGAGCAACGGCACGTGTCAGATTCCAGACGAGCACGGCACCATCTTTGCCGGCGGTGGCGAAATGCTCGCCGTTGTCGGTGAAACGGATGCAGGTGATGGGCTGGAAATGCTTGGACATTGTGTTGAGCAGTCGACCCGAATTGAGATGCCAGACATATATGGTTTCCTGTATGCCAGCCACCAGGTAAGCGTCATCTGGCGTTACGGCTAGGGCATTCACCTTGCCCGGCACCACATATCGTATGGTGGACATCTGCTCCTGGCCATTGAGGGGCCACACATGCAACAAGGGCTTCGTGCTGTTCGCAGCAATAACAAAGTTCGCGCCAAGCATTTGCAGACTGTGTGGCTGCATTTGGCCGCCGCCTTTGTATTTCATCAGATCGGTGCCAGTGCGAAGATCCTGCACGCTGCAGGATGCGCGCTCATTGTTTAATGAGCTAATAAACAGAGCCTCGACAACGTCTCCCATTTTTTGAATGCACGTGTGAGGTGAAAGATATAAACAAAACGTTATTAAAGGCCTATCGATATTTTGACCACTGCAACAGGTCGATACCATAAGTAATCGGATCAAGCCTGCCAGCCCGTTCTTTAGTTGCGATAAGACTATTAAAACAAGTTGGCAGCACTCTTTTTAGGCCCCTAGGCTGCCAACCCGTTTTTCAACGTTCAACCACGACACTCTTGAAAAATATAAATATAAATAAATAAAATCGGTGCCAAATGCGTGGCCAACTGATAAAGACGGCAGCGCATAATGAGTGGTTACTTTTGGCTATTGGTTGGCATAAGTTCAGCACTTAAAGTGCTGCTACTGCCAGCATAGTAAGTGACAACCGCTTAACCGGCAAATCAATCAACACAATCTAATTGTCAACTTTATTCGTTTGTTATTGCAGCTATTCGACAGACTTTGAAGTTCATCGCAATTGGTTGGCAATTACACACAGTTTGCCATTGAATCGCTGGTATTTGGATGCGACCAGCGAATGGACACTCGACTATCCGCCCTTCTTTGCCTACTTCGAATGGCTGCTCTCCCAGGCGGCTAAATATGTGGATCCCAAAATGCTGATCGTACAGAATCTGAATTATGCCTCTGTCGAGACGGTGTATTTTCAGAAACTCTCGGTTATTGTCATGGATCTGATATATGTGCTGGGCGTGCGCTCTTGTCTGTCCGCCTTGGGAGTCGTCAAGTCCACACAACAACACATTGCCGGCTCCATGTTGTTACTACTGAATGTGGGCCTCATCTTTGTGGATCACATTCACTTCCAGTACAATGGCTTCCTCTTTGGCATCCTGTTGCTGAGCATAAGTGCTCTGCTCCGACAACGTTATTTATGGAGCGCCTTTGCATTCGCTGTGCTGCTGAACTTCAAACATATCTTCCTTTATATGGCGCCCGCCTTTGCCGTCTACCTCTTGAAGTTTTACTGCCTGGAGAAGGGAGGAAACTTTGTACATTCCATGCTCAAACTGTTGACTGTGGGTCTCTCGCCGTTCCTGCTCTCCCTTGGCCCCTTTTGGCGCCAATTGCCGCAGCTGATGTCACGCCTGTTCCCCTTCAAGCGAGGTCTAACCCACGCCTACTGGGCACCCAATATATGGGCACTATATAATACCGCCGATAAGTTGGCTGTCAGCGCCTTAAAGCGCTCACTTCCGAATGCTGCACCGTCGACTAGCTCGGGATTGGTTCAGGAGGTGAAACATGTTGTGCTTCCGAACATTACGCCGTCTGTAACCTTTGCACTGACATTCCTATTTATGCTGCCCATTCTAATGAAGCTGTTCCTGACAAAGACCAAAGAGTAAGCACTTTCTTGTTTATTAATTCCATTTATTTACTTATCCTTAAGTTCAGGGAATTAAAGCGGAACTAAGACCGTCACCGAATGAAAATTATCTGTCAAGAAACGAATACCGAAACTTTTATACCGGTACGGTTAAAGAGTTGACCAACTTCAAACTGTCATAACTTGATCAAAACTAAACCGATTTTCAAACGGAATGTCATATTGATCATGGTTTGACCTCTCAATTCATTCTGCATTCAAATTTTGTTCATTTAGAAAATTTAATTATTTTCGACCAAAATTCGATTTTGATGCTAAGGGGGGACCCTTTGAAATTTTGAAAATTCAAAATTTTAAATCTCAAATTTTCACTTTTAATCAACTCCTTATATCGTAATTAGTATAAAACAACACTTTAAACTTAATTCTGAGACCTTTAAAATTTCTGTAAAAAATCATGTGAAATTGAACAAAAATTTTGACTTGTAAAGTTGTTGTAGATCCAAGATCTGACCAACTTCAAACGTCCATAACTTTGTCAAAACTGAACCGATTTTCAAGCGGAATGTCATTTTGGTCATTATTTGGCATTTTTATTCAATCTGCATTTAAATTTTAATCATTTAGAAAATTTGACAATTTTTCGATTCTAAGCCATCTAACATTCAATTCTCCATACTTACCCCTTAACATTTTTTTAAAAACTTTGATCTCTTATAACTTCATAAAAAATGAACCGATTTTCAAGCGGAATGTCATTTTGATCAAGATTTGGCATTTGAATTCATTCTGCATTTAAATTTTATTAAATTGTTAAAAAAAAATATTTTTCATACTTTCCTAACTTTAATATAATCAAAATTTTAATGGTTAATATTTTATTTATTGTCTTTGTAGACAAGCCAAGTTGGTGTTCCTGCGTGCTGTTGTGCTGTGCGCCTGTTCCTCGTTCATGTTTGGTTGGCATGTGCACGAAAAGGCGATACTAATGTGCCTGGTACCACTGTGGTGAGTAGTTCAAGGGGATTCCCTAGATTCTCTGATACATCATCTCTTTTCTTCTAGTATTCTTGCTGTGGTAAATCGTCGGGATGCCAAATATGCGTATTTATTGTCGATTGCTGGTTACTTTTCGCTGTTTCCGCTGCTCTTTGAGGTGGACCTGCTTGTGCCACGTTATTCACTGTACCTCGCCTACATGGCCATGATGTACGGTCAGCTGGAGAGGATGTATAAACCGAAGCCAAAGTTCCACACACTCGAGTGGTTATATTTTCTAGGCTTCCTGGCAATACCAATCTATGAGCATGTCGTCAGTCGGTTGTTGGGATTGCATACACGTCTGCCATTTATGCCACTGCTGTTGACCTCGGTGTATTCAGCGCTGGGCGTGCTCTACTTCTTTGTGCGTTACTATATCTACGCCTTGGACATCAGTTGGGAGAGTCTGAGTCTTGGCAAACGGCGCGTTCCTCAAATCAAATTCTCGGCGGCGAAAAGAAAACGTAAAACCAAATAAATGTATTTGTAGCAAGAGTATAACTAAGAGCTGTCTGGTGTTTTTACCTTTTGTTAGTTCTGGGTGTCAAGGCGCCTGGCGCAAACAGCCAAAACGGCGCCGGCTGCGAGAATAAGACAATGGTTGTTAAGTGGAAACGTAGGTAGTTTCCTGGGGTGTTAAAATTGTGAAGAATACTATCGGCATACCTGTTGCTTTGAGCAGATTATGGCTAGTGAAGGAGGAGTGGGTCATAAAACAGGTAACAACAAGAGCACAGGCAACATGAGTGGGCGACATTCCTGGAAAGTCCATGGAAAGCACCACGCTCAATTGAATGAATTCTCTGCTTGGCTTGCATAAGCATAAGAAGTTGAAATCGCCATGAATCTCAGCAGTATTGAATTGCAACTCAAGGGAACAAGTCGTCAAAGAAACATGCAGACACAGCATCAGAATCAACAGGCAGAAACTGTTCATCATTCATTCAAAACGCGATCCAAGTGAAACTGTTTAACACACATGCCAAATGTTTATAAATCTAACAATTCTTTAATTCATTGCAGCCATCAGTCAGTGGATGGAGATGATTGCTTCCGCAAGGGAACCTACATCGAGCTATCAACAGGTGTAATGCGCCGTGTCGAGGACATTCGCACCGAGGACTTTATTCAGTCGGCGATGCGAAGTCAACACTTCGATCTGAGGGAGGCGACAGTGGTTAAGATCGACAGATCAGCATCACATTTAATCAACATTACCTTCAGCTATGATACACAGCACTTAAAGGTGGGTAAACTTATTTTATTTCCTTCTTTTGCTGCCATAATTTTTGAGAATCACTATTTATTGAATGAATCATGTTAAAGCTTGCATTTAACATAATGTAAAAATTATTAAAAAAAACTTTAGCCCATTTCATCAATGTCTAGTTAATCGCCTGACTAACTTAAAGATACATATTCTGATATAAATGTCAAATTTAAAAGTATCTGTCAGATACAATTTACTGAAAAAATGATAATAAAGCTATTATTTATTTATCACATTTACTTTACGTACTCTTTAACAATTAAATTTAAACTACTATATCTTACATATACCTTTTCATTTTTAAATAAATTATATTATTTTATTATATTATTTATTTACTTTATTTTTCAGATTAAGTTTAAATCTGAAAGAAACCATTTTTTGTTTGTTTTTATATAACAGTTTTCTTATTTAAAGGAAAAATCATAACTTCATAAATTGTTATGGTTGCATTTTTTAACATTTTTATTTCTTTTATTTATTACCTACGTTTAAATTAGACCTTTTTTCCTACTTCCTTTTTTAAAATCCCACCTATTTTAACGGTCATATTCTGGCCACAGTGTCTGCTAAAAGTTCTGCCCGACATTTTACTTACATCTTGAATTGCAGGTTAATATGGAAGTGCTGCCGTCTCATCCACTGTTTGTTTATGGTCAAGGTTGGGCCTCCTGTAATCCGCAGTTGTCGTTTGAGCTTTACGAGCTAAAGTGCCAGCAACTGCAGGTGGGGGACATTTGTCTGTCGCTGGTGCCGCACGAGCAACCGCCTCCTGCTCCGGAATACCATACGGCGGCACCGCTGGGCCGGAATTATGCATTTGAGGCAAGTTGCCAAGCTGCTGCACTGCAGCCGAGGCATCCATATCAAGTGTATGCCGAAATGGCGAATATTGTGGCTGCCTATACTCAGCACTTGATTGGCAAAATGAGAAACTGACAAACTTAAGAAATGTAGCATTTTATATGTATTAAAAATAAAAAAATATGTAATAAAAACTGTGTTCGCATTTAGTAGTTATTGATTTTACAACGCACCCTCCGGAAATAGTGTAAACTGTGTGAAATAAATTTTTGTATTTATATTTTTATAAATAACTGTGATCTTTGGCCATTTGTTAAGTGCTGCAAAACGCTATTTATCGCTTATCGATAGATAGACACTGGGCTAGCTCGAACCATCGATATATATTAGCACATGAGAAACATCGGCATTTTAAATGTGTGGACACACTGCATGCAAATAATTGACATCCCTATGCACTGAACGTGAAAGCCAACAAAAACAACAAACACAATTCGGTGGCGCAAACTTAATATATATATATATATAAAGATAGATATATATGATCAGAAGTCGTAGTGTACACTGTACACTCAATGCAAAGCGCCGCCATAACACTGGACAACTATAACGATGCCAACGAGGATGCATTGCTGAACGAGGTGTCCGCTGTCCGCAGTGGCAACAACAACCACAACAACAACAACGGCAACGGCAACTATGGGATCCCAAATAACATTAACAATCATAGGGAAACAACGTTGTGGTCAAAAGCACACGATATGCAGGCGTCATCAGTTAATGCCAATCCCGTGCTGCGTAATATAAACAATGATATGACAAAGGGGATTTCACGTAAATCGCATCAATGCAAGAGTAAGTGCGCTCCAATTTCAACATATATATGTATTTATGTATATATGCATTTATTTAGTGCAATTCACGGCTAGTGATCGTGATGCCAAGCTGGCGTCGGATGACCTGCGCATGTCCAAAATCATGCGACGTCTCCACAATGAAACAAGTCCCACGGCAGCCCTCGAACTGTGCGCCAAACTGGAAATGGCAGTGAGAACTCCAATCAATATGGGTTACTTGACACGATCATTTGATGTGATACTGGATAGCATGTTGTCGGTGCTGAAACAATGCCCGTCGCCGGTGCTCGATGAATGCAGTAAAACGCTGGGTCTGATTGCCTACATCAATCGCATGTCTTATCCCATCTATGAGGAGTTCATTATCAAGAACTATCGTCAGCATAAACGTCTGCAAAAGTATTTAATAATTGCGCTGGGTTCGACATTAAGGTGAGTCTACTGGGCTTAACTCTGGCATTACTTTAATACTTATTATATTGACAGTTGCGACACTAAATGCGATTTGCATATTTATGCCGAGAAGATAATGCTCATGCTGAAGGACTTTCTGGAGGGAGCTGAGAGCGCCGATAATTTTATGGCCATTAGCACGTGTATTGTTCAATTCTCGTTGAATTATCGCGATGCCTTTGAGCGTCATTTCACGGATGTGGTGGACATCATCATTGGCTGGCAGCTGGAGATCGGACAGCCCAAGCATTTGAAGTCACACTGTGCCTGTGTGCTGGAGCAACTGACGCCGTACTTTAGCAAACAGTTGGACTTTAGCTACGGCCTCTTGACCCAGTTCATTGAGGACATCACATCGCTGGATGGCATGGAGCGTACCGGGGAAAGAATTGGCGCCTTTGTTGGCTCCTTCAACACGCTGCTCAAGTGCATGACACGCATGCACATAACATGCGAATCCATTGTATTTCTTGCCCTCTCGCATCTCATCCAAATGCTGCCCGAGGTGCTGTGTCAGGAGGACACCAATAGCGATGCGCTGATCAACATTAATGAGCTCTTTTGCATTTGTCTGCTCAACGGTTACAGTTCACCCGATGCCACAGCTGTTGCCCAGGTTCTCCACATGGAGTTTGAGCAAGTGCATCAACTGCAGGAGCCACAACAACTCAGCTGCTTGTATTTGTTATTGTGCGCTGTGCGAAAGTTGCGTGCACGTCTGCCCAGCGATCTCGTCCAGCTGATCTTCCAGGCGGACAACGAACCGCAGCTATTTCTAGCCAGGATCAGGCTGCAAAGCAAGGGAACAGCACATAAGCTGCTGCTGCGCACCTGCCAGGAGACATTGCTCATTAAGAATGTGCCGCTGCTGCAGCAGGCGTACAAACAACTTGTTCAGGACATTGATGACTGTGTGCAGCAGCTGACTATGGAGTCCGGATCAAAGGAGCAGCTAAGCCAGGCCAGTCTGTTGCTCATCTTTCATTTGTCCGCCTTGGCGGCATTGGCCAAGCAAACATCCTCCATCATTGGCATGTACGCCTGCAAGCCATCGATTCTGGAGCTGCTCATCAGCAATTGTCGCGCCCAGGACTTAAACATGTGGTCCAAACATGCGGCAACGCATAATGCAATACTCAGCCTGCTTGTGGTGCACTGTCAGGCCAATCACAACTTTCGAAACAACTCGAGTCTGCTGCGGGAGGTGGACAACAATGAGGGACACCAAAATAGTTGCACTTCCCCGACAGCGCATAGCTTTGGACACATACTCAAGTTCCTGGCACATTGTTTGGGCCAGGCTGCATTGCTAGCTCCATTGAATCTGAAGCTGCTGCTCAACTGGACTAAGTCGGTGCTGACGGAATGCGGCACACGTTCCAGTTTGTTGTTGCAACATGAGGATTTCCTGCACATCTGCGAAAGCGTTGCGGGCATGTCAGCCAAATGTGCGCCTTTAGAGAGTGCCAACTGCATGCAGACGGTGCTGGGCTATGGAACTGGATCGGGATCTGTGCTGAGCCAGCAACTGTTGCAGCTGTATCGGGAGACGGCACTGCAGCAGCTGCAATCGTTGAGCAACTGCGCCCACTCCGCCTACGCGCAGATCTTTGCCCAGTTGCCCTTAAATCTGAGCATTGGCAGGCGTCCTCAGGGCATTAGCCATGTCTGCGTCTGGCAACAGCGTTTGAGTCAATGCACTGCGGTGCGTGACAATGTCTTCAAGGATTTCGTAGAGTTACTTCAGGCACCGGAGCAGCAGCAATTTGCCGATTGCCTGCGAGCGTTGTTTATGCGAAGTTGCCAGGTGACTGCGCTGGATGAGCGCCAGGAGAAGCTATCCCACTGCACGAGACGCTGTCAGCGTCTAACTGCCGCCTGGTTGCAGTACGAGGCGGCACGCTATTGTGTGGATCAGAAGCTGCGCACAACGCTCGGCAAACCGCAGGATACATTTCTCGCCTTCGAGGCAATTGTGATGCGCTATGCGCGTCTCTTGAGCGGCTGTGCCAAGGAGTCGGAGCGTCAAGCGCAGAATGAATTATCCCTACAGCAATTGTCCAATACGCGTGCGAATCTTAATATGCTGCTCGGCTTTCTCGATGCCCTCGAGAAGCTCATCTACAATGCCGCCGAGGGCAGCGCGTTTGCCTTGCGTGCTCCCGAGAAACCGGTGAGCGCCTTCTTTCGCCTCAACAATCCCACGTGTCAGTCGTGGTTCAATCGCATTCGCATCGGCGTCGTCATCATTGCCATGCACAGCCAGCAGCCGGAGCTGGTCATACGCTATGCCCAGGTGAGTTGCTCCAGAGGATTGACAGACCGACTTCCAACTGTCATAACTTGATCAAAACTAAACCGATTTTTAAGCGGAATGTCATTTTGTTCACGATTTAATCTCTAAATTCATTCTGCATTTAAATTTTTCTCATTTAGAAAATTTTATTATTTTCGACCAAGATTCGATTTTGATCCTAAGGGTCCCCCCTTTGAAATTTCGAAAATTGAAAATTTTAATTCTCAAGTTTTCACTTTTAATCAACTCCTTATATCGTAATTAGTATAAAACAACTCTTTAAATTTGTTTCTGACACCTTTCAAATTTCTGTAAAAAATCATGTAAAATTGAACAAAAATTTTGACTCGTAAAGTTGCTAAATCCGCAGTCTGACCAACTTCAAACTGTCATAACTTGATCAAAACTTAACCGATTTTCTAGCGGAATGTCATTTTGATCATGGTATGACCGCTAAATTCATTCTGCATTCAAATTTTGTTCATTTATAAAATTTTATTATTTTCGACCAAAATTCGATTTCGATGCTAAGGGTCCCCCCTTTGAAATTTTGAAATTTCAAAATTTTCAATTTCAAGTTTTCACTTTTAATCAACTCCTTATATCGTAATTAGTATAAAACAACACTTTAAATTCGATTCTGACACCTTTCAAATTTCTGTCAAAAATCATGTGAAATTTGACAAAAATTTTGACTTGTAAAGTTGTTAGATTTTTCTATAATCGAAGAATTGTAGGGTATAGATACAATCAGTTGAAAGTTGCAAAGTTGTCTTTTATTATTATAGATATAAATGTTACATGTATAACTGTAGGAACGGGTATTTTTTAATTCTCCTTATTTTCTTTCTGTCTCTTTAGCAAATCCTGTTGAGCCAAAAGAGCCAGGATTGCACCTACAGTCAGGCGATTGTTTACCTGGCCTGGGCATTCATCAGTTGTGGTGAGTCGGATTCGCTGCGTGGTCTCTACATCTGGTCACGTTCGAAGAGCGACAAATCCTATCAGTGGTTGCAACATGCCGCCGAGCAGGCAGCTGGACGCAAGGAGCAGGCATTGGCCGGTTACAGAAGCGTGCTGGCTGGAGAGGAGCAACAAGCGGAGCTGGAGCCGCACACACGACAATTTGTGCTTGCCCAGCTAACGGAATGCCTGCAGAGCACAGGACAATGGACACAGCTAATGGAGCTAAAACGAAGTGAGGAAACAACAACACTTAATCCCTTTCTGCAGCAGAGCAATGGACAGATGAGTGGCCTGGAGCAGCTGCTGGCAAAGACAACAGCAACGTCATCGGATGAGCTGACTGGAGCACTGCACAAGCTGAGTCTGTGGCCAAGTGAGGGTAACGAACATGCTAGTTTTGCTGCCAGCTATGTGCTTGGGAAACTGGAGAACATTGTGCTGCAACAGGCGATGCAGGAGAGCGGGAACTTTGAGTTGTCTTCATCGGTGCAGCAATTGCTGGACATGAATTGGCGTGAGGCATTGCTGAACTCCAGCTGCGATGAGGAACATTTCCAACAGTTGATGCTGCTAAAGCATGTGGCACACAAGCTAAGCAGCTCCAACTCCCACATGGAGCATCTCTGTCTGCTGCCCATGTGCAGTGAGAACAGGAGCAGCATCAACAGCAACTTGTTGCTACGCTGTGTGGCATGGACACAGCTGTTGCAGCGTCAATGCGGCAACTCTGGCGTTTCCGATCTCAGCCAGCTGTATCTGGACACGGCGATGGTGGCACGCGAGGAGGGCAATCAACAGACCTGCCAGTCCATGCTGGAGCTGTACTTTGGCCAATCCCTGCCAGACATGGCATGTCAGCTGCTCAATCAGCAGCTGGACACGGAGAATGTGCAACTCTTGCGTGGCTACGCGGAGCTGGCCAAGTGTCTCCATCTGCAGCAGCAGCAGCAGCAACAACAACAGCAGCTGCAGTGCAGCGAACTCAGCTCCATCAATGTGTGTGCTGCTTTATGTCTATCCATACAACAACAACAACCACAACAGGCATCCAGCATTGGCGCCCAGTTGCTATTGACGCTCTCCGACTGGATCACAGCGAGAAGTTGCTGTGGTCTGGCCACGAATCTGTCGCCAACGTTGCAACAGCTGCTGGAACAGCTGCCGGAGTGCAACTTAACCCGCTGCACGGCACAACCGATGGCTTTGCCACATGGTGAACGTCTGGTGGCACGTCTGATCAATGCCAGCCTGCAACAGCGTCCGGATAATGCGGATGCCTTGATTGCCTATGGCAATTGGTGCTATCGCTGGGGCAAGAAGATCGTGGACAGCGGTTGTGTGCTTAGCCAAACGGATGTGGCTGCCATTGGTCAGGCATTGGGTGGCAAGGCGTCGCTGGATGGCGAGACGTTGCAGGAACTGTTGCAGGCACTGCGCCTGGAGCAGCAGTCAGGTAATCTTTGTGAGGAGGAGCCGGAGACAGAGGTGGAGGAGACGGTGACGGAGGCTGAAACAGTGCAGTTACCCATTGCGGATGCACAGTGTGAGCAGCGACTGCGTAGGCTGAGCTTTCTGGCTGACAAGCCCGCCAGTGTGCTGGAGGGGATCATGCGCATCTGGCGACGTGCCATTGCCAATACCTTCGATTACTACAAGGAGGCAGCACGTGCCTACTTCCATTATCTAAGCCTAAAAGCGGGCAGCGAGCAGAGCACACAGCAACAGCGTTTCCATGTGGATGACAGCAACATGGTGACGACCACACTGCGTCTACTCCGGCTGATTGTGAAGCATGCCAGTGGCTTGCAGGAGGTGTTGGAGCAGGGACTAAAGACGACGCCCATTGGTCCATGGAAGGTCATCATACCGCAGTTGTTTAGTCGCCTTAATCATCACGAGCCGTATGTGAGGAAGAGTGTCTGTGCTTTACTCTGTCGCCTGGCCGAGAGTTGTCCACAGCTGGTCACGTTTCCCGCTGTCGTGGGCGCGAATCGTGAGCTCCAGGTGACACCACTGGCAACCACAACCACACCCACCGAGATCACAGCCACCATGCTGAACAACAGCAGCTGTTATGCCTGTCTTTTGGGTGCTTTGTCCAAGCAATCGCCGGAGGTAGTGCAGCATGTCCAGCTGCTGGTGAAGGAGCTGCGTCGTGTGTGCCTGCTGTGGGATGAGTATTGGATACACTCGCTGGCGCACATCTACAACAGCTATGTGGGACGTGTGAATGCCTTGGCCAGTGAATTCAAGCCGGATGATCATGAGGGCAAACAGAATCGTTTCAATAGCTGGCGTCCACAGTTGCTCAGTGATTTGGAGGCCTTGATGGCCTTCACCGACCGTGAGCCGGAGACGAGCTATGAGCGTAGCTTTAAGCGAAGGTTTGATGCGCCCATCAAGTCCACAGTGGAGGCACTGCGTCAACGACCGTATCCGGAGGCCTGGGATAAACTGAAGCAGCTCTATCATGTACTCCAATTGAATATGCTGCGTGGCACGAGCACCACTCTGAAGATGCAGAGCATTAGTCCCGTGCTTTGTGAGATTGGACGCATGCGCATCTCGATGCCTGGCCTGGATGCCCATGATGAACAGCAGCCGGTGTACATTGAGAGTGTGGAGAGTACGGTGTGCATACTGCCAACAAAAACGAAGCCCAAGAAGGTCGCCTTCTATGGCAACAACGGGCAGAAGTATACGTTCCTCTTCAAGGGATTGGAGGATCTGCATCTCGATGAGCGCATCATGCAATTCCTATCCATCTCGAATGCCATCATGGCCTGTAAGAGTGACACGCCCCAAAGTTGCTATCGGGCCCATCATTATTCGGTCATACCGCTGGGTCCGCAGTCGGGTCTAATCAGTTGGGTGGACGGTGTCACGCCCCTTTTCGCCCTCTACAAGAAGTGGCAACAGCGTCAGCCACAACCGGCCACGTCTGCCTCATCGCGTCGCCTCACCGATCTCTTCTACAACAAGTTGTCCCCGCTGCTGGCCAAGCACAATATGCTCGTCACCGATCCACGTCGCCAGTGGCCTCTCTCCGCCCTGCGTCAAGTTCTGGCCGAGCTCACACAGGAAACGCCCGGAGATCTGCTGGCCCGCGAACTCTGGTGTCAGGCTGGAAACTCCGCCGAGTGGCGTCAGTCGGTGCGGAGATATACCACCTGCATGGCGGTCATGTCGGTCATTGGCTATGTCATCGGATTGGGCGATCGGCATCTGGACAATGTGCTCATCAATCTCAGCAGCGGCGATATCGTTCACATCGACTACAATGTCTGCTTCGAGAAGGGACGCAGTCTTCGCATTCCCGAACGCGTTCCCTTCCGACTGACCCAGAACATGGTTCATGCTTTGGGCATCACCGGTGTCGAGGTAAGTCTCGAAATTAACCTAAATATCTATAGCAATCACAAGATCTTGACACTTCACTTTGTCAGGACATTCTGCAGTAACTAGTGGGTTAAGGTACGAAGAGATCGTACAAGTAAATCTAAATTAAATTCCTTAGTTTTCAGGGGTTGGGTTAAATTTCTCTAAGAAACTCAAAAAAGATTTCCTAACTCCACTTTTTCTTTAAGCGACAAATTTCCACGCACCTTTTCTTTCATAACCTAAAAGGTATTAGGCACATCATTTTTTTTTTAGATGGAAGGTACACGCAGTCTTATAGACTATTTTCCACGACCACTCACATTTGGCACATTCGCTTACATTTCAATGTGTCACATAAAAATCGGGCGTTCGATAAAAAAACTGAAATTCGCCAAGGCGAATGGCAAAACATTTAATATGAATGAACCAAAATGATCATTCGTATTTTGTACTGAAATGAAGTCCACATTCAGCCTGAATGATGAAAATGACGTCGAATGTGCTGTCGTGGAAATAGCCAATTTAAAACATAGTTTTTCATGTAAGTGTCGGGCTTCTGGAGAATGAATACTCGTGAATCCAGAGTGATTCATATACATACTTCGACAATACCTAAAGTTTCTCATAGAGCTAGGTCCTATGTTTTATGTGATTCAATTATTTTTATGTAAATGGAAGGCATAATATAGTAATTGCTGTAAAATCCATACACAACTCGTTGGGAACTCTTTTAAACTTTCAGAAAGGGGTTAGGCTAGGAGATTTAACATCTCTTGTACCTGTAAGAGATTCCACTTGAAATTTCATTTAGTACTTCCAGACATGTGACACAGACTCCTTTCGGTTTTTTTTTTTTCTACAATTGTTTATTGCGTTCCTTGGCAAGGAGTTGAGATATTTTGTATAGACTTAGTATGTTTTATGGACTTAGTAGCTGCCCTAAAGCTGCCGTTGCTCTCGATGCGCTGTTTAACACACTCCGAGGGCAGATGCAGCTCGACATCGGGATCGACGCGACAACAGCTGGCGGATTTGCAACACAGTGTCTGGGCAAAGGCGCGTCGAAAGCCGGCATTCTTCCATGAGTAGATGATGGGATTGAGGGCCGAGTTGGCAATGGCCAGCGAGAAGGCCGACTTGTAGATCATCGAGTTGCTGCGACAGACCCGAAACAATTGGGCGATCGCTACACTGAAATAGGGCAGCCAACAGAGTGTGAAACAGCCCATGATGAAGACGACAATCTGTACACTCTTCCAGTCCGGATGCAACATGCTGTGACTGCTGTGCGTGTTGTAGACGACACATTGACGCTGTCTTTGGGCCTGCTTGGATGCCTCCCGCATGATGCGCCAGTAGAAGACCAGCATACAGATCCAGATGATCACGAATCCAGGCGTTATTATGCCTGCCACGTACCAGGGCAACAGCACCTCGTCAAACTCACAGCCCTGGGACTCGGACCACTTGTTCCAGAAGATGGGTATCAGTGCCACCAAAGCACCCACACACCAGTTGCAAGTAATTATCAGATATGCCACACGACGTGTCATATAACTGTGGCAATGAGAGACAAATTGATTGGGTTAGGTTAGTTATCATACGGCAGGGAAGGAAGAAAGAGTCTTAGAATAAAGACTCCGAAGGAAGAGTCTAAGATTAAAAAAAATCAGAATTATCAGGAATAAAATAAGGTGGATAAATTAAGAAAGAGATCATTCTTTTTTTCAAGCAAACTAGAAAGAATACTTTATTTATCTTGACCAAAAAGAGAAGGGCAGAGTTTATAGAGACAAATATCAGGATGTAAAGAAGAATATGCTATAAAAATAGAAATAAAAATGTGAAAAGATATGGATGGAAGGGACGGAAGGAAATTTTACAAATTTGAAAGCTAAATAGAGAGAAGCATATAAGTCAAACGAAAAAAAAGCAGGAGATTTAGGAAAAACAATAGAAAAATGAAGCAAACTGAAGAAAAAACATGAAAATTTTGAAAAAATTTAAATTTAAAATGTTAGCAAAGAAATATTTCCGAAAATCAAGAAACTTAAGGTCATGAGCCGCGGATAGATAGAAATAAGAAAGTTTAAGGAGGTACGAAACTGAGAAATGTAACAAATAGGATAGAAAAAAAAAATTTGACTTAAAATATGGGAAAATAGAAAGTAAAAGATAATGAAAAAAAACTTGAGTTTGAATATGAAAAACAGAAAATAAAATATAGTAAAAAGATAAGCATAAAAATCAAATGAAATCTAAAAACATTTTATTTTAAATTTTCGAAACTAAAGAAGGGAAACTAAAGAAGCGAATCGACCACGGGATGAAAAACTCCATATTAACATAACTCTAAAAAATGTTCGCTGTTTGTTTAGATGGAGTTTTGCAATCCGCTTCCAGTGTAACTTAAAGGAAAAAAAAAGCATTATAGGAGGGAAGACTTTCAATAAAGGTCTCACTAGAGAGGAAAAAAAATACGACTGAGGGAAATAACCTTCCCAGAGACTTACCGTCTGTAGTGCAGGGCATACATGACCGCAATATACCGATCCACGGCAATGGAGATGAGCGTCAGGATGGAGACGCAGCAGGCGTAGATGAAGAGGAAGAAACGTAGCAAGCATAAGCCACGTAAACGTCCAAGATTGAAGCCCATGCCCATGTAAAAGGCAACATGATAAGGCAGAGCTACTCCGACAATAAAATCGGAAATGGCCAGCGAAAGAATAAATAGATTGGAGATGACCGAACGAAGATTGCGACAGGTGCGAACCGCAACAATTGTGAGAATATTGCCGCCCAAAATGAAGATCAAGATGATGGCATTGATGATCACCCAGAGCAAGAGAGCTGCGCCAAAGTGTTGCTCCTGCTCCGGATTAGGAGTTGTCGAGGAGATTTCATCAGTCGTTGATGTGGGATCAATTGTGATATCGGTTAATTTATGTGTCGAGTTGATTGCATTTAGCTTAAGCCAAATATTTTGATAATCCACGGTGGTCATTGCGCCCACACAAACTCTTTGGGAATCTCCCACACTCGCACACACACTCGCACACTATCGTACACACACACGTCAGCAGCTGGTGGAAATCACGCAAAAAAAAGAGAGGAATAAAATAATGTATCGAAATTCGAATTTCGAAGCGCGACTACGAAACGCACACAGCGCCAGTTATTAGCAATCTGCCAGCGGGTCTAGACCACCAGCACAATTAGCCAACATCATTATCATTATCATGGGGCACCACATGGGGCAAGGACTTTGCAACTACCAAGCTACCAAGTTACCAACTACCAACAACTACAACTACATGAAAAAACTGCAATTCGTGGGCGTCGTTTGTTTACGTTTCGCTTGAACATCACCAACATCAGCGGCATATTATCCAGTTGGCCCCAAAACTGATAACAGCTCCAAACCAGATCCAGCGTGAGAAACGCAATCCGTTGATAAGCCGTCGACACATTAGGTGTGATTACCCTATAATCAGTTGGTACTATCTATTTAAAGATCTCGCTTAAACTACGCATTTTGGGCAGAGTATATTGCTGGGTCTAACTAACTGGCAATTTTTTTGACTATCCAGGGGGTTCTATGTCCTCTAGAGATGGGATATTACAGAGGATTATGTAAAACTCTTTTTAAAAATTGTAAATACTCGAAGATTTTAAATGAAAATATTCTGAATTGAAAGAAAGTCATATAATTCAGATGATCGATTTAGGCTGAGATCATAAAACTCTATTGTTTAAAAAACATGAATATTTTTTCGAAAACAAATATTTTTGAATTGTCAAGAAAATTAAGTCTGAAAAGCTGATTAATCTATAAGTAGCCATAAGAAAGTAGCATTTCTTGAAGTATTAGACGATTAATAAATATTATTGATAGATGTATCGATACTAAAAAAATAGTTGAAATAATTTTGTAATAATATTCATCAGTTTCTAAGGGCCAGTTTTTTAATGTCTCCTTAAATTTTATAAAATAGATAAATTAAAATTTAACATTGATTTCTATAAATTTTATAAAATAGATAAATTTAAATTTGACATTGATTTCTATACATTTTACGTCAAAGCATCTGTTGTATAGTTATTAAGCCCTTTAAATAGACATTGAAAAACCGGTACTAAGTTTCAAAAGTTGAATATCAAGTGATCGATAGATCGATCAATGTAACAACGCAGTTTCATCGTATAATTATGGCTAAATCAGTTTCCAAATGAGTTGGCTTAGTCAACTTAATATCATATGATAAGAGAACCCATCTCTAATGTTCACAACATGACATGGCTAAAATATCTAATGGATTTTTTGGCTACGTATGCAAGTATCTCTATCTCGAACTCTATAGCTGCACTTATTTATAGCTCTTCAAAGTTAAACCACTGTGAGCCGTGCAGCTTACACGTATTTGTCAAATGATATTTTGTGATTTCTGGTTTTTTTTTTGTTAGTTTTTTTTTTTTGTTAGTTTTGTTTTGTTTTGTACCTCTTCAATGATTTTGAGCTTTGCACCTTATGTTTCTAGTTTTGTTTGCACTAAATTATATTGTTTAGTTTAGTACGTATATCAATGGTTATATGCGGCGTATGAGTAATATCTAATGCGATATCATTTATACGACCGCCAAAACCCACGACACAAAATCAAACAGTAAAATCAGCCACAAATTACGCACAATTTCAAAGTTAAAGTGTGTGAATGTGCAATCAACATTTGTAAACATCGATTAGGAACAATCGTATATCTGGGCATAACTCTATAGAAGCTAAATCTACATATGAGTGTGCAACAGTGCTGACAATATGATTGCGGTTTTTTTTTCTAGCGGGAAAAGTAGTTACACTTTGATCTCATAAGTATAACTGATCGCTTGGAGGTCTTCATGAATTTTTGCTAGTGATTAAAAAATTAACAACTGTATTTTCGCGGTAGCTACTTTAAGTACTCTAATTCGATAATATTTGGACGTTATATCGAGTTTATTAACTTGATTATTATGACAATTTAACAGCTTGACTCTTTTTTGAAAACTTCAAACTGTCATAGCTTGGTCAAAACTTAACCGATTTTCTTGCGAAATATCAATTTTATCATTATTTGGCCTCTATTTTGATTCTGCATCAAAATTGGAAATTTCAATTTTTCTCCATCACTGTCCATTTTTTCCATACTTTCATACCTGGATACTTATTCGTAAACTTCAAACTGTCATAACTTTGTCAAAACTTGACCTATATCATTGCGGAATGCCAATTTTTATTATTACTTGGCCTCTAATTTAATATTGCATTAAAATTTAAATTAAATTTTTTTTCTATCAAATTTTTTCATGCTTTCCCATTAATAACTTTTTTAAGATCCAAGATATATTTTTTACAAGTTTGTAATTTAAATATTTATCGATAATTTATCTAAACAGATGATAGCTTTAACTTTACAATCGACTTAAAAATTGATAATCATTTTTCATTAATTTAACCATTTTCCACTCTCTTAAACTCTAAAAAAAAGCTAAATAAAAGGATGGAAATCAATTGAAGTTGACAGCACTGAAGCAACAGTGTAAAGAGCGTTATACGATATCATATAAAATCAGCAGTTGTTCTTTATAAAAATGTTTGTCTGTCGCTTTACGACTGTGACAATAGCAATGTGTACAATTTGTATCTGTTAGATACGCCTATAGATAAGCAAGATTTGAGTTTTCCCCCTCTTTTATTTATTTACGAGTCTGTTCTGTCAATGATCTATAACCTAACCATATATGTTCATATCTGCTATATACTCTTGATATATTTATGATGTGTGACTGTATTACTTTCAGGGCGCCTTTCGTCTCGGCTGTGAATATGTACTCAAGGTGATGCGTAAGGAGCGTGAAACATTGCTCACTCTCTTGGAGGCCTTCGTCTATGATCCCTTGGTGGACTGGACGGTTAATGATGATGCCACAGCATTACGTCGGGCAATTAATGCAAAGCCTTCGGCTTCAGCATCTGCCTCCAATGAGATCAAGTGCCATAAAAAGGACAAATCAAAGAATAAACTACAGGATTGGGATGCCAAGAGGCGACACTTTGTAGGCAAATTGAAGCAATGCCAGAAGTTTTGGTCGAAATATAAGTAAGTTGTTGGGCAACAAGAAAACTAATCATATAAAGTGATGAAGTAACTAATAATTACTAGTTGTAAGAGAATAGAAAGAATTCGTGAATAGTATTAAAAGTAGAGTAGTATTATTTCTTCAAGCTTCATTTACTAAATATAATCCTCAACTGTTGCTTATTTTCAGGGACTGTAATCATTTAGGTTTTATAATTAAAACTCAAGAAATAGTAATTTTTCTAAGAATTTTATTATTTTACTTATTACTATTGTGAAAAAAAATTAAACTCAGGAATAAAAATAAAACCAGCGTTTGCAAAAACTGCTCCGTAGCAGCAAGAGCAATAAAAATTTTACTATGCTCTGGCTACCGCTCTCACTTTTGACGAGAGCCGTAGCAGAGCCATAGCCGAACGAAAAAATGTATTAGCTCTGCTATGCTCTCGGATTTTGTCGTGTTAAAATCTGTAGCAATAGCAATAGCACAAAACGAAATGAGCGACTATGCGTAGCCGGAGCGATAGCCAAAAAACGAGAGCGAGATGAGAGCAGAGCATACGCAATTGTTTTTTTTGCTACGGCTCTCTTGTGTATGTATTTGTTGTCGTTGCTGCGTTGCTGCAATTCGGCGATCGTTTGTTATTGCTGGTTCGTAAAGTTCCGTTATGTTTCCTATGATACGTTGCAGTTAGATAATTTTGGCACTTTTTAAAATCATTTCGAGAGTAAACATGGAGCCGCAAAAGAAAACCTTAAGCGTTTTTAAATATTTCGATGAAAGTGACGAGGAGCATGTTAAATGCAAAAAATGTTTTAGAATATTAAAAAATGATCGCGTTTTTAATTTAAAGAAGCATTTACGATTGCATGACATCCAAGTAGAGGAAGAAAGAAATGATTCTGTTTGCCTTGCTAAACAAAAAAACTTTAAACACGCTACAATTAAAGTAAAAATCAATAAAAAAATATTAATTCGGTCATACATTGGTCTTGTAACTGAAGAAAGCGTTCCATTTCATGTGCTCAACTCGAACAATATGCGCAATATAATTGACCCCATATGTCAAGGTCTTGGGGACAAATGTGGAATTAACTTCAAGCTAAATGGAAATAAATGCAAATCAGTTCTAAAAAACGTGGCAGCGAATATTAGGCTTGAAATAAAGCAAGAGAGTAAATCTCGCTTATTATCATTAAAAATCGACAGTGCAACGCGGCTTGGGCGAAATATTTTTGGACTCAGTGCTCAATATATAAGCAAAAACGAAATAAAATCCCGAATTCTCGCAATGGTTGAACTCAAAGGAGCTGAGGCAAGTACATCCAAAAATCTGGCAAAGGAAATTATGTCAGTTTTAGAAAATTATGAAATATCGTTGAGCCAAATTGTATTTATAACATCGGATAATGGAGCCAATATGATAAAAACTTCAAAAATTTTATCGCAAATGTATAAAAGCGATGACGATTTTGACGAAGCGTGTACTGAACAGAAGAACATAGAGTACACGAAACAAATTGACCACTTCGAAAATGCAGAAAATATATATGTCGGAGATATACAAATTTGTCGATGTGCAGCTCACACTGCTCAGCTTTGTGCTCTTGACGTAACCAAACATACAATCGTGAAGGACTATTTATTTCAATGCCGTAATCTTACAAAATATATTCGAAAACCCTCAAACGGTTACCGTGATTTATTTGAATTGCGCAAGTTTAAATTACCTCAATTGGATTGTCCTACTAGATGGGGATCAACATTCAACATGATTGACAATCTTAACAAAGCTAAAAGTATATTGAGCCTTATTGAAACTGTGGAAAATAAAACAGAAGACGAAAATTTTGACGCAAGCGATTTATTATGGGACTTTATAGATTCCTACGTTATTGTGATGGATCCATTACAAAAGGCTATAATACAGTTTCAGGAGGAACAATTGCATTATGGTAATTTTTATGCTCTGTGGCTGACTTGCAAACTAGCCACCAATCAAATATTATCAACAAACGCCTTTAATAAAGACTCCATTATTTATATAATTGGAAATCAGCTTATTCAGAGTATGGAAACACGAAGCAAGAAATTAGTATCAAACGTGGGCTTCGACGCTTGCTTATACTTGGACCCCAGATTTCACCATATCATTGACTACTCCCAAAAAGAAAGAGCTATCAATTTTTTAAAGACATTGTGGGAACAAATTAAAATTCATGGTCCCATTGTCAATCTAAATAATTCAGCTAGTTCAATGGATATGGACTCTGGGCATTTCAAACATAATAATTTCGAGCTTTTGGACAACTTTCTAAGTGCTAGCATGGTACTTCCACATGAGTCAACAAATGTCTACGAGAAGATTGAAACGTTAAAATTACCATTTATGAAATCAAATGTAAACGTTTTAAATTTTTGGAAAGACAGAAAGTCAAACGATCCAGAGCTTTATGCTCTAAGCAAAGTATGTTTTGCTATACCGCCAACGCAAGTAAGTATTACTTACTAATTTATAAAAAAAAAATTAATAAACAAGTGGTTAAATTTTTTAATATTTCCAGGTTACAATAGAGCGAGCTTTTTCATCTATGAAACTGGTGTTGTCGGATAACCGAAATAGATTAAGCCATTAAGACTGAATAAAACTTTATAAATTTTGTTATTTTGAAAATTTTTGAATTTTTTTTCTCATAATCTCATAAGTTCTATCTCATAATACGAACCAGCAATAACAAACGATCGCCGAATTGCAGCAACGCAGCAACGACAACAAATACATACACAAGAGAGCCGTAGCAAAAAAAACAATTGCGTATGCTCTGCTCTCATCTCGCTCTCGTTTTTTGGCTATCGCTCCGGCTACGCATAGTCGCTCATTTCGTTTTGTGCTATTGCTATTGCTACAGATTTTAACACGACAAAATCCGAGAGCATAGCAGAGCTAATACATTTTTTCGTTCGGCTATGGCTCTGCTACGGCTCTCGTCAAAAGTGAGAGCGGTAGCCAGAGCAAATCGAAAAACTACGGAGTAGCGTAGCATTTTCAAACGCTGAATAAAACTCATAGAATAATGATTATTTCTTGAGTATTATTTTTTTTGAATAAAAAAAAACTCAAGGTGTTATTGTGACCTACCAAATTGAGTTTTATTTTTGATTAAAAAAAATAAAACTCAAGAAGTAATCATTATGCTATGAGTTTTATTTTTCTGCTCAAAGATATTGATTATTTTTGAGTTTTATTCCTTTGCTCAAAAATAATGATTATTTTTTTTGAGTTCTATTCTTTTGCTCAAAAAAAATCATTATTTCTTGAGTTTTATTATTTTTTTTGCTCAAAAATAATGGTTGTTTTCATGAGTAAAATAATAAAAATCATAAATTTTAAGATCAACGTGAAAATGCATAGATTACCCTTAAAAAAATTTTTTGGTACATTTTACGTTTATTTATAGTTACTAGAAGTGAAGGAATTTTAATTTTGAAAAAAAAAAATATTCTTTATTTACTGTCTCTGCTTATTTTACAGACCGGAAATGCTGACCCAACTGTCGGATATGTCGCGAGAGATTGACAAGTTGCAACAGATTCAAGCACAACGTCTGACCACCGAACAGGAGCTGGTGAATCTGAATCAACGAAGTGCGTTAATAGCAGAGATTAATTCCTTGGGATCGGCAATCGAAAGTCACAGCTTCAATACGGCATCGCCGCGTTATGCGTCCAAGAGGCGCCACACGGAGGCATTGGCGAGGCAGGCAACAATGCGGCAAGTGGACTACGAGATGGTACAATTCCTGCTCTCCCGCTATGACAAGTGTCTGCAGCAACAGCAGCTGGCGGAGTTCAATGTGCGGTTGATTCAATTCAAACTGGAGGGAAGCAGTTGGCATAATGAATATCTGGCTCTGGTCGATGTCCTCCAATTGCATCTGCCGGCCAAGACTTTAGAAGGATACGACAGCACGCGCAGTCAAATTGATGAGCTGTTTGGACGTCTCAATGATCTGGGATTGCAGTGTGTGGAGCACATGTTGCAATATGCGGCCATAATGTCATATTATCCGGAGCAGCGTCATCGGGATAATGTCTATGTGAGATTCCACGATAGCTATGCGGGATATCTACAGAATATGGACACTAGCAGTTCCTTGAGCTTGACTGCCATCAATAAAGATTGTAAACTGAGTGCAGCTGAGACTCTGGAATCCGTCTGGATGGATCTCAACTGTCAGCTGCATCAGTTGACTCAACACTTTGCCAACGATCAGGTGTTGGCCCAATCCCATTCGCCCTCGCACTCCCTGCTCGCCGCCATCGGGCAGAGCAACTGCAGCCAATCCCAGCTGACTGCCGCACTTATTCGCACCCTGGACGGAGCCACCAGTGTCTTCAGTGGCTACGAACAGTCTGCTTTGCAGCAGGCACAGGACCCAAAGTTGAGTCAACAACAATTGCAATTCATTGAACTCGTTCGCTCCATGTGCCAAGGTGTTGTGGAGCCCCTGGAGCAGGCCAATTATCAACTGACCCAGCTGCAGGAAGCCTTGACTGCTCTTGTCCAGCTGCAGCATTGCTTTGAGCTTGAAGTGCCCGCCAGCATCTTCCGCCTGCTGCTCCTGGGTCCGAACTTGGATCATTTGCAGGCACTGCTCCAACTGAGTGCGGAATCACTGGGAGATCGATACAATCAGTTTGTCGTAAAGCAACAGGATCAACAGCAGACAACGCCGCTGACGGTGGAGCAACAGTTTCTGTTATCCCTGCAAACGGCCCATGGACAGTTTGATCAACTCGTTCGGGCTCTGGAGAGGATTACGCGCATCATTAAACTGATCATAGATGACGATCCAGATCAGTCTCAACAATGCATGGTAAGTCGAGAGAGAGAGAGTGGGTTAGAGAGAGAGAGAGAGTGAGAGAGAGAGAGAGTGAGTAAGAGGGAGAGATAGGGAGAGAGAGTGAGAAAGAGAGAAGAGAGACAGAAAGAAAGACAGTTTGGATGAAAAAATTATAATTTTTTACTAATTTTATATGAAAGTTAAAAGAATAAGAGGTAAAGAATGCAAAGAATACTTAAATCAGATAAAGAAAGATATTTCAGAAAGAATATAAAGAAAATAAAATAATTAAAAATTGAAACATTTTGAGCGAGATTGCTAGAGAAATAAGTAAGAAAAAAATACACTGAGAGATAGTTATGCGTAGGTGAAGATTAAGTTATAATGTAGTAAGATTTCGGGTTAATAAAGAGATGATGAAAACTTGAGAATAATCAAACAAAACTAGTTATAATTTCTCTTGTCAATTGAATCAAGGATTTTGATCAAATTTTGATAAAAAAAAAAAAATAAAAATCATTAATAATCATTATTTTTGAGTTTTATTTTTTTTGATAAAAAATAATCATTAATTTTTTTTTATCAAAAATAATGATTATCGTGAGATTTTTGTACTTAAAAAAAAAAATTCATTATTTACGGTCGCTGAATTGAATCGACTAAAAGAGACACATTTAAATTTTATTTTAAATGTTTATTCTTGTAATTTTTCACAGGACTTGAACATAGTGAAGATGAGCAGGACACCGCTGAGTGAGAAACATTTCTTCGAGCTTGTGCTGCAGACGCTGAGGGAGAGCAGAAGCTACGATGTGCGTCAGATGGCCATTCCAGTGCAGGGACTTGTACAGCGTCTGCAGTCGGACTATATGGTGGGACTCGTGTCCTTGATATCGTTTGCCTACTACACGGGATGCGGGTTACGCTGTCAGGATCTGGGAGGCGGTGAGGATGTGAGTCAACTGTTCGATGGACTCTTTGCGGCACTGCAATCGGAGGCGTCACTGCAGCAGCAACAGTTTGAGATTGCGTTCCTCACGCAAAAGATTGAGACACAAACGTTGATTGCCTCGGCTCATCATTGGGCCTATAGGGAACTGTTGGACACGGATTTGCCCTGTGGTCACATCATCAGTCGCCAGAAGCTCTGCGAAGCGATCTATGAGAACTGGCAGACGCTGGACAAGAGCTCGGAGGCGATGCAACACTTGCAGCGTCAACTGGAGTCCAAGCTGGAGCAGCTGCAGAGTCAACGCAGCAATTGGAATCGCAATCACATCGACAGTCTGCTGAGGAACGAGCAACTGCAGCGTCAATTGACCAGCGATCAATTGGAGCTCATCACTGACCTAAGCAAATGTGCCAATGCACTCTGCAGCATCGAGCAGACGGGATTGAACAGCCAGGAGCAGCACAAACAGTTGCTCATCAACATGGATCAATGGCTGGAAGCCCATGCCCAGTGGCAGGCGAGCAATGCTCGCATTAGCGCCGTGGAGCAGGCAATTGTCCAGCTGCTCGATCCCGAAGGTGCCATCGATCAATGCTGGCTGACGAATGTGCAAGGATTGCTCGAGGATTACACCTGCAAGGTGCAGCGAGAGATAGCGACGCTGGAGTGCGAGCAGCAAACGCATCACAGATTCATCTGCAGCATGCTCAAGGATATGCAGGTAGATTAAATTATTATTAAATTTATTTACTTATACATTAACTTAAACATCCTTTAATTACAGCGTCAACAGGACAACATGCCGCGTGTTTATTTGCGCTCCCTCTGTGCCGAGCAGGAGGATCAGCAGCAGGATCAGGGTAAACTGGTGCCCTTGGATGTGCAGCTACTCTCTGGCCATGTGCGTGACTCTCAGCGCACTCTGATGAACTTCTTCCAGCGTCTGCTGGACATGCGCAAGGAGCTGAGCAGCGAGCGACGTGCTCTGCATCCCGAGACGCTTGCCAATTGGCAGGAGCAGCTGCAGCAGATACAGAAAATTGCCAACCATGATGTGGATGAATTCTTTCGCAGCGTCGAGGAGTTTCTACAGCATTCAGCGGACAGTGATTCGCTGCCATACGAAACGTTTGCTCACAGCAAAGGTAGGTCAATCAACTTTACCTTTATTTATCTCATTTTAATTTCGCTCTCTTTATCTCTATAGGTGCTCCCAATCTGCACGAGCAGAAGCGCAATGCATACGGCGTCTCTGTGTGGAAGAAGATACGCATGAAATTGGAGGGACGCGATCCGGATAGCAATCAACGTTGCACCGTTGCCGAGCAGGTTGACTATGTGATACGCGAGGCAACCAATCCGGACAATTTGGCCGTACTCTATGAAGGCTGGACGCCGTGGGTCTAAGACAAAACAGACGGTGCCATTGTGCACATTGGCAACAAAAAACAAAAACAAGAAAAGGGCATAGAAATCCGCATACATCGATCATTATGATGGGGTTAATTAAAGTGGAATTCGACTTGGACTAATTTGCCATAATATGTATATTGTATGTGGCAAGTCCTCGTTGCGGGATGGCAACCCGCATTCCTCCCCACCACTTACAACCCGCCCCAAAGTATAGTTGATTTAAAGACGACAAAACAAAAAAAAAATAGGAATTGAATATGGAAAGACACAAAGACAATATCGTTTCGGTTGCTTTCGAGCTCAAGCATGAGAGATGTCAATGCGTTACGCCCATAACCATGCCCACATTTAAAATATATATATATATATATATGTGTGGGTGTACGTATGTGTTGTGGGTGTGTGCTTGTGTGTGTGGATTGCGTTGGGAGGAAGTTTGCTTCGCCTGCTGCCAACAACGCCAACACTGCTGCACATGAGGAAAATGTTAGTTAAAAATCAAAAGAAATTTTATCAAAGATAGCAATTCAACAGGCCTTGGAACAGTTTTAACAGCTTCACGTTACAAATTTTTAATTTATTGTAATCGAAAATATCTTTGTATCCTTTGTAATTTTCACTTTTCCAAAAACAATGAAAATGAAAACAAAAATGTTGACGATAAACAAAAGTCGACCATCCTCCTCCTCATTTTGTAATTCAATTGTATTAATTTTAAGTTCAAAATTGTTTTCATTTAATTTACAAATTATTTGTTAATAACCAACAAAAAAAAGAAACCCAACCTCTACATACACATGTATATCCCCTAGACCTACATATTATTATATATTTAATTAATCGATTCACACCCAAAGCGTTATATCCATGAAACAGTCATTGCAAAAAATGTGCCTTGGGATTTGATACGTTAATTTTACAGCCTTTTATCATGGTTTTTATTTTCTTTAATATTTGTTTTTAATTTTTTTTGCGGTGATTAAATGCGATCTTCATTTACGAGTAATAAATAATATCGAATGTGTTTCAATCTAGGGATTTTCCTAGCTCCAGTTAAGTGCTTTAGTTAAGACGATCTCACTACTTGGTAAGTATAGGAATTTTTAATTTAAGTTTACCTTTGGTAAACTAAGTCTATTGACATTCAAAATAATTTACGTTAATCAAAAATTTTAACAAAAAAAGATTAAATTTGCAGTCATTTAAAAAAAAATAGTTTTAGAAAGCCCTTTTGAAATTTTTATGTTTCTGGAAAAGACATATGGGCTGTTTTGTCTTTCAAAATGAGTAGGAAAGAAAGTTTTTTGATTTTTAAACAAAGAGTTACTCCCAAAAATCCTAAAATATTAATCGTATATGACTAACTTTTGCTTAAATAAAAATACAAATTCAACTTGAATGTATTTATATATAATCACTCGTTTATTTTCTAACGTTTTATCTCAATATGCTTTCTTCTCACGTTCTTCTCTCCTCGCTTGTCATTTTACTTGGTAATCATTCGTTATCATTTATGTTTATCTCTTATTTCTTTTTTTTTCGTTTTTAGTTGTTTTATTTTGCTTTTTTATATTTTCGCTTGGATAGGGTGTAAAAAGTTTTAAATGTTCTTAATAGGATCAAGACATACTTATTACCAGCTAATGCTCATTTTATTTTCTTCGCTTTGATTCGTTTTGTATTTTCTTTTTTTTCGTAGGTATTTGTTGCAAGTTAACATTAACGTTTTGGGCTTCGATTACAATTGATGTATTATCTTGGTAGGGTGTGTGTGTTGTGGATATTATCAATGTATCTTACAAACAGTTAAGAGTAGAAATTATAATTTTAGCTATTGCTCGTTTTAGTATTTGTTTATGTAATATAGTTTAGTGTGTGTTTAGGGAATCAGGGAATTCAGTTTCATTTTCAGTTAACGTTAATGTCAGCTTTATGGAACGTTAACGCTATAGTTATAGTAATAGTTATACAATTATATGTTTTATATATGTACATTATGTTAAAGTATACATATATTTATTTATATATTTATATCATTTACAAAAAAACGAGCTGTTGTCAACGATTTTGCGCCCAGAGCAGCTGCTGCTTAGGAAAATTCAATCAATATTAACAAAATCATAATAATAAAAAACTAAGTCATAATCATAATTATTATTAATTAATTATATATATTTACGGCACAGCTCGTAAGCTACGTACTTAACGGATTGTGTTTTTTTTTTTTTCTTTTATTTGTATTATATTTTGTGGCTTATTGGGGTCCTTTTATGTCTTGGACTGGAACTCCCTTTGGGCCATTGAAACTTGAAAAATACAATTAATTAATTGCCTTAAGCATTGCGTTTGACCAGAATTTTCACATGACAGAATGATTGGAAATTGTTTTTTTTTTTTTTTTTTGTCAGATTAACAATACAAACAGAATACAGTTATAACAAATTAAATGGGTTTGTTTTTTTTTATAAAAAAAAAATAATATAAATATAAATAACTTATTTATGACGCATTGAACATACGGATAAACACAAACAAATTGCAAAATAATTTGGGGATACACATGTATAAAAAAAAACAATTTTAAAATTACAAATTAAATTAAATATTTAAAATTTAAATTTACGCTCTCTTCCTTTGTTGTTGTATTTGTTTTTGGTTGCTTTGCTTTTTGTTGTTTTTTTAATTAAGCATAAATTATTTATAGTATTTGTGTGTGTGTGTTTGTGTCGGTGTATGTGTGTTTGTGTGTGTGTGTTAGTGTTTCATCTGTTGTTTTTATATATTGTAGTTGTTGTTTTGTGTTTATCCTATTTTAGTTTTGTTTAAAATAATAAATACATACATATACATTACATTACAATTACATCATTACATCATATCCATAGTACAAAATATAAAATTTAACATCACATTGGTTGACATTCTTTTGTTGGTTGGTTGGTTGCTTCGCTTTACATTCATTTTTCATGATCATCATCATCGTTTCTAACTTCTAACATCTTTATCATCATCATCCTCATTCTCATCATCAACTCTTCTACTTTGTTGTTTTCCTTTTTTTAGTTATTTTGTGGGTTGGTTGGTTTCGTTTATCATATTTCTTGTTTTGTTTTGTTTTGTTTTGTTTAATTAATTAATTAATTTGTTTCAATTGATTTGTGTGTGTTTGTTTGTTTGTTTGGGATAGCATCAACAGTCGGTAGGTCAAACGATCGAATTTCTCTCTCGATCCAAACTCGGGTTGTAGTTGTAGCCTCTCCTCATCCATGATCCTCCATGCTCTATTCACTCCATCTCTTATTTCATACCCGTTTCAATAACTGCCCTTTTGTTTCATCATTTCAATAGCTTTTCCTTTGCTAGCCTGCAATTATTTAAAAAAGTAAAACGTATTTCAATTGATTGATTTAAAGCTTCATTCATAAAGTCAACACGACACAACAGCTGTCTATCATTAGATCAGTATATATAATGTATAGCTGTTGTCTATAGTCCAGATGTTAGAACTTGCGGTTTAAACGACACTTAACGAGCACTTTAATACAAATGCAATGCATTATAGATGCAAACGTATTCATATGTATATGTATGCCAAATGGCAACGCATTTACATAGACATTTACATACAAATCTATATCTATATCTGTATCTATATCTATAAACTTTGCCTAATTGTTATGCCTTGTTTTTGTGTCTTCATTACCTAATGAGATGTTTACTAATCTCCTGGATGCTCGGGACAGGAGCGATTCACCTCAAACCAACGATCAATGCAGCTGGAAAAAGGAACAACAATTAGTTATAATGATTTTGAACTTGAACTTTGACACTTACCCTTTGTGGTAGATGCATAAACATGGCAATCGAGCAATTGTGTCACCTGGACTCAAGTCTTCAAGGCAAATGACGCACTCACCTTTGGCGTCCAACAAAGTGTCCTCTGTAATTACGAGATTTTATATTCATAATTAGAGTTGTGTTAGTTAAATAAATAATTTACTCAAATTGTGGTTTTGTTCATTTGTTAATGCATACCGTTATATGAGAGTCGTGGTTTTGTTAGGCACATAACTAAATGGCATTCAATATCGTCTGGCAACACGAACTTATTGCACACGGGACACTTGATACCTGTGTAGAAAGTGTCAGATGGTTAATTATATAGATTGATGTGTGATGTGGCCATCATTACCATTAAAGGACCAAATGTGCGATGGAAGCGATGTCGCTGTATAAACACGACCAATGCCATTCGCCGACGTTGCCGACGCGGCAAGTGCGATGCTCTCCACGATGTTGGCGCCAGTCATTGACATGTCCTGCAAAATTCCAAGTTCAAATACCCAAATACTCAAATTAATCAAGTTCATTTAAGCAACTTTGTAAATTTTTGAAAACAATAAATGTAATATATATTTTTACATTTTTAATCAGCTTAGATATTTAGTCCCTCGTCACAAAATTACAAATCTATCTGTTGTAGAAGTTTTCGAAAGTCTTTTGAAAGTTAAGTTATATAATATAACTAGCTCATATGCTTTGGGCTGTGCAATGATCAGTGAGCAAGTCAGGACAAAGAATTTTATATATATAGAAGGGTGATAAAAAACTACTATACTAAATTAAATCATAGTGTATGGATGTAACGATTCCCCATCGGACTTGATCTGGTTAACGAAATCTATATAGGTTTCGTTAAGGAACGATCAGAGTAGCAGAAATCAAGGTGTATTTATATAGATGAGGTATTCCAATTAAGTGAGTTTCATAAATCTATTCTAATACACTTTGGTGGGAACCCACAGACGTTTCTGCGAATTCTCTACTGCCGTAGCAAGCTATAGATTCTACATCAAGGTGTATTTATATAAACCTTATATTTTAAGGTGACGTCTTCGTCGACAACTAAGGTTAAAGATGCTCTCTCGACTCTCAGAGCGAAAGAGAAAAAAGAACGTTTGATTTCCAACTGTCAGAATGGGTAAGCCAAAGGGAGCAACTGCATCAAAGATGTCACCTTGTATAAATACACTTTGTTCCAGATACTTTCATTGAATAATATGCCGAATCAAACGGTGTCTGCAATGCAATGCTGTGGAATTAACAGCTTACCTGGCAGCAGGTAATTCACTAGGTTTTCTTGAGAGGATCAGGGTATATAAGGGGATCAACTTACGCGTATGGAATCGCCAAGAGCACGTCGCTGTTGCATGTAGCTTTGGGCGGCTGCCGATGAGCTGTTGTTGTTGGCGGCAGCTGCTTGGAAGCTATTGCTATTTGAATTCGCTGACACAGAGACTGAGACGGCGGGATGGGTGTGTGGATACGTTGTCGATCCCTGTTGTTGCTGCTGCTGCTGCTGTTGTTGTTGCTGTTGCTGCTGTTGTTGTTGCTGGATGTCTGGAACAGAGCTAAGACTGCGCGCCCGCTGTCTATCTATGGACGTGGAGTTCTGCTGACTGTGATGATGATGATAGACTTGTAGACCCGGCAATGTGCGCAGCAAATTGAATCCTTGAGCGGCATCTCCACTGCGGTTACCCACCGCTGAGTTGCCTGGCGATGTGTCCGTTGCTGTTGCTCCCGTTGAGCTGCTGGAGAATGTTCTGGAGCGTGGGCTCTGCTGGCCGCTTGTCGCTGGTGTGCTTGCCTTTTGACCCATAGAGTTTGAATCGCTTTCTCTCTCACTCTCACTCTCGCTCTCTTTGTCTGCCCTGGCCCAGCACCAACACCAGCACCCCCCTGATCACTGATCTCTTAAATATATTTAAATTTTATTGCTTGCACTTTTTCACTCGCGCTCTTTAACTTAATCTCGTAATCTCACAATCTCACTAACTCTCAATATCCAATTGCACTTCTTGCTCAATCGAGTCTCTTCGTCGCTCTGTTGGTTTGTTGTCTATTTCTTCTTATTAGAATCTTTTTTCTTGTTAGAGTTGTTCTTTGTTCGCTCCTTCGTATGTTGCTCGCGGTGTGTGTGAGTGTGTGTGTGTCTGTGTATGTTTGCGTGTGTGTGTGCGCTCACATTTAAGGAAACAAAACAAATGACAGGCAGCAGCAGCAGACAACAATAGCAAACAAAGTTGATGTTACGAATGCGAGGGTGGGAAGGAGGAGCGTCGGGCCCGGACTAGGGGTCGGGTCAGCAGCGGCGACGTCGACGGCGGCAGCGACAGCAACGGGCGGCGTTGATAAATGCGGTGTATAGATAAGTTTGATAGTGTTTGTGTGCCGTGTGCCTTTGCCTGTGTGCTACTGCTACTGCTGCTGTTGATGATAATGATGATGATGATAATGTTGATTATGATGATTGTGTGTATAGAGAAGTGTGTGTGTGTGACTGTGTGAGCGGGTGCCAAAATGTGTGCGGAGCGTAGAGGGGGAGGGCGTTAATCGTACGTTGGTCGTCGGTGTCAGTGTCGGTGTTGGGTTCTTCTAGGTGTTGGTGTTGGTGTCGCTGTCGTTGTCGGTGCGTAGTTGATTATTGTTGCTCTTGTTATTCCGTAAGCCAAAATAGGTGTGGACTATAACTATGCTTAATCCGCTTGATTACCACTCGTAATTTAAATTACTGTTTCCGTTTTCTCTATTTTATTTTTAACATCTCCGTTTTCGTTTTATGTGTACTCTTTGCTTTGCTTTTGACCACCACAATCTATTGGCCGACCACCACAATTGAATATCGCAATAACTGGTGTTGCAAAATGCCAATACACACACTCATATGCTAATATCGATAAATGGGGGAGGTCAATTGATAACAATTGATATCTGCTGGCCCCAATATCGTATCGATGGTAATATTTATTGACAATTAAATTCTCCATGTTTATTTCAAAATTACTTCCATAGAAAATTACCTAAATCAAGTATCATTTAATTTGACTCAGTCCTCATTGCAAACAATTAGTCATAAGAGTGACGAATAATATCGAAAGCGATATCCAAATATCGTGATATCGATACGATACCCTTAGATGCTGCCAACAAGCTACAAAATAAAAGATAACTTTAATGATGTGTTTGTGTTTGTAAAAGCGCAATTTATTTGCAAATAAAATAGAAATTAATGTGTTGCAGACATTACGTGTAGCCTACGAAGCGCATTAGAACACAAGCAAGCGGCATGAGTTGGTTCGAAAAAGCCAGAACTGTTCTAATTGAGGCGCTCGATATTCAGGATGATGACAACAAGACAACCGACAACGTTGGCAGCGGCTCCTCTGTCACAGCGAGCAGCAGCGCAGCGTCGACGCCTGGCGGCAAAGCGACAGCGACAACGACAACAACAATGCCAACGACAGCGTCAGCCGCAATGGCAACGTCAGCTATAGAGGAAGCCACCTTTTATGATAATCCACATGCCAATGAGATGGTTACCATTGCACCACGAGCAAGTGACGCCTCAACGTCAGCCACAACGGCTAATCTCTATGCGAAGCGACAGTCGGCCACATCGGATTCCGTTGATCTGCTCTCATCCCCATCACCCACATCGCCCACATCTCAAAGTGCCGCCAGCTGTATGCGCAATTCCGAATCTTCGCTGGAGCTGATAACAGCACCCACAACGGCCAGTGAACTGGAAATGGAATTGTCACCGGATACAGAGCCATCATTGCCGGATAGCATTGTCATTATAGCCAGCAATGACACGTCCGACAATGCGGATGGCGATGATGACGAGGCCGATGATGCAGATGATGATGATGATGGGCATGCGCTTAATTTGGATCAGGATGATCATTCGCTGCACTTAAATGGTAAGTCTATAATTGTAAAGTATTCTTTATCTTACCCTGGAGTAAAGAGTAGTTTGTAGTCGTTAACTCATTGTCCTTCAATTCTAATTCTGGTCTCTTTCCTTTTGTAGACTCAACCAAAACCATGAAGGCCTTGGTGTTCAGCGATACACAAGCCGCTGTTAGTCTGTCGAATGCTGGCGCTGATTCGGATTCAACGCAAAGCTTTGAGGACATTCAGCTCCAGATGAGTCACAAGAGTCACAAGAGCAAGACGGGCAACGATGGCAGTCCTGGAGGATCGGAAACGTGTCAGCATGGCAGCAAGACGGAGATTGTGGATCAGAGCTACTCGTCAACGTCATCGGACATTGAGATCATCTCGAATCCGAATGGTGACTCCAGCACGAATAGCACCACAACGCGCACAAGTCCGCAAAAGTTCAAGGAGCTGTGCGGTGCTATGAAGGGTAATCAACATGGACTGCATGGCCTTAAGAACAAGGGACATCATCGTGAGCCATCGGAAATCTCGTTGCTGTCGGAGGACTCGCAATCGGAGCTGGACAAGCTGGTGAATCGCATTAGCGAGCTCAATCAGGTGATTGAGGCGCGTGAACAGCGATTGCTGCAATCGGAGCGACAAAATGCCGAGCTGCTGGAGCGGAATCAGCAGCTTTGTGCCCACGTTGAGGCTGCAAAGAACAGTGCCAACAGCTCGGAGGCCAATGAGGCAGTGCAGCGACTGTCGGCGCTGGAGAAGAAGTTTCAGGGTAGCATACGGGAACGGGACGCGTTGCGCATACAAATCAAGAGCCTTAAGGATGAGCTGCTCAATAAGATACCCAAGGATGAGCTGACCGAATGCAATGAAATGATCACCGCCCTGCAGTCCGAGGGAGAGAAACTATCCAAGGAGATACTGCAGCAGTCGAACATCATCAAGAAGTTGCGCGCCAAAGAGAAAACTTCGGATACGCTGCTGAAGAAGAATGGAGAACAGATCTCGTTGCTCTCCAGCGAATCGGAACGATTGAAGAAGTCCCTTGCCGCCAAGGAGGAAATGGAGCGTACACAAATCGAAGCCGTCAATCGGATGACGAACGAGAAGCGTCGCGTCGACGAGGAGAATGCAGAGATTCGCAGTCGCAATGAAGATCTGCAGTCGAAGCTGGCGGCATTGCAGACCAGTTTCGATGGCGTCAAAGGAGATCTGCAGCAGCGTCAGCGACACGAGCAACATCAAATCCAGGCCGAGAATCAGGAGTATGTGCAGCAATTGAGTGATATGCGCGAAAAGCTGCGCATCACCGAGCACAACATGGCCAAGCGGGAGCAACAGCTGCGTGAGGAGAATCGCGAACTCTTGCGACGCCTCGAGGCGGCCGAATCCCGTGCCGAGTGCAGCACCCAGGAGCTGAGTGTGTCCACAACGCCACTCATACGACAAATCGAATCGCTGCAAAAGACGCTGAATCAACGCAGCGCCAGCTGGAGCAAGGATGAGCAGCAGTTGCTGCAAAAGCTCGAGGATTCCCAGTCACAGCTGCATTCGTTGCAACAGCTCGAATCAGTGCAGAACGAGAAACAGGAACTGTTGCGCACCCGCTGCGATCTGCTCGAGGAGAAGCTGTCCAATGCCCTGGTGCAGTCAGAGAGCGCCAAGATTACGCTGCGACAGCAGGAACTGGACGCCAGTCTCAAGGAGAACGATTACAAGAGGTGCGCACTCACAAAATATGCAATACACCTGTAACTAGATTCCAAATGTGATTCACTTCAGTTGCCATATTTATTAACTAAAGTTTTTCCTATGTTAGACTCTATGAATTGAAGCAAACTTTGACCACAATCTAATTTCAATGCTAATAATATGACATTTCATTAGCAGTAGATTTTTTAATGATTGTAAAATATTTCAATGATTTTTTTAATGCTAGTAAAATAACATTTTACTTCAATGATTTTTTCTAATGCTAGTAAAATAACATTTCATTAGCAGTAGATTTTGTAATGCTAGTTAAATCCGATTTAATTATCATTAAAAAATAAATTAATCATTACTAGAATTTAAAATTTTCGTGCTAATGATATGAAATTTCAGTACAATGTTATATCATTAGATATGATATGAAATTTCAGTAGATTATCATATCATTGGAACTACTAATTTCAATGCTAATGATATGACATTTCATTGGCAGTAGATTTTTCAATGATTGTAAAATATCATTTCACTTCAATAATTTTTTTTTTATGTACGTAAGTAAAATAACATTTCATTAGCAGTAGATTTTGTAATGCTAGTTAAATGTGATTTTTTTTAATGATAATGAAAATGTAATGATAAATTATTAATTGTCGAATTTGTATGTTTTCTTTGCCACAGTCAACTTGTCAGGCTGCAGGAGCAGCTGAAGCAGCGCCAGGAGAAGCTGGATGCCTTGACGGAGCAGTGTCAGCAGCTGGAAACGGATTTGCGCAAGCAGCGTACATTCCAGCGCACCAGTGAACTGACCGTGGAGGCGGTCAAGGCCAGCAGCGAGCTGTCGGAAAGTCGCTGCCAGAAGGCGTTGCATGCGTCGCCACCGCTGAGTCTGGTGGACGACAGCGGCTCTGCAGAGGATGCACTTGGCGGCATCATTGACTGGCAAGGCGTAAGTGGCATATAAGTTGTAAATTGCATCATTGTTAATGCTCTGTTCATGCAGGATGATATGGAGTGTGTGTCCAACAGTGGACGTCAACAGTCGGGCATTATACAAGGTGTGCATCTGAGCTTTATGGCTGGGAATACGACAACGCTGGAGCATCTGCAGGCGCTGCTCAAGCAGCGGGATGGCGAACTGACGCATCTACAGTGGGAACTGTCGCGTCTGCAGGCGGAACGCGGCGTTCTGGACAGCGAGATATCCAATTTAACCATGGAACTGGAGACAGTAAGAAATTGGCAATTAACCATAAACTTAACTTGAATTAAATTCAATTAATCTCTCCTGTAGTTGAAGGAGAAAGTGCAAGCATTCGAGAGCATGGAGAAATGTTACGACGATCTGCAGCATCGCTATGATGCACTGCTGCAAATGTATGGCGAGAAGGTGGAACGCACTGAGGAGCTGGAACTGGATCTGGTTGAGCTGAAGCAGGCGTATAAGCTGCAAATTGACGAGCTGCTTGCGGCGCCGCCACCAAATCTGCAACGGACACCGAAGCACCTTTGATTGCCGTCGCTGCCTTGCCTAAGACGTACCTAACAGCCGGCTAAGAAGTCGACTCCGGCTCCAATTCTGATTCCGATTCCACTTCCTACTCCAACAGTGCTTGATTAAAGTCGTTTTCTTTTCCATTCCTTTGCTTATTCGTGTACAAGTTGAAGCAGATCACAGTGTCATCCTTTTCCTTGTCTTTTAATCAGTCTCCCGCCAGCAAATGAATTATCCATGTATCCATATAATCGTCATTTAACTAACATACAAGTAAATATTATTTGCGTGTTGAAATTTCTAGTTATATTATGAATATTGATCGATTGTGATAATTTTATTTATATACTTATAAATTAAAAGAAAGAAAATATATATATAAACAACAACAACCATATATAATTGATATTGATATTGTAAATGGTACAAGGTCAAAATATTGGATGTAGTCAACATATAATGCACGATATTATTTATAAATAAATCTTATATAGTTTAATACAGCCCAGTTTCATTGATCTAATTATAATTAACTTAACATGCCAACCAAAACTTAACAATAATACAAGATAAAGGCATCTCTTAATTATCTATATTTAAGAAATACATATTTGGTCCCAATCCCTGCTGCATTTGTTTAGTGACCCATAAGGACGCCTTTGGCTGCTTGGACCAGCGGGAAGACAGGCTTGCCACTGCGTGGCAAGTAACCACAAGTGTTCCTCACATCATCCGTGTTGAGGGAGAAGATCATGAGTCCGCCCACATTCATGGATTTCACATAGTTGACCTTGCAGGCAATGCTGGTTTTACTCTCGTAAGAGATCCATTCCCCAACTGCACTCAAATAGGGTGAGCACGTATCGTTGTCATAGGTGTAGATCGGGGCAAGATATTCATTGGCACAGGCACAAGTCTCCGAGAGCGTGGTGAAGCCCAGTTGACCACATTTGCCAATTCCTGAGGCAGGAGCGCCAATGCGCATGTTGAACGGATTAACCAAGCTGTCGTTAGAAAAGAGAATATATTAAGATCGTATTGTTTATTAAGTCTTTGTCTGCACACTCACGTAAAGGAGTGTCCATATGTGGGCAGTCCAATGACCAAGCGATGTGGCTCCAGTCCATTCTTGAGCCACCAGTGTGCAGTGTAGTTAATGTTGAAGGTGGACATGATGGACTGCTCCGTGTGGCGGGCAAAGAGCGGTGCATTGAGACCGGTAAAGGGCGTGTCCTCACGATAGAAATGAAAATCGTAGGTCATCAAGTTGACATAGTCCACATATAGATTGATTTCGCGTATGTCGTAGGCAAAGAATGCGATTCCCTCGGGAGCAGCAACTGCCATGCTCAGTAGATTATCAGCACGTCTCTCGCGCGCCCATTCCAGGCGTATCTCGTGCAGCAGCTGGGATAAATGCATGCGCTCCTTATCATAGGCACTGGGGAATTCCCAGTCCAGATCAATGCCATCCAAACTGGGATACTTGTGCATGACAGTCTTAAGGGAGCGCAGAAACTGTTTGCGACGCGCATGATTCACAACCATGTCGGCAAACTGATGTCCACTGTCCGCACCGCCAATCCAGAGCAGCAGCTTCACCTGCGGATTCTTGGCGCGAAATAGACGCGTATCATTTTGAAGCACCTGCTCCAGACGCTGCGACAAGAACAGCGTCGAATTGTACAAATCGGCAACGCCAATGTTTATATGCGTGCATAAATCTCCGGGCACATCCAACAGACTCAGCGCATTCTGATCGGATGTCGTATAATAGCATACCAAGCGTTGTTGTTGTTCTCTTTGTTGTTGTTTCAATAGTTGCTGATTAGTTCTGAATAAACAAAGAGGCACGAATATGAAGCAAACAAGTATGGCGAATGCGGTTACAAGTCTGCAACGGTTCACATATTCAAGTTTTCTATTTGTCGTTTGCACATTGCTGATGTTTCGTTCGTTTTCCACTATTTTGTTATAATTAAACATTGTTATTTGTTTATTCTCACAATGATAACAGCGACCAGAGTTGTAAAACGATAACCTTTTTTAAGGTTGCCAGACGTCAACAAACGGCAACTTTTTCTGCCAGATGGCAGCGTCGTAAACGATTTGTACAGTAGTGATGGCAAATAAATTTGATTATTAATCGATTAATGTGTATCATATGATTAATCGTGCCATCACTACTCTAGTGCATATGCGTATTTGGGTAAAATAAATTTTGTGCTGCAATTTCGACACCAATTTCATTTTTGCGAATTTACAAAGTGTTAAAATGCAACTGTTGCGCGTAATTAATAAATAGCCGCTGCTTTCGTTTAATAATTTAAGTGAATATTGCTGTGTGTGAGTGTCAGCATTGCTGTTTGTATAATTTGCTCATTGTTTTTTATGTGTTTGTGTGTGTGTGCGCCTGTTGTGTTGCCCTTGTTGTTGTCATTGTTGTTGTCGCCTCGTATGCGGTGCAAAACAAAACACACCCAAATGACTGGCCATGTATAGGAAGGTGCCTTAAACTACGAGCAATATTCGCGTGCGGGTGAATAAACGCACTAGGGCCACCCTAATGCACCACATTGGGGTGGTGCAAACCGGCAAAATGTAGAATTTCTCGAGTTTTGTTAATCAGTTTTGGTTCTAGCTGTTTTCATTATTATTTTTTTTTTTTTGGCATATTCACGCCCATTTTTGCATGTGCAGAAATGTGGCATTAACATATGTGTATGCGTGTGTGTGTTTGGTGTGTGTGTTGTGTGTATGACTCACTAGATAAATGTTATTCTGCCCACATTACGAAAATTGCCGGTTCGACTTTGGCACCTTGCAGTTTGTGTGCCGTTTTGTGTGTTGTTGTTGTGTTGTTTCTTTGAGCTTATCTGGCGCAGCTGTCCCCCTCCCTACCACCCATCATCCCTCCTCCTTGCACACACATACATACAGTTGGTCAAAAAAGTGTTTTGACCAAATTCAAAATTTACATTTTAATTAGGCAAACAAAATTTCAGCAATTTTTTGTCTATTTTTTTCAATTTTTCTTGACCTTTTTACAACTTTTAAATAAATATTATTTTATTAGACAATTAAAAGTTGCAATTATAAGCAATATAATAAAATTGCGTTTTTTTTTAATTATATAAATAGAATTTATGTTAATTTGCGTTAAATTTAGCCAATTAAGCAATTTATACTATATGTATTCAAGTTCTTAAAAATCAAAGAAAATAAATAATGAAAACACATATTTAATACTTTTAACTTGCCGCATTTAATATATTGTTTATTTATGTCTTATAAATAGATTTCTCAAATGCAAAAATTGAAAAATTAAATGATTAAAAGAATAATGAGATTCAAAAAAAGAAAAGAATTTAAACATGTGAATTTTGTAATGTTATCAAAACAATTACTTGACTAACTGTATATACCGGTTAGCCCGGCCCAAGAACAAGCAACAAGCAGCAAGAACTTGGGCTCGCATTCTTGGGCTCGTTAAAATGGTAACTAACCTGCTTTTTGTTTTTTAGTTATTAATGTTGTTGTTGATATTATATTATTGCAGGTTGAACAGCAACAGCAAGAGCGAAAGCTACATGAGAACCATGACAAAAGACTACGACTATTTACTAAAGGTTCTACTGGTTGGGGATAGCGATGTGGGTAAACATGAAATACTCTCCAATCTGGAGGATCCCTCCACAGAAAGCCCCTTCTGCAGTGGCAATGGTGAGTATCAATACTATATGCGACTATATGACTGGCAAGATAATGCAACTAATATATACAGACTGCACATCTCACATATTGCAAACGGTAGCATATAAAACAACAACGATATTGCTGGAGGGTAAACGGGTCAAGCTACAGATATGGGATACATCCGGCCAGGGGCGTTTCTGCACCATAATACGCTCGTATTCCCGAGGTGCTCAGGGTATTATTTTAGTGTACGATATAACAAACAAATGGAGCTTCGATGGCATCGATCGCTGGCTGAAAGAGGTCGAAGAGGTGAGTCTAAAGAAACTGTCTATACGAATTTCGACAAATACTAAGAAAATCTGAATTTATTAAAGAAAATGGTTTATTTTTATACAAATAAATCTTTTACACTGAATGTTTTTAGTGATTTTCTTTGCTTTGTTTTCGAAATTCGTTTGAGTCAGCAATTTGTTATCTTAATTGGCATACTAATAATTGTTATACATTTTCTTTTTTAAAGCATGCACCTGGCATACCCAAAGTATTGGTTGGCAATCGCTTGCACTTGGCCTACAAGCGTCAGGTGGCTGCCAAACAGGCCGAAACCTATGCCTCACGCAACAATATGTCCTGCTTTGAGATATCGCCACTCTGCGATTTCAATATACGCGAATCTTTCTGCGAATTGGCCCGCATGGCATTGCATCGCAATGGCATTGAGCATATATGGCGCAGCAATAAGGGTATGATTCAACACTCTTCGAATGCTGATAACAATTATGATTAATATTATATATATATATTTATTGTTTACAGTGCTGTCGCTGCAGGAGCTCTGCTGTCGAACGATTGTGCGTCGGACGAGCGTTTATGCTATTGATTCGTTGCACCTGCCGCCCTCCGTTAAATCGACACTCAAGTCATATGCATTGACAACGTCACAGTGCTACAATTCGTTAACACAGAACTCAAAGAGTCGGAATCGCTGCAAGACGCCCACAAGCAACAGTCGCAACAGTTGTGCGATCGCGTGATTGCCGCCTTGTAGGCGGTCATATGAAACTGCCTACGCAACAGCAACAACAACAGCAACATCAGCAGCAACAGCAACAGCAGCGCAATTGCGCCTAAATCTAATACCTATTTTACTTATATACTCTTAAGCTTACACACACACACACTCACTACACACACACACACACACTAAAACTCACACATCAAAACTAGCGCAAGTATTTCTTCAATACAACAAATTTGTCATCAGCATTAATATTTATTACCGTTTCGATATCGATGCTTATATTTTTACATCCTATTCATAGAAAAAAATGATACAGATACATATACATACGATATACATATACTATATACATATATATTTTTTTTATACTTTATAACTATTAACATTATATCACTACATTTAATATCGCATTACTATAATGTTGTTAATATTATTATTATTATTATATTTGTATAATTAATACGCTGATATACTTATACGAGGTATTTTTCATTTTTATTATTTTTATTTAACATTATCATCTTTTTTTATTTAATTTTTTTTTTTTTTTGAATTTGTTTGTTAACAATCAAGGAATATTCATAGAAATGTAATTATTAAAAGAAGTTGAAGCAAACGATTTGATAAGTTGATAATAATAATAATAATGATGATGATGATGATAAAACATGAAAAACAACTAAAACTAAACTTTATATGCTATCTTTTTCTTGCCATCGATCTGTCTCGTTCTATTTCAGTGAAAAAGTGAAAGCTTAATGGTATTTAGAGATTTAGAGGGATTATATACATGGAATACCTTATTTTGTGCTGTGTGAGCAGCCCAACGAGGGCTTAAAGTCGTTTTAATGAAAACAATTTCGAAATAGTTCAAGAAAGTTGCATGACATTGTGAAATTTATCGAAAGTAAGTTTATTCTTTGCAAAGACTAGTTGGAGCTCGAATTCTAGAAGATTTGAAATTAAACAGACGCTGGAAAAAATTACTTTCAATATGATATGGTTGAGTATTTTTAGAATAATCTGTTTCTTATATTTATATAGTCCAGTCTCTATCTGAATTAATATCTATGACGCACACTGGTTCTGCCTCTGTTTTGAAGACGATTCATCTTTTAAAGAATATCAGGGATTGAGCCTATTCGATAAAACAAGTGCCTGTCCTCATGAAACTTCAGATGTTGAGATGAGTTATACGTAGTATATGCCCTAACATGAAGTTCTTGGATAACTTCGACTATAGTTTTGGAAAACATGTAGTTTAAATTACAAATAATCTGTAATAAACTACAATACCATACCTAAAAAAAACATCACATATTTATAAAAATATCGTTTTAAATATGTATAAAAAAATACGTTATTTGAGTAAATAAATTCTTAGTAAATAAAATAAATTTCCAATATATTTCTATAAAACCAAAATAGGAGATACTTCTTATACTCTTATGGGTTAAGTAACTTCCAAATCTACACATGAAATTATTTCCCCCAAACAACATGCGCTTAGAGAAATTTACATATTTCAATAATTACCATCACATCATATTATCAATGAATATCGATTTCTGTATAGCAAGTTTCCCACATTTGCTGATTGATTGTCCCAATGAAAACACAATTAGATATTGTTATGTTATTTAAATGAATCTATAAATTTTAATTACTTTTGCCACTTTGTTAATCATATGCATAATAATAATGAAAAGCATTCAGTTTCATTTTTAATGCCTACTTAAAAATTCGCAAACAACTTTTACACAATCGAAAGACAAACGAAAATCTCGTTGGTCAATCCAATTTGACTTTTGGCTTAAAAACTGACATCGAAATCAGCAGCAGCAACAACAACAACAAATCAGGGAGAGCTACGATCAAAAAAGAAAAAAATAAATATAACAATAACAATAAAACTAGATAAAAAATGTTACAAATGTTTTGTAGTTTTTATTGCTTTTGGGAAGTTTTTTGCTTGGTTTTTTTTTTGTACATTTCTTCACATTAACGCTTCATTTTTTTTTTTTGGTGTTTGAAATTTAAATAAATATTTGGCACGCTAAAAGTTTTTGGCGACAGCAAATTATGCTAATGAGCTTGAAAGCTTTTAGAAGCTTGCTGACTGAAAGTAATTTCAAGTAAGATTAATTGTAGAAGAAAGCACTCTTTAATCTTAGATGTGGGAAAATAGAGTTAACTGTAGCTTATAGCCGTTTTTAATCTAAAGATTATGCAAGTATATTTAATTGCAGTTAAGAGCTTTCTTTAACGTAGGCAAATTGAAATAATTTCAGCTTTATTTTATTATACATTTTAATAATACTTAATAAGTAAGTAAATTCAATTTAAATGAAGCTGTGAAATCTAAAACTTAATTTTATTATAAATTTTAATTATTTATAATTCTAAATAATACTAAATAAGTAAGTAATTTTTATTAAATAGCTCTCTTTAATCTAAAGTTTAGGGAAATGGATTTCTTGTATACGGAAATATTTCTTTAATCTTAAACTTATGCAATATTTTATTAGGCTAAAAGCACATTTATTGAGCTAGACGTCTTGAAATAAGGTCATTACAAGTAGAAAGCAAAGAAGATCAAATGCTCGAGGTCAGACACTGACATGACCTATGTAACTTGTAGCTTGGATTAATCCTAAACCCGGTTTCCCATCTTCAGTCTGCTCTTTGACGACCTCAATTAACCATATGAATATTTGAAGATATTCACTCGTAGAAGAAGCTGGTCAACGGGTTTCGCGCCTAATTTAAATTTTTAACTCATTTATACTCCCACTTTGGCTCCCTTCTCTCCTCTCTCTTTCGCTCTCTCTCTCTTGCTCTCTCTGTCTGTCTCACTTGAGGCGCTTTGCGGATCGATGACGAAAGCAAAACCGTAGCCGGCATTTGAAAGCAATCGGGGGGAATTGGGCAAGGCCCCTAAAGAGAGATGATTCCAACTCGAATGAGCTGCATAATCATTGGACTTGACTTTGGGTATTTTCATATAAAAGCGAGCAGCTGCTGGAAGTTGATCATCAGTTGCTTTAGCGGTTTTCGTTCTTCAGCTACGTGAAGTTCCACAGATTTCGACCCCCCAAGCAAGAAACTTCCAGCAATGAAGGTAAGTCATCGATAGCTTTAGCTTTAGCATCCACTGACCAGGTTATTTTCTTGGTCTTTTCCAGATCTTTGTGTGTTTGTTTGCCGCACTCGTGGCCACCAGCTCCGCCGGCATTATTAGCAGCGGAGGCGGCGGCGGCGGAGGAGGCGGTGGTTACAGTTATGGCATTGGTAACAGCGGCGGTGGAGGAGGACATGGTCATGGACACACTGAGGTGCGCACTGTTAAGGTCATCCACGAGAGCGGTCATGGTGGACATGGTGGTCATGGTGCTGTCTATGGCGGCGATCATGGACATGCTCATGGTCATGGCGGACACGGCCACCAGGAGGTGAAGACCATCAAGGTAATCCACCAGGAGGCACCTGCGGTTTATCATGGTCATGGCGGCGGTCATGGTGGTGGTGGACACAGCTACGGCGGTCATCAAGAAGTCAAGACTATTAAGGTCATCCACCAGGAGGCTCCGGCTGTGCATCATGGCTACTCCCATGGCGGTGGACACAGCTTCGGTGGTCACCAGGAAGTCAAGACCATCAAGGTTATCCATGAGGAAGGTCATGCTGGTGGTTTCTCCCACGGCGGTGGCTTCTCCCATGGTGGCGGATACTCCCATGGCGGTGGACACGGACACGGACATCAGGAAGTGAAAACTGTCAAGGTTATCCACGAGGAGGGACATGCTCTTGGAGGCGGCGGCGGTTATGCTGGCGGATTCTCCCATGGCGGCGGTCATGGTCACCAGGAAGTCAAGACTGTCAAGGTAATCCACGAGGAAGGACATGGTCTTGGAGGCGGCGGTGGCTTCTCCCACGGCGGTGGCTACTCCCACGGCGGCGGACATGGACACCAAGAAGTTAAGACCGTCAAGGTCATCCATGAGGAGGGACACGCTCTTGGAGGCGGCGGCTACACCGGTGGCTACTCCCATGGCGGTGGACACGATTTTGGGGGCAGTCACGGTCACCAGGAAGTGAAGACCGTCAAGGTCATCCATGAGGAGGGACATGCTCTTGGAGGCGGCGGTGGTTATGCCGGTGGTTACTCCCACGGTGCTGGACACGACTTTGGCGGTCATGTTCATCAGGAGGTCAAGACCGTCAAGGTCATCCATGAGGAGGCTGCTCCAGCTCCCGTTGCCGTGCACAACGAGTATCTGCCTCCAGTTGTGGCAGCTCCTCAGCACAGCTATCTGCCCCCATCTGGCGCCTGGAAATAATCCCCAGGATTACGCTCAGTATCCCTGTGATGAACTGTGTCATAACTGTCACCCACCCCTTTGTTAAATAGTTTTAGTATAATTACACCTATTTTTTTTTTCATGATTTCCATATTTAGCATTTTAAGCTGAAAACTATTTTTTTTCTGTTGAAAATTATAAAAAATTAACCAAAAATCACCTCAAAATGTATTTTTATTCTGGAACTAAGTTGACCATAATTCACTCAAAAGACTCCAAGACTTTTAAATAACTTCATAACTTTGTCAAATCTTTAACGATTTCATCGAGGAATCTCAATTTTATCATTATTTGACCTCTATTTTGATTCTGCATCAAAATTAAAAAATTTCATTTTTTTCCATTACTGTCCATATATTCTATACCTTCGTACCTGGATATATATTCGAAAACTTCAAACTATCATAACTTTGTCAAAACTTCACCGATTTCATTGCGGAATGTCAATTTTATCATTATTTGGCCTCTATTTTGATTCTGCATTAAAATTTAAAAAATGATTTTTTTTTTCATCACTGTCCAAATAATTATGAATAATAATGATTTAAAATAAAATCATAATGATCTATTGAGCAATATTTTCACATTGAGCCCAAATCATGTCTGTTCAAGCGATTACTTGAAAAGTTCTCCTTCCCTTATAATTATATGATACAGAAGCAGATTAATCAAAAAGCTATCAATTATGTTCTTTCTGTTTAAAGTTGAAATGAATCGCGTTTTCCACATTTTCTCGTTATTAATTATCTCATTGAAATGCAGGTTTAAACTTATGGTTCATTATTGATTATCATTAATAGCGTGTTTTCCACTGCAAGTCAAAAATGTGCAACTGGTTTTTCAGTTTCCACCCACTTTCGATTTTAAGTCAATTGATGGGATCCATTAGCATAACCCTAATGAAACCCAAAGAGCTGATATTTTTAATCTTCTTTCTTTTTTTTTTTAGTATTTTTGTATTTTATGTGTGTATGTGTGAGTGTGCTGGGTGTGCGTGTGTGTGTGTTGACAATAAAAGTAGAGGAAAAATAAATTAAATAAATTTAAAATTTAAGGCCTGTTTGTTAGAGTGCATCGATTTGTATGGGCCAAAAAAAATGATAAATGTTACCCCATATTCGTAATCTACAGTCAATTCTAAGATGTTTTTACCAAGAAACTATAGTTTTAAAATCAATTCTAGTCCGCGCATTTTGAGTTGAAAAACGTGTTTTTTAAATATTTTTATCAAGAATTATTGCCATATCTTTAATATTTTTAGTCAATTTTATCATTATTTGGCCTCTATTTGAATTCTGCATCGAAATTGGCAAATTAAATTTTTTTTCATCACTGTCCATATTTTCTTGGATACATATTCAAAAATTTCAAACTGTCACAGCTTTGTCAAAACTTAACCAATTTTCTTGCGAAATGTCAATTTATTCATTATTTGGCCTCTAATTTGATTCTAGATCAATATTGGAAAATGTATTTTTTTTTCTATCACTGTCCATATTTTACAATATTTCATATCTGGAAACATTTTTGTCAACAGGCCAAGTATTTTCACCAGCTCTAGAATCAGTTCCTAGTTCCCGCTTTTTGAGTTAAAAAACGTGTTTTTTAATATTTTTAAAATGAATTATTACCATATCTTTAGTATTTGTATTCCGATTCCGACAAGCTTGGTATCAAAACTCGTGTTAGGACCAGGACTTTAATAACAAAGACTTATTGTCCTTAAAACATAATTTTCGTTCTAGCAAGAGCTAAAAACTCAAAAATTTTCAACTCAAAACTTTTTAACTCAAAAAGCGGGCAATAGGATTTGTTTTTGGAACTATGGTTTCTTGGTAAAACATCTTTGAATTGATCGTAGTTTACGAATAGGTGTACCATTTTTTTTTTTTCGAAAAAATCGATGCACCCTACTGTTCATTGATAGCTTCTCCAATCTTGTCGAGCGCCAAACATGCGTCGCTGCTGCGTCAACGCCGACGGCGACGGCGACTGCGACGTCAACTGTTGCTGCTGCTGCTGCTCCAAGCTGTTGCTGCTGAGATATTGATGCAATGGCAATGGACGTGGCGATGATGAAGTGACAGCTGGCGACGGTCTCTTTGTGGGTCGCCACTTTGAGGGACGCCAGGGCGTGGCCAACGCCTCCAACTGACTGGCCTGAGGCAGTGCATCCAAGTGATTGATGTTGTTGTTGTTGTTGCTGGTCTCACTGTGAACTCTCAGATTGAGCAACAGCTCGCCATCGTCATCAATGAGATTATACATTTGGATGCCCGCATCCGCTTGAGCACGCTCTAAACGCACCTGTTGTTTCACCTTCGGCTTTGGCTTCGGTTTCGGTTTGGGCCTGCGGCGGTTTAAAGGGGGCAGGAGACGTGAGGCACGATCTTGTGCCTGCAACTGACGCAAGATGCCCAGTGGCAGCAACAGATCCGATTCGAATGGCAAAAATCCACTTGCACGCACCTTAATGATGTTGCGTCGCAGCAAAGCTGGTTGCCCCAACACGATGTGGCAACTGCAAAACAGCAGCAACTGCAGCCACAGCAGAGATTCCCTTGGTGGCAACATTCTCATGCCGTTGGCCACATATTTATAGTTACACTTTAACTTAAACACTCTATTGTTTATTCAATTATTTAAGTTGAATTTCAATTTTAATTCAATGTTTGTTTCTATTTCAATTTCCACTTGTTGCGCACACCATAACAAAAATTGTAAATAAATAATTAAATGGGTATCCCTGGGAATTATGGAGCTAAGCAGCTCATTCTAGGCCCGTATTGCACCAACTGAATTTGGCCAAGCGACGCACTGCGCCAGAGACCAGAGACCAAAGACAGACAGACAGACAGACAGACTGAGAGCAGAGCACACTCACTTACTCACACACACACACACACACACACACACACACACACACACTCACATACGCCACACAGGTTCATATAAATGAATTAATTAGAGAAAATTTCAACGCACGCTTTTTCGAAACGCTCAGCTGCACAGTGGTTTCAAGTGCTTAAAACGCTGCAACATGAAATAAAAATTTATTAAATTTAAAATATTATTTTTTGTTTTATACTTATAAATTTAATAATTTTATTTATAAATTAATTTTTTTTTAGCTAGTAATTTTTAATGAAGTTATGATACATCGAAGTTTTTGGAAAAATGGGAAGGAAAAATTTGACAAAATTCGAAAATATATCAAATTTTTTAGCTGATAAAAGTTTAAATGCAGAATCAATTTAGAGGCAAAATCATGAACAAAATGACATTCCACTTGAAAATCGGTTAGTTTTTGAGTAAGTTGTAAGAGATCAAAGTTTTTAAAAAAATGTCAAGGGAAAGTATGGAAAATTGGATGATAGAGTGCTTAGAATCGAAAATATATCAAATTTTGTAGATGATAAAAAATTAAATGCAGAATCATTTTAGAGGCCAAATTATGATAAAAATGACATTCCGATTAAAAATCGGTTAAGTCTTAGCAAAGTTATAAGGTATCAAAGTTTTCGAAAAAATGCAAATCTTATATATATATATATATATATATATATATATATATATATATAGCCGAAATCACTTTAACAAGTATGATGAAATCTTGGTTTTTAAATTTCCTCGAAATAGAAAATTACTTAAGAGATAAAAATGTTTTCCGATATTTCAATATATGAGAACTCTCTATTTTTGAGAGCAGTATATACACAAAGGAGGCAAAATGATCACAAGAGAGTAAAGATGAGTTCAATCCACGTTTGTCTCAGCTAACAAGAGAATAACTTAAAAGATTGATTATAATGAATTTGATAAAGTACCATATAGATAAAAGCCCCGAAAACTGTGATCTTTAAGCGCAGTGAAAACTCATTAAAACCGGCTTTATATGGTTTTTGAATGGGCCTAACAAAGAGTAGCAGCTATTTGTATTGACATACATATAATTAAGCAATTAACTGTGATGCTGACAGATGAATAAAGAGGCCGTTAGAAATGATAATGTTAAAGGGAAATGGATGGGGAAAAATTGTAATGAAAATGGATATGACAGTAGATTGTCTGAATGAGAGTTCGAGTCCGAGTTTTGTCTTTTGAAGTGCAGTGGCCCAGAATTGTTGCTGATGTTGTTGTTGTTGTTGGGTGAAAATTCGATTCATTGTGCAACATTTTCGCTTTTCCGTTTGTCAATTTGCATAAGCTATTGTTATCGAAAGTCGTCAGAGTATTTTCATGCTAATGAGCTACAAAATAAAAGCAATGTGTCCATATGACACACTAACAATCAAGCATTTTCAGCGAGAGTTCCCCATAGAGAACTACACTAATAAAAAAAAAAGGCAGGCTTCTGAAATCAAAAAATTTTTAATCTTAAACATTTTTTTTTTTTAAAGAAAAATTTTTAATCTTAAAAATTTTTTTTTTTTTTAAAGAAAAATTTTAAAATACATATTACAAAACACTATAAATAATAGATAAATAAAAAAATTAGTAGTAATAAAAAAAGACAGGTTTTTCAAATCAAAAAATTTTACATCTTAAGAACATTTTTTTCTTTTATAGAAAAGTGTAAAATAAATATTGGAAAAGCAATAAATAATTAGTAACAAATAAAAGACAGGCTTTTTAAATCAAAAAATTTTAGATCTTAGGAATCACTTTTTCTTTTATAGAAAACTGTAAAATAAATATTGAAAAAGCACAAAATATAATAGATACAAAAAAAAAAATAAATAGTTATAAATAATTTTTGGGCTCAACGCATTTTGTAGATAAAAAATGTTAACATTCCATTTTTTTTTTTTTACAATACAAAGAATTTCTAAAATATTTTTTTTTCAGTGTACAGGTTGAAATGCCACTCCAGGTCCATCTTCAGCTGCGGGAGCTAAGCATGTGGACAGTAGCTCCATTTATGAGCGCAATAATGACCCCAACTAGTTGTGAACCAGTTTAATGGCCAGGTCGGGGAACAAGAACAACAACAACAACTGGAGTTTCAACTCCAAATCCAACTCCAACTGGAGGCTAGCGGGGCAGTGGAACAGCTGAGGGCAGACCACCAGGCACATTAGCATTAAAAAGAATTATTCTAGTTAAGTGTAGCATAAATCATTTAATAACCAACAAACAAACACACACACACACATAAAATAATAGAAGAAATTAAATGTTACCGGCATTGTCAGCAACAAACAACAAACAACAGCAACAAGACAACAATAAACACCACAGTTATGTTTATATTTTCATTTCAAAGCCCAAAAGCATTTAGTGCACAGTGGTTCCACATTTAGATATTTGCTGGTGAAACAGAATTGTCAATTCTAAAGAGTTAAATTCAATAATGTCAACTGCCTGTTAACCGTGAAAGTGAAATTGATTCATTCAAAAGCATATCAAGTTAATTTATTCTTTAGCATTCAACTAATTCAATAACGAATCTTATAAATCACTACGGAGTAAACTACTCTCTCTTTGATTCTGAATAAGTTTTAAGAACTTTTACTATTAAAAAGCCATAGAGCCTTAAAAATACACAAAATATTCACCATGAGAGTAATACTTATAATAAATATAATCTAGACCTGAAACAAAAAATTTTTTGAAATTTAAAAATTTTGAAAATAATTTAATGCAGAATGAGTATAGAGGCCAAGCCATGCTCAAAATGAAATTCCGCTTGAAAATCGGTTCAGTTTTGACAAAGTTATTGCAGTTCGAAGTTAGTCACACCTCTGACCTAGCAACTTTACAAGTCAAAATTTTTGTCCGATTTGACATGATTTTGTACAGAAAAATGAAATGTCTCAGAATCAAATTTAAAGTGTTGTTTTACACTAATTACGATATAAGATGTTAATTAAAAGTGAAAACTTGAGATTTAAAATTTTGAATTTTCGAAATTTCAAAGGGGGGACCCTTAGCATCAAAACCATGATCCAGAGGAAAATAATTTTTTTTACAAAATTAATTAAATTTGAATGCAGAACGAATTTAAAGGCCAACCCAAGATCAAAATGACATTCCGCTTCAAAATCAGTCCAGGTTTTACAAAGTTATGAAAGTTTGAAGTTGGTCGAAACTTTGACCTAGCGACTTTTCAAGTAGTATAAGGAGTATTATAAGGAGTCGATTAAAAGTAAAAGCTTGAGATTAAAAATTTTTCTCCAGGGCTATTTCCAGATCATAACATAGAAGATTATAAAAGATCAAATATTTAGATTTTTGTTCCATTTTATTTTAGCATAATGTAGCACATACATTTGAGTACATACAACTTTGGTATAGAGCTTTGTACAACTAAATTGTACCAAATTGCAAAAAAAAAAAAATATTACGTATTTATGTAATATATGTACAGAGATATATGCTTATCTTATAGATTTATCGAGTATTACTAAGCTGACTAGCATTATTAACGTATTCATAGCTTTGTAATTGCAACAGCCAAAAGTTATTTAACTTGATTTCAATTAAAAGTCAAACTCTTCTTCCATATATTTGTAGATTTGGCTGAGATTTACTTGGCTATGAATATGAACAATTTGACACATAAGTAAGCCTTATAAATAAGTAAATATCGAGTTTTTTTTCCAACTCATACACTTAGACAGAAACATTATAATAATAATAGTAATAATAATAGAATATATACATACATATACAAATACTGTTGCTCTATGAAGTAATTCTTTGGATTAGGATTATATATAGTATGTAGTATAGTTTTAGTATATAGTTAACTATATATATGCTATATGCCCAGCACATTGCCATTAGTTCCTTGCGACATTCTAGTCCAAAGTGATGTGCGGATTTGTATAGGTAAATCCATGGAACTGTTTCTGATCCATGGATGCAAGAATCTCCTTATCGATGGGCGTGAGACGAACACGCTCTCGGGTAAATACTCGATCGAAATATTGCGTATCCAATGGATGTTTCTAATATCAAAATATATCAAGTTATAATTGATACATACTTATATTGATTAATTTATTAGACTTACCACTTGGGGCTTGAAGGGCGGCTCAATTTGACGTTTCTCCAGTAGTTTCCAATCGATGGGCCTGAAGAATATATGATCGGCTATATCGCCAGCTGGACTATATTGCGAGCCAATGCGTTTCGTATAATCCTTGTCCAGCAGCTGCAATTATTAAATAATTAGGTGAGTTTACTATAAGTTTAAAATTAATTCCTTCAGTCAACTTACCCCCTTGAGTATGCCCGTTGCCTCGGCTGATATATAGACGGGAAACCATGGAATTTCATTGCATATTGACCAGAAGAGTTCATCCTCATCGCAGCCACTAAATGGAGATTGTCCGATTAGCATTTCGTAGAGCAGCACACCAAATGACCACCAATCCACATTTTGATTGTATTTTTCACCCTAAAAAAACGATGCACATTCACATTTGAATTTCAATATAGTATTTGATAGGTATTTCGATAGTATTACCTTGATGATTTCGGGCGCCATATAATCGGGTGTGCCGCAAAAACTATCGGCGGTCTTATCCAAATATATTTGCAATTTGCACATACCAAAATCGGCAATACGCACATGACCTTCATAGTCCAGCAATACATTGTCCAATTTGAGATCCCTATGGCATAGTAATTGATTTGAATTAAGGGTATTTTAATTCATATTTTCTCACTTACCTATAGATAATGCCCTTTTTGTGTAAGAACTTGAGTCCGGATATGATTTCGGCACCGTAGAAACGCGCACGTTCTTCTGAAAATCGTCCGCTCTCCTGTATATGGAACATGAGATCTCCGCCATTTAGATACTCCATCACAAAGAACAAATGGCTCTGTAGAATTAGAAAAAAGAGAGATGCATTTTAAGAAAAAGACAGCGATAGAGAGTGTGTAAAAAAAATAGTAAGGATTACAGGAAAAATTGAAGACTTGAGATCTGAATTGTCAGTTTATAATTTATTATTATTATGTTATCAAAATTTTTTTTTTAATTTCAAAATTTGTTTTCTCAGCATATATTTTAATTTTTATAAATCCAATAATACGAAAAAATGTAAGAAAACACTGATACTAAAACTTTTCCTTTGAAATAATACAGTTAAAAATAGTGACGACTATAATTCCCAACTAGTTTAAGCGCCCACTAATTTCCAGTTGATAAAAGATAAAAAGATGCGATAGAATTTCGACGTGTGTTGTGAAGCAAGCAATGGACAGAGAGAATAGTGCGATAACTCTGTGATAAGAGAGGAAAATAGAGGCGGACAGGAGAGAGGAAGAGTCCCCCAAAATGAATAGTCGTCGTATCCTCAAAGTCATAAATAATTAAAATACCTTCTAATCGGTGTCAATGCAAGACAAGAGCGCCCCTAAAGCAAACAAAACTTATTGTTTTTATTTTGTTGCTATTCTTCTTTTTTTTTATTTCTGTATCTGACATTAGTTTTTCTCGATTTTTTTTGTATGTTTAGAGAATATTGTCGAACGTAGTGCCGGACGTGCGTGCCAAGAAAAAAAAGTACGAGAAACACAGTTGCGGTTGTCGTGTGCCTCAATCGATGGTCAGCGATAAAGAGAGAAGTACAGAAAGAGAGAGAGAGAGAGTGAGAGGGGAATGGGAAAGAGAGGAAGAGTGAGAGAGTGAGAGAGAGAAGGGAAAGAGATGAGACACGTACTGCACTCTATTAATAGGTCGTTTTACCTTTTCGCTAATGTATTTTTGGTATCTTTCGGATGCGCTATCGTAGGTGGTATTACCTAGACGCGTCTAAATCAGTAGAACAGTGGGTCTCAACTCGTCTCGTCTTGTTTCGTCTCGTTTCGACTCGTCTCGTCTTGTCTCGTCTTGTCACGTCACGTCGAACGTCGTCGAAACCACCTATCGACCTTGCTGATCGACCTTACACACTTACCTCTGTTTGAAATGTGCAAAACAGATGGCATAGATATGGATGCTTTGTGCCCAGGGCCAAAACTTTGCGCTCAATTAACGTTGAATCGACGTCATCGTCCTCCAGTACAACATCCTTCTTCAAACACTTGATCGCATAATAATATGTTGTATCACGTAACTCAGCCAGCAGAACCTTATGAAATTTTAAATATATTTTATATATTTATAAATAAATATAAATTTAGAAGCTTACCTTGCCGAAACTTCCTTTGCCAAGTACAGCCAGAAAATGAAAATCATCTACCGAATAATTCTTAAATCTAGGTATTACTGTTGCTGGCGCCGTGAAACGTCCGGATTTTTGGAATTGTGAATATGTATATGATGTTTCTGTACGATCCAAATTGTTTTACAGCAGCAGAAAAAGACAATAAGAGTAACGAAATAGCAAGAGAGAGAGAGAGAGGAAGATAGTAAAGAAAGATAGTAAACATTAATAAGATATAGATATAAAAATAGTAAAAGATTATAAAGACAGTTGCTATAAAGTGTGTTTGTACAGTTCGCCTGTTGGTCATTTGTTTGGACTTGTGTTTATCAAAATATTGTATATTGTTAGTTATTGATATATATATAGTATGTATATAGAGATGCATGCCATACCATCGTGTTCATCGTTGGCCTCTATCTTATAGGCAGGATTTGAGCTGGGCGGTGTGCTGGGTGAATCCCTTGCCTCACGTGCGCCTAATTTATAGATATGGATATGGATATGGATAAAGATTGTATTGCTTTTATGTTGTTGTTTTTGCTCTATCGAATCATATTGCCCACAAATTGTGTGTGTGTGTGTGAGTGAATTGTCTAATAATAGCTTTCTAATTAGCTACAAGTAAAAATTATCCACCATTACATGCTTTTGTTTATTTTTTAACGGATTAGTTTATTGGTTGAGAAATTGCTTTCTAAAATTGGATGATTTTATCTTTTTCTTTTACTTTTAGTACTCGTGAAATTTTTGTACAAATCTTTTCATATTATATTTGATCATATCTTTTTCCCTACACTTTAATGCGTATCATATTATCCTATCTTTGATTTCTATTATCATATCATATCATACAAAACATAATATTTTACTTTTACCTTTTGCCACACTTTTTTTTGTATCCTAATATATTATTTTTTATTCACATTATACATAATTTCATATGAAATTTCTATCTATGATTATAAATATTTCATATTCTAACAATATGGTGCTATATAATTTTATCTATTACAACTATATACAAAATTTCATAACTCTATCTCTGCCAGTCTCTGAGTTCTCTGAGGTTAATTAAAGAAACGGACAGTTCTATCTGATCAAGCAGTGTACTGCTTATAAGCAAGCAGTTTATTAAGTACACTAATTTTCTCCCTTTACTTATAAGTTGTCATATTAAATTATCAGTTTCTTTAATTACATTTCCCAATTTCGTAGTATTTCACAAATTTAAACTGACAATCACTCAACACCCTGTACACACCTTACACACACCCTCAATCACACACACACAAATTGCTGGCAAAGTCAATTATGAAATCATAATGTCAGCCGTATTTAGGCGCCATTATTTATGGATTTTTCTCTTTTATTTTTTCGATCTTTTTTTTTTCTTTTTCTTGTTTTCCCCACGAAAAGCACGCGCCATTTGTGGGATCTTGCAATCTTTGCGGTTCGTTTGGATTTCGTACCGTTTTGGATCATATTAGATTGGTATTTTATTTTTCTCAGAGATTCTTTAGATTTTGTATTTTTTTTCTGTTTTTTTTTATGCTTTGTTACCTCGTTTTACGTGGTTGAGCGCCTCGACGATGAGTTTCTGATTGACGCCGCATAAATTGGCCGTGAGCCGTTCGCATTTCTTGTGACAATTCACGTCACATTCTGTTGTACGAATTTTGTTTGTATTTTTTTATTGTTGTTGTTGTTGTTGTCAGCGTGGTGAGAGCAAATGTTGAGATTAATTAAAACAAATCGTTATTAATATGATTATGAATTGTGACCATGTACTATATATATTATATTCTACAGATATCAGATATCTATACAATATTGCTTTTGCTGCCGACACGATTTATTGGTTGCACGTTTCTGGAAAAATTACCCCCCCCCCCTGTCTTTTCACCTGCCCCTCAATTCCTTTTTTCCTCCCAATTTTCCGCATAATACAACAAACAAAAAGCGCATGGGAAAACAATTAAAAAACCGCTAAACGCAAACAAACATAAAGAAAAAAATTTGGAAGACTTGAAGATACTCTATAATACTTGGAATAAATAATTTTAATCAAGTCCAACTTAACTATAGCTAAGATAATGTTATTAAGAGCGACAAAATTTAAATTTTATAGATCTAGCTCTCACAGTCTCCGAGTTTAATGAGGCTAAAAATATAATAATTAAGTTTATCTTCTGATACATATTTTTTAATAATAGACTGTAAAATTTTTGTTGGTTTATATCTTCCATTAAAAATTGCTTTGATCATAGTGTATTTTAAATTGGGAAACAGCTAAACGAAAACAATAAAAATGGAAAGACTATCGCACCTAACGGCAATGTAAACACACACACACCCACACACACACTCATACACACACCTAAAATGCAAACGCACATCCGTTTTGGCCCCGTTATTGTGGGTTCTGTTTTGGCAGGATTCCAATGGTCCAAAAGGCGTCATTTAATGTATATTTAATAAACAACAAATATTTATTGCAAATATTTGCACGCAATCAAACAAGAATTCATTCAACAAATATTTATGTGAGACTCAATGAAGCATTTACTAACTCAATACAAATATCACGCATACGCAGCGTCTGACGAAGCAAAAAGCAATCAAAGCAATCAAACAATGTGCGTATCCTTCCTGAATATTGATTGTCCATTTGGTTTTTACTTTAAATAAGAACAAAAAAAAAAAACAGCTGACTGATATAGGAATTTTGTGTAGTTAATTTAATATAATTTAATTCCAGATAATATTGTCAGTTGATCTTAGACTCTAGCTGTGTTATTTTTTATACCGAGCCCATTTAGAACTCCTTAATAGATACAAAAAATTTATCAGGAGTCTAACAACTAAGCAATGCAAAAATCGTATATGCAACTAAGGGCCGGTTTTTTAATGTCTCCTAAAATTTTATAAAATAGATAAATTCAAATTTGACATTGATTTCTATAAATTTTTTGTCAAAATATTTGTTGTATAGTTATCAAACCCCTTACATTAAAAAACCGTCCCTAAAAATCTAAATAATCATAATATCTTTTAAAAATTATAGTGCCAGAAAAAGTTTATATTAATATTAAAATTATAATTTTGAAGAGATTTCAATTAATCTATTTTTATATATACACAAATTCTTCATATGGTGATTCCATTAAATAATTTTTATTAACTCTATGCACTGAGATAAAACAGCTGTAATAAGTTACATTGGCAAACTTGGCATAGTAACAAGATATAATAATAACACATGACTTTCACATTAACTTGACTCTCAGTTCTATGGATCAGGGAAAAAGAGCATATTTTTGAAAAAAGATATGTATTACAAATATGCCTCACACATTTGCAGACTAGACTAAAACAGTCATAGGCAAATACTAGGAACTAATTCAAATTATTTCACACTTTCGTTATCTAATTAAATCTAACTATATACATTCGCATAAATAAATCCATAGCTATATCTTTTATACATATTATCTGCGTATTTTTCTTGCAAAGATTTTTGCATAGTTCTGTTTACATTTTCTGCATTGATTTCATTTGAAATTTTATTATAACTTTTGCTTTCAGTAAAATATATATATATGTACATTTAAATGCAAGAAAGAGAAATACTAAAATTGGTTTATATTAAACTCAACTCGAAAAAGTACATTTTTGTTGAAAAATAGCAAACGTGCTTTAAATATAAAATGCAAACAATTGAATTTCTTGTGTATTTTAGTTGTGTTTTTTTAAGACAAAAAAAGAAAAATATAATGAAATTATTTGCCATACACGAGAAACTGAATTCTCTTGAGTACTCGTAAAGAAAACACAGACAAAACAACTAATCAAAGACCAAAAGGGAACTGACAACAGGCGAAAGGAGACAAAGACATAGACAGAGAGTAAAAAAAAAGAAGAAAAACGACGACAAAGACAACGACGATGACCTAAACAATTTTGTATACAATTTGCTAAAAGTAAAATGCCAAATTCTCTGTCTCTCAGTTCCCTTCCCCAAACTTGTATCTGTATCTTCAATTGTATCTGCATCTGTATCTGTATCTGTAAATGTATCTGCATCTGCATCTACACGTATTCGCTCTTCATCTTCACTATTTGCTAGCACATTCTCATCGTTTTGTTTGACTCGGAGCAAATTAACAAGTAAATGCCCAAAATGGCTTAGAAATTACATAAACACGTTCAATGAGCTGATGCACCATGCAATTAATAGATCTTTATGTATCTTTCAGATACTTTATTGTAATTAAGTTACTTTTTAGATATTATGTAGGATTTTATGTTCATATTCGCACATTTAATTTAATTTTATAACAAGTTGATTTGCATTTAATTTTCTTTTAGTTTAGAAAAATAATACTTTGGTTAAGGGAGCTCGACTGGCAGATACCCTTTATTGAGATGCGAATAAAATAAAATCTTATAAGAAATTCGTTCACAGGTTTAAGTTAGCATTAATTTAAGAATTAAAGTGATACTCTTCCATAGAATACGAATTAATTAGAGTTCTATTAAAATACAGAGCAGATATACTCGTACTCTCATAAGGAAGATTTTTTTGTGGAAACATTTTCTATACGATCAAAGAAACTCTGTTAAAAAATCTTGTAAGTAAAACTCTAGTAAAATAAGATCATGTAAGGAGAAAAACAGGAAAACGCTGTGAATGGAAATTGTCTTAAACAAAACAGAACAGAGAAACACAACTGAAAGAAATACTTTAAAGAAAATCATAACACAAAAACTCTGACGTTGAAAACTCTTCGAAGAAAAACAGAACAGGAAAACACAGCTGAAGAAAATTCTACTAAGAAAAAAATTGTTTTGGTAGAAAACAGAAACAGAGAAACTTTTATTGAAATTTTAAAATATTTTCTTTATAATGTTAACTCGTCAACTGTTAAGTTAACATTAACAGTAACAGCGTCACAGTAACAGTTGCTAGTGAAACTGCAGTGAAATTAAATAGAGAAGCTAAGAAAGGGAGAGAACGAGATGGAAAGAGAGAAAAAGAGAGAGAGAGCGAAAGAAGTTCCTGAAGTTACACTTTATAATTGGCTGAAACTCTTGGCATGATATCATTTGTGTGAATACAACGAACAAAGTAAAGAATGGAATAACAAATTGTTAATTTTGTTATTATTTGTTTGTAGCTTATATATAAAACATCTAGTATAATGTGGCCATATAAAAGCTATTTGTATTATTCGCCTATCGAGATTTATAGCATGTTTATTTGTTTTTGTCTTTCAACTAAATATTCCGCATGCCACACACACACACACACACACGCACACACACACACTCGCTGACTGTGTGTGTGAGTGTTTGTCTATTGAAAATGAAAGCAAATTTCAATATCTATCGCTAGAATAACAACAACAACAATAACCAGAATGAGCAGAATACTCTGGGGAAATATTAGATATTTGGGAATGGGAATAGGAACTAAGATAGGGGATGGGGATGGGGGTGGAGATGGGGATGGGGTGCAACACGTGCCGCACTCACACAAATGACCAACAGGTGGATTGTCAGTGAATGTGTCCAACTGTCTGATCGTTCGTCTGACTTGTCTCTATGCAGGGAGAGAGTACTTAGTAATACTATATATTAGGGTGAGTCAATTTGTATCGAGTAAAAAAAACACACAAAGCGGTTATGAAATTTGTAATCTGCGATGAATTCTATAAAAAATTGCCCAAGAAACCATGGCTCTAAAATTAAGATCGAGCTTCCACTTTATACAGAGAAGTTATAACTATTTTAATATATTGGTAATTGTATATTAGGAGTAACTTAGCTCTTAATAAAAAAAAATTAATAACATAAATAGAGGGCGATTTATAATGAATTTAGAGAAAAGAATAAATTGGCGGTCTCTTTTTAATTGAATTTTAAAATTAAAGCAAAATTAAATTTTTATTTTGAAACTTGACAAAAGTGCTATGTTTAAAATTCAATTAAAAAAAAAACTAGTTTAGATCGCCAACTTATTTTTATCTTTAAACTCATTATAATTCGGCCTCTATCTGTGTTTTTTTTTTTTTTTTTTTTTGAGATAAGTTTTACCATAAAAAACACAAGAAAAACCTTTCTCGAAAAAAGTGGAAACTCGATATTGATTTTAGACCCATGGTTTCTTGGGCAATTCTTCTTAGAATTCATCATTTTGTCGCGAAAAAAATTGAACCACCCTACTATATATTTTGCACTTGGCTTACCCAACATCTTTTTGGGACTGGAAGGTGCTGTGCCGCCTTCAAAACCGGAATCATTGCTGCACGTGCTCATTCGTATAATCGAAGGTGAGCTCGATGCAGACACTGAGGTGGAAGCGGAACCGGAAACGGAAATGGAGACTTGACTGGTTGCCGTTGCCGGCGTTAAGTTGTTGCTGTTGTTGGTAGCAGCGACGGCGGCAGCAACATGTGACTGTTTGCTGGCAACAGCAGCAGCATGTTGCTCATCGTCAAACTCCTCGGAACTGGAGCTGTTGCTGGTGCAAGCATCGCTATCATCATCATCGCTATCATCATCAATGGAGCCGCCAGTCGCCTCGCTGCTGCCCTCAGAGCTGCTCTCATCATCCGTATTCTCATCGGAATAGACGATCTTCTCCCGTTTCCAAAGTGGACGCGGTGTGGCAACCAATGGATAACGTGGCGCCTCCTCTTTCACATAACACTTGCTGGTCGTATCGATTTTGATTTTCTTCTGTGGATCAAAACGTGCTGGCGCTGCGGCATCTTTCGCCTGTTTCAATTTCTTCTTCTCCTTGCGCTGTTTCTTCTTCATGCTGGCACTGAGATTTGTGGCACAACCGTTCGCGCTGGAGGAATCACCAAAACTGTTGTCGTCGTCGTCGCTATCTTCGCTATTTTCCGCCGACGAGGGTATATAGTCCTCTAGCTCGGCGTCAACGTCTCGCAGACACTGTGCCAAATTCGATACTGTTGCAAACTTTGATAAATTATTGCCGACGCCTTCGCCGCAGCTGTTGTTGTCGCCGTCTACGTCTCCGACAGCAGCAGCAGCAGTCGCTGTTGTCGCTGCAGCAGCAACAGTTCGTATCTTGTCGCTTGTTGCTGCTGCTGTTGCTGCTATTGTTGTTATTAATGCCGCTGTTGTAGGCGTTGTCGCTGTTGCCGTCGCTGCAATTGTTGCAGTTGCTGTTGCCGTTGCTGTTGCCGGCGATGACGCATTTGTGGCCGCTGCAATGGCCGCCTTAGTGGGGGCCAACGTTATAAATTGATCGGCATTGATTGGGGTCACATTGCTGTCTGGCAATGCTGTTGTTGTTGCTGTCGGAGTTGTTGCCGCTGCTGCTGTGACTTTCTTTTTGGCTACTGTTGCTGCTGCTGCTGGCGTCGCTGTTTTTGGCTTTGGCGTTTTCGGTGATTGCACCTTTGACTTTGGCTCAACAATTTCCGTCAATTTCGTTTTAGTTTCCGTTTGTTGTTTAAATGTTGCTGCCGCCGTTTTATCTGTTGCTGCCGCTGTCGCTGCCGTCGCTGCGGTTGCTGCGGTTGCGTTGTCTGGTGGTTGCTGCTGCTGCTGCTGCTGTTGTTGTCGCTCATTATTATGCGTTGTTTTATTTATTTTCGTTGCTGCTGCCGCTGCCACTGCTGCTGTTGCTGTTGTCGTTGCCTGTTGTTGTTCAGGTGACTTGGCTGTTTGCCCGGTATTTATTTTTGGCGCTGCCGTCGTTGTTGCTGCCGCAGTTTTTGCTATTGTTGTTGTCGTCGTTTCTATCAGTTTTGATTTGCCTGTTGCTGTTGCTGTTTGTGCAGTTGCTGTTGCTGTTGTTGTTGTTGATGCGGTTGTCATGACTACAGTTGTCTTTGCAGCGTTGCCAGACTGTTCTTTTGTTGCTGTTGTCTTTGTTATTGTTGGCTTTGCAACAGTTGCTGCTAACTTTTCTGCTGTTATGGCAGCTGCTGTCTTTGGTGTTGCTGGTGTACTCTTTGGTGAGGTTGCTGTTGTTGCTACTGGTGTTGCTGGCTCTGATTTGTTTTGGCTTGTTGTTGTTGTTGTTAGTTTAGGTGTTGCTGGCGTGGATTTGGGTGAACTTATGATTGTTGCTGTTTCGGTTTTAACAGCAATTGCAGCTGTTGCTGATGTTGTCTTAGCTGTTGCTGGCGTGATTGCTAGCTTGGGTGTTGCTGGCGTGGATTTGGGCGAAGTTATTGCAGTTACTGTCGTTGCAATGGGTGTTGCCGGTTCGGATTTTGTTGATATTGCCGCTTTGGAGGTCTGTATAGTTGTTGTCAGCTTTGGTGTTGCTGGCGTGGATTTGGGAGAAGTTATTGTTGGTGTTGCTGGCTCGGATTTGACTGAGGTAACTGTTGTTTTGTTTGTTGTTGCTGTTGCTTTGGGAGTTGTTGTTGGTTGCTTGAGCTCAATTTGAATTGCTGACCTTAGCGTGGGCGTTGTTGGTGTGGGTGTTGCTGTTCTTGCTGCTGCTTCTTTGGGCGACAATTCACCCGCCTCGTTGGTCGTGTCCAATTGTCGCTCGCTCAGCGCTTTCTTCCGATTGTTCATGTAGAGCGTCTCCCGCGAACCAATCTGCGACCAGAAATCTTCACCACTTTCCGACTTTTGCACCGCCTTTCTTATGGGTTTGGGCGTGGCTACGCCCTCTGTTTTGCCCAGAGTAGAAGTGGGCGTAGTCGTGGGCACAACTGTTGTCGGATTCTGTTGAATGGACTCCTCATCAAAGGTAAAAATCTGCGCTACGCTCACATGTTGCTCCGGTTTTTCATCCCTTTGTTTCTCCTGCAACTGTTGCTGCAGTTTCTTTTGCTGCAAGTGCAACTTTGCCTGCAATTGTTGCACTTTCTGCTGTTTCTCCTGCAGCTGTTGTTGTTTCTTCTGTTGATTCTCCAGCAACTGTTGTTGCTGTTGCTTCTCTTCCTGCAACTGTTGCTGCTGTTGCTTTTCCAGCAATTGTTGCTGCTGTTGCTTTTCCTGCAACTGTTGCTGCTGTTGTTTTTCCAGCAACAGTTGCTGCTGTTGCTTTTCCAGCAATTGTTGCTGCTGTTGCTTTTCCAGCAATTGTTGCTGCTGTTGCTTTTCCTGCAACTGTTGCTGCTGTTGTTTTTCCCGCAATTGTTGCTGCTGTTGTTTTTCCTGCAACTGTTGCTTTTCCAGCAATTGTTGCTGCTGTTGCTTTTCCAGCAATTGTTGCTGTTGTATCTTTTCTTGCAATTCTTGCTGCTGTTGCTTTTCCTGCAATTTTTGGTCTTTCTGCTGCTTCTCTTGCAATTGCAGCTGCTCTTTCTGCAATTGCTGTTGCTGCTCCAGCAACTGTTGCTGCTCCTCTTCGTCCTGTTGCTGCTTCTCCTTTTCTTTGCTCGCCTTCTTGAGCGGCGATGTCTTTGCCTTGGGCTGCGCCTTCATAAAGCCCTCGGGCAGCACTTGATCCACCTTTGGGGCCACCTTTTTCTTGGGCAACTTGAAGATCTTGTGTATCTGCTGATGCTCCTCCACCGTCTCCACATTCACTGTAAACTTGGGCTTGGGACTACTCATCGAAGTTGCCGGCAATGCAGTTGTTTCCTCATTTAATTCCAGCACACTAGGCATATGTTCTGCGGTGGTCACCGCATTCTCCACCTCCACAATAGCTGTGATCTTGTGACGCAATTTCTTGCTCTTCCGCTTGGGTTGCTTGGCAGCAATTGTCGAGGATTGCGATTGGGATTCATCCGCTGTGTTGCTATCGTGACTGCTGCGACGCTCCAAATGAATCAACTGAAAGCTGCCCGAATTGGATTTCTGCAATTTGTTGAGCAGCTCCTGCTCCTGTTCCTGGATAATCGAGGCACGACGACGCAATTCACCCGCATTCAAATCATCATCGATCTTGTCGGAGGAGATGTCCTCGCAGATGTCATGAAATGTGGGACATTGCACAAGACTTAGACGCCTTATAGACTCTTGCACTTGCTCTCGCTCTGTTGGCTCCTCCATTGCTTCCTCATCCTGCTCCTCTTCCTCTTTCACCTCCTCCTTCTCCACTTTATTCTCTTTCATCTGCTGTTGCTGCTCTGGCTGTACTTGTTGCTGCCGCTGCTGCAGCTGCAACTGTTGTTGCTGTCGCATCTCCGCCAGCTGCTGCTTCTCATCGTGTATGTAGAAACGTTCACGCAACAATTCTCCCGGTGACTTTTTATTGCTTGTTGTGGGAAATTGAGACAATTCTTCGGCCAACTTTTGACGCCAACTTAAACTTGGCTCTGCTGCCGGCGGCAAATCACGAAACTGATGCTCCTGTTGCTGCTGTGTTAGTTGCTGTTGCTGCTGTTGTTGTTGCTGCTGCTGATTGCCGTCGCCGCGTTCCTTGCTGCGTCTTCTAATTGTGGACAGACGAACCACAGCACGATTACGTTTAATGGTAGAACGTCTTGGTTGTTGTTGTTGTTGCTGTTGTTGTTGTGGCTTTTCCTGCTGCTGTTGCTGCTGTGTTTCCTCCTCCTGCTGCTGCTGTTCTTCTTTGGCAACTGAAGGCTCACGTTTGCGCTCCACTGAAGGCTCTGCAGAGCGGCGATATCTTGCCGAGCTCACATCTATATCCGCCGTATTTATAGCTATTGGTCGGGCGGGAATATATCGACCGCTGCTGCTGCTGTTGCTGCTTCCGCTGTTGCTGCTGCTGCCGTAGCTGGACACCGAGCTGTATTTGGGCGATTGTATGCGTGTCAGTGGCATCAAGCTGCTGTGTCCACTGTGACGACCCGTCAACGTCGATGCCTCCGTAATCGTTGTTAATTTCGGCTGATATCTGGATGATAAACCCAACAAACTTCCACTGTTGCTGCCGATGCTGCTGCCAATTGTGCTGCTGCTGTAGCTGGGGGAGCGTGTGGACGGCAGCAATGGCACCATATAACTACCCGGATACGATCGATTGTAGCTGGACGTATAGCTGCCCGGTACGGTGCTTGGCAGACTCAAGCCGGAACTATAATACGGCGAATAGAGCTGACTGCTGCCGCCGCTATAATAATAATTGCTCGAGTCCGAATACAGCGGCATTTTGAAGCACGATTTTTTCTCCTTTTTCACTCAACAAAAATTGAACAAAACTTGCAACTTTCTTTGCACAATTGTTTGATCTTTTAGTTTATTATTTGATTATCAATTATTGTCTTGTTTGCTGTTTAAAACCTATAGAAACAATTAGTCTATAGCTATATGCCTTGATCTTCGAAGGAAGTGCATTGATTCTCAGTTTTAATTACTAGCTTTACCGTTCAATCAGTTTGTTTTATTTCAAAAATACTAAAAAAATAACTAATTTTTATATACACCATATACCTTTAAATTCAACGGAAATTTCCTTAACATTTCAATCAGATTTTTGCTGAAATTCATAATTTCTTGGCTTTGAGTTGTTCACAGCTTAACGCTTGCATGAACACACTTCTATATATTATTTTTTATATGTATATAATCTATAGATATATCTATATTTTTAGATGTCACAAAAAAATGTTGCTGTCATAATGTTGGCAACAACTGCGGAAAATAGCAAAACGGCAACATTAATTATCGCCAAATAGAATTTTAATTGCCATTGATTGAAGGGCTAATGGTGTATTCAATATGAATTTGTAATTCAAATTGAACATGACGATTGAAACGTACCGTGTTCAATATAAATATGTTTAAATTGTAACCGCAACTAATTGCCCAAAATGTCTTTGATTGTTGAGAATAGAAAATGATCTAAGCAGATATTGAAATGGAGCCTGACGACAGTTTGGTTTTGATTGAATTGAAATTGAAGTTTGAATTGAATTGAAATTAACAAAAAAAATTTAAGTTTTTAGCTCTTATTTAAATAAATCAGTAAGTAATTAAAATATAATATCAAAGGAAATTTTTTGTACATATTTTATCTCGAATTGAATTGAAACTAAAATCAATAAAATTGAAAGACAGTCTTACTCGAAATTCTACAAACGAATTGTAATTAAACAATTTATCTATTTTTGTCAAATTATGATTTAAGGTGAATGATGAATATGAATATATATTAACTTTTAAATTGAACATGAGACTCAATTTTGAACTTTGAAAAACCTTAGACTAAGCTTAGGTTTCGAATCGAAGTTTTCAATAAAAATGTGTTACATTACATTGAAATTAAAGATTGGTAATTGAAACAGAAAAACTAGCCTGTGTTTTTAAAATCGATGAAAAACAAATGTAATTCCAAAACGTTGGAGTTTTCTTTAGAATGTGTCGGACACATAAATAGTATATTAGCTTTTGAACCACATGCGGCATATAGAAATAGACTATGTTTCCATCTAGTATATCAATTTGTATGACGTAAGATCACGAGTCGTCGTTGTCGTTGTCGTCGTTGACGTTGCTAACCTGACTGGCGAATTTCCACGATTTCCACGCATTTGGGAACTTTTGGTTCCCCAAATAAAAAAACAGAAAACACCAGCAAAAAAAAAAAAATTGAAATGAAATGATATAAAATCAAGTATTTCTTTTGCTTAGACTCTCAACCGGCACGTTACAGTCAAAATATATATATTTCGTTGGTGTTATTAGATCGTTAGCAAAAAATTCAAAAAATTGAATATCCAAAATTGAAAACCACAAAACAACGGACACTTTCAACGAGCCGAACGCATTAACGGAAACTACTGAAATGTGAAAGACAGCGCAAAAATGTTCAAGCATTGGAGCTGTTCCTGTTCGCTATACACACACACACACACTCAGACACACACACACACTTACACACACACACCCAGTCATACACACTTATTCACACACTCATAGATACAAACACACACTAGCATAACAAGAGAGACCTCTAGATGCTGATGAGACTGGGGCCTAACTTCGATAATATTGATGTTGTTGCTGTAGATGTTGCTGCTGTAGATGTTGCTGCTGTGCTTGTTGTTGTTGCTGCTGCTGCTGAGAAGGCCAACAGCAACAGGCCCAGACCAGCAGCAGGTATTGCCTGGTCTTCGAATTGGCGCTCTCAGTCAAATTGCTATATATGCTGTCTGCCGATTTCGAAATATGCCACACACTCAATACACACACACACAAACAATCACACACACACTCACACTACACTACATACACAATTGCAGGCACAACAAACACAGTCATAAATATAAAATGTCTACACACGACGAGCGCGAGAAAATATTTTGTTTTTTTTTATTTCTTTGTGTTTTTCGAATTTCGAAAAACATCAAAATTGAGTTTTGAAATCATTTTTACAATTTTCTTGCTTTGTTTTTGCATAGCGAAAGTAAAAGCCAAAGCCAGCTGACAGACAGACAAAGAGCGAAAGAGAACGGCAGCGAATTACAAAGTAGGAGAGAGCGAGAGAAAGAGAGAGAGAGAGAGATTGTGTGGAAGAGAGAGCGCAAACATTATGAAAGCAAACTATTGAGAAATGTGCAAAGAGCAACGATCTGAAAATTCTGTCAAATTTATAAGTTTACGCTCAAGTTATTATTCACCAAAATATTTGAAAAACTCAAACAATTTCGAGTTCTTGATAAAAATAATGTAAATTACTTTCGCTATTTTGAAATTACGAAAAGAATAAGAAATGTGGGAAAAAACTTCGGGAAAGAAAATATAGTTAGAGATAGTGTCAAATCTTTCAAAGCATCTAAATTATGTTAATTTAAGTGTTTGGCAAAATAATTTTAAAATATAGATTATTAAATCCGAGTATTGATTAAAACTTTAAGCCTAATATTAAGACAAGTTGCATCCAATAGTATCTGAAAATTAAAGTTTTAGTATTGCCAAGAACAAGATTGTCGAAAAAAAATTTCTTAAATTAAAAAATCACTATATAAAATACAATATGATATGGAAGAATCCTTAGAAATTATAATTCTAAAGCTGCTTCACAGTTTTTCCTTTTAAAGTCACAACTTTATTATTAGAACACCTGACAATCTATATAAGGTCTGTCGACCCTTTGTAATCCCTGGCAATTAAGTCCATATTTGTAATTTTTAAAGATACAAAAAATCCTTAAGAATATTTTCTATAATACAACTCACACTTGCGCCATTATCTGCTTGCTGTTTCTAACAATCTATAAGATCTTAAGCCGAAATATATTGTATATTGTTTTTCTTTAGCAATAAAGCAAATATTTTGAAATAAATTTTGGCAGATGAGAGCTGAGTCTTAGAAAAAAAGCTTAACAGATGCCCATAATTTTCATAATTTCCTAATTTTTTTGTGCAGTGCCAAGACATAAATTTGGATTTGCAATTTTCACATTTTCAAAAGGAAATGTTGTTATAATATTTTCGAAAGGTACAACTAAAGTCTCTAATTATGCTAAATAATGCTCAATTTGGAAGCTGATCGATTTGTACACCTGCTAGAAAATGTTTGCAAATTTCCCTACTTCGTTTCCCCCCCTAAAAAAAAGTGGGGGAAATAACAAGTGCAGAAAAAAAAGAGGAAAAAAAATGCCACACGCCGCTGACAGCGATGCGACTGAGAGACGGTGACGCTTTTTGGTTCCGCAAAATGCATTTATAGCCGGCAACAGACGAGGGATGAGAAGGGGAAGGGGATGGGTATGGGGCAGGGTAAGAAGGAGGGGGTTGGGGAGGGAGGGGTAGTCGCTGAAAGCGCCAAACAACTAATAATAGAACTGCAACATGCAGTTGTAGTTGTTGCACGAGTAGCCATTGCATTTATTTCTTGCCACCAGACCTCAGAGTACTTAATCTTGGCGATTTATAGCCAGGCCGACTTTCCATTATTTTTACCGTTTTGCTTGTCGCATTTTGTGAGGTATTTTCGTATTTTTGTATCTCTGCTCTGCCTGCATTCCGTTCATGTCATCTTCTGCTTGTAAAGCAGTTCAAAAAAAAAAAAAATAAATAAATAAGAAACACTTTGTTTATAACATATACATTGCGGTACCTCAACTAAATGCGGCACTTTTAAGCTCTATGATCACAATGTAATCTGAGGGTATTTGGGGTAGTTTATAGCTGGAGACGCGTCTTCTTAATATATATCTTTCTTCAATATCTGAATTATAAATTTCTTTTTTTTAGATTTATAACGTTTACCTTTTTACAGGGTATTCGTGAGCAGTGTATGATTACATATTGCTGACACTTCAATCTAGTAAACATACCAAAAGTATTATAGCCAGTACTTAGACGCTTGCAACTAAGTATAGGGTATTAGAACGTTGTTCATATCTTTGTTTTAAATTTCTTAAGTATCGTATAGAAAAACTAAATATTCTGTAAATCAAACAACTATGACAACTTTTATTTCAACTGTCACAGATGGCTTACGTGGTATTATCAAGTCGTGCATACTCATATTTTGCGTGTTCTTAAATTTTAATAATACGAATACTGTAAATTAAACTTAACTTAAATTGCAGCCATTTCAACTGACTTCCATATTGTACAGGGTACTCGTTAGTCGTGTATACCCCCTGCACACACTCACTGCATGCTATTCGGTTATTTTGGTGTCTTGTTTGGCTCGTTGCTTGTTGGCAAAGGCGCAATAAATTGATTTCTAATACAGCCTGTCCCGACTGTCGACATGAATCTCTGCTATATAATAGACATATAGATATTTACATATATAGATAGATGTATATAAATTCGGATCGGACTTCTTAATTGGGTTCAAGCATTACGAGTATTTCCGCCATGCTTTATGAAAGCTGCGCTGCATTCACTCAATCAAACGACAGTTTTAAAACGTTTCTTTCTTTTGTTGTTCTCATTATAAGCAATAAGAAAGTATTTACGATACAATAAAAGGGGATGTTCATGTCTTAATGATCTTATGGTTTATCTATAGTCTAAAAAGTGGTTCTATTATAATCCTGCATATTGTTAAATCAACTACAAAAAAGTTTTCAGTCGCCTGATTGATTTTAAACATATTTGTAAAATTCAAAATATATTTCAAACTATTTTTATTTTTGAAGCTAAATTTTTAAAGTACATTGATCACAAGAAACCAAAAGTTATATATATAAATTAAAAATGATTCTTATAAAATTAATAAGCCCAGCTATATAATTTAAATAAATATTTTTCATTTTAAAAAACTATCCTAAATATTAATATTTATTTTTCTTAACCCCAGTCCTACTAAGTCAAAAATCTATAATCTTAGCCCCTGTACAGGGTATTCCCTAGGCAAGCTGTCATACTCAATTTCATGTGGTGTTCCTGTATTTTCGTTTAACGACAAAATAAATGTGTACATATATGTAAATGCTCTCAGATACATATAAATATTACGAGTTGATTTCAACGGGGGCTGCGCTCATTTCGGTGCGATACAAAAATACAACGTGTAATAAATATAAATCCGAACATTTTTTTTTTATAACCTGCAAAATTTATTATTATCTTTTGTGCAATTTTAATTGCTGCCAAAATATATTGTACTCAGTTCTGATATTAAATGTGACCAGCTGCTGTTCAGACAGTTTTCTTAAGAAGAAGGAAGCGTACAATGAGGAGAGAGCAGAAAGATAGAAAAGAAGAAGAGGAACCAGGGATTGAGCTTGAGTTTAGTTAACTCTCCAACTTCTAATTTGATTCTGCATTAATATTGAAAAATTCAATTTTCTTTTATAACTGTCAATTTTTTTCAACATTTCCCTTGAACCATTTAAAGAAAACTTCAAACTGTCATAACTCAGGCAATTCTTAACAGATTTTCTTGCTGAATGTTACTTTTATTATTGATTGACATCATATTTGATTCTGTATTAAAATTTTATTCATTTGAAAAAGCATAAAAAATTGATTTAACATTCTTGATCGAAAACACGATTTATTTTTGCCGATTTTTACATTCCGAGTTTAACCAATTAACAATTTGAATTTACATCACTACTCTAGAGCAATATGAATAAATCTGAATGTATTTACGTGTTCTGCTGATATACACCGTAAAAACATGTCATTTGCATTCAGAATCAGAGCGATTAAAATAAATGTGCTTGAAATTGTAACAACAGGAAGACATTTACCAAAAGGTATACACAAAAAATGCACAAGGCTGTCAGCCCCAAAACAAATTACGGCATTTAAAATACGAATATCAAAGCGACAATACGACAAATTTAATCACCAGCTGGCACCGTGAATTTATTCGCAATGCAAACCTGATTGACGGATGAATGTATGATAAGAAATGCACAATAGAATAATGGGAATCAGAAAGTTAACTATTTTTTGAGGTTATGTTAAGACCAAAATTTTGTTTGACCTTATAATATTTTGAAATAATTCAAGAAACCACGAATAGTTTTAAGACTAATTGGATTTATATGGTTTAAATTCTATATACATGGGTGTGTAATAATACCGAAGAGTTTTGTCAGGATTTGAAATATTGTTTTTTTAAAAAAGTTTATTTTTTAAGTAACAACACCATAGATTCCCTTTCTGTCGTAACTCCAAGCTACAACAATCATAGCAATGTTTACCTTAAAGATTTCCCAGCTTAAAAGTTAAATATTCCTAGTTTTTAGTTGACCGTTACTTTTAGTTTGGCGAAAATTCCCAACTAAAAGCTTAGCAAACTTTTGGGTTCATATCGCGACTAAGATGTAAGCTTTCTAATAGCTTTCAAGTATGGCGCCACCTGGCGAAAGCTTTAGAAACGCACACCAAATAATTCGTCAGCAGAAAAAGCTCAAGTAACAGGTAGTTTTAAGGGGGATAAATTAAAATTTTTGACTTACCTTCGCACTTAAGACCTTGTATGAAGAATCCGCCCATCAGAGAACCACAATGATCACAAAACGTGGGTGACATGAAGGTGTGCGGCTTAAAGCGATGTGGCATGTCGATCTTAAAGCGTTCACGCAGCAGCTGCAAAATAAATAATGGAAAGAACCTTACAAATATATACATATATCAATAATATTTGGATATAAATAAAAAAAATTATTTTAACTTAAGTCTTTATCTTAACGATATTGTAGAAATTATCGTAATAAATAACTCCTTATAAATTATTTTACAAAAAATATATATAGATTTTTTATCAATAACCCTATATGAGGCATGCATCATGTGGCACTTACAATTGTGCTGGCTGAATTGAAAACGGAACCGGAGCATTTCCCCAGCAGCTTCTCATGGCATTTTTTGTGCACGACCGTCTGGCAGACTGTGTGTTAAAAGTTAAAGTTAGCAAGAGATGCAATTACCAGTATTGCCACCTTACTCACTTATGCATTGGTAGCCCTGTTTGCCAAAGCCCCAAAGAAACAGATTACAAAAGGCACAGAATGTGGGCTGGCGAAAGAACTTGGCCACAAAGCGATGGCCATTAATGTCGTGGGTTCTGAAAGAAGTATTTTAAATGTAAAATGATCTGGTAACACTGCGAGAGTTGCCACTTGACACTCACTTTTGATGTTTGATCGCACCACGCCGATTGGTAATGCTGCGCGGTCGTGTGCGTCTATCGACATAGCCACCACCACCTGCAACACCACCGCCACCTCCACCACTGCCACCAGCAGCAGCACTGCCTATATCCCGCTCTCTGTCTCTATCTCTGTCCCTCTCTCTGTCTCTGTCACGTGTGTAGGCCTCCTCCTTGGAGTGTTGCCGTGGTAGATCAAAGGAATGCTGCTTGCCATAATGATAGTGATTGTTGTAGTGATCATCACAGTCACGTTCCCGTTCCCGTTCACGATCACGACGCGCACCTCCAGCACTGGACCCGCTTATCCCGCTTCCAGCGCCGCTGCTGCTGGAGGAGCTCTGTTTATAGCGCACCTATCGATAGAATCATATATAGAATTATTTAATAAATTAACTATACAATAAAAAATACTTAAGAAGCTAACTTAAGGGTTGCTTAGCTCTATACCAATTGAATATAGGATACTGAATGACAGCCTTCACCATTTATTATTTAATTAATTTTTCAAATTAACTCTATGTTTAAAATTAAAAATATTGCTGCAGGGTTGTCACCTATGAACGCATATAACAACATCTTAACAAGGCTTGTCATATTAATAATTAATGAAAATTATAATGTATTATCAAAAAAATTTTTTAAAATTTATACAATGTGTAATTCTTTTAAGAAATTCTTATTGCTATAAATATGCATATACATTTTCAACTGATTAAAATGCTGTAAATTTAGCCAATTTCATTATTAAAATCTTGTAAGTTTGCTTATGAACCAATTAAATTAGATATTTCTTTTGATTCTTTTGTAATTGTACCAATTCGGATGTTTTTTTTTTAGCTGTAAGAACCAAAACACTTAAAAGTAGCTCTGTTTAGAAAATAACAAACAGAAGTGTTCCAATTTTCACTTTCTACAAGAAGAATTTGCTAATGGGAAACCCAATTAAATTTACAGCTTATAAATGTTGTTCTTTTGTGTTCTTTTATAAATATACAACACTATTAACACTATTAAACCAACAAGATTTTAATACCCTACAGTCATAAAATGCAAACAAAGGGTATTATAGAAGTGCTGCACAGAACTAATCTTTCTATAAAAATATGTATCCTATTGGACTGGGAAACTATCAGAGCTTCAGTTTCTGAATAGGACATAGGGAATATGAACAAAGATCGGTACTTTATAGCTATATATGAAGATCTTTTACGTTTACAACTCTGAGAACATAAAACTGATTGAATCGATCCAGTTTGACAAAGTGATGAAAGTTGGGTTGATTCGTCAATTCTATTTTTTTTTACAATTTGAATTTATTTTTTCAAAAAAAAAGGAAAGATTTTAAATTCAAGTTAAAAGTCTTGTTTTATAATAATTATGGTATAGGGAGTTAATTTAAAGAAAAAGCCTAAGATTTGTATAATTTTCCAAATTTCAAAAGATATCTTTGCAAGATCCAGAAGAAGACATTTGAATCGGATTGAATCGATCCAGTTTTGACAAAGTTATGAAAGTTGGAAGTTGATCCGACAATTTAAAATTTTATTACAATTCAGACTTTTTAAAAAAAAAAAAATTAAAGATATTAAGTTTAAGGTCTAGTCCTGTATTGTTATAAGACAGTTCCGGTATTATTCCCTGATTAGAACTATGAAATTTAGTAAGCAACTGCCTAAGGACTTTACTTGAAGATTTGAAGCAGAACAGAGAAGATAACTGTATGTAGTTAAAAGATATAGATAAATCCTAAGCTTGAAATCGAAAAATAAAGGAACTAAAGGAACTTAAAATTTGGTATGTATCTGTATCTGAAGTACTTAGTTTTGGAATAAAATTGACCGAGTTTAGATTGAAGATACACTTACATCATGACGTGAGGAGCCGCCGGAGCTGCGTGGTCTCTGGCTGCTGCTGGAACTGGTTGCCTTCTGCTTGCGCACTTGGGCGCGGGTGAACATCATCTTGGCGTCCGCTTCCGCGTCAACGACGCGCCAAATCCACTACACGATCTGCGTGCCGTTATTGTGGCCCGACGTGCGCCTTGGGAACTGTAAGTGGAAATACGGCTACGTGCCACGAGTACGGCCCCGTATATATCTTTTTACCCGATCTCAATTCCGATTGCGATACGCTCCAAACCGAGAATGGGAGGGAACAGATCGGTGGGAAGGGGCTTTTGCTGTTGCTATTGCTGATGCTTCTGCTTCTGTTTCTGTTTCTGCTTTGTGTTATGTGTTTAATGATACGAAAGGCGAATACGAGGCATTTTCTTATATTTATATTAAATAAACAGTTCACTTTGCATTTTAGTCAGCTGTATTTTTTATTATTGTTGCCTTGTTGGCATTTTTTTTTTGTTTCTGTCCGACTGTAAGCGTGTTTAAAGCCTTGTTGATGGACACGTCTGAAAATGAGAACAACAAAGAAGCTTAAATACCCTACATAAAAAATATACTCGATTCATTTATGATTTATATTCTTTTCATCTTTCATTTTAATGAAATCCTCATACATATTTATTCATTTATATCGTATCTCTACTTTATATGTCTGAAGATCATATCTTGGCATATATGTATATATCAACTAAATTAATTGAGTGAGAAGCGAGAAGGAAGAGCTATTTTTGTATGGTTGAAAATTTAATACGCTTAATTGATTTACATAAGTACATACTATATATATGAAACTTTGATCTGGTTGATACAAAGGATAAATAAATGGTCTTTACAACTCTTTCCAAAATTTCCTTCTAAAGTTAATTTACTTGCTTGTATGTTTTATCTACCATACTAAAAAAGAGCTGTACTAAGTTTAAGTCAAGTTTTGCTGATTAAGATATATACTTTATAGAGACAAAAGCGATTTATTTTATGACATTATAATATTCCTTGCAGAGAAATAACTATAAAATTGTAAATTTATAATGGAGCTTACTAGATTTAATATTTAGCATCCCCTGAAAAACTTTTTTCACTATCCAAATCATGATAATAAAAGAAATATCATAGACTGCACTTCACAAAATTATATTTATGAAAACTACAAGTTAAACAATAGAAAATTTTCAAATTGCAAGGCATAAACGTTAATTTTTAGAATACACCACGATTTGGGTTGAGTATGAGTAGATGGAAACATCACGTGGAACGTGCCTTAGTCAAGAAAACAAATGGTCAGCTATATAAGTTGTATATATTTACAAGAAAAATTATACATAAGAGATTTTCAAATGGCCTTTAGACAGAAAACATTCAAAGGGCACTTTGTCACGTATGCGTGGAAATTCTTAAGAAAATTATAGATACGACTCTGACAGTTAATTTACAATATTAATGATGGATGGGAAGTATTTATAAAATTTGAAGATATGCTAATTGATCAACTGATGACAAGTGGAATTTGATTGATTAGCTGATTTGAGAGTTGATTAATCAATTGTTGATCGATAGATATTCCCTCTCTTAAGGGAAGATTCTTTAGGCTTTATAAACAATTGAATCATGAGATTTGAGTGTTTGGTTATATGGAATGATTATACTTAATGTTTATGTTTTTTTTTTCTCTGATTCTGATTAAATGTTGCTGCCTGTCCAAATTCTGATGAAGTTCATTTGAGAAATTGAAAAAATAAAGCAAAGAAAACCAACGAAATTGAATGAAAAACAAAAACAAAACAATTTGATTTGAGATATTTGACGGCACTTTTGCTTTTGCCTCAATTTTCCACTTATTTTTACAATACGCTTTAGCCTGAAGGGCATACTCATACCCAAACACCCACACTCACACCCCCACACACACACACACACACACACACACACACACTCACTCACTCACTTGTACACTCATACAGCCACTTGTTGTTGTTATTGTTATGGTATTTGTGTAGGGAATCCACCAGTCGCATTTTTGGGGTCGTGAGTCGACGCATCGGCGTTTAAAAATATGATTTCTTTGAATTTGACGTGCCACCAAAAATAAGTTCTCGATTCATTTCAAATTTGTTGTGAATACTCTTCTTGTTATTATTCCAATTGCTGTTATTGTTGTTGTCTTTGCTAATGTTATTATAAATAGAATTAAGTGGCGAATTGTGCGAGATTGCGTGCCAATTGATTGCCGGATATGATTAAAAAAAAAATAGAGAGCGAGAGAAAAAAAAAATAAACGTAGCAAAATCAAAATCAAAACACAAACATCTTGCGGCCTTAACAAAATGCCAAAACAACAAAAATCACAAAAATAATGTTTTTTTAAGTTTTCCTTTTCAATCGTTCTTGTTCCTTGTAAAGGGGACATTGATCTAAAAACATTGTAAAATTAATATTGCCTATCTAAGGAAGTTCTTACTATGGATAATTTTAATTACTTTAAGGGATGCTTGAGATGTTACACTTATAAAATTATTGGTCTAACAAATAGCTTATCTAACTCAGAATAATACATATATTAATACCTTAAAGTAAAATTTCCTATATCTTAAACTCAATTCAATTCGCCTTTGATTTATAGTACTGATTGTTTTGTTTTTATACCGTATTTCATATAAGCATAACCAAAGGAATATGAAACATTTTAATATATATTTTTTTATTTAAAACTTTTAAAATGCAGCCTGTGAATTTATTTAGATTATTTTTTCAAGAAATATTTTAATTCAAGTTAAACTGAAAAGTTAATATACTTTTAAGAAATGAAAGAATATTAAATGTTTAAATAAACAAGAAATGAACAATGCTTTATCACAACATAAGCATATTTTATGGCTACATCTGAGTATCTTGATCAATTCTTTAGATACATTTCACTGGATGCTGTTGAACTCATTTAAAAAGTCTATAAATTTTATAAAAAATTTTTGTTCGCTTCTTTCTCTCATAGCTGGAAGCTATCAAACAGTCCATAAGGCATATTGATGGGTGCTTTGATATAATAATGAACTGATCGCAACGGGACTGATACCAGGCCATGTGACTTGAGATTCAAGTATTATAAAAAGGAGGCAGGTGGAAAAAGAGGAGTGTGGCGGCAACTTCGATGGCAGGCGGCAGCGGCTACTATAAACACATTCCACACAGATTTACATACACACACACACACACACACACACACACACACACACACGCATACAACAGAAGACACAACAATAAATATTTCGTAGTGAAATGCTTTTGTTTTAATGCCCCGCAAAACACAGCGCAAATTGACTGGATGATTGTGCGGCGGTTGTGGCTCTGCCAGTCATTTAAATATGTATCTACCATAGCCTATATATACATAGATTCATAGATTCATGTGTGTGTGTGTGTGTGTGACGTCATAATCATACTATAGTTAGTTTTAAAATCTACTTCACTTTCAACACTTTCACTTTGCTTACTTTTTATGCAATTAAAAAAAAAAATGCAGAAAAAAAATCTAATTAAAACTTTCACTTTTGAGTGCAACACGCATACGACATGTTGTACAACAATTGTCACTCAGTATTTGTCATGTTTTGTTGTTGCCAATAATTTAACTTATTTCTTTATTTTTTTTCACATAGTTTCCTTTTCTTCAACGTCGAAACTCACGCCAAACAAACAAGAAAATAAAGAACGAGCGAAGAACGAAACGAACGAACGAACGAACGAACAGACGCACAGAATAAGAATATGAAAATTATACAGATTGTTGAAAAATTATAGGAAAACCGAATAGGAACAAATATGCAAATGCAGGCGAAACAACAAAAAAACAAAAAAAAGAAAAACAACAAGAAAAGAAAATCTTCCGCTCTGTTTTGGCTGCTGCGATCTCACGGTAAAAGCGTTCGCATACGGGAGCGCACTGAATCCGTATCTGAAAATGATATATACCCAACACTCAGTACGTCCATCTCTGGCTGACTGTGTGTATCTGTAAGACGCTCTCTCTCTCTCTCTCACTCTCCCTCTCCCTCTCAGAGAATCAGTATTCTCCCATAACTGTGCACATTAGAGTTTTATGACAAATTTCATGTGGTCTTTACATTAATATTTTATTATACACGTTTCTTTAAGCATTTCAATACAACTGAAGTAAGTAAAGGAACAAAAGAGAGAGAGAGAGAGCGAGAGAAAGGAAGAAAGAGAGTGAGAGAGAAAGTGACAGATTTTTCCCAAAGCTTTTTGATATCGTTTGGCATCATAATATGTCCAGGTATAAGCATACTCTATTAATTCATTAATACAACGAATCTTATACATAATTGTTTTGATCACTCTTAAGAAATAAAAAAAAAAAAAATTTAAGTTGGTTTCTTATAAAATTTACTGTATATTTTATTTATATATATTATATATTTATTGTATATATCAAATATTTTTTGTTGTGTAAACTTTTTCTTTAATATCGTAAGCTTATATATATAATCAAACACTAATTAAGGATAGTGTATGAAACTGAAAATTATGTAACTATTTTAAAAAATCAATTTTAAAAAACTAAAGTATATAAATATTAATGATAATCATAATGATAATAATAATGAAAATTATCGGACTATCCGACTGAAATTTGAAATTTAAATATCTGCTTATAAACTAAAACAAAATTATATTTTAGCATAGTTTTAAACATTGTTTTCATACAAGTAGTATTCTAAAAATTTGATTAGAATAGTAATCACTGAAGTCATTCACATATTCCTATAGAGTAACTGTTAGCCGTCTAACAAATTTTGTTAAGAGTCTCACCAAAATAAAAGCTTTTGTAGCTTTTATAGGCACGCGCCCTCGCATTTCTCTAAATATTTCGTTGTGTATTTTTAAATAATTTTCAATAAGTCAAGAGCGCAAAAGAGAATGAGAGACAGATAGACAGAAGAATATAGAGAAAGAGAATGAAGAAGAGAGAGAGATGCTGTTTTAAGTAGCAACGGAAAAAATAAGGTAAACACACGCCCTTTAAGATAGGGTAATACGTTTATTTAGGCCCTTTCTTTTCTGGCTCTACAATTGATTGGAGTACAGGGTGTGTAATACGATTCTCTTGAGGGTCTCATAACGCTGATCGGAGGCTGACTTTGAGGTGCGGCAGAGCTGGACGTAGTCGATTAGTCCTCAAAATAATCCTCCATATCGGCGAACCACTGTACAGGCGCCAGTCGATTAAATGACGGTGGATGCATTATCGCCTTGCCCGCATTGGCATCCTCATCTTTCAAACGAATACACCCGTCTCTTTCTAAATGATTTCCCATTATCGAATTGCCGCTTTGTGAACAGTTCCACTTGCCACTTTGTTCAACACTATTGTAGCTAGGTTGAGAAACGCAAATTAGTGCTGACAATTTCGATTGCAGTAAGTGTAACTTGTTATCGATTTACTTGCTTCATTTTCATTATCGATAATTGAATTAGCAGATAAATTTAAGGTTGTAATTTATTCTTGTTCTTATAAAAATTTAATTACGAATAGTAAGTGCTTGTATTAAACGATTTATTTAAAAACAGAAAACAAAACATTTCACAGCTTACTAGACTGCAAACAAACTGAACTAATTAGGACTTAAGAGCGCTCTCTGAGTTTTCGATACCTTGTATAATTGTATTATGGTCGCTACCTTATATTATTGTACCGTGAACTTAAAGGAGCACAAACTTGATATCAAATGAAGATGCTCAAATTGAAGTAGGCGAGAAAATTAAATTTCTGATTATTAAAGAAATTTGATTTGATAAATAAGCGATTGATAGTTGCAAGCCGAAAAAAAAATAATAATTAAATTGAATCAATTTTGGAACTGGTGATTATTGACTGAAGAAAATCAACAGTGCTTGGATTAGAAAGAGAGCGAGAGCGAGTGACGAGAGAGGATAAAGGAGAGTGAAGAAAGGAGAGAGCAGAGAGAGGTGAATGCAAGATGGACGCTAGGAATCGTTTATGTAAGGAACTCCATGGATTAATTCGACTGCATCCGGCGGATTGGTGTGCGTGGCCCGTTACCGGAGATCTGATGCAATGGGAGGCGGCCATTTTGGGTGAGAGGGGTACGTCCTATTATTTGGGAGTATTCTCACTAAGGCTGCAGTTCAACAAGTATTATCCATTTATACCGCCACGTGTGAACTTCACAACGAAAATCTATCATTGTAACATCGATCTGGATGGTTATATCTGCTGGGATCTCTTGACCTCCAAATGGACTGCTCGTCTCACAGTCGCCACAATTATCGATGCCGTGCGTGATCTGATGCGTGTTCCGAATGCCGATGATCCCTGTGATGAGATGATGGCTGCTCTCTATCGGGACAATCGGGGACTCTACACTAGCAATGCCATCAACTGGACTCGCAGATATGCGGGTGCATCGAATGTGACCTTGCCACGACTGTTGATCGAATGTCAACGTTTCAATCTGGAATATCTGTATGATACGTCAGAGGATGAGACCGAGGAGGAAGATGATGATGAAGAGGATGAAGAAGACGAGCTGCTAGTGAATACGTTTAATTCACGTGCAGTCTAAGAAGGCTATTTGTAATAAAAAAGAATCCATTTGGATTAAAAATACATTTTTTACAACTATTACATTCCACAACCGAAATTTGATTTTCTTAAATCTATAAATCTTGAATCTTTCAGATCTTTTCCACAGTTATAACTAATCTGAGTGACAACAAAGATTCTTTTCAAAAATTTCAAGAATTTTGACATGAAAAAAAATCGAAAAATTGATGTTTACAATTTCAGCAAAAAATAAGAATAATTACTCTAATGTCAGTTCTTTTCTTTCATTCAATCTGTTGTAAATGCAATTGTAAAATTTAAGAATAGAAGAAAACTTAATTAATATATATTCGAAAAATTTCGAAATGAACATCCACCTTAGTGTAAAATAGAAGCTTAGTTATTTTAGAAATTACTGCAGAAATTTTAGGGAAATTTGTATTTTGCGTTCGATGAGTGTCAAATAAATTTCAATAAGCAGTTGAAATAGAGCCTGCAAAGAGGAAAATACCAAAGGACAACGACTGCTAATAAACCTCAATATATAAAATAAGCATTGAATATCCTGCTGTAACTTTTTCTTAGGCAAACAATTCAGTTCTAGCCGAGCTCTAAGTCAAGGCCAACTCAATGGTTTTTGGATGGGGAAAACTTTATCATTTAACTTTTATTTTCTGTGTGTTTGCCTGTAAAGTTGTGAATCGTAGGGAGGGTTTTTTTTTGCTGGCATTTGTATTCCAAATTGGCCACACTGATTCATTGGCCTCATTTCCCGGGCAGTTTGTCTGCCTGAAAAGCCAATTGAATGGCATAAATCAGTTGGCCCCAGACAATAATGAAAATGCTCGCACATATTGCCACACTTGTATCTTGTATCTTATATCTTCTATTCTCTTATATATATATGTATATGTATCTGCGTATATATTGTTTATTGTATTCTGTATTGTATATTGATATTCATCTCGAAACTTAATCAAGCAAAAATGTTTCAACTTTTCCCAGCGCAAAAACCCGTTGAAGGACGAGTTTTGCTTTTGAGTTTGGTAGTTGCTTTCCAATTTGCATGCTGGGTGGCAACATCATTTCATCTGCTGACCCTTAAAGAGCCTTGTCTTTAAGATGCTTCCCCACTTATCCCTTCCCCTCCCCCCAACACATAACAGATAGTCGCGTGCGTTGATCTTATAACTAAGTAAGTTTCTATATTGTATATATCTATTATATATACATTTCTATGTATTTTCTGTTGTTTGTTGCATGTGGCATGTGGCATGTAGCATGTGGCCATCATTTGGGCTCTCTCTCTATTTCTGTATCTGGGAACTGAATGGACTGCAACCAGCTGCTTGACCCAAAACGTTGCATGCAACTCGCAATGAACTCGCATTTTGGCGTCGCTTTCCTTGAAAAGCTCTTGTTGTTCATTCAACTAACAAATGCACTTGCCACATATCCTTGTAGATGATGCACTAGCTGCATTTCTGGGCACTTTCAAAACAGCTGCAATCAGTTCAAAATACTCTGTAATAAAAAAATCAAGGATATTTGGATGATAGATGGCTTACAATCGACAAATTGTCAAATTTTTTAGATGACAAAAATTTAAATGCATAATAAATTTAGAGGCCAAATCATGATCAAAATGACATTCCGCTTAAAAATCGGTTCATTTTTGATGAAGTTATGAGAGATCAAAGTTTTTGAAAAAATGTCAAGGGGAAAGTATGGAAAATTGAATGTTAGATGGCTTAGAATCGAAAAATAGTCAAATTTTTTAAATGATAAAAATTTAAATGCAGAATGAATTAAAATGCCAAATAATGATCAAAATGACATTCCGCTTCGAAATCGGTCTATTTTTGATGAAGTTATGGGAGATCAAAGTTTTTAAAAAAATGTCAAGGAGTAACTATGGAAAATTGGATGATAGACGGCTTAGAATCGAAAAATTGTCAAATTTTTTAGATGATTAAAATTTAAATGCAGAGTAAATTTTGAGGCGAAATCATCAACAAAATAACATTCCACTTCAAAATCGGTTTAGTTTTTACAAAGTTATGAAAGTTTGAAGTTAGTCAAATCTGTGAATGTATTAATATTAATTATATATTAAAATAGTCAAACTAGATATGTATATCAAATTTATTCTTTATATTTTTTTTCCAAATATTTTCAATTTCCTTAAAATCAAGACTGCTTTGTAATTATAGGCTTTGCCTTAAAAATATTTGGATAGCAAAGCAACAAAATGAAAGTATCTGATTTCTTAAGCAACATGAATACATATTTAAAGGTAAAAGTATGTAAATGAGAGGGGAAGTATGAAAGGGGACTTTGAGCTGAAAGCGATGGGAAGGGAGTAAGGAATTTTCATCTGCACGACTGATAAAACAATCTATACCCATTATCAGGTGTCAGTTGGATGTTTACGGAGACATCGACATATTCCATTTTCTGTTACGATTGTTGTTGTTGATGATGTGATTGTTGGTTGTTGTTTTTGTTGATGATGTGATTGTTTGTTGTTGTTGTTGTCGTTGTTGCTGTTGTGTTGAGCTTATGATTGTGAGGGTCAAGAACTTTTGGTGCATGCTGAGAAACCCAACGACGACAGCATGTCATAGATGAAGGAGATACTGAAGGGGAGGTAAAGGATTCAGATAGACAAGTTAAGACAATGGCTAAGGTAGTGCACAAGGTACAAAAGGGTCGAAGTCAGTCTCAAGTCAGTGAGTCTACGAGTCTGAGAGTCTCCGAGTCTGGACATTTGTACACGTCGTACAATCAATTGCTATTAGTTTTCATTACAATCAAATTACCATAAAATCACATAGACCGTTAGTTGAGTTCGTGCCTTACGGGTTGCCATTTGTCGTTGTTGAAGTTGCCACCTTTACAGCCCTTCCACCCCCTCACTTCATACTTTCTTTCCACTTTTCTTTGCCTAACCACAAGGTACACACTTTTTCGATATTCATAGAATAATTACACTTTATCAAGGAAGCGCACTCCATGAATTAACACCACGGCAAAGGGAAGGAGTACAGTGTAACTGAGGGGAGGAAAGGGGTCTTTCGGTTACGATAGTTTTCCTGGTCAGGAAAAAGTCGTGTCCAAGCCTTTGCCTTTGGTAAATTAGTCAAGTTTGTTACGTTTATGTGGAGAATTACCGTAATTAGAATATATTGAGCAATAAAAGTGATTTTTATTATTGGAACACGGACACAAACGTGAGCTCGTTCGGCAAAAGTTCTTATTGATGTTGGTGACACGGGGGCATAACAATTGGAATAACAGTAACAACAGGTTCAGGACATTGTCCATCCACGATAGAAATACCTTTTCCCTTTTCCCTCCCCTTTTGTGGCTCATTTTATGCGGCTTCTTTTGACCCCGGAAACATTTAATAGCTGCAACTGTTCACTTCTAGGATTGCCTGTACTCATAGTTGCTTCCAACTCACCTCTTCCCTCTTTTTTTTACCTCACTCAAATATGCAACTAAGTCTTGTAAGGATTATGATAAAGTTAGTTGAGTTTAACGAAAACAACAAAATTGCATAGAACTCAAAATTTGATTAAATTCATGAAAAAACAGATCATGTTAAAACTATGATATAAAAATTATATATGATAACATATTTATATAAGAGATTAATAGATTGCTTACAGCTCCTTTAGAAAATCAAAGAAAAAATCTGAAAAAAAAACAAAAATATATCATGTAAATAACTGTAATGTTTCGTTCCTATTTTGACTTAATGACATTTTAAGGAAACAACAAGCAAAGTGCAATCGCAGAGAAATTTTTTAAGAAAAGTTAAATTTCTTATATAAATACAAATCCCAAGACTTATTTTAATATTGTCGAATGAAGAAGCTGTGTATAATCCAACAATATAGTAATTCTTATGCCATATTAAGTAAATTTCCAAAAATATTTAATTCATAGATTGAAATCCTATCATGATAAATTGAGCTGGACATCTGACACTAGCGCTACATAGTTAATTTACTCCAAATTTAAAAATCATTAACTCGCTTTCCACAATGTTCCATAAAATAATAGCCAACTTTAGTGTAAATTTTCCTAAAAAATCAAACTTACAATTAGTAAAGCTCAGCTTGTAAGAATTTTAATTTTCGATCGAGTTTGCAATTAGTAAAGAAACTTGGATAACAGTTAATGTTGTCAGTGTGGCACATTGTCATATTGCCACAAGCACTCTCACTCAACAGCTGCCTACACACACATACACACACAACGGTGTAGGTGTGTGTGTACACTTCATAAAGACTGTGCCGAAAATTAACTTTGACACACACTCTATGTGCCATAAAAACGCAGCTCATTGGCTCCTAAACATGCCGTTTATGAGGGCAAAGAACGAGTAGAGTAGGAAAGGGAGAAAGAGAGAGGGAGAGGGAGAGAGAAAGAGAGGGAATGTATGTGCTATAGGCGTGGCAGTAAAAGGAACATGGCTAAGTACTCTACTGGAGCTGTCATAGCTCTGACCATAACATTGCATTGTGATTACATGTGCGTGTATGCCGTCTGTGTATATGTGTAGGAGTGTGTGTGTGTTTGTGTGTGTGTGTGTGTATGTAGAGTTGAATACCAAGAAGCGTATGTCAATAAGCAAAAGCAGCTGTCAAAACACAGACGCTCCGACCAAACTGGATGCTAATGTAATTTGACAATGAACCGATGAGCCAGAGTCCAAAGTCCAGAGCCGTACCACTTGTAGGGTCCTGACTCCAGTGACTCCTGACTCCTGTGTAGACTGTTTGTCTGGTTGCCGGCTGTTTTCCGGCTGTGCCCCATGCAACTTAATCGATTGACATTGTGGCATTTTGGGGCATTTTCTAGGTAATCGACTTTGATGGCCCGCCAGTAGACAGTACATGAACTTAATGAGTTACCCCACCCTACTAGAGGTCCCTCTCAGTTCCCGCCTCCGTCCCCCACTGCCATTACTCGGATACAACTCGTAAATCGCTGAGGGTCCTTTATGAACACATTTCGCCACATTTAGCCCGTTAAATTCGAATACGCATTAAAGTCCTTTGGCACTTAGGGTCAACAATTTTGTTTCGTTTTGTTTTCCCTTTGATACACCCCCACCTCCATATGCATAAAGCTTATAAAATGATAAAAATAAGAAAACAAACAAGAAAAAAGAACACGAGAGAAGAATATAAAATAAAATGAATATAACGAAATAGAGTCGCGCTTTCATAATGGCCTCCTAACGTCCTTAATGTGTGTGCACTTAAATCTATTATATAAGAATGCATAAAATATTGCATATAAATTATGCGGCAATGATTTAGGCTGGTTCTGATTTGTAAAATCATTAAAACAATAAAGTTTACTAGGAACAAAGTTCGTGATTTATATATATAACAAAATTTGCTTCAAATCGAATGGTAAAGTTTTAGCTTGTAATGTGAAAGAGCATTCAAATTAAATTTAAATTCAAAATTGGTAAGAACTTAACAATTCAGCAGATTTAAGAAATTTTTAAATTTTTTCGTAGATAAATAATATGGAACTTATTAAGTGATTTTGAAGTAAATTTTTTAGCCTAAACAGGATGTTTTTTTTAATAAAAGTGGTTAACAAAATAAAGATAAATCAGAAAATATTAAATTATATATAATTTTAAAAGTTTCGTTCAGAACCGGTTCTTGATTTGTAGTCATTGTTAATTCCAGCTTGTGTTAAACAGATTTTTTTGATTAAGGTCCAGCCTAATGCAGGGACCAGGAGAATACTTGCATTAAAATAATGTTGTATAAGCGCAAAATTGCGTTAACAAATCCAATCTGCAGTTTTGCCCTCGCTCTCGTTGCCCGTCCAGATAAATGAGTGCACAAATGGGCGTTTATGGGCACATTGCCACATTGCCACATGACCAGATGACCATGATGGCCACATTAAATTACAGGCGTGCGAATGGCTTTTGCCAAAAGGAGCAAAGGAGTCCAAAACACATACACAGACACACACACACAGGAACTCTCGAATGAAACTCAAAACCCGAGGCAGTACGTCTTTTGATGATGAACTGCCGGCTGGACACAGGTGCTGCTGTGGTGCCTCCAGTAGTTATCCTCTCTAAAGCTGAAGGCATTCATTTTCACAGAAGCTGGCGTTCGATTTGCGGTTAGATGCAGTGTTGCCTATTTAGCTATTTAACCGCTAGATCTAGCGGGCTGCGATTGGCAAATGCGGGATAAATTTTAAATTAGCGGCTAGCGGTAATTATAGCTTTTTTCCAAGCAAAGTGGAATCAACCAATATTGAAGAGATTCTGTTCCAATACTCGACCGTTTATATACGTGTCCAGTGTCCAGATACGTGGATGCAATAGGAAATAATCAGATCTACATAAATTCAGCTACAGAAGACGTTATGCTTGACGAACTTGAGAAGTTTTCAAAATTCAATTAAAAAATGTCCTTTCACTACTCTAGCGTTTTTTTTAGCTACCAACAAAATATACTGGCTATTTCTAGCTTTTTTCTAAGGTTTATTTAGCTTTTTTTTATGACACGAAGAGTTGGCAACACTGGTTAGATGAGAGCTAGCTAGGAGTAAAAGAAGGAGGAAGGGAAGCAGAGAGAGCGTGTGTTGCAACAAAAACTTAACAAGCTGGTCAGGCGGCCAAATAGATAAACTGACGCCACAAGCTACGCTATTTGACTCCACAGCAAGGTGTTGCACAAGCACACACACACACACGTGTGTATAGTATGTGTGTGTGTGTGTGTGTGTGGCATGCATGCACACATGCCACAGACAAGCGTTTCAGATTTACAAAACATTTTATTCATTGAGGGCGACTCCAAGTCACAGCTCAGATTCAGATTCGGGCAAGGGTTTCGGTTTTTTTTTCAGTGCACAGAGAGAGGAGGGCAAGTCTGTGTTTGCGGTAGACAGGGGACGACTGTTGATGCCCCCCTCCCTTCCCCTCCCCCTACTCTACGCTTGTTGCAATTGCAGCACGTCCATCAGTGGCCCATTGTCTGTGTCGCGCATACATAATGAAGTGAACCAGAACTGCAGCATTTGCCCCTTACCCTGGCAGTACCTTTTGCCACACCTGCCACGTTCATGACGTTGATAATAATAATAACGATGATGATGATGATGATGATGTTGCTACTTGCTACTGTTCCTGTCATTTACAGCACTGTGGAGTGAGCGCTGATTGGCCAACGTTTTGTTAGCACCCTCTAGTAGGGTGGGGTATGGTAGATTGAGCATTGAAAGAAGCGCAATTAGCACTTCGATTGTGTTCAGTTGACGCGATTTGCATCAAATTAATGTCTTCATCAACAGACAAACAGAGAGCGACGCCCTCGACAAAAACGTCAACTGACGAGCTAACCAACTCAACCCCTTTTCATTATGTTTTGAAAAAGGTCACAAACAAGGGTCAATTCCGGGAATGAAGGTTGCCACTTTAAATCACTTGTTGGATTCACCTAAAAGTGAGCTCTAATCAAGTGCACTTGTCCAATTGCATATCATAATTTGAATTTACAATTGACTGCATAAAGTAGAGGAGTTTTTTTATTCTTTGAGCCGGTTTGATAGTGGTTCAAAGTCAGTTCTCTGGAACTTAGGTAGCTATGAGGCTGAAATTTTGTTTGTTAACAAGTTGTAATTCAATATTGATTTTTGTAGTAGGCTGAAAATTTAGAGCTTAAAAGTACAACAGAGACTCGATCAGTATTCAGACGAATATTACATTATATCGACGACACAATTCACATTCTAGAAATTCTTAACATTTTATACAATGACTTCAGTTGAAGAAGAAATGAGTACTGAAGAGAGTACTGAAAAAGAGAGTACTGAAGAAGAGAGTACTGAAGAAGAGAGCACTGAAGAAGAGAGTACTGAAGAAGATAAGAGTACTGAAGAAGAAAACAGTACTGACGAAGAGAGTACTGAAGAAGAAGACAGTAGTGACGAAGAAGAAGAAAATAGACGAAAATCAGATAATAGTGACACTGATGCGAGAATGGGCTTTGAAGTACCTGATGACACAGTCAAGACATCATTTCGTAAAACTGGAAGTATCCAGCAAGTGGATTATGCCAATATTTGTGCATCCAATGGAGAACCATCTGTGGGAATTATAGCTACAAATGGCGTCGTCATTGTAAGCGAGAAGAAACTAGAAAATAGCCTGATCGAAAGTAATACCATATTTAAAATGGCAAAACTAAACGAATGTCTGGGCATGGTCTATTCCGGTATTGAAGCTGACTTTCGACAGGTGGCAAGGCTGGCTACGAAGATAGCAACGGGATATATGGTTGCTGAAGATGATACAATACCGCTGCAAGTATTACTGCAAGAACTAGGTGCCAATATACAGCAATATACACAGTCTAGTGCTGTGCGACCTTTTGGTTTATCACTTCTAATTGCCGGCTGGCATAGAGATCGTGCCCATCTCTATAAGATGACTTGTACCGGTTGCTTTCAGGCCCTTGAGGCCGTTGCTATTGGCCGCAATGCCGAGGCAGCTAATGCTTATCTGGAAAGACAGTATTCTGAAGAGATTGTCTTGGAACGTGCCATTTGTCTGGCCCTCCAGACCCTCAAGCTGGCCTGTGGTAATAATTCAATCGGTGCTCATGAAATGGTCGTTGGCATTTCCGATGATAACGGCTTCAAGATTCTGGAAGACTTCGAAGTCGGTCTCTTATTGGCGCACTTAAAATAGATGCTTTGATAGCACTCAAATCATCAAAACGTAATTAGGTCTTCTATTTTTTTTTAAATCAATTTAGTACTAGTGTTTGTAAATATATGAAAGTTTCGGACTAATACATATTTAGGAGGAGCTATAATAAAGAGCAATATATACCAAATATATATCAATATACCAAAAAATCTTCAAGTGGTCATATCCTTTGTTCCCTGCCAGTCTAATTTGAGTGCACCACGCTGGACACGACATTTTTTCAAAAACTTTGATCTCACATAACTTCATCAAAAATTAACCGATTTTCAAACGAAATATCATTTTAATCATGATTTGGCCTCTTTATTGATTCTGCATTCAAATTTTTATCATCTAAAAAATTTGATATATTTTCGATTCTAAGCCGTCTATATTCCAATTTTCCATACTTACACCTTGACATTTTTTCAAAAACTTTGATCTCTCATAACTTCATCAAAAATGAACCGATTTTCAAGCGAAATGTCATTTTAATCATGATTTGGCCTATAAATTTATGCTGCATTTAAATTTTTGTCATCTAGAAAATTTGATACATATGCTAACTGTAGCACTCATAGATCAAGAATATGTAGCTATATATATTTTACTATGGTATATACCTAATTTTCATAATTTAAACGACTTTTAAATGCATATTTAATTTCTTTATGAATTGTAAATGGCGAATTTTTTCAATGAAACTCAGCCAGTATTTTACAACAACAATTATTTTGTTGTCTGAATGTGGCTTAACAATTTCAGCTGTTGCTTCTCGTGCTTCTTTCATTCTACTGCTGCTTATCGCACGATAAATTATTGCTTCTCTTTGGAGTTTCTCGGTTTGCTTTCTATAGCATAACTAGAAATGAGTTTTCATCTCAGCGAGCGATCTGTTGCATCTGATTTGAGACATTGTTTTGGATTCTATAAAGTCAGAAACTATCCAGGCGTAAAGCTAAACAATGCATTGAGCCTGCAAATAGAAAGAAGAAAGCTAAAAGAGAAGGACGAGCACATATTTTTTATGGCTGCCTCTCTTTCTCTGCTTCTGCCTATAGCTGTCTCCGTCTCTCTCAGGCTCTGCTAATGCCGATGTGTCAAGTGGCACTTGTGGCGCCACCAGGACGGATAAGGTTTACCTGCCTGCCGGGATTGTCTCTCAATGTTTTGTCTGCTGCTTATTGCTGTCTACCGGCATTCTATATTTATTTATTTTCTTTTGCATTTCTTTCGCCTGGGTTTTGGTTTTTACTCCATCTTTTTTTTTTGTTTTTTGTCAACTTTACTTCTCTCTTCATTTCTTTTCTTTCATTTGCCTTCAATGCAATTATACTGGATAAATATCTTCTTCCGTTTTAGCTGTAATTACAAAAGTTTAATTGAGTTTTCTCGGCTCGTTGTGTTCGTTTCTTTTTCCACTTTGTTTTCTCTTTTTTTTTTGCTGCTTTCTGTTTTCTGTTCTGTGTTGTTTTCTTTTTGTTGTTGTCCTGTTTCTTTCATGTTGTTGTCCTGCTCGTCGACATCTGCACGTCGTGCTGTCATTGCGGCAACTGAGGCTAGAAGTTTATCCAGCATTCACTGGATAAGTCGTCCTCTTGTCCTGTTGTCCTGTCGCCGTGGCTGCTGTTGACGTTTTTTCATCTGAATCTCCTCTTCCTCTCTCTCTCTCTTTCTCTTTCTCCTTCGCTGTGTCTCGCATCTCTTTTATTGTTGATGTTGCAGAAAAAGAGTTGTTGTCAGCCTGCCAGGCCTGTCTATCTAGCGCCACGTGATTGTTTTTTGCCACAGCAAGAAAGTGTCCAACAGTTGGGGGGAGTGTTGGAAAGCGACAAAGAGAGAGCGAGGGGGTGAACAGATTGGTAGACTGTTTGCCTGAGGCTGACTGATTTCTTCAGTTGTCCAAGGACAGGCGGCTGCATTACGCGCATAATCAAAAGTGATTAAAACGCTGAGCACTTTGCCATTTAAGAATTTTTGACTTTAAGGGCTGCCAATTTGTTTTTTTTACTAAATAGCGAAAGTGTTGAGTAACGACACAAACACGCACAGCAACAACAGCACAGGGTGCTGAATGAAAAATATAAATATATTTGGTGGAGAGGGGAGGCAAATTCTGGTTAATTTATTCATTGCAAATTTACATGCTCATGTTTGCAAATTTAAAAACTGCACACACACTCGACGAATGAAAGAGACAGCTGTGCGTAACTAGCTTAAGTTAGACAGAGCGAGCTAGAAAGAGAGCGGGAGAGGGAGAGAGGAAGAGAGTGGTAGATATAGTAAAGCCGAGTGTTTGGGGCCGTGCAAGCGAGTTTATTCAAAGCAGACTCTCCTAGTAATATGTAAATCGCATTGCCAGTGCTAAAGTGGAGTTTGCTCAGCGTCAGCAAAGCTTCCCAGCAAACAGCTCCAACTACAACTACAACAACAACTACAACTAGAACTGGAACCGCAACGCAACTCCATCCAAAGACCAACCCCAACCCCAACCCCAAACCGCCTTTATTCACATTCACATTCGCATCAGCGCCTCCGTGTGGCATAGCGTTCAGTTATTTTCCTATGGGAAAAATCCACTTGGCGCTACCCCAATATTTACATATCATAGTTGGCTCCACAAATGAGTTGGCCCCACTGTCTGTCTATATATATTTACACTATATGTGTGGGTGGAGAAGTACGTGAGTGCCAAGTGAATGCAACGCGTGCTAAGTTAAATCATCGCAGCCTATTACTTTGCTCATATACATTTATTAAATATGCATTGCAATGAAAATTCAACATTTTTACATTTTTGAAAACTGCAAAACTCAAAAGACGATTCGCTTGAATTTCAATGAAAATCTGAGCACAAAACTCTAGAAATTTGAATAAAATGTTGAAAGTATGGCAGCGCCAAACGTTAAGTTGGCAGCAGCTTATCAACAAGTTGGCAGCGCTGCTTGAAAGAGTTGCCAGACTCGATTAAGATTTATTTTATAAACTAACAGTACAAATTTAAGTTTTCAATTGTTGTGGCAGTCACAATTACAATTCCAATAATAATACTCAATTGAATATTTATGATAACATGCAAATTAATAATGTTTAATTTAAATTAGCTATGAGATTGATTTTACAACAAAATTGAGATTTTTCCTGACGAACGTAGTATAAATTATTTCTGACAAGAAGGTTTGAGTTTTGCAAAGTTTTTATTCAGCTAAATCTACCTGTGCTTTCCCTCTCCTACTCTGAGTAACTTAAGTGAATATTGTTTATGATAAGCGTACACCTTTCTCCGCCTCTTTTGCGAAAATCGAATTAAAAGAAAATTGCTATGAACAAAAAAAATAAATAAATAAAATAAAAAAATTACATGAATTCATAATGAAAACTACTGTCAGTTCAAATTACAGAACTTTCCATCATTTCACAAAAACAAAAAAAAAAAAAGAACAGAAAAGATGTGAAGGGAAATAAAACGCGAGCGGCGTAACCGTCGTCGCTAAAGAAACAAGGATTCAAGGATATATTTGTACGAACTGGGTTTGAGTTGGGTGCGGTAACGTTTCGTAAATCTATTGGGGATATTTCCGCATGCACAACGTGCACTCCATATAAGGAACATCCATACATACTTACACTCGATGTAGTATATCCTGAAATAGGTGTATGCTATTTTGCGATTGAGCTGTCCAAATGCGCCTTTTAATGTAATCTCTTACGGATTTGTTTTGACAAGCGCACTCTGTTCACCGTCCTTTCCATTTTTCTTCCCTCCCTTTCCCATTCCCTTTCCTTACTCTCTTTGCCAATGTTGTGGGTTTCTTCGTCCTTTTCAATGCATACGAAATGGTCGTATGTGCGGGGGAGGGGGAGTGTGTGTATCAATGTTGTAGTTATGGGTTATGGGGTTGCTTACGTATAGTATACTTTTCGGTTTGCTTCTCATGTTTCATCATCATAAATATTCGATTACTCAAGCGTATGTAATTTGTTATATTATATTTCTTAAAACGATTTTTTATTAAACTTTTCGCCCCTTTAATTCAAGTGTATGAAATTAGCCTGAAGCGAGCTTAGATATGAATCCCATATGCTTTGACTCCCACAAAATTGAACGTCGTTTTAGTAGAGTAAAGCAATTATTAAACGTAATACATTTTAAAATATCATGTAAACAAGGTCAATTAATATTTAGTTTCATTTAAATTAAATAAAAATAAATTTCATGGATTTGATTTCTTTTATAATTGCTGATTCAGGTCCTTTAGGTCTTTCCGTAATGTATAGATGTTGTTCTAGAATTTCCTATAACAATTTTGAGTTAACCTGTCCACTCTCTCTTCAAAGAGAGCTGCCAACTCGTCATTAAGCTGCTGCCAACTTGGTGTTAAATGTTTGTCATAACTTCTATCTTTTCGTTAACGGAAAAGCTAAGAAAACTATATACCAAATTCCACTTAAGTCTTAAGAGCATACGGTCACTTCAGAGTACTTTTCGAAGAAAGACATCATAACTATTAAGTAGAATGATGATTTAACATTCTTTGATTCCTTGAATTCCACGTTGTTTATCATTCCACCTTTGAGCAAATTTCTCACTGATTTGTCTGCTGCTGTGGAAATGTAAGCAAATGTTTTGTAAGCCGACAAAGCAGCTTACTTGATTTACGTTTAACATTCCACCGATTCTTCTTCCTTTTTTCCCTGAGTTGTGGTTGTTGGATGGTCGGTCCATCTTGAGCTGACATTTCAACTGACAATTTGAACGACTGGACGCGCTTGTCTTTGTTATGCAAAATGCAATGCGCCCTCTGACTCTGAGTTTCAGCATTTGAATTTGAATTTGAATTTGAATCTGTATCTGCAACTGCGACTTGGACTCGGACCTTTGTCCATTACCCACAGAGTCTGCACTCTATAAATTGTAAAACTATTTTCAATAACAGCATACAGAACAAGCATGCTCCAAGTTGTGGTTTATACTTCCAACTCCAACTCCAACTCCAACTCTACTTGCAACTCATGACTCCAGCTTGGACTCCTCTTTGATTATTTGGCTTTAGTTGCTACCTTGACATGGCCAGAACGAACTGCCCTCGACGTACTGCCAATTGGGCGGCTTAAGGGTTATGGCCAGGGCATTCTGGAGCAGGTGCTGGCTGCTGCTCCATCTGCTGCTGTTGTCTTCACCTTTCCTTCAGCTTTCCTCATCTATCTCTGCTTCCTCTTAGCATCTTGTTATTCTTGTGTTTCTGCCATTTCTTGGCACTGGTTTTTGTCTTTGCTTGCTCTCGACTTTCGGCAACTTCTTGAAAGTACTTTTCCACCTCCCTGTCCATATATATATATCTATATACATATGTATATGTATACATCCAGTATTTTTTTTGTCTTTTAGTAATTTAGCATATTTCTGAAGCATTTTGTTGTGGCTGTTGTTGTCATCTGCTTTGTCGTCTGCTGTGTTTCAAGTTTTGCTTCACCGTTTGCGGTGTGCAAATGCAAATTGCTTGGCTTGCATATCCTTTATGCTACTTTTATCTTCTCTTCTAGTCCCTTTCCTCTCTCCTTTTTTTTTTTTTTGAAACCACCTTTGTATTTTGGCATATTAGGTTGAGAGGGGAGCATAGAGGTAACAGATGCTGATGTTGCTGAAGCGCGACGAGCCGCGATGATAGTTTTATTGTTTGTATGCATATTTGTAGAGTCCTCAGTTTATGTTGGAGTTGCGTTAAGTATATATCCTTGATCGGATTCCTTAAAGTGTGGAATAGCCTTTGAGATCTTAATGAGTATAATATATATTATAGAGTATAATAACTCTTAACTTAGAGAAATAAATCTTTCCGATATAACTTAAATTATATACAATCTACAAATCTTAAGTCTGAATACATACATAGGAATTACACTGTAAAAAATAAGTGGAATATATATAAATTACTTATAGCTATTCACTTACTTATTTATTCGAGTTAAGCGACTATACAATATTTTAAAGAACTTAAGAAACTACTTCCTGAGGGGTTTTAAGTCTTACTTAATTTATTTCAGTTCTTATAAAATTAAACTCCTAGTTCAGACATTGGAATTACATTGTGACTAGTAACTTAGGGACAAATAACTTAAAGCTATTCACTTCCTTATCCTTTCTCTTGATCCAGAAATCCTTGAATGTGCTTGTAATTCCAGGAACTCCAGAAACTCAGGCACAAGAACTTAAGGAAATATAAGAAACTAGATTAGTAGCTCCAGAAGGACAGTAGGTGTTTTGGTCACTAATTGGTTTACTGCACAGTTGGTTAAGGATTCATTCACGTCATCCTGATGAGCAGAACACGTAGCAAAGACAGGACTCCAAATTGAGCGATATCATTAATCATTGAATCAACAGTCTGATAAGTTTATAACTTTGCAATGTCATACCGTGCATAAAAACAGTAAACACTCATTCAGGATGGTTATTTTTTTGACATTGTTTTTGCCTTATTTATGGTATAATTGAAAAGTGTATCGTTTTCTGGAGAGGACAGAACAGAACAGAACACGAAGGATGATTGCTTGCTTAGAGTTCTACAGTTTTCCAGTTTTTCACATTGTCAACGTCTCTCGGCCTCACTCAAAGTAAATAGTGCGACGGGTAAAAGAGATGTTTTTTTGAAGGGGAGCAGGAGGAGGAGAGGGGAAAACAAGTGTCCTTTTTGGTTGCTTGTCCGGTTTGCTGTTTATGTTGTCTCATGGTCGTGCGTCCAGATGTTTTGATTCAGTTTTAATTCATTTCACTCGGCGGCGCCAGTGACTGTTATTGCTGTTGTCGTTTGTTCTTGTTGCTACTATTAAGAAAAACGCCTCCAAGAATAATCGACTAAACGAGCGAGCAAACGAGAATTGTTTGACGACCCAACTTCCCTCTCTCTCTGTCTCTTATTGTTTCTCTAGTTCTCGCTATATCTGTCTCATTCAATCGCTCTTTGGGCACTCTCTCTTCACAGTTGCCCTCGACATGCAGCCAACCAGCCGGCAATAAAAATATGATTGTATTTTCGCTTGAGTTGTTTTCATTTCTCGATGATGTCGAGCACCGTACTCGGGCCAGGCGACCGCAGTTTTACCCCAATTCCTTCAGTTTCCACTTCCTTCCGCCATATATATATACATACATACATATGTATGTATGAATGTTGAAGAGTACACTGGCATCGTGGGGTCTCTTTCTCCGTCTACATCTCCATCTCCGTCTCCGTCACCGTCAACATCAACATCTCCGGCTTTAGTTTTGGCCTGGTCTTGGCCAGATGCTGGCCCAATGCATGGTTAAATCAAGCGCATGGAAGGCAGCAGCGGTCGAACATTGAACCGCTCGCTCCCGCTGAGACTGAGAGGGAGAAGGAGGTTGAGACTGAGGCTGTGATGTGTTGTTGGTATACCTGTTATTTAAAAAATATTTAAAGGGGTATACTTCGTTCGTTGTAACAGGGGGAAGAAGGCATCTTTGACTCTATAAAGTATATATATTCTTGATCAAGTTTTTTTCAAATTTTTCCGCTTCCTCTTAAAACCGCCACAACCACAATTTTTAGGATATAACGTTATCATAGGTAGTTTACGTTATCTACTATCATTATCTATCTTACTACTAACTTGCAATGAGATCGGTCAAATAGAACGGCCGTAATAGCTGTTTAAGTCGTTCAAGTTTGTTTCAAATTTTCCGCTTTCTCAATTACCCCAATTTTCAAGATATAACGTAATTTTCGATAGTTTATGTTATCTATTATGATTAACTATCATACTACTAAATAGCAATGAGATCGGTCAAATAGAACGACAGTAATAGCTGTATAAGTTATTCAAAAATTTAAGCGCCTGAAAGTATGCCACGGGTATTTTGTAGTTGGAATTCAGACTACAGCATTGCTCGCTTGTTTTTGCTTCTGCTGGCGGATAACAACTTGGGGCCTTTGTTTTGTTTGCCGTCCACACTCACACACACACATACACACACACCCACACACACACACACACACCCTTAGAGAGGGAGCAAGTTGTACATACATTTGAAATCAGTACGGCAACTCGCATATTCGCTACATTACATTCTTCGTTGCCATTAATCGTGGGTCTGCGGCTGCCCAGTTGCCAGCACTCGCAGGCATCTTCAGGCCCTCTTCCGTCCGGCGTTATGTCCGTTATGTCCTCGATTCTCGATTCTCATTCCGTCTGTGGCAACGTCCTCTTACCATCGTTGAAGTCGCCTCTCAAGTCTCTCATATTTACTCGAGTGATGTAATTTTTGAATAGCTTAAGGCTTTTGAAAATATTTAGCATGGCAAATCCTTTTTAAACGTTGATTTCGACTGCAGTCAGCGCTGAAGGATGTTATGGCCACATCTATTGGTCCTGTTGGCCATCTGCCTGGTTGCCTCACTCTCCATCTCGACTCTCCTCGATTCTCCTCGACTCTCTTCGTCCCTACAATTGTGCGCTCGAGTACTTTGCATATGCATATGCGTATTATTGTTATTAATAATAATAAATTAGATGTTATGCTTGTGGTTGCCCAGGCAAAAGAGGGCTTTGCATTTCATTTGGCCCAAGACTGAAATATTATTCAAAACACCATGAAAAATGAGTGTTCGACAACTTATTAATAAATTGGCTTATCACAGTTGTAGATATTTTTAAGTTTTTAAACTATGCAGTAAATGCAAATATTTTAAGTTTTGTACAGTAGGATTTTAGCTTAAGATTTTTATACCCTGAAGCCATTGAAAATGGGCAAAAAAGGGAATAATGTGTTTGGCAGAATGTATGTAACAGTATATATATTCTTGATCAGGATCAACAGTCGATTGAGCCATGTGTGCAAAAAAAGTGTTGCCTACTTATGTGGGAAAAATAGTGTTGCCTTCTTTTATGGGCAAAAAATAGTGTGTCCTTCTTATATGGGCAAAATAGTGTTGCCTACTTTTGTGGGCAAAAAATAGTGTTGCCTTCTTTTATGGGCAAAAAATAGTGCTGCCTACTTATATGGGCAAAATAGTGTTGCCTACTTATATGGGCCAAAATAATGTTGCCTACTTTAAAGCGTAAACTAGAAATGCATTTTTATACCCTGAGCACATTGAAAATGGGCAAAAAAAGTAAAAAAAATAAAATTGTTTTTTTTTTTACGATTTTTGACGTTTTTAATTTTTAAAATTCTTGAAAAGCGCTGAATACATAAGACTGCGAAAATAAAATCGTTATAGATATTATAAATTTTGATGACTAGTGTAATAATAGTTAAAGCGAACAGTATTGCCATGAAACATAAATATTAAATTGACATTTATATAAATATTCATACATTTTATTAACATTTAAATATGTGTTTAAAATGTAGTACCTATTTCTGTTAATTGACCTTTCAATTGCTTCTGATAGCAACAAGATATTGAACGTTTAACAACACTGTTGCCAAGTGACGTTTATCGGTTCAAACAGACAGAAACTCACACACACACACACACAAACACACACACATGCACACACATAAATATGCGAATATATAACAGGAAAACTTGAGCAAAGTAGAAACGGAAATAGAAATTTGGGCTGAGCATAATAACGACAACAATAACAGTAACAACAAACAAACAAACAACAACAACAAACAAATAAACAACAACAAGAAGCTTGTATTCCTTATGTTGTTGTTGTTGTTGTTGCTGTTGCTTTATGCTTCGAGCTGATCATTGTTGTTATTGTTCACTGGTCACACAGCAAGACTAACAACAATGGCTGCCACACACACACAAATACACACACAAATACACACACACATACACACACAAATACACTCTCACACACACGTGCACATTGGCCAAAAAGTGCGCAAAAACTCAAAAGGCAAATAAAAATTTGTAATGAAATTTTGTGCGCTGACATTTCGAAAAATTGCTTTTTAACCTTTGTGCCTGAACTGGAAAACTGAATCCAAGACTGAAGACGGTGAGCAAAAGTAGAAAGAAGCAGGGGAAGCTTCTACACTGAAAAAAATTCGCGTTTCTGGTAAAAAAAAAACAACTTAATACGGTGTTAAAAGTATAGTAATCCCGTTTTTTTTTTTAATCAAGTACAAAGTACTTTATTTTGGTTTTCGGGATTCTATAAAATTTTTTTTAATTTAAATTATAAATTATAGACTTCTTTGTCGATTTTAAATCGTTGGAAATTTATACGCTTATAGTCTTATTTTAACAATAATATGGTAAATAAATATATTTACAAAATACATGCTTAAATTACGAATTTTCAAACTTGAATTAATGAATGATCTTTTTCTTGCAGTGTACATGTTACTGACATGCTACACGTGTATCTCTTCGGTGTCTTGCCCAAGTTAGGGTCCAAGCCAAAATTCCCATTGAATGTAAATGCCAATGTGTGTGTGTGTGTGTGTGTGAGTGTGTGTGTGTGTGTGTGTGTTTACAAAGTTGTGCAGCATCGAAATCTGTAAGCTGAAAACTCTGTGACATGCTTTTAAGTTTTCGGCTGGCATGCACATGCAGATTATTATTAGGTTGTTGCCGTAGTCAGTCTTTCCCTCCCTCCCTTCCTCTTCCCCCGTTCCCTCAACACACTCCTTGGTTACCTTCTGCTCAGGTGAGTTCTCCAGAAAGTTTTCCCCATGTCCAGCTTCAGTTGCTGCTGAGGTTGGGTGGCGATGCCATTTGCCTTGCTATAAGTTTTGTTCTAACAAACCAATTACTCGCACCAATTTCCACAGGCTGCCTTCGACTTTCGCCTCGCCTTACATGATGGAAGAGTTCGACTTTGAGGCAACTGAGATGGTTGGAGCGGAATGGAATACGACGGTAACGTCACCATATCTACACAGACCAACAGACAGGAAGGAGATGGGAGAAAAAGCTGAAGGAAAATACAAATACGACTTTCAGTTACTTTTTCATTATTTTGCCAAGGAGTTTGTCCTTTTGCGTGTGCGACACACTCGGCAAAGACACTTGGCTTCCTCTCTCTCTCCCCCTCTCTTTCTATCTCTCTTCCCCTCTCTCTCTCTCTCACTCTTCGCTTGTGTGTATTGCAATGTTCAAAACATTGGCAGATGTCGCCGCACTAGCAAAAGTTGCGAGTGAGAGAATGAGAGAAGCACTGCAACAGCAGGAACAGAAAGAGGAACAGCAAGAGGAACAGGTCCTGAAATTGGAACAGGAGCTGGCACGGGAATGACAACGGGCGCATCCGGATCTGGATGGCGTGTGTACACATGCCGAGACAAGAACAAGACATGGCAGTCAACTCAGTCAACTCAGCTGACTAAAAATGTATAAAAATTTCAAAAAAAAAACGAAAACCAAACGAAAAGAAAAAGAAAACTTGCTACAAGTTTACTTTCTGCTTTCTCCTCTCCCCCCTCCACCTTTTTTTTCTACTCTTTGTTTTCTTCTAATTTTTCTTGTTTTTTCCCATTTAGTCGCTTCTCCGCACTTTACACTGTTTACCGCATATGGAAAGGTGAGAAGTCGACGACAAAGCGAGACTAATAGAAAAGTCTACCCAAAGCAGGTCTAAAACAGCTGGAAGAATATATGTCAATGCCTTATTAATGTGCAAATAAATAAATAGGTTCTAAAAAGCACAAAATAGTTCAAATTTTTCCAAATTTTATTGACATACAGCCAAAAAGAAGCTTAATTTGTACAATAAGCGAAATTAAAACGTAGATTTTATTGATTCAAGAAATAATCTTAACTTCTTATAAAAAGAATTCGAATTCTGTAATCTTTGATTACAATATATATAAGGATATAAAAATGCATTTATAGCTTACGCTTAAAAGTAGGCAACGTTATTTTTGCCCATATAAGTAGGCAACATTATTTTTTTGCCCATAAAAGTAGGCAACACTATTTTCTGCGCACATAAGTAGGCAACACTATTTTTGCACACAAAATTAGGCAACACTATTTTCTTCGCACATATGTAGGCAACACTATTTTTGCACACCAAAGTAGGCAACACTATTTTTGCCCATATAAGTAGGCAACACTATTTTTTCCCACATAAGTAGGCAACACTATTTTTTCCCACATAAGTAGGCAACACTATTTTTGCCCAAGTAATCAAGTATTTTTATTTTTAACGACATCAAATTGTCTTAATATTTTCTTAATGTGGGGTTAATCTTGGACTAATCTTGCAATTAAATTTGTACGGAAAACAATTTAATTTTCGACAGTAAAATATTTTTGAGAATATGCATTTCTGTAAAGTAGATCATTAATTTACAAAAAGAAAAACTTTTCCAATAATTTTCAAAAATATGCTATATTCTTTTAACCATTGGCCGTCATAGTTTTCGAAAATAACTAAGCTCAAAAAATAGAAAACTACCCTAAAATAAGATTTTCTATTAAATTTCCCGCAATCTGGTTCAATATATAGGAGTATTCACTGTAAAATCGACTGACAATTCATAGAAAAGTTGACAATGTTTAGTTGTAAATTGTTTATGATGTTATTTAAGATTTATAGCACTTATCAGACTTATGTACATATATCTCTACACCTGCTGCAGAAAGACACCGAGATGAAGACTTTTTATGTGGTGGCATGCCACACAGCTGGTGGCAGTCGTCAAGAGGCAGGAGTGTAAAGGGGGGGAAGGGGAGAGGGGGAATGCCGAGAGCTGTTTTTCGTCAAGATTAAACCGCATGTGGAACATGTCTTTGGTGTTGCTGCCGTTTTTACGTAGCAACGTAATCTTTGGGCTTGGCTTGGCTTGGCCGCTTAACTTCTTTCACTTGCACTTGCCCCGCTTGCAACAAGAGTAACAACAACAACAACAACAACAAGAGCAACAACAACAACAAGAGCATATTATGAAGATGAAGCAGCAACAGCTCGCGCATGCTGTTGTAAAAAGTTTTTAATTTTTCTTTTCAAACATTTAACTAAAAGAGCAAGACCCCGTTCCCTTCATCTCTCCCTCTCCCTCGCTCTCTTCCTCTCTCTGTCTCTCTTGACGCCCCCAAGCGCTGCCAGCAACAACAATAGCGGGGGAAAAGGAATGAAAAGAAATTATCCTTTTTCTTGTTCGCTTCTTTTGCCTTATAACTTTTGCCTGGCAAAATATCATACGCATAAAACAACATACGCTGAGACAGCCCTCTCTTTCCCTCTCTCTCTCCCCCTCTCTATTCCTCTCTCTTTCTCCCCTCTCTCATATATGAAACTGTGCGAGAATCTCGCTTGCCTGGTTTATTTTTCTTTTAATGAAACAGTTGTTGCTCGTGGCATTATTATGATTATTATGAGGCATGCAAAAGTTGCAGTTAAAGCGTCGTGTAAAATAATATTTAGATGCCAACACACAGCCCAGCAAAAGTTGAGAGTCTGAAAAAGCAGAAGCTATAGTTGCATTTTCAGTTGAAGTTGCCAGTTAACTCTCACTCTCTCACTCTCTCTCTACCTCTTTCTCTCTTTCTCTTTCTCCAACTCTGACTCTGTTGACTCTCAAATTTTGTAGTTTAATTAAATTTTTGGTCTCGGGCCGAAAATCTGTGCGAAGACCGCCAAATGCCAAAATGGCAAAGCCAAAGCCAAAGCCAAAGCCAAAGTCAAAACTGAAGCTAAAGCCAAAAGCTAAAACCAGGAGTCGCTATGCACAAATGCCAGTGTTAGTTTTGAAAATCCCTTAAATTAATTGAGTCTCTGGCCAGGCTCAGAGCTACAGCTTCAGCTTCAGCTCCAACTCCAGCTCAATTTCAGCTTTTTGGCTTGCTTGCAGTTGCAACAACAACAACAGCAACAACAGTAACAACAACATCAACAGCAGCATTATGTATATAAGATTGACTATGAAGCCGCACAAATTTCTCTCGTTTTAGTTGACGAGATTTAACTTTTACTTTGCCTTTTGCTGCTTTTGTTCACATTGAATTCCCATTTTAAGGTTGTACCAGGGGCTGAAATAGTAGAGGGTGGGGGTGGTTGTGGAGGGGGGAGGGGAGGGTTAATAGCTAACGTAACATTTGCATTTATATGTCTTCCATTGGATTTCACATTTACTACGATTTTCTAATTGAAATTTGATGTTCCTAATGAGAATATGTTCAGACCAAGTGGAAACTAATTAACCGTCGACTCACTCTTTCTATCTCTCTCACACTTTCTCTCACACTTTTCTCTTTTTCTCCACTTAATTTCCCATGCTTAATTAGCACAACAAATCAATTAATTTTGACTTATTTTTACAATTTGCTGTCAGTTGTCGTCAATAAATAAACCGTCAATTGAAGCTGATGTGTTAATAACAATTATGTTTTAAATGAATTAATTATTTCATAGTTTTCAACTTATTTAATCAAGAAATCAAACCGAAACAAATATAGGGTACAGTTTCGGTTCCGATACTTTCCGAACTATTGCCTATTTCGGTAAAGGTTCTATTTCAGTTTTCTTCACTCAGTTTTGAAACATTTTAAAATGATAAGGTGTCGATTAATAATTATTTTGACATCGAAGTAAATATCTAGATTCAGAGAAATAACATTTTTTTAACGAATTTAACAAAATATGAATTTAGAATAAATTAAGAGGACCAACCATGATCAATATAGCATTTCGTTTGAAAATCGGGTCAGTTTTGATCAAGTTATGACAGTTGGAAGTTGGTCAACTCTTTGACCTAGGCACTTTACCAAAACTTTACCGATACGAGTGTTTCGGTTTGCGGTTCTTGTTAGAGCATTTTCGGCACTAAAAAAACAGCCAAAAAATAGCTAAATTTGCATTGAAAAATAGCTAAAAAGTAATCCAATAATAAAAAAAATGAAATATAAAAAAGTTTAATTGGCACCACTGCGTATGAGTGATAATGTAGTACAAATACTAACACAGCAGAATTAGTAGTAGTAAGGTAATAACAGTATTATTAGAAGTAGCATTTGTAGTAGAAATGGTAGTAGGCACTACTTACTTTTATAGACATAAATCAGATGAAAAAGGAAGAACTACACAAAACAAAATGGGATAATCATCTTTTGTCTGGCCTTTGTCACAGCAGCTCCTTTCTCTTTCCTCTTCCCTTTTCTGACTTTCACAACCCAAAGAGGAGTTTCACTAATCTCTACTGAAATTTGCCTTTGCTTTTGCTCTCGACTCCGAACATTGCAGTGCGGCATTATCACCGACTGGATCTGGGATCTGGTTAAGGCACAACCCGCATGTTGATGCTAAAGCTAGAAAATTTGTCAGACGAGCAAAACTGTCGCTGTCATCTGCAGTTGCTTTGTTTTGTTTTGTTCTATTCTGTTTTGTTGAAATTATCATCTGCCATGTTGTGCTTTAGCATATTAGGAATAGATCTTTCACATCACTACTCTTGACTTATTATTAATTTATCGCACTTTTGCAATACACTTTTTTGCAAACAAAACAAAACTAACTACATTTAAATAGCAACTGCGCGCGTTGCCAATTGAAAGAAACTGTAGTTGCCAACCACTGTAATCAATCTAGCTTTATTAAGCGATTTTTTTAAATAAAGAAAAACATTTATATTATAATTTTGTCGTTGTATTTTGTGTGCATTTATTCTAAGTAATGTCTGAGCAATAATTTTTCATTTTCTACCTTGTTTCTTTTTTATTAATTTATTTAAATCTGGCTTTTTTAACGGTCAAAAATTATCAACAGTGCTGCCAACTTGCTGCAAGCGATAGATTCGATGCGATCAGCTTTCGATAAATGTATGTATGCCGACAATGTTAAATCGTTCGATGATAAATCAATTTAAAATAATATAGATAACATTATTTTTTTTAACAAATTGTGTACAAGGTAAAATCAGCATATTGGACAGTCAACTAAGGCAATTGGTTTGACTCGCCGGATGGACGTTTTAATGGATAGCAACATCTAAAACAATTTCCCCATTAATGACAACAATGTCAATTTCAGGCACTGTCGCTCTTTTCCCTATGTATTTTCATTATTTTGGCCAAGGCAAACAAACAAGCCAACAAAGAGTAGGAGGAGTTAAGGATGCTTGTCCGGGTTTCCCCGAGGGTATGTCATGTGGGTGGTGGGTGGTGGGTGGAGAGGACAGTGCAGGCGTCCTTTTATGATGACGTTACGAACGTCGCGTCGCTTTCGGTTGACTGACATGAAACTGTAATGGAATTCAATAAAAGCTGAGAGTGCAGAAACTGTTTGACACGCAAACGGCCACCAGCTCTTGGATTGAAGAAGTGTTCCGTGTATTCGAAGCACCACAACAACAACAACAACAACAACAACAACAACAACATCAGCAACAACAATATCGAGAACCGCCGCGTTTGTCGAGCTCATTTGTTAATTTTGCGCAATATCGTCGCAATGTTCATGGACCCAGACTGGCCATGGTCGACTCTACGGTACATTGGCTACAAATGAGCACACAATATTTAACATGTTCAGATATTTATGCCCTGCCAAATGCAACATGTACAAATCAAGGGTATATTCAGTTTTCTGACTGACTTTCTGAAATTTCAAATTTAAAAATTTATATAGTTTATTCCACAGTAGGCGCAATTCGATAAACTATCGATATTGGATTAGAAATAGTGTTGAGCAACATATATAAAAATAACACATTTAAAAAATTTATTGAAGTTAAATTTTTAAAAATTACAAAAATAAATAAATTGTACTACAATTTTTGTTATCTAAATAATTTTTTGGTTAGTAATGGGACTAGATTTGATTCTTATCGAAGAAATCAATTTGATTTTTGTTCAGTGCTAGTCGATTTTGTTTTATAAAATGGATTTGGTTAAAATCTTATCAGATTTCGAAAGCACAGAGTTTAGGAATATTTTCATTTTAAAGTTTGAAGCCGAATCTTAGCGAAATCACAATTGTATTATATTTTAAACTATTTTCTTTCTATCTTATAAATAAAACTTATATGTAATAAATGATAAAATAACATAAATACAAATTCATGAATGTTGCCCTAAAAATCGTTTTTAAATCGAAACAAATCGATTCGCAATATAATCAATCTATCGATATCTCTGTAGACTGACAAGTAGTGTTGAGAAATATAAACAGATTCGTTCGTTCAATTGAAAATTGGAAAAGAAAATGGCAAATATTGTGATGCCTGTACGTGCGAGTCTTTTACTACAGTTGCTGCTGGAGATCGAAATCTATATAACATTTATATGGGCAATCGCGTATCTGTTACATACCATGATCTACGTAAGAACAATTTGATTTGTCAGTTTATTCATTTTTTTCAATTTTCGCACTTGAAGCAATGTCAACGTCTTGGAATGACCGTTTGTTGGGCCTATGTGGTGGCTATACTTATTGAGGGATTTCGCATCTATTGTGGCTTTGTGCTGAATCTCTATCCCAGTGTACCGCATGCCAAGTGGTTGTTTATTGCCGTGGTGGCATTATGTCTTCCACTGTTGGCTGTATTGTGGTATCTGCGAGTGGCACTGGAATTTGAAAGGAACTGGATTGCGATCATCTGGAATATGTTTGTGATCTTTATTGGACTGGAGATACCTGTTGTGTGTATGTTCTGGCCTAAATCGCAGCACAAATCTCGAGACTGGCCAAATATTGAGTCACTGCTGGCAGAACAACATCATTATCGACGTCGACGTTGATTGTAATCAATAAATATTAACATAATTAATCATATTTGAGCGAATCATAAAAATCTTTTAATTGTGTCGATTGATTTGATTGCAGGGTATTTGGCAATTGGTACTGCATACTTCTTGGCACAGACAATATGGTCTGTTTACTGTGCCACGCCCACCCACCAACTGAGCACACCTTTGCCTGCCCCACAACATTCTCAATCCCTTTGTATACCCTAGCAAAAAGTATTACAATATTGTCACGCAATTTGTAAACCATATATTTATACTCCTTTTCAAAACTACAAGCTGATTCGAGATTGTCCTTGACTAGTACCTCATATATCATATATTATTGGAGCGTTTGTTTAAAACTCAACTTAAACTCAAAATAACGCTATAAATCTCACAGATAGTGTATTCGAAATGGTCTTGTACATCCCGACCAAATTTCGATAAAATTTAGCTAACATATCATTTAGTTGCCCGAGGATTGATGAATCAAAAATAAACTTTAACGTGTTGTTAAAAAAATATTTATTTTTGTGGAATGTCTCCAAAAATCTTACAGAATATGCCTTTGCTATACTATATTATATTTACTATAATTTAATAAATTTATGTTAAAGAAACGATTAGTCAAATAAAAAATCTTTAGCATTAAAGACTTTATGGATTTTTAAGGAATCTCAATCAATGTATATTTGATATTGCGTAATAAATACATCCAGAAAGAATTTATTAAAGGTATGTAAGTGGTTTTTTTTGGGTTTCGGTTGGTTTGTATTTCTGGAAAACCCTTCCTTAACATAAGGCTACCTAGCGATCAAAAATTAAACTATTGTATGAAAAATGTTGTTGATTCTTGAAATATATCAACCAATCTCATAGATTGTCATTATATTTAGTTAAAATCGTGCTACTATAACATATACATATTTGTCATAGGAACGGGAAGAGTATAAGATCTTCGGCGTGCCAAAGAACGCCTTCTTTCGTGTTGGTGTTGTTTTTATTGCATTTACTTTGCGACAAGCGTCCGTTCAGCGGCCAATGACGTCGCTTGATGGCTGAACCGGATGTCGTTTTCAATAAAGGCGTCGCAGGCGTTAAGCTGTACACCCAACACACTCACACACACTCGCACACACGCACACCCGCACACTCATCAACACATTGAGATGAGACACATATGTGTCTCTTTCGCCACCTTTTTCTCTCTCACTCTCTGTGTGGCACTTTAATTAATTTCTTTAAGTTCATTAACGTTTGACTTGTTTAAGCAAGCGTTGTTGGCGATACAGCGAATGGGCGGACCAACTCCACTCTTCCCTTACCCTCTTAAGTCCCCCCTATACCCTCACACACTTGGAGATGACCAGTTTGATGGCATTGTCAGCAGAAAATTGCTTTTCACTTGGCCCGAACACTTAAAGCCAGTCGACTCAAGTGCTTACCAACCATAAAATAAAATGTTACCGACTTCAGCCTCAAATTGTTGCAAGTTTGTGGCTACAACTAATCCCAAAGTCTATACATTTACCTATAACACTAGGCAACAGCCCAAAAGTTACAAGAACCAAAACCACTTTTTTGGATAGATTTGGGGCCAAAACCGACGAAAAACATTTTTTTTTTTTTTTTTATGGTGAGATTTTTTTTTTAGAATTTTTCAAAAATCTGGCTTTTTTTTATTCCTTTTTTTTAGAGTTGCGCCCACATTTGTCATCATTGCATGAAAATGCCGAAACCGATTTATCAAAGCTTTACTTTATCTAAAAGCTAATGAATATATCTATATTTCATTTATACACAGTCTTGGATTTAAACCAGTAGTTTAAGAGATATCAATTTTTGAATTAAGAAAATGATGATTTTTTCTTAGCTTTTTTCTTAGCTTTTTTCACTAAAAAATTCGAGGAAAATTCGAAACAATTTTATTAACTATTTTATTTGCGTAGCTGTTGTTATTACGCGTTGTTTAAGATATAATTCATTAAAATCTATGGTGAGACGGCGATATGATATTTTGTTGAATCGAGGCATGTTTTTGTCGACTTTTTTGACTTTGTTGTGGTGTGGCATGACCTTTAGTATGAAAATTTTTTGTGTTTTTTAAGATATCCCAACCAAACTTACACAACATCAATTTGTTATTATTTTACACATTATGACCAAAGTTGGTTCAAATCGGTTAGCTATATCATATAGCTGCCATAGGAAAAATCGGTCATAAATCAAGTTTTAGCATGAAAAACTTTTTTGTATTTTGAGATATTTCAACTAAAATGTATTTAAGAGGGTCATTTGAACTACATAATTTGTTACTATACATTTAGTTATATTAATTACCCATCGTTAAGTATGTTTACCGTTAAAATCGATGGAAAGATAGCTAAGTTATTAGCATATAAACAATGAAACAAGTTTTTCGCAAAGGTTGATTTTCTACCGGTCGTTCCTATTGCAGCTATATGTTATAGTGGTCCGATTCCAATCAAACAAATTTTGTGAGTTTGGTTGGGATATCTCAAAAAACACAAAAAATTTTCATACTAAAGGTCATGCCACACCACAACAAAGTCAAAAAAGTCGACAAAAACATGCCTCGATTCAACAAAATATCATATCGCCGCCTCACCATAGATTTTAATGAATTATATCTTAAACAACGCGTAATAACAACAGCTACGCAAATAAAATAGTTAATAAAATGTAAAAAAATTGTTTCGAATTTTCCTCGAATTTTTTAGTGAAAAAAGCTAAGAAAAAAGCTAAGAAAAAATCATCATTTTCTTAATTCAAAAATTGATATCTCTTAAACTACTGGTTTAAATCTAAGACTGTGTATGAATAAAATATAGATATATTCATTAGCTTTTAGATAAAGTAAAGGTTTGAAAAATCGGTTTTGGCATTTTCGTGTAATGATGACAAATGTGGGCGCACCTCTGAAAAAAAGTATTTAAAAAAAAGCCAAATTTTGAAAAATTCTAAAAAAAAAATCTCACCATAAAAAAAAAAAAAATGTTTTTCGTCGGTTTTGGCCCCAAATCTATCCAAAAAAGTGGGTTTGGTTTCTGTAACTCGCAAAAAGTGCGATTTTGTTGCCTAGTGTAATTGTTGATTTTCTTAACAATAATCTTTATATTATTATATTTTGTTATAGAGTTATTATTTAGCCTATATTTTTGATACTTGGTATGTACTTATTTAAGACTTCTGTCTAAATATCCTGAGAGTTTCATTAGAATCGATTTAGAAACAGATGAGTTACTTGAGCAACTCTTTTATCAACATTATTGAACTTACATCACATGATAAATCCAGTTAGTATATTTATTTATAATTTTCAAATGTAATTGGGTCTATTTCTTCACAAAATCAATATAATATAGCTCTCTGTTTATCTTAATGAATTATATGGGCAAAATAGTGTTGCCTACTTATATGGGCAAAATAGTGTTGCCTACTTATATGGGCAAAATAGTGTTGCCTACTTATATGGACAAAAATAGTGTTGCCTGCTTATATGGGCAAAAATAGTGTTGCCTACTAAAATGGGCAAAAAATACTGTTGCCTACTTATATGGTCCGTCTGTTTGAACGCGTCGATCTCAAAAACCATAAGAGATAGAGACTTTAAACTTGGTATGTAGGTTCCTGGATACCAGGCGCAAACCAAGATTGTTTTTATTTTGGGATCGGAAGACTATATCATATAGCTGCCATAGGAACGATACATCGAAAATAAAGTTTAAATATGAAAAAGTTTCTTGTTTGTTGAGATATTAGAACCAAACTCATAGAATATGCATCTGGGCTGGTATTACACATTCTGACCAAATTTGGTTAAAATCGGATAGCTATATCATATAGCTGCAATAGGAACGGTACATCGAAAATGAAGTCTTAGTTTAAAAATTATTTGTACTATATAGGTAACATTTACATGATTTTCTAAGTTGTCATATGTTTTACTTCAAAACTTATAGAATCAAAATTGTCTCGAGTTGTGGGTTCATTATAGTAACTGTGGTGACTAAAATCAGCTCGGATATGGAATGATGTGAGCAAAGCGCAAAGCAAAAAAACAAAAACAACTAATTTCCATTAACAACAAATTCCAAAAAAAAAAAAAAACATAAACAAATTTTCTAAATTGCACAACCGTTAAAGTTACGAGCCAGAAGAATGTCGAGCAAGTCATCGATTGTGGTGTCTCCATCGAAGACCAAGTCAATTGCAGAGGAAACCGCTCAGGAGGAGGAAGGAAATGTGGCAGCGCCACCTGGCGATGAGAATGAGCCGAGTACGAGTCAAGGGCAGGTGCGAAACCAAGCGGAGAGCGGCGGAACCGTTAGCGACAGTTCCAAGGTTGCCATATCGCAGCATCAGTTGAACGGACCCATAATGCGGATAAAGCGGGAGCTAAGCGAGATCACAAAGAATCCGCCGCCAAACTGCAGTGCCGAGATGCACAAGGAGGATCTGTTCCACTGGAAGGCAACGGTGAACGGTCCGAGCGGTAGTGTCTATGAGGGTGGTACCTTCAAGCTGGACATACGCTTTCCCGGCGCCTATCCATTCCGTCCGCCTCAGATTCGCTTTGTGACCCGCATCTATCACTGCAATGTGGACAGTCGAGGTGTCATCTGCCTGGATGTGCTCAACGAGCGCTGGTCACCGGTCATGAATATTGCCAAGGTACTGCTGTCGATTTGGGTGCTCATCGGTGAGTGTAATCCCAATGATCCGCTTGTCATGGGCATTGCCGAGCAATACAAATGCAATCGCAAGGAGCACGACAAGATTGCGCGCTATTGGACCAAGAGATTTGCGATGCCCAAAGCCAAATCAAAGCAGGAACAGGAGCAGGAGGACGAGGAGAAGGAGGAGCAATCACAAGAGCCAAGCAGCTCTGCAGAGCATACCAATTAAATTTAAAGAAGTAAAGTGTTAAAGCGCACAGAGAGAGAGAGAAGGAGTGAAAGAGAGAGAGAGAGAGGTAGAGATTTCCACAATAAAAACAGTTACTGTAAGAAGTATTCACCTCTCTCTGGTACTTGAACTAGTTGTGGTTGCGTTTCGCTGTCCATCTTTCTAGCCAGTCTCAAATGCAGGGCGTGAACAATTTGTAAACGCGGCGAGCGGACCAAAAAATATGGCTTGCATAATGTGATAGGGTTGCCACCTCTCTCAATGGTGGTGCTATGGTGCTGACACTGCCAGATAGCTAGTTGCCAGGCCTTTGCGCGTTCATGTCCATGAATATTCATGAGCTGCCAAAAATGAACCGTGCATAAGGCGTTGCCAAATGGCAAAAGCGAGCCGACTATAGAGCAGGGGTGGAAAAATCGGGTGGATGACGGGGGGGACAGGCTTGAAAAATGAATTGGAACGCGAAAATGGGTTGCATGGTGTGGGTGAAGCAACAGCAGCAGCTGAAGGTGTTGAAAGCAAAGCTGGCGATATACAAATGTACACAAACACCCCCCATCCCTTACAATTTCACCATCGCCTTTTTCCTCTGCTGCTTTTCCCATCCCTTAGGCAGCCGTCGCATTGGACCATTTACATTGAATTGCAGCGATGGCAACTCTGGCTGGGAATGGGAATGGGAATGGGAATTGGCAGTGGCAAGTGTAAAGTGTAAAGCGAGCGCCGAGGTCGTGTGTAATTAGGGCAAACAGATATATCCGCTTTTGTATATAAGAAAAGTGAGGTTAAAGGCGACTTTTTTTTCGAAAGTGAAACTTCAAATGACGTGCCGCTTCTGTAAGCCTCTTACATTAAGTTTAAAATGATGCATGAGTTTAAAAATGCACTACAATATTAATATCTAGTCTATTTTGCTGCATAATACAATTGAAATCTACTAAAAATATCAAAATCGCTTCAAAATTTCAAAAATATGAGTTGCTCGGTCTTTGAATTAAAATGAAATTAAGTAACGGTTGAATTGGGATCTTTTTTTCCGTTCACAAAAACTTCCTTTGTAGACCTTATGGTAGACAAGTCTTTTATCTTAAAAATGCTCTACCAAATGTATCTAAAAAGTAACAGAAAACATTAAATAAAAGACCACGAGAGCTTTGCAAATTATCTATCCCAAAAAGAATGCTATGATTTTTGATATATATGTAGTTGGAAAGAAAATGAAGCAGGGAACAGTTTTATAGCCACGAATGCTTAAGTTTTCATTTTATAACTATAAATAAGTCCATTATTATTAAAGAGTGTCTTATTAATTAAAAGTTTAGAATTATTAGCAAAAAATATTCTTGGGGAAATATGAAATCCCACTTTTGTATTTTATGTATTCAATTTGAGAGCAACCCAAAAAAGTATGCTATAATAAATGAAAATCGTTTGCCAAAGAAATTAAATGTATTAACGAAGCCAGATTGTAGTTAATGTCTAGAATTTGGATGTAAGTCTAGTTGTAACTATAGTTAAGAGCGTAATACGATTGTTGGACATAAAATTGAAAAGAGACTCGCAGCAATCGGAGATCTAAAAATGGCTAATTAGGTGAGCGGCTGAATGAGATGAAAATGGTAACATTAGTAGCACTATTGGAAGAAACGGATGAGGAGAGAACGAAGGGAACGAAGGGAACTGAGGACGAAGCAGGCACAAAACACAGTTGAGAACATCTAAGGAAAGCGACACTCAATTTGCGAAATGCGATAAATTGAATGAAAAGTGTGAAAATGAAGAGGAGTCATCAGTGCAGTGGGCGAGTGAGAGAGAGAGAGAAAAAGGGGGGAAGATAGAGAGAGAGGGGGAGATAGAGAGAGAGGAAACTTGGCTTAAGCACAACGTAGCGAAGCGAAACACAAAAAATGTAAATGAAAATTCAAGGAAATTTAATAATAAAAACATCAGCATAAAGTAAAACGCATAAAATCCAATGAAATGTAAAAGGCAAACCGAACGGGCGCCGTTTTCAGCTGGACAGACGCCATCAAGGACGATGTCCTTGCGATGATGATGATGATGCTGATGCTGATGATGATGATGATGATGATGATGATGTTGCTGCTATTGCTACTGTTTGGTCCTTGGTCCTATACGTGTGTGTACAAAATGGCATCGGGGTAATCACATTGCGTCGCACTGGAACAGCAGAGCATTCTGGCCAAGCAGTTCTGGCCAGGATATGCTCAATTGAACATGTTGATTGCTGACAGCACAGACGCTCCATTCCCTTCACGTCGTCTTCTCTTCATCTTCGCCTCATCTGCTTCTCTTGATCAAAATGAGGAGTCAATTGAAAATCAACTTAGAGCTTGCTTTAATGGAATTAGTTGTACATAGTCAACGATGCCACCAGCAACATCATCAGCAACAGCAGCAACATCCTTAGCAGCAACAGCAGCAACATCATCAACAGCAACAGCAACAGTTCCATCAGCTTCAGCTTCAGTTTCCAACTGCAGATGCAAAAGATACAAAGCATCAGGCAAAAAGCTTCTGCTCACAAAAGTGCGAGTTAGTTCAGGTTTATGCTTTGTTTCTGCTGGTTGCAAAAGATATCCTTTCATATCCTATCTATTTACACAAGCATGTCCAGGCAGTGCAGGACACAGGACACAGGACACCTTGACAACACATTTAAATGGAGCTCAATTGAAGCTGAAACAGCGTTGAAAAGCGTGCAAATGAAATTAGAGTGCCACGCCCAACAAACTGAAAGCCCTTACGCCCCTTACTCCCAATTTCTCCCCTTTCTCTCCTTTCTCCCCTTTCTCACCCTTGCCTGTCCTATTCCATCTCGCACCAGATAACCAACTTACCATCTAACCATGCATACAGTCCCACAGTCCTTTAGTCCTTCGGTCCTTCAGTCCTTCAGTTATGCATCCCTGCAACTCCTCATCCTTTCGGGCATTCAACATGCACGCAGTCAACACTAAAAAACCAAACCAAAAACAGTTATAGCAAAACACCGAAGCCTGTTTACCCTTTCGATTCGATACTATAGATTTAAAAGTGTAGATAATACTTGAAATTCGATTGTTTGGGTTGTAATAAAGGTTAGAAAAACAATGAAAGAAATAATATATTGAAAACTGTTCAAAATATTATTTATAAATAAAAGTTTTGAAATAAATAGATTTTTAAGTTTTTTTGTTTTTTTAATGTATGTATTAGAGAATTAAGAAAATAAAAATCGCATTTCTCTTACCATATTTATGAAAGCCACATTGGAAATTCTAAAAAATATTTACAAAAAATAGTTTTGATATTTTTAACAGATTTTTAAACTTTTTTTTTTTAAAATATATTAAAGAATAAACAAAATAAACATTGCATTTGTTTCACCATATTTATGGACTGATTGAATACATTTAAGTAAATTGCTTAAGAAATGATTTCGAAAAAACTTTTTTAATTAACTTGAATCCAGGTAGCTGTAAGTTTCTCTGAGGCATGATTTTCAAAGTTTTAACAACCCCAAAGCCAAGGAAAATCTATTTTTGGTGTTTTTGAAACCTAACAACTAATGATTTTTAATATCAAAATATGTTTTTGAAAGATATTAAAAAAAAATTAGCAAATGTCTTAAAAAAATTAAATTTATTTTTATTTTACTATAAAAAACATTATATGTATTTTAATCGCATACATTTTTTGTATTAAATAAATTTCATATAAATTATAATTTAATCATATAATTTAAAATTAAACCATTTAGTATAGATCATGAAACTTTAGTTATGTGAATTTTTGGCATTTTTCCTAAGTAGTTGACAAAAAGTTATATTCAATTAAAAAAACCTAACTATTTATAAATCTTAAAGCAAAACTGAAAAAAAAGAGAAATTTTATATAAAAACTGTTAAAGTTTGGCAAGCAATTAAAAAAAAAATTTTAAGGTAGCAAAATTCTAAAGCCAATCTATTCACTATTCGTGAATACTATCCATACAGTCTTCGATATGATGGTAAACACGCTCATTTCAAACAAGTGACGACAACTACAACAACAACTACAACAACAACAACAACAACAACTACGACAAGAACAACAAAAACAAAAACGAATGCAAGAGCACGAGCTATGATTGAATGAGTGCAAGTTTGAATGGTTGAGCGAATTGGTGCATGAATGAATGAGCGCTTGAAGGGCAACGACATAAAGTAAAGTAACCAGCGTTGTCACTATAGTATATATTCCATATTCCATCTTCCAATTTCCATCTTCCATCTTCCATCTTGTAGCGACATCGTCGGTGTCGTCATCCGTCGTCATAGTCCTGGTCCTGTTTCAAGTCCTGGTCCTGGTCCTGGTTTTGGGTGCTGGGTTCATTTTGGACGCGTGTGGTCCTTGGATGGCTGCTTCGGTTTTGTGTAACTGCCTTTGTAGCTTAATTGAATTTAAGTGCGTCTCACAATATGCAATATTGCAAAATGCAACACATATACACACACACACACACACACACACATGTCCAAAGTGCATTTGACTTTGTCGCACAATTTGACGGCATGCTGAAAGAAGCAGAAGAAGAAGCCCTCGCTTCTCTTTCTCCATTTTCCCTTTCCCCAAAAACGTCGACAATCAAACTACACGTATGCCAACTGTTGGATCCACGAAGGAATACGAAGAGTGGAGTATAAAGTGCGGAACTTGACAAACTTTGTTACAGAAGTGAAATAGTTTTATTAATTGGCAATGGAGAAGCCCCAAAAGGAGCTGAAAGTTGCCCAAAACCGATTAAGGCGCCTTCACAAAATGGCTGACTGCCAATCAGTGTTGTGTAACGCATGCATATCAATGCAGTCACTGTAAACCATATGTGTATTTTATACATACATAACTTGGCAATTAGTCAGTAGTTTACAAAGCATTAGCAATTAACACATGCTTAACTCATAAAATTTTCAGACGTTTGGACTTTAGGCTAGGACTTAACAGACAAATAGTACGAGGTGGATTTAAGAGAACGAAACTACGTTGAAAATGTCAGCCGTCTAGCTCTTTGGACTGTGAGTTGATTGCAATTTTTTAACCACTTGAAGGCAGAATTTTTCAGTTTTCATTTCACCAAAGCAATCGGATAAAACTAGTCTAAAAAATTCAGTTTTTAAGCTTTTACCGTTTAGACTGTGCACTATATGTGTGTGTGTGTTAAACTTAACCACGAATTTGACCCCCTTCTAGTGCGATTTTCTCAAAAAAGCGTCTTATCGCACAATGAAATTTTCTCAGCTATGTTGTGCCAAAATTTTAACTTCCTCGGTCTTACCGTTTGAGCTGCACGAAGATCAGTCAGTCAGTTAGTACAAACAATTTTATTTTAAAAAGTAAAATTAATATTGAATACAAAAATATATAAATAAATTAAAATAAAAGAGGAACAAATTTGAAATTTCAGCTTAAATGTTTCTGCCAATAAGAATTTTAGAAACAAATTAATTGATTGGAGTATTAAAGTGATTAAAGGTGATCAGTGAGTGCTGAAGCGTCACTTTACTAACTGCGAGTCTAAGCACTCTTCTATTAAGTCAGTCTCTAGTCTGCTGCTCTGTTAAATGTCGCTTTAAAAACTTCCTGCCCAGTTACGGCACATAAACAAAACGGCGTAGAAACAAACAGCTATGTCGCCGTATCGTATAGCTAGCTGTCCGGCTGTCCCAACTACGGCAAATAAAAAGCACTGAGCGAAAATCGATGTGCATAAAAGAGTAGCCCAACAAGTGCACAGAACAAAAAAAAAATAAAAAAAAAATAAAATTGTAAAAAAATAAATAAAAAAAAAACTTACTCTTACGTATGGCGAGAACATTAGGCCACGGTTCTGGGATCTATATAGACCGTAACTGGCATTCCGGCTGAGGTGGGAGAGAGTTCCAAAAAATGTCACAGCGCCAAAAAAAAAAATGGTGGCAAAAAAGCACCCAACAGCCAAAATGAAGAAGAGTGCAAAAAAAAAAAAAAAAAAAAAAAATAAGGAAAAAAAAACAAGTGTCCATAGCAAGCTCGGCTTCGTTGGCACTGACCAAGGCAAACACTTGGCACTTGGCACTTTTTGATGTTGTTAGTGGCCATGTCGGCGAGTGTGGAGTCTCCCTGGTCTGGATGGGACTCTGTCCCGGACTCTCCCGGTCATTCCTGCAGGTGTCGCGACGGTCGCGCAGACTTGCAAACTATGCACATGGCGGTAAATACTCAGCACGCCACGTGGTTGGGCTTCTCCCGGTTGTCGTGGTTCCTCCTCCTTCTCTTCTCCGACAGACGCTTAAATTTACTGCCCTCAGGCATTTCATTTTGGGGCTGCTCTTACTCCTCCTCCTTCTCCTTTTACTCCTGCTGTTCCTGCTCAGGGCGCAAACATTTCCGAAATGTGACAAAACAACAAATACAAGAAGAAAAAAAAGAAGAGCGTCAGGATGTGAAGGAAACATGAAGAAGTAGATGCAAAAAGCATGGAGAAAAAAGATGCGATACATGAAATTTTTGGCACTGACATAGCCTACAAAACGGTATAACAGTACACGTATATCGGTATCCAGTTCCATGATTGCAATGAATGTCGCACTTGCCTCAAAAAAAAAAAAAAAATGGTCACTTCAAAACTGGGCTCTAAATGATGCCGAAGTTTCTTTCTAAAACGAGAGATAACAAGCATTTAACAAAGTTGAGCATAGAAACGAATTCTCATGGAGAAAGAAGATGTATCGATACAACAGAGAAGTTGGGAAGAGAGAACTATAAGAGAGGAATAGTGGGGAATTAATTATGAAAAAGAATTTTAATGAAGGAAGAAGAGAACCTAAAAAATAAAGAATCAAAATTGAAAGATGAACATCTAATCAATGAGGGTTCAAAAAGAGAGGAAAAACGACATAAGTAGGCAACACTATTTTTTTGCCCATATAAGTAGGCAACACTACATTTTGCCCACATAAGTAGGCAACACTTTTTTTTGCCAACATATGTAGGCAACACTTTTTTGCCCACATAAGTAGGCAACACAATTTTTCCCAAATAAGTAGGCAACACTATTTTTTGCCCACAGAAGTAGGCAACACTATTTTTTGCCCACAGAAGTAGGCCACACTATTTTTGCCCATGCGTATTTGATCAGTTTGGTTCTGATTTAATGGGCTCAGGGTATAAAAAATTAAAGAAGTGTCTAACAAAAAAATCGGTAAATGCTTAACAAAAAGAGTAATTTTTTTTTAATGAAGACAGATAATTGAAAATTTTCTGATTTATTGTCAAAGAAAGCAAAAAAAAATTAAGGTAAATTTGTGATTATTCAGAAAGCAATAAAGAAATAATAATTAAGAAAAATTAGTGAAAATTTAGAAATAAATAAGAATTCAAAAATCAAATAATAAAGCTTACATATAAGAAAAGGGAGACAGATAAGAAAAATTATATTCCATCTTCTTAACAAAATATTGTAGCTAAAGAAAATGCCAATGTTTTCTGTTGAGAAGAATTAAATATAATGTACTTATTTGCGCTGACAAAGCAACAAATATTTATTTGTTTCTGCTGAGTGTTTTTAATATTGCAGTTCGTCAATTGGTTGCATTTAGAAAATCATAAAACGATCCACTTGCAGTTAAGGAGAGTGGAAGGAAGAGAGAGAGAGAGAGACAGAGAGAGACAGAGAGAGAGAGAGAGAGAGAGTGCAGGAAGCTTAACACAAAATGATTACCTGGCAATGCAATTGGCAATCAGTGTGGTCACAATAATAATCCAATAAGAAGTTGAAGTTCAACTGAGGAGCGGGAAACGTGGGAGCAAAAATAATAAATCAAATCAACTTAAATCTACATTAAATTTAACTGTAGTGACTTTCAGGTGGTTCTCTTCCTGTTCCCTGACCCTTCCCCTGTCCCTTCCTGCTTCTCTCCCCTCGCTTCTCGTCCTTTAGCTTTGTTGTTGTTGTAATCGCGATGCGCACATCATTTCACACGGAAATCAAAGACGCTTCCTTATTTTTCTTAAGTTTAAATTGCAGGAAATTACTTTGCAGTGCCAGTGCGAGTCGCTTCACTTGTAGCTTGTACTCGCGACCTCTCTCAACTTCTCTCTCAACTTCTCTCTCAACTTCTCTTTACCCCTCTCTTTCTCTCAGTCTACTCATTCCCGTTGTACTTGCCCTTCCGGCTCAGCGTTTTTCGAATGATTTTTATCATCCTTGCTGCAATTTCTAATATTAAACTCAAAGCAGGTAGTTTGTGTTCTCCTTCTGCTTCGCATTCTGGACCGCGGATGTTGGAGCAGCAAAATCCTAACTGCTACTTATCGAGGCACCCTACCCTTTACCCTTCAACCCCACCATTCTCTTAGCCTCTCTTTCTCTCATGCTGCTGCTTTCTGGGAACATTTTCATTTTCATTTTGGCGTCGTTGCCACGGAAATTCATCAAAATCATATAAACTCGTTCGCCTCTTGCACTCTCTTTCCTCTAGTTTTACTCCTAGCTATCATCTTCTTTTAGCCTCTGTCTCCCCTTCCCCCCTGCTCGCTTTGCTGGCCAGCTTCTTCAGCTACTTTTGCGGTTTATCATTCGCGAGTTACAGCCAAAACTTTTGACGGACCATCTGCATGTTTTCTTACACGGCAACCGCGACTCTTCTTCTTTTCTTCTCATTCTTCTTCTTCTTCTTCTCCTGCTGCTTCTGCTTCTTCTTGCTCTTTTTACTCGCTGTTGTTGTTGCAGATTGCTGCCAGTGGCACTCGAGCAATATTTGATTTTCTTCTTTGATGCCATTAGTTTTTCTCGGTTCTTTTTATACCCTGAGCCCATTGAAAATAGTCAATAAAGGGTATAATGTGTTTGGCAGAATGTATGTAACAAGCAGAAGGGGGCATGGCAGACCCCCAAAAGTATATATATTCTTGATCAGGATCCACAGCCGAGTCGATAAAGCCATGTCCGTCTGTCCGTCTGTCTGTCCGTCTGTCTGTCCGTCTGTTTGATCGCGTCGATCTCAGAGACTATAAGATCTAGAGACTTCAAACTTGGTATGTAGATTCCTGGATACCATACGCAGATCAAGTTTGTTTTTATTTTTGGATCGGATCACTATATCATATTGTTGCCATAGGAACGATACATCGAAAATGAAGTTTTAGTATGAAAAAGTTTTTTGTTTGTTGAGACAAGAGAACCAAACTGATAGAATACGCATGGGCAAAAATAGTGTTGCCTACTTATATGGGAAAAAAAGTGTTGCCTACTTATGTTGGCAAAAATTAGTGTTGCCTACTTATATGGGCAAAAATAGTGTTGCCTACTTACATGGGCAAAATAGTGTTGTCTACTTTTGTGGGCAAAAATAGTGTTGCCTACTTTTGTGGGAAAAAATAGTGTTGCCTACTTATATAGGCAAAAAAGTGTTGCCTACTTATCGGGGCTGGTATTATACATCCTGACCAAATTTTGTTTAATTCGCTTCCATATATCATATAGCTGTCATAAGAACAATTGGACGAAAATCAACCTCAGTGTAGGGAACCTGGGCTCAGGGTATCCTACTGTCGAGCGTGCTCGACTGTAATCTTGTGTCGGGCCTTCCTGATGCCTGATGTCTCTTGACTGCTCTCTCCCTTTCTCCCTCTCTCCAACTGTCCTCTCCAGTCGGGCAATCGCGCACTTGTAGATAAACTTTTGTAAATGAAATTGCAGAATGTGTTTTTTCTTGCCGACTTTTTTCTTTCTTCTTTTTTTTTTGTAGTTTTTCCATCATTTTTTTTCCACTTCTTGTCCACTTGGCAGTTGAAGCAGATAATGCGTTTTGCGACTGTTGCATTTGCTTTAGCGGTAACTGTGCCGTGCCGGGACATTTGGCCAGGTGCTTAGAAACCATTGGAGTAATCAAAGCTCGGCTCACAATGCGCTAAAGCAATCAGAGGAGCAGACAGGCAGATTCCCTTTACTTTACTTCTTTACTCCTGGGGAGTAACCTTAGCAATTGAACACCTGGCATAACAGTCGCCCTTTTGTAGCACACAAATGTGTAGATGTGTGTGTGTGTGTATGTGTGTATATGTGTGTGTGTGTGTGTAGAGTAAATCAACAAAAACGAAAACACAAACAACAACAATAACAAATGCGAGCATAAGCAAAGCAAATGAAAAATGCTCTTGAGCACAGCACAAATGTGCCACACACAGTAACACACACACACACACACACACACATATGTCTATATGTGTGTAGCGCAATCTCAGTTGCATTTTAATTACCGAATCAAAAATCACAGAAGCGGAAATACTTATGAATTTCTTATGAGCCTTGCAGACGAAGAAAGTGCCGACTAAAATTTCAAGCTTCGACTCCTGCTAAGGATCTTCTCTCCTTTTTCCCCAACAACAACAACATAAGGAAAACAACACATCAGTCTAAGAAATAAGCAAAACTTAGATACCCTCACCTAAGTATTTAATAAGTGAAACAAACGCTTGATTTTCAAGTTGCAAGTTAAATGTTTATATTAAGTATACGACATGTATAAACTTAGCCAATTATTACGTAATTTAATTACAACTGATTTATAAAATATTATTTTTGAAAAATGTGTATAATCAATTCAATTTTAATTAAATGATAAAACGTTTGCGAATGTAATCTAAAAACTGATTTGTAGGCATTAAGTATACGACAAGTGTTCGTACATTTAAGAAATTTTTAAGTTCGGTAATTCATCGTGAGTGAGAAATTTAGATATCGCAATTTTAAGAATTAAGAAAAATTGCTGCGCAAATTCAAATAAAAATGTATATTATAAATATATTTATATATAATATATGTATATTTAAATATATATTATATTATATTATTTTCAAAATTCAATCTGCATTCGACTCTCTTAATGATTTCCAGAATTACAGCTCAGATTATTAAACATTTATTTAAATTTTAACTTTAATTTTAATAATAATTTAATTAAAATTAAATAAAAAAATTATAAACTAAAAAATATTTACAAATTGTAACTTTTATTTTACTTTTTATTCAGTTGGTTTACTTTTTCGCATATTTCTTAAACAGCTTCCAGATTCGTTAATACCCCTTGTTACACTACAAATGGGCAACAACAACAACAACAAAGACCCAGCAGCTGCTCAGTTGTAATGTGACCACACCCACCGCCTCCTCCCAGAGGGCAGCTTGAAGAGTTTCCAAAGCGAGTGAGATGAAAAATGTTTATGTGGAAAGGAACGATAAAATGTGGGAAATTGCCAGTTAAGGGCTTTAATGCGTTAAGGAAAACTATCGATAAATATGGCAGCAACTATTCGATAGCACCAGGCAGATAACAATATTTACTAACAAATATATAAACACACACACACACACACAGGTACAACCCAAAAGTGTGCACACACCGCAAGCAGCCAGACAAATTGGTTTAGCACAGGTGTATATATAAATATATACATGCATGTATGCTTACATGTGTGTGTGTGTGTGTGTGTGTGTAGTTGCATATGGAATGAAATAAGTACCGTAAGATGTTTAATTCAAGTGCGGGCGTCTCTTCTCATCATTAGAAAAGGAGAGAAAAGGAGAGGAAAGAAGAGAAAAGGAGTGAAAAAGAGAGAAAAGGAGTGAAAAAGGATCCTCCTGGTTGAAGGTCCTGTTGCGGCTGCTCTCTTTCGTTTTGCGGTTGCACTCTGCGGTTGCACCACAAAAAATCTAAAAAGATAAAATGATATACTACCTGATATTTCATGTCTAGTCTGCCTCGTCTGGTTGCAAGACGCTTTTGCTTGCCACACTTTGTGGCCATTAGAGTGAAACTTCTTTGGTTTAGTTGCCAGTTTCGCTTTTGACAGTTGTCTTTCAGCTTCATCATCTGTTGTCAGACATTTTTGTTGTTGTTGTCGTCAATTAGCGACCTGCAGCAGCACATGCAACATGCAACATGCAGCAGTTACAGCTACAGCTGCACTTGCAACTCCCACAAAAAGTCTGCCCACCTTTTGATAGGCTGGCCGTATAATCCTCTTATAAGCTGCGTATACAAATGTTATGCACACACATACACACACACACACATATACACACACATACACACACACACACATACATACACATATATACATATATATATATATATATACATACATATGCACACACACATATACACACACATTCAGTCAGTCGTCATGCAGTGAATAAGTAGATTTTCATTTGTGCAAAAAATAACTTGGTTTTTGTTTCTTTTAAGCATTTCTAAAGGGCATATTAGCTGTATGTGAAAGTCTGTCACATTTAAGTACTTCACTTTTAATTATTCTTTTTTTAGCTAACAATTTAAACAGTTAGTTAGTGACATGTCAATTATTTCGATTTATTTCAATTGTTTTAAGAGGGCTCTTCAAACATTTTTTTTTATATTTTAGACTCAATTTATGTGCATTCGCTTTTAAATTATTTAAGCTATTTTTTCATTTGTTAGTAATCGATCGTATTGCATTCCTACATTAAAGATTGAAATTTTCATAATTTAAGTTTTATAAAAGTATTTCAAACTACTATAGCATACTTTTTAAGGAGTTTTAGAAGTTATAAAATAATTTGCCGGTGTTTTAGAAAGCATTATTATTAAATAATAGAAATAATAATTTAACTTACATTTATTATTAAGAAACATAATTAAGGTTTTTTTTTTTTAAATATTTATATTAAAAGTATTTCCTATTACTATAGCATACTTTTTGGGGAGTTTAAAAAGTTATAAAATGATGTGCCAGTAATTTATAATGCATTCCTTTTTATTTCCAAATAAAAGATGAAAAATTGAATTTTTGACTTTTATTGACTTTATAGGGGAATTCCCGAAAAATATGCTGTCACACTAATTGATTATTACAGGGATGTGTAAACAAACTTACAAACAGTGATGTTTCAAACAAGGGAACGTCCTAAAAGGGCAAAATATAAAGCATTTGCATATCAAACATATAACCAGTCAAAATGACTGGTTACGGTGTAAGTGCCAAAAACAAAAAAAATCTTTTTTCCTATGAACACAAAATGAAATTAACTTATCAAATTGTATGTATTTAGTGGTTATTTAAAAAGTCATAACATAATATCGAAAAAAAATAAAAACACTTAGTCAATATTTATGAACTAAAAAGTAAAACCAGTCATTTTGACTGGTGTGGTAGATCTAGTGTTAAGAAAATAGTACTAAATATGTATTTTTAAATAATGAATATAAATTTTTTTTTAACTAATAAATATTTTAGGTAATGTTTTTATTTTAAGAGTATTTATAAATATTTTTTAACTAATGAAAATTGTAGATAATGTTTATATTTTAAGTGTATTCAGTGGTGCGTCTTTCACAAAATTTAATTTTAATTTTTGCATGTTTTGTTTTCATTTAAGGGTGGTTGAGTGGTTTGGGCGGCTGGCTAAAGAAATTTTTGGCTACTTTTTGACTGCTGGTAATTTGTCTGTTGCCGTTTGGAGAGTTTTGCACCCGCCCTGCCACGCCTACCAACTGACCAGCCTCCCCTCCTCCTCCTCCTTCCCCTCTCTTACCCCGACAAATGTGTGTATATACATATTTGCGCTTAACAATTATTTATTTATGAGGTAAACATCATTCAGTTGCAGCAGTGGCAACAACAACAGCAACAACAACAGCAAGAACAACAAGAAGAAGAAGAGTTGCAACAGCGGCAGCTTTATGAATACATAAATGCCCCGTCCATGCCACATGATAGCCGTTAGATTGGCTGGACGGTTGGCTGGCCAAATGACCGTTGCAAATTTGATTGCATTTACATATGCAGATGCAGATACATTTACAGTTGCACACACACACACGACAGAGTGAGAGCGAGACGGCATGCGTGTGAGAAAGGGAGAGTGCGATTTGAGGGGGGTGATAAAGAGAAAGGGGGAAAGAACGGCTTTACGTTTGTAATTGGCAACAAAGCCATAATGATTTTTGCTTACATTTGAGCTTAACATTCCACAATATGAGTTTGGCATTCGAAAAGGGCTCAATTGTTGGTTAAGTACTCACAATAAACTGTTAACTCGTTCTGTCATCAACGGCTCTCAGCTATTGAATTGCATTTTGTATTTGTGTCTAACTGTTAATTACAATCCCATTTTGAATGCATTCCAAAAATGCACGCTTTAATTTAATTCAATTAAATTGAAATCTTCAATATATTGGGGAAGATTTTGTTTGTTCAACACAATTATTACCATTGGTTTTTATTTAAACTTGAGTTTTAAGCTTGATAACGAATTTAACTAAAAGATTAATAATTTTAATTTTATATTTTCATTTTTTTAAATTTAAATAAGGTCGAACAATTAAATTAAAGTAATAAATATAGAAAATTTGACAAAAATATAAAAAATATAAAATATTTTAGATAATAAAAATTTGAATGCAGAATCAATAAAGAGGCCAAACCATGATTAAAATGACATTCCGCTTAAAAATCGGTTAGTTTTTAATGAAGTTATGAGAGATCAAAGTTTTTGAAAAAATGTCAAGGGGTAAGTATGGAAAATTGGATGATAGAGTGCTTAAAATCGAAAATATATTAATTTGTCTATATGATAAAAATTTAAATGCAGAATCAATTTAGAGACCAAATCATGACCAAAATGACATTCCGCGTAAAAATTGGTTAATTTTTGATGAAGTTATGAGAGATCAAAGTTATTGAAAAAATGTCAAGGGGTTAGTATGGAAAATTGGATGATAGGCGGCTTAGAATCGAAAAAGTATCAAATTTTCTGGATGACAAAAATTTAAATGCAGAATCAATTTAGAGGCCAAATCATGATCAAAATGATATTCCGCTTGAAAATCGGGTTATTTTTGATGAAGTTATGAGAGATCAAAGTTTTTGAAAAAATGTCAACCTCTATAACTAAGGTAATACATATGCTTTTTTCGATTCGATTAAAAAAAATGGAAAAGGGATCTTAATTAAATAAATAAATTGAAATCAATGCAAGTGCTAAAGCGAACTGAAAAAAAAACTGATAGAGAAAATCTAATAAAATATCTCATGAGAATATAGTATAAGCTTGAAGAGGGAAGGGAGAGCTGAAGAGAGAAGAGGAAGGGGGGAGGGAGGGAGGGAGGGAGGGAGGGAGGAGGGGGAGCCAAGCAGCCAGCCAGAAAGGTGCTCAAATATTTATGCCAATTTTGGTTGGGGATCTTTGTGCTGAGTCGGAGCAAAATACAATGACTACAAAATGAAACTATTTGCGGCAACGCCACGCGATATACAATAACCGAAGCGGCTCCACTGAATAATGTATGGAAAAGGGAAGGGAACGAGTAAGGGGAAGGGGATGCAGCAGGAAGAAAGTCACGTGGGTGGAGAGAGGGGAAAAGAGAGAGAAAAGCTCTTGCCTTTGTTACAATCATTGACTGGAGATTCAGCTTTTTGCCCAGTTGGATAATCAACGAAATGAAATGAAGCCAATGAATTTCTGAATTTAGGCGATTCATTTATTTGATTTTATTTCTGTTGGTCGCTATATTAAATCTGTCTCCCTAAATAAAAAGAGGAATATGTATATGGATATGGATACATGTAGATATGGCCACAATTACACACAGTACATTACAGGTGCATGTGTGTGTGGGTGTGTGTGTGTGCGTGTGTGTGTGTGTGTGCCACATCAAATATTTATAAACGGGGTCCGCAATCGCTTCATATTCAATATTCAGTTGTAACACGACGCAAGTGCAACGAATTGCCCGACGAACAAAACCAGACTTTGCCAGATTTTACCAGATTTCCCCCTCCCTTCCCTAAAACCCATCAGCTAGTACGGGCCAATAAGATGAAGTCAATAAGGCAACAGCTTTGCAGAATATTCGTATCTATTTCACTTTACTTTGCATTCAAATAAGCATTTTCTAGAATATATAACTTATATATATATAAATGCATATGTATTCAGTTGAACAAGTAAAATTTTTATATACATATGTATATTGTATTTATCTAAAAACTTTAAAATTATAAAGTCGATTGGTTTTAAATAATTAAAAATAGCAAATAAAAATCTATTGAATTTTTTATATTGTCAAAACTCAAAATGTGTATAGAGGTCATTAATATAATAAAAAACAATTACTTGACCAACCCGATATATACTCTATGAGGTCTGAAATGTCACAAAACAGTTTTAGTTTTTTAATTTTAAATCAATTTCAGGATTGAAAATTATTCAACATTTGGATACTTAATTATATTATTTAAAGTTTTCTTTAGGTAATTATTTAGTTTAATTATTATATGTAAATTCAATTTTTTAATTTTTAAATTTTTAAAAAATACTTTAAGTTAGAATTTATTATTTCCAGCAGTTGCTACAAAATTTGAAGCTGACTTTTAGTGCGACACAAATTCGCTTCAACGTTTTTTGCGACGTAATTTCAATTGGCGCTAAGAGATGCGTTGCCTAAAAATGTCGACATACCAATAAAATGCAATGTTTGATATAAAAACAAATTCACGCGGGTGCGACTAACCAAATGACAAGAACATTAAGCACACACACATACACACAGAGAGAGAGAGAGAGAGACAGAGAGAGACACACACACACCTGTCCTGCAAGGAAGGGCAACTTTTGCAATGATTTCCACATTAGATTTTATTTGCACTTTCGTTGACATTTGCGCAGCCCAAAAAAAAAAAACGCCGCAGGAAAAAGAAAATCGAAGCAGCAACTGAAAAAGCAACACGCATACGCAATGTGGTCCAAGGAGGAGTTGGAGGAAGGATATAAGGAGATTTCTTATTTTTTTTTTAAAGCGGCTACAAAATCTCCAAAGCACACTTGACTTAAATGTGTAGAATATGTTTGTGTGTGTGTGTGTGAGTGTGTGTGTGTGTGTGCACAGGTAGACAAGGACTATTAGAGGATGAGGATGCTGGCAGGAATGTCCTGTGGAGTAAAGGACACGGCAGGCAGTGAAGCGCAAAGCGTTGAGAGCTGTGTGTACGCCATTACCACAAGGTAGCTGAGCAGGAGGAGGGGAAGGAGAAGAAGGAGCAGGAGCAGAAGGAGGAGGAGAAGGAGGAGGACAACCACATATGACACTTGTTAATCCAAAAGCAACAGAAACAACAAGCAAACATTTCTTCGACGACAGTGCTCGACTAAGTGATACCCAGCATGTAGCTGTGTTTAAAAAGAAAAATTTATTATGAAAGATTTCATTAAAAAAATAAAAAAAAAATACAAAAAATTTTTTAATTGTATTTTCAATAATATAATTATTTTATTGAAATTTTTTTTTATAAAGTCAAAATAACACCTAAAGTTTTATTTTTAATTCAAAAAAATTAAGAAAATTATAAGAAATAATCATTATTCTATGAGTTGTATTTTTTTTCTTATCAAAAATAATGATTATTTCTGGGTTTTATTTTTTGCTCAAAAGTAATCTTAAGTAAAATAATAAAACTCATACCGTAATGTTTATTTTTTCAATTTTATGTTATAATAAAATAAAATAATATAATATAATATAATAATGATTACAGTCTCTGCTTTTTTATGTTATTATGTCAATAAAGTTGCCTAATAAATATATGTATTATTTTTTAAATAAAGATAATGATTTAATAACGTAAATATACGTAATGTAATTTTTAAATTATAATTTGTTTGTTGTTTTGTGTGGTTTCAGCCTAGTTGCAAATGTTCGAATTTAGAGTGTCTAGTTCAAGGACTCTATCAACTCGACAAATAATACAGATCAGGAATATATATAATATGTAATTTTTAAAGTCGAAAATTTTATCTTCTTGCTGTAACATACATTGACACTGAGTTATAATACTCTTTTATTCTTACAGAAGCGAGTATAACAAATGTAACAACAACAACAAGAACAACTTGAACCGATGACGAGCACATGAAGAAATGCTAAAAAGAAAGAGAGAGAGAGACAGGGAGAGAGAAAAGAGAGAGAGAGAGAAAGAGCTACATATCGCATACAACGTAAAATCTACGCTAGTTAAAGACAATTCCTATACAGACCAGAACGAGTCAGAAATAAAGTAAGTGAGTGAGGGGGAGAGGAAGAAAGAGAGAGAGAGAGAAAGAGAGGGAGATACACACGCATACCAATAAAAAGAAACGAAACGATAGGACATTTGGAATCCTCATTGCAACGAAAGTGATTTTAATAATAAATGAAATTTTTTTTTCCTCTCTCATCTCTTGCTTCGAACAAAATTTTTTTTTTCTTCATTTGTTACAATAATAACAACAAGATGTCCTGGCGGAGCCAAAGGACAGCACAAGTTGTTGTTGTTGTTGCTGTTGTTGTTGCTGTTGTTGTTGCTGTTATTGTTGCTGTTGTTCTCTGCATAGTTTTGGGCGCATTTTTGCTAGTCCACGAAGGACATTTGCTCCGCTCCTGCTTTACGTTTTAGTGCTCTTCGGTGGAAAGCATCAAACCAAAAACAGTAACAGAAACAGGAACAGGAGAGCCAAACCAAATTCCTTTACCTTTGCTACATACAATACACTTTGCTGGATCAGCAGAAATAATCTGACAAAGGAGAAAGCTGGAAAATACTCGTGTATATATTTTGTGAGAACCCAACTGGGCCACAAAAGTGACAGATATCAAATTATTGACAGCATTGTGTGCATATCATAATTTGATTACCCACAGAAATAACTACGAAGTCTGTCTATTTCCTAAACTTTCATAAATTTGTCTTTACTACTCAACCGAGCTTAAAGCGAAATGTTATTTTGATCATGGTGAGTCCCTTAAATTCATTCTGCACTTGGATTTTATTGAATGGTTTAAAAAAAATGGAAATAAAAACGTTAAATTTGATTCTAAGACTTTTCTTTTTTCTGTAAAAAATCATGTCAAATCAGATAAAAATTTTTACTTGTAATGTTGCTAAGTCGGCCATCTGACCAGCTTCAAAGTCGCATAACTTTGTCAAAACTGGACCGATTTTCAAGCGGAATGTCATTTTAATCAAGATTTGAGCTCTAAATTCATTCTGCATTCAAATTTTGTTCATTTAGAAAATTTCATTATTTTCAACCAAAATTCAATTTTGATCCTAAGGGTCCCCCCTTTGAAATTATGAAAATTTAAAATTTTAAATCTCAAGTTTTCACTTTTAATCAACTCCTTATATCGTAATTAGTATAAAACAACACTTTAAATTCGATTCTGACACCTTTCAAATTTCTGTAAAAAATCATGTGAAATTTGACAAAAATTTTGACTTGTAAAGTTGTTAGATCTGAACAACTTCAAACTTCCATAACTTTGTCAAAACTGAACCGATTTTTAAGCGGAATGTCATTTTGATCATAGTTTGGCCATTTTATTCATTCTGCATTTAAATTTAATTAATTTTGTAAAAAATTTTATTTTTCTCAAAATCATGGATTCGATGCTAATGGTCCCCCCTTTGATATTTTGAAAATTCAAAATTTTAAATCTCAAGTTTTCACTTTTAATTAACTCCTTATATCGTAATTAGTATAAAAGAACAGATTATTTTTGTTTCTGACACCTTTCAAATTTCTGTAAAATATCATGGGAAATTTGACAAAAATTTTGACTTGTAAAGTTGCTAAATCCAATATTTTTGGCCAGAATTCGAATGGTCTTGTGTTTTTTGAAATTTTGAAATTTCGAATCTCAAGTTTGAATTATTTATTTCCATTTATTAATATTAGTATTAGTTTTAATTGTTTTATTTTTAAGTCTTTTTTTTTTAGCAACTTTCTTAACCAACTTATTTTTAATTTTCCACTCGAAACAGTGCCAAATCGTCATATCTCAATTTTCAACTTCAATCCATTCGAATATCTCATCTAGTCGAGCTATCAATTTATTACTTGACTCGAACCCAACATTATTCAAGGCTGTATCTTATCAAATGGCTTCTCTCGGCGCATATTTCAAAACTAATTGGGCGCTACGCATCCAAAAGCAAAAAGTTGCGGCAATTATTCTCGACCAGGAAACTAATCTCAGACTTTGTAATGAATTTGTGGCATTTTACGCTTAAAAATTAATAGCTAACCTCAAAGAGCGCAGTCAAAATTCATAATTATAATTTGTACAAGTGCATGGCTTGTGGGTTGTGGGTTGCACAGCCATTTTGATGGGTTGTTTACAGGGTTGTGGGTCGTGAGAGGGAAATGAGGGAAAGTGAGGGGAATACGAGTATGCTATACGAGTATAGGCTCAGGTTCAGTTTCTGCTTGGGCAGCGGCCATAACTCATAAACATAAATTTAAATTAGAAAACAAATGAAAGCGCAAAATGTCGTTAATTTTCACTGTCAGCCCACACAAAAAGCAAAAGCAAAAGCCAATCCACAAGTTGAGTAGAAGCTCAGTTCAAGGTTTCCATAACAGCTGTAAAAAGCTGTAGACGATTGAATTACTGCACAGTCTTGGATTACTCTTTGTAGCCGATAAAATTATCTTCAAGATACAAATCTTCAAGATGCTTTCGAAGCATCTGAAAGCGTGTGAACGAGAGTAATATCTTAATTTTTTTGGTATTAAAAAAAACACTTACAAAGATTGTATTAAGATTAATATCAGGGACCGTTATCATTATAAGTTTTATGTTAAAAATCACTCTTTAATTATTATATAATGATTTTTACGATTTTCATCACGAATAATCAATATTTTAGATCAAAAAATTAAAACTAAAAAATAATAATAATAAATGATTTTTATTTTTTTATACTCAAAATAAAACTCAATAATGATTTATGCATTATTTTCGATATGTGATGTATCATATGAAAGGTATTAAATCATAGATCAATGATATGTAATATTATCGGCGAAAAGTTAAACCAAATTGAAATTAAACGAAAAAAAAAATAAAAATCATTTAAAATCGAATTTTTCTTTTTTTTTCAAAAATAATCATTATATTTTTTTTTATCAAAATAATGATTATCGAGTGAGTTTTGTATTTAAAAAAAAATCATTATTTACGATCCCTGATTAATATATTTTAGGGATCGCTTTGAGCTCAATTAAAAACTACAGCTTAAATGTTTTTCTGACCTTTTACCTGTTTAGTTAATTAATTCAGTAGATAAAATTTCTTTCTTTATTTTGTAAAGTAAGACCAGATAGAAAAACAGCTGCCAAAAAGAGTTAATTTTGAGTAGACTCAAAGAAACAATCAAAAACTAATGACATTTGCTAGCAAAAACTAAAATGCCGCTGATTTCCGAGGTCTTTTGAACTTTAGATAGTCCTATCAATGAATAAAACTTGTGCTGAATAAACTCAGTTGGCAGAGAATTAAATATAAACAGAGCCCACAAGTTATTGAAATGAGAAGTGATAGAGACAGAGAGAGGGAGGTAGAAAGAGAGAGTGAAAACTAAACTCAAATATCAATGGTAACTGTGAATGATAATAGGGACTGGGCATTTGTAATAAAGGACAACCGCAGAGCTAAGCGTGTGATAAAAGCTGTTGAGCTCATTCAGCGAAATGAAATGGAACCAACATAAACAAAAATGCGACCACAATCGATGCAGAGACTTTACTATTCTCCCCAATTCCCCCCATTCCCAATTCCCCTCATCAAGGACTATATATGATGCGAAGGAAACTGGAGAAAGGGACTCGATGTCCTTGCCCTTTGATGTGGCTGCCCAACAACGGCACAGGGATTCTCAAACTGGGCAACTTTTTTGCTCTTTGTGCGCTAGGAGAAGGGGAGAACGGAGGGGGGATGGAGGGAAGGGGGGACAGAGGGTCTCTTGATTATAAGCCACATTAATGCACAGACATGCGCCTGCAAAAAAGGTTCAGCAACACTAAAAACTCCATGCTGCAAAGTAAAAGACGAAATGGCATAGATGATGTTGATGATAATGACTATGGAAGCCCGGAAAACCAGGGAAAACTCTAGCTGAAAGTTGCGTTTACGATTGTCGGAGTGAGTCGGTCAACAGTTTTAATTAAAACAAAACAAAACAAGCAAAATGAGCTATCATCTAAGTACAACACTTGAATACACCAATCACAATAGTTTAAGCATATATTTATCGAGAGTAACTTGAGACTAAATAATTTTCAAAATAAAAATAATTTATATTTAATTTTAGTTTTTTTTCAATCTTTAATTTTTTTACTTGGTAAATATTTTTTTTTGTCCACCGCTTTTAGTCGTGCATTTACAAATAAATAAAAATAAATTAAATAATCCTTACCTGTATGGCATATTACAGATAGAGGGGAGACAGACAGGTAGTTTATATTTTGTATTATCAATGTAAATGACAACACTAAGCATTAAAAGTGAAATAATGGAAAGGTACACTGAAAAAAAAGACCAATTTCTAAAATCAAGAGAATTCATCTTAAATATTTTATTGTTACTTTTGTAGGCAAAAATAGTGTTGCCTACTTATATGGGCAAAAAAGTGTTGCCTACTTATGTGGGCAAAAATAGTGTTGCCTACTTATATGGGCAAACAATAGTGTTGCCTACTTATATGGACAAAAAAGTGTTGTCTAATTTTGTGCGCAAAAATAGTGTTGCCTACTTACATGGACAAAATAGTGTTGCCTACTTTTGTGGGCAAAAAAAAATAGTGTTGCCTACTTTTAGGGCAAAAAAAAAAATAGTGTTGCCTACTTAAGGGTTAACTCATTCCGTGGGAAATCAAAAATAGAAAGGGTGATCTGTGCTTAAAAATTCAAAATGCTCAGCTGCAAAGTTAGAGTAAATCAGAGAGACAACGTTGTAAGTTAGAGCGAGTGCGCCTATAAATAAATAATACATGGGAATGCGTGAGAAAAAATAATAAAAAAGCGCGGATAGACAAAGAGTAAAAACTGAAATAAAGGGAGAAAAAATAAACAGAGATAGAGGCATAAATGAAATGAAGTGCAGTGCGGAATGAAGATGATGCTCTTGGTCATAAAGTCCGGCAAAGAAATGTAGACGTTTTCAGGTCCGGGCCAAGCAAAATGTGCGGAAAATGTGACGGTCAATAAATTATCAAAAAAAAAGAAAGGAAAATAAAAGAAAAAACAGTGAAAAAAGGGGAAAAAGGGCGCTACGAATCGACTCTGAACAGCTGTGAATTTCAACGCCCACCGACCGCGAGGAGGTCAGACGTTTAGCTAAAGAGCAAAGCCAAAAAAGAAACAACAACAAACAAGCAACACAGTAACAACAAAATGAAGAAGTAGAACAACAACAACAACATCAACAAGAACAGTTGAATGAGAAACGGAAACGCACACAAAGCAAGACTGGCCTACTAAATGGCCAAAATGAAAAACGACGCCAATGAAAAAATGGCTGGTAAAAATGCGCTGTGTGTTGTCATTGTCTCGTCTGCTGTTTGTTGTTGGCCCCCGAAAATGTATATTATATTATTGGATGCCCTACACTATGGTAGAGGGGGTTAACCTATTACACTTACCATTGCACTCATTATGGGGCTTACAACAGACTAAATATGCGAGTTAAAGGAACTCGGAACAACTGATGCTTATTAACAGGGCCAAAAAGGACGACAACTGCATGGAAAATAAATTTAGGGAGGAAGGAAGCTAGAGGGAGAAACGGTAGGATCATATAATTTAAACTTAATGGGGGAAGATCATATAATCTCAAGTTTATGTAGCTCTTAGCTTGATTATTAGATTAGGAAAGCGTTCTAAGCGTTGCCAGATCGTTGTTATACAAAGACAGCTGACTAAAACTGAATCTGGGGCACAAAAATTATGGTGATTAAGGATCAAAAATTATATCGAATATTTTAGTAAATATATAGAAATGTGAATATAATATAAAATATTAAAATACTAAGTAAGACAGATAGCTCACGTTTTTTGCACAGAGTGCAGAATGCCCATTTTTGTGTTTTTTTTTTTAAATTTATATTTTTATTTAAAGGTTTTGTATTAAACTTTATGTTGCTCGTCAAAAAATTGGATATCAGAAATTTTGGGGCTGGAATATGCTTTCGTCACTAGACTTTTACCTCGTGTAGAGGTTTTTTTTTGTTTTATATTATTAATAAAAAAGGGGATATACTATATTATAACGATTTTCCAAGTTCGATAAACTTAAAAAAATAAGATGTTTGTTTATCACTAAAAAAGTATTTTATATTTTCATTTAAAGATAATAATTTTATTTTTTCAAATTAAATCAAATAAAAAATGATAATCGTAGTTCGAGTGGTATTAATGATACTCCCCGAAACATAAGCATACTTCAATTCTAAAACACCCTAATAAAGCTAAAAAAAACTAAAAAAACTTCACATATTTGTTACTAAACGAGTCTCAAAATAAGTCCTATCTAGGGCTTAATTGAGAACTCCTTTCGATCAGAGCCACTGATTGATGAACTCAATTGTCAAGTCAGAGCCAAAGGATGCCACACACGATAGTCAAGAGGTCAAACGAAGCCAGCAAAAATTAAGTTGTTACTTCTGACGGATGGAGAGTAGAGAAAGAGAAGGGGAATGGAAAGATAGAAAGAGAGAGAGAGAGAGAGAGAGAGAGAGGGAGAGAGGGAGAGAGGGTTATGCCTTATAAACATATCTACTTATACGTTTCTTTATGCTGCACGTCGAATATTTGTGTTGCCGCCTGTGTCCCAGACAAGGAAGAGATGGAAAGGACTCCGGTTGCTCAGGATTGTGGACTGTGGATTGCGGGTTGCGGGTTGTGGATTCCGGGTTGGGGTTGGAGGGGGGTTGGGGGGTTTGGTTCCACTGTTTTTGCCCTTGCCTGTGAAACCTTTTGCCTTTCATTTTGGTCAACTTGCACTTGGCGTCGTTGCTCTCATTCTCATTCTCAGCCAGCTCACAGCCAGGAATATATATGTACGAGAATAAAAGTATATTTTTTTTCTTTTATTTTTATTTTTTTTTTGTTACTTTCTTTTTGTTGCTCCTTTTTGTGGCTAAATACAAAGGCGGCTGGTTTTTGTGCCTGTTCCTAGTTATTGTCCTTGTTGTCCTTGTTGTTGTTGTTGCTCTAGTCCACAAGTAGCAAAAGTCTCGTAGTCTGAAACTGGGTCTGGGGTTTGGTTTGGTTTTTGGGGTCTGTTAGGCTTGGGTTATGGGTCGGGTCGGCTTTTTGTGTGCTCGGCCTCCGGTTGTTAGTTGCATGAATATGAAGTGGTCTTATAATCCACACCAAACAACAAAATGACCCAAGTGCGAAATTAAAAGGCGAAAATGTGCTGAGCGAGGGGGAAGGAGAAGCTACCGAGAAATGGAGCAAAGGGAAGACCAGAGTGAGAGAGAGAAAGAGAGAGAGAGAAAGAGAGAGAGGGAAAGTTGACTAAGGGTTTTCATCAGCGACGTGCCGACTGCAAAAATGAACGAACTTTCGTTTTGTTCTTGGCATTCCATGAAGACGTTAGACCGGAAAGAACTTTGTGACATACAAAAAGCAGGCAGTTAGTGTTAAAAAGGAGATTGGGGAGGGGGTGGGTGGGGATTTACCCCTCTCAGCTTTTTAAACTGTCTGTCGCTCCCTTCAGTCTATATCAGTTTGTGTCAGAGCAAAGTTCTTTCTGCTTCTATTTAAATAATCAACTTGATCAATTGATCATATCTTTATTTTTTAACTTTTCTACATGCACAGCATATTCTGCTGTAATATTTCTTCTAATCGAACAGTCCTTTTAACAGCTTTAAATCTTTGCTAAATGTTATTAACATTTCCTCAGCACGCTTGCGCAGTGCAGAAAAGAGAGCAAAGATAGTTTTAACAGCGCTCTCTTTCTTATATTTATGGCAAGGTTCAAAACTTGACTAACATTTTTTAATATTTTATATTGATAATGACTTAACTAATTTAAAATTAGTTTATAAAATCAAAAATTTATTTAAAAATTTTATATAAGTAAATGTCTTGTATTAAAATTAAATTGAAAATTTTTCTGTTACCAAAACTTATATTTCAATTCTGTTATAAGACGCGACTCATGCGCAGCTGAAGACGCAAATTCTCTAACATTTTTCAGATAACATTGCAGACCTCTCACATAATGCCCTTTACTATATGTAACTCTTATACTAAGGGATTTCTATAGTTGTTTCTTATAAATTTTATTCGGAGTGGTTTGTAACTTGTTGCTAATAAGATGGTAATTCAAATTAATGTGAGCTCAACAATAAGCGAGAAATATGCATAAGAGATCTTAAAGTTCCTTTGTTTTTTAAAAATTATTATTATTTGTTGTATGTGAATTAAACTTGTATTTATGTATTACAAATAAATATATTTTGTTTCTAGTTTATATTAGAATAATAAGAGTTTACTTTGCTTATTAAATAATCATTTAAGTTTAAATACTGTTTTGCTATTTTTTTTATTGGATCAAAAATAGAAAAATTAATGTTCTTAAAATTCAGCTCTTGTTTTAAAATTTTTATTGCAAGATTAAGTCAGTTTAAAATAAATTCAGAAGCAGCAGAGGGCTATTGTAACTAACTGAAAGAATTATTTAAGCCGAGGCTTACCCAAAAGATTTAAACTATTTAAATAGTAAATTAAATATGAGTATAATTCATACAACTTTAATACATTTTTTAATAAATAATTTTTTAATTAATAATTGTTGGTTAAACTCATGCAAAATATTTAATATGAGCTATACGATAATTTCCTTATTCCAAAATATTTTATAACTTAATGATACAAATTTATGCAGGTTTAATTTTAGTTTCTTAGTCCATTTCCAACCATGATTTAATATGCATAAGAAGCATTCAGTAATTACATTTGTGAGTTTAATATGATTTCAATAAGTTATTGAAGCTTATTTTGCGCTCAATATTTTTTTTATTCAATTAAGCTTTTTCTGTGTTATTCAACCTTTATTCACATTCAATATTGAAAGTGCTTCAAATTGCAGAGCTTTTCAACTCAGTCAAAAACTGTTATGTTAACTTTGTGAATGTTAAGTGAACAGTTCTGTTAGACTTAACAGTAAACAGTTAAAAATGCAGTTGATTAATGTACTGTTAAGAAACAGTACGAGACTATTCGTAATATCGAAATAGTTTTTGGGACAACCAAAAGCTTACAAAAGTTTTGCGAGAAATTTCCAAATTATTTCCCAAAAATTTCTCTTTGGGAATTTCAGGTAGTTTCGGGTATGTAAACAGGATGGTGCATTGTGCATGCCACACTCACTTGCAACAGCGTTTATTATTGGCAACGTTTATTGAGAGGCACGCACATTGCGTATACGACAGGGTGGTTGAGTGGTTGAATGGTTGCTTCAGGCCAAGTGTCGGAAGGGGTCAGATGGACGACTAAGGACAACTCCATTGTGTATAATAAATTCGCAATTATGATCGGTCCATTGTTTGCGGGCAGCAACTTGCAACTTGATGCAACTGCAGTAGGCCCTCGAAAAATGCAACTTCGCTTGCACTTTGCTTTCTCTTTCCCTCTGCTTGCCACAGTGCGAAAATTTATACGCTCAGCAAATTGGATTAATTATGAAGCCATGAAAATTGGGTTAATTCCTTTTGGTTAAATAATTGCCCGGCATTTGTTGACCATTGAACTGAACCACCCCATTCTGACCTCTCCCCATTCTCTTACACATGCTGTTACTTGTAATTTTTTCATTTTTTTATTTTTTTATTTTTTATTTTTTTTTTTCGATTTCTCCATTTACAGTTGCAACATACCTTTGGCATTGGTATTGGTATTTCAACGTGCCACGTGCTGCATGGTTGCAATTACAATGCGTTAATAAAAACAAATGAGTTTCACACACGGCGATCAGCTGCCATTTAATGTAATTATTTTAATACAATTTATAATTTGGCTCAGTTAAATGCATGCACCAGTTACCAATGTTTTCCCCTCCTTCCCCCTTCTCCCAACTTCTTTACGTACTTAACCAGCTAACAGATTTTCCTACAATTTTTCCCAGCTGCTCAGCGTTTTACACGTGTCGCTGTGTGCTTAACTCGCATTTATGTTTTGATTTCCATAAGTGTAATTAATATTCAGCATGATAATCTGAAAACAGCTACAGAAGTACTTACAATACAGCAAATGCAGCAAAAGAGTTTTCCCAACCCCAATTTGGATGATGCTCATGAGAAGCGCAGAGAAGGGCGAGATACAAAAAAAAAAAAACACAGAACTGCGCGAAATTCGCTTTAATTCTGATGCATGGATACAGAAATGCAACTGCAATTAACTTTCATTTCGATTTATTCGTTTTTCCTTCAACTTACAGCATTTTTATTGAAGCAGAAAATTGTATTAACGGCAATTGTAATATACAACTAAGTATGAAATAATAGATATCCTATATAAGGGCATCTGACTACCCCAAATATTTTATTTAGTGTATATTGAAAGCTTTGAAAGATGCAGAAAAATTATGAATTAACATCTTGTGTGAATAAAATCTAAATTATAGGGTATTCTCCTATATATATTATTGGTTAACAGATTTTAGTTATATACCCTGAAAGTTGATATATATTTCCACAGCAAACTTAAAGGATATCAAAAAAGCTTAACTATAAATTCAAAAAAAAAATAAAGAAATACCATAGGGTATTAAAAATTTTATGAGTAAAACACTTTATTTATTTAAATTGCTTAAAATTACTCAAAGCTACAACTTTTAAAGTAACTTTTTGAAAAATATCCCCCTATAAACTGCATTGAAACATCCACTGCAATATTTAAAAGCTTTGTTAGCGCCATCTGCAGTCATTAAAATTAATTCGTCAAGCTTTTGGAATGCTTTAACTGCATTTCGAATGAGAAAGCAGAGCGCAGAGAGCTTACTGCACCGTTAATCGACTTAACAGTACAGTTTGCCGTTAGCTTATGGTAAAAGGTCAGTTTGCCTATGAACTTTTAATTTTTTCCCCTCGACCACAATGCAGATTGAAAGACAAATAGAGCTTTAACTGTTTGAAAAAGGCTTATGGCAAGCGAAAATATTTTGACATATTGAGCTTAACCTTTGAACCCGCTCCAAATTGGTTCAAAGTTGTAACTCAGTAAATCATTTAAGTTACGGATGACTAGTAGATACCCTATACTAAAGATCTTGAATATTTTAATATATATTTCTATTCTCAAAAATGTGAGGATCTTAAATATTTAAATATACATTTATACTCTTTAAATTGTGACTGCAATTCCTTCTACCTTTAATATACCCTGTAGTTTCTTGAATATCTTCAACCTCACGATTTATTTACGATTGTAGTGAAATTTTTAAAATACTCAAGTAATTTGATCTGATTGACTTTTATTCTAGTCTTTCCAAAATTTAGCAAACAAAAAAATGCAGATTACATTATTATATATTATATAATTATACAAATTTTTATTTCTATATCTTTATGCTTCTACAAGTATATACATATTTATTATTTTATTTGATAACAAATTCATATCATTTTAATTTGATTAATTTTTATAATTATTGCATTTAAACTTACTGCTGTTAATTTTAATATAATATTTTGTTCAATTAACCGTTAAAAAATAATAGAAATAAAAATGATTAGAGTTTATTTAATCTAATGTCAAATAAAATAATAAATATAAAGTTTTTTATACCCTGATTAAGTTCTACCCAAAGAAAGGCGATTCAAAAGCAGCGTCAAAAAATAAGTAAAAGAATTTTATTTCACTTGTCACTTACAGACCCCCTTAAGGTCAAACCCCTCAGCTGTTTCTGTCCCTCTCACACTCTCACCCTCTCATTCTACCCCCTTAGCCACTTCTGTTGTTTCCAGCGCTTTATTCTTGGCCATTTGCAATCCCTATTCATAGAGCGTCGGTGACGTTGTCAACCCAATTATTTGGTTATTAGTTATTTATGAAGCTGCCGTCGTTATTCATGTAAGCTGCTCAACGGGCCAGCGACTGTCCCTCTCCCTCCCTCTCCCCCTCCCTCTCTAACCTATCTACCCTTCCCTGCTCTCTTCATTCTCTTCTGTTGCTCGTCCTCTAATTGCACAGCATGAGTTGGTTTGTCATTTTGGCTGGTTCGGGTTTGGTTGTTGCCCATTGTGCAGCTAATCAACTGGCGGCAACAACCTCAGCGAGAAATGTCATACGGTGCGGCTACTTATTATGTGGCCAGCAACACGCAAAGGGGTAGCGAACAGAGAGGAGGAAGAGGAAGTGGAAGTGGAAGAAGAGAGGCAATTGACAGTCGGTTGAAGCCTGTTATTTAACGTTCAATAAATGTTTTTGTATCGATGAGGCAACGCCATGCATAATTTTCATTGATTGTGTTTTAATTAATGCGGCAAGTAACAAAACTGCGAAAAACAACAAGTTAGATAGCACTCAATGCGAGTGCTCGACTAGCAAATACCCCTTTGTTGGCTCTATAAACATGCAAAAATTTGTTGAATTTTTATTTCCCTATCCCATTTACTAATATAAAAATTAAAATTAAAAGAGTTATAAGTTTTTTTTATTATAATTCTTGAGAAGAATGTCAACATTAGATACCATATAATTGAGTCAAAAGTGAAAAATACAGGTCCTTACTTTTTAAATAGATCTCTCGTCTGTTTTGTGTCCGACCAGAATTTATTGGAATTACAGCTAGTAGATACCTCGTAGTTAGAATCGACCTAAAAAAAAAATGGCTTTTTTTGATAATATTAAAACATTTCATATATTGTCTTATATGCAGCATGCAATAAAAGATACCCTGTATTTTTACCAACTGAAGTTTTAACAGCATGATTTAGTTTTTTTTTTAATTATTTGCAACACTTCTACTGCTTTAATTCAACCCTTTCCACAGTAGGGGGTATAAAATTCGATCGAGGATAAAAAAGGCACTGAAAACTTATTTGCAAAAAAAAATTTACGCAGGCAGGCAAACTAACTAACGGCTATTGTTTGGCCAATGGGCCATCATTTACATGAATATCTCGTCCATACTTCCCTCCCGCTCTCTCGCTCTCTCGCTCTCTCGCTCACTTCCTCTCTCACTCCCACTTCGAGAGTCAAATTATCGGCTGTCCTGTCGATTCGAAATTATTTTGTAGTGTCTCTGTGTGTGTGTGAGAGTGTGTAGTGTGTGTGTGTGTGTGTGTGTGTGTGTGTGTGTGTGTGTGTGTGTGTGTGTGTGAGAGTGTGTGCGTGCCTTAGAACAATGGCTTTAAATTAAAAGTGGAAATCAGCGGCAAAATATGCACAGCACACACACATATTCTCTCATTGTATCTCTCTCCCTCCCTCTCCCGCTCTCTCTCTCTCTCTCTCTCTCTCTCTCTCTCTCTCTATCTGCTGTGCAACCGCCTGCATTACACATTATACGTGTAATTATTATCATTTTGTGCCATTTTCTATATGGTCAGAACATAACACAGTGGCGTCTATATTAATAAATAAAATAATAATAATATAGAGTATTTCAAACAGCTATAATTTAAACCTTTTTTTCTTCTATAAACTCTACTTTCTACTTTGAAAAATCAAGTGGGAATAGCTATAGTCGAGATGTCAACCATAGGATACCCGTTTCTTATTTCAATATATATATAAAAGTACTTTAAAAAAATTACTACATAACAAAAACTATTGCATACTTTTCAGCGGATAAAATATCAACGACTTAAAATTAATACAGTCAAAGAAAAAACATCTTACAGAACCCAGAAAATCAAAATATTGTTGCGAAAAATTTTGAAGTCTTGTTTTTCCTAAATTTCCTTTTTATTTATTTTTCAGATTTCGCATTTTTTGTGTCTCGACTATTTTTATTATTTTGCAAACTTTCATCTTAATATGCCGCTAAGTGCATATTTTTCTCATATCTTTTATCTATCTGAACTGATCTATCTGATCTATAGTTATGATTTTCGCTCATTGAGGTTATCCCACATTGTAGCCCCCTTTTTGTGACGCCTCTGGAGGCTGTAGGTTCAGTTGTTCAGTTCAGCAGGCCACATGACCATTGCCAATTTATCGTTGATTGTTAACTATTTATTAACGAATAACCTTATAAATGAGTTCGTTATATATATATATATAATATATACACACACACACACAATGACAGTGCCATTGTTGTTGGTTGGCTTTCAATTGCATTCGCTAAATGTAATTTTGTCCAAGTTGAATAACAAACTCAACCTAAAATCCAATTCAAGTTCCCTCCCATTGATGTGTTTTATATGCTGAACAGAGGGGGTGAGGTGTAATAGGAGTAAAGGGAGGATCAGGAGCAGGAGGATTGTAAAGGTATATCATTAGCGTATGTTACAAGCAATGGATTGATTTTAATTTGTTGTTCAATTAGCGGCATTCATTCGATTTCAATTTGGTTGCAATCAGTCAAAAATTAAGCGGTCGTTTCTCCTTTTTCATTTTGCATATTTTGACCAACTTATTTTGACATCAATTTTAGGCCATGTGTGCAACGCTAATGCTGCTTAAATGTTCCCTTCCAATTTGTAATTTAATTTCATTTCAATCTGTTGCAATCGTTCAGTTCAGCAATTACAAGAATGTTTGCCTTTTAATTAAAACGGCCTCATTTTTAACTTGAAAATAGATTCGTATATTAACTAGAGGTACATTCTCTATCGAAAGATTCAATTTGAAAACATTTTGAGAGGTAATTTAATCAATAGATGATTATATGATGAGTTCAAACTATATGCCAAATTTCACTGATTTATGTAGCTGAAATACGTTATAAGTGAACCAATAGAGTCAATTTTTAGTTTGTTTAATTTCTGGTGATATGTTTGAGAAAGGCAATCCGGAACCATTTAAATTTTTAAATATGCATAGTATGTATCTGTGATAAGTAGACCTAATATATGATAAAATTATATAAAAAAGTATAATTTTATTATTTTTTGCCCATATAAGTAGGCAACACTATTTTTTGCCCACAAAAGTAGGCAACACTATTTTCTGCCCACATATGCATAGTATGTATCTGTAATAAGTAGACCTATTATATGATAAAGTGATATGAAAAAAGTATAATTTTATTATTTATCAAGATATCCTGATCAAAATTTAACAAAATAAATATAGCATATAGTATGACCTTATATAATTTTTAATTTTTCTCCTGAAATAAACATAAGTTACTATTTTTATTTCATATTTTATTATTCAATAAATCATGAAATATAATTTTTTTTTAATATATTCTGATAAGATATCTTAATCAAGATTTATCAAAATAAATATAGCACATAGTATGACCTTAAATAACATTTTTAATTGTTCTGTTTACATAGAATCAAACTACTATTTTTTTTTTAAATATTTTATTATTCAATAAATCATGTTATATACTTTTTTTTACAAAATATCTGAAAGAATGCATTTTTTTTGACAGTTCATTTTAGGGTATCTAGCATTCGGCAAGATCTATATAACTATTTTTTTCTCGTATGTTACATGTTTGACCCAAATCTTGGGTTAATTTCTTTAAAATATGCTTAGCCAGGCTCAAAATGACTAGAGCACACCTGGACGAGTCAACTGAGGGCTTGTAAAGGACCTCGAGGGGAAGTGAGGGGAAGGACATGAATGCTTCAAACAAGTGCTAGCAAATGTGCCGTGAAGAAACCATTTAGGATTAGTTTAATATGATACACACAATGTAAGACAGAGAATGAAAATGCGAAGAGGAGAGAAGAGAAGAGACTAAGGAAAGACAGCGGATAACGCCGCTGGAATAGGCAAACGGTACTTAGAAATGGCCAAGCAGCAACAAAATGTTGACTACTTAGACACACACACACAAACAAACACACACACACACACACACATACACACACACATGCTTGGGAGGACAATACTATTAGCAAGCAAAGGGACCCAAAAAATCCAAGAAAGGAACAGCTAAGAAAAGAATAGAAAAGAAAAGAAATGTTTAGCCGGCATAAGGACACGGGCAAGCAAAATATTGGTTAGCCCAAGAAACAGGAGCAGGAGCAGGAGATAGGAGGAGGAGGTGAAAGAGACGAGAGCAGAAAAGAATGACAAATTTGCAAATGTTAAGACGAAAAGAAAACATCAACATAAGTTATAGGCTTAGTGCGTAATCGTTTTTCGTAAAACGATGGCAGCCAAAACACAGCACAAGCTTCAGGAACACTAACAGCAACAGGGAACAGGGAACAGGGAACAGGGAACAGGGAACAAAGAGAACAAGTGGGCGGTTACAGTCGAGCACGCTCGACAGTAGGATACCCTGAGCCCAGGTACTCTCCAATAAAAGTTTATTTTCTAGTTTTTGCCAACTAAAGTAGGCAACATTATTTTGTTGCCCACAAAAGTAGGCAACACTATTTCTTGCCCACATAAGCAGAAAACACTATTTTTTGCCCTTATAAGTAGACAACACTATTTTTGCCAACATAAGTAGACAACACTTTTTGCCCACATAAGTAGGCAACACTTTTTTTCCCATATAAGTAGGCAACACTATTTTTTGCCCATATAAACTAAATTTTTGCCCATATAAGTAGGCAACACTATTTTTGCCAACATAAGTAGGCAACACTATTTTTTGCCCATGCGTTTTCTATCAGTTTGGTTCTGATATCTCAACAAACAAAAAACTTTTTGATACTAAAACTTCATGTTCGATGTATCGTTCCTATTGCAGCCATATGATATAGTTAACCGATTTTAACCAATCGGTTTCGATTAATGAGTCAGAAACTACATATTATCGATAAGCACAATCGATTAATAGTTGAAGTTCTCCTAACATGAATTATTGATATAGAAAATCCCTCATGCCACCCATCATCCAACATATTAAGAATGCAGCAGTCTTAGCTGACCAAGGGGCATGCCCCACCGTCCCCCGACTCCGTCTCTTGATCCGCAGCTGTCCGGCCCTAATATCCGGTGCTCCTCCCTCCCTCTCCCTCTACCACGCAACTTTATCGCTGCTCAAATTAAAAATTCATAAAAGCAAAAATGTGGAATTATTGTGATAAAATAAACACAAGAGAAGAAGCCGCAACTACGTGAATAAAAGAAACCGAAGCTGATGGAGAGCGTAAGAGGGGTAGAAGGGAGGGGAGGTAATAAGAAAGAAGGCAAAAAAAAAAAGAACGTGACATTGGCCTGGCCACTATGAGAAGGAGGAGGAGGAGGAGGAGAAGGTGAAGAAGGAGACAGGAAGCTGGAGATTGGGTCTGAGGCTGATGATGTGTATAAAATAAACATAGGACATTGGTTTTGCTTAGCCGACTTGTGTGAGAGTGAAAAAGAAAAAGAGAAAAAGAGAGAGAGAGAGAGAGAGCGAAAAAAAATAGAGAGGGAGGGGAAATGGAGACAAGACAGACGAATGCGTGTTTAAACATTAAAAGGACCATTAGATACGCCTTAAAGTATGCTTCAAGTAGATTATCTTCCATCAGTTTTGTTTGCTTACTTGGAATTGTTTCGCTTCATTTTTCTCGTTTGCAAACACACACACACACACACACACACACACTCATACACACACACATCTCTATTTGGCTATGGTGTACTTTGTGTGTGCGTGTCCTTTCCACAGAGCTCAATTCTTTGGCTTTACTTTACTTTACTGTAAGGCGTCATTTGGCAAGAAAGCTAGCCAGGATCCAAAAGAAGAAGGAGAAGAAGAAGGAGAAGGAGGAGGACCACGACCAGTCAGCCAGTCAGTCGGCGTTATTATAAATTGTGCGCGTGTCCTTGTAAAATAACATCAAGTGAACCTAAAGGCCAGCCCCTATATGCCCCATCCCCCCTTCCCCTCTCCAGTCACCTCACCAACTTGCCCCATACTGTTGCAAGCTGCGTCCCTGTGCTGCTTCTTAAATTACCAAGAGTGCGCGTTTTGTGGCGCTTATTTCTTATTTGCCTCGCTTTGAGTGATGAGCGACATAGGAGTGTGTACCTAGAGCCACATTAGGGATAGAGTATCTATAGTTGGCCATAGCTAAACATATTCAGACTTCATTTCTATTAAAACTGTAGCCCTCACCTTATTTTTATATTACCCGTAATTTATCTAAAACTACTAAAACTAAAAAATTGTCAATTTTTAAATTATAATCTAAGCTCACATTAAGTTTACCTTTCATTTTTTAATAACTTTTAATATGTTATCGATACTTTAAAGTTATCGATAAGCATCGTAGATCTCTTAATTAAAATATTTTCAAAAGTTATAGCACAATTTCGGCAAAATGATTTTAAATTAAAATAAATCCACTTACTATCGATAGTCTTCAAAAAATCGATAAGCGATAAACGAAATTTCCCTTTAATTTTTTAATCATTTCAAGCATTTACTACTGTTAGATTTTTCTGTAATCGATATATGAGTCAGAAACCACATATTATCGATAAGTAGAATCGATTTATAGTTCAAGCTCTCTTCACATGAACATAAAGATTTGAATGCGAAATTAAGGTGAAATTTGAATATTTTTACAATAAATATAACAAATTACAGATAAAACTATTATATATTATTATAAAAAATTATTAAAATACATTTCCTCACATAAAAAAATGTGATTTAAGTTGAGAACTGGAAAAACTATTTCGAAATAATTATTAACTTAAATTATCAAACTTTCAGAATCTTTTAACGTTCACATTTCCTAAATAATCAATTATGTGAAATTCTAGCGAAATGGGAATTGGGAAGATACGAAGTCAACATTCTAGTTTCTAAAACAATTGCTTTTAATTTGTTGAAATTATCGATTCAATTCCATTAATAATTATAATCATTGCCAAAGATCGGCGACAATTACATTAGTGCCAAGTTTGAATCGGAATCGGAGTCGAAGCCAGAGTCGGTGTCAAAGTCTGTGGCATGTTCTGGTTGCCACTCAAGCACCGTGCAACGTGTTTCCCATGCAGCTCAGTGGCCAGCTGTTGGCATATGGCTGCCTCAGCCTTGCAGCGGGACTGCACTTCAGCTTGCCAAGTCTCGATCTGAGCATGGAGCGTCTGGCGAATGCCACAGCTCATGTGGCAACTCGATACATTGCCACACGCATCAACACACTCGTCATTCGCCGTGATTGCCGGGATTGCAACGATGCACAGCGTCAGCAGCAGCGGCAATTCGTTGATCAGATGTTGCAACAGTTGGCGTCACAACTGACGCTGCTTCTCTACGGTGGCGCCCCACACGAGTCCGTCCGGGACTACACGCTCTTTGTGGTGCACGAGGCACAAGCTTTCAAGTGAGTAGCAGGTGCTCAGGTGATCAGAAGAGAGCTCATTCTCACAGCATTCTGTCCATTCGTTATTCAAATATTTTTTTCATCTCCTTTTTTCCATATATTTACACCCGTTACTTAAAAAATAAGTAAGAAGGTATATTGTGTTCGTTGGAATGTATGTCACAGGAAAATTATATATATTCTTGATCAGCATCAACAGCCGAGTCGATATAGCCATGAGTGTCTGTCCGTCTGCTCATCCGTGTGAGCGTCCAGATCTCAGAGACTATAAGAGATAGAGATACCAAATTTGGCAACAAGGTTTCTATAGGCAACACGCAGATTAAGTTTTTTATAAATTTAAGCCACGGCCCTTTCCTTTCTATAATCTCACTTAACCCCAGTAAGATCGGACAAGTATAACTGGAGTAACAGCTAACCAAAGTTATTAATAAAGTTATTATTTCAATATAATCGCATAAAAGTATGCAGTAATTTTTTATTAGGTAGTAATGACTTTAAAATACTTTTATATATATTGTATTAAAATAAGTAAGTATATTGAAATAAGTAACGGGTACCCTATGGTCGGGATCTCGACTATAGCCTTTAACACTTGTTTTGTTTAATTATGTTTTCTTTTATTACTATTGTCACTCTCACCTTTTTCTTTGAATTTTATTATTTCTCCAGATTTCTTGTCCTTATTCTCTCGAATATTCTTCCTATCTTCTCCAACGTTTTCTAACTTATTTCTTGATACCTTTTCGATAATTTTTTTTTGCCTTTATTTCACAAACTCTTTTTCTCTACTCCATTTCTTATAGCCATATGTACCTGAACTATACGAACACGCTAAATGAGCGGGAATTCTATTTTTTGGTAGTGCTGTTGTCCCGTCAGCCGGAAGCAGAGTTACAGGGCTCGGTTAGTAGAATCTGCTATGTGGCTCTGATGAATCGTGTTATCAATGTGGTGGTGTTGGCTCAGAGATACAATGGAGAGATAGCCCTGTATGCCTATCGGCTCTTCAACAAGGACTGCACTCCGGGCATCAATGCGTATCAAAGTAATCGATTTCTTTCCAATGGAAATCTTTTTCGCAATGAGCTTTTTCCGCTGCGGTTTAACAATCTCAATAACTGTGCCATCAATGTCACCGGTCACCAGTTGCCGCCGCATTTCATGTATCAGCCGGCAGATGGCGCCCCGTTGCCCGAAGAAGGCGCGTTTATCGATATAGAGGCACTGCGTGGTATCGATGGAGAGCTACTGCGGCTTTTGGCGACAGCGTTGAGATTTCGGGTGCGCCTCATGATTCCCGAGGAGAAGAGCGAGATATTTAGCGAAGATACCATGAACGGCTGCTTTGCCCAGGTAAATATCAATAAATCGATAAAAATATGATTATTCTATCGAAAGCATACCAAACATTGTCGGAATTTTAAGCAAAATCATTGCAAATATCGATAGATGTGGTATAGATGACATGTATATTGATATATGCTACAAATTAAAACAATTATATGTTATCGATAGTATTACGATTAAGTATATTTTAAATACCGATAGTTTGACAATCATTTTATATCCTAAGAAATCTGCAGTTAAGAAGACAATAAGTCTATTGATAGATGCTCCAGATGTAATGAATCTTTTGCTAATGATATCTTAGAAATTAGCAACTCACACAATTCAATGTTATCGATAGTATTTCTTTACTTAATTTTTTCTCTCTTTCTCTTCCAGCTCGCCACGGGTAAGGCGGACCTTGCAATCGGTGGTTTCAGTGGCTCGGATCCGCGTCGGGTGCAATTCACCACATCGGTGGTTTACCACCAGAGTTACTTTATATTTGTGGTGCGCAAGCAGCGTTACTTTGGACCCTTTGGTCAGTTGATGCGTCCATTTAGAGGCAAAGTGTGGTTCTGCCTTTTGGTGAGCTTCCTTGTCGCTTTAGTCTGTGCCCGTTGTGTGGGGAAACGAATGGGATTGAAGCATCCGCTGGAGAATCTCCTTGCTTCGACAATTGGCAATGCGGTACCAGTTAATCGCTTGCCCCAAAAGGGCTTTCTGCGTCACATGATGGCAAATTGGTTGATCCTTACGCTGGTGTTGCGTTGCGCCTACCAAGCAAAGCTCTTCGATGTGTTGAGGACGAATCCGCAGAAGGGTTTGCCCCATGGATTGAATGGATTGTTGATGCAGAATTATACATTGATCAGTACAGGTTATCATGACTTCTATATGCGTCATTTGACACGCGTTATCAACGGCAATTTCTCGCAACGCTATGAGATTCTTCAGGGAGCGCCTCCAGGTGCCAGACTTGCCACAATTTCCCTGCTCAACAACTTGGCGCATTGGAATGCGCGAAATCGGAACAGAAGTCGATTAACTTATGTCCGGGAACCAATTTATCTATATCAACTCGTCATATATTTTCCCCACAATTCTATCTTCAAGTTTACCTTCGATAGGAAGATCGGCCAGTTGCGCAGTTCCGGCGTAATGAGTCACATCGAACGGCGTTATCTCCAAGTGGCATATGCCGATCTGGGCGACAATCTTCAACTCGTACCACGCATTACGAATCGTATGTTAAAAGGCGTATATCGTTGTCTCTGGTTTCTCATGGGCGTGTCTAGTTGTCTCTTTCTACTCGAACGTCTGACTTTACGTTGCCGCATTTTGCGGCGCCTCCTCAACTGGTTGCAGTGAAGGAGCAGGCGAAAGTTTGACACAGATAATGAATGGAATATTATAATAACAAACCGAAAAAACAACATATTTAATCCTAAAAAGCATAAATACAATATAAGAAATTATTATAATGAATTAAAGCAAAGCCTTTGGCGTTTGACACTTATTCTCCCGAGTGCTTGTGCGACTCTCTGGCGTCGTTTTATTAAACATAACGAACGAAGCACTGAAAGCAGCTGGAGCTCAACCCTGGTTTAATAATAATATTATTTATCCAAAATAAAGGATTGTAGATTGATGCTTAGCTAGTGAAAATCTATTTCGATTATCTCCATCAACACCATTTTTTGCCCACATAAGTAGGCAACACTATTTTTGCCCACAAAAGTAGGCAACACTATTTTTGCCCACAAAAGTAGGCAACACTATTTTTGCCCATGCATATTTGTCAGTTTGGTTCTAATATCTCAACAAACACAAATCTTTTTGATACTAAAACTTAGTTTATGATGTATCGTTCCTATGGCAGCCGTTTTTATCAAACAACGATTGAAGGACTGAGAGCATCTGAAACTCAATCCTGCCTATATTATTATAATATATTTTAATTAGAAATTGTAGATTGATGCTTAGCGAGTGAAAATCTATTTCGATTAACTCCATCAACCCTACAAAATTCCATGCAATTGGATATGAAATTCAAAAGTTATGTAAGAAATCATATAACATATTGAAAAAAGTCGTAGGCCAGAAGAAGCAGCACACACTCTACAAACATACTCCACATATAGTACTTACATATTTTGGTAGTTAGTTTATAATCTCGTATTTGTAGTTGTGGCACACACACACACACACCCACACACACACACTAACTAAAACCTTGCCACATGCAGCATGTTTGACACTTTCGATGGATTTGTTGTATAGCATAGTCCTTAAAAATTGATTTAAGTCGTGTAATGCATGACCAGCAGCCATGCCCCATTCTACGCCCACATATGTGTGTGTGTGTGTGTGTGTGTGTGTGTGTGTGTGTGTGTGTGAGTGTGAGTGTGTGTGTGTGTTTGGGGCAAGCGGCAACTGGCCAAGCGGCACGGAGCACCACTTGAGTTAAGCTGCGCAAACGTTTGCATAATCACGTTCCAATTTAAATTGCTCTATTTGCCGCTTGCTCTCTGTTGTTGCACGAGTGTAAGGGGAGGGGAAAGTGGAGCCTGTGGCAGGGGCAGGGGCTGGGGCAGGGGCATGTGGCAAGGCGTTGGCATTGGCATCTCTCGCAAATTGGAAAAACTGGACAATTTTTATTAGCTGTCGCCGTTGGAGCGTGGTTGTTGATGCTGTCCATTCGAGCAATTCAAACCCACGCATCCCACCTCCCCTTCCCCTAGGAACACTCTTCCCTAGCTACCGACTCAATTGTACTCTTCCCATTCAGCTTACCTCATTCCATCGCAGCCATCTCTTGTCATTTGTTTGTTGAGTGTGTAGAACTATGGCACAAAATGTGATTGTGATTGTGATTTCTCTTGCCATCTTTCACAGTTCTCTTTCTCTTTCTACTACTATTTTCTTGCCATTCTCGACTTTGGGGGTGTATATTCCAGATGCTAGGAATTAAGGTGATAGCTTCTCGCATAGCTGTTAAGCATGTTTTTAAAATAGCTCTTAGCTCAGGCACAAAGAAAGCAGCAATAAAAACTGCAATTGATTTTCACTTTTTATCACTCAACTAATCCTGAAATTCTCAAGAGATTCGAAAGCATCTCAGCTATTGTGAATTTGAATAGTTTGTGAATCATTCACTCACAAACTCGCAGTAATTGTTAAAAGAAAAACTTAATTAATCGTATTTATCTAGACTAGCTTTAAAATTGGTTTGCTGGTGCCGAAAGTTGAAAGTTATCGACAGATTTAACTAGTGATATCAAGCTATTACAGATTTATATAGCTTTAAAAATATTCATCGTTACAAGTTCACAAGATCCATGAGAGTGTCGAAACTTGCGACTTTCCCAACTTTTAAAACTTATCTTTAATTGATAATTTTATTTACGCTAGTTCCAAAATTATTTTGGAATAAATCATTAGATCGAATCATTAAATCCTACAATATTAAGCTAATTTATTTAATATTTTTCCGAACTGCTCGAGAGTTGAGCCCACGCTAGAGACGCAAGTTCTTCGGAACTAGTTCATTAGTCCCAGCGGTTGCACTTCTCATTACGAATGATGGGAAAACCGCTGGATCCCTGGTCCGGTTTGCGTTTTACGGGTGCCACTCGCAAACCGATGCCCGGATTTGATTGATTGCGATGAAAATCGATGGTAAGCATTTCCCAGTCAAAGATCTGGTTATTTATCACATACAACTTCATGCGCAATTGTCGGAACATCTTGCGGAGTTTGCTGTAATCTGGATCCTCATCGAAGCCGAGCTGGTGACAATAGTTGAGGTACATGGGAAACTCGCTGGGAAATCCCTGACAGAGTTTCTCATTGCTAATGGAACGCTTCATCTCATGAATGCGTTCGTATTTCTGATGCTTGGTGGAGGCCTTGATGCCTTGCCAGGGCAGATTTCCCCGAAGAAAGTAGACGAGGACATACCCTACGGAAATAAGATCATCTCGACGGGATTGCTCGACACCTTCGTGGGAGGAGATCGAGGTGAAGCGAGCTGTACCCGTCAGACTGCAACCCTCTCGATAGGGTATATGAACCAAGGTATTGGGATCCCAGTACTTCTTTGACAACCCAAAATCAATCAGGTGTAGTCTTTTACAGGTAATGTCGCGTCCAATGAGGAAATTATCTGGCTTAATATCCCGATGCACAAATCCCCGACCGTGTACCTGCTCCAAACGGAGCAGCATTTCATCCGCCAGCAGGAGAACCGTCTTAATGGTAAAGCAGCGACTGCAGAACTCAAAGAGATAATCCAACGAGGGTCCCAGCAACTCCATGACCATGGCACAGTAATCATCCTCTTCGGAAAAGTAATGGATCTGTGGTAATCCCAACGCTGGACGTATTGCCCGATAGACCCGATACTCATAGGCTAGCTGTGGATGCGGTGATCCTGACTTTTCTACCTTGATGGCAACCTTCTCGCCCGTGTACAGAGATTTACCCAGATAGATATCCCCAAAGGAACCGCTGTCAAACTGTCCCAGCACCTTGTAGTCTCCCACAAAGAACTCACGGACTTCGCTCTCCCTCAGCTTCTCCATTCTTTTTTCGTTGACTGTACGGAAAATTAAGCTTTTTAATCAACACTAAATTTCAACTTGGTCAAATATTCAAATATTTCGTATAATAAAGTCAAATTACTAAATTAATGTCGCAATGACATAAGCAACAAATGAATCGAAAAAAAACTATTTCAAGTGGTTTTAAAAGCCTTAAAAGCACATGAAAGCCCTGAGGACTTCTAAATTCGACAGACTTTATCAAACAAGGATCTTTTACAAGATTTTAAGCTCGTTCAAGTTGATAAAATTAATTTAATTTTGTTTTTTTTTCTCAGGTTTTATGTAATAAAATTATTGATGGGAATTGTTGTGAAGAAAGAGTTAAATGTATTGGGCACTTAATTATATGATTATTATATATTTTTAATTTGTATAATATAATGTTTGTATAATATAATGTAATTTTATAATATTCCTAAGAGTTGCGCAAATGTCATTGCAGAATTAAAACAATAAATCGAATCAATAAAGATTTATCTGTCATTTGAATGACCTTCAAAATGTAGAGGGATTAGCCATATGATACCTGTCCCTATCCTTAACCATTAATAAAGTTTAACTTTTCTCGAAAGTCGAACTTTCTTGTCATCAACTTGATGCAATTTTCAACTTGAAACTGACCTATCAAATTATTTTATTTTTTTTTGCGAAATCTAATAATCGATTACTTGAATTCGATTAAATGAAACTTGAGCATTCGTTTTAATATAATTCATTTTCTGCAGAAATTTGTGAAAATCGAAACGAAGAATTTGCAGGACATGTTGGTTTAAAGTAAAAAGAGACAACAACAACAAGCTCGCTGATGATTGCGGCTGATGGGCTGACATGGACTCAGTTGACGGTCTGCCGAGTGACATACACACACACATACACACACTTACACACACACACACACACATACAAATACAGAGTGCGTGTGCGTATTGATTATCTGAACCGTACACGATACCAGACGGCGACAATTCGTAGACAGAATGCGAGAATGAGAATGGGGAATGGAGAAAGGGAGATAGGGAGAAATTGAGACTGAGACTGAGGCTGAGGTAAGGAGCAGAATGATGGGTAGTCGACGTCGTTGTCGTGGTAGGACGACGGATCAACTAGCCAGTAATAATGTCTTTCGCTGACATTTGACATTTTGGCTATATTTCACTCACTTTGTGACAACTGGCAACTTGGCATTCAAATATAACCCAGAAGAGCCAGCTATAGCAATGTCCAGGGAGCTGCCAGAGTGAATATTCCTCAACCACCGACTTCATCGGATGCCTAACCCCTTACCACTTATCCCTCATCCCTCACCCTCTAACCATCTAACTCCTACAACTGATGTTAGCGAACCCAAATCTATAGCCAGTTCCAGTTGCGGGCTCAGTTATTCATTCATGCTCAGATGTCTAAGAACAACAGATGTAAGCTAATCGAGTGTACTCGACACCGAGATACCCTGCACACAGCCTTAAAATATAAATTGTACACAACTTTTGTGTCTCTCCTTTTTTCATATTGAAATTTTAAGGTTTAATTAAGTTTATGAAAGTTTGTAAGCATTTCAAGACTTTAGACTGTATCTATAAATTTTCTCCTTTACTTTGTTCTTAACTATTTTGCATCCCAAATAGAGAAAAAACAAATTGGAAATGCTATAGTCGATATTCCGAACATAGGTTAAAAGTACTTTAAAGAAATTACTACATAAAAAAAATACTGCATACTTTTGGGTGTTTGTATTGAAATAATAACTTTATTATTAGCTTTGGTTAGGTATTACTCCCGTTCTACTTGTCCGATCTTGCTACGGTTAAGTTATATTATAGAAAATATACCCGTTACAAAAGTACTTTAAAGAATTTACTACATGATAAAAAACACTGCATACTTTTAGGTGATTGTATTGAAATAATAACTTTATTTATAACTTTGGTAAGCTATTACTTTCGTTATACTTGTACGATCTTGCTGTGGTTTAGTGAGATTATAGATAATATTAATAGATAGCGTCAATAGCTATAAAAACCGAATTATCTTTAAAACTGTGGGTGCGGTGGTTTTTCACGATTAGATATTTTTGTTTTGTCTGTAGCATAAACTTGTACTAAGATATCATACTCTTATCTGGAGATTTCTACGGGTGCAGGGTATTATAAATTTGTGTGTGTATGTGTGTGTGTAGTTGTAGTCGTAGACAGACTAAATGTTTGGCTGTCTGTCTGTTCAATGGCAAGACGGGAAGCAACATATTTGCGTCGAGCAGGAGTCGCCATTGCAGCAGTCGAAGCTGATTCCGGAATCTGTAGGCGGATTCAAAGTCGGAGTCAGTGTCAGAGTCAGCGACGGAGTCAGAGTCGGGAGCCGGAAGCACTGTGGTGGCCATTATCATCATCAGTGACAGCAGGAGAGAACAAACCGACACGACGAGACATCAGTCGACGGCATTTACATCATAACATGGCCACGGCTGATGGATAGACAGATAACCAGCATTAGCATTAGCGGCATCATGGCGACAGTGTGCTCCAGGCTCAGGCTCAGTTCCAGGACCTCGTCCAGAGCTTCGATTTCACATTGTGCTGAGGGGGTGGCAAAGGGGTGGGAGTCATGAGGGGGGGCGTGGCACACGCTGTTGTTCGAAACATGCGGGTAAATTATCTTTTCATTTCCGTCAATGTCCTTCGTGGACAATTGCCACGTCCAACTCGAATGCGGCCGAGAATTTCGTTCAATTGTTGGCTCTTAAGCTTTTTAGCAATCAGCCTCCCTCCACCCTCATCCCCTTGGCACCACCTGCCCATTACTTTTTTGCCCAGCTCAAGTCCAATGTCGAGATTCATTAAGGATGCCGCAAAAGGACAACGGCAAAAACAATGGACGCTTCCAGGATGCTTCGTGACGTCGCGTGTGCGCCTTTTAAAAGCAGCTTAAATCAAATTTTCGATTCGCTAATTGTTTCATCAAATTACACACACACACACACACCCACACACCCCTCGGTTTGTGTGTGTGTGCGCTTTTTCATTCGAAGTTTGCTTTTGTAAATTGCGATACGCGCTTAATGTAATCATTTATCATGCTGGCTTAAGGCTACAGCACTTATCGATAACCTATTTATCGAGGGGCAGCTGAGTGCTTTAGTAAAAAGTAGCTGTATGTCCCAATTAAAGCTCAAAGAATAACTATTCTTTAGACGAAGTAATCCACAATTTTCCTCATCTATTAATTAATCGATAAAATGTGAATTTTTTTCTAGCTGGCAAATCAAATTTAAATAGTGATTGTATGCTATTCTATTTTTATAGCTCTTTGGGATACAAGAATTGGTTACTATTGCTGAAGTCTGCTTACTTAAGTTATCAATTTTAGCATTTATCGATTTTTTTAATTTCTCGGTTATCGATAGTTATTTATAAATGAGTAAAACTGTGTTTTTAAGAGTTTTTTAAGTAAGTTGATAAGTTAAAAGATTACTCTAAACGAAAGTTAGTTATTAAACAAATAATATATTTATGTATACATATTCTTCGATTGTTATCGATAAGTGCTGCATCACATATGGTCAGGTGTGTCAGGTGTGTCTGCCTCAAAACGAGTTGCATGCTTAATTTGCAACGAATTCCCCAATGCGCTGTGATAACTACCAAATATGAACGTGACAAAAGTTGTTGATGACAACAACGACAACGACAACAAGGACAACAACAACAAAAGGAGAGAGACGAAAGTGCAATTGCAATGGAGTAAGAGATCATCCGGGTTGTGCCGTTAAAAGGGATATGGTGGGAAGGGAAAAGTGACAGCAGCAGGATGAGGCGCCGCACAACAAACAGCAAAATAGGAATGACTTTAATAGCTCATCAATGATTCAAGCGGAAATCCGGGCTGTCCAAGTGCAGTCGGTTTATTGGATACCGGAAAGGCATTATGTTGCCGCTTGCCACTTGCCACTTTCCACTTGCCCCACGTTGAGCACTGAGTACCGTTAGTAGCTGCTACCGTTAGTCCATGCTATTGACGTCGTCGCACTGTGGATCGTTGAGCAAAAGTTGTTGACAAAAATTCAAAATTAAATTGATGGACCTTTTTATGGACTTAATATATATATGAAAATTTAGTTGAGTACCTCAAGACAATAATAAAAAAATAAACGATAGAATAATACTTCTAATTTTAGCATGAAGAGTATATAAAAGTGATATATCGATAAATTCTATATTTTATTTATAAATCTCGTTTTTTTTTTAAATAAATTGTTGGCTGTTTTTGATATTATAAAAGCAGAAAACATGGCGAGCCTTGGAAAATTAATGTGCATGTTTGGAAATCAATTAACGAAAATTTACACTTTTGTGCTCAAAGGTATTATTAAATCTATTAAATAAATTTAAAAAAAAAAACAAAATAAGCTTATTTTTTAATTTGTATGACTTCAAGTAAATTTTAATTTATCGATAATTATCGAACAGCGGTGTTCCAGAAATATGTACAAACAAGTCAAAAACCAGCAGATAGACTCTTATAATTTTTAGACCACTTGATAATTTATTTGTTCCACTGTGCATCGTCATCCTTATGCTACTTGCTGTTGTTGTTTATTTGTTTGATTGGGCTGACTGACTGACTGACTGCCTGCAGCTGTATGTGTGTGTGTTGGTTGTGTGTGTGTTGGTTGGGTGTCTGCTTAGCTGAAATGATTTTCACGCTGCCTCCAAAAAGTATGCAACGAAATTTGCATATTGTTTTGCCATACGACAACGCCCTACAATTTGACAGTTCATGTGTGTGTGTGTGTGTGTGTATAGGTCATGTGTGTGAGTGTGTGTGTGTGTACCTTTGTGTGCAGCATATGCACCCTATTTTGAGTGGAAATCAACAACTCCCTTTAGCCCTTTTGCACCTGTTTCTGAATCGACCTCTATGGCAATTCTCTCCAGTCCATTGACACGCCTCCTCTTCGTTTTTGCCTCTGCCTCCGCCTCCGCCTTCGCCTGGACCTCAGCCAACAGAGAGTTGGCTTTATCAGTGTTGTCTGTGTTTGTCTGAACATATCTGCATCATTATTATCATCATTATAGATGGCACACGGCCAGTGGCTATGTGACAGTAGCCTCGCTTGGCTTTTGTATCTCATTTATTATGCAAATCTCAACCCAGAGACAGAGACAGACACAGAGATGGAGACTGAGACTGCGACTGTGACTGAGAGAGACAGAAAAGGAGGAAAAACTGGAAATTCAGCTCGTATTGGTAAATTGGGAAACAACTGGCAGACTATGGGCGACAAATGGTCAACAACAACAGCAGCTCAAATATTGCAACTTGCAACAACAACTCCTCCAATTCTTTTTATTGTGATTACTTTTATTTTTTAATTACATTTTAAATTTGTTTTGCATTTAATACACACACACACACACACATCCAAGCTGAACTATTGCAATTGTTGCATGTTTAAGTACGAAAATTATTTTTATTCCAGTACAAATCGCACTTAAAAAGTCAAACATATAGTAAAAGAATAAATAAGGATAATGTAATGAACTGAAAGGAAGTATGAGACTAGCATTTACCCTAAGGTAAATAAAAAAAGACATAACGCTTCAAAAATTGCAAAATATTTGAAACATGTTGTAATACTACGATCCTAAAAACTTAAGAATTAAGAAATACTTTTATTTAAAGGGTTAATCACTTAGACCTTATTTGTAACGATAAATTAAAGTATAAGTAGGCAACACTATTTTTGCCCATTTAAGTAGACAACACTATTTTTTTCCCACAAGAGTAGGCAACACTATTTTTTTTCCCACAAAAGTAGGCAACACTATTTTTGCCCACATAAGTAGGCAACACTATTTTTCCCACAAAAGTGGGCAACACTATTTTTTCCACAAAAGTTGGCAACATTTTTTTTTCCCACAAAAGTAGGCAACACTATTTTTGCCCATGCGTATTCTATCAGTTTGGTTCTGATATCTCAACAAACAACTTTTCATACTGAAACTTCATTTTCGATGTATCGCTCCTATGGGAACTATATGATATAGTGATCCGATCCAAAAATAAAAACATACTTGATCTGTGCCCGGTAATCATAGTTCAAATACAATAAAATAAAAAATTATAAATATCAAGCCACTCCTGCACACATACTCAAAGAAAGAAAAGAGAGAGAGAGAGAGAGAATTAAGGATGGTCGAGAGGGGAACGAAGAAAATTGCCACATGGCAATCATAAAAAGTAAATAAAAATTTCAATTTTTATACACGCTTCAATGTTAATCAATTACGTGATTTAATTGAAAACGCCAAAGTCAATAATGAAATGCCATCAACAAAAAATTTATATTTATATATATATGTAAATCTATAAGCCTATTTATATCGTACATACATTTTGTTTATCTATCAATTTCAAATGTCCAGCGCGTATTTATTCTGGCCTTTCAAAATGGGAGGGCCACAATTTGAAGGACACATTGACTCGTCGCATTTTCCTTTTTTTTTAAATATATTTTTTTTATTTGCCAGCGAATTGGTTTTCAATTAACATAAAGCCGACAAAAATTAAAACACAAGTGCAAATTGTTAAAAAAAAAAAATGGACAGAATGAAGAAAACAAGTTGACAGTTACTCGATAGACAGAAAGGTGACATATTGAAATTGGAAATACATTGAAAAGCACTTCAAGCAACGACTTTAAGTGGCTAAAAAAAAAAAATTAAACGAGGGGGTGATATTTATTAAATGTAAAACATGTTGGCAGCTCTGAATATAATTTTTAAATAAATCAGAGCCGTTAAAGCTTGATATATAGCAATAAGTATCGGAAATACAATAGTTTTAATATTTATTTATACATATTTATTTAATATTTAATTTGGATGTTGTTTAAACTTCCTAATTGAAAGCCACAAAGCAAGTTGGCAGCTCTGGCATTTGCTAAATTATTTAAATTGAATTAAGCTGTAATGGGTTATCGATCATATTCGATAAGAATGTTAAGTTGAATTGTCCGTCAAGCTGTTTTGGACTTGTGTGTGCAATTGAAGCTCTTTAAAAGGGATGTTCATTAGGCCAACAGGACGATTAACAATTGAGGCTGTAGATAGTATCTAAAGTATTCCTCACACATTCTCGCCGCACATTGAAGGAATCTTCCACTCCAAAATGCAACCCCAAAGGAGGGGTGGAGGTGGGGTAGGAGATTGAAGAATGAAAAGGACTTTGCAATGAGGCTGTGAATTGTTTCGACGATGCTTGCGATAGGGAAACAATAAGAACGGCATTCAAAGGCAGCCACGGAATTCACAGCAATCCTGGCGAGCTCTCTCTTCCATGTACAACTGACTCTAGTGTGTGTGTGTGTGTGTTGGTGTGTGTGTGTTGGTGTGTGTCAAAACAAATTTCATTTCACATTCAATTAAATTAATTTTAACACCATTTGCAGGCGGCAGGACAACAGCAGAAGCTGCACACGAAGATGCCAATGCCAATGAGGACACAGCAGGAAGCGATGGACAGAGAGAGGCAGAGAAGGACTGAAAGAGTGAAGGAGTGAAAGAGGGAAAAGAAAGAGGGAGAGGGAAGAGTGTAAAGCAGCTGGATATGAAGTTGGGTGTCCTGTTGGGCGTCACAGTTGCCGCATGCCTTTGCCACGTTTTCCACGTTTTCCACATTTCTTCACTTAAGCGTTAATGGTTTTATCTTTTCCTTATTGTTGCCGCTGCCACAAAACGTTGGACATTGCACCCTACTACCATAGATCGATCGAGTACCGCCTCCTCTCTCTCACTCTCTCCTCACTCTCTCTCTCTCTCTCTCTCTCAGCGAGCGAATTCGAACAGCGAGTTAATATAATTACAGAAATAAAGTCTGGAATTTTAATTAAAACACAACTTCATTTACAGCCGCAGACGACAGTCGGACAGTCGGACAGGAACGCTGAACAAACAGTCAACTCTGCAGCGAGCCGTCGCTAAATAAGTGGAAGGGAGACGGGGAGACAGGGAGAGAGCGAGACGGGGATACAGAGAGAGGCAGGTGAAGCCACAATAGACATTGACAAATCGAATAGCCGCAGTCCAAGTCCAAATGGAACTTCGCCTAGTTCGAGTAAAGTGTCATTTGGTCTAGAAAATGTTTTAAATGAAATTCGAACAATTGAACTGCTTATTTGTAAGGCAGGTGTATGCCCCACTAGCAGATACCCTAGAAGAGATTACAGAGTAGTGCAACAATTCAACACGACTTGGGTAAATTTATGAGAATCGGAACCTTTTTGTGCAATGCACCGCATTAAAAAAAATTTTGAAGAATAATTTATATTTTAAATTTAATATATATCGCTACTGAATAATTATACATATTGATCATGAAATGACACTTCCAAATCGTTACATATTGAAGCAACTTAAAACTTTCATAACTTTGTTAAACCTGGACCGATTTTCAAGCGGAATGTCATTTTGATTATTGTTTGGCCTCTTAATTCATTCTGCATTTAAATTTAATTAATTTACGAAAAAAATTTATATTTCCCAAAATCATGGATTCGATGCATGTGGTCCCCCCTTTGATATTTTGAAAATTCAAAATTTTAAATCTCAAGTTTTCACTTTTAATCAACTCCTTATGTCGTAATTAGTATAAAACAACACTTTAAATTTGATTCCGAGACCTTTCATTATTTTGTAAAAAATCATGTAAAATTGAACAAATATTTTGACTTGTAAAGTTGTTAGATCTAAAGTCTGACCATCTTCAAACTGTCATAACTTTGTCAAAACTGAGCCGATTTTCAAGCGGAATGTCATTTTGTTCATGGTTTGGCCTCCAAATGCATTCAAATTTTACCTGATTAACTTAAAAATAAAATAATTTTTTTTTTTTTGAAATATTCTTATATATATTTACCAACCTTCTAACCACAGGGTATACTTTTGAGAGTTGGACATTGCAAGCAGCAGCTAATAAAGAGTACAACAAAAAGAACATATAGTATGGATATAGATGCATAGAGAGGCTTTGCTGCAAGATCGCGTAGCAAGAGTTTGTGGCTGCCTCATGTTGTTGCACGTCATCTATGCAACATGAGTGAATGTTGCTGCCACTGCTGCTGTTGCCGGTTGCCGGTTGCCTAATCAAAAACAGAAGCTATGAAAGCCGCAGCTGTGTGACAGGCAGAAAGTGGACTCGGAATCGGTGGTACGAAGGGGCGAAGGGGGGGGGGAAGAGGGGGCGTGTTTGCCACACAACCCAGCTGACATATGCACAGGAGAATTTTAGTGTGTGTGCGAGTGTGTGTGTGTGTGTGTGTGTGTGTGTGTGTGTGTGTGTGTGTGTGTGTGTGTGTGTGTGTGGTGCACACTATAGCACTTTTGGTCATTGGACAGAGCGAGGGAGAGAGAGAGAGAGAGAGAGAGAGAGAGAGAGAGAGAGAGGGAGAGCTGCTGAGCAGGTGTATAGTTGGAATGGGAATACGTTGCGTATGCGCAACGCACGTTGAAACAACTAATGGCTAAATTTTTAGCTAAAATTTGCAAAATTTGCATTTTTTGACGTCGTCACACTACAGACAAAAATGTCTATGTCCCTTGTTGGTCCTCCCTTCATCCCCTCGCCTCTTCCACCCCCCTGTGTGTGTGTGTGTGTGTGTGTGTGTGTGTGTGGAACGTCTGTTTGTGTTGCAAATATAATTTTTAATTTAAATGCAAATTTTTGAAATCATTTTCGAAGCATTATGTGCCCATATTGATACGCAAATTGCTGTCAGCGCACGCATAGAGACATAGACATATAACACACACATACACACACGCACACAAACACACACACACACACACACACACACTCGCACACACACACTCATGCAGATTTAATAACGCATACGCGTCAGTCAACCGCTGGAACAGGCCGCAGCCAACAGTTGCCACAGTCCGCCGTCTGCCACACGCCGACACAACGACAGAGAGAGAGAGAGAGAGAGCGCGCAAGAGGGGGAGAGAGAGAGGGAGAATTAGAGCGAGCGAGAGAGGGAGAGAGTGATAGAGTTGCCGCTGTGACCGCTGCAGCCACCGAAAAGCTGACAACATCAGCGAAGCCAAACACCGAAACCCACACAAACACACACACACAAACACACACACACACAACTAAACACACACACACAGTCGCATCTAGTTTAAGCGGCAAGTGTTGTACTAGCTGTTGTTCTACCAATCAAAAATGGGTATTATAGTTTTGTGAAAATCTATGTAGTTCTAAACACTTTGAATATACGGTATAGTAACTATAATGGAAATAAAAATCTCATCGCCGAAGAATATATCGACATAGTCACCAAATTTCACAAATGTGAACTATAAAGTGAAGTCTAACTTTAAAATTATATCAAGCGTAGAATTGGAAATACATTTTTCAAAATAAATAAAACAAAACTAAGAAATAACGGTGGCTCATTGAAACAAGACAAAAGTGTTATATTTAATTACAGTTCCGGAAAAGAAAATATAATGAGGATTGATAAATATTCATTACTAAGCTAGCACTGTTAAAATATTTATTTATTATTTTGATGAGACACTTTTAAGATTTAGAAATTAAAAAAAAAAAATTTATTTTTATTTTGCCGTTTATAAATATAATTTTTTTGAGGTTTGCGGTTTCTAGTTAGAGTCTTTGAACTGTTATAAAAATATAAAGAATCTCAGTTTCATAAATAACTAGACCTGATTGGACAGATCATGTTGTTCTTAATTTGAATTGAAGTTAAGTATATTAAAAAAAAAAACAATAAAATTATAATTTTTAAATATAATTTTTTTCTTTACTTTTGAGCCGGATTGGGGATGGGCCACATATCTAACTAAGATTACAAAACGAAAAATATACAACCAAAAATCAAATTAAAGTTTTTTTTTTATATAGGTTAGCGAATCTGATAGCTTTATTGCAGGGTACCTTATAGTCGAACACACTCGTGTACAGCGTTCCTAGTTGATTCACTCTATTGATTTTTAAAGAATTTGTTTGTTGCACAGTGCTCAATGCCTTGCCTGTTTTTAATGTTTATTGGCGGTGGCAGCAACAACAACAGCAACAAAAACAAAGGCAATAAAATTGCAATCGCAGCTAGCAACAACACAATATCACAACATTACAACAACTACAACGAAATACTCATCACGGCAAAAGCAAAGGTGTCACTCCGTCAAAAGTGTACGCATATCTCTCCCCCCTCCTCTCTCCTCCCCTCTCCTCCCTCTGTCACGCCTACTTCCCCTCCCCACCACGCAACCCTTTCTGGTCTCGGCAAAGTCATTGAAGTGCGAAATACAAATGCAAAGTGCGTCTACACTGTGACAAAAACTTGATGAGCTCATCAGAAAAAAGGAGGACAACAAATGATTTCCGAATGTTGTGAGTCAAATCACTCACACTCAAAAATCAGAGCAGTAAATTCTTAAAATTTACTGTGAGTTATAGTAAATGTTAAATAAAAATTGTGATAATACTTGGAAGGACAATAGTTCAAGAGATTTTCGGTTTTGAAACCGGAAAGACTTATAGCAACTAAAACTAATAAATTTGAATATATAAAGCTCTTTGTCCTGACTAACTGAGCATTGTGTAGGTCAAACCGTTGCACGTGGAACGCTGAATTTTTGACACAACATACCTAAGAAAAATTCATTAGGAGATAAGACGGCGTTTTGTGAAATTTCTGTGAGAAGAATGTGAAATTTGAGTTCAAAGTTCGTCTTGGCAGTTCAGTCTTGAATTGAGTACAATTGAGACATACAGATGGTTAAATTTAACGCTAAAATCTTTAAGAAATTTAGAAAATTTGGTTTAATAAATATATTCAAACATAGCCCAATTAAAATGCATGTAAAGTAAGAATATATTTTGTGAAATTATCTAAGATTAATTTAAGTATTCACACAAATTGTGTAACTGAATAGTTAACAATAGATTCTTTGTATGCATCGAAATTCATTAGGAGCTTATAATCATTCCCAGAAAATATATTGTTAAATAAACTAGGATTAAATTATATTCTCATTTAAATTTTGTAAGAATGAAAGAAAAATAACTTCATAGTTTCTTTGTATGCATGGGAATTCATTAGGAGCTTATGCTACCATTACCATTACCATACCAGCCACGCCCCCTTGGTTGGAGTGGCATCCCCTATATAACTGCCATACCGCCCTGCGGCTGTCCGATCGTTTGGGCCGTCATTTAAAACCATTTCACAAGTCGTCAAATCCGATTATGAACTCATTTCACTATTTTGCCCATGAACAACTTTGATGTTTAATTTGCAATTTAATTTTAATGTGCCTAGCGAATAGAGGGGGGGGGGGAGGTGGAGAAATGCCATCAGTCCCCTATTTTACAACTGAAACCCCTCTCTGGTTATATTCCCTGGAATTACTTGCTATCTCTTGCTATCTTTATGTTATGTATTTGGTCCACCTGGGCGTATGAGCAATTCTGAAAAGGTCTGACATGATGGAAGGGCAGGAAACGGAGGCAGCCATAGCGATAATTTTATTATTGTCGTTGTTGTTGTAGTTGCTGCTGCTGATGGTGTTGATGTTGTTGTTGTTGATGTTGTTGTTGTTGTTGTTGTTGTTGTTGCTGTTGTTGCTGGTGCTATTAGTTGGTTGCCAGCAGATGGCCATTAACGTCCATTTAGTCAGGCGCCACGCATTTCTAAGTTGGTAACATTTTCTAATTGCTGCTGCCAGTTGTTAAGCGGGTTGAACTGCGGGGGAGTAAAAGGGAAAAAGGTGGGGGTACTTTAGGTGCGACTTGGACGTTTATTACAACTGACAGCAGCAGCAGCAGCAGCAGGAATAGAAACAGAAACAGAAGCAGCCAACGAAGCGACCTTTTGCCAGAGAGAAGTTGCTTTTGTTGTTCGCGTTGTTGTTGTTGCCATTGATTTCTCTACGTTGTTGTTGTTGTTGTCGGCTGGGTGTGGCTGCAATTAGTGCATCAGAATGCAAAAACCTTTCGACCTCCCAGGACACTTATCACACACACACACACAAAACTATTGTTGCTTACGTTTATGAATATTTTAAAATTCATTGCACCATCAACAACAACAACATGAACAACAACAATTTCTCCGACTCTGCTTGTTGTTTTTATTATTGAAATCTAGTCGGAAATTAAGTTGTCCCGCTCGACACTGTTGCACTTGCCCCCGTTTTTGTTGCACCTCACTTGCCACCAGCTCGTTTTCTATGTGCCACATGCGATGGCATCCTTCGCCGTTACCTGAGACACTTTAATGGACATGAAAAGACCAAAGTTCAGTTTTGGCTGCACGTTGATGCATGCAACCTGCAACCAGCCAGAGGATACAACTCCAAGAACTCTGACTGCAAATCGGGGCCACAACACAGACGTATCATGAAAGGGATCGTCAATCCCAATTAGACACTTGACTTGGCTAAAAAAATATCATCAACGACAATTTAGATTGCTTATTTTTGTAATTTGAGTTGCGGATCAACTGCAGAAAAACGTAGAAATATATCAAGGAATATACTCGTATATAAAGACAAAGAAGGCAATGCATGAAACTATACAAATTTTTAGAAATATCTAAAAAAAAGAAGCAAAATTTTAAAAATTTTTAGTAGCACGTGGTAGAAATTTATAGAACACTACGTAAGTTTTCAAAAACTCTTGAAGAACTGATACAGTTTGTAAATGAATGAAAAAGGAAACTAAAAGATTGATTTAATCCAATTTTTTTGTTCCTGTTCTTTAAAGACCCTATATGGTTAAATAAGAGCTTTAGAAATTAGAGATTAAAAAATGTTGAAGGCCGACAGTTTATTAATTAAATGCTGAACACAACCGTTATTTATTTATTATCATCGATGAATCGATAAACAGTTCTTACGATAAGTAGGCAACACTATTTTTGAACATATAAGTAGGCAACACTTTTTTGCCCATATAAGTAGGCACCACTATTTTTTTTCCCATATAAGTATGCAACATTATTTTTTGCCCACAAAAGTAGGCAACACTATTTTATAAAAAAAAAAAAAATATAAAAATACTCACCTATCTTTGCTGTACTTATGGTAAGCAATAGATCGCTTACTCCTTTTTTTAAAGGCCCCCTTTTGACTAGGCCTCTGTGTGGAAGTGACGCATGTGACCCTTATGACCAGGGCCAGTGTCAGCTCTAACCAACTTGAAGGACGCTCTGTAAGAGTCAAAGCAGGCACAAAGAATGAGCCCACGAGACAAGACGAGACGAGAGATTCACCTCAGCTCACCTTCGACTACAGCTAGAGCAACAGCTCGAGTTTCAGTCTCCAACCTTTTTGGCTTTTGCACAAAGTGAGACTCCGACTCTGACTCTGAGACTCGGGCATGGAACTTGGAGCACTTTGCATGCAAGTCGGACATGGTGACACGTTGCCAGTAGGCGCCACAGCATCAGCTGGAGGAGAAGGACGAGCAGAAGGAACAGGAGAGAAGCAGAGAAGCTGCTCCTGGTTGTGTTTCTGTTTCTGGTCCAGGTCACGTGCTCAATGCCAGCTCCTTGGACTGGAGGGCTAACAAGCTTTGGGAGCAAGCGAGCGTGCGGCGTTTTGCAGTGACCCGAGGAAAGGGGCACGGACAAGGGACAGGGGGCATGTGGCATGTGGCAAGGCCAGGTGCGGGGTCACCAGAGATGGCGCGTTAATGTTTCTTTTACGTGAGTGGCCCCAACGTTACTTCCTTCGCTTACGCTTTCTCCTTCTCCTCATCCGTTCCTTCGTTCCTCCGTTTCTCACATTGTCTGCAGCTCCCTCGCACTTGTTGGGTAATGTAAGTTAATAGCCATTGTTGTGCTTCTCCTGCTCCAGCTGCTGCCTCTTTTCCTGCCCCTTTCCTGACTGCGAGGCTGCTGCAAAAAAAGGTAGAAACGGCAGCTTTATTGATAATTATTGTGCCATGCTTCTTACGTTTTTATACCCTGTACTGGGCAAGTGCAAAGGGTCAATTGAGTTTGTTCAAAAATAAATGTAGGTAAATTATAATATATATTATATATATTTCTTGGATCAACATCAACTGCCGAGTCTATATAGTCACGTTTATCTGTATAAACACCTAGATTTTAAATACTTTAAGAGCTAGAGACACCAAATTTGCTGTACATGTAGGTTACTATATATTTCAAACAAATCAAATTTTTTCATAGCTTTGAAACGCGCCGAATATCCCAAGGAAACCAATAAAAACATCAATTTTAAAACTCCAGTATTGAAATTTGACACACATGATCATTATCCAAATTCCAATCTACTTATAAAATTTTATCAAGATTGAAACAGAAACCCGAAAGTTATTTAAGAAGCATTTTATGCAACGATGGGCCAAAGTAAGAAAAAGAGTTTTTTTTATACTAGTTATTTTATTTGAATAAGTACAGGGTCTCTGACAGTTGGGTTCTTTCGTGCTGAGCCTTTCCGACTAGTTGTATTTGTTGTTGGCCCATGCATAAATTTAATTTGCTTAATTAATTAAGAAGAAGCGGGCGAAGAAGAGGCGGGCACTTTAAGTGCGAATCAAGTGGGAAGACAAAGGGGCGAGAGAAGAAAGTGGGTGGCAGGGGTGAAGAAAAAGAAGAGGGGTGGGGGGGAGGATGGGTCAGAGAGCCATGTACTAATTGAAAATAAAGACCAATTTTTTAATTAAACTTTAAATTAATTTATTGAAGTGCCCCCGTGCGAAACAGTGTCGAGCATGAACTTTGACCCGCAGCGCGGTCACTCAGCTTGAAGATCAAAGCGAAACAGCGCCAAAAACAACAACAACAGGAGAAACAAAATGAAGAAGCAGCAACAACAAAAACAACAAGAGAGAGTACAAAAAAAATTGAAAATTGAAATTGCAAATGGCGCCACAGGCTTCAATTTTCTGCTCACGAAGTTCGCTCCCATTGGGGATGTTTTTTAGGGAGGGAGGGGGTAGGGGGTAGGGGGTAGGGGCAGGTGGATGAGGGAGGGGCGGCTGCACAAAATCAACAATGCGCTAATGCTCATTTAATGCGATTTTGCACGTTTGCATTTTCTAACACACACACACACTCGTACACACACACACACACACACACACACACACACACACACACACGTACACTGGGTTGCAAAGCTGAAATTTATTTATCCAAGTGTTACGCAATATTTGCACTATATTACATAACCGCATTGTTGCCACCGCCAATGAAGACCAAATAAAAAGCCAGCGAGCCAAATTTTAGAAATTCCAACCAACGAAAAATGGGTGGGGGGGAAATTGCGTCAAAAAAGTAAACACATTTTATAGCGTTCAGTTGAACTTAATATGCATGCATTAACTGTGCACCGATTACACTGCGCAAAATTGCCTACTGATTTATCGTTATCTCTTGGTATTAATCACTAAATCAACCAGCGGAATGTATAAAAAAAATAATAATTTAAACCAAACGCAGATCACGATTATTTTACATTTTAAAAGCACTTTCGATAATTGACTTGTTCAGTGTTGTGCAATATCAAACTCGTGCTTCGCTGCGATAGTATCGCTTGCTCATATAAGATCTGCAGCGACATATCGATAGTAATTATTGATATGCTTTGATATCGGTAATTGCAGCAGAGCAGCGTTGCCACTTTTAAAGAAAGCTAACGAGCGATTTGATAAAAATAACTGTATAACAAATGGAATTTAACCATTTTTGGATTAACTGGCATAAGGATCCAGACGCGATATTGTGGCATCAAATGTGACTAGCAATCAATGCTTGGAAATATATTAATTATTATTTAATTATATCGACAGGTTGTGTCAGTGGAGTTTACAGCGTATTGTATATACATACATACATATATTGAATTCCAGTGAGTGTTTTCTATTTGGAGCACCATCAACATACAGGACCAGGCTGGATAATTTTCTTTAAAAGCAGCGTCTATTTCTGGATTGTGGGCGGTTGTAAACTGACCTCAGCAGTTAATCTGATTCCAATAAGAAGAGAGGGGATAATCAAAATAAATGAGACAATCTAGACAATACATAATGAATTTTCCTTGTCATATGTCAAAAATATGTTGGAAAATACACCGAAGTGAAGTCAGCTGCATTACATTAGCAGAAAATCTATAGAAATGTAAGCATCGTCTACTTACAATATTATACACTTGCAGAGAGTATTTTAATTTTGTCACTAGATATGTAACGCATTAAAGGGTTCGTGGCAGACCTCATAATGAACCTTTGTCAAGTAAAGAATAGGTCACTATAACATATAACTACTATAGGTATGATGGATTAAAAATCAAACTTTAATCTAAGGAGTAGTATTATTTTTTTTTTGAGATATCTCAACCAATCTGACAGTTCAGACAATTCATGCTTAACTTGAAGACTAAAATAAGTCTATCCTATAGCTTTCATAATAATAATAGTTGTACTAACTAATCTGTAAGATGCAGTCAATAGACTCTTCTATATCAAACAGTCAAGAACAAATTAATTAACATTTGAAATATGATTTCTTATTGCAAGTTGAAGCTTAAAGTGTTGTAAATGAAGTTTGAATGCATTCATAAATTGTTTGTCTACAATTTGAAGCATATGCAAATGTGTGTACATTTCAATTATCAGCTCATTAGCGGCTGCCTTCAAACTGTTTGACTAATTAACAAAAGAGGCGACTCAAGAGTTGAAAGCAAACTCAACCCTTGAAAAGCGCCTTTAAGTATTGTTTAAAGTTGTTACAACAGAAAAAAGACAAGACAACTGGGCAAAAAAAAAGGTGCAAACTATGGAGAGAAAAGGGGGGGAAGGGAGACAGAAGCTGTGTTGAAGTATAAACAAAAAGCAACACAAAAAATATTAATTAAATTAAAACCACAAAACCAAGCCCGCAAATATCCGCACACACAAAATGTTGTAATCACGATTTATGCTGAGTTGGTTATTTACACTTTGCACTTAATGTACACACACATACACATACAGATGTGTGTGTGTGTGTGTGTGTGTGTGTGTGTGTGTGTGTGGCACATTTGGAATGCATGTTGCACACACGTTGCGCGGCGCTTTTTGCATGTTTAGCAGAAAATAATATGCAAATTATGCAATTATTTTAGCTGTATGTGTGCCTGTCTCGCTCTCTATCTTTCGCTCTCTCTCCCTCCCTCACTCGTGCTGTCTCTCTCTCTTTGTGTGGCAGGTGCAACGTGACCAACACAGTGGACAACAGCAGCAGGCACTTTGCCTGATTGCTCCCGTCTGCTGGATGTCGGCCTCCGACTCTAATCGCTTTGCATGCCATCCAAAGCAGGGGTTAGTTTTCCACAAGGGAGGTGCAGGAGAGAGGGGGATGGAGAGGGGGATGGTGTATCCTGTTGGCTGTCAGGACTTTGGTACTCGGCGTACTCTTAAGCGGGCCCTGATTTCTGCCAGATCATTTGCCAACTTTGCCAGTCTCATCTCATCTCAGTTCCAGTTGCAGTTCAGTCAAGTCAACTTGGTCCTTGTCCTGCCGTCTTGTGGTCCTTGAGGCCTTAGTCCTAGCAAGTCCTGCCAGACAACCGCACTCATTTCCTTTTGTTGTGATGTTGCTGCTGCTGCTGTTTGGCACTGCACATTGTTTCTTTGCACTTTGTCTGCAGTAGCAGCATCGTCATCACCATCAGCTCATCCTTATTCCCAACTCTATCCTCATCCTTGACTCCTTTTTTGTCTCAGTCGTCGTTGTTGTCGTCGCTGCTGACTCAAAATTTATGACAACATTTGGCCAAAACATATGTTGGCAACGAGAGCATTAGCAGCAATTGGTATCCTCTGTCCCCTTCCAATTGGCATCCTCTCCCTCACTCTCTCTCTCTCTCTCCCTCTCTCTCTTTCACTCCTTGTGCCAGGATGTGTTTTAGCCTTTTGTCAATTTTTGCATGACCCATTGTAATGCCATTGCACTGTTAAACAGGATGTGTTGTCAATGGCATATCCTTTTTTTTATATGGCTTTTCTAACTCCCCCAACTGTCCCAACTTTATGACTTATGGTAATTATAAGCGAAATTTCCGGTATTCTTTGGCATCTCTTTCGGTTTCAATCGGAATATCAGTTGTTTTGACATCAATGAAAAGATTTGTGCTTATATTTGGCTATACTTTGTTTGTTGTTCAATGTAATTAGAATCTTCCATTTTTGTGTATTTTCTTAGACAGTTTTTTATGTTCTTCTATATAGCTCTATATATACTTTTTGCCCTTATAAGTAGGCAACACTTTTTTGACCTTATAAGTAGGCAACACTATTTGTTGTCCATATAAGTAGGCAACACTTTTTTCCCATATAAGTAGGCAACACTATTTTTGCCCACATAAGTAGGCAACACTTCTTTGCCCATATAAGTAGGCAACACTATTTTTGCCCACATAAGTAGGCAACACTTTTTTGCCCATATAAGTAGGCAACACTATTTTTGCTCACATAAGTAGGCAACACTTTTTGCCCATATTAGTAGGCAACATTATTTTTTGCCCACATAAGTAGGCAACACTATATTTGCCCACATAAGTAGGCAACACTATTTTTTGCCCATATAAGTAGGCAACACTATTTTTGCCCATATTAGTAGGCAACATTATTTTTTTGCCCACATAAGTAGGCAACACTATATTTGCCCACATAAGTAGGCAACACTATATTTGCCCACATAAGTAGGCAACACTATTTTTGCCCATATAAGTAGGCAACACTATTTTTGCCCATATAAGTAGGCAACACTATTTTTTGCCCATATAATTAGGCAACAATATTTTTTGCCCATATAAGTAGGCAACACTATTTGCTTTTGCATCCCGTTTTAATTCCACTTTTAAGTATTTTTTTTCTCCATATCTCACTTTATTAGTTAAGTTTCATTTATAACCACATGAGTCAGCTTATTGTGTATTTTAAATACCAATTCAATTACAAAAAGAATTCCCCTCTACAATATTTTTCACATTTTCGTCAGCTTAAAAGTATGCAACATTTTTTTTCCTTTCATCAAAAGCACTTTAGGAACACTCTCTTTCTTTCTGCTCAAATAGCTAACAGTAGAGGGAGTCTGTGTGTGTGTGTGTGTGTGTGTGTGTGTGTGTGTGTGTGTGTGCCAATATAAGAAGGAGGGGGGAGTGACATAAGTGAAAGGGGGGCGTGGCTGGTTAGCCACGCATTTCTCATATATATATTAAAACGCCTGCCTGAATGCCTAATGAGCTCGAGGTCGACTGATTTCTTCAGTTTGTTGTGATGTGTCTGCCAAATGGTTATGCGAAAAATTATTTATTGACTTTCATATGCAATTTGGCAGGCAGGCAACTGTGTGTGTGTGTGTGTGTTGGTGTGTAAGTGTGTGTGAAAGTATGTGTGTAAGTCGCTTAAATTATGCAGGCAACTTTGTCATCCCGTCTCAGGCCCATAACAAAGTCACTTGTCAAATGCAGAAAGCAAAACGAAGGCAAACACAAATTAAAAGCTACAACAACATAGCTGACAACAACAACATCAACAACAATAACAACAACAACAACGAGGGCAACAAGAGCCCAACACTTAACGCCAAAAATATGGATAATGTCATTTTTCTATTGAACAAAATCGAAATCGAAATCGAGTCGCAGTTTTTCATCCAACCGTCTAACAATTTTTCTCCCTCTCTCGCCATCTCACTTGCTCTCCTCTCGCTCCCAGTCTCTCTGTCTCTCTGTCTCTTTTTGCATTGAAGGACGCTTCGCTTCCTGATGTGATTATGATAAAATATCCTCGAGCAGTTTTATGATTTATGACTTTGAATATGGCAAACAAAACGGCGGCCAACTTGTATTGACGGCATTGAGGGGCGCATAAAAAAGCGTTAGCAGACAAGTGGACGCTGCTAGGGGAGGGGAGGGGTGGGCAGAGGAGGGTTGGGGGTTGGGGGTTGATGCCAAGGGCAAGGACTAGGGAGAATCGTAGTCACAATAAGCACTCGAGTGCGTCGGCATAATTTATCCGTTGAGCCGCAACGCGTATTGGCAAAAGTTCTCTCTCTCCCCTCTCTTTATTTTTTTATATTTTTTTTTTTGTTGTGCACTTCTTTTGTTTCATTCTTCGACGTTTTTTATATGGCTACACTGATAAAAATTTTTTTCTAAAATCAAGATTTTGGTCTCAGTAAATTTTTGATTTAAAAAATGCGTTGAGAACATAATATTCTTAAATTAAGAGAACACATCTTGATTTTAAGAACATTTTAAATAAGACCAAGTTCTTATTTTAAGAATAAATGCTCTTAAAATTAAAACCAAAAAAAAAAAATTAAAAAAAAATTATGTTTTTATTTTTATAATTTTATTTAATTTTAAATTTTTATTTATTAAAAATTATTCTGCTTTAGTAATATTATAAATGTCATTTTTATATTAAATTTTTTTTTATATTTAAATTTTAATTAATTTATTATCTTTTTTAAAGTCTGTTTTAGACTTAGAGTAATTTAAAAAATGTTATTTGAATTTGATACGAGTGGGATTCGAACCGCCGCCTACTGCTTTACAACTGAAGCGGTTTTTCTAACCAGAACGCTATAGAGCCACCATTTGATTGATAAGAAATAGTACCTATTTATACTTTCCTAACAATTTAAAATTTTTATTCTTACATTAAGATTTTAAAAATTTTTAGATCAATAACCTTAGTTTAAGTAATTTGGTCTTAAAATAATCTTATTTTTAAGAACAAAATATTTAAGATGAATGTTCTTGATTTTAGAAGCTGGTTTTTTTTTCAGTGTAGCACCAGCAGGAGCCACCACCTGAGTCCTGGTGGTGTCTGGTGGTGTCTGGTGTCCAGCCTTTGGTCTGGTCTGCTCTCTGCCACTTTTCGCGCATAATTTGCTCCATTGTTGAACTCGATGGTTGAACTTGGATTACGATGGCGATGGCGATGGCGATTGGTTGCCCTCAAGCTTAGCTGCACCACAAGGTGGCTGCTAGTGCCTTTAATTTTCATAATTTCCTGCCCTCCCTTAATGCCACAACAAGCGGGCAGAATCCACTTAGCAGCGTCACGCCCAAGAAACAGAGAAAAATAGAAATAAAAGAAGAAAAAAAAAGAGGAATAGAAATCGCCTGTGGAAGGGTTTTGAATTGAGGATTGGCATTGTGGTTGGGTGAGTGCTTTGGAATATTTTTCAGCTAATTCATTTCACCTGCAGGCAACGCACGAAATACGAGTCGATTATATAATCCTTAAGCTTATCTGCTTTTTAGACTTTGTTTATCCCACAAATTATTATTGATGATGCTCTTAACGTTTTTGTCTTCGAACAAAAATTCTAAAATACTAAAGCCCCAAAACAAGCTCAGGATTTGTCTCGACTAAGTACAGTTGTGTGTAAGTGTGTGTTTGTGTGTGTGTGTGTGTTTGAGTGTGACTAAGCAATTGATTTAAATGAATCAGCAATGTGAGTACCGATGCAACAGCTATGAATAATAATATGAATTTCAACTTTAAAGCATTCTTTATGCCTTACAAATAAATTACATTTTCTTTAAAATGTCTTGCATGAAACTTTATAGTTAATATTTATTCAGTTATATATTCAGTTTAATCAGTCTCGGACTTCTGCACTATATAGTTGATATTGGAATGATTCAAAGATACAAAAATGTCTATTTTTCCTGGAAATGTTTTTTAAAAAAACCAGTTGGATTCCATTATAGCTATTTTCACATATCCTAATTCGATTTTATTTTATATATCATTACTTTAAAATAAAATTTCCATAGAAACAATTAAAATATAGGTGCATTTTATTTTATATCTCATTACTTTAAAATACATTTCCATAGGAATAATTAAACGATACTTGCATTTTAGTAGAAAAAACTTTTCGTTTTATGAATCTCAAATTTCTATTTCTTAAAAAAAAAGTAAAATCTTTATAAATTTTAAAGTTTTGCTCTAATATTTTTTCCAACAACTCAATTACAGCATATCTCAATTGCTGTGTACAGGGTATCTGTTAAGTCTAGCCGTTGAGTCTAAACAAGGAATGGTTTTGTTCTGTAGCTTAATTTGCCATTTAAATTTGATTTATTTGCCCATATAAAATTATTTTGGAATTTTTTTTAAGGAACTTATTGCTTTGAATATTTCACATACACATGGAGTACACACACCCCCAATACACACACATACACACACACTTTTTTGTCTAGACAACGCGGCAAACTCGCAACGCAAATTTCTGGCCATGGTCAAGTGTGTCGCTGAGTGTGCGTGTGTGTGTGTGTGTGTTGTGTATGACTTGGACTTTGAATTGTAGGCTGCACTCGTCTAAGGGACGTGGCAGGGGCGGGGGTGGGAGGGGAGGGGAGGGGGTTGTGGCTGCTGTTGCTGCTGATAAAGCCAGACCCAAAAAGGTCTTTATATTGAACGAGTGTTGAACTTTTGGTAGTTGGGTTGGTTGGTTGCTGCTGCTGCTGTTGATGATGAAGTATCACTTACCACAAAAGAAGCCAAGTGCGTATGTGCATGTGTGTGTGTGTGTGTGATGGTAGTGTGTGTGTGTGTGCGTTGCTTGGCTAAATTATTGTTGCTTGAATTTGGCTTATTTTGATGAATGCAATGGTCACGCACAGACGACCCCGTCATTGATGCCCTCAATTTCCCCCTCCCTGACCCCTGACCCCTGACCTCTGAACTCGACCCTCACACGAAATGGTACAAATGAGACATATGAAATGTAATGTAATGAATTTGATGATCTATTGTCACACACACGAGACAGAGAGATGGAGATATAGATATAGATATATATATACGTATTTGTATATCACATGAAACGTAGGCTTTTTAAAGTCAACTCGTTGCCTACTTTGTATGCGTGTCTGCTACGGCAAGTGTGTGTGTGTGTGTGTGTGTGTGCAGATGTGTAGTTGTTGTTGTTCTTTTTCCCTCCTGCTTTCTGCACATCTTTAGCATCTATCAGTCTGTAAAGCTTCCTTCCTTCCTGGACTCCAAAAACGAACGTGCGTCTATGCGTCTCTTTGTGTTATTTTGGAATGCGGCGACAGATATGCATATGTGAAGAGACACACACACACACACACACACGCACATACACACACTCGCACACACACACATACAATCACATTTACAATGCATATGTGTTTGCTCATTCATTCATTTCATTCGAAATGTCTCTATCCATCCCTGTCACTCCAACACTCTTAACTGTACCATATGAATGGGTGTCTGAGTGGGTGGTTGGGTGGTTGGGTGGTAAGTGGGTGGTGTGGGTGGTGCGAGTAGTATGCTTGGGCATATTCAATTTAGCAACAGAGAAGAAGATGACAAAACGATTGCTTTCGACTGCTTGTCATATAGATGATGAATTGTTCCTGTTCCTGCTGCTGCTGCTGCTGCTGCTGCCAGGCAAAAGTGACCCAGACCCACCGACGACATGACCCACCATGCCACCATGCCACACCACAGCACTTCCGTGTGCACCACCGCACCACCCATTTTGCAGTCATTGTTTTCGTTGACGTTGTTGTTGTTGCTGTTGCATATTTATGCCTACTGTTTGTGTGTGTGTGTGTGTGTGTGTGTGTGTGTGTGTGTGTGTGTGTGGCACAGACTTAAAGCGGAAATTAAATTTGGGACAATTAAGCTGGTTTGAAAGTGAAAAGACGCCACCTGGCGCTGTCACAAGGCAACTACTTGAGAACACTTTAAATAAAAATGCAACAATTCAAGAATCAGTTGAATCATGTTAAAATTTCAAGTTTATTATCAGTTTTAAGTGTTGCAGTTGGAGAAGAAATGAAATGAAAGAAGATACAAGGCGGTTACAGTCGAGCACGCTCGACAGTAGGATACCATGAGCCCAGGTACTCTTCAATAAAAGTTTATTTTCGACCAATTGTTCCTATGGCAGCTATATGATATATGAAGCCGATTTGAACCAAATCTGGTCAGAATGTACAAAATCAGCATTTATGCATATTGTATAAGTTTGGTTAAGTTATCCCAAAAAACAAAAAACTTTTTCATACTAAAACTTAGTTTTTGATGCATTGTTCCTATGGCAGCTATAAGATATAGTTAACTGATTTTAACCAAATTTGGTCAGGATGTATAATAACAGCCCAGGTGCATATTCTATTAGTTTGGTACTAATATCCCAACAAACAAAAAACTTTTTGCAGCCATATGATATAGTTGACCGATCTTAATAAAATTTAGTCAGGTTGTATAATATCAGCTCCGATGCATAATCTATCAGTTTGGTTCTGATATCTCAACAAACATATAACTTTTTCATACTAAGACTTCATTTTCGATGTATCGTTCCTATGGCAGCTATATATGATATAGAGATCTGATTTAAAAATAAAAACAAACTTGATCTGCGCCCGGTATACAGAAACCTACTTACCAAGTATGGGCTCAGGGTATAAAAATGCATTTACGCCTTACGCATAAGTAGGCAACACTTTTTTGCCCATATAAGTAGGCAACACAATTTCTTGCCCACAAAAGTAGGCAACACTATTTTTTGCCCACAAAAGTAGGCAACACTATTTTTGCCCACAAAAGTAGGCAACACTTTTTTTGCCCACGAAAGTAGGCAACACTATTTTTCCCATATAAGTAGGCAACACTATTTTTGCCCACATTTATTTGAGAAAATTTATCAAATTTTTATCTTGATTACAAATGATGTAAATGTAAATCAAATTGGGTGTAAATTTGTAAGATCCATATTAATGTGATCCTTTAGGAGTTCTTCTGTGGCACCTTGATGATGACACTCTTGACCTCCGTGTAGTTGGAGAGCGCGTATTCGCCGTTCTCCCGTCCATGGCCGGACATCTTGTAGCCGCCGAATGGAACCTGAGCACCGAGCACATTGTAGGTATTGACCCAGACAGTGCCGGCTCGAAGACCATTCACCAGGTAGTTGGCCTTGTCCAGATCCTTGGTGAAGATGCCGGCAGCGAGGCCGTAATTCGAGTTGTTGGCCCGGAGAATTACCTCGTCGAGTTGCTTAAAGCGAATCAACTGCTGGACGGGACCGAAGATCTCCTCGCGAGCGATGGCCATGTTGTCCTGGACATCGGCAAAGACCGTGGGCTGGACAAAGTAGCCGGGCATATCCTCGGAACGGCTGCCACCGGCGACCAGCTTGGCGCCCTGCTCCTTGCCGGACTCAATAAGACAAAGGATCTTGATCATCTGGTCCTGGTTGATCTGGGGACCCTGTTCGGTGGCCAGCTCGAAGGGATTGCCGACAGTGCGCTTCTTGGCGCGCTCCGCACTGCGCTCCACAAACTCATCATAGATCTTGTCCTCCACAAAGGTGCGGGAACCCGCACAGCAGCACTGACCCATGTTGAAGAAAAGTCCAAAGTGTGCCATCTCCACGGCATAATCCATATCTGCATCGGCCAATATAATGTTGGGTGATTTGCCGCCCAATTCGAGTGTGACTCGCTTCAGATTTGTGTTTCCGGATGCCAATTGTATGGATTTGCCCACCTCTGTGGATCCCGTGAAGGCGACCTTGTCCACATCCGGATGATTGGCCAGCAGCGCACCTGTCTCACCTATACCCGGCAGCACATTAACCACACCCTCGGGGAATCCCACCTCCTTCACCAGCTGGGCAATGTACAGTGCCGTCAAACTCGTCTGCTCCGCAGGTTTAAGGATAATTGTATTGCCGCTGGCCAAGGCGGGACCCAGTTTCCAAGCCATCATCAAAATGGGAAAATTCCAGGGTATAATCTGTGCGCAAACACCCACCGGCTCATGGCGTGTGTAGCTGAAGAAGTCCCCATCCATGGGAATCGTTTTACCCTGCGTCTTATCCGCCCAGCCGGCAAAGTAACGCAGATTCTTGATGGCCAAAGGCAAATCCACATTGTAGGACATGTTATATGGTTTGCCATTGTCCAAGGTCTCCAGGCTGGCCAAATAGACCTGGTCACGTTCCATGAGATCAGCGAGTTTGTAGAGCAAACGTCCACGGTCAGAGGCATCCATCCTACGCCAGGGAGACCCGAATTTGAAGGCCTGACGAGCTGCTTTGACGGCAAAGGCCACATCCTCTCCCCCCGCCAATTGGACCTGGGCAATGGACTCCTCCGTGGCGGGATTGATGCTCTCGAAGGTCCTGCCCGACTCGCTCTTGTGCCACTCGTTGTTGATGAACAGATCCGTGTGGAGCACATCCGGCGATGTCTCAGGATCTGGAATTGTTGCTTCTTTTGCCACAGTTGCATAGTTTTTTACCCACTGTGCACGCAACATTGCGCTGCTCCTTAAAAAACGCAGCATTTTTTGAATTAGTAAATTGGAAACAGAAAATAGAAACCGCAATTGGATTAGTTCCGTATCCGTAAATTAGCAACTGGTTTTACAAATATGCCAAAAAATGAAAAAACTTGAATGAAAAATTAAAGAAAACTCCCCAAACAATTTGCTTCAATATGAGTTGAGAGAATGAAATGATATGAGAGTGTTTTCATGGCCAAATCGATGTAACTTTCGAGTCTTGCAGGTTTGCAGCCTTGATAAGTGAAATTACAAAGATTTTATGATTAATAAATAGAATAATAGGCAATTTTCACGACCATTCACATTTGCTCACATTTGAATGTGGCATGACCAAATGTGAAACATATGAGACATTTGCCACTCACACAAAAAAAATCAGCTGCCCGGTCCCTGTGAAATGATCATTGGGATTTTGTACTGAAATGAAGTCCACATTCGGGCCGAATGATGAAAATGGCGTCGAATGAGCCAAATGTGCTGTCGTACAAATAGGCTATAACTATGGAAACTATGGAAAATCAAACTATTCGCTATGAATTTTTCTTGTGTACTATATTGATTTTTTTTTTAATTGTGGACGAAGAATGAAGCTAACAATACTGTTAAGTCTAAAAACCTTAGCTTAAAATTTTTTATATAATTCCCATGTTATCCTTAAGTAAACACATATAAAATATAATAAATATTGATACTCATATTCTGCTTGTCCCAATCTTTGCACACTCTTAATCTAAGTAAATTTAAGAGCTAAATTAGACTAAGAATTGATTACTTTATTAAAGCGAATATCCTTAATATATATTTAAGATTGTGAATTGAATTCCAAGAGTTTCTTACTTGATCTTTTGCCTTGCAATTTCTAAGTATTCCCTCATTGTTTCATCGAGTACTGCAGCTATGAGCGATGAGTGCATTTGAAGTAAATTCATTACGTTGGAAGCACTCGAAAGCAGCAGAGAGAATGAGAGAAGAAGACAGAGAGAGAAAGAGAGAGCACTTGAAATACGTGGGTAGATGGAAGAGGGGGTTTTTTGCAGTACCGGCAAATCAATTAGTTCGATGCATGCAAAAGCGCAAGTTGGCATTATTTGGCGCACTTCCGTTTCCGCTGCATCGCTGCATCGTTGCCAACAAACAAAACTAATTACAAGCATTTTCATTAACGCCTACGAGTGAGCGACTTTTACCCCCGTCTACCAACTAACCCTCCTCCCCCTTCCACCTTACACAAAACTAAAAGCTAGCTCTCTCTTTCACTCTCTCTCTCTCTTTCTCTCTCACTCTTCCTAGGTGTGTGTGTGTCGCAACTACTTAAAAGTCGATGCGCCAAGAAGGCAAAGGCAAGGCTAAAACACTTTTGCACTCTCTTTCACTCTTTCTCTCGCTATCTCTCTCCCTCTCTCTCTCTCTTTCTCTTTCGAAGTGACAACAGGGCAACTGTGGAACTGGGAACTTTGGACTCGCGTAGAGTCCATGCTCCCCAGGACAAAGTTCCCTGACGCTGTTGCAAACTTTACCGCCAATGCGGCGCGCCTTCAATCTGTACCGTCAACAGAAAAACCAAAAAAAAAAAAAAAATGTTAGATACCCTGGAAAAAAGAAAACAACATGTAACAGACAGACAGAGGCATACCTATAAAGGTGAGCCTATATATTCTCGATCATTTAAATTTAAATACAATCAAATTTATTTTTAATTTAGTACTCGATTATAAAGATACATATGGTGTTCAGATTAATTTCCTCAACATTCTTGCAATAACAATGCATTTCTACACTGAAAAAAAAATATTTTTAATATTTAAGAATAAAATTCTTTGTTTAAAGTATATATTCAGAATATTATTGTTAGATTAAGACAATATGCGGATCAAATGGCAATGACTTAATACTCAAAAAATCGGAAAAGGCTAAGATATTAAATCTTATAAAAATATATCATATTTCATATGTATAAAATTAACTATTTTGTACTTGGCTTAAGAATATTCGGAATATTTTGGCTTGAATATATTTTTGAATAATGACTCAGTATTCAAAAAGTCAAAGAAGGCTTGGTTTTAAAAATTTTAGGGATAACTGCACTTTAAATATTGGCTTGATTTTATCCCGGCACTCCAAACTTTTTTGTACAGTGTACGGGCCGTGCTCGCAGCACTTACTTGCAGAGTGCGGTTGCAGGGTATCTCGTAGTCGAGCACTCTACACTAGCGGCTGCTTGTATTTTATTTTTGGCCTTTTTTTGATGCGCAACTAAAACCCAAAACAGACAAGGCCCAAATCCAGCCAGGGCAAAAGGCGGCCGCGCAGGGACCGTGAGTGGCAAGTGGCAAGTGGCAAGTGAGAAGTGGCAAGTGGGAAGTGGCGAGTGAGAAGCGGGTAGAGAGGCGTGTGGCAAGTTGCGAGTGGCGAGTGAATTGTCTAATTACAGCTGCCAGCTGCAAGGCAAAAGCAAAAGCAAAAGCAAAGCTACTTCTACTTCTTGCTCTTGCTCTTCTTCTTAGTCTTATTCTTATTCTTATACTTGTCCTTGTTATTCGCATCGCATCTATTCTTGTTGTTAGAGTCTACCGTTGTCAGGGACAGGCTGAGGATGCCTTTTGTTGTTGCCATCGTCGCCAGTCGCCAGTCGCAAGTCGAAAACATCTTCAGCACATTTTTAATTAATTTAAATGCGTTAAGTTGCTTGTCACTTCATTTGGCGATGTCCTTAACATGCCCATATACTCAGACCTAAGTCCTGCCTACACCTACACACACACATACACACACCCACACACACACACACACATTTAGAGCCTCCCCCACCCACCGCATAAGTCTGTCGCGTCGTCAAGTTGCCTGCTGCCTAATGAAGATGACGCAGCTCCTTTTTTGACCTCCCTTCCCCTTCTCTCTTCTCCCTTCCCCTTATCTCTTCCCCTTCTCCCTTCCGCTTCTCAAACCATCAATAATTTTTTGGCATCGAATATCTTTTATTCTTTTTCTCGTTCCATTTGCCAGATGATCACCTTTTCCCTCCTCTTTTATACCCTGAGTATAGTATAGTTCTTTTATAAAAAAGTGTTGCCTACTTATATGGGCAAAAAAGTGTTGCCTACTTATATGGGCAAAAAAAATAGTGTTGCCTACTTATATGGGCAAAATAGTGTTGCCTACTTATTTGGGCAAAAATAGTGTTGCCTAGTTATGTGGGCAAAAAAGTGTTGCCTACTTTTGTGGGCAAAAATAGTGTTGCCTATATTTGTGGGCAAAAATAGTGTTGCCTACTTATATGGGCAAAAAATAGTGTTGCCTACTTATATGCTTATTAAATTAATTCTTCATTTATCTAATTCAAAAAAAAATTTGTTTAATAAAAATATAAATTTATGTAAATTTTTGTTAAAATAGAGCTTATGCTTATGATTAATTTTAAGCTGTAATTAACTATACTTAAATATTTTGAAAACCAATAAGTCATTAAAATCGGAAATAACGTTAGGTATAAATATATATGTGTAATTTTCTGCTTCATAAATTGAATTAGACTTTAAATCCTCGTCAGCTGAACTGGTTTAAAGAATTTGGTAATTCGTGTAGAACTAGGAATCGCAGAGGTGTGTAGTGCAAGGGTTGCAAGGGGTAAATGAAGGGCTCTTGATAGGGTTGTATCGTAACTGTCATTGAAGCTGTCGTATCTGTCGTATATGTCGTGTCTGGTATGGAAAAGTGGCCCGAAAAGTCTATTATGCCCCGACAACTGGCTACAAATTGTGCAACTTAATTAAAGAAACGCTGTTAAGCTTTGGCCATTGAGCGCGCATTGTGGGCGTGGCCACGCCCACATCAGTCACACATATGAAGGAGGGGGAGGAATCGAAATCGGCATCGGCATCGGAATCAGAAACACATACAACGATAGTCGGATTGAAGTTGGATGGAGTTGTAGATCGCAGTTTGGCAAGGCAAAGAGCTTTTTGCATTATAACGCAATTCAATGGAGCCAACGACTCCTGCATGCAACGGGATGGTAAGGAGGAGAAGGGGGAGAAGGATGAGCAGACCGGAGATGGAGGAGGAGGAGGAGAAGGAGACGGATGACGTCTGCGGCTGCACTTCATCGCTTTTGCCAAAAGGGGCAATTTCCGTGCTGAAAACGATGGCGACAGCAACAGCGACAACTTCAACAACAACTCAAACAACAACAACAACTTCAACAACAACACAAAAAGATATATACCGAAAAACGAGACAAAAACACAACACGGAAAAATAGAGTAAAAAAAAAGAAAAATGAAAACCATGCGAGACACAAAAATGAAATCGTATCTGGGCAAAAAGTGCGCGCTGCTTTTAATTGAAAACGCAAATTGGTCATCAATTAATTTGACATATAGACGTTGCGCGGCCAAAAAGCTACGGCAACCGTTTTGCAACTATGATGAAGCTGCCTCCACAATCGCCACTCGCCACATGCCACAATCGCCACTTGCCACACTCGTTACTGTTACTCTCCACACTCCAAACTGCACTCGCACTCGAAAAACTTTTTCCCATTCAACGACATTCACAAAGAACAATCTGCAATCTAGTTTTAGACCAAACTCCAGAAAACCGATACAATTTAAATATCGAAAAATGCACTTTTTCAACGTGAAACTAAAATCATAATCAATTTCAATAAGAGCTTAGTTACAAACTGAATCTTCGGGCTCAAAATTATATTCATTTAAAGCCTCGAATGGAATTTAATCCAAAATTTTTTAGTACTCACAATGCTACATTAATAAACGGCTTAAGAGTTTTTAATTTGTATTTATTTTTAAGTTTCTTTCTAATTAAATTATTTGCACATAGTTAGTATAATTAAAATCTATGAATTAATTGAAAGTCAAGTCGATTTTAGTTATTTTTTTTTATTTTTTGAATCGATTTGGCTAAAAGTTATATACTTTTTTTAAGAGGAAACAAAAGAAACATACGTTTATATTATATTTTGTGAATGTAGAACTATTCTGAACATTTGGAGGAGCCTGACAGTGAAATAAACCGAAAAAACGATTCATTAATAGATCGATAAGACTATTTTCTATAACATCGATAACATTTTAAGCGTTTGAATATGCTTTCCAAAAGAAAAGCCTTAGAAAACAAAATAAATAAAAATATATTAAATAGCAATATAAAGTGCTACATATACAAAAATTTTCAAAGCAAAAAACGTTCGTCATAACGCAGCCTGACTGTATAATTCCGGTAAAAAATCTCTCAGCTTGATGACAGAGTCAAGAGCGCTCGCTTCAAGAACTTCAAAAAGTTGCAACAAGACAGGCAACAAAAAAAAATATATATATATAAAAAAAAAGACGGAACTAATTTTTGTCATCGTCGCTGGTGTTGCGACTGACAAGTGACTTAGCCAGACAGCTGCAATCCCCCAGTTCAGTTCAGTTCAGCAAAGCAACCCTCCACCTTTTCCTCCCCTCTCTCCATTTCCATCCTTCATCTACGCTCCCAAAAACTATGGCATAAATAAAAATTTGTTTGGCAATATGCGCGCCGCGTATTTTGTTGCAAAAGTCTTGCATTAATCTAAATATTTGCATGCTTACGGCTTGCATGAAATGAGAAGGGATGTGGTAAGGGGTTGGGGAAACTGACTGAAGTAATAGGAATAGTTCTGATGTTGGGTTCTCGGGTTCTTGGGTTCTTGGACGAAAGCGTTTTTTGGGCTTTGCCTATTTATTTATTTTCCTCGCCGTCGCCAAATTGTCAACGACTTTTAAAGGGGGTGAAGGGTTGAAGGGGTAGGGGTGGGGGTTGGGGGTTGGGGGTGTATTGCATTCGGGAAAAGTCGCATTTAAAATGCATTTCGCATGCAACATGGACGAGAGGCATTTCCATTGCAAATGCAACGCCGAGTCGCGTCGAGTCGCGTCGCCAACTTGCTGCCACAGACGAAAGACAAAGAGAAACGTCAGAGCCAAAATTATAATAATAATAATAATCATCAACAACAACAGGATCATCATCACCATCACCATCATCAACAGCAACAACATCATCATTATCAAGGACTAGGCAAAGTTGAATGCAACGTCGCCGGAAATATAAAAACGCTTTATTTATTTGTATTTCTCTTCCTGTCTCTCTTTCTCTTTCTCTTTCTTACTCTCTCTTCTTCTCTATTCGCATTTGTTGTTTATTTTTACTTTTATTATTATTGTGGTTGTTGTTGTTATTACTACAATTGCTGTTGTTGTTGTTGCGTTTTAAGTAATCAAAATCGTTTAAACGAATTCGCGGAATTTGCATTTTGTGGCCAAGTTTTAGTCAGCTTCATCGTCAACGGAGGCGTTGCATGCAACTTGCCGCGTGTTGCATGTTGCCTAAATTCGCAGGAATTAAATTTACTATTCCCAGTGCTTTAAAATTACTATTTAATGTATTTTATTAACTCTTTAATTTAATTGTAAAATTAATATAATATTAATAAAAAAAAACAAACATGTGTGCTGGGTATCTCTTAGTCGAGTAGACTTCGCCTAAACGATCATACTTATTATTTGTTTGTTTATTATTTGGCATGACAAATATCAAATATGTAAGTAACATATAAATTTACACTAGCGTTACTTCATACAAATAGTGTTGCCTACTTTTGTGGGCAAAAATAGTGTTGCCTACTTATATGGGCAAAAAAGTGTTGCCTACTTATATGGGCAAAAAAGTGTTGCCTACTTTTGTGGGCAAAAATAGTGTTGCCAACTTTTGTGGGCAAAAATAGTGTTGCCTACTTATGTGGGCAAAAAGTGTTGCCTACTTATATGGGCAAAAATAGTGTTGCCTACTTATATGGGCAAAAATAGTGTTGCCTACTTATATGGGAAAAAATAGTGTTGCCTACTTATATGGGCAAAAAATAAAAAAATAAACTTTTATTAAAGAGTACCTGAGCTCAGGGTATCCTATTGTCGAACGTGCTCAACTGTAACCGCCCACTTGTTTATATATCAATTAAAGAGTTGCTCTGTTAACACACACATACTCGGAGTTTTGGCTCTGGAAGTCAACATATTGAGCAATGTTGCTCTCTTTTCGCACTGTGTGGGTCAGCCATAAAAATCTTGCTATAAATTCCGTTGTTTTGGGTTGGTGACTATGCTACAAGCATTGCAATAGAGTAAGGGAGAGGGAAAGAGGTGTTGCATGTGATAATCGTTATGTTAACTCATAAATTGTCATAGCTGAAATCGAGTAAAAAATGCATAAAAATCATAATAATTTTTCATAATTGGAAACAATTTTTTGTTGCGCAGCTGCTGAACAACGTGATTTGAACACTTGATATTTATTCGGGATGCAAGATACTCTCGTTTATTATTTAATTGGGGAGGAACTTTTGGATGAGGTTGGGCTCCGAAATTGTAGCTGACCAATTATCAACTAATTTAAATTTCTGTCTATTGGCACTCGGAAAACCTCTGATAAATTTCTATTCTTTGCTAATTCCCAAGCCACAGCAACAACAACTAGAACAATTGGCAACTATATTGTATTTTGTGGCAAGCATCAAAATTGTATGCAACAATAAAATACATTTGAAGGACTTACCTTTAGTTTAACTCTTATTGTTGCAGCTGTAAAACAAGCAGCTGCTATTGGCGTTTTAATGTTATATGACTAATAAGTACTCTGTAAACAATTGGACCAAAAATTTGAAAACCTTCTAGTTCAAGGCTCGGACCAACTTCAAACTTTCATAACTCTGTCAAAACTTAACCGATTTTCAAACGGAATGTCATTTTTATCTTGGTTTGTCCTCTTAATTCATTTTGCATTTAAATTTTATTAATTTTGTAAAAAATTTTATTTTTCTCAAAATCATGGGTTCGATGCTAATGGTCCCCCCTTTGATATTTTGAAAATTGAAAATTTTAAATCTCAAGTTTTCACTTTTAATCAATTCCTTATATCGTATTTAGTATAAAACTACACTTTAAATTTGTTTCTGACACCTTTCAAATTTCTGTAAAAAATCATGTGAAATCTGACAAATATTTTGACTTGTAAAGTTGTTAGATCCAAAGTCTGACCATCTTCAAACTCCCATAACTTTGTCAAAACTGCAACGATTTTCAAGCGGAATATCATTTTGATTATTGTTTGGCCTCTAAATTCATTTTGCATTTAAATTTAATTAATTTTATAAAAAAAATTATTTTCCTCTAGACCATGGGTTCGATGCTACATTATACCTTTAATTAGTCAGCGTTGGACTTATAGGGTATATAAATGGATGAGTTCATGAGTATTACAAGTTGAGCATGCCAAATTGGTCGGATTACACACACCGAGATAGCGATAGAGCTGCAATTAGAGAGAAAGAGAAAGCGCTTGATAATGAGAGAGAGAGAGAGAGAGAGAGAGAGAGAGAGGAATAGAGATAGATGAAATGTGGAATGGCAGCAGCCGATAAACTCGAATTGCACTTGAAACTTAATTACGAAACTCGCAAATGCAAAATGCAAATGCAAATACCTGACAAAGCCAAAGCTGTAGCTGTAGTTGAAGTTTGGGCTGTTTATACGTCTGAACGCCTGGTTAAGTGCTCTGTGTGTGTGTGTGTATGTGTGTGTAGCACATGGCGTATGAGTAATATGCATGAATGCCAACTGGAGATGTGTCTATAATGTCTATAATGCTCTATAACTCAAGCACTTCTAGTCGTCATCTTGTTAAGTAAATTCTAAACATAGTTGCTAGCAACCCTTCCCCTCCCCCTCCCCTCCAACCCTGTTGCAACTACCCCCCGCTGTCACACCCATGGGAGTGTGTGTGTATATGTATGTGCGTGTGTCCACTCACTTATGTAATTAAGTGTCTTGTTAAAACGGAAATGGAATTCGGTTTTGCCTTTAATTTACATTAATTGACGATGCATTTATGCCAACGACCACTTGGGGGGTAACTTCCCCTCTGCCCCTCTCTCCCCCTCAAACCCCTTGCTGCTTTTTCCTCCCCTTCTGACAACTTGTTGGTATTTATTGTTTAATATTAATGTCTGTCTGGGCGCAAACTTGCAGTACAGAGTGTCGCTTTTGAAAAATGCATGACATGGAGTTGCAGCAGCAGCATGTTGCAAGTTGCAACTTGCATACTTGCAACTTGGCTTTAATCGCCCGGCATTAGGCCACATGCAATATGCATGCGTCAGCAACAGACAAACCAGCAGATAGATGTGGACAGTACAGAGTCAGAGTGGGTCAGGTCAGTTAGGAGGCGAATAAGGTCGAGAGAGAGAGAGCTAGAGAGTGAGTGAGTGAGTGAGTCAGGGAGTGAGTGAGTAACCGGGTTATGCACTGACCCGGTTCGAGACCTGCCTTACACCCAAAATGCCAATGGCCAACGGGCATTATTAATGGCACTCCGAGTGCACTTACTTGGGGCAACAACTTTGATTTATTCATTGCCAAACACACACACACAACATTTCACATTCAACATTCAACATTTCACATTTAACTATTACAATTATTGTTATTTATATCACGATTATTGTTTTGTCTCTGTGCAAAGCCAGCAATTACCAACCTGAATATTCCATTCCCATTGTCGATCTTTAATAGCAGTTGCATTAAAGTTGCACTTACCAATTAAAATTCTAAACCTAAATCATATTAAACATAGACGAAATCAATCATTTAAATTCTCTTTTATGAGATTATGATACCGAAACTTGTAGTGTTCTAATTGCTCCGAAAGTATCGAAACTATAGTGTAATACAAATATTTGTTTTTAATGTTAAACGGGAAATTGAATATTTTGAACCTTTTTAATTTAAATGCATTATTATAAAATCCATTTTGTTGTTTTTGAAATTGAAATTAATAATACCTATTCAACAAATAAATAACAATAAATTATGAATATTTTCCTGTTAAATAATATTTAGTGATATCAAATTGAGGTTTATTACTATCCCACATTTTTTGTTGAAAAACAAACTTTTGTAAATAAACGTAATCAACATTATAAAATGGAATATTTCGCATCTCTGTAAAAATTGATATTATTTACAGCTTTAATGAATGTAAAATATTAGGGGAAATAAAGCACAAAAATAAGTAAATAATTCTTTGTAAATTAAGCTAGAGTCTTGTGGAACTAAATAAAGTCAAACAATGGGCTTTTTTTTAGACTTCAATAGACGATTTGTGTGTACATATATGAATGAATGTGTGTGCATGACCAGTGTTGCCAATAAGCAATTATGGCTAAAGAGTGCCGTCGTTGTGCAACACTGGACACGTACTCTAGCGTATTATGAACACGCTTGAGTCATAAAAATACGTCAGCAAAGTTTCTATTCGCCAGGAGGTCACGACCAACACGCGCTATGCGACACACTACAACAAAACTGAGGTGGAGAGCAAGAAGAGAGAGAGAGAAGGAGAGGGAGAGAGTAACAGGTAACAGGTAACGGTAATTGAAACAAAAGTTGAAGCCAAGAAACAGAAGCATACGTTGCGGCGCCTTAAAAACCCATTTCCAACTGTTGACACGTGCCGCGTCGTGCCGCGGCCTGAAGAGCCGTTACCACTGCCGTACCACCGCCGTATTGCCGTACCACCACCGTTTTGCCGTACCACCAACGCACTCCATTTTGCCGGCGTTGTCCGTAAACGAAAATCACGCGGCCGCATGCGAAGTAAACAACGTGAAATGAAAGTCATGCGTCGCATTTTAAAAGGAGACGGAGATGGAGACGGAGTATGTCTCCCAGGACCCGGAGAGGTCCCCAAAGCTCTTAGCACCCAACTCACATTCCCACTATTCCCAGTTGTGCAACTGCGGCAAGAGATGCGCATAATTTAAAATACAAATTTGCTTGCAACGTCAGGCAGATGAGCATAGAGACAGACGTAGATGCATTTGTAAATATGCCTCATTATGGTGCAAGCAGCTCTTGTCTACTGTCTACTGTCTCCAACCTACTTCTGTCTCTCTCTTACCTGCTTGTCACACGCACGTCTCACGTCGTCTCACCTCCTGCTGTGTTGGCCATCATTCGTCACGTCGCATGTTTTGCGTCTCGTGCAACGCCAACGGAAATGGCAACAAAGTACAAAGCAATTTAATAAATGCCGGAATCACGTGAAGGTGTTAAGCAAAACATTTTGCAGCAATGACCACAGCCAAAACCGACACGAATCAACGTCAAATTGAAAATCCCAACACACACATAACACACTTACAACATCTTGTTATTCAATCCGAAGCACAACTGTACCTTTGCCACAAGTGGATAATCCTTTTTAAAGATTAATTTTTGATAAATATGAAATGACTTTCGATTTCTTGACATTCTTTACTATAGATCTCAAGTTAACATTCGATTTTAGTAAGTTATCGCTTAGTTAGAAAAAAAAGACAATTTACTGTTAGGATGGTTCGGATGGTTTTTTTTTATAGGTTAGGTTAGTTTGTTTTTAGTGTATACATTATGTTTTGAAGGATTTGTCAGGTTTTACAAATTTTAATACCGTTTAAAAAAAAATAAACGGAACTCCAGAGCTCAAATTTGAAAAAGATTTATTATATAAGCCTAAGAGAGTTACTTAAGGGACTTTTTAACCATTAGCCTTGTCCTAAAAAAGTTTTTACTTAAAATCGCATATTCCAAAATTTGTTAAATCCTTTACACAGTGCATACACATATTTCTTTTGGCATGGTTTTTCTTTTGGACCAGCCTAATTTGTCATATGCATTTATTCATTCATTCATTCATTCATTCGCTTTAATAACTGTCAATATGGCGTCGTTCGACGTCGCGACTGCAACTGCAGCTGTCGATGTTAATAATGAACGAGTTCCAACGACGACGACGATGTTGCCGTATTAAATGCAATGCTGACCTCAACAACATCAAAAACACGTATGAATGCAACTGTCAAGAGAGCTCGACTAAGAAATACCTTGTATCTTCACATTTTGCGAAAATATTTGTAAAAAAAAACCATCCAAAAATATACAAATTCTATTTTATTTGAGTCGAATCTTCTCCAGTATTTTCTAGATTTGCAATCTGAATTTATTCTAAAGACACTCAGAGTTATAACTTTTATGTTTATCTTTAATTTCCAACTTTAAAGTCTTTAACTCGCACATATATATTTAAATTCGGAATCAACGAGTTCTTAAAGACTTTATATGGTTCTAGATGCCTTTCTTTTTTTTTTCCGTGTTACAAACTCTGCCACCATGTGATAACACCCTTGTCAGCATAGACGAATGGGTATGGAAATAAAACCTTGGTACTGGCAATTGCAGGCTGATCTTATTCCCAGTGCCAATGCCAGTTTCCTCTGCCAGACTCAGCGTTGCCAGATTGTGTGAACAACAGTCTGGATATTCGACATTCGACACTCGCCTCGTTTTTTTTTGTTTTTTTTTTTACTTTGTTGTAGTTTGTTTGCATTTCTTTCTTTCTCTCCCTACCACTATCTTTGTGTCTGCCTTTTATTTTTGAATTCTTTTCATATGTATTCAGATTCGGTCAGCGTCGCTGACATCAATTTGTAATTTCAATTAAAAATTTAAACTGGAAAAAAAGCGCAAGAGCATTCAATTCCATTGCTGCTGCCATTTAACGGCAAACCCGAAAGAATTCACCTGACTAACACACATTCCCACCTTACCACCCACACCGCCTATTACTCACCACCCACCTATCCACCTACTCACCACCCACCTACAGTTACTCCTCCCAAATTCACCTCTCTTGCTGCGTTCTATGTTCTACGTTTGTGTGCGGGCATAATTTGATATAGCGTATGCTACAAATGGCTGCCCGAGGCACTTAATTTGATTTCTTTCTACAAATGGCTTTGCCACACACACACACACACACACACACACACACACACACACACACACACAGACTAGATAAAGAGTGTTTTTTCTATCGCTTTAAAAGAAACCAAAACTTCTTCACTTTACTTTTTCTTCAAGCATAAAGCAAAACCTTCATCGTAGTCTCTCTCTCTCTCTCTCTCTCTCTCTACCTCTCTTCTTTCATCCCCTCACCCTTTGTAGGTACAGTTGACCAAGTTTTGAAAGGCTCTCGGGCATGTAAAGTCTGTGAGCAGAAGAAAACGTAATTTTTAAAGAAGTTTAGCATTAAAGTCATAACTTAACTTAAGAGTTGCCATTTTGAATGTAGACTTTTAATCAAATTTTGTTTAAGTATTGACAAAAAAAAAAAAGAAAGAATTAAGTGAACAATATTTGAAGCAACTTGAGCTTAACTTAGGTAAATTTACAGTAAACACTCGTTGAGAATGTTGTGCAATCATTGGACCCTATATTTTAATGTATTAGCATATTTTAAATGAATGATGAATCGATTTGGGTTTAAGTTGAATTGATTACAGGGTATGTGCGACTACTTTAGGAGTATTTTTTAATTAAAACAAGTGAATAAATAGTAAACGTTAAAAGTTTCTTTATTTCTAGCCAAAAAAAAATAATTAATGTTCAAAAATCGTTTACTTTACTAGAATATAAATTAATCGAATTTTTTCTTTTCTTTTCTCAGTGTGAGCTGATTACAGGGTATACAGGTAAGTATGATCTACTTGTCTTGTAATGAAGCTCTCAGGTATAACATATACTTATGTTTAATGGGATTTATATACCGACTCAATCTTAAGTTATTTGTGCACCAAGTGATTCATCATGTGTTTGAAATGATTTAAAATTTATGTTATCGGATTCTTTTTGAAGAGTCTCAAGCACACGTCGAATAAGTTGAAGAAGTATGAGAAAAAAATGATGACATACACATTGAGTACTATTCAAATTTTCCCAAGCGACCCACAAAGCTATTGACTTGCCACGAGTTGGAGAAAAAAAAAGGTGGAGAGAGCGGGAAAGAGAGAGAGAGAGAGAGGGGATGAATAAAGTGTAGGAGGAGTGGGTGGCGTTGAGTTGGGTTAGGTTCAGGTTCAGTTTTGGGTTGGGTTGGGGTCTCCGAGTTTTTCGGGCTGATGTTGAGGACTCTTGTGGCACGGCTGCTGCTGCTGCTGTTTCCGCTTTGCCCGAGCTCCTCCATTAGACATGAAAGTGTCAACTTCCGCGTTTTTGCACACACACTCTGAAAAGAAGAAAGAGAGAGGGAGAGTGAGGGAGAGAGGAAGCGTAAGAGGGACAGAGACAGGCACTCACTTGTGTCGTCGCCGGTTAAAAGCATGTCAAATTTTTACACACACACTCGGAAAGTGGGCAGAGGTAAGTGTTGAAGGGGGAAGGCAGAGGGGAGAAACGCAATGGTAAAGAGAGAGGCGGGGAGAAGTAAGAGAAGCAATGCGAACGCCTGTGAGAATGCATGATTGAATGATTGAGAAATTAATACACACACGCCACACACACACACACACAGTTATCGACCACACACAGAGAGAAAAAGTGTGGGTCGAAGAGAAGAGATGAGAAGAGAGAGGCAGGAATGAGAACCAGTTGGGAAGGAGGCAAAAGAGAAGCCTCCGCACGTTGGGCGCCATCAGCGGCAACGTGAAATTATTCCATTTCACTTTACAACTGAATGCAAATTACATGCTGTAATTTCCTGCAAGAAAGCAAGAAATGAAGCGAAATGAATGTGGCACACACACACACAGCACACACACACACACAGATCACACACGCACACACACACACAAATGTATTTGCGCCAAGCGGAAATAAAAATAAATTCGAAAAGTTAATATTAAATGTGCTACATTGGAAACATATTGTGTATTCCCTTCCTACCGCACAACTTCCCTCCCCTCTCTCCCACTCTCTCTCTCTCTCTCTCTCTCTGTCTCTTTCACTCTCTTTCATTCGCTTGGCTGACGTTGATTTTCCACATGCCTAGCAGACAACAAGGCAAGCCTTTGCCCCGCCTCCCGCCTTCGCCTCCTGTTTCCACCGCTCAGATACAGACGCCAGCGGGCATCACCACACAGCCTATCAACCTCTCTCTCCCCTCTCTTTCACTCTCTCTCTTCACCCCCTCTTATAGGCCCTCTCCCTCTCCGTTTGCTGATCCGCTGGCCGTAAACAATTGCGCATTTTCAGCGCCGTTTGCTTACATTTTTTACTCCACACGCGCGCGGTTTATTTTTTTCGCTATATATTTTTCAGTTTGATATACCCTGTAATTATAAGTTAACTCCTAAAAGGGGAGCAACATCAAGAAGTTGTAGAATTCAATGTAATAATATAGTTTCACGTTTAATAAGCAAATAAGAATACTTCAGATAAAGTTAGCTCAGATTTCCGTCTATCCACACATCTTTCTGTCTCTAAGAAACCCAGCAATTAGAGTCTAATCTCTACAAAATTGACATACACCTTTATGCATTGCCAATTTTTTCCAACATGTTACAATTCAAAAATTTCTGTGTATAGATTATCCTCATAGAAATTGATCTAATCCTCTTCCTGTCCCTATGAACTCAGAAATTGACTGAGTTAGAACTTTAATATTTTATGTAAATCTGTTAAAGAACTTAGATAAAGTATATCTAAAATCTTTTTAAAATCGCATGACGCCTTACAATTCTGTTAAGTCAAAAATGTCAAATTAACTTCATTTAAAAATGCTCTAAAAATGTCATTAAAAATATTGTCAGTTAAGTTGTCGCAGGGTATCTGTTAGTTGCGCCTACTTTGCCTGTCGTTATTGTTTCATGCATTTTAACATTTTCATATGGCGCATTTTCATTGCATTTGTATTTGTTGTTTTTTTTTTTTGTTGCGCTCCTTTTATTTGTATTTTCTTTTCGTTTTTTGTGTTTTTCGGTTTTCTTTTTAATTTGCGCGCCATTTTTTGCGCTTGCAGTTAATTTTTTATTGTTATTATTTTCATTGTGGCGTTGCGGCAAGCAGCATGCGGCATGTGGCAGGCAGAAGGGGCAAGGGCGGGGGCAACATCATCGTCAGTCGCCTGTCGACGAGCATCAGCAGCCGCCACTTGGTCAATGCCTGTTTTTTAGTCAACGCGTAAAATATGCTTAAATATTTTAAATTTAATCACACGCTTCGCTGGCTTCGGCAAATACGTCAATGCATATGCAAACAAATAATACGCAGGCGGCAGGGATTCCCCCTCCCATTCTCTTCTTTTTTATTTATTTTATTTTTTTTCATTTTCCCGATTTTCCCTCTTTGACAACAGAAATGCTCCCCAATTTCCCGGGCCCTTGTCGCATTTGGTTTGTTGTGCACCCTTTCGCTCGAAGCACCTCGTCAGGTACCGGGTATATCCTATATATCCTTCAACCTTCCCCTAACTCCATTTTCATTTCCTCTACTCTTTTCTTTTTTTTCTTTTTCTTTCTGTTTATTAAGCATTTTCCCCTATTGAAGTTGACCGCATATTAAACACAATTATTGCCATAATATAGTTCCCCAAGAAAATACAATATTTCTGAAATTGACAGTCTTTAAGATATGGACTGTCAATTTCCATAAATTAAGTAAAAGTCTATAGACAGTTGACAAACACTTATAAAAATATGCAATATGATCAAAAAGGAAGCAAATACTAAAATGTTACAATAAGAAATTAAGGGTTGGTTTTTCAATGTCTAAATATTAAAACATAAAACTTAAGACTTAAATATTTCAAAATATTTTCATATCTTCAAAATCTTTGCTGCTACCTTAAATGATACGGTTGGCTTAGGATCGAAAATATATCAAATTTTTTAGATGATAAAAATTTAAATGCAGAATCAATTAAGAGGCCAAATCATGATCAAAATGACATTCCGTTTGAAAATCGGATCATTTTTGATGAAGTTATGAGAGATCAAAGTTTTTGAAAAAATGTCAAGGGGTAAGTATGGAAAATTGGATGATAGATGGCTTAGTATCGAAATATATCAAATTTTCTAGATGATAAAAATTTAAATGCAGAATCAATTTATAGGCCAAATCATGATCAAAATGACATTCCGTTTGAAAATCGGATCATTTTTGATGAAGTTATGAGAGATCAAAGTTTTTGAAAAAATGTCAAGGGGTATGTATGGAAAAATGGATGATAAATGGTTGCAAGTTTATTTTTGATAAGAATAACAAAATTAGAATCCCAAAAAGGAGCATTCAAAAAAATATAGTGAGGTGTGAAGTGGCAAGAGGCATGATGAGAAGCAGCTTCAGTTGGCAACACTCAGTTGCCTGTTTCAGTGTGCACCTTTTGTTGACATACATGTATGTGTGTGTGTGTGTGTGTGTGTGTGTGTGTGTGCACGTGGCATATTATACAGCCAAATGCCTGCGGAGCCATTTGACTCCGATTTCGGTTTGTGGCCAAGTGAAATTTATATGCCCAAATATAATGAACCTGAAGCACTTGCACGTCGTCTCTCACACTTACTCTCTTAACCCCTCTCTTTCTCTTTCTATCCCTCTCTCTCTCTCTCTCTCTCTGTCTCTTACTTACTCGCTGTCTGTTGTCAGGCGTTGAATTCACTTCTGGCCAAATGCAGCTTGGCTTGTTGGCCAGTCAGCTCCTGTGGCAACATTTAGTGAAGTGCCAGCTAGAGAGAGAGAGAGAGAGGGAGTGGAAAGAAGGGGAGTGGAAAGAAGGGGGTGGTACTAGGGGAGGGGAATAGAAAAGGGGTAGGCCTGAGCTGAGTTGCCTCGAAAATTGGCGTTGCCGATGCATTTGCTGATACATAAACTAAACTAAACTTAACTCAACTCAACTGAGCTGAGCTGAGCCAAGCTGAGCTGAGCAGTCTGCTCCATGCCACACACACACACATACACACACCCACACACACCCACACACACATATACATATACAAAGTATGTGTCTGTGAGAGAAAACAGCATGAAAATCATATTATAAATAAATTATGCAATTATAATTACACAAGAAAACTACTTGGGGCGAAACAACTTACACATACATACACAGACACAGCACACACACACACACACACACGTAAAACGCCGGCAGCTACAATGTCTATGTGTGTTTGTGTGTGTGTGTGTGTGTGTGTGTGTGCGTAGTTGTCCTCGCTTCGTTTCGTCTCATCTCATCTCTCCTCTTTCTCTTTCTCCACCTTGCCCCGCCCCTTCTTGCCACGTCTTGTTGCACAGGCACAAATAGCACAAGTACAGGAAAATAATTACATTTTACGTGTTCCTATTAATCTTGCTGAGTTTTTAGTTTTAGTTTTAGTTGTTGCCCACTAATTCACTTTTTGTTTTCAGTCTCTTCCCTCCGTTCTTTCTTTGCTGCCCTCTTTGAATTCAATTTTCTTGTTTTCAGTTTACAGTTTGCTTTTTACTTTCGACTTTATGCCCGAAACTGACCGAACAAATCGCTTTGCTTACTAAAGTCCTTTGTGGACACACAAATACGCACTCTGGGGTTAAAGGTTCAGTAAATCCCTTTCAGAAAATGAAGAATATGATTTAGGAACATTTTTAGGAGACAATTTGAATGTCAAAGATATAAGAATGCCACTAATCAAATATATAAATTAGTAGGTAAAGTAATGAAAGATTAACAGAACCTATTTTTTGTTATCAAAATAAGATATAATAATGGTTGTAGAATCTTTTTACTCAACATTCCATAATATCAGTTCCTATGATTTATTCTAATGATAAAAAAACTAATTGTTATGAAAGATTAACAGAACTTATTTCTTGATATCAAAATAAGATATAAAAAGGGTTGCAGCATTTTGTAACTCTACATAATATCAGTTCCTATGATTTATACTAATAATGTTTTTAATAAGGCAACCAATTTATTGTGGAAAATCGTGTTTTTCACTGTCGAATTTTTTTTACAAAATGCTCACATAAGACAACTTTTCGAAAAGCTTTATTTTACTTTAAAGTAATTTTTAAATATGTATAACAATTTTTTTATATTTATACAAAGTACTTAACAATTATTGAATTTTCGACTAGGTCAGATTTTAATGAGTGTCATAAGATAAATAATTTATATTTACATAAATTATTTACTTTGTTTCTCACCTATGCAAAAATGACAGTCAAAGAGTATAACTCGTAATATTTTTTGGGTTACGACCTGTTTTGTTATCCATTTAGTTCACGAATAGTTTTAGGTGATTGCCAAAAAAAATAAAGAGACGAGTTAAGCATCGAGTTCAGGGGGAAAAAGGGGAAGCTGCCCCTTTTGGGGGCAGTATGCGGTGAGCTGGATGGGATGGGCGTGGCATGTTGTGGCATGGTTGTTGCTTGCAACTAATTATGCTTTATAGCATTCGGTAGTTTGCTCTTTTGTCACTTGGCAACATCATAAGCCGCTTAACCCACTAAAGCCACAACATTGAGGCCCCCACAAACACACACACACATACACACACACGAACATGGACAGAGTAGCACACACATACAGATACGCTCTCACAGACACACGTAAATCTAATTAAAGTTAAGGGAACATGCTTCAAAATTAATTTCCGTAATTCTGCACTTGAGTAGGGCGTTTATTCATGTTGTGGTGCTTTCTTTTTTACTTTTTTCTTTCTTTTTTTTTAAACAGGAAGCGAAAAAGCTTCCCTTGTTTGTGTGTGTGTGTGTGTGTATAAACAGAGAAGGGAGAGAAAAAACACATGAGCTGGGATATACGGTCAATTATAGTGCAGTTTGAGACAGATAATTGAATTACTTAAATAAATAAACACAACGAACCCTTACTTAAATACAAATTTTCTACAGTTTTCAGTTCACTCTAATATGGTTATATTAAGAGTTTAAAAATGAGATATATTTACTATATTTCTATAAGGGCTTTAACATTATATCACAGATTTTCTCCTAAACCTTGGAGCACTTCTCCAACATTTCTTTTAGATACTCTTCAGCCTGGCGATCAATCTCAAGATCCGCTTCATCCTCGCAATAGATATTCTTGAAGGCGTCCAGATCGGATTCGAGTATCTCCAGCTTACGGATTACCTTTTTCAGGCGATCCTGAAACGGAGTCCAGGTGTTGGTCTGTTGTGGCCTATAGATGTATGTGTATAGGTAATGAATAATCTCGGGATTCTTTCTCCTGCACTCTTCGCACATGCGGAACTCCATGCACTGTCCACTGAATTCATGTGGTGGGAATGCCATTTGGCACTCGGTGCACAGCAAAACGTAGCTATTATGCATAAAAAGATACTACAGAGTGTGTATAAGTCGGGTTTAGCTTCAATTTATTACGCAATACTCACATAATCATCCATTTTCAATTCTTTTTGAATTCGCAATTGGAATTTCCTATTGACTTTTTGTCACGTTTTAGAGTTTTTGTTTTGCTTTTTGAAAGAGCAACTCTATTTGTCAGTGTTAGCAGGGTTGTCATTCCAAATATAAACTTTTGTGTATCGATACCTGTAGGCTTAACAAACTATCGAAACTGTTTTCTTTTGCTGAGCGTAGATGTAAACATATAATAATAATAACCATATTTAAATAGGGACTATGAATAAATATAACGAATTTTTATATAAAATTGTTTTATAAAAATACAATGTTAAAGGATATGAATAATTATAAAGAATTTTTATATAAAATTGTTTTATAAAAATACAATGTTAAGGGATACTTTTTGTTTATTTTATTATCTTCTAACTCTGTTATTATATTTATTCCATTTAATTTCATATTCATTGCATTCTATTTTTTGCTTAAAGCACTTTCATTACGAACTTTGGTCTTGCTTCGCGTTTGGCAATACTGAAGTTTAACAATACTTCAACGCGTTTTACAACACAATTTTTTTTCTTACTTTTGAATCAACCATCCAACCATGGCTGTAACAGCAAATTTCTCAATTATTCGAACACGGTCACACACACTTTTCCATAACAAAATTGACAAAGACTGAGATGCGGATAAAAGTAGGGAGAGATATAGATGAGGAAGAGTGGGAGGGAGAGAGAGAGAGGGAATGTGTGTGTGTCTCTTTGGTTTCCCAATGGCCGCCGTCATTTGACTGTTCAGCGGCTGAAGCATTCGGGGAATGCATTCAAATTGTGACTCCTCTCCGCACCGTTTTCAATTTAGTTTTTGCGAAAGAGAAGAAGAAGAGAAAGAGCCAGCTAACACCTGGCGTGCAACAAGAACGAGAGAGAGGGAGATGGGGTATATACACAGAAAAAAAGTGCATTCTTAAAATCCATTTAAAAAAAAAATTGAATTAAGCGTGAATTTCTTAAGTATGTATTCGGGATTTAATTTCTAAATAAAAATAATACGTAGATAAAATGGCAACCATATTAAAAAATCGACATTAAAAAAGTCTAAAAATTCTAAAATATTTGATAAAGCTGAAAACAAATATTATAGAACCAAAAAAATTTAAGTTTTGATGAGAAAAATCGAGCTTGATTTAAGTATTTCATACTTGATTTATAAGAATCCGGGATTACCGTACTTCTGACACCGCTGGGATTAATTTTTGCCCAAAGTCCCGAATTTTTTTTTCTGTGTAGTTATAGGGATTGGGATCGCTGTCTGGCATTGAGTCAACTTGTGCCTTGTGCCTTGGTCCATTGGTGGCGCCACTCAATTCAAATGAATCCCCGTTTGGCTTCCACTTGACAATGGCTGTACACACACACACACACATGCAACACACACTCCTTTCTAAGTGTGTGTGCGAGTCAGTGAACTTAATTTGGTCACACACAATTGATTCTTTTTACACACACACACACACACATACACATCTAGCTGTTATTGTTGTGTGCAGAGGCACAGTTGGAGGCATCAACCAGTGGCAGCATAGGTTGCAACAGGGGCAACAACAGTCGAGTTGCTGCCACGTAAAGCTGACGACGTTTTGTTACCTTGTGCAAGACTCGTTTTGTAATTTGTGGCTGAAACAATGCAATTAAGTTGACATTAAGTGAAGTTCTCCACAGTCAACCCGCACACACACACACACACACACACCCCCGCACACACCATCTAACTACCCCGCTCTTTCTAGTTGCCTGTAGCACAGGTGGCAGCTGCTGGCATTGCTGCAGTTGCAAGCTCCATTTCCATTTGGCCAGGTCATGCCACATTTCATCACCGCAGGAGCATTTCTATTGTCTGACTTTACCGAGTGTCTATGCCGAATGTCTATGTGTATGTGGTGTGTGTGAGAATGTGTGTGTGAATGTGTGTGCAAAGGTAATGACATCAAAGAGGTCATTCCTGTGGCCAATTTGACATACAACATCTCCAGTTGCATGCAACAATTCAAGTTGCCTTTCGCTTGACATCAATTTGAAAGCCTCTTCAGCAAAATTTATATACATTAAATCAAATAAAAGAGACCGCAACTATTGGTTCATTATTCAACAAAATATTCGAATATAAACTTTCCAGTTGTTCATTTAAAAATTGTATATATTTTATATATTTTAATATGTGTTCAAATTTTTTATTTTAAAATTTAAACTTTTGTTAATATTATGTCATATATATATCTCTTACCAACTGTCTTTTGTTGACTTTTAATATATAAATATTCGTATATTTAAAGCATATTATACCTATAAAGAATCAGCTTATCTTTTAAATATGTTTCTTTATATTTCTTTGATAACATTTTAAATTTATGACAGTTGAGTAGCTTTAGAGAAACTTCTTTAAGTCGGCATCGTTGTGGGAATGGAAAACTGTTGATGAGGCTGCTTAAGATGTTGTTGCATGCAACGGTTGCAGCTGTTGCACAGTGGCAAACGAGGGGCAAGTGTAACAAGCTGTTGCTGAACTGCTTGACAGTTTTGATTTGAAGTCTAAGCTTGAGATAATGTCTCAGTTGAAGAGACAAAATCATCATAATACTTAATAAGTAGTAAGAAAGCATTAGTTGTGCAGGAAGATGCCATATAAAGCTATAAATATAAATAGAATAGAAAAAAAAATAGTTCTCTTATTTTTATATGTAATGAGATCAAATTATCAAGGGACTTAATAAAAATCTGGTTAGTTTATATATATAGTATTCTTAGACGTAAGGACTTTAGCTGCTCAACTTTAAAATACCTTGTTTAGCATTATAATATTTAATATAATATTTATCAAATTTAGAGTTATATTTCTCCCCTATAATTAGGTAATTCCCAACTTGGTTTTGTCCTTTGATGAACTGCATTTTGCGTGCCTTTCTTTTATTATTTTTTTTTTGTTTTTCTCGAGTTATGAGTTATTTGACAGCGTTGAATGCATTTAGTCATCACCCGCATTTTTGGTGGCAACATCGCCTCAAGCGTTTTGATGGTGACCAAGACACATTCCCCAACCCCTTATTTTTCAACCCCTCTTTCCCCGTTTTTCGCTTGCAATTCAAAAACTTGGGCAAGTTGTGAGCTTGGCTCAAAAACATTCCATACTCTCATACCGGGCATAGTCTGACACAAAGATAATGCTGCGGATAGCAGAAAAGATTGTGAATTGTTAACCATACACATAGAAACATTCACACACATACACACACACACACACGCACACACACTCATATGCACTTGCATACCGTTTGTCGGAAGAAGGAAAGAGGAAGAAGAACGAAGAACGAAGAAGAGTTAAGCGGGAGAAGGCGCGGCTGGAAGAATGTTTCTTAGCATATATTAGAGATGAGCACGAGTCGGAATTATTGTCGGCTTTTAAAATTAGAAGTCGTTTGTGCCTAAAAAGCTTGCACTTCTAAAAAAAACCGAAGTTTTTGGTCTATTTTGCCTTTGATTCAATTTTTTTTTTTCATTATTTTTATTTTATATTTCTATATTATATTATTACTTAGTAAGAATATGTATACTTAAAGTGGTCTGGCACGTCTTCCTTTACTCGTCACATATTTATATTGGTACAATATCATTATACTCATTTTTGTTTATTATTATTGGGCTTTAAAAATGTATTTGGTATTTGACAAAAATAAATTTTATATTAATATACATCGCTTAAAAATATATAAAAATATTCAAAAATTAGTTTTTAGTTTTTAAGCTCTTTTTATTTTAATTTTCACCTACTCTTAGCTAGGTTTTTTTTCAAATTATTATTAATTTATTAATAAATTATATTTAAGACGATTATCTGTTTTACTCCTTGGAATTCAAAAAACCTGCATCGGATCGTAGGGCCGAAAAATCCAAATCGTGCTCATCTCTAGTATGTGCGTCCCTCTCTCACTCTTATTCTCTTTCTCCTCTAACTCACGCATACACGCGAGCTTTTTACAGTAGGCGTGGCAGGATGGGCGTGATAGTGGTGGGGGAGGGGGACCAGTGTTGGTTAAGGGCAGCATGTGACAAAAGCAGCTGCCTTTTGTTTAAATAACGCGCCCTTGGCCCACCTCCAGTCGGTATATATGTGTGTCCGTGTGTGTGTGTGTGTGTGTGTGTGTGTGTGTGTGTGTGTGTGTGTGTGTGTGTGTGTGTGTGTGTGTGTGTGTGTGTGTGTGTGTGTGTGTGTGTGTGTGTGTGTGTGTGTGTGTGTGTGTGTGTGTGTGTGTGTGTGTGTGTGTGTGTGTGTCTAGATATGTGTTCTCTATGTGTTTGTGTTTGTATTTGTGTGTGTGTGTGGAGGCTAAAGCATTCAAATAATTAAACTCATCAAGTTGCCTTATGAGCATTTCACGCTCCCGCTTCTCCTTCCAACTCTTCTTCTCTCCTCTATTTCCCACTTTCCCAACTTTCTCCTGCTCCTGTGCTTAGTCTAATCTTCTTTGTTTTCTTTTTAGCACAAAGCCGTGCGCCGAGTGCCGAGTGCCGAGCTCAGTGCCGTGTCCTCTTGCCTAGCTGGGACAGAAGGGCGACCACAGCAAGGAACACAGCCAACAGTGCGGGCAAGGGGATTGGGGAAAGGGAATGCAGGAGAGGGAGGAGGGGGGGAGGAAGGTGGATTCTTACATGAGCTGTGGGCACGCATAATCCTTGATCTTTTGTTAGTTGTTTGCTCAACTTTTTGCTGCTGCTGCTCTTCCTCTTCCACCTCAATTCTCGAGTCTCTGTTTGTTTGTCAGCTTCGCCTCTGCTATCTCTCTAAATTATTAATTAAAGTATTTAACAAATATGCAAAAGTTTGCCCTGAGCTGCATGAGCCACATCAAAATCCCACTCCAACCACTCCCCAATCCCCATCCCTCATGCCTGCCACATGCCACATGCCACATGCCACATGCGTCACGCCTATCGGCGAGCGCTTTTGTTGCGCCCTCAGTCAGTTCATTCTGCAGCAAATTTGTCGACTAGTTAATAATGTGCCCAGCACACACTCTCCATCTCTCTCTCTCTCTCTCTCTATCTCTCACTGACTCTCCTTCTCCTTCTCCTTCTCTCTCTCTTCTTATCTTCCTCTCCCTGTTCTGTCCTTGACTCTTGCATCTTTTTGATGTTTCATTGTCGCATCAAAGACATTTTGTCAAATAGTTTACTTCCATTGGCGATGCCACTCGCGACACGATATCTTAATACGATAGTTTCTTATCAATTAACTTAAGAACTTAAATATTATCGACTCCTTTTTTAAGATTCGTTTAAAACTGTTTTGGTCTATAAATAGTTTTGATAAAGGGAGTGAAGTATACAAAAGCTATGTTCGACTTAACGATAGCTATTTGCAAAAATTCTTCTTGGCGATATTTTTTTAAATTATTTTTTATTTAGAATAGCATCAACGTTCTATCTATATATCAAGGTGTAAACATAATTAAGAGATATTCTTTTTGTCTTTATCTTTTAGAAAAAAGGCATATTTATTTAGAAGAAGTCCAACTTTTTTACTGTCACTGAAAAACTATACATAAATTTTGTCATTCTTCTTATAGCTCACTATCTGTTAATTTTTCAGCTTGACTTTAAAAATTTGTGGAAGGCCCATGAGAAGAAGACAAAAGCGACTTCACCCAATAGATCTTGTAATTAAATATACAATAAGAAATTAAAAAAAAATAATATGACCTTGAAACAGTGGAAAAAAATAAGTAAGTAATATCATTATTTTACGAATAGAATCAAAGTAACAGTTTTTATTTTGTTTCAAATTAAATAAAGAAAATTAAAAAATAATAGTATTTTAAATTGAACCAAGATTTGAATCAAAACCTGGAATCTGAATTCGATTTTCTTTATTAATGTGCTAGCATATAACCTTGATAAGAAATGTTGCTTGGTGAGAAATGTTCTTAACTAAATGTGTCATTCTGTCAAGGATATAGGCTTATTTTAATATGAGCCTAAAGTAAATGCTCAAAGGACTCGCCACTAGTGATTGACCACACGAGCATGTTATGCTATCCTTTTCACATTTGTTTTACAGAATCTACAGAATAAGTCCGTGTTTTTTTGGGAGGAAGAACCTCTTGGCCACGCCCCTTGCGCTAGTTGGTGGGCGTCACTTGAGTTGACTTACTTAGCAGGTTGACTTAACATTTGGTGACTGCGGCTTTTGCCTTATTTAAGTTTCATAGAAGCACCTACAAAAAGCCAAGACAGAGAAAGCTTTCTCTTCTTTCTCTCTGCTCTCTTGCTCTTTCTTGCTACCCGGGGAAAGAAAAAGGGAAGGGGAAGGGGGACTTATAGCATGGAAATCCTTTTTGCGTAAATCCTCAACTACATTTGACCGCATCCACGCACATTTACGTAAGCTGATTACGCGACGAGTCTTGCTCACTGTCCGCTGCCCATTAGCACCCACTGTATGTCACACTCACACTCACTGTCACATTGTGTGTGTGTGTGTGTGTGTGTGTATGTTGTGACTCTTTAAAAGTGTACTTTGCGCATTGATAATGCAGTCACTGCTCATTAGAGGAGAGAGAGAGAAGGACACTGAATCAAAAAGAAGTCCCTACTCAATGGAATGGGGACGCGACTGTACTACTGTCATACAGTGCTGCTCATAAATATTTGCACAGGCGCCCAAACGAAATGACAGCTTTGGAATGTCAAGTGTATGTGCATACTTTGAATTACATGCAACAACAACAACAACAACAACTAAAGTGGAGAACTGCATTTTTAACATATTCCACGCATGGTTAGTGGGCTGCTGGGTTTTTGTGGTGATTGCGGTGCTTGAGGTGGTTACCGGGTGGTTACTTTACCGGGTGCTTTTTCACCTCCACTGCGTCTGCTGTCAAAATGTGTAAACGTTGCCGAGGCTGCTGCGCTGGCACTCAAACAAAACGAGACGAGTCATCATCATGATGAAACAGATGATGAAAATAATAATGATGAAAATAATAATGATGATTGCAATGATAATCGTGATAATTTTGACTCTTTAATTCAAATGTATATCAGATCAGCACAACCTCTGCATGTTGAGTCATCAAAACGATAATTAAGATCAGGGAATAACACCGGAACCGGTACCGGAACCTTTTTATTTTTAGTACCATTTTTAGAACTGAAACCAGAACCGAATAAAATTTCTCTGTGAAGAACCGAATACCGAAACGTTTGTAGCGGTACGGTTGTGGTAAAGTTGCTATGTCAAAGAGTTATCCAACTTCCAATTGTCATAACTTCGTCAAAAATAAACCAATTTTCAAGCGGGATGTCATTTTAATCATTATTTGGCATTTTAATTCGATCTGCATTTAAATTTTTATCATCTAAAAAATTTCACAATTTTTCGATTCTTAGCCATCTAACATTCAATTTTCCATACTTACCCCTTGACATTTTTTTAAAAACTTTGATCTTTCATAACTTCATCAAAAATGAACCGATTTTTAAGCGAAATGTCATTTTAATCATGATTTGGCATTTAAATTCATTCTGCATTCAAATATTTTTAAATTCGTTAAAAAAATGACATCTTAAAATTTAAAAAAATTTAAAGTTTATCATAAAAACTACTGAAAATAATGATGCGCATCGTAATGAAAATGGTTATGATAATCGTGACGATGTTGGAACTGATGCCGCTTTAATTCGTATGCAAATCAGAGTGAACAACCTCGACCCGTCGTCGAGTCGCATCTTCAGTTGCATTTCACAGCTGATTTTTGTAGGGGCTGACAGGGGTGTATGTAGGTGTAGCCGAGGGTACTTCTAGGACAACCCTCCAGTTTTGGCGAGTGCTCAACGCTTCATGATAAATAATGCAGCAACCTGGCAGCCTCTGTGTTTTGGCCTGGCCATGGTCAGGTCTTCAGGGGAGAGCTTTACAGCAGTTTTCTTCTGCTGTCGCTGTCGCTGTCAGTCGGCTCAGACTTTACCAGGTAACGTCGCCCTCCCTTGACTGCCACGCCTACATTTTCAAGCACTCTGTTGACACATTGTTTGTAGTTGCAACAACAACTGTGCTGATCTGAAGATGCTTTGTATAAATTTGAATATTAAACATTAAGAACAACAGGAAAAACATCATATTTCAATCCCAGCTAGAATTGCAGTCAACATACACTTAGAGAAATTTGCTACTCAGTCAATGTTAGAAAACTGATACTCAAGGGAAAATGCAGCAAATACAAAGTCAGGTGAATTTTAAATAAGTAATAATAAGGGAATGTTGAAAGATGAAGAAAAACTTCAGAAATAAATGGAATTTCTGATTTATAAGAAACATCCATCAATTAATGTTTATCCAGCTAGCCGATGGGTATTAATAAATGTTCTAAATAGATGTTTAATATTTTAATAATTTGATATTCATCTGGAAAATAAAGTAATAAAAAACACATATGTTTGCTTGACATTTAGCTTTATATTCATTTATTTATTTATTTTTATTTTTAATTAATTCATTAGTTTTTATTTATTCTTAGACCCTTGATATCCTCAGAAGTGTGTGTGGTTTATTTTTATATTTTGTATAATTCAACTTAATACGCTTAAAATATTTTTTATTAATTATTACATATACATAGATAATCGTTATTATTATTATTATGTCCGCTTGCTGTAATGTAATGCCATTTATAATTGTTCGTATCTCGATCGACTACATATACACATATATATAGTTTATATATGCTTAGGTTTTACGATCTGATCTGCCTATGCCAAAAGTACATTTGGCAGTGTATTTTGTCGAGTATTATTAATTTTTTTTCTTACTCCTTTTTTTTTTCTTTCAAATTTCAGCTTATATCGGGTTTACGAGGGATTATTTTGGTTTTTTTTTCTAGGTTTACAAAAAAAAATTTTTTGTTTTGTTTCATTACTTTTAGTAGAATTTGTCCTACAATATTTTTTTTTTTGGTTTTGCTTTTTATGTTTATTTACTATTTTTTGTTGTGAAATACATGGTTGATATACTACAAACTTTAAGTTTTTTCTTTTGTTTTTCTTTTTGTGTGGTTTCTTGTTCATTTTTATCTAGTAAATATAATTTGTTCTGCTTCTTCTCCATATTTATTTTCAATAATAATAACTGTTCTGTCGCATTCGTCTGGCTTTTTTTTACTTTACTTTATTTGGTATATTATTTAGTATTATTTATTATATCTCATAAATTCATGTTGTTGCTAAATTTTGTTTTTTCTTCTGCATTCTTCTGTTGTAGTTGTCGCTGTGAGAATAGCTATCTGTCTCTGTCTGTTTATGTGGGTGCTAGTGTGTGTGTGTGTGTGTGTAAGTATGTGTGTGTGTGGATTTGTGTGTATGTATTTCAGTTTAATTGTTTTAATGTTAATTTATCTCAATTGTTTCCCTGTTTTTTTTATTTGCTAAGTATTTTTTCATTATTTTGTTTTTGTTTTTGTTTCATTTTTTTTGCTTGACATTGCCTTTTTATTTGACGGCGCATCTAACATAAATATACTAAAATACCATTTTATATACATGTACACATTTTTTGTTTCTGCTTCTTCCATTTAAGCCATTTTATGCTTTGCTCTAAGTAATTTTATTTTCATTTTTATCGTGTGCCATTTTTTGTTTGCTCTCATTATCATTTTGGCTTCTTATGTGAGTTCTTTCTCTCTTTCTTTGCAGTATTTTTTATTAGTATTTTGTTGCTTTTGAAGCAATTTATTTTTGTGAATTTTTTTGTTTTAATGCTTGCCAAATTCTAATAGGTAACTGACTCCTGCTCTTTATTTGTGTTTTTTGTCAAATTGTTTGGTAGTTTATGTCGTTTGCCAATAAACAAAAAAAAAAAAAAAAAACAGTTCACACACATTTATTATATATATATATTTGTATAAATACTAAGTATATACCATTCAAATACCAATTGGTTGCATATCATATCATAGTTTTTGTTTTATTATTGTATTTATTATGCATATAAATGTAGCTCTATTCGGTATTTTTTTTCGGTTTTTCGGTTTTTCTTTATATTACATTTAAGTATTTTAGGCGCGAGCGACGAGAAAAGCCACACAAAAAAAAAGACAATACAATTATATGGTGCTATATATATGTTTTGCGTTATACAACACTAGTTTACCGTTCAGTTTTTAGCCTTAAGAAATATTTACACAGAAATCTAACAGTGGGGCTGTCCACTTGCCAAGCCATTGACTACAAACTAGTATTTGAATTATGTTATTTTAGTTTCTTCTCCTGTTTTTTTTTTTAGGTGTATTTTATGCCCCCGCACGCCCCACATAGAAAGCAGAAAGCTTTTGATATAACGCTTATGTATGCAATGTTGCTGTAGTATGTGTGTATGTATGTGTGGCACACACACTCACGACCCCAACACAAATACGTGGTAAGTACATACATACTTGTACAAATACATATACATATACATATATACTTAGCTAACTAGCAGTTGCTTAGGTCGGGTGCGGTGTTTGCCAAGTTCTATGTTCATTAAAAACTAGTATAAACAAAAAAAGATTTATACTTATCGCTTACGTAATCAATAATCGTTATCAATATCGTTACTGCTATCGCTTATCGCTAACGTTTAATCGGTCTCATTATAATATTTACGCCAATTGCCATGCATTCTTCTGTCTCTTGTTTTTTTTTGGCCACATTTTCATCTAAAAAATTTGATTTTCTTTTTCCTTTTGTTGCAACTAATTCAGCAATTTGTAGGCCAAATCTATATATTATTATATCATATTATTTATTGTATCACTTAAGCGCTAATAAACCCCTCAAAAAAAAAAAAAAAAAAAAAAAAAACAGAAATATCTGTTATTTATTCAGTATTATTCTAAGCTTAAATAGTTTTATATATGCAATAAATTCGATAAGCACCAATTTATTAAATTATAATTTTAATTCAAACAATTGCAGAATCGAAAAACATTCAAAACTCAAGTGTGTGTGTGTGTGAGTGTGTGTGCATGCAATTGGACGGAAAATGAATCAGCTGCATGTGAATGTGAATGTGAGTGTGTGAATCGCAAACGAATCATTCGTAAATAAATTCAATTCGACGTGTTAAATTTGCTGTAAAACATTTGCTTCTTCTTCTTCCATGTTTTCTTCTTGTAATACTGTCATAATTGTTGTTTTTGTTGTTTTTGTAATTTAGTTTATTTATTGATTTCTCATTTCTTTTGCTCGTTTATTTATTTGTGTAATGCAATTTGCGTTTATTTGTTGTTCCAAAAAAAGCGCAAATAATTCTTACAAATAATAACAAAACATTTTACAATATATAGTTTTACAATTTTATAATAGAATTATGCTTTAATTTAATAATTGATAATTAATAATTATAATAATTACCTTAAATTTATTTGAAAAAAAAGAGTTCTATATTTATATATATTTAAAATTTGTTTCCCTCCCTTGAAAGCAATAAATTAATTAATTTAAAAAAAAAACTGCAGTTTATATAATTTTTTAAGAGCTAAAAATTTATGTTGCATGTTGCTATTGTTGTTGTCGTTATGTTGCCATTCCGACTGCCACAATCGCCGCAATTTCACAGAATATTTCACAGAATTTTCTGTGAAATTGCCGCGTGATTTGCAAGTCGTAATGTGCCTAATAACTTGTATACTATATGTTGAACTATTTTAACCATGGCCATTTTATTTGGCGGCATCGTTTTACGGTTTACAAGTGTTACGGTTTACAGTTACAGTTACATTTATGGCGCATATTTAATTAGTTTACTTTTGTTGTTTGCTTTTCTCTATTAATGTTTAATAATATGTATTTGTTTTTATTTTTCTGTTTTGTTCATATAAAGTTGGCTATATAGCATGAGCATGTATGTATGTATATCTAACTTCTCTGGCTCTCTCTCTATACCTCTATCTCTCTCTCTCTCTTGCTTTTCGTCTGTTGCTGCTTGTTTTGGTCTAAACTTGGCAATAATTAGCTACAGCTACAGTTTGACGTCCCCTAAAACTATGCTTCATTTTTATTTTCTTATTTACAATTATTATAGTGACGTCATACACATGTGTGGCTATATATATACTACATATCCAGTATAATATATATATACTGTATAGCCAATTTACCATGTTTTCCTTTTGCGCCTTAGCTTATGCTACAATTTCTTGCGATGAGCTCAACTGCATCTGTGTGTGTATGTGTGTGTGTTTCAGTGTGTGAATAAGAATTTTTATGTTTTTGTGTTTTATTTAAAACTATGCCAGTCTCAAAAAGCTCGAGTACCATGAATAATCCAGGAAAAGAAAATATTTTTTTTGATCTCTAATTTTTATACCCCGGCAGTTATCAGAAAGAAAGTATTTTTTTAGATCTCTAATTTTTATACCCCGGCAGTGTTAAATTTCATCCTGTCACAAAAATTTATGTTTTCATATTTAGTGTGCTAGTCCAAGTTTATCAGTTGATTCAATTTAAATTCGATAATAAGTAATACGTAATGAAGTATGAATTAATGTAGTAAAAATTTGTACCTATATTAAATCAATAGCACTTTTAAATTAAGATAATGCTTGCAATAGGATTGATATAGTAATAATACGTATACAAGGATATTTTAGCCTTCGAAAAGCCGAGGTTAGCTTTACTTCCATATGCTTTTTGTATTTTCCATTTACTGCTCTACATGTTGCTTATGTGTGTGTGTGTGTGTAGTATATATATAAACTAAACATATATATATAATACATACATATACGTATATCTGTGTAAATAGTTATAGTTATATACTCACATCTAGAGTTTTTGGGCTTAGATTTATCATTTTTGGGGATTTGATCGATGGCTCTATAACTAACGATCGACTAACACTCTATACTGATATATATATATATGCTTTATCTGTACACATTCATACACGTACAGACACACAGATACAGAAATCTAGAGTTAGACACACACATGTGTATGACTGAATGAAGCATTAGCCTTTTTCTTCGGTTTGTCCTTTCTTCTTCCTTTTACTTTCACATATTCATATTTCGAGCTAAACTAAGTATTATAATAATATTATAATTATTATAATATCTTTAAATATATGCATTTGCTCTGTCGCATCTAGTTACTAACGTTTTAAAAAAAAACTTGTTTAGCTTGACTTAAAAATGAATTCGATTAACATTTACTTGTGGTAGGCCCTAATATTTAATATTATTTAGTACAGTTTTTCGCCTTCCTCTCTCTCTCTCTCTCTATCTATCTCTCTCGTTCTTTCTTTCTACCATATATTACCAGCTGCATCTGTTTCTGTTTCTGTCTCTGCGGGGGGCTATAATACTCGGTAATTACTGATAATTTATAAATAGTTTTTAATTAAATATATATATACCATATACTATATATTATGTATATTTAGTGGGGTTTTCTTTCCATTTACGATTTAAACTAGAAGCTAACAGGCAACGGCTTCGGTATCCACATTCGCATTCGCATCCGCCGTCGAATCCTGATCATCACTTGACCAACTGAGACTGCGTCGTCGTCGTCGGGCATTGGGTACACCCGCCGCACCGCCGGTAGCTCCCTTCTTCTTCACAAACTTAATGTTGTAGGGATCCTCGGCGAGTTCCGGATAGAGAGCGACATCATGGATGTACTCACCCTCATAGTTATTGGCATAGCTCTGTTTGACAATCTCATCGGACTCCTGTTGTGTCCACTCCAAGGCGGTGGTTAAACCACTTCGCAACGCCTCCTTCTCCCGATGCCAGGCCTTTCGTACCGCCGTCAATTTGGCGTGGTGCATCAATCGTTGTTGCTCCTTGGCAACGGTGGTGCCATATCTCAAATTAATGATCGCATGTGCTCCATGGATCTTCACATCCAGATAGTTACCCGTCGACGACGAGGCACCACCCGATGAAGAGCTACTACCACTGCTGGTACCACCGTTTGAACCGCTGCTTGCACTACCACCCGCACCTGGGGTTGTCTCCCGTGTAATCTCATGGAAGGTGGTGTTCACCTGTCCTTGGAGACGCTTCAACTGTTGTCGATCCTCGCTCGCGCGCCATGCATCCTCCTTGACAAAGAAGAACGAGTCCTGCTGCGCATTGTGCACCACAAATGTGAAGGGCAGCAGCTTGGAACGATTGAAGACACTCGTATAGACATCCCGATAGATGGCATTCGCAGCGGGCACACTGGAGACAATCGCCTGGCCATCGGCGGTCCGGGAAACCACAATGCCCTTTCCAAACGGTGGCTCCGTATCGGAGCCAATGCTACGTGGCGATGGATCCATCACATCACACTTCAGTGCCGATCTTGGCGGTGCCGAGAGCTGCTCAAAGTCGGACATGCGACGGACATTGAGATGGGCGAGGAAACCACTCTCCACCGCCATGGTGGGTATATTATCGAAGGGTCGTCGCATGTTCAGGGATATCGGATTGGTGGGAGGACGACCCCACAGTGCCGGTGGTTGCCATAAATCTCTGGACAGTTGTGGCATCAAGTTACCCACATTGAAGCCCAGAGTTTTCATCCAACTGGCAAAATCGGCGGGATAATGACGCTCCTGACCCACATTGATGGGATCGTTGCCATTGAAGCGATACAAATGGAGTCGAGTTGGCGTTATGATCCTCTCCGCCACCCGCTGCCAATCGGGAGACATCCATTGGCCAATCAATGGATCATAGACACGTCCATCGCCCATGTGAACAAGCGTCGTCACCTGATCCAAGATGCCACCACAAAAATCGATGGGCAGATACAGATACGGATTTGAATCGTAGACAATGTGTCCAAAGGGTGAACGCATTATCTCCCGAATACCCTCACCATACTGATTGAAGAGCATGAGAGGCGTGCCACTCTGATCCGTTGCCACATAATACTTATGACGATAGACCTGGGCATAGATCAGATGACCGACATCGTCGTAGGTCAACGACATCAGTTTACCATCCCTCGGCGAATAGATCTGGGAGACTTCGTAGGGTCGCTGTTGATTCGTATAGAAGAACTGTGTGACATTGCCAAAGTTATCCTTGCGTGTGGTCAAACGCTTCAGATGATCATAATAATACCGCACATCGAAGCGTCCTCTCTTCGAGGCGCGCACTAGGAGACCTTGTGTATTGTAATGGAATCTCTCCTCCCGTGCATTTTGAGCAACCAGACCGCGAGCATCGTATTTGTATTGACCCTCACCGAATTTCACAATGCGATCCTGAGCATTATACTCCATGGGAATGGTGTTACCCCGATAGGTTAGGGACAACAGATTGCCGTTGTCATCGTAACGGAAACCCCACGGTTCCTGAGCCTCCACGCCCACAAGCTGACCATCACAATCCCAGGTGTAGTTCTTCACATTCGTATAGCTGTTGACCGCCATGTTGCGGGTGTATGTCCTTGTCTGGGAGATACGACCATGTACTCCATAGGAGAACTCCATGCGGAACACCTCCAGTCGATGTATGGTCAATGCCATGCGCTGTGTCTGGAAGCGACCGTCTACGGTGCGTGTAAATCCGGCGGTACCATCATGCAATTGCGTCTGATTCAAGGCCGGACGTGTGAACTTGAACTGTCCGATGAGACTGGGCTGTCCGGTACGTCTATCGTAAGCATAGGCCTGACTGGGCAAACTCTGGCCACCGATGCGTCCCTGTAGGGCCACCACCCTCAACTGGCTGTCGTATTCATAGCTAAACTTGGCATTGCTCAAACCCGTCTTGGCCACATAATCGATACGCTCCTCGGTTAATAGTCCAGCCGAGTACTCAAAGTCCCAGCGATATTCCAGCTCACGTTCCGCATGCGATACAGTGCTGGGCATACCGGTAGCATCATTATACTGGAACTCACTGCGTCCATCTCCATGCACGACCTCCGTCAGCTGTCCGGCTGCATTGTACCGATACACGATCCTTGCTCCGTCTCCGGGTAAAATCGTCTGAAGCAATGCTCCCGCATGACTGTAGTGTTGCAAGTAGGCACGTGTGCTGCCCGGTGGTGTATAGGTGCAACGTATAAACCCAATAGAGGTCTGCATGCTAAAGCTGTGACGGGTACCGGACGGTAGCACCACATGTCTTAATCCACCGGCATCATCGTACTGCAGCACAAATTTTCGTTGACTGGCCAAACCGATCTCGGAGACAAGATTCCAATCGTTGTAGACAAAGGAAATGATGCCATCCTGCTGTGAGGTGATTTCCGAGAGCAGACCATGACGGTCGTAGCTGTACTTGAGTTCGGCAGGTCCCCAGGCCCAACCTTCGACCCGATTGAAACGGTCGTAGGTGATATTTACGGGGTAACCATTTGCGGGGAAGTAGGATTTGGGTAGACCCGATTGATCGTAGGCCACTATCAAAATTGGAGTACGTTGAGCATCGTAGAAGGTCTCCCGATTCGTGTACTGATCGAACTCAACGCCAATCACACGCGATTGATTCACCCAGATCTCGCGATTCAGTGTCTGCTGAGGATTACGCACATCTCCAACGAGATTATAGACGGAATACATGGAGTTGGTCAGGCCATCTCCCATGGTAACGCTCTGATGTGACCACATGGCCAACATCTCTGCCTCCACGGGCAATGCGGCCTCCAGCAATGGATGCCTGGCGACGGCAGAAGCCTCGACCACAACTCCATTGGCTCCATGAATAACCAGGGTATTATTCGCCTTGAGCTCCGCATCGGCATGAGCTCGACCACGCTTCAGGAATGTGGAGCGGACACCGCCTAGTACCAGCAGCTCATTGGCATCTCCGGATCCGCCGACGCCATTGGAAGTGACGCGTTCCCGGGAGAAAAGCGACTCGACGGAGGCATGGACATAGACAGTTAGTCCCTTGTTATCCGCCAGCTGTGAGGTGATGCGTACGATCTCACCACTTGGCAGGATCATGCCCGTTACCCTTCCGAACTCATCATATTGATAGATGTACGTCTCGCCGCCGGAAGAACGTGAATTCAAGAGTCCCGTATTACTGTCGTAATCCAATTCAATCTCCTGACGTCCCTTCTCGCTCAGTTTCGTCATAATGCCAATGCCATTGATCTGTATCTCCGATTTGTGATCCTGTGTATTCTCAATGGAGCTCACCACATTACTGTAATCCCTCAGGAACTGTATCTTATTCCCCGAAGCATCCGTCACCGTCGACAATCGACCGAAGCTCGTATTCTTCGAGTAGAGGAAGGAATAACGTGTCTTGCCCGATGTCAGATCCTTAGTCGCCACATGTTGGCCATAGCGATTGAACACATAGATCTCACTTGATGGCGGGAAGGGTATATGGAATTCGCCGTTCTCATCGTGCGACGGCAGATAATGCTCCAAGGCGAGCACATGAAGAGATCCTGCAAGGAAAGAGAGCACAAATTACACCGTAAGAGAAAGATCAAAGAGGTAAAAAGAGATGATCAAAATAAAAGTAAGCTTATACAACTGAATATATAGCTAGATATATCTCTTATACTATATACCTTGGTGTAAGCTAAATTAAAAAGGTTCTTAGTCTTATACAAAACAGAATACATAAAGAGTTAGATTAGCTAATACAAATTAATTTAAGTCCCAGCTTAAAAGTATGCTACAAGTTTAAGATTAATATAATTCCCAGCTGAAAAGTATGCTACAAGTTTAGGAGTTCTCATTCTTAAACAGTTGCATACATATTAAGCTTTTCTTTTAATAGGTAACGCTTACCATACTCAATTGCTTGCCTTTCAAACCAAAAACTCATTAATAAAGAGCAAACTCGACATTTTGATACCTTATGGGATTTAGGAATGACTAAAAAAGAACATTTGTCGGATTTTTAAGTTTCTTGTATAACTCCAAAATAAATTATGGTCTTTAAAATGGATTCACTGTGCGTATACGTAATATCCTAACTTCTGTCGACATATTTTTTTACTTTTCTTCGCCTAATTGTATGACCTCCACTTTTATAGCTCATATCTCTCTTCTTCTGTCTACTTTTTTTAATTTCTGCTACTGCCTAAAATACCCAATTTGCTTTGATTTAAGGCTATTATAGGGTATTGAATTTGTGCAAATACCTACAAAACGGTCATTAAATTGGTTTGTTGTATCCTCCTCCTACTCCTAATTCCCTCCCTTCACCTCTAACACTATCTCTGTTTTTGGCCTCATCCTTTCCTTTTTTCTCTCACCTTCTCTCTTACTATTTTACTCTCTCTCTCTCTCTCTCTCTGTCTCTCTTTCTCTCTCTCTATCTGTCTCTCTTTCTCTCTATCTCTGTCTGACTGCATTTGCTTAAGCAAAATGCCAACTTCTTCTAGGCAGCTGTTTGTTTTTACAACGTCCACACTCTGACTCCCCCGCCCCCACCCTTCAACTACCCCTTCTCCTACATAGATTTACCTATAACCCTTCTCTCTTTTCTTTCCCTTTTTCCTACTTCAACTTCTCCTTCTGTTCATTTTTTGTTGCTGTTGTTTTTGACTGCTCATAAAACGTTTCAAGTTTTAAAATCTCTGCACCAAAAACAAAAGTGTTGCTAGTTTGTATATGTATGTGTGTGTGTGTGTGTGTGTGTGTGTGTGTGTGTGTGTGTGTGTGTGTGTGTCTGTGTCTGTAAGTGTGCCTTAAGTATTTTTGTGCAATTTGCTAGCTGCTGTCCATTATTGTTATTGTTGTTGTTGTTGTTGCTGTTGTTGCCGTTGCGTTTCATTTTAGTTAGTGTTGGAAAATCGCTTTGGATTTGCATAAATTTGCTTGCTTGCCAGCTTTGCATGGCAAACACTGATGACAGACACTCAGACATTCAGATGGACAGACAGACAGTGGGAGCATCAGACAGTTGGACAGCGAGACAGACAGTCAGTCAGATAGTGAGAGGAAGAGAATTAGATTGGGAACTATATATAGAGAACTTGCTGCTGTGAGAAAGCGACTACACTACGAGAAAAAGGACTGCAATTTAAGTGTTGCACAATTTTGTCGTGCTTTCTAACGTGTCACGAACAATATCGATACAAAGAGCTTACAAAACGATTCAAAGAATATACAAAATAGGATCATAGAAAACGAGAATATTATCATTAAATGAAGAGAATTACTTTTGGAAGAGGAGAGAGAAAGAAAATCGTTCCTTAAAGTAAAGAAGAGAGGGCCTTTCATATATTTAATTATAAATTCATAAACAAAAAACGTCTATCTTATATATCGAGTAATTTACTCGTTTTTTAATATTATATAAAATGTCGCATTCCTGGTTTATTAAACCTTCTTTTTATACCTCACTTTCTTCGATCATTTTAGATGTCATACTTATAGTCGTACTGTAACTCAATTGCCCTCTACAAGTTTCCCTAATTTTCCTATTCAAAATTGAACTTGAAGCACGTGCTCCGCTTTAGTTAGAGTTGTTTGTAGCATTACTGCTGGCAGTAACTGTACGCAGTTTGCTTCAATCACAGTTGCAATTACGAGCATTCATTCATGCACTCATTCACAATTCACAATTTACAATTTGAATCATTATGCGTATTAGCGTGGCACACACACACACACACACACACACACACAACACTCACACACACATTTAATACATATAATAAAATATTTAATAGATTGTTTGTTGATTGTTGCTGTTGTTGTTGTTGTTGCGGTTGCCTGTCAGAGCTGATTTGATTGCGTTACAGTTCATTTACCCAGAAACACAGCGCAGTGAATAAGATAGAGGGAAAGAAAGAAAGAGAGACACCCCTATTATGGGGTCTCATTTTGTAGAAAGATTTCTTGCGTGGCTTTCCATTTTTCGACCCTGGGCTAACAAAAAGTACACAGGGGTTATTAACTTAGTTAATAAGAAAAGAAGAACCCCTAAAGTATATATATCCTTGATCAGCATGAGCAACTGAGTCAATCACTAATTAAATCCTTCTATATTTAGCATTAACTTCTTAATTTTAGCATATATTTTGTGTGTATAAATTTAGAAATAATTGTTCAATTAAGACAAAAGTCAAAGACGCCTGAAATATTTAAGATAACTAAAAAAAACTTGATTGATTTTATCGTGGAATTCCAGAATATTTTCTTCTGTAAAGGACCTGTAAATTTGACTTACATAATTAGTGTTTTTACCTAATAAGTACAGGATCTCAGACAGTCGGGTAGTGTTCACTTTCCTATTAGTTTTTATTTTGGAACTGAACCTGAAAGTCGGGCACTTTGTGGAGAAGGACAGAGAAAGGACATTGGCACAGCGCCAACAATTGAGCGAATTTCAATGCAATGCCAAAGGTTGGCGAGGGCGTGCCCCCGCAACTTTCTCCCCTCTCCTCTCTCTCTCTCTCTCTCTCTCTGTGGTAAAATGTAATGTAATGTAATGGTAATGACCCCATAAAGTGAACAACTTGTTTGTGCTCGACGCTTCTCTAAAAAGGGGTTGTTGCCATTGTGTCGCCTTTACCCTACATCTACTTCTACTTCTACTTCTACTCCTACTTTCTCTCTTCTCAACACTCTAAATGTATATGTGTGTGTATGTGTGTGTGTGTGTTTTTATGGCACACGCCCATACGCTCACATTGTATCGGTATTTGGTTTTGTGGATCTATCGGTCTATCGGTTGGTTGGTCGTTTATCGTTCAGCTTCGCTGATTTCAAGCCTCATTTGTTGTAGTGTTGCGAAATGACATTCAAATCGCGATTTCTCTCGCACTCTTTAGTTTTACGAGTATCTTAACAACTCTGAGTTTATATACTTATTTTTTCTCGTATCTTATATTAATACACCATTTATTGACGGTTGTGTTCAATACTTAAGTATACCTCCCTTCTAACTTCTTTTCTCTTTTAACTTCTCTCTATTTCTTTAAATTTTTATCTGTTGCGCATTTTTTTGTCTACTTTTTTCTAGGGATGTAAATATATATCGAAAAATTAAAAATTCCTCCTTTTTTCAACTACTTCAACTCTATTATTTTATTTTGACGATCAATCGAGTTTATAAAATCGATTGTCATTAAAAATAGTCAACTCAACTGAAAAATTATATTATTTTTTAATTTTCCTCCTATTTCTTTTAGTCCCTGTACATATAAATAGTTTCTAAATCTTTAAATTGATTCTCTAAATTGTAGTTTTATTAAAAAAGTATCTACATTTCTTTTTTAACTAAGAAATATGACAACTGAAGAAAAAAGGGGCAAGAAATTCTTGAGTTGTCAACCTAAGTATAAAAAAATTGGAAAAAAAGCGAATATCGGACAAGCAATTGGAAAAGGGAGAGAAAACTTGTTTCCTGTGCGTCTTCGAAAACTGATGGAAATTTGTCAGTTTTCTCTTCGAAGGAAATGAAACAACTGCAAACAAATTGGAATACACACACACACACAAGAACGTATACACACATACATATACACACGTGTAATTGGGGGAAAATGGTACATTTCCTTTTTGGCAAATTTCGATCGTATTTTCAATCTTTGTATTTTTGCTTGAATTTCGAAATGAAGGAAAAATTGAGGAAAAATTGTTAAATGCGAGCAACAAAAGCGGATGTTGAATTTTGCGACATATTGCAAAACACAAAACGTGGCAATAATAATAATAATAATGTCAATGGGAATAACAACAATATGCAACAACAACAACAATTAGAACAACAACAACAACAACAATTGCAGCAAGAGCCGCAACAACAAAGTTGACCAATTGTCACAGTCTGTTGTTGTTGTCGGTTTTTGGTTGTAATTGGCCATTATGGCAAAAGCCTGAAGCGACTGAGACAGAGAGTAAGAGTGAGAGAGAGAGAGAGAGAGGTAGGTAGAGAGGGATAGACATTGGTTGTGAGTCAAGTAAAAAAGCGAAACCAATTTCCGTCACAATTCGAACCAGGACAAATTAGGACGTTGTAAATACACACACACACACAAACACACACACAAACACACACACTTGCTTACACAGCCAGGTAACAGGCAGAGTTGGCCAGAAACAAAATGGCCGCCAATAAATAATGGAGCCAAAGTTCTTCAACAACTGCATGAAAGAGCAAAACGGCAAAGAGCCAAAAGCGAAAGCTCAACAAAAAACAACAGCTAAAACAGAGAGAGAAGTAAAGGAAGAGAAAGAGAGATTGAAGTAAAGAGAAGGAGGGCGGAAGAAGGAGGCGTGGCAAGGTATAAATTTGAGTGCATTAGCAAAACGTAATTTGATAAGACCAAAAATGTAATTAATAAATTTCGACAATGGCCCAGACGACGACGACGATGACGATGAAGACGAAGGCGACGTTAACGATGTTGCAGCTAGCTGAAAGAGGGGGAAAAAGAGAAGCTAAGAAGGGGAGGGAGAGGGTAGGGGGTGGGTTAGGGGTAGGGGGTGGGACTGTTGCCGCGCAACACAAATTAATGAAAGGCAGGACGGACAACGTCAATGAAGTGGCTGAAGAAATAGAAGCAGCAGCTGAAGCCGTGGAAAGCAAATCAATGGCTATAATTAATCAAGTTTTAGTCCTGAGTTTTCCCCCCCTTACACCCTAACAACCTCCCCTTGAGATGATGATGGCGACGGCGTCATTGGCCACGTGTGAGTGATTGCCAGCATAAAAGCAAGGTGGAGAGAGTGAGAAAGGTGGCTGAGAAGAGAGGGGAAGAAGAGCAAGAAGTTGAGAGAGAGGGCGGAGAAACAGACAGGGGGAATAAGCGAAAAAGTGAAAATCAATCTTATTATCAACTCGACGCGAAATTGGCGAAAGTAATGCTCGCTCTAGCATGGACTTACCCTACCTACTGCCTACCTGTCTCTTTGCCTGCCTGCCTTTGGAAAAGTGAAACCCGCTAAAACTGACACCTTCTAATTTTCTACCCTATTCTGGCAACTACCAAATTTTCCCTTCTCTTACACTGTGACCACTCTGCGCTCTATGAGCATGCATTAATCAAGCGAGTGTGTGTGTGTGTGTGTGTGTGTGTGTGTGTGTGTGTGTGTAGACAAGACATTCAGCGATGCTCAAAGGGTAGAGTAGGGTTACAAGTGAGAGGGACAGATGCATAGGGAGTGACAGAGAGAGAAAGAGAAGAGAGAAGATTTCAGCAAAACGTAAATAAGCTTCATTAAAAGCTTACAGCTTAAGTGCCAATCCATGTGTGTGTGTGTGTGTATGTGTGTGTGAAAAATTGTTGCGTTAATTGAAAGCGAAACAAAGTGAACGGACAAAAGCGTGTGAAAGATAGAGAGAGAGAGAGAGAGAGAGAGAGAGTGAGAAAGAGAGAGGGAGAGACAAAAAAGAGAACCATCAAAGGTTGACGAGCGTTAAGAATTAGGGCAATGACAAAAACCACATTTTAAGGGGGCAACAAAGCGGGCAGGAAGAAGGTCAAACTATCGTAATCACAAGCCTCGAGCTATAGGAACTTACATATAATTAGCAGAAGAAGAAAAAATATCCATTAAAATCGAGTTTAACAATCCACAGTTTTCACTTTCGTTTGCCTTACTTCTCGTTGCTTCTTTTGCATTTCTGCTTCTTGACTTACTTCTCGATTTGTACTTCTAATACTTGTACAATAACTTACATCACTTTTCTTTGTCATTCATTTATTTCTCTATTAGCTTGTTTACTTTTACTTCTTGTGTTGCTTCTTTTGTTGTTTCTAGAACTTCTTTCTTTTGTTTCTCTTTAAGCTTCTCTCATGACTCCATCTTTCGCTCTTTACTTCTTTTCTCTTTTTCCTTCACTTCTCTGTCAATTTCTTTCTTCGCTTCTCTTTTTACTTTTCTAATGAATTTTCTCATAACTTCTCTCATGACTTATCTCATGACTCCTTCGTATGCCTCTTTCTTTTGTTTCTCTTTAAACTTCTCTAATGACTTCTTCATTTGTTTCTTACTTCTCTTCTTACTCCTCTATACTCTTTTCACTTTACTTCTCTATGCATTTTTCTACTCAGTTCACCTTTAACTTCTCCATTTACTTCTCTCCCTTGTCTATGCACATTCCCCAACTTAATCAATATGCCATACGTATAGATTAATGTCTAAAAGGTCCTCAGACTTCGACTCACCTTGATCGGCCACATTGATGACGCCGTCCTGGGCCACCGCAATGGCTGAGATGGCCTGGAAGCGGGCGTTGGAGGAGAGAAGAGTCTCCGCATTGCTCAGAGTGCCGTCATCGTTGAGGGTGGCGCCGGAGTTGAGATTGGAACCGGCGGCGCCAGCTGTTGTCTTGGCACCAAGGAGCACCGTTGTGGTGGTTGTGGGTCCGGTGGACATTAAACTGCCGCCAGCGACAATGCCGGCAAGAGTGGCCGAGTTAGCACCGCCGGCAGTACCACCTAAGCCGGCTGCAGCGAGAGCGGAGTTACCGCAGACACAGGCGCCGCTGCTGCTGATGATGCCGAGGTTGATGCCATTGGCATTGGCTGAGCTGCCATTATTTCCGTTTCCGCCAGATGGTGTCGTTGGCGTCGTGCCGCCATTATTGCGTGTCGGATTCACGGTCGTTGAATATGCACCGCCATTGCCCACAGTTAAACCACTTGCCGCGGACCCATTGCTGCCATTTCCAATCGCACAATCGCAGGTTTGTGTGCTGTTAAAGGGAGAGAGAGAAAATGAAGAGAGAGCGTTAGTAATGCAACAGGAAATGCTTAGAGCGTTAAGCCACCCAACACCCGAACCATCGTAACCATCCCGAACCATCCTAACCATCCTAACCATCCCAACCATCCTAACCATCCTAACCTTCCGAACCACCCACAGTTGTCTGTTGTTGTCGTTATCTATGGCGCAGGCATCGTTTACATGTCGCGGACCACGCCCACCAAACTCCCACAACTTTGCTATGACTTCCAAAGTGCCCAAGCCGGAATGGAGTAAACAGAACAGGGACTGAAGTAGGGAACAGGGGAGTTTGACTTGGACGCGTATTTATGATGACATTGTTTGTTCGATAAACATTCTAAAAGTAAAGTGCAGAGTCCCTTGTTGGTCTCTACGTTCGCTTATCGCCAACAGCCGTACCCCTTAAAACCCCTCCCCCCTTGCTTTGAATTCCCTCCCTCCATCACCATGTCAAAGGAGACTCCTCTATAAAAAGGTTGATTTATAGTTTCTGTCGTTGGCGCTTCGTTTTGCGGTGTCTGCTAATTACTTTGCCACGTCTGCCGCGTCTGCCACGCCCCCTTATGCAGTAACAAAAGGTTGGAGATGGGATATAACTGCTTCACAGTTTGGCAGCACCTGCGCCATTCCCAAAGCTTAACCCCTTTGCTAACCGATTTAACCCTACACTACACACCTAGAGTCGCAACTCATCAGTTTAGTCCATCAAATTGGGCGCCATAGAAATTCTATAAGATTAAATAAACTGCCACTGCATAAAGTTGCAAGCATATGAATGTGTGTGTGTGTATCTCACTTTTCTTTCTTCTCTCTCTCTCTCTCTCTCTCTCTCTCTGTCTCTATATCTCACTAGCTGCTCGCTAGGGGCAGTCTCAGACAAGCAGCGAACCAAATTAATTGCTTTAGTTGGCAACATTTTTTGCTACACTCAACTCACCAGAGAGAAGGAGTAACAGACATTGAAAGAGAGGGAGAGAAAGAGAGAGAGAGGGAATGAAAAAGATCATCAAACAGTTATAGACACTCTCTATAAGGATTCATTTCTATCCAAATCCTTCTAGTTTCATTTCATGCTAACTTTTCGTACATTTCTCAGTTTATTTTAATTTTTTTTTTAAACACAAATTTATTTGTTAAGCACTTAACAACACTGAGCATTTCTATTCATATACTTTGTTTATCATATTGTTTACACGAAGTGCATTTGACAAACTAATGTCATGAAAACTTAACAAAAAGGTTCCAATTTTGAAAAAAATTCGTTCTGAGATTTTGACTCGAAACTTGACTTATATAATTTGTTTTCCGACTAGTTTTTCAATTTATTTAGATTTTTTTGGGTCTATAAGATAATCTTACAAATAAGTTTGCTATTGCTTTAACGAAGCTCAACATAAGACGTTTATTTTTTATTTTTACTGTTCCAAAAACAAGCTTAATAAAAATTATAATTTAAGTAAAAATTTTATTTTTGTTTTTTAACCGTAAAACTGACCAAAAAATCTGTTCAGAGTGCAAAATTCAAGAATTTATGCAATGCTTCGTATAAACGTGTAAATTTGTTGTTGTTGTTGTTTTTCTGTCATTGGCATTTTCATGCACTTGCCAACACTGTTTATTGTTCTACAAACTGCAAATCTGCCTGAACAACAACAACAACAACAACAACAGCACATTGTGCAAATAGCCCGAGTGCCTCTGTGGCCATCACACACACACAAACACACACATACACACATGTATATATATATAGATGTTTATACATTGCCAATGGGGAAATCCCCGAAATGTTCGAAATTCCAATTAATTTTTTGGTCAACGTTTGTGATGCTTTAAAAAGCGTTTTAATCAAGTCAAATACAGTAAACTCTCAATGCGACATATCGATTGCAACGCACACACACACACACATATAAATATATATAGATATAAAACTGTATATATATATATTTATATATATAGCTGTCTCTGTGCCTAGTTGCAGTTTCATTTATGGGCGACTTTTGGTATATTTGCAAAAATTTTGTGCAACAGCAGCTGAATTTTCATTTCATTATTTATGCTGCAGCAGTGCAGCACCACCGCACCAATCCCAACACCACCGCATCCAACCCCAACACCAACATCAGAAGCAAACGAGAAGCAATTGTGCTGCTATCGTTTGCCAAAATGCAAATATCGAAGTTGACCCCCCTTGATAATTGGGTCAAATATGCGCATAAACAAGTTACAAACTCAGCCAGCCATCAATGGGTCAAAGGGTCAAACCAAGAGAGAGCGAAAGAGAGAGAAAGTACTTACCCTGTTCCCTCCTGTTTGCCAGCAAAATAACGCATATTGCCAGCTGTGTCCACAACGCGAATGGAATTGATACGCCTCGAATCGCTGTCGGCAATATAAAGATCTCCAAAGGGTGAAAAGGCCATGGCCAAAACAGTGCCCAACACATTATCCGTTGCCGTCTTGTTCACTCGACTATCCTGACCATTATTACTACAATGCAACGGAGTTCCAGCCACCACACGTATCTTCATATCCGAAGTTAGACGCAACACAAGACGATCATCAATAAAGTGCAGCGAACCATCCAAGGGACTCAAGGCCAAACCTGTGGGCCATTGGAGTTGTGCCTGATTGGCCATAAGAGTACCCGAACAAGGTGCTGGACTCCAGTGATTGTGATGACCATGATGTCCAATGAGAGTGTGAATAATACCCTTGGGATCGACGGCTCGAATGTTGGTGCCATCGGCAATATACATGGTCCGATCTGCCGCAATTGCCAGACCCTTGGGATGAGAGAGACGTGCCTGGAGAGCCGCACCGCCATCTCCGCAATTGCCTTCATCGCCGGGTATACAACGCTGACCGCTGCCTACAACGGGTTCACTATTAATACTCGGATCCTTGACCTTCTCCAGACGCAACAATCGCAAGATTTGATGACGTTCCGGATCGGAAATATACAAATGTCCGTCAGCCGGCGAGACAGCGAGATAATATTGATAGGACACCTGAGTAGCGCTCAATTGGAGTATGGTAAAGACCTTTCCATCGGGTGTAATGCGTCGCACCAGATTAAAGTCACCCACATAGAGACTACCATCGGGTCCAGTGGCCAATGCGATCGGAGTCAACAGCTTGGCATCCTTGGCAACGCCATTGCAGTAATCTGGACAATTCAAGGGCCGTTGTAGTCCCGTTCCCATAACGACCTTAACGGTGCGAGGATACTCCTTCATATGAAGTGTACTGCCGTCTCCCTTCTGTAAAATGCCCTCGTGGAAGTTGTAATGATGATGAATGTCCAGTCCCCAGCCACCAATATCGGAGATATCCACATCGTAACCCTGCAACTTGGCTGTCTGCGTTATCCAGACCGGAGTCTGGCACGTGTTGTGCTGGTAACCCACGGAAATCCGTGCGATGGTCACCCCATAAACCTTTTGCCTATAAACATTACGTTTGTTCCAGGCGAATGTGTGTATGAGATTCGGATCGGCCTCGTAGGTCTTCACATGGAGTGCTCCCTCGATTTCAACCCCCACATGCACATGGGTTAAGGTCTTTGGTATTGTCTCCGAGGTCAGACGCATGCGCACAATGCTCAAGTAGCCCGAAGCCTGGGATGATTGATAGGTGAGATGCAAATCGGAGCCGGGAATTTGAATAGACTCCTGCACGATCTGTTGGAAGACACAGAGAAAGAGCGGAAAGGAAATCAATGATCAAGTTCTGTAAAAATTTAAGAGATAGGGGATTCTTCGAACAGAGAGAAAGCGACAGAGCATGTTTGGATTTCGCATAGGAAAACAAAGAGAAATTAAGGGAATCTTAAAAAAAAGAGAAATTCAGGGAACCTTGAAAAATAATAAGATAAAAGTTAAGGAATATTCAGATTTCTTATCCGAAAGTGTGGAACTAAGAACTGATGCAAAAGGAAATCATTCATATAAGATATTATAAGAGAATGATAAATCAACAGAGCAACCTTTATGAATATGAAACTCAAAAATCAAGAAAGGTAAGGAATTAATCAGAAGAAAGAGACGGAAATATGTGTCTACAAAGAATTCCATACAATTGCACAAAAGAATAAAAGTACAATCAAAAAGGAAAAAAGGAAGTTGAAGAAAACTAAAAAGCATAAAGACAGTTGACAAAGGAAAATAAATATGAAGATGAGGTTGCGACAAAAAACACATAACTCAAAGGAAAGAGGTAAAAAGTTGTGAAATTTACAAAATGAGCGAGTGAATGAGACAGAGAGGGGAAGAGTAAAAGAGAGAGGGAGCGAAAGAGAGAGAGAGAGTTGGGTTGGGAATGAGAATAAACATTACAATTGTCGCTGCCACTAAGTGAGTTGGTTATTAAGCCTTGTGGTCGACTTGAAAGCACAGCTGGCAACACGGGTCGAATGCAGCAATTAAATGTAATGCTCTCGCACTCACTCCATCTTTCACTCTCTCTCTCTCTCTGTCTCTCTCTTTATCCCTCTCTCTGTCTCTCTTTGTGGCGCATTAATGTGTGTGCTTGTGCCTGAGCGTTGTGTTAGATGCAAAGTTATAATGTCATTAAGGCGAACTTTAAATTAATTAAAACTACGCAGAGTCCAGCTGCTGCCAGGACCGCTAATTAGGAGTGGCATTGGAAAGAGAGAGAGCGAGAGAGCAAGCAAGAGAGCTAACAAAAGGGAGCCAAAAATGAAGTAGAAGATGTCAGGTAAAATTTAAAGTAACAGACAAAAGACAAAAAGGGAACTAAGAAATGGAATGGGACTCAGTTAAATACAAGTGGAGGGAAGTTAAAGATTCGGTAATTGTGGACTCACCTGTGTCTCGGCAAAGATAACCCGCTTGCCGGGCATTGCTCCGACTCCATTGGGCATCCAGGTGCTAATCAATTGTGGCTTGAGCTTCTCATGATCATGATCCATGCAAATCTTGCTCGCATCGTTTGCCTCATCGGCCGTATGATAATGTATCGAATTGAGGAATGTCAGGGCCGGATTCAATGGTGCCACCCTATTAAAAATAAATCAGTAACAAAGTGTCAGTGTGACTGCAACACAATTGGGCAACTATATATATCGGTCAACTCACTTGATATTGCGACTGGTGGTTTCATCATCGTCGCTCAGTTGCATTTGCACCGGTGGCAACACCACAATGCGGTTCCAGGGTACAAAAACGGTGCGAGTGAGTGGACGGAAGGGTGAACGCTGGAATTGCAGGGTAACTGCACCACCGCCATTCACCAGCACATCAAACCTGTAAAGAGAGGGTTGGAAAAGAAAAAAAAGAGTTTGTTTTGCGTTAGAAAAATATTTACTAGTTATTAGAAATTATTTGTACAAATAAATATATTAAATATATAAATTATTATCATGTAGTTAATATTATAGAGAAGAGAGGAGCAGATATTTTAAAAAATGTATTTTTAATATACTCTGAAAAAATTCTAAAAAGTTTATTTTACAATTTTAAACCTTTGCTTTTATCTATGTTTATAAAACTGTTTGTCCTCACCGACTGACTGACTGACTGACCAAACGGTTAGGCCGAGAAGTATGAAATTTGGGCACAACATAGCTAAGAAAATCTTATCGTGCAATCAGGCGACATTTTGCGAAATTCGCACTGGAAGAGGGTCAAATTCTTGGTTAAATTCGTACAGTTTTTCTTGTTATCGTGTCACGACAAACACGAATGCACGACTCTAGAACACAGCCTTCTGCTCACCTAGAGACATCACCCTTATACACTCACACACCTCTCGACATTAGTAGAAAAAGTTGTGCAGCAAATTTCACGGCACAAAACATGCAAATTAATATTTTAATGAACTTCTGGTAAACTCCATTTCTCCCCCTCTTCTTGTCAGGCATCCAGTCGTCTGTGTTTGACGCACGAGCTGAGAATTATGCATCCCCTACTTCTAGTATTTTTACCCTCTCTTAGCTGCCCGCGAGAAGATAATACCTCAATTGTTTGTTGAAATTGAAAAACTTTAGGATTTGCCAAAAAACAACAACAACAATAAAAACAAGAAAATGAGCGAGAACAACAAACAATTGCTAGAGCATAAGTTAAGACCTTAACCCCTCTGTTGCGCCCTTCTCTAAGCCCCCCTCCCCCCTTTAACGACGCCTTTGGGTCATGCGTTAGCCGCATTAAATATAATGATGGCGATTGTCGAGGGCCGCCTTCATTATTGCGAGTATTTTTCGCATTGGCGTAAGAAAAGTTGCGAAAAACTTTTGCTGGCCGAAAGCAGATGGAATACGAGACCAAGGGTGAAAAAAGCAGAGGCAGAGGAATGGCAAAACAAAAGGAGAACAACAACAATTGTCTAGCATAGCTCGAAAAAGGCAAGTCAAGTCGCGCAGAAAGCTTAAGAAATGGCAAAACTTTTGCTTTGGAAATATTTAATTAATGTGATTTTTAATTGTGTTTGTGTCTGCCAGAGAGCGAATGAGAGGGATGGAGAGAGAGAGAGTGAGAGAGAGGGAGAGTTGCCACAAATTGCCGCAAGCGATTCGACATTGCAATTGAAACTGCATTCTACACCTGGCCAAGCAATTTAGTTGTAAAATTGCTGGTATATCGATTTCAATCGTTACACATATGTAATTGTGTGGGCGTATTGCATATGGTTAAAGCACAGTGGGCGTGGCTGTTTATTGCGGTGAAATAATTAAATGAAAAAATAACTACATTTAATTTTATAATAAACAAAAACAAAGCCGTTTTGTGTGTGAACAACAAACATTTATAAACATTTTAATAAATAAGCACAGATGCAAACACAAATACACTCACAGCACACCGAAGATCTGATACTCTTTATTTTTCGATTGATTGTTAACAGATCAAAAATATATATGCATACTTCAAGGCGTTTACCAAGCCTCTTTAAAAACGTTACACAATTCATGACAAAATTATAATATCCTAAGGAAAGGGTATAAAACTGAAATGAATTTGTTACAATTTTTGCTAATTTAATTTAAATGTTGTCACGTTTTAAATCTGTTTTCCATTTTTGTAATTATTGTTGGTTTTATAACAGTTATGCAGGCCACACACACACACACACGCACACACACAGATAGAGCGAGAGGGAAGAGAAGAGAGAGAGAAAGAAATATATCTGCAATTGAATGGAATATGGAACGAATAGAAGGACAACTGCAGCTGGTCAGTGAGAAGGAAAAGAGAGTGTAGAATGAGCTAATAGTAATGTCGAGAAGTACACTCACACACTCGCCAACACACACACACACATTCTAATAATAAGTACGTTGCAAATGAAAAAAGAAAACAAAAGTGACAGCGACAATAATGCTCCTGCTGCACAATATAATGACTTTTATTACCTTTATTGCCACACCAACAACAACAGCAATGTCAGCAACCACAACAACAACACTAATAATAATCAAAACAACAATAACAACAACAACAACAACCGCCAACAATGCATGTCAAAGGACAACAACAACAATTGTAACAAGCAACAGGACAACGAATGGAGCAAAGTTGAAAAAAGAAATATACAAAAACCGAAACCTAAGCTACAAGAACAGCAACAGCAACAATGACAACAACAACGAACAACGAACAACACTAAAAGTCAAGAGTCAACTCGACTTAAAGATACGCTGCTAATAATAATTTGAAAGCCTTTTCAGCTTGACAAAAGAAGCGAATGGAGAAGTTCAAAGAGATGAATGGAAAGAAGCGAAATAAGCAAATCAATGAGAAGCTATAGGAGAAGAGAAAAACGAAAAGTGCGAATTTAAGATCTTCTCTTAGATATAAAGAGAAAATGTAATGTGAGAAGTAAACCACACAGATATTTGAGAGGTGAAAGGAGAAGCTTAAAGATACACCTCAGAAAACATTGTATTTTTAACAGCAATAATATGTTATCTCTTCTCATATCTTCTAATTCTAAATTTTTTTAAGACTTTTTAGCTGCTAAGAATTTTTAGCTTATTTATATATTTTCTCTCAATCCTTTCTACGGCGAAAATTAAAGCTTGCCACAATTCAATACACCCCTAAGGTCACACTGCAGGGTATAGGCTATAAAAAGGTAATAAAAACGGTCATAATAACAACAACAACAACCACAGTGAGCAGCATGCCGTGTTGTGTGTGTGAGTGTGTGTGGAGGTATGTGTGTGTGGCAAGCTTAATAAGGGCATAGAATTGAAATAAACATTATAAATACAAAGTCATAAAAACAAACTCGCGCGAACATTAAGAGAAACAGCGACAAAAACAGCAGCAAACTGAATTAACAGCAAGCAACAGTGGCACCGAAAAGTATAGCGACATATACTCATATGTATGTGGTTAATGACATAATGTAGAAACAAAAGGATACAGTAGACTGAAACAATCTTTAGTCAACTAGCGAGCACTGTATGATGTTTGTACAGTGCGAGACAGAAATATTTGCATCAGATTCTAAAAGAGGTAATACAGATCTTTAAATTTATTTTTTTCTCTCTCTAAAAAAGTCGTTAAACATGATGAAATTTGTGTTCTGAGATTAATTTGTATCCTTAGATACAAATTTATTAAAATATCTCAACCAGACTTGAAAGTGAAGAAATTTAAATTGTTTTAAATTTTCATATTCATTCTGTATATTCCGTTTCCTTAGTTTCCTTCCTCATTTTTAAATAAACTGGTCACTTCGCTATTAGCTTTACTTTGATATTTAAACTTCTCTTTATTTACTTGCTTCTCTCACATGTATCTTTCTGCTTTCTTTCTCACACTTGCGTCTCTCTCTCTCTCTCTCTCTCTCTCTCTCTTCGCTTCTCACTTTACCCACTGTACTTCTCAAGACAATTTTTGTAATCCTATACCATCGCTTAGCGAAGGACTTGCATTTATAACCTTATCGGACACAACGGGCATACAAATGGAAAATGGAGAAATTGGGGAAAATGGGGGAAATGCGGAAAGAGGAAAAAGCATTTAGTTTATAGCATGCAATGGGGCAATATTTTCATTGCTCACTGTGTGTTAAGGCTTTGAAGGCTGCACATTTAATTTTATAGAGCACTGTGCTGCAGCTGCATAAGCCCAACACACGCTACCCTCTCCCCTCTCCCCTCTTCCCACTCCCCACTCCCCTGGCACATCATGTAACCCCCATGTAGTTGCCATGTATACTTCGTATATTGAGCTAAAAATAATGTGAACATAAACAGAAATTATTGCACAGCTGAAAGTAAGAATGTAGCTGAAGACAACGCAAAAATAAGTAAAATAAGTAAAGAAGAACAAAAGAAAACTTTAAAATACAACAGAGAGAGAGAGAGAGAGAGAAGGAGAGATGTAAAAAAGGAAAACAACAAAGTAGTCATAATAAAAATAAATAAAAAAGCTGAAGAATTTATGCCCTGATGATGCTGTTGCCGAATCTAAAGCATTAAGAAGCTCTGAAGACGTAGAAGGAAAGAAAAGAGAGAGGCAATACACAGGACAGACAGAGAAGGCAACAGCAAATCAGGACATGTTTGAGATTTTATGTTTTCTTGGGCTTACACACACACACACACACACACACACACACAGACAGTTGTGTTTTTATAATTGTTTACGTTGTTGTTGATTGCAAAAAGCAGCACTGAGACAGAGAGAGAGAGTGTGTGTGTAAGAGAGAGAGAGAGGGAAAAATGCTAACAACAGCAACAATTGTGAAAAATGGTCAACGTTAGCGGCATTTAACGGCCACTGGGCTAATGAGAAATTATGGCACAGTAGGTAAAAACGTAATCATTTCACATACAAACACACACACACACCCAGACACACACACACACCCACACACACTCACACAGACAACCCCTAAAAACAGCAGCAACATTACATCCACATAAGTATGCTATACTTTTTTTTTTTGTGAACAAAGCAAACGACGCGTCTGTCTCTGTGTGAGTGTGTCTGTCTGTGTGTGTGTGTGTGTGTAAAGTAAACACAAATAATCATCAGACAGTTAGTTTGTCTGTCTGTTGCACAGATTTTATTTGTGTGTTGTTGTTGGACATAATAAAATCAGCAGCAGCAGCAGCAAAGGCAAAAGGGGGTGCGAAATGTTTATTTAAATTGGCCAGCACACACACACACACACACACACACACTCGGCTAGGCAAAAGGAAAATGTCAAAACAACAACAACAACAATAATAATGATGCTGCTGCTGCTGCTTTTGCTTTTGCTCTGTGAACAACGGAAATCCTTTTTACCAAAAACAACTGCAAAAATATTTATATTAGATATATTGGATTGAATTGGATTGGATTCAACTTCCCACTCTTTGCTATCCTTCTATTCTATCCTTCGTCAGTTTTATCTACATTTCCATTTTTCAATATTCCCTTTGCCCCCGTATATTTCTATGTGTGCTTTTGATTTGAAATTATTAAGCAACATTCTCAAATACGTTGCGAATGACAATTCAAATGTACTAATAAAATATTTTCCTTAGTTTTTGTGTCTAGCTCGCTGGTCACAGAATGTTTGTGCAAAAAATAGTGTTGCCTACTTATATGGACAAAATAGTGTTGCCTACTTTTGTGGGCAAAAAAAGTGTTGCCTACTTATATGGGAAAAAAGAGTGTTGCCTACTTATATGTGCAAAAAAGTGTTGCCTACTTATGTGGTCAAATATAGTGTTGCCTACTTATATTGGCAAAAAATAGTGCTGCCTAATTTTATGGGCAAAATCAACCTCAGAGTAGAGTACCTGGGCTCGGTGTATCCCACTGTCAAGCAAGCTCGACTGTAACCGCCCACTTGTTTAAATTAAAAATAATTATTATTGTTGATGAAAATCGTTAATATCATTATATAATCATTAAAGGGAGATTTTTAAAATAAAACTTATAATGATTCCTTTCGCTGATAATAATTTATAAGTTTGAATAGTTTAAATAACAATACTATTCATTGCTAATATTTGTATTTAAAAATTCGAAACATTTTAGTAATCTGTCACTTTTTTCTTATATATTGATATATTCAATAACTGATTTGCTTTTTGAACAACTTAATTTGCAGTTGCTTTAAACTTTATTGAACTTTAATTAATAGCATACTTTTTTCTTATTCAGCTCTTTTCATTTCATCCATTAAATCCTCTTTTTCGGTGTTCTCTGTAATTTGGTTAGCTATTAGTGAAGACTTTTCATGTGGTTTTCACTTGTGGACAGTTGAGCTGTCAGTTGTCAGTTGTCAGCTGCCAGCTGCGAGTTGTGACTTGTTTTAATTTGACAAAACACGCAAAGTAAGTTTAGATAGGGCAAAATAAAAATGTCAAGGAAAACCACATTTAGAATAGAAGAACTAATGTCTGTTTCTGTCCCTATCTCTCTCTCTCTCTCTGTCTTTCTCTCTCTGTCCGTCTGTAGGTTCCACTGTCTGAGGGTCACATCAAAGTGAAAGATTTAATTAAAAAGTGATAACTTATTTTATCTGACTGCGCACTTGGCCAGCGCCCAACAAAATTCTATTAACAAAATGTAATCAAGAGAAAGCCCAAGCAGTTGGCCAAGACATGTCAGACAGTGGGACTGTGGGCCAGGAGCCAGAACAGCGCCAACTGGCTGACAAATTATGAAAAATTACTCATACGTAAGTAATTTGCATTTGAAGTTAGCCAAAAAGATTAAAGAGGCCATCATGGCATTCAAAAAAAATTAATTAAATTGCATTGCCCGAAGCACTTGAATATTACGTATACGCTGTGTTGGTTTAACAGTTTTTAGTTATAAGCTGCCTCAAAGGCAACTTATCGAGCCAGATAACTTAGTTCTTGATCGAATTAAAGCATCAATTTTTGAAGCATAACATTTTAAGATTATAATCTAAAACAATTTATTTTATATGTATATTTTTGTTCTCTTTTTGCTTTTTGCCGAAATTTTATTTGGCAAGTAATTTGTGGAAATAAATAGCAATTTATAGACTGACTAACTTAGTGATTGACAAAGAGCTAAGAAACCGAATTATTGAGAGAAATTATAACTGAGCATTATTGTATTTTTAAAAGATTGTATACTTATTATTTAAAAAATTTAATAATTGTTAATTCGTTTTAATACTGTTTAACTATTATGTATATTTAAATGAAGTTAAATTCGAATTCGCTAGAGAACTATGGATATAATATCTAGGTGGTATTATTTTTTTTTATTTATTTATTTTTTTTTTAAATTTTTTTATTTATTTTTTTTAATTTTTTTTTATTTTTTACTTACCAGCCGCCCTGTCGTGTCAGAGTAAATCCAAAGCGTGAGTCACGATCCACTGAGACACGAATGCCAACGATTCCCAGACCCTGGGGAGTTATCACCTGACCGCGCATTACCGAAACACGACTGTTCCAATTCCAATAATCGAATCCAAAAATATATCGCAAAATCCGCAGCAGAAACGGTGTAAATGGAGAAATTGTTGATGGGGTTTTTTGTAAAAGAGAAAATTCAATTGTTAGTTACGTGTTTTAAATTGATTTCTTAATTATTATTTTTGTATCATTCTGTTGATATTCTTTCTTGAAATATATATTTATATGTTGTTGCTTAAATTATAAAATCAAAGTGGTAAAAACATCGAGTTGTAAATAATTTGTAAATATATATATATAGAGACTTTTTTTGTTTGTGAATATTTAAAACTAATATCGATAAAAGTTAACAAATTTGCTATTGTTTATCGGTATTTATTGTTTTTTTTGTTTCTGTTTGTTGTATTGTTGCTCTAAATGAGTTTGATAGAGATAGAGAGATATTAAACATAATTATAATAAAGTAAAACGTATGCAATAAAATTGAGAATTGAGAAGAAAAATATTCATAAATATTTTATTTTATTTCATGTATGCAAAGTTTTGAAGAGTGAGCGAAATGTGGATGATGGATGTAAATAACATGACTTTCTGTCTGTCTAACTGTGTGTTGTGTGTGTGTATGTGTGTGTGTGTGTTTACTTTGCTGAGTTTTTAATTTGTTGTGAAAATGTTTTTGCTTGGATAATTCAATTATTGAAAACAGCTTGGCAAATAAACGTATTCAATCTTATTTATATTTTCACAGTTTCTGCCTAACTGTTTGTCCGTCTCTCTGTCTATCCATGTATGTGTGTTTTTTATGTGTGTGTGTTTGTATTTGTGTTAGCTACAAAGTAAAAAGTAAGCTAAATGCTCAAGTGCTTAGCTTGTTTTGTCACATTTCACATTTTCTCTTCATTTCTTTGTATAGGTGCAAAAAAGGCATTTGACACGCAGCTAAGGAAGGCGGGGGGAATCGATTAAATATATACTCCTTTAGCCAAAGGCCAAAAGGATCTGTGGATTAACTGTCAGATTGAGGCTGCACTTGAGCCTAAAGTGCAACAAAAAAGTCAACATTTATATCCAATTGGAAAAATTGACATTTAGTTTTGGGAAAAAGGAAATGGAATTTAAAACTCATTGAACTGCGGTCAAAACATCAACTACAGGGTGAATTATTTGTACATATATTTATTTAGAAACTGTGCAGGGTTTATCGATTGCTGAGCTGAGCGATAGCGAATAAATCGATTAATTTTCAGCAGACGTTTTTAAATTATCTTTAAAGCTTTTGTTCAAGTTTCACAACGATAATAAATCGATAACTTGTTAGCTATCGCAGCGCTCAGCAAAAGTATCTCTAAGAAATGCTTAAAAATGTTGAAAAATTCATGCAAAATATGTATATTCAACGACTATGAGAATTGAGTGAAAAAAATACTTAAGTATATATAAGTTTGAACGGTTTGTTGATAACCTATATCGATAAACGTTTAAAAACGCCAAATTCTTGAGTTTGAAAAATAATCGATAAACTTAACTTTATAATTGATAACAATAATAATAATTGCATACCTTTTGCAAGGTATAAACAAAAACTTAAATCAAAATAAATAATTCAGAAAATTTGTTGATTTTCCCTTGGGAAATGTGATATTTTTACACAGCTGAAACGTAAATTTGGATAGTTTATCGATAGTAAGACATTGTAATATTTTAGATAAATAATTTGAGTTTTTAAATTACGTTTTCTTATATAAATGAATTAAATATTTTAGACTCTTGAGTTAGGTCTTATATCTATAGCAAACTAAACGGCTGAAATTGAATTTAATGATTTTGTCTGTATTAAGAAAAACTTTAAATTTTGAACAATGAAATAATGCTTTTTCACTTCATAACTGTGCTATTTACCATGTCTCCTATTTGCATATTTATATATATAAATGCTGGTCAATAAAAACCCCTTAAACCCCTGTTTAATATTTTATTATTTTTCTGAATAGGACAAATCATGAGGCAACTTCCATTTGACCCGTAAACCTAATATCAAACACGAGTCAGGAAAAAGCATAAAAGAGGAAAAACAAAATAGAAGAGGAAAAATAATGTTTTTCATTTTAATGAGCAGTTCAGAAACTATGGCAACCCTGGCAGCAGCATGAGGGCCAACAACAATGTTTCAAAGGATGTGGCAACAACAAAAATAAAAATTGAGAAGAGGAATAGGGAATCGAGAAACAGGAACTGATATCCGGTTTTGTAGTTTGACAATTTAGACGAGACCAAAAAATAAAAATGCTGTATGTTTAGTGGATTCTGAGTCGTCTAGAATTCTTGTTGCCTTTGAGGGGTGGGGTGGCAACTCTGGCAGGCATAAACTTTGCCGCAATGTGGCGCGTTCCAAGTCGAGTTTTCAAATGGTGCAATTGTTTGCACTAATTATTGCTGGACTGTGCGAAAACGCAGTAGTCAGTGGAGTGTGGGGAGGAGGGGGGAGGGGGAGGGGGAGAAGCAGCAGCAGAGTAACGTCATCATCAGGTAGTTGGCATGCTGGGGCATGCAGCAACCTCTGTTCTTGTTGCCTCTTCGAACTTTTGCACAAGTTCTTAAAAACATTTTCAACTTTTCAAGTGTTGCAATTTCACAACCGCCCAACGAGACACACACACGCACACACACACACACTCTACAATCTACACTTATTACTCCCTCGCTTTCTCTTACTACACTGAAAAAAAAGAATCCGTCTAAAATGCAAGTTTAGCAAAACAATTGCTAATTTCTTAATTAAAGCAGCAATATTTGGATTCTTATTTGTTAGTTAAAATATTTTGGGCTTCTTTAAAATTCTTAAAATTTTTCGATTCATCTGAATATTGTCTTAATTTAACAGAAATGATCTGAAAACATATAGGTACTTTTAAAATACATGCCTATCTCAAGAATTTTAAACTTCAATTTTAGAAAGATATTTTTTCGATCACTACACTTCCAATAATATTTGAAGCTGATTTTATCCCAAAATCCAAGATATTTTTTTCTGTGTACTCTTGTTCTTTCTTCTTCTGCCTTATTCTAGCTTTCTTTTCTCCTACTTCCATCTCTTAACGCTGTGTACATAAACACATATGTAATATAACAATATTTGGGTCAGATATGCACTCCTATTCTCGCTCTTTCTCTCTGCCTCTCCCTCTGCCTCTCTTTCTCTCACTCTCTTCCTTTCTCTCCCTTGGTACCTTCTTCTTCTTGTTACACTGAGTTCTAATTGCAATTGACCAAATGCCGAAGCAAGCAACGTTTTTCTTCAACTGCAGCTGCCGCTTATTTGAACAGTCTCTGCCGTATGTATGTGTACGTCTACTACACGTATATGTGTGTGTGTGTGTGTGTGTGTGTATGTCTACTGTTTGTGTGTGTGTGTGCGTGAATGTGCCTCATCCCGTTTCATTTTTGCTGCTTCTATTCGATTCAATGAAGCACAATTTTATTTGAAATCAAACCGAAAAGCAAATTGCATGTGTGGCAAGTATGTGTGGCAAGTACATACATATGTGTGTTTGTGTGTGTGTGTGTGTGTGTGTATTCCAATTCATTCAAGTGGTGAGTGCCATTGATTTTTATTTCGCATTTGATTCGTTTCGTTTCATTTATTATTTATTTGATTTAGTTTTACTGCAGACGACGACCTCTCTTACCCCTACCCCTCTTCCCCCTCTCCCCTTCCCTACTGTCGCTGCCCTTTTGCCACGCCTCCCTTGAGGACAGGCAACCTTTTGAGCTGCCTTCTTTTTGTTGTTATTGCATCATTCTTGACCTTTGCCACACACACAAGTAAATTACTCATACGCCGCGTTAGACAAAGTCGTTTGCCGTCTTTGGCGTTTGAAGCGCTTTTAAGTTGGCTTTGATTTTTTGTGAGCAGTTTGAGTGCAACGTAGAAATAGGGAAATAGAGATAGAGGCAGAAAAATCGAGAGACAGAGAAAGAGAGAGAGAGAGTGAGAGGGAATTCGAGTTGGGTATTAAGGGTATAAGTTGAATTAAAATTAGGTAAAGGTATTGGTTTGAAAGTATCAAAAATGACATCGCACAAATATCACATTATATATCATTTTGAATTTCGAGCATATCGTTTTAATTATCAGAAAGTTTGATATGAAACAGTTTATTAATAAATTTTAAATCAACAGTCTAATTGATTAATTTGTTTTCAAAAAATATAACCAAATTTGTATTTGAATTTGAAAAAACCAGCATATCGTTTTCAATATTAGAAAGTTTGATATTAAACAGTTTATTAAAAAAATATGTACTCAACAGTCTAATTGAATATTTTTTTTTAAAAAATATGACCGAATTGGTTAATAATCACTGAAAATGCATTTTTTTTTTAAAATATCGGTACACGTTATCGATGCAATAAATATATCGATATACATGTTTAGTTTTAAGTCGATCAATTCAAATGTTTCTTGACAATCGTCTGTATTTTAGCCTGTTTTTTTCTTTTCTCCTCTTTCTTTACCTTTTTCAATCAGCTAGAGCTTCGATAATATGTTAGGGAAGGGCACTTAAAATTATGACGTCATTTGGTGAAAAGGTCGAAAAGAAAAGCTGGCTAGCTGCAAAAAGTAATCTCAGCTATTGCCAACTGAGTGATTGCCATTGGCCTTGTGACGTCGACTGCGAGAACAATGAAGTGAAAGCAATGCCACAAAATTTCTAATCTCGTCCTGGGTTATGCCACTCCCCCACCTCCTCTCTCTCTCTCTCTCTCTCTCTCTCTTACTCTCTCCTCTCTCTCTCTCTCTTTCTTTCCTTTGCTGTGGACTAATCGCCATTGCAGCGAATGAGCAATAAACCAGTCAAGATGCTGGTCTCAACTGTAGATGGCGCAAGTGAAGCATGCCCAAAAGAGAGGGAGAGAGAGAGGGAGTGGGAGTGGGAGAGGAAGGGGAGGCAAGGTGGCAAGCATTGTCGCCACACAGCCACCTTTTGTGTCAAAAGTGCACTTTCATTATTAGCGCATTGTGTGCTGAGCTTAACTCAGTGAGCAGCAAGAGCAACAGAAAGAGAAAGAGAGAGAGATACACAGTGAAAGAGAGAGGGAAGAAGAGGTAACGTCGCCCGGTGGCGCCTCAAAAATATGAGCTGAGTTCGCGCATAAAGGAAGTGCATTTAATTTCTTTTCTTTGCCAAGTTTGTTGAGTTTTGGGCGGCGTTGCGGGGGCGGAGGGGCGTGGCAGCGGCGTCTGCGTTGCGGCCATTCATAAAGCGCCCAAGAGGCAACCGTCTCTTACCGCTCCCCCCTCTCCCTCTTTACACTGCTGTTGCTGCTGTCTGGCGTCTGTTATTGTTGTTGCTGTTGTTGTTGTTGTTGTTGTTGCAGCTGCTGCAGGCGTTTGGCTAACCGCGACACACAAAGTGGCAGCAACAGCAACAGCAGCAGAGGCTGTGGCAGAGACACTGACAGAGACAGCAACTAGGGATGGTTATCGATATGTTGATATCGATATTGTATTAGTGCTGGAAAGCGATATTAAGTTAATAATTGTGTAAGTTCTGGATATGATTAAAACACTTTGTTGACATATATTTTTAAAAAGATGTTTATTAGGGTGCATCGATGTGCCCAATAAAAATTTAAAAATGTTACCCTATATTCGAAATCTGCGGTCAATTCTAAATTGTTTTCCCCAAGATATCATAGTTCTAAAATCAATTGTTGTTCCCTACGTTTAGATAATAAATAAATACTATTATTCCATACTATTAGCATCTCTTTAGTGTTTTTTTTTTATTCCGATCCTATCAAGATTAAAATATAATTTTCGATATTTGTTACTATGTATTTCTATGTATGTGAGGTAGGTGTCACATGTATAGAACTTAGGTTTGAAAAATAACTTTGTTCGATTTTACTTTATGTAATTTAAAATGTGCTCTTAAATGTTTTAGCAAAAAAGTTCAAAAACTGTTTTACTTGGGTTTTTTTGTGTTCGATATCTATATCGATACTTTCTTCACGATGCCCATCTCTAGCAGCCACCTCAACGTTGTCGTTGTCTTATCATAAAAATTGAGCACGACTTAGTTGACTTTTGCACACACTACAAAAGGGCATACACCTACACACAAACCTACACACACAAACTCACACACACACACAACAAGTTGAGAAAAAAAGTATAAATATAATTTTAATTTGGCTTTATTTTCACAACGTTGCGATGAGCAGCTGAAAGATGCAGTAAAAAGAACTTCCCGCTCCCCTCTCCCGTTCCCTGAGTCCCCTCTCAAAAACACGCCTCTGCTTGGTTAGAAACAAAGGCAAAGCTGCAGGCCATGGGCGTCGTGGCGAGAGCGGGCAGAGGGGTAAGGGGAATATTTCACTCGCTTTATGTTCATTTAGCCTGAAACAGTTTTTGAAACATTTTTCAACGAAGAAATGTAGAAAGAGGCGACAGCGAGAAAAGCAGCGAGTGTAGGGAAGAGAGAGAGGGAGAGAGGAAGGGGGGGGGGGGGCAGAGACAGTAACGGTGCGCCACACTTTTCTTTTACGCTTTTGTAACCACGATAAATGTGCTTTATGTAGCGTTAGCTTGCGACTCTTTACGGCCTCGGCAATTGAAGCCCCGAGGAGAGGAGAAGAGGAGAAGAGGGAGAGGAAGGAGAGTAGGAGCAATGCAGCGGTTTGGCTGGCGGCATGAAGTGTGGATAGGGGCAGGGGAAGGAGAAGAAGAAAGGTCTTTCTCGTGCCTGATGAAATGTTTCCTGCACTTTTGCCCATTTTCACATCTTACTCAAAAGGTTAAAAAAAAGTTATGTATAGAAAATATTAAAGAGGCAGGTTAAAAAAAAGCTAAGTACAATGGGGCAAAAACCATCTTAATAGCACAAAAAAGTGTGTAGAAAAAAAACTAGAGGGAGAGCAGCAGAGATGCTTAGAAAATTTAAGACAGTGAAAGTTAATAAAATACTTCAATAAGCTAAATTTATAATTTGGATATTGAGAATAAAGAAACGCGTTTCAAAATGATCGAAATCAAGGAATTTTTTTTCATAGTTTGAAAAATATTTCGAAGAGTTACTATGTATATATAAAACCAATATAGTTAATATATACAAACATTGATTTCTTGAGAATTCCAAAGAAAACTGTGAAGAAATTCAAAGTTTTCGCTTTTGACTTGAGTTTTCGCATTTAATTCTCTGTTATCGATCAAGAATGATTGTAAAGCACTCCTAATTGCATTTTTGGCAACAATCGATAGCTTTTGGTATCGATTACACATTAGAGTCACCTTTAATAATGAAGTAAGTAAATGGTTGGCTTTCAAATGCATTCAACTGATAAAAAGACATTCGATATATGTATAACCTATTCAAGTTGGATAAAGATATTTACCTCCCAATCGCCGCAGGCAAAGACTGAGATTCTTTGGCCCCATTGTGCGAGTACGATGGGCAAAAAAAAGGCCAGAAGAGAAGCGAAGAGAAGTGAAGTAAAGTAAAGGGAATGAAGCACACATAATAAATAAATAGCAAATGGTTGAGGCGTTAAGAAGAGGGGATGGGATGGGAGGGAAGGGGGAGGGGAATGGACCTGCAACGAGCATAGAAAACTTTGAATAGAATTTTTAAGTTTGCCATTTACCAACACACACACACACACCGTCCGATAGGGGGCGCCAGTGAGCTAAAGAAAAACCTTTAGTAGCGTGTAATTTGCACTTTGTAAATTTGCATATAAGCTGCAACGACAGTGCAAGGGGGAGGGGCAGAGGGGGGGGAGTAACTGTTAGATTGGAAGACTGGCATAAGTCCAAGATACGAGACGATATGTAAATGCCACACACATACACACACACATACACACACAGCATGTGTCGTCACTTTGGGTGAAGCACAAAGTAAGCAGGACAAGTCCTTGATAAAGAAAGGGATGGGGATAAAGAAGGGGTAAAGAGGGGTAAAGTAGTGAAGAGGGTGGTGCATACTTAAAGCCAGACATTCATTGCCTGCCACAAAGAGAGAGAGAGAGAGAGAGAGAGAGTGATAAAGAGACAGAGAGAGTGAGAGAGGGATAGAAGAGCCTTGCCTCATGATGTTGCTACTTTGGCTGCTTTCTCAGATTAAGGCAACATTGCCACCTGGCTTTGCCACAATTTGGCTGTCCAATTTGACGCACACAAAACAAATTGAGCCAAGTGTTGCGACGGATGGTGCAACGTCTGGTTGCAGGTGTTGCAGGTGCAAGTTTTGACAGATTCGATTGCTTGCCAGCTGCCAGCAGCAAAGATGTCATTTTGTTTGCCCATAAGAAGATTACACATGTTATATTGAGTTGCAATGTAAAGCAAACTCCCCTTAACTCCTTACCCCTTTCCTCCCCTTCAACTACACCACTCACAATGCTCATTTGAATGCTGGACGCTGTGGATGATGACGTTGATGATGGCGAGTGTTGATTTGGTTTTAAGCTTTGCCGGCACTTCAACTCATCAATTCAAAGATTACAATAAGACTTTGCAGCTGAATTCATTGCTAGCTTAAAAGCGAGCTTAATACGTTTCACAGCTTTAAAATGATCCAAAGAGGTCCAAGAGAAAGATAGAGAAAGAGAGAGAGTCAACTTCAGGGAGAACTCTTACACATTTCATAAAAAAAATTATAATACCTTTACCTAAGATTATGATAAAGAATAGACAAAGAGATCACAGTATTGAAAGTGATAATGAAGCGGATCAGATCAAGTTAAAAATATTTCGACGATCTTTCTCAACTATATTTTGATTTTTGAGGGTTCTGTAAGATTTTTTTCAGTTTGAATTTTAAAAACATTTTTTTCCGAGCTATTTTGATAAAAACAAAAAAAAGTTTCGTGGAACAACGACAGAGGGCACAAATCCAACTTTGTCTATTTTTGATTAGAATTCGCAACTGGTTTAAGCTATATAGTACTTTACTAGACTTTAAAAAAAGAGACACCCACCAAGAGGGAAGAAGAATGGGAGCATAACAATGCGACTAAGCTTATATATTTTATAGTTACATGATGGCATTACACACAACTCCCCTTTAGCACCCCTAACCTTCTTCCTTTCCCCTCTTATTCGGTATAACAGTCACAGTTCATAGTGCATGGCAACGGTCTGCAACAACAATGCGAATCGTGCAACGTGCAACTTGCAACAAGAAATAGCTTGACGTTTTTGCTGTTTTCGCAGTTTGCACTTCACTAAAATCCGAAAGGAATCGCAACAACAATAATGGTATAAAGCCAACTACAACTTATGACTGTGACCACAATCGGAAAATGATTCAAAAAGAATCTTCTTTTATGCTGCGTCTTCCTCTTTTTCGCTCTCAGCATCTCGTACTGCTTCTTTTTTTGATTCCTCATACTGATCTTATTCTCTTCTTTTGCTTCTGTGCTTCGGTGTTTTTTTCAGTACTTCTCTCAGGGCTTCTCTCAGTGCTTCTCTCAGAGCTTCTCTTAGGGCCTCTCTCTGGGCTTCTCTTATGACTTCTTTCTTTTCCCTTTTCTTCTTCTTCCTGCTTCTTCTCCGTGTAACTTCTCTTGCTACTCCTGATTCTCTTTCTTTTTAAGCTTCTTTTCTCTCTTCTTCCTAATCATTTCTTTCTCATAATTACTCACAGCTTCTTCTTCTCTTTATTTTTGCAACTTCTCTTTTTTCTCTTCTAATATATCCTTCTTATTCTCCCTTAACTTCTCCTTTTTCTTCTTCTCTTTTCAGCTAACAAAACCATAACCATTAAAAATGTTGGTGCTGACGTCGAATTAGCGCCAATTCATCCAGTGCCGTTGTTGTGGGGTGTATTTCAAAGGGGTGAGAAGTGTGAGGGTGTGAGTGGGGGTTGGGGGTTGTAGTTTTAGTTCCTGGTCATACTTGTAAGCTGTACTCTACACACATAAATATATCTAATCTCACATAAAAGTAATTACTTTCAGCTGCTGTTGCTATCGAAAAATATTAAATTATATTGAGTGCACACACACACACACTGACACACACATGCAGTAGGCACACCTACTGTAGACACACACACACTCTCACACACACACACACACACACACATATAGTTAACTGCAACCGCACAACCCATAACTATAGAGAAACACACAGCAAACTGGCGGCAGTTATCCTTCTGCCTTTTTCCCATTCTCTCTCTCTCTCTCTCTGTGTTCTTCCCTTTTTCGCTTACAGTTTGCTCTTCTTCTTCTCCCCTCTTTCCTCTCGTGTCTTGCCTTTTAGCCACTGTATTTCCTTTTTGAACCGTCGACATTTTTTCAGTTCACTTTTTACTGCGACTGCAGCACAAAATTCCGCGAATTTCTCTTTTGGCTTTTTCTACAGTTTTTTTTTTTTTGTGTACTTTTTTGCCGAGTTTGTTACCATTTCTATGAGGTGCCTACACCCCCACCCTGCACCCCTTTTAACCCCTCTTTGCCCACAATTGTTGCAGTTAGCGTCAGGCCGAGGCAAGGCTATTTAAGGCTTACTCTTTTGCTATCTCTTTTTCTGCCTTCCCCTTCTCCCTTTTCCTCTCTCTCTCTTTCGCACTGCTTTTGAGTCTGCTGTCTGCCACAACAGCTATGTGTGTGTGTGTGTGTGTAACTTATACGGGTATTAATTTTGGTTTATGTGCAACTTGTACGCTGTAATTTTTGTGCTTTTTTCTTCACACTGCAAATGCCTGGCGATTCCTGACATTAACAACAGCCAAGCTAGAGAGAGACAGACAGAGTGAGTAAGAGAGAGAGAAAAAGAGTTGAAGGCTCTCTGTCTCTCTCTGTGTGGCATTGGCCACATTGATAACAACAATGGACGGCGACAATGACTATGAAAACATTCGGAGTGGCAAGTTTTTAATTTATATACAATACGTGCAACATTCCGTTGCAAAGACATACATATGTACCTATATATATATATGGCTGATATCGGCGCATGTGACGCATACATAAATCCAACACTCATATATTCTCAAATGTTTTGCATTTTCATTCTTCAGCCAAGAAATAAGAGTTGTGAGAAGGAAAGATTTGATCTTTAAGAGAAAGAATGTAGAGCAAGAAATAAAGATTTCATTTTAGAGAAAGAGAGCAAGAAAGAGAGTGAGCTAAGGTTGTGTAAAATAATGCTAAGAGAGGAATAAAGAGTGTATTACGAAGACTGTAAAACAAGGTTATATCTCTGTCAGACAGAGTTAGAGAGGGTGTGACAAATAAGAAAAAAGAGAAAAGAGGATTAAGAGAAGGTAAGTCTGAAAATTTAACCCCAATATTCCCAGCGTTACCATATGGTAACAGCCAAAAAAATGGTCCTGTCTATTATCCTGACAGGAATGTCTTTCGGATTTCGCGAACTCAAATTTAACAGTCCTGAAAGTTGTTATGAAGAAACTCGAAAAAACGTTGCTCAGGACGATTCGGGTTAAAACAAGAACATAGGATACTAAGTTCAAAGCCTTCAAACAGGGCTGGTTCACATAGATAACTTGGCTTTCTTTCCGATATTTTTGATAAAAGACCGCGAAAGTTGTGAGATTTGAGTCGAGTTCTTCAGTCTATTTTTCACTATCAAAATGTTTTACAAATATGTTAATCTCTTCAGCAAATTCTTCTCTGAACGTAATCCTCTTTCCGGGCTTAATGTGACTCTAAAACAAACCAGAAGAGTCTAAAAGAAAGTACAGCTAGAGAGGCTTATGAAAGTCAAGTGAATTCAAAGTCTGTTGCTGACTTTTTGACGGAGTCTTTTCTTCTTGCTCTTCAGCAACTTGAACTGGCAACTGTCAGCAGATTTGTCTCTCTGACTTACGCATGATAACTTGGCTAAGAAGAGCGAGACTAGTTAATCAGTTTAACTGAAAACAAAAGGACAAGTGCCGAGTGCCAAGGACAAAGATGATAGCAACAAAAACAAACCAAATAAAGAGTGAGAAGCTCTGCAAATATGAGAAACCAAATCAGAGATGTACATTAGCTGATGTTGTTGGCTGTGGCAAAAACCACTTAGCGGGTAACTAACCACACAACTAACCCGGCCAAAAACCCAGCAAAGAAGAGCAGATACGGAAAGCAAAGGAAAATGGGTATAGAATGAATGAAAATGGCGCCAACGTTTGCCAAGGACAAGGCAGGCGTTTCCTTATGGTTTCTGCTGCTGTTTCAACTTCTTCTTCTTTTAGCCAACTTTGCACAACGAAAGAAAGAGATAGCAATAGCAGATACCCTCACTGACTCCAAAAGGACTCCAAAGGACCCAAAGGCAGGCTCATCGTCGTCGTCGTTGTCAGGGAAAAAGTCAACCCAAAATGGAAGCCAAAAACAGGAAGTAATCTATAGTCGCCCCGCCATTGTTTATTGTTTAATTTTTAGTCAGTCTTTATTGTTGTTGTTGTTCTTTTCTATTGTTATTGTTGTTGTTGTTGTTGCTCACTCCGCTTCTGCTTGTTGTTTTTTTTTTTGCGTCTGCTGCTTCGTCTCCTTTTATTTCTATTGTTAACAATTTTTGCATTTGGCCCGTTGCAAGTAGCAAAAACTTTTCAATGTGCGCCGCCAACAACGAGTATTGTTCCTTAGCTACGCCTGTTGTGTAGCCCCTTCTCTCTCTCACCCCTTCTTCCCTCTCTCTCTGATGTTGCTTGCCCCATTCGCTGGGCAGAGCTCCACATAACCGTGCCACTTGAGGCAGCACAAAAGGCAAACGAGGTAGCAACAAAAAAAAAAAAAAAAAAAAAAAACGAAAGAAAACAGAAGCAATACACAGACAAAAGCCAAAGACGTTGACAAGGCGACATTCGTGGGGCATCTCTAAGAAACCCTAGATCCTCTATACTCTTCTTTTTCTTCTTCTTCTTTGGCTATAGATATAACCAAGTCCTGGGACTCGAGACCCCGTCACAATGTTCTCTAACCAAGACACGCCCGTATCGCATTTACTTGGATTTCATTTTATCGGCAAGCAACAACGACAACAACGACAACAATGTCACCCAGTTTCCATGACATCCTCCAACTCGTTTCTCCTTTTCTCTCCACTTCTCCTATCTCCCAATCCCATGCCTTACTTTCCTTATAATTGCGTTGCGGTGTCAGTGTCGACTTATATATATATATACATATAAATATATATAATACAATCGCCTGCGATTATGGTTATGCTGTCAGAATCTCTCTATAGTTAGCTGGTTAGTAAAAGGAGTAAACGCTTCTGCTTCTTAAATGTTTCTCAGGCTAAACAAAGTCCGAGAGAGAGAGAGATAAATGCAACAAACAAGCTGGAAAAATGCATATTTACCTGCAATAAAGAATTATAGTCTTATACTAAATAAATACAAAGAGGATTTTAAAAGGGGGTAAACTAATAAAAGCTTATACTAAATTGCCACTGCACTTTGTATTATTAAAATATATAAAATCGTAGCTGTGTCTTTGTTTATTCTTTTACCTTTAACTAACATATTTGAGCTCAGCTCTCACTTGAATTTTCGAGTCGGAATTTTTAAAGAAACTTATCTAATTACTTTTTCATATAGCTGTTATAGGAATAAACAATCATAAATTGAGTTGTTTTATAAACAAATTTGCTGTTTAAAGTTTTCTGTAGATATACTTAAAATTAATTTATCTTTGCAAGCATAAAGCCTTCTAAAAAGAAACTCAAGTTTCGATTTCATTTTATTCTCACATCAAATTTAGTCTGTTAATTATATAACGAGCTCAACAATTAGTTAATTAGTTGAGTTCATTAATGGAGCGTAAAGTTATAAATATGCTTTGTGTCGATTGTATCAACAAACTATTCAAGATATCAATTACCTCAGCACCATGAAAAATATCACATTTTATGGATAATTAAAACGAGAAAGAGTACAAAAAATTAAAATATATATAGAAAAACATATTTATTTTACACTGCCGCTCAATTGAATAGAATTCAAAATAGAACACTTTTTAACAAACTCGCCGACATAAATTAAGTTTAATATTGATTCTTTTTAAAGTAATAATTTTTTAATGACTTAGGTCGCTGAAAAAGTTAGACAAAATATTATCGCTTCTTCCAATCTTAACAAATGTTTGAATTCTTAACCCTATTCAGCTGAGCGGTAGTGTATCTTCAGAAATTGCTATAAAAGTATAAAAGGAAAAACATAGGAAAATATTGTGAAAAAATTTGCATTCTGAATTGAAAAATTGTACTTAATTTTTTTGTTGGGTTTTTTTTTAATTTTTGTTTTTTGCTTCTGTTTTGCACCTCTTAAGAGGCACTTTAATATAGCGTTATATGTGTGTGTGTGTGTGGATGGGTGTGTGTATGTGTGTGTGATAATTGTTTTGTTTTTTGTTGTTGTATTTGGAAAACATATAAACAAATGGCTTAGACGAAGACAATTAGGACATTTGGGAAAACGTTGGGAGGGAATATTTAGGGTTTATTTTACTTTCTTTCTTTTTGTTTTATTGTGGTGGGATTCAACATATAAGGATATATATATATATGGTATATATAAAGTTTTTTTATATATATTTTTCATATTATTCGATTTTCCTTTTTATTTTATTTTTTTTTGGTATATTCTTTCTTGAGTTCCAGTTGGAGATAAAAAAGAGATAACAACTGCTTTGGTATTTAATAAATACTCAATATACTGAAGGCCTACATATTTATATTTGGCTGTTGTTAATGTTGTTGTGGACAAGTTTCGACTTGCTCACTGATTTTATTGTTGTACTCTTAAATTATTAAAAAAAAGCAAAAGGTTCGAAATATTATGACAACCAAAGAGCGTATCTATTGATTTAAATGAGAATTTTTTCGATTTATCGTAAAAAGCATTGATGAAATTAAAGGATAAATGAAAAATACAGATAGTTTGAGTAAGAGATATAGAAAGAGAGTTAGAAAGGGAAAACCCTGTTACGATGATGAGTAAAAATTAAGTTTTAAAAATATATTAACTTAAGAGAACGGAACGTATCAGTATTTGGATTTGGTGAATGAGAAAGAAATTCGCTTAGTTTTTAGGTGAACTTTTTTGTTGTTGTGGTAACGAGTAACTTGAGAGCGAGCGAGAGTGGGTGGGTGTGTGTGTATGACAGAGAGAGCGATAGTTCGATTTGGAGAAAGTAATGAGTAACGAGTGTGTAACGGGCGAGTGACTGGATTTTTATCAAGAAGTCGAAAAAGAATTAGAAATAAACTATATATAATAAAAACATATAAAATTTATTTTTTTCATGCGAAAAATTAATAAAAATTTAATTTAATGAAATGACAAATAAATCGAATGACAATTCTCATATTTTGTTTTTTTTTTTAATTGTTGTGGCTGTTGTTGTTGTTACTGTTGTTGTTTGGATTAGTTTAGTATGCGTGTTAAAATTTGTTAATCAAAAATGGGGAAAATATAAATAAATAATCAACAAAATACACATAGACACGTACACATAACACATACAAATACTTATATACTTGATTATTATTATTTTTGCATTTGCAGATTTCAGCATTTTTATTATATATGTATATATTTTTTATAGAACTCTTAGCATGGTTCTAAAAAAATAAGCTTGTTATTTAATGATTTTTTTTTTCAAATATGAAAATAACATAAAATGATGGTATGAAAATTGTGGAAATGTGTGAAAAACATATTTTTTCATCTTTTGTCTCTTTTTGTTTGTAGTTGTCACATTTAATATGTTGGTTTATATTATTTACATGAATGAATTGTTGACTTTTGGGTTTTTAAAGGGTTATTAAAAAAACTGGAGAAAAAAATAGAGAAAAGCAAAACGATTTAAATACTGTTTAATGCTGGGCTTAGGGGCGAGGAGTTTGTTGGAGCTGGAGCGGAAGCAGTGAGGGGTTCACGGAAGGCAATTACAGCATGGAAAATGCAACAAGTAGAGGTGAGAGGCGCCATCTAGCGGCGAGTTGTAATCATTAATCGAATTGATGTATTGGAAATACATTACGTTGGTATTTGTAATAGCTTTTTGTTGCAAATTCTGCTGAAATTTAATCATCGAACTGAAAATACCAATATTTCGGTATAATTATTTAATGAATGGAAAAAATACTAAAAAACTGGAGTGTGTTGTGAAACTTTCGATGCATTATGCTTCTTAATATGGATTATTTTATGATTAAAAGGGAACAAAAAATCGATGCATTTAGATGACATGGAAAAAAGTTGAAAATGAAAAGAGAATTAAGAACTGTGACTATATGAGGCCTAGGCCAAAAAAAAAAATACATTGGTATTTATATTTTGGTACCATTAACGCCTGTGTTTTTTCCTTTCAAGTATTTTTTTTAGTGTTTTATTTTTTTTTTCGACTTACCAAGGTGTGAACGAGCTCCAGAAGAGACTACAAGTTCACGAGTTGATACGTAGTATTTTTATTTTATTTTTTTTTTTTTGGTATTTTATTTTTAGATAAGTTTTTATTTTGATTTAATTGTAGTTTTTGCATTGGCATTGCATTTGATTAGTGTTGAAATTCGATTTGATTGTTTGGATTTTGGTTTAGCACACAACATGAAGGTATCGAGCCACAGCAACAGAGTAGGACAGTACACAATTAATTGACAGGACAATAAAAAAGAAATTAAAAGACAAAAATGCTTTTCGTTAACGAATTATCATCAAGTTGAGATTGTTAATTTTTTTTTTTTTTTTTTTGTATTAAGGCATACCTAAAAATCGTTCTTAGCTTGAAACTAAAGCAATTGTATAATGGAAATGAAAATTACATTAAACGTCACTTGATAAACAAAATCATAAAACACATTTGACAAACACACTTAATTCAAATGGTATTATTTGGTAATTCTTAACGAAGATACATTTGGGAAACATCTTAGCAGGCGTCAGGCTTCACTTTCAGGGTTTATTTCAATCGCTTTGTATCTTATCGTTTTGGTTTCTTTTTAGTATGGTTAGTTGGTTAAATGTTCTTGTTAAATGAAACTTAGGATCGGATCTGACATATGTATATATATTTAGTATATATACATAAGTAGCATTACTTACAAATCATAAAAACTTGTAACAAAAACAATTCGCTTTAGACACACACATTTACAATAAAAATAATAGAGTAAAACTCAAGAAAGATAACTAATTGAAATATACTTAGTTAATTAAACAATAGTCGAAGAAACACACAAGTCAAATTTATTTTTCCTTTTTTTTCTTCATCTTTTAATAATGTTCTTATAGAAAATTCGAAAATAGTTTTAAGTCCTTGTTTTGCTTTCGTTTTGGTTTTGGTTTGGTTTGCTTTCTTCTGTATTCTTATGGTTTACTTTCTTTCTCATATAACAAATTGTAAAATCACAAATCAAAAACAACAACAAAAAAGTACACTTTTGACTATATTTCTTAATAGATTTTATCGAATATTTTTGTATTCATAGATAGAAACACAACAAAAACAAAGTAAAAAAAAATACTAGACGAACTGAACCCAAGCAAATCAGAGTTAAAATTTACTCACATTTTTGAGTAAGTATAGAATATTTTCTTTTCAAAATCAAATTAAGTGCGGAGTGCATTGTGAGGTTATGTTGAGAATCCTTTTCTCAAAATGCACTCAAAATTGACAACGACAAAATAAATATGCAATAAAACTGAAGTTTCAAACTAAAAAGTTTTTATAGTTTTGTTTTTTTTTTCAGCTCTCTTTACGTGGGGCTTGGGGGAAGCTAACACCTAATTATATAATGAAGAATTCTTCTTTATACGCACAGCAAAGACTTTTCTCTTCGCTGTTATACTTTGACACTCTTTAAGACTAGGGTATTTTTATTTGTTCTTTTTTTTAAGTATTTCATAGTCATAGTTTTTTTTGTAGGGTTTAGACGAACACAAGGAGGTAAAACACTAGACAACACACATACTCAATGAAGTGCTATCATTATTTTCGCTTTGGATTTTTGAAACAGTTTTTATTTTATCACATTAATATAGACAAAACGTAGAGTTCGAGAATGTTAAATGAAACGTGAACCGAAATCGAGAAAAAAAGAACTATACGAAAATAAAATGTAAAACTTGAAAAATATATAGAAAATTTTATTTGCGCTTAGTAATTTTTATTTTTATTTTTTTGAGTACCCTTACTTTTTTTTGAGGCAGGCAAGAAAAGAAAAAGCTCAAACTAAGAGAAAATTTTTTGTGGCGCGTTAAGCGACAGTTATAAGTCATAAGATGTGAACATTCAGATTAATATTATTTTTTTTGAGGTTAGGCCGAAAAGTAAGAAAGGATTGTAAATAATAAGAAGAAAAAGTAGACAAAACTGAATGAAATACGAGAAAACGTAAACGTTAAATTCAACATTTTGTTTGTTTTTCTGTTTTCTTTAAGAGATCTTTCAATATATATTTTGAGGTTAGTTTGTAGCACGTCCAACGCATAAATGATAGACTCATTGAGGGGAGAGAGGCGTACGGGATTGTGGGAATGTGATTGCGGGTAGTTGATTTTTTTTTTTATTTTCATTGTTTTTTTTTTTTTTTTTTTTTTTTTTGCAAAGAATTTGATTCAATATGTTGAGACTAGTTGAATGTGTTCAGTTGAAGTTTGAAAACATATATAAACAAGTTTCAATAACAATTTTCTTTTAGAGGTTTTAAATAACATTTTGTTTTAAAGCAAAAAACAAAGAAAACAAAAAGAAAAACTATATATCTAAGTTTATATATGTATATATAGGTATATAACGTATATACATATATATGTTTAAAAAAAAAACAACAAACTTGAACAAAAAGAAATCAAAAAACATTTCACAGAAAATTTGAGCTTTTTCTCTTCGTTGATGCAGTACCACAAAACGTAAGATTAGGCAACGGATTGAGAGATATATTCGATATGTATCATCTCCCTGTGGTGCAGTTAAATTTCAAAGTATATTCGGTATATATATATAAAATGTTTAAAATGGTTTTACAATTAACTATATACGCTTAATACACCACCTTATCGACTGACTGTATAAAACTTAAAATTAAACTAAAAATGTATATCAAAATTTGATAAATCGCAATATTGTAACTAAAATTGTTGAATCGATAAATCAATCATAAGATAACTAAAAAAAAAAGAAAATTGCTCAATTTAAAAGCCTCATCCATCAGTTTAATTGCCCCATCATTGTGGACCTAAACTGCGCACTAAGAGATTATACAGCATTTACAGTATATAGTACATACATATATTGTACAATCCCAACTGGGGAATTGGGGATGCATCTCCCACAGCTAATGAATTGATATTACAAACTAGTTAATAACTTGGCGCTGTACTTACTTTTCGCTGTACTCATCCATATGAGCATATGATTGCACCGAATTCTCCTCAATGAGGAATTTGACCCTCTGGTAAAAGGAGGCCGTCACCGAGGGAGGTTGCTTGCGTAGCAGTACCTCAACGGGATCGTTGGACGAGAGACACATGATGTGCTCGGAGCAGGCGGGATGAGAGCAACATTCGCTATCTGAACAGTCCGTCATGCCATCTGGATTTTGGTGTTTATTTTGTTGTTTTTCAATGTGTTATCAATTTTCATACATATTTCGAATTTTTTTTTTGTTATACAATTTTAAGAATCTTTAACTTACCGCCATCGTTATCAATGTTGTCCTTGCAATTCATTTCCAAAGCTATCGAACAGTCACTACCAGCCCAGCCTTCAATGCAATCGCAACGATATTCGCCATTCTCCAGTGTACACTGACCGTGACGTGAGCAACCATTCTCGCAGCCAGCTGTTTTCAGAAAATATAAGAAATAGTAGAATAAGTATAAGTATAGTATAGTATAGTATAGTATACTATAGTATGAGAAATGTGAGCGAGTAATAATCAATCGATATTTGAGTAACAAGTAGAAGAAACGTTTTGACGGTTGTCTCTCAGTGTGAAAACTGAATATGAATTACCATAAGAGAAAACTACTGAAAGAAGTTAGCGAGTAAGTTCAATTAAAGCAACGAGTAGAAGAATGACGAGTATGACTAAGAAACTGAACAAGACTAGCTTATTTCTGGGATAAGTATCAACTAAATATAAACAGCGAGTAAAAATCAGTATAAACAAAGGGTCCTCTAGTAAAGCACAAAGTAACGAGTAACGAGTATATTGCATTTATTGCAATAAAAGCAACGAGTATGACTAAGAAACTGAACGAGACTAGTTTATCTCTGAGCTCAGTATCATCAAAATAGAAACAGCGAGTAAAAATCATTTATACTGATACTGGACCTCTAGTAAAGCACAAAGTAACGAGTAACGAGTAACTTGCACTTATTGCAATAAAAGCAACGAGTATGACTGAGAAACTGAACGAGACTAGTTTAGCGATTAAAATGGACCGATGACAAGCAAGTAGAATCTCTAGAACCTGTATAACAGTTTTAGAAAATCTGTGCAAGTACTCGTTGCTTTTTTACTCGTTAGCGTTGAATATGTGACATAAACTCGTTGTTATTTTTGATGTTCCAGCCGGAGAGCATTAATATAAAAATAATGCTAATGTTTGCTCTTCAAAGAGCGCTCGCTCAAGTGAGTCCAGGAACAGAAGTGGTAACAGGAGTTGGAGTACAAATACGAAGGAAGGAGGGGGAAAAAACAGGGAGCAATATCAAAGTGCCCTTTGCACGCACATCCACAACATCATAAACGAAATGTGAAGAAATCTACAAAACAGTAAACATAAAAAGCCAACGAAACGTAACGATAGATGCCACCGTTGATGTGACTGTTTGTTGCTTTTTAGCTGAATGTTTGGATTCGGTAGGGTTTATGTATGTACGATGTATAGTATATGTACATATACTATGGGTTTGGGTATTGTTTGGGTTTGGGGTTTATTTGTTTGTTCCACGACAGCAGCAACAACAACAACAACAACAACAATGACATGGCAGCATTTGAGCATTTGACGCAAAGTTAATGTCACTTGACATGTGTCATTTGCAAAATGGGTAACCTCGACGCTAACTCAACTTCCGGTATGTTAAAAAGTTTGCGGCGCATAAAATGACTTCCTTGTCGTAACTGCCTTCCTGTTTACGACTCTCACACACACACACACATAGTCTATTTCTCTCTCTTTCTCTCTTTAAATCTTTCTCTTTCTCTCGCTCTCTCTCTGCATGCTCCACATATTGGCAATAACGTCAAGTGTTGCTGCCAATATTTGAATGATGTCTGCTGACGCTGCCTTTACACAAACAAACTCACATGAGAACTTGAGTGTGTGTGTGCGTGTGTGTTGGGTGTGTGTGTGTGTTTATATGCTGGCATTATGCTAAGTTTCTTGGGGGAAAAGGCACAACACTGAAATCTGTCAAAAGTTGCATCGTTTCTCTGAAAACTCGCAAATCCACTGTGAATTTTCTACACTAGATTTATGAAAAGTACGAATAACTTCAAATAACTTTGTTGTTTTACCTGCTTTTTAGCTAAAACTCTGTTGGGGGCGAGATTATAAAAGTTGAGAGCACCGATATCGTAGATTCTCTCAATTGCAATTTCAACTAAACTCATGTATCCAGGTGATATTATAAGAAACTTTTTTAAAATCATTTAACGAAGCTGCAGATCTAACTTATTTAGTTTTAATCATTGACATATCCTATTAACCGCTGAAATTTTGCCAAAAAAGCTCAGGGTAAGTATGGAAAACTGGATGATAGAATCGAAAAATATTAAATTTTCTAGATGATAAAAATTTAAATGCAGAATCAATTAAGAGGCCAAATCATGATCAAAATGACATTACGCTTGAAAATCGGTTAATTTTTAATGAAGTTATGAGAGATCAAAGTTTTTGAAAAAATGTTAAGGGGTAAGTATGAAAAATAGGATGATAGATGGCTTAGTATCGAAAATATATCAAATTTTCTAGATGAAAAAAATTTAAATGCAGAATCAATAAAGAGACCAAATCATGAACAAAATGACATTCCGATTGAAAATCGGTTAATTTTTGATGAAGTTATGAGTGATCAAAGCTATTGAAAAAATGTTAAGGGGTAAGTATGAAAAATTGGATGATAGAGTGCTTAGAATCGAAAATATATCAAATTTTCTAGATGATAAAAATTTAAATGCAGAATCAATTTAGAGGTCAAATTATGATCAAAATGACATTCCGCTTGAAAATCGGTTAATTTTTGATGAAGTTATGAGAGATAAAAGTTTTTGATAATATGAGATTTGACTTGACTCGTCTAAACTTAAGGAACTCAGCTAAAATGGTCTCGACTTATATGTGCAGATGTTTTTAGACATATTTTTCTTATTTTTACTACCATTTTGTAGCTAAATATTTTAAGTACTAAAAATCTCGGCGCCGACTTTTAATAAAAAAAAGCAAAATAAAGAAGAAAAAAAATGGAATAGGGCAACACTAAACGTAAGTGCGGCATAAAAAGTCAACGACTATTTTGATATCTTTCGCATTAGATGTCACCTACACTAAAGCATTGGATATTGGGTTGTACAAAGAGAGAAAGATGGAGAATAATGAAATTGAGAGACATATAAATGTAGCTACACTTGAGAATTGCAGTCGTGTAATTTGTTACAAATCTCGGCTCAAATTCAATAAACTTTACCGCATTGTGTGTGTCGCGAGAGAGAGAGAGAGAGAGAGAGAGAGAGAGAGAGCGAGTGATTGGGATAGAGATGTAAAACACACACAGACACACAGAGAGAGACATGTGGCAAGTCGCTGCAAAGTCGTTAAGTACTTTCTAAAAATACAACCCAAACACATGCATGTATTAGTTAATGTGTGTGTGTTTCTGTGTGTGTGTGTGTGTGTCAGGATATTGGGTGGCACTTTGTGCTTGTGCAAGCGTGACTCGCACGTCTAAGCCACCAACTCCTACCCCTCAAATCCACTTTTGGCCCTCTCCTCCCTTTTAGTCCATGGATCGTTGCTGCAACACTTGAATCGATTCAAAACGTTTTTGGCCGTATGTTGTCAGAGCAACTTCCCACTGGGAATGGCGTCTGCCGTTCGACATGGGCTTAGACTGGGTTCCTCAAAGAGTGGAAGAGAGAGGGGAGTGAGGGGAGAGAGAGAGAGAGGGAGAGAGAGGGAAGAGAGTAGTTTGCACTGGCATAGGTTGGCAAGTGTCTTTCGGTTTCGGGCCTGAGTGAAATGACGTTGGAAGTTTTATTGGTTTTGCACACGTCAACGAAATGTAATACACACACATGTTCACACACACACATGTAGACACACACACACACACACTTACACACATTGGCAGGCAGTCAACATACGCAGACAAGGGTCTGTTCTCCCCATTTTGAGGCATGAGTCTCTGGCTATGTGTAATGCCATTACATGCATGCCTGAGCCGCCGCCTGTGGAGAGTTTTCTCACACACACACACACACACACACACACACACTCTCTCTCACTCTGTCACAGTTTTCTGTATGTTTTTGCAACATGACTGTTTGTTTTTAAAGTTTTAATCACTGTCAATCGATAGCTACTTATCATGCTGCACTGCTGCCAACTACACAAAGCTGCCACTTGCCTCCTTCTCTCTCTCTCTCTTTCTCTCTCTCTCTGTTTTGCTCTTATCTGCCTCAATCAATACCCAATTCGCTGCTTGCACTTCAATTGACAGTTGGCAAAAGTAAAGTCCGGCAACAACAACAACAACAACCAAATGGCGTAAACATGTACAAAATACTTTGGCACAACAACCCAAAAAAAAAAAAAAGTATTGTTCAAAAAAATCATGACAACAACAACAAACAGCGTAAACTTGCAACATTGTTGTTGCAAAATATTTGAACTGCCGCTGCAGATACAGATAAATAGATAGCACAAGTGCAATGGCAACTGAAACGTCGCTTATACCCGTTACATACCGAGTACAAGGGTATATTGTTTGCATTGCAATGTATGTAACTGGGAGAAGAAGGCGTGGTTGTACCTTCTTATCAGCATTGCTTAGCTAAACTTTTAAAAATAAGATTTTTTGTCAAATCATATATATTTTTTCTTTTTATATATATTTTTTTCTTTAAATAAAGATTTTTTGTTAAATTTTATATATTTTATTTAAATAAAGATGTTTTGTTAAATTTTATTTATATTTTTTTTAAAAAAAAATTTTTTTTTAAATTTTACATATTTTTTTCCTTAAAATTGTCTTATTTTAAGAATGCCATTACTAAGACAAAAATTTTTGATATTAAAAACCAGTCTATTTATTTTTTTGTCAGTATGCTGAAAAGCATGAAGATCAGTTAAATATAACAGTGGCTATGACTGTTGTAAGTTGTAGATGTTTTTTAAATTGACAGATAAAACTAATTTATATATAATGAAATGGGATAACGGGTATCTTATAGTCAGGTATGCAATTACAGGGTGCTTACTTTCTTGTTTGGTTTGCCGCGTTGCGACACAACACTGACAATGTTGTTGCTGTTGTTGCAGTTGCTGTTGTTGTTGTTGTTGCTGTTGTTGCTACTCGATGTGAGTGTCAGTTGCGGTTGTTCGCTTTTCGAATTGACGCAACGCTAATCGATTGTGCGTCAGTTGTAAAAGCCCAAACTGCAACCTGCAACTGCCACAACAACTTGCCACCACAACCTGCCACAGCAACAGCAACAGCTGCAATTGCAACTTGCAACTGCAATTGCAATTGCAATTCTTGCATGAGGTCAAGGTAATATTCTCAACATTTTCAACTCTATGGCGAAATTTCATCATAACAACATGAAAACTTTCCGTACTTTCAGCAGCTCAAGTGAACCACTTTTGAACCACACTTGAACCACTTTCTATGCAGCAAATTTTCTAACTAGCTTGCAAAAGTTGAAGCAGTTGAAGCAAATCATATGAGATACTAAATTTTAGTAATGTCATAAAAAATACTTACGTAGCGTGCAGTGTCGTCCATTCCAGCCCTGGGAGCAGACACAGGTTCCGTTCTTGCACTGACCGTGCTCCGAGCACCGTGCATCGCAGGGCAGCTGATCACAGAGATTACCCGTCCATCCGGTATTACAACGACATTTTCCCGACTCACAGACCCCATTGCGACCACAGTCCAAGCTACAGACGGCTGTAAAGAATATATAGATATATTAATTAATAGATTAAGTAAAATGACAAAAGCATTAAAATAAAAGTTGTGGATGGAGTGTGTATAAATGAACAGATCTTAGAAATGATAAGAGCTAGACGCACCAATCTTGGTATGTGTCTATAAACAAACATATCTCAGAGATGTTAAGAGCTAGACGCACCAAACTTGGTATGTTAACTTTTAATATGTACAGACTGATCAAGTTTGTTTCAAATTTTGGATAGCTACCCGCTGTCTAACAATTTAAAAACAAGGAGAACAAATATAACAGCTATAGTTCTTAAGTTTTCGTGATAATAATATGCAACAAAGGTTGGATATATTTTAAAAATTTCATCAAGATAAGGAATGAACAATTGGAATGTATTGTAATGAATCTAAGGGCACAAGCTATCTTATAGTCCTGCACTCCCGACTATAGCTACCTTGCTTATATATATATATATATATATATATATATAGATGTGTGCTTTTAAATTTATTAAAATGCTGTGTCGTTCCTTAGGCAACTATTCGCTGTTTCAGTAAAATCATCTACTCGTTGTATTTTTCTTACACACACTCTCTCTCTCTCTCCCTCTCTCTCTCTTTCCCTCTCTCTCTCTCTCCCTCTCTCTCTCTTTTCCTCTCTCTCTCTCTCCCTCTCTCTCTCTCTCTCTCTCTTTCACTCACTGGCTTTGGCTGTAAAATGTTGCCCCACCGAGTGAACCATAAAAACAACATTATAAATGTAACATTTACGTGGCAGCTACACCTCCCCCAACCCCCATTTCCTCTCCACCCCTCTCCATCCCTGGACTCGTGGCAAATGTGCCCCATGTTGTCGTCGTTGACTTTTGTTCTGTGCGTCGCAGGCGTAAATTTATTTTATTTGCTTTTTGTGCGGGACAAGCGAACTGCGAGCTGCGTATTAAATAAATAATGAATTTTTATGAAGCTCTGCTTCATTACGTTTCCCCCCATTGTGGCAGCTGGACAGAGAGAGGGGGTGGGGGAGGGGGATAAAGGGGATGCAGGGGCAGATTCAGTGGAGTTGCCGCCTGTCGGTGCTAAAAAGTTAAGCAAATTAGGCGTGCGTGCCCGAGTCCTTTTGCCCCTAACCCCTCACCTTTGCCCCTCTACCCCTAACCCCTCTATCAACCCATCGACAAGTGCTGCTTCTTCTTCTTCCCTTCTTTTTGGGGTTGCCACTCGTCGTAAGCTGCATGTTTTATTGGACTCCAACGTCCTCGAAATGATTATGGACCAGGTACCATTTTTGATGTCGTTCTTTTAGTTGTTGCTTCCACTGTTACTTCTTTCTCTTCTTCCTCTTCCGCTTCATCATTTTGCTTTTGTTGTTTTTGGTAATCGGCAAATTTGTTTTTGGCTTTGCCTTTGGCCTAATTTAAGGCTCCACTTTATGGGCATCATCTAATTTGGATTCGGTCCATGCGATAAAGCATCATTACGCATATATGAGCATATATATATATATATATATATATATATATATATGTATATACATATATTTGTGTTACCTTATGCCTGATGTAATAACTGCATTAGTTGTTGGGCCTCAGTTTATGAGCTTTATTCCCCTCTCTGGCATCCACACACATATTTTACAGCCTCTCAGCTGAAGCAGTGTGAGAGCTGAATTATATATTTTTTATATTTATACTCGACCCACTGATAAAACCTTGGCAAACTGCTGATTTGATTAAGATCTGGAATTCGCTTTTGTTAACGATATTTTACTCATTCGAATTGACTGAGTTATCAAAGAGAAACGGAAAAATTGAGATTCGATATTCGTATTTTATTTAGGCCCGGTTTTTTAATGTCTCCTTGAATTTTATAAAATAGATAAATTCAAATTTCACATTGATTTCTCTACATTTTACGTTAAAATATCTTTTGAATAGTTATCAAACTCTTAAATAGACATTGAAAGCCCGCCCCTTAAATTGTTACAAAAGTCTTCCTGGATTATTAAGTTGTCATCTTCTTTGTCGGGTTTTCTCCTTTTAAGGATCTTGCAGAATTGAATTATGCTTTTGGCTTAGTGCAACTCTAATACAAAGCTTTTCTTGCTATTGTTTGATAATAATTTTCACTTCACATTGAATTGTGATTTTAGCTATTACCAACAAAGTTTGCTTCTTTAGCCTTTTTTCTCTTTTTTTTAGCTTTCTCTGTCTTCAATTGGCAGCTCATTTGAATTCAATGCTCGAATGAAAGAATCATTTGTAAGCAGCTTGTTGTGCGAAACGAAACGAATCGAAACGACACCGGAACACAAAGAAACACAACAAAACACATCGAAACAACAAATATAACGAAACAAAACAAAACAAATAAACAATACACACACACACACACAACACTTGCAAACAATATACAATAAAAGTGAGGGGTCAACTTTTTGCAAGTGTGTGTGTGTGAGAGTGTGTGTGTGTGTGTGTGTGTGTGTGTGTGTGCTGCACTTACCTTGAGAACAATCTGGTCCCGTCCAGTGTCGCTCGCAAACGCATTGTCCGGTCTCCAAGTCGTAGGTGCCATGCTCGGAGCAACCGGGAAGGCATTGATACACCTGCTGATCAATGGTGCCACAGTCCTCGCCCTGCCAGCCGGCCTTGCAGTAACATTGACCTGCCACACAGGTCCCATGTCCCGAGCACAAAGGATCAAGGCAATCATCTGTCCGTTCATTCCATGATATATGATGTGAAGAAGAGTAAGTTGCATGTGTGTGTGTGAGAGTGTGTTTGTGTGTGTTGGGGAAGAGAAAAAGTATACAAAATGTTTGTTAGTCATACATACATATTTATTACAAAAATAGCTAGTAGCTAGAGCAACAGTCGAATGTGACCGACCATAAAGGACCCTGTACTTATTATGTAATATCTGTGGACTTTAATGCGATATCGTAAAATTTAATAGCTTACGAACATATTATTTTGTCTTTATGAAATTTTGCGTACTCAACGGAACTACGACTTTTATCATGTATCTTTGAGTTGCGACGGCGGAAGAGTATCTGAAAAGTTTCTAGAATATAATAGATCAGCTTTGAATCTGCAAAAATCTATATACCAAGGATGCTGTCTCTTTAGCTAGCTCTTTTAGTCTCTGGGATCTAGGTGTTTATCCATAAGAGCGGACTGACAGAATGACAATCAGACAATCTACAGATATACCAAAATTGGTGCCTCTAGCTCTTACAGTCTCTGAGATCTAGGTGTTTTTATTTATCTAAACGGATTGACAGTACGTCAATCAGACAATCTATATACAAAGTTTGGTGTCTCCAGCTCTTTTTAGTATCTGAGATCTAGGTGATTATTTAGCAAAACGGACTGACAGAATGACAATCAGACATATTGATTCTTCTGTCGTTGCGGTTCAAGATCATATATACTGTAGACTCTATAGTGTAGAGAGTTTTTAACGCTTGATTCTGCCTATATGCCAATTATTTAATTTGACAAACTTAATAAGCCCTTTGTAATTTTTAGATACAGGGTCAACAAATAAGAAAAAATAGCAAGTACAGTACTGGCAGTGGGGGCGTGCACAGGAGCGGGGGGCGTGGCATTACAGCCTTGGCAAAACAAAAGCCCGTCACGAACCGATGGCGATACATGCCGGCAGCAGGTTCCAGGGTTCCACATTTGGGGTCAGGTCGAACATATATATCCATATATACACACACCCACACATACACACACACACACACACACACACACATGACATGATTAGTATGTTAGACACGTACGAAAGTGGTCATTAAAATGAAATTCCAGTTTAGTTCAACTTGGTAATTTTGCGCAGTTGTTGCAATTTTTTGCTGCTTCCTCTTCCTCTTCTCTGCTTCTTTTTCTGCTTGTTGTGTTACCTCTTCTTCTTCTTTCTCTTTTTACTTCTCTCTTCCCTCTCTCTCTTTCGCTCTGTTGTTATTCCTGCGCCGTTTGGTATGCTATGTTTTCTGCTTTTCTTTCTCAATTTTTTTGTTTTTTTTTTTTTTTGTTTCTGTGCTACTTCTGTTTCCCCCACCTCCTTCTGCACCTACTCTTTGGCCCCTCTTTTGTCCATCTTTCTATCGTCTTGGCTTTCGTTGAGCGTTTTGTATGAGAAATATGCTTTCGACATATAAATTCGATTTTATACGTTTTATGTTTGCACAACGTTTCGAATTCTTTGTTGTTTTTTGTTCTGTTTGTTGGTCGCTTCTTTTATATGCCAAGAGTCCACCACACACACACACTGAAGAAATCACATGTGTGTTGCATTTATTATGCAATTTGTATACTCTTTTACCAATCAAAAGTGCTATTAAAGGGTATCAGAGCAGTGTACAATTGTACGAAAGTATCTTTTTGTCGAAGCTGTAGCAGCTATTAGATAGGTCAAAAATATCTCAAGTATTATTAGAGCTCATAAAATCTATATATAAAATCTTTATTTTAAACGAATCTTCAAACCTATTAACACATGTTATTTTACTAAAACTCCATTAGATCTAATATTTATTTAGATAACTATCTTTCTTTTTAAATAGGTATTTATTTAATTTGCTTTGAAAATAATTTATTATAACTTTACTAAAATTAAAAAAAAGGTTGCTGCTTTTTTTTCGAATCTTAACTAATATATTTTCAGGAAATATTTCAGTTATAATTACTCTTTATAGCTGGAAGTTATTTACTTGAACACTTTCCAGAGCTGTCATGCCAATATTTTGCCGTGTAATGGCAACCCTGCTATCAATTTGGCAAAAATCTTTGTGAAGTTCTTTTTTTTTCGTTAAAATACACTTTACAAGCGCACAAAAGTATGCAATGTTTTCTGTTCTTACTGTTTTTTGGGGTCGGTTTATTTGCCTCAATTTAAAGCTTCAACCAAAAAAAAGGGAGAGAGAAAAGAGAGAAAACTAAACGATGGGGCGGCATAATAACTGAAATATTTTGGCGTCACCATGACACGCCTCTCAGGCGTCCCTTTGACCCCCCTTTTTGGTTATAACCCCGACTCGTATAGCCATAGTGTCTTATCGGGGCAGTGTCAACATGCCGTGCTGAATTTGGAGTCTGGAGTCTGAGTTGGGAAGCGAGCAAAAGAGCCCGAAATTGCAAACAAGGCAAATAAATAATTTTAGCATTTTTATGCCAAGTCAGCAGCAAAACGACACACATACACATATATACACACAGACATTCAGACATACAGACTGAGACAGACAGAAGGTTTGGACACATGGCTCGGTTTGGCTTGACACTTACGTTGATCGCAGTAGGGTCCCTTCCAGCCCCTCTCGCAGTGGCACTCGCCCTCGATGCAGCGCCCATGGCTGGAGCAATTGGGCACCTCGCACTCCCCAACGGGTATATCGCATTCGGCTCCCTTCCAGCCATCCTCGCAGTGGCAGACGCCGCCTCCATAATGACCATGAGCCGAGCACAGAACCGGACAAACGCCTGCAAAAGCCAAATAAAATTAGTATGAGAAAGAATGAGAAAGAAAAAGAGAGAGAGAGAGAACGATAAGTGAAAAGAAATAAGAAAAACGAAAAACGAAAATTGGTATTGAAAAGTGTCAGACAAAGGCAAGAAGAAGAAGAAGCAAAACGCAAGAGCTCCAAATAAATAAAAATACTTTCCCAGCACAGTGGTTGAAAAGTCAAGAAAAGAGTGTCAAAAACATGTTTAATTTGTTGTAAATAATTTATATAACATTTAAAATGCAATTTTTGCATTGAAATGAGACTTATGCTGGTTATCGATTAATCGATTAGTGCACTTGATGGCGCAAGAAAGTAAAGGCTAGTCGTAAGGAATATCGAAATTTATTAAAGCATTTTTAAATTGAAACACATAATTAATTTTAATGAAATCCTTAGCAGAAAACACATAATTAATTTTAATGAAATCTTTAGCAAAAATCGATAGCAATACATAATTGAAATTCATATAATAAGTTAAATCGAAGTATAACAATTAATTTATTTTAGTTTACATTAATTTTATTAATACCATTTCTTGAACGCTATCGGTATTAGATATTCGAAAGTTATCGATATACAAAATATCGATATGCGATATATGCAAGTTATCGATATACGATATGTTTATCAATAACATTATTTCGACAGAATTTGCTTTAATTTCAAATGTTCTATATTTTAAATTCACGCACTTTATTTGCCACTGTGCAATGGGAATGGGGATGAAGGAACACGGAAATGTGTCGAGTAGCTGCTGAGAGGGTCGCTTGATTCAGATTCAGATTCCGTTTTTTTTTTTTGGGTTTCTTTTCCCAACTCCGTTTTATTTATTTTTTTTTTTTGGGAGTTAGTCTGACCTGAACTGGGTGCGAACACAAACAAAAGCAGGTGATGTTGACAGCTCAACTTTGGCGTAAGTTTTTAATTTAAATTGCAGCTTGAGTGGACAGTGGTAAATGGGGTTGCAAACGAAAGAGAGAGCAATAGGAGGAAAGAGAGAGAGAGAGATGAATGAGAAGTTATACTTACTCTTGGAACAGTCAACGCCTTGATAACCATCGATGCAATCACATTTGCCCAGATAACAACTGCCACGACCCGAGCAATCATTGGGGCAAGTGGTGCTAACACCTTCGGCTTCCTCGGCCAACAGTGAGACGGAATGTGCCACCAATTCATCATTGTAGACGGAAATGAACCACAAACCGGTGTCGAGATATTGCAAAAGTGAAACATTCACCGTCATCGCATCCATATCGAGAGCAGGCAAACCGCCCGAACCGCCATCGGCTGCTGAGCGTTTGTGCAACGGATGTGCGAGACTTGCCACCGTGGCATGCCGCTCCATATAGAAATCTTCCAGTGAATCGGGTGCATCTTCCTCGCTATTGGAATCATCATTATCATCATCGATTTCCTCATAACTATTGCTGTTGTTGCGACGTTTCTGTTGCAGTTGCAAGTGTTGTTGCTGCTTCTTTGGCTCATCATAGACATCGATCAGATCCAGATCTTTGTTGGCAGTGTTTGAAGTGGCATTCCCATTGGCATTTGTGCTGCGACGATGCCTCAAATGACTGTCGAGTCGACCGCCCTTGATGAACTCGACAAAATCGTGTTGCGTCACCGACGGTGCCACATTGCGGCGCGAATAGACGGCAAAGTGTGCGCCCCAGGGCAGTGTGAAGTTGAAGCGTATGAAGGCCGGATGCTTGTTACGGAATTCGAGTGTCCAGAATTGATAGGCCGGAATGTTGGCATGATACAGTTCATTGAAGTCCTTCAGTTCGACAACTTGCGGCCATTGGCCACCGGTTAAACCGATGCCCTGTTGTTGCTGCAACGCCGGATGATGATGACCGGGCTGTTGCAACAACAGATTATGCTGCTGCTGTTGCCCCATGTTGCCGTTGACACCACCGCCATAAGTTAGTTGATCCTGCAGCTGTGTATTTGTGGCATCCAGCGGTGTCAGCGGTTGATTGATGGCATGTGGCTGCTGTTGTTGCAACAACAATTGCTGCTGTATCCCCGTTGCACCGGGCATTAAACCAGCCAGACCCGTCGCACCACCACCTACACCACCAACACCATTAGCACCAACACCATTACTGCCATGATCCGATGTGCTTGTCTGTATCGATTCCTCAGTGGGATATGCGGTGGCGCCACCTAGCGCCTTGTTGTCCCCGCCCTTGCCACCGACTCCGCCGCGCAGATCGTGAGGTTGCGACTTGACGTCTTGGACTAGGATGCAATTTGAGCTGTCCATGTTCGGTTTCATCGAACTGACTGCTGCAAAGACAGAGAAAATGCACATGGAAAGAGAGAGAGCATTAGTTCAAGTTCAAAAAAAGAATGGGAATGCGTAAAAATATACCGGGTAAAGATATTGAAATTTGAATGCAGATCGAAATAAGATGCCAAACCATGATCAAAGTGACATTCCGCTTGAAAATCGATGCAGTTTTGACAAAGTTATGAAAGTTTGAAGTTGGTCAAATCTTTGACTTAGCAACTTTACAAGTCAAAATTTTTGTCAAATTTCACATGATTTTTTACAGAATTTTGAAAGGTCTCAGAAACAAATTTAAACTGTTGTTTTATACTTATTACGATATAAGGAGTTGATTAAAACTAAAAACTTGAGATTTAAAATTTTCAATTTTCAAAATTCCAAAGGGGGGACCATTAGCATCGAACCCATTATTTAGAAAAAAAATAATTTTTTTTACAAAATTAATTAAATTTGAATGCAGAATGAATTTAGAGGGCAAACCATGATCAAAATGACATTCCGCTTGAAAATCGGTTCACTTTTGACAAAGTTATGAAAGTCTGAAGCTTGCTCGACTTTAAATTCAAAGTTTAAGTGTAAGTTTAATTAAAGCTGACATTTTTTTAAGAATAATTGCAATGAAAAATCAATGCAATGTCACGTATTTGAGTTAACAGAGTTTTCCGATATATCGACTCTAAAAATCACAGCATTAATTATCAAATCGTTTCTTGCTTGCATATCGATATCACCATATCGATAACCCATCCCTAATTCATAGTCGTTGCTTTCACATTTTTCTTTTCGAATTTTTGGCTGCAAGTTGCAAGACTCCAAATGTTGCGCACATAAATCGCATGATGCTAAATTTAACACCATAAATCTGATGCTGCGTTTGGGCCACTGGCAATAATGTTTAGTATGTGTGTGTGTGTGTGTATGTGTGTGTGTGTGTAGTGTTTGTATGTGGTTCTGTTCTTGTGGCTCACCGAACACAGCTGCAATTGCTTCATCATACCAATTTTTGCTTTTTTTCAGCATTTCCACACTCTTCTCAACTCTTTCTTTCCCTTTTTATTTCCTCCTATCGCAACTCTTCCCTTTCCTTCTTAACTCTTCTCGCTTTCCTTCTTTGCTGCTCTACTTTTTTTTTCGCTCTCATAAATTTTTGGCATCATATTTTAACGCCATATTAATATGCACTCGCACATAAATCAAAGCTATAGCCCTCTCTCTCTCTCTCTCTCGCTCTCTCGCTGCCTCTTTCAATCCTTTGCTCGGACCTCAACCACATGTGCCACACACTCACACACACACACAGAGACTCGTTCAGCTGAACAGACACAAAGTACGCGTTGTTAACACGTTTGCATTTTGCTTGCCATCGATGCCTGACTGTAACTGGCTATCGTTTATCGATAACTTACACAATTTATGAGCTTTGGCAATGGCGCCAGATGCCCGCGACATGCGCTCGAATTTGGGCCACAGCGTGATTGTAAAATTCGGTTTGAAATTTAAAATATCAACCACAATCTGCAGTTCCAAGTGCAACAATCATCAATCAAGATTAAATGTAAGAATGATAGCCTGCTTTTCAATCAGTCACGTCTTCAATCAATGGTTTTCTAATCATCTCAATCATTCAAGCAAAATTAATTCAAGAATCACAAAATTTATTTTATTTGTGATTTAAATTTTGAGGCATTCAATTCTTAAGTCATTAACCTCTACAATCAATCACAGCTCTCAATCACAATCAATCGCTTGATTAAACGCAAAATGCTCCAATATATTTATAGATATAAAATCAACTGACATTTTAAGTTATCGAGTATCTAACAGTCATCAATCAATCATCAACAAGCTTCTACATAAATCCGGTCAATCTTCAATCAACTGCCATTCGATTTGTCTTTCAGTCTAAATTGTTAATTTTAACGCTCAATCATGTGACTCAAATGTTTTGACGAAACAAGTCCTTCACACTCCAATCAATAACAAGCTTATTATCAATTTTAATTTGCTTACTCTTAAGAATGAAAACGCTTGCAATCAGTTAACAATGGAATTTCAATCACCCAATAAATTAAAAGTCAATCAATCAAAATATTATACTAAATACAAAAAAAAAAACTCATTCATTCTACGATTATTTTGTGCATGATTTTCAACAATGCAATTAGACAAAGCGACTTTCTCGGGGTCACATTGAAATTATGTTAATGGGCCAAAACGAGAGGCGAGTGGGGATATGTTTAGGTATAGGGATAGGGATAGAAAGGGAAATGGTAATGACTTCGAAGACAAAGTAAATTCCCATCCCATCTCTATCGACAGCTGCTTGACAGCAAACGAACATGTAAACTAATGCGACCTAATGATGTCGATGTCGATGTCGACGCTGTTGACGTCTTGCCAATGGGCCCAGGATTCAAACAAAGCTGCGGAATGAGAGAAAAAACAGAGAGAGAGAGAGACAGACAGATAGACAGACAGAGAGATGGAGGCATACTGACACAAAAAGGAGACACACACATACAGTCGCAATTACTCATATGAGGCACGACAAATTAACGTCAACGAACGTGCCTCAATTTGGCTGTTGGGCTTTTAATTCGAGCCAAGAGACGAAAGCAAAAACACACACTATTCGATAATTATAGGCCAAGTACACTGTGAAAAAATTAAGAATTAAGCCTTCATTGTTTATTGGAAATAAAGGAATTTAATGATTAATGAAATAATTTATGAAAGTGATTATTACTTGTTTTATTCTGATAATTAAACCAACTAATCGATATATATACAATTAGTGATAGCTTGTTTTATGCCATGTTTATCGTTAGATAATTTAACACACAATTGAATTAAAGAGTTGCCAGATTGTCGCGCTTAAAAAAAGAACTTTCTGGCAGTTTTAAAGCTGTAACTGTACATTTTTTACCAGATATTAAATCAGATCAAAAATAAAATAACAATTAAATTAAAGAGTTGCCAGCCTGTTCCGCTTAAAAAAACTGTCTGGCAGCATTAAAACAGAGACTGATCATTTTACCAGATATAAAAAAAAATTAAGTAACTATCAATTAAATTTTTACACTCAAGAAAGTGTCTAGAGTTTTAGTCATCAACTTTTTGGGAATTTTAATTCATAATATTTTATTTTTACTGCTTCACTTTCTCTTTCCATTCGTTTTTCATTTAAGACTAAAATTAGATAATAAGGTTGAATTAATTTTTAATTTATAATATTTTATTTTTACTGCGTCACTTTCTACTACTAAAATTAGATAATAAGGCTGAATTAAATTTTAATTCATAAAATTTTATTTTTACTGCTTAACTTTCTCTTTCCATTCCTTCTCATCCTAAGAATAAGACACACATACAAACACACTCAAATGGAATACAAAAATAGACAGTTTATGTTTATTTCGTATAAGAATGGATGGGGAAAACATCATTAATAAATAAATGAAATGAGAAAGAGAGCGAGTAGAGAGTGGAATCAAGAGTGAGAAAGAGAGGGTATGATGTTGTTCTATTAGGTTAACAAGCTTTTCATTTAAGTGGCTCGCAACTGGTCAACCAACTGGAACGAGCACTGGAAATGGGAATGAGAGTGGAAATGGAAAGAGAAATGGAAATGGAGGTGGAAATGAGAATGAGAATGGAGCCTGTCCTTTGCCACACACAACAAAGAGAGACAAACAAACGGGGCAGCAACAACAACAACAGTTTGGCATAGTTTTTCCGCGCCTTTCTTTGTCAGTGCCACAACAACAAATAGGGGAGGGGTGTTTGGGGTAAGGGAAGCGACACCAATTAAATTTGATTACAATTTGTGGTAGCGGCAAAGCCATAGGAATGATATAAGCAACCCTATCCCGCTGGTTGCTTCAAGGATACGTTATTTACTTAGTTGGAGCACATCAAGTGAGGGCAAAAGTAGTCAACAAAAAGTCGATAAATTTATGAGCGTGTGTGTGTGTATGTGTGTGTGTAGCTGAAATTGACAACGGCTCAATTTTGCCGGTTACTAAATACTAAATTGTGGACACAGGACACTCCTTTGGAAGTCGTGTCGTTATTTATATTTAACAGTTGAAAAAGGGTGTGTCTCAATTCGATTAGTTAATTTTTCCTGCTGCCTCTTCTTCTTACTTTTTTAATTTTTCTTCTTGCTGCTTGTTCTTTAGAATGTGGCACACGCAATGAACGGAACCGGAAATGCTTGCACTTAAGATCAACTAATTGAATCTACGTGCCCGTTGAGACCAAGTGCCTCTCCAGAACTAATGAGACTGAAGCAAAATGAAAGAAAAGCAAACAATGACAGAGACACATAGAGAGAGAGAGAGAGAGAGAGATAGAAAGAAAGAGAGAGGTTAAACTAGAAAGGACAAAGTTACAGAAATTTATGAAGCATTTTCTTAATTGCACTTCCTTGAAGAGAAATAATTTATTTAAACGACAAGCGCACACCTTGCAGACCCAAAAGCTTCAACTTCTTCTGGCCAGCTGGCCATGTAGGATAGTGTAGTCTAGGGTAAGATGAGGGACAGAGGTTATGAGGTCTCGAACTCGGGTCACGCCCTTACCTCTAACTTGTAATAGTTGCTCCTCTGTCTGTGGTAAATGCCGTGTTGCGTCATTTATATTGAAATCTCTTTCAATATGCATTTAGGTTTTTTTCCCTCTATGTCTCTTTATTTTCTCATTTTTCTTTGGGAAATTAACTAAAAGAATGTTGTGGTCAATTGTCATTGGCTACTAAAACTGTTACAATTAGGCAGTTTAGAAAATTACAAACAGACTTGATTGAGACATGTGAATTTCAACTTATAAATAAGCTTTACATAATAGTATTTTTTATTTTAACAGAAATTTATTTAATTTAAAAATTGATTTAATGATTTCTTGAATACTTCTTTATAAGTTTAAATTGACTAGCTACTTTAATAGTATTATTACATCACATCTCTCATAATTGTCTTGCTATATTTAAAATACTTACAATTCTAAATAAAGCTCCAGCTTATATAATATTTAACTCTAAGTTTTCCATACATAATTTAAATGGTTTCTTTTCTATCAATTAAACACATTTGAGTTTCTTTACATTTACTTTGCCAATTTCTGTTATTTCTGTGATTGTTTTGAATGAGTTTTGCTTTGATCTGGACACAATACTCAAAGTTCTCTGTTAATTGACTTTCTTTGTTGCGGTTTTTGCGATTGGAATTTCCAGTCGATTGACCTTATAAATGCAAACAAGAATTTTTGGGCTAAAAGTGTGTTGTATGCCACATGTCTTAGGGATGCCCAAAAAACCACAGAAAAATGAACAAGCCGAATGTACAGTGAAGACTCGACAACTTCTTCTGTGTAAAACTTGTAAGTCAACTCAAGTGCAAAAGAGAGAGAAAGAATGGGTTACTTTGAAGAGCTTTTCTTTAATTGAAGTGCAATTTGAGAAACAATCAATTTTTCGGGTCAGAGTTGCATTGACAGCGTTGCCAGACTGTCAAAGCCACTGACATTCAGAGTTATCCCTCTCTTTCTCTCTCTCTCTCTCTTTTAGTACGAAAAAACATTATTATTTTTTGCCCACATAAGTAGGCAACACTTTTTTGCCAATATAAGTTGGCAACACTATTTTTGCCCATATAAGTAGGCGACACTATTTTTTGCCCACAAAAGTAGGCAACACTATTTTGTCCATATAAGTAGGCAACACTTTTTTGGCCCATACAAGTAGGCAACACTTTTTTGTCGAGCAGCACTTAAGCAAAATATTGTAATAAATGATATCTCAATCATTTTTATAGGTTGCATAATTGCTATAGTCTTATACATGATGATCGAATTCAGCTAAAATCGGAACACTCTATCATATATATACGATCAGGCAAATATTGAATACACGCCTTTGCAAGTGTATCAAATCTTCGGCTTAACGTAGCTAAGCTTTCTTTTTTGTGCAACTATTCAAGTGTGGTATAACTAAACTACATATACAGTATGTAAAAGCAACAACAAATTAAATTTTGCAGCAACCGCAACGTAAAGTAAAATGAAAATAAAATAAGATACGAGAGAGAGAGAGAGAGAGAGAGAGAGAGAAAGGCAATCAACGAACCAAACACAGCTGGTCAGCAGCTGTAAATGACAACGATAAGAAGACACAGTGAGTACCACATGTACACATACACTTAACGGGACAAGCCACAAGTAGACAGAGAAGGGAACAGAGGAGAGAAGAGGGTGGCAAATGTCAGTTGTTGTTGTTGTTGTTGGGGAGATGCGCACAAATTGTGAAACAGTGCATATCGAATGAGTTTCCGATAGTTATCCGCTTAAAAATCGATTAACCTATTTCCGATAACTACTGCAATGCGCATCCGTATCCGCATCCTTTTCAGCTCTCTCTCTCTCTTTCCCCCTCCCTCTCTTTGTACCGCTCTTGAGCTGCCAGTCAAACATGTTGACTGTCCTGTTTGTCGCTTGTTCCTGCTTGCTGACTCTGTCAGTTATCATTGTTGTTGTTGTTGTTGTTGTCGATGTTGTTGTTGTTGTGGTTGTTTGTTGGTATCACAGCTGTTGCAGTTGCACTTGTTTGTTGTTGTTGTTGTTGTTGTTGTGATAGAAAGTGACACATCAGTGGTAAAATCGTGCTGTTCTCTTCAAACAGCAACAACGACAACTTGTTATTGTCTTTCTTGTTGTTGTTAATGTTGTTGTTGTTGTTGTTAACGCTGCTGTTGCCTGCGGTGCACGCTCAACATCTCACGTTGTTGTTCTGTTGACACTGTGGTCGATTATCGCACAGATATGACAGATATAACACGCATATACACATATGAATATATATATATATATATATATATATATATTGTCCAGCAAATTATGACAGTCATTTACACACACACACACACGCAGTGTTGTGTCATAAATTTGCTGTTAACAATTTGCAATTTATCTGCATCAATGGCAATTTGTTAAGTAGCTTAAAAGTAGGCAACACTTTTTTATCACTTTTTAAAGTGATGACCTGAGAGTTAATTCTTTATTCTCTCCTGCTCGTCCTTTCTTTTAATTTCTTTTGCTTAACAAATTTGTTCTTATTTTCTTCTTAAGAAATTTAATTCTTCATACTCTTCCTTATTTATCACGCATCTATTGGAAAAATATAATTACAATTTGCTCTCAACACTTCATTTATTTATTTATTGTAATTCTCACTCTCTCTCTCTCTCTCTGTCTCTGTCACTCGCCCTTTGCTCAACATAATCTACACTTTTTATTTCTTAAATAATACAGTCGTCTGTCGATTAATTTCCGTTTTAATCCGTTTCTTTTTTTCGTTTATGGCGCTGTAAAGTAGGCAACACTTTTTGTATTTTTTTGTACTTCTCTTTTTTTCTTCTTTTACTCATTTACTATCACTCACCCAACAATTTTTCCAATCAGAATAAATTCATTTACAGCTTACGCTTAAAATTAGGCCACACTATTTTTGCCCATACAAGTAGGCAACACTTTTTTGCCTATATAAGTAGGCAACACTAATTTGCCCATATAAGTAGGCAACACTATTTTGCTCACATAAGTAGGCAACACTTTTTTCCCCATATAAGTAGGCAACACTATTTGCCAAATAAGTAGGCAACATTATTTTTGCCCATACAAGTAGGCAACACTTTTTTGCCTGCCAGCTTTTATACAAAATATTTGGCGTAATTTTGTGGGCAGACAATGAGAATTGCCTGTGCACAAGAAACAACGAAATGCAAATCAAATTAAAGGCTCCTGCCATACACACACACACACACACACACACACACACGCACACACACAAATTGCAAACAAACAACATCGTCTCCTGTTTCTCGATTCAGACGGACAAAACTCATGTGTTTGCGCTTCTTAATTAACTGACAATGCTCGGTGTGTGTGTGTGTGTGTGTGTGTGTGTGTGTGCGAGTGTGTGTCTGTATATTTTTTAATGTCTAGCAGACAGAGTGAAAGAGTGAGGGAGACAGAACAGCTGTAGCACATGGTTGGGCTCACCCGCAAGTGTTTGCTAATTTTATTAAACCCTCTTGCGCTTAATTAATAGAAAATTATTGTGCAAACAGACGTCGAGCACACACACACACACACACACACACACACACACACACACACACACACGCTGAGGGAGCTTCAGAGGGAGTAGGGAATGGGAACAGGTGGAGAAGTGGCAGCTGCAAAAATATTAGCCACTATTAAAAGCTAAAACGCCGCATGGCGCGTTTTTGCCACGTTTCGTTTTTAGACCCTGTACTTTAAAAATTGCAAAGGGGTAAATTGAGTTTATCAAAAAAAGGCGGTTAAAAGGCGAAATGAGGTGTTACAGACTCCTTAAACTATATATGTTTGATCAGTATCCATTAAAGACTATAAAAGATAAAAGATCAATATTGGTATGTAGATTTCTAAATATTATATGTAGACTTAGTTGGTTTTTTAATTTTGTACTTTAAACTTTCGACACACATTATTAAATTGAATGGTATTTAAAATACTTATTTTATGCCAAAGAATGAAGAAAGCCTTTCAAAGTTTGTGAAGCGTAAGTACAGGGTCTCTCCCAGTCGAGTTCTATCGACTCTAGTCTTATCTACACCTGGATGCTGTTGGTTTCATCACCTGCTGTTGCTGTCTTAGCCCCGCAGCTTTAAAACTATTCAACCATAAAACGACCCAGGCACACACACACACACACACACACACACACACACAAACACACACACACACACACACACACACACAGTTTGTGCGGCAGATTCGAAGCGTAAATTCATTTACCGCAGTGGAAAAAGGCAACAACACAAAAAGCTTTTTACACAAATGAGTTTATGTGCCGTCTCTTGGCTCCTGCCACGCCCTTGCCGCCTACAATTGCTGTTCATCCACAACACACACACACACACACACACACACACACAGCTTTTGTGACTGTAAGCTGTGCGAGGGCAGCCACAAAAATTAATACATTATTTTTAAAAGATAAATTTCAAGCAGCTCTTAGTCTTGTTCTCTTCCTCTCTCCCTCTCTCTCTCTCTCTTGGTCTTTATCTATGGCCCTCTCTTTTTAGCTGGCAAACAATTAAATCAGTGAAATCCACACGCAGCTTTTGGCCCCACACACACACACACACACACACATGTGTGTGTGTTTCTCCCCCACAAAATGTTCACAACTTTTCAACTTAAATTCATTTTGTACGCCAAAAGCGCTAAAGGAAAAAGGAAAGTGGGGATAACATCAGCGGGGTAGTTTGCTGTGGGGGAGGGGGTTGGTGGTAGAGGGGAGGGGGATGGTTATGCCAGCCAAGTGGCATCACACATTTTTCTTGTGGTTTGTTGTAAATTTGTTTTCGTTCACTTGCAACGTTGTGACACCGCAACAAACTGAGCTTAAGGGATGCGGCGAGGAGCCAAAAGAGAAGCTACCAAAAACATTCAGGAAGCCGCAACTTTTAGATGCTGTTGTTGTTGTTGTTGTAAATCAGTGCCTGTGACTCTCGGAGGCAGCAGCTGCTTCTACGGCTGCCTGGCAAAAGCGTAGATAATAAATTAAACGCAGCACGCTTCAAGTCAAATGGCGACCCCGCTTACCCCCCGCTTACCTCCCCTACCATCCCCTAACCCTCCCTTATATCCAACCTTCCCTTCAAAATGAGTAAGCAGCTCTGCAGCTGATTTTTTGGGGCATCAAGCAGATAGACAGACAGAGAAAGAGACAGAGAGAGAGAGAGAGAGAGAGAGGGAAAAGCAGGTATAAAGCTCTGCGCTCCGATAACATTAGATTGTCATGTGAGCAAAGCAGCAACAATTGGAAGAGAGGGAACTAAGAGCGGAGAAGAGAGAGAGAAAGAGAGAGAGAGAGAGAGAGAGATAGAGAGAAGAGACATGAGTTACGTGAAACTCACGTGCTCAACAAACTTGTAATGAAAATTGAAATTGAAATTAAAACTTAAATGCAACTTCTGCTATTTGTTTGACTCATTTAACAATTTTTAAATATTTCAAAAATTTTGCTATTCGAAAGTTTTAAATGGCAATTGTTATTCGGCATAAAGACTTTAATTAATCATTGCGGGAAAGTTTTTTTAAGTTAAATGGAAAGCGAGAAAAAGTCGAAAAAACTCGAAAATTGAGCTTAAAAATGCTTTATTTTATTTTTTAATTTATTTATTTATGCACGACTAAATGCAGTCGGCAAGAAACAAAAAAATTGAAGTATAAAAATGAAATTAAAGATTTAAAATTAAAATAAAATTAAACATAAATTATTAACTGCAAAGAAAAAATTTAAATTGGAATTCGAGTTAGATCCTGGGTAATTTCTCAGTAAGAGAATCTAACAAGTTCTTTCTCAACTTAACACTCATTAGTATTTCTTACAGTAGATCATCAATGCTCTATAAGAATATCACAAAAAATGTTTATTTAATGCTGTTTTCTTCTTAGTGTTTTCGCATTTTACAATTTAAGCTAAGAAATCATTCAGTGGGGTCATCAATATTTTCTCCCAATTTCTGCAATTTATTTTTTTTTTTGAATTTTTTTTGCCACGCCCACAAGGCAGCTGGCGGCCATCAGCTCCTTTCAAACCAGAGAGACAGAAAAACAACAATTTGTGACGCACAACAACAACAACAACCTCTATTTTTTTTTGCATAAATTAAATGCGTGTGCGGGAAATTTATCAAGCAAGTTGGCAGCTCCGAGCTGCGAGCGAGAAACCGTTCAAAGTGTCCGAACAACAGCACAAAAGTTGTGCCAATGTTTCACTAGATAAAATGCCAAGCACAAAACCAAATGAGGGGGGAAAGAGATGGAATGAGGTGCAAAGAGAAGGGGAGAAAGCAGCACGTCAACCCTTTTGTTTCAAATTAAAATTTACATATTTTAATGTGCAAAGTTTTGTCGAGCGCTGCTTGCACGGTAGCTAAACAACAGCAACAACAACAACAACAACAAGGACAACAAATTTTGCACTGAGACAGCCATATCGAAAGAGAGAGAGAGGGAGAGGGGGCTGTGAGGGGAGGAGTAAGGTTAAGCGGGAAGGGGGAGTGTTGAACGAGACAAAGTTGCTCCGTTTGCCAAAAGGTTGGCAGTAAAAAATCAAATTGACCTGTAAATATAATTTAAAAGGTGGCAGCAAAAACAGCCACAGCAACAAAAACAGCAACAATGCGAAACGTGTTTAATTATCAAGTTGTAAATAACAACAACAACAACAACAACAACAAGGAGCACAAACAACAACAGCAACAACAGAAAAACACTTTTGGCTGCCGCATTCAATTTAAACGAATCACATTTTGTGCGCTGTCGCCATTTTTGTTTACGCTCTCTGTCTGTGTGTGTGTGTCTGTGTATGTGTGAGAGTGTGTGTAACACCCACACACCCACAAGTAGTGGGATTTTACGAAATTTTGTTAAATTGCCATTTGCAGCTAATGAGGTAAAGACTTTAAAATTGCTCGCTTTTCAAAATAGTTTTTTAAACCGAGAAACAATTATAGTTTGTGGCTTTAGGACAAAAAAAAAACAAGATAAAGTCAGAGATTCAACCGAAATAAATATGGGTTCTGGTTTCGAGAAATTTTTTTTTAGCGAAATCAATAAAATTTGAATGCAGAATAAATTTTAAAGCCAAACCATGATTAGAATGGCATTCCGTTTCAAGATGGGTCGAGTTTTCATAAAGTTATGACAGTTTGAAGTTGGTCAAATCTTTGACTTAGCAACTTTACAAGTCCAAATTTTTGTCAAATTTCACATGATTTTTTACAGAAATTTGAAAGGTCTCAGAATCGAATTTAAAGTTTTGTTTTATACTAATTACGATATAAGGAGTTGAATAAAAGTGAAAACTTGAGATTTAAAATTTTGAATTTTCAAAATTTCAAAGGGTCCCCCCTTACCATCAAAATCGAATTTTGGTCGAAAATAATTAAATTTTCTAAATTAACAAAATTTGAATGCAGAATGAATTTAGAGGTCAAATGATGATCAAAATGACATTCCGATTGAAAATCGGGCCAGTTTTGACAAAGTTATGGAAGTTTGAAGTTGGTCGAACCTTTGACCCAGCATGAAAAAAATTAAACTATTTGAGTTTGGATAAAATTATCATAGTCTGAAGTTTGTCAGACATCCAAATTGATAATTTTAGTATTTTAAGTTTTTTTTCAAGTGATATTTTAGCTACTCCTTTGCTTATATTTTAATTAGCTTTTGAGTCTTTTTTAAGATTATCTTTAAGTTCTTATTTTAAGTAAATTTTTAGTTATTTTTTGAGTTACTTTAAGTTGTCTTTTCAATTCGCTATTAACTTAAATTTTAAATTTTAATTCAGCTTATTTCATTTTAGCTTCCATTTTATTTTCTGCATTTGATTTTCAGTTCATTATCTGTTCTAAATTAAGTTTGAAATTTCAACAGATTTGCTAATTTGTTGGCTGCAGAAAGTCTCTGCTCTCCGGAGAGGAGTTGAGGGAGTTGAGGGCGTGGCAATGTCGCCTAGTTGTTGTGGTTTCTAATTGCTTGTCAATTGTGCTGATGGCTGACCAACAGTTGCCACATTCATTTGGCCAAATGAATAGTTGCCAGTCAAGCGAATCAAGCGAGGGAGCATGAAGAAAGGGGGAGGGGGGATTGTTGTGTTTGCAAAGTTTCTTTGGGTACACACACATACATATATGTGTAGATATATGCGTGTGTGTGTGTGTGTGTGTGTGCAAAGTAACACCATTTAACGCTAATGTAAAGCAAACACTTTGACGTATTTGCCTTGTTGTGTGTGTATGCGTGTGTGTGTGTGTGTGTGTGTGAGTAAGTAAATTCTAAAGTATATATAGAAGCATAAGGCTACCTATGTGTGTGCCTAGGAGGTTTAAGTGAGTGTGTGTGTGTGTGTGATATTTACACTTGTATGTGTATTTTTCATTAACTGTGTTTGGCATTATGACAACGCCGCGTTGTCCACACACACACACACACACACACACACACACACACACTCAGCATGTCCAAAGTGTACCCTCCCTTGTGTTCCAATTTTACATTTCTCCATTTAACATTTCCCATTTCCCATTTCCCATTCTATGCTTACCTGCAAAGTATGCCAACATGGCGGTTAGGACGACGGATATGAATATTAAGGCGATGCTCAAGCATTTCCAGGAACATCGGTGTTGACAGCGTTTATCTATGTGAAACCTGCAATAGAAATAAAAGAAACACAGACACGCATTGAGTATAAGTAGCTAAAGCACCAAAAGACAAATACAGATAGAGAGAGAGAGAGAGATAGACAGAGTAAATGAGAGAGATGTAGATAGACAGCTCGTGTTAAGTAAATTTTGTAATGCATTTCAAATTAACAACTGGCAAACAGAAACTGTACGTAATAGACAGAGATTACGAGAGAAGTAAGGAAATGAAGTAGAACAGAGAAAAGAAGAGGAAAAGTGAGGCGAGGGGAGAGAAGACAGATCGAGGAAATGGTCGAGTAATAAGACAGAGTGTAGAATAACGAGACATATTCTGATTACACGAGTCACAGTAACCATTGTGAATGTTATCCTTCAATGCAAGTGCTTTCAACAGCATTTCAAGTGGGACAAAAATTGTTAGATTTACAAATACCCTAACTCGTTAATTTGAAGTACTCGCTACTCTTGCATTCTTACTTATTATTATCGTTTGTTGCATTTAATTATTAGTTAATTTAGAGCGTTACAATACTCGCTTTTTTAACTGCTAGTTAGAACCCAATATTTGAAATTACTCGTTTCTTTTGGGCACTCGCTGTATTTTATTACTCGTTAAAATTTGATTAGAATCTAATTACTCGCTATTTTTAAAGATATTGAAGCACTCGTCACTGTTAGTTTCTCTCACTCGTTACTTTGAGGCACTCGTCAGTCCTTATTAGTTTCTCTCACTCGTTACTTTGAGGCTTTCGTCAGTCTTTATTAGTTTCGCTTACTCGCTACTTTGAGGCACTCGTCAGTCTTTATTAGTTTCTCTCACTCGGTACTGGCAACCTTACAGCAGGTATTTAAGTGTTTAACTCATCTCTAGAGTATTTCTAAGCAGAAGGACAGAGGTATATGAGAGAACAACCGCATGGAGCAAGCGCAGAGTGGGTTTTAGCCGTTTGACATATCACAAGGACCACAAAAACCAACAAAAGACAAACATATACAAATTCCTATATATATATATACATACACATGCACATGCACACAGAGAAAGACCAATGAGTTTGTCAACTGTCAACTTTTTTAATAAAGCAACGCAACGCAAAATGATACACAACTTACAGCTAACGGGAATAAAGCCTAGAATATAGAGGGAAGGAAAGGGGGAATGGCATCCTTCTTATACATACATGGGTGTTAATCACACGAGCAGCTAGCGAAAAGTAAAGTCAACTACAACTACTATTCCGCCCGTAGGCTAAGTCGGTTGCGTTTCCTCATTTCCTCTGTCCTTAATTGCATAAAACTTGTAGAAAAGATTCTGTTTACCGAGAAAGATTGTAAGAGGAACGACTGACGCTATGTGAATAGTCAAGTCATAAAGAACCATCCTCATATGCAGTGCAAAGTGAAAAACTAATAAACCTACTTGACCCGAGATAGTTACACACATGAAATAAAAGTCTCTTCTGCCTGCTGTTACAATATTGAAAAACTTGTTAAGCTCAGGATCTTAATGAGCCAGGTTATTAGCCTATTTAAGCGAGAACATTGTAAGCGAAAAAACAGAATGTAAACTTAGAAAATGAAACAGAGAATTATAGAGAAGCTTATCGGAATACGTTTAAATGAGTCAGTAAAAAAAGTGAGAAGTTAGATGATAAATAGATGAGTGAAAGAGAGAAATCAACGAGTTACACTAAGAACAAATAAAATATTGGAGTACTATTAATTATATGAGAGAAGTAAAGCAAAGAATTAAACTATAAAAGCTCTGAATTATATCAAAAGCACGGAGAAAATCAAATTAGATGATATATAGTATGTATATTGTCAGAGTGAATAAAAGATGCATTATGAAAAGTTGAACTATAAAAGAGAAGTTATTTGAGATCACAGGGAATAAAAGAAGCATAGAAAGTAGTTAAACTGTATTAAAAAAAACTGAGAGAAGAAAAATTTATAAAATGTCAGTTAAAATACTAATTGATGAGAAGTTAAACTATAAAAGAGAAGTTATTTGAGATCACAGGGGAAAAAAAGAAGCATAGAAAGCAGTTAAATTGTATCAAAGTAACTAAGAGAAAAATATATAGTATCTGTTGATATACAATTTAGTGAGAGTATTTAATAAAAACAAAATGAAAAGTTATATGATATCTGAGTGGCTGAGAGAAGCAATATAAGAAGTTTCACTTGATCAGAATGAGTGAAAACAGTGGAAATTAAAGATAAGATATGTCTGAGAGTGTGATTAAAACCAAAAGAGAAGCTTAAATATACCTGAACATTTAATTACCCACATCTGAAGATAGTAAAAATAAATGCGAGAAAAGAGAAGTTGCTCCATAAAAGGACTGAAAAGTACTGTGCTGATAACACCCGCAGTTGACTGCTCAATATTAAATACTCAATGGAGTGTATATTGTCTGAGTCTGGGATTTATTAATTTGACAATCAGAGCGTACAATAATTGACCCGCTGTCTGACCCACTCACTTTGGGTCACCGAACCCAATCCAACCCATCGATAGATATAGATAGATGGATATGCTTACCTGGATGGTGAATATGGCGAATAATGCGGTGCATGCGCTGAGTGCGAATTACGCAATGGGAATCCAGGCATAACCAGCGGCTGTGAGCCGCTTATCTGGCAGTGTGGACCCGGTCCGCCGCTGCCCGGTGGACCGACTGAAACTTGTGGGCCGCCCACACCTTGACCGCCAACGCCGCCGACGGGCATCGTACCGCCGCCCATTGGCATACCGACGCCGACGCCGACGCCGCCGCGATCGATGCCTCCATGGCCGATTGTGTTGCTGCCAGTTGACATACTTTGTGGCATCTGTTGTTGGTGGCCGCCCAATCTGTAAGAGTGCAAAAGATAGACAGAGACAGCATGAGTAAGTGTGAGCAAGAGCGACATATATATATAAAGAGAGAGAGAGAGAGAGAGACTGCTTGTAATACGGAAATTAAAACATGTTCAAAGTTTTTCGCAATTTTAACAATATTTAAATCTATATAACTTTATTTTTTTTTTTTTGAGCTGCACTTTACACAAAAGCCATTGTTATTGTTATTGTGTTTTTCTGCTGTTGTTGTTGCTGCTGCTGCTGTTATTGTTATTATTATTTTTAACGGTTAAGTGATGCGGAAATTTTAAATTAAAAAACATAAATCAATGCATATGTGTGTGTGTGTGTGTGTGTGCGTGTGTCCATTGTTTCATTATCGCTGTCCAGCAGCCAGAGCTACATGTTGTTGTTGTTTGTATTTTACTATCGCTCAACATTAAGCGGAAATGCAGCTACAGGCAGCGACAATGACGTCGACTGCGACGTCAGCAGCGACGTCAGCAGCGCTCGATAAGGACGCAATGTTGTTGTTGTTGTCGTTATTTTTATTGCTGCAACTGCAGTTGCCCATTTAAATATGCAACACATTTTTGCTCAGTTGTTTTTCACGCGCCGCCCGCAAGTATGCAACACTTTTTTTCTCGCTTTCTGTGCGAACTGCGATTTACAAGACAAAAGAGTGAAATTACCACACACACACACACACACACACACACACACACACACGCATGTTGTTTGATGACTTGCCAGCCAACTGTTGTCTGTATACACATATATATATATATATATCTGCACATATTTACAGTTTCTTTGGCAAACGCATTTTGTTTAAAAACTGCGCACAAAAGTATGCAATTAAAAACCTTGCTGGTGAAATTGTTAAAATTTCAGTTTTTAAAAGCTGCATGTATTTTAATCGTCTCTTTTCACAACAAAAAAAAAGAAGAGGTGCAATTTATATTCGATATTACAGATTATTGTGCCACTATTAAAAAAATTTAAATTCACACAAAATGAATTTCTTGCTTATTTCTCAACAGATTTGTAGCCTATATAAATGTGAGTACTTTAATGACATTGCATTGTTTTCATTTCTAATGCTGTCAACTGGAGAGTGCCTTGAATCCCATTCCCATTCCCCAAAATGCATTTATCAAACAAAGTGACAAAGGCATTTTTTATGGAGTTTTGTCGCCAGTTGTGACATTTTTATGTGTGTGTAGCAAATTGCAAAGTATGCAATGCTTTTATTTATTTATAACTATAACTTTAATGGTTATTCGCTAACTCGCTCCCACTGCTAAAACACTGCCAAAAACCACTCACTCTTTCCCACTCTTTATGCATCTAGTTCGTTGTCTCTGTCGCCTTTTTAGAACAGCAGCTCATCATGACAGAATATCAGAATATCAGAATGGCAGCGAGTTTTTTCTGGAGTGCATTTGACATATCACATTTGGTTCGCTCTTGTCAAATTTTTGTGTGCTTTGGACGCCATTTTGGCTTTGTTATTTATGGCCATGTCAAGCGGTCGCCAGCTGGTCAAGAGCCTGGCCCCAAAACTGAACCGAATCCCAATTCGCCCACACTTGGCCATCAGCGTGGCCTGCATTTGACATGCGGTTGCGTGCGGGCCAACAACTTTTTGGTTTGGTTTGGTTTGGTTTGGTTTGGTTTCGTTTGCTGTTGTGTTTCTCGTTTCGTCTTTATTTTTATGGTTCTCTTCATTTTTTTTTTTTTGCTTTTAGCCATTGGCAATTGGTAAAGCGTAAAACGGGTCGACGAAAATGGCAATTGGCGCGTTCCGAAATCTGTTGCTACTACCAAAAATGAAGTATATTAACAAGAGCAGCCTAAATCCTTCACTTTTACATCTAAATCCTCTTTTCTCGCTTGGCAAGTTGAACCACAAAAAAAAAAAAAATACAAAGACAATTTCGAAATTTGCAAATAAATCCAAAAGCAAGCTGCAAATTTACGAGCCAAAGCTAGTTTCGCATTGCAGCGCATTTAAGTTTTTATCATCTAGAAAATTTGACATTTTTTCAAAAACTTTGATCTCTCATAACTTCATCAAAAATAAGCCGATTTTCAAACGGAATGTCATTTTGATCATGTTTTGGCCTCTTAATTGATTCAGCATCTAAATTTTTATCATCTAGAAAATTTGATACTTTTTCGATACCAAGCCATCTATCATCCAATTTTCCATACTTACCCCTTGACATTTTTTCAAAAACTTTGATCTCTCATAACTTCATCAAAAATTGTCAGATTTTTAAGCGGAATGTCATTTTGGTCATGTTTTGGCCTCTAAATTGATTCTGCATTTAAATTTTTATCATCTAGAAAATTTGATACTTTTTCGATACCAAGCCATTTATCATCCAATTTTCCATACCGCTGCAGCAGCTTAAGCTACCAGAAGCATTTAATAATACGTAATTCCACTTTTTATAAGAAATTTCTTCGTTCTTAGACAAAAATATTTATGTTAAACTACTTTTTTTTAAGTGTAGTTTCTTTGGAAAAACTGTATAGATTTCGTACACCACATGCCATCACCATCAAGTTGAACGCGGAATTTAGGGGCCAAAATGAGTGCGAAAGCCGCTTACAACAAAATCAACGACAACAGCAGGCAGTTTCTCTCTCTCTCTTTCTCTCACTCTGCCTCTAGAAGATAAATGTGGCTCTGTGTGTGTGTGTGTGTGTTTGTGTGTGTGGGGCAGCTTAACAAACGCTAAGCCAGCCAGCGAACAGCGCAAGCTGTGCCTGTGATTTATTAGCAACAATAATAGAATTAAACAATTTAAATTAAGTTGTAGCCAAAAACCATAAACAGTCTGGCAAGCGGGTCGAGACGGCGGCACCTCTGTGCCACTGCGAATACCCTGTAGTGAGGGGGGAGAAAGTGTGAGGAGTAGAAGGAGAAAGAGGAGAAAGGGGAGTAGAAGGAGACAGGAGAACGGGGCAACTTTGCACGCAACGGGGCGTACCACAAAAACAGTTTTGTAACAACATAAATTGCAGTGTATGGCGGCAGTGTTAGCTCTATGATTGAAAACAATCCCAAGAGAACTTGAGAGACTTTTTTTGTGTAATTTTTTTTATTATTTTATGCTGAATAATTTCGCTCTTTGCACATTTTTTCACAACTTTAAACATGATTTAAGAAGTATCTCAGATAATTTGGAGTTTTCAGTAGAAGCCTTTACTTAATAAAATTTTTTTTTTAAATCACACGTTTGAAATCTTTGCATAATTACAATCCACATATTTTCTGTATTTTTGTTCTTTCAGATTCTTCAAAGTTTTTATTATGATTGGAAAGAATACTTAGGCCAATTTTTCAATGTTTAGTTAAGGGGTTTGATAACTATGTTAGAGATATTTTGACGTAAAATGCTAGAAATTAATGTCAAATTTTAAGATATATTTAAAAAAATTTAATAAAATTTAAGGAGAATTTAAAAAACCGGCCCTTAGCGCATAAAAGTTTTAGAATAAATCTTTAATAAAGTAAAGTCTACTGGGAAAATTCAAGCTAAGTAGCGTATAATATATTTATAAGCTTTAGTTTCTTTAGATCTTGAACTATCAATATTGCAATTGTAAAAATGTGTTGAGCAAAGCAAAATTCTTGAAGAGTTTGGATGCTACGATAATAAGATTATTCCCAATATTTGACTTGATTTGGGAGAGCATTAGAAATTCGTTGCTGATCAAACTCGGATTTCACTTGACCAGCAGGCGACGATGGATTCACTTGAGTAGCAGAGTGAGAGAGTGAGAGAGAGAGTGAGAGAGAGAGAGAGAGGGAGAGAGAAATATATTGAGTTGGGGGCACATGTGTTTAGTCTCGCAACGCGTCGCCAGGGGGCGTTACAAATGCTTCCTGTGCATAAATGTGGCAGCAATGTTGCGTCCTCTGTCTATGTGTGTGTGTCTATGAGTGTGTATCTGTGTGTGTATCTGAGTGTGTGTCTGTGTGTATATCTGTGTGTATGTTTTTGTGTATATCCTTTTGCATTATTACTGGCTGCTGTTACTGTTATTGTTGTTGTTGTTGACCAGCCCCAACACAGTTTGACCCCGAATCAGTCAACCAACCCCTTGCTCCCCTTTTTCCCCACCCCTGCAGCTCCTACTCCTGCCCCTCCTTGACATGCTCACTGCGCCCTCATTTCCGCAACACTCGACGAACCGTTTTTTTTATATTATTTTTTCTATGTTTTTTTGCACTCGCGATGCAACAGCAACACAAAAAAAAAAAAAAAAATGGGGAAAATGGAAAAAAAAATGTAGCATACTCTTGAGTGCAACGCATTTTGCAACTTCAAATAGCATTTTGTAGTTGTCGTTTGTTGTTGTTGTTACATTTGTTGTTGTTGGTGCAATTGTTGTTGCCATAGCAAATTGTTTGTTATTGTTGCTGTTGTTTTAAGTGTGCATTTAATTTAATTTTTATTTAAATGCAACGCATAAAAAGAATTAAAAACATTTTTATAACAATTTCATGTTGTTGTGTGAAGTGTGTGTGCATGTAACAACAACAACAGCAACAACAAAATAATTGCTTACTGTGACATACATTTGCCAGATTCAGATTCAGCATCAACATCACTCAGAAATCACTCGAACAGAAGCATTTCTCTCAATTGCATTTTTATGAGTTCATCTCGTTGAAATTGAAAATTGAATGAAATTTAAATTCAGAGATTAAACACAGATTTTTCATCGGATTATACACAACAAAAAACTAACAAGGAAATTATTAGATTAGTCAATTAGAGCGTTGCAATTCTAATCGTTACTAGCACAATATTTATTAAGTTAAGCTTGCAGTGCTGAATTTAATAAAATAATTGTAAAGAAATGCAAAAAAAAAAACAAAATAGTTATTGCATTAATGTTCTTCTATTGATTTTAAAGTATATCTTAAGAGTTCTTAGTAAATGTATCTAAGAACTAAGATTTTAAAATGATTTCTGTCTAGTGTCATAATTTATAAAATTTCTACTTGTATCAATAGGAATCTTAACTTAAGAAATAAATAAAAATCGGTTACCTGTAATCAGTAGGTATATTTAATTTTTATATTTATTTTTCAGATATTCTTCTTCTTGGTCTCTCATAAATTATTGTTTATTTTTTCCATCTATCAATTATTTTTTTTCAATTGTCTATTTTAATTTTCAAACGTTTCTTGAAATCCTAATTAATCTGACCTATATACCTTTTTCTTTTTTTTACTATCTAATATTCAATTTTATTTTATAGCACATATCTTTTTTCTTTCATCTGTCTTTAATTCATCTATCTTTAATTTATCTATCTATGTTCGCTGTCATTCAAACCTCATCGTTGCTCATTTCAATTTGTTAATGTCTCTACTTTTCTCGTACCTCTTTTGTTGCTCATCAACCTTCACCTGTCAGTTGCATATGTGTGTGTGTGTGTGTGTGTGTGTGTGTGTTTGTAACTATGTGTCTGTCTCTCTGTCTGTCAGTGTCTGTCTGACTGTGTGTGTGTGTCATTAAATGCTGTCGTTAAATCAAATCGCTATATTCAGTTAGAGCAACTGAGTTTCATTTTCCGCTCGTTGCAAGGCTGCAAGTGGCAACGTGGCAGCGTGGCAAGTGGCAAGTGTTGCTGGCGGCATGTGGCAGCAACGTTTCGTGCCACACTCGGGTCCAATCAATTAGTTGCGCTGATTTGTTTGACAAACTGCACTAACATTTTGTTGTTGTTGTTGTGTGAATTTCTCGTTCTCATTCCTGTTGTTGTTGTTTCTGTTGTTGTTGTCTGTAGTGTGCAGTTGTTGTTGTTGTTGCTGCTGTTTTTGTTGTTGTTGTTGTTGTCACTATTGTTGCATTAGTTGCTGCGACCACGTAGCGTTTTTGTAGTTTCTTGTCTTTTGTGCGGCAATTTCGCTTGTAATTTCGCCCACACTCCTTCTGCTCTATCTATATCTCTCTCTCTCTCAATCTCTCTCTCTCTCTGTCTTCCTCTGCTTGTGTGTGGATTATTATTGATTTCGCGCTTCATTTTTCTAGCACGTTTCCGCACAGCGTGTAATTTTGTTTGGCTTTGTCTACGTTTCCCGAGGAGAAAACTTGCTCTAGGTAGAAACTAGCATAGAAGGCTATAATCGAGTGAGTCCGACTGTGTGAGACCCTGTACATATTCTTTAAACAGAAAAACAAATCATTCAAAAATTGAAGAATACATTTCTTGATTTAAACATGTGTTTAAGTATGTATTCTGAATATTATTGTTATATTATGACTTTAAAAAATTTGAAGAGTCATACAATGCTTGATACAACTGAAAAAGTCTTTAAGAATCCTGAGAATCAAAATATTGCTGAGAAAAATCGAGCTGGAATCAAGTATTTTGTACTTGGTTTAAGAATATCCGGAATTGCCGTACTTCTGGAATCAATAAAATCAATCAAACTTCAATTTAATGATTTTATTCCGGAATTTCAAATTTTGTTTTCTGTGAAGCGTAATTATCCACAAACTTAAAAGACCCTTTATAATTTTTTAAGTACAGGGTCTAAAAAGGGACAGGCTGGATGAGGATGAGAATGAAGAGAAGAGGAGGAAGAGGAGAAGGAGGGGTTATGACCGCGAACCGCGAGACCAAAACCGAACTGTGGGATACTTCCCTCTCTCTCTCTCTCTCTCTCTCTTCCTCTGCCTCCCTCGCTTTCTCTGTCAGTGTGTGTGTGTGTGTGTGTGAAAATTTTGCGAAAATCACGTTTCGGGCGTTGTTGGTTTAGCGTTGTGCGTTGTGCGGACACGACTTGACCCCCAACCGAATGAGCAGCTCGAACAATGGACGGAGAATTTCAAAAACTAACTTATAGTTTGTTCCACTTGTTGTCTCAGTGTGTGTGTGTGTGTGTGTGTGTGTGTGTGTGTGAGTCGCCTTCATTCACAAAACTTTACTAAACAGTGGAATAGCCAAAGGGCAACTGCCACAAAATGCTTCAAGCTAAATTCTCTCCTCACATTTCTCCTTCCCATACTTCCCCCTTTGCCTCCTCTCTAGGTTCATCGTATATTTAGTTGAATTTATCATCATTACAAATATGTTTAGTTATTGTTGCCCTGTTTTCCGGGCGACAAGCAATCATTTGAAATTTGACTAAAGTAGCCAAGAGTTTCGTTGAGTTTTCGACGAGTTTCGTTAAGTTTAGCCTGCATCCTTGTAAGTTTGTTGTATGCAAAATTCTCGAGATGGTTGACTGGGAATTGACCAAGTTACTTTTCAACTGTTTTGAATTGTATTTCGATCACAATTGGAGAAACATTTACGGTAATAAATTGTGAGAGAAAACGTTTTGAAATTGGAGTGAGAGAGAGAAAGAATAGGAGAAAAGTTAATGGATCGCTTACATCTAAAAAAAAGTTAAGGAATAGAAAGGATATATAGAGAAAGGAAAGGAGAGAGTGAATAATTAAACTGAAGATTGTCGACAGAAGAAGTGGAAAAAATAAAAGAGTAGACAGAAGACTGGGGACTGAGCGAAAGAGAGAGATAAAGTGATAGAGAGAGTGAGAGAGAGAAAGCGCGTAAATTAAGGATATTACAAGATAAAGAGAAAAAATTAGACTGAGATAGTAACTTCAGGAGGAAGAGGAGAAGAGAAGGCAAGTAAAGCTGTAAGCAATCTGCAATTCAGTTGCTTCCTCTTCTTCCTTCCTCTTCTAGAAGTACATATTTAGTTATTTCTTTCTCATGCTAATGCATTCAGACTTGAGCACTGTCTCAAGTGACAAACTAAGGCGACTAAATCTCTGCTCACTTTCTCAGCATCTTCCACTCAAGAAGTTTTTTTTCTCTTTGAGACAAAAGGCGCCAAATCAGCGAGAAAAATGAGAGAGACAAGACAACAACTGAAGAGACAAAGAGAGAGAGAGAGAGGGGGGACTAGAGAAAGGAGTGAGATAGGAAGAGGGAAGGCGCACGCAGGCAGGCAAATCAATTTAATTAGTTTCTGACTTTCATTTACAAATTATGCATAAATCTGTAGACAGGGCCCCAGAGACCATAAATTAAGCGCACCAGCGCCAAACTCAAACTCCGCCAGAGAAGTCCAAACTTTTCCCCAAAACAACAACAACAACAACAAAACTTGTAACTAACTACAGGACAACTGAGAAATAAGAAGAAGAAGCAGCAGCAGGCCAGCACCAAATGAAGAAGAAGAAGCCAAAGGGGAAAGCAAAAACAAAAAAAAAAATAAAAGAAATCAACGAGGGTTGGACGCAAAATTAATTTGCGCTTTTATTAAATTTTCTGTTTTTATTTTTGCTCTACTCTTCTGCTACGAAAGAGAAGGAAGAAGAAGAAAGGAGAAGGATGGTGCATGCTGCGTGGTTCTGTGGGGCAGTTATATCAGCTGAGTGGTGGGAAGGGGAGGGGATGGGGGTGGTAAGGAGAGAGAAGGAGAGCAATAGCTAAGGGGCAGGTAGGTAATCACGCCTGCACAACCAAATGGGCGTACAGCGAAAGATAGGGCAGGGACACACACACACACACACACACACACGCACACACGCACACACACACGCACACATACGCACATGAGCAATTTTTATCGAGCGTAAAAGCAACAAGCGAGCAACAGAGAGAGAGAGGAAGAGAGAAACGAAGGAAGAAGAATTTTACGAAACGCTGTCAAACGAATTGCAACCCCTTGAAACAATTTTTTATACTCGATTTATTTCTATTTTTTTCTCTCATTTTTTTATGCGTGTGTGTGGGTATAATTTTCATTTTTTTTTTCGTTTTTTTTTTTGCACAATTTTCCTTTTTGGAAAGTGTGCAGCGGCCCCGATTTGCACTTTGTTTATGCTTCAATGCACGCAACGAGCGAGGGGTTGGTTATGAGAGGGGGTTGGGGGGAGGAGGAGGGTGTGGGGGTAGAGGAAAGCGGAGAAGAAGTAGAGAAGGGATACCAAAGTAGCGGTTGGCCCTTTAACACACACACAACACGCATAAAAAATTGGAAAAAAAAATATATTAAAAAAATAATATATAAAAAATAGAAAAGAATATAAAAGTGGTAAAAAGAGCAAACAAAAATTTTAAAACAAAGAAGCCCAAAAAAAAATATGAAATTTATTGACTTAAAAAGGGCATTTAAAGAAAAACAATAGACAATGATGTTAAAAGTATGAAAAAAGTTGGAAATATAAATAGGTAAATTGTTATATGAAAATCATACGCTCATAATTTTTATTTTATATGAGGTTTCCATGTGTGTTATCTGCTTTTCAAAGATATGTTAGATTAATAAAATTATTATTAGAGCTTGCTATATATTATTAAATTAGCTCCAAAAAGACTTTTAAAAATGCTTAGAAATTTGTTTTTCTGTTATTTATAACTATGAAGAAAAATTTTCTTATGTCCGATTTTTCTCTTTATTGACATGGAATTTATAGTAGCTGATATTTGCTTCTGTTAAATAAAATTGTTGAAAAAAAGTACAAAAAAAAAAACTGTTAAATTGTTTTTCTAAATTAATGATTTTATCTATATCTATTCAGTTATAGAAAAGTTTCCCATGAAAATATTAAAAAAATAATAATAAAAGCAAACCAGTAACTGCTTTTATATAAATTTTTATGGTTTATTTATTATTCTCTTTAATTGTTTATGTAGCTGAATTTCTTTTCTTTTTTAACTGAAAAAATGGTTTTGGCATTTTTCGCAAACTTTTCCTGCATTAAAAACTGAAGTTACTCTCCCTTTTTTTACCAGCTCCTTTTCCACTCTCGTTGTGCTTCATTATTTGCCCAACTGCATCGGCGAGTAAAACCCAAGCGTGCAACCCGAACGTTAATGATCTAAATAAAAACAGCAACAGTCCGTTTTTATTCTGGTTTGGGGAAGGCTGTTAATGGGGGTGGAGAAAGGGAGGGGGAGGAGGGTGGAGAAAGAGAGGGAAAGGGCAAGGTGCAGGAGAAAGGGGGACTGCTATCAGTTACGCGCTCTCATGGCAGATGATTTTGCAAAAAAAAAAAAAAAAAAAAAAAAAAAATTATAGAAAGAAGTAAAACGAATCCAAAGCAAGCCAAGCGAACTGGCAACCCCAACAACAACAGCCTGTCTCTGTCGCTGTCTCTGCATCTGCCTCTGCCTCAGTCGCTGTCGCTGCCTCTGCCTCTGCCTCAGTCGCTGCCTTAGTCTCCGACTCTGGACGCTGCCGCATGTGACTAATAACAACCCGAGGGAGCAGCGACAACAACGACAACGATTTGAAGGCTTCAAGCTTCAGTTTCAGCATGTGGCAAGCGAATGGAGTGAGGCAGGAACAGGGGCAGGGGCAGGGGTTGCTCTTTGGGGGCGTGGGTGGCTGCAACGTCAGCGGCGGCTGGCAATGATCAAAGCATTTTTTTAAGCGCTTTGCCATCCTCGTCATCAAACCTCCTCATCGTTTGCCACGCTAAATTTTGTTATGACGGCGGAATTAATATTATTAAGGGGCGATTTGCTGCCTCGACCTGCAACTGCCTCCCCCTCTCCCCCTCTCACTCTCTCTCTCTCTCTCTCTCTCTCTTTTTTACTCTTTTTCTGTGCCTTTTTTTTTGTGAGTTGATAATTTAGCGACGACACCAGCAACAACAACAACAGCAACAACAACAGCAACCATCATTATCAACAAGCGCCGCACTCTTTGCCTTTGTTTGACAATGCCCCCAGCTCTTTCCCCCTTTCCCCTCTCTCTCCCTTCATTCCTTTTCACCCCCCTTTTTTTTGCTCATTCCTTTGAGTTAGTTGCTTTACCTGCATTTTTTTGTTCATGGCTCTTATTAAATATTTACAACTTTGGGTTTCGGGTTTGAAAAGCGTCTTTAATTGTTGTCACTTGCAGTTTAATTATTTACAAAAACACTGCAAACAATTTTTATATATATTTGTGCTATATAAACATTACATTACTATACACTACTTTACATATACTCCGGTCTTTGTTGAGTAAATGTTGCAACTAGTTTAGAGGGGAAACTAGATATAATGTTGTGGAAATAAAAGTTGTGGCATGTTTTTGAATGGAGAAACTGAGAGAGAAATCTAAACAAAGCTATAGGCAGGTAGACAGGTATGGGTATTTAATTAAATTGACTTTGTTCTAATTTATATAGCTTATTTAATTAAATTGAGAAATGTTTTACTAAAATAGCTGCTAGAGGAACCATTAAGCGATAAGATTCGTATTTTTATAATGAAACTTATAAAAATTCAAGATTTTTAGCATCAAAAACATTAATATTCCTCAAATTCGAACATATTTTAAAAAGATTTACCATTAAGTTGATATTTAAAAACAGTCCTTAAAAGGTTTTCAGTCTTCGGCACTTCAAGTTTAACAGTTTCCATCATTATTTTTTTAAATAAAAGAAACTATAATATTTTCAAATTCGAGTAAATTGTAAAAGGCTTTAACATTTGGCTGATATTTAAAAACAGTTCTTAAAGGATTTTCACTTTTCGGTACTGCAAGTGTAAGTGTTTTCTTCATTCTTTTTTGAAATAAAAGAAAACATCTGTCAAACGCTTTAGCTAATCATACTTTGAATTATTTAAAGGGTATTGCCTAGTCGATGCTTTTGTGTGTAGACGCTTTCCCACAGAGCTTAGCCATGGCCTCTGAGAAAATTCTTCTTGGGCTGAGCGTGAAAGCGACGCGATAAGCGCCTCAAACATTTTTCGAGCGCTTATTAATTGTTTGTCGAGTGGCAAGTGGCAAGTAGCAGGCAGCATGAGGCATGAGGCATGGGGCATGAGGCAAGTGGCGTCTGCCCTGAACAATGAAAGAGGTGTTTTGCCAGCGAGGATTAGGTGGAGGCATAAAGCACAACTGCAACGGCTTAAAGCGAGGCAGAAGAAGAAGAAGGTTGTGAATGTGGACGGGGATGTGGCAAGTAGACTTGAGGCAGGCGTTAAGTGGCAAGTACAGACATTTGCCACCTGCTGTGGCTTGCTTGCAGCCCTTTAAGTTATGATTATAAAATTGAAATATGCCCATGACGCGTATCTTGCCCCGCCCCTTGCCAAAGTGTTGCAATAAAATCAATCGAGCTAATAACGGAAATTACGCTAGTCGAGGGATGAAGCAGAAGGGAGGGGCAGAAATCAAAGACGCCCAAAGGCAAAGCAATTTCCTCTACCCCCAAAAATGAAGGCAAAAAAATATATATATTAAATGGAAATAGTTGCAAGGACACGGTAAGAGGAGGCGGGGGCAGGGGAAGGGGAAGGGGCAGGGAAGGGGGCAGGGGACACGCAGGACATCACAGCGGGTTGTCGCACTCAGCACGTGGCCAATGGTCCTCATCGTCCTTCGATTCGCTTTCACTTGATCATAAAAAAAAGAACTAGCAGATTAGCTGACAGACGAGAGAGCACGACTGTCGAAGACCCTGTACCACTGTATACAGCCAAAACTCATATAAAGACCTGTTTCTAAAATCTAAAATATTTACTTAAAAAAATATTTTATTTTGAGCACAACACAATTTTAAAAGAAAATTACAAAATATAAAAAAATAGCTTGTCCTACAACTACAACCTGTCCCCATTTTTTCGTAAATTATCAGTGTCTTTTAGACAAAAGTGATCAGTTTTTATAAAATAAAACCCTATCAAATTTTCAAGCTTATTATTCTATAGTGTTCAGAACCAAACTCAGGGCTATATTTATAAAATTTATCTCTTAATTCGACTTTTTTCGGTGCTTCGAATAAACAGAAATTTACATACACAGTTTTGGTAGCTCTAGCTCTTAAATTTAATAGGTTTTTATATAGAAGAATGGACATGATATTTTGGCTATACTGACTGTTTTGTTAATGCCGATCAAGACTTTATTGCAAGATTTATTTTCTCAGCTTTGTTGAGTCGAAATTTCAGCCTTCTAGGTCTTACCGTTTGGACTGCACAAATGTCAGTCAGTCAGTTAGGTTAAACAGTTTTATATATATAGTTATAGATACTTCATTGGGACTGTCTTTAATTCTTTTTCGACAAACTTTATTGACCCTTACTACACTTTATGTACAGGGACTAAACGTGTACGAAATATGAAAATGGCATTTTCCATTTGCACGAGGGGCATAAATTGAATTAGACGAGGCACATTGGACAAAAAAAGGATGCGGCAGGCAACGCAGCTGCAAGTGCAACAACAACCACCCGAAATGGGACACACAGTTCTCTTTCTCTTCCTCATTTCTCATTCCGATTCTGATTCTCATTTTCTACCCAAAAAAGGTCGAAAATCTCGCTCGTCTAATCACAAATATGCAGGGAGTTTCGTGGGCGTGGCACATTGCAGATTTTTGTTTGGCTCACCTCCCCCGAGTTAATTTGCAACATAATCTTTTAATCTGGTTTTTGTGTCAACTGCAGCCAAAGGCAACGTGAAATGCGAAAAGCAACCACCGTGTTGTACACTGTACAGTGAACACTCGACCCACTCAACCACTACTCGTAACCGTGCAACACAACTAACGTGCGGTGGTTGGCAATTTATGAAAAATTCATTAGTTCCGTGTGCGAGTCGCTTGCCACATGCCACATGCCGCATGCCACATGCCCCACAGTGTTGCCTATTGCCAGAGAGATGACATATGATCCTAATGATGCCCCGAGCGAACATCTAGAGTCCACTTTAAGTTTTTATGCGTGCGGTCGAGCAAACAACAACAATGCCAACAGCAACAACAACAACAGCAACAGGAATATTCTAGTTGTTGCTGCATTAGTCAAAATGATTCACAATGTGATTCAGTAAATCAGTTTGTGAATTTGAGTTGCGCTGTATTCGGTTATCTCATTAAAATCCATAATGAAAACTTTCAAAATTTTAGAGAAGTTTCGATTTTATGGTTTAAACTTTAAGCCACAAAGCCAAATTTACCTTTGTGAACAGGCTTTAAAATTATGTTCAATTTAATAAAAGCAAATTATAATACTTTTCACAGTTTCTTGTCAAATAACCGATCAAATATTTCAAGAGAAAATTAATTATTTTTAAGAGAATTAAATTTCAGACAAACTGATTTCATTTTCACATTTTGCTTTAGCTTGATTTTAGCTATTTATTTTTCCCACTGTATAGTTAATTATGTAAGAATAAATCTTTATTATTCATCTTCATTCTGTTAATTATTTTTAAATTTCTCCAACTATCTTGCAAAGATTTTTAAAATCCTTTTCAAAATTATTCATAATGCTTTAATATATTATTTTTTAATAAGCTTGGTTTTATTTGATAATGAAATTAAATAATTTAGATTTATTATAATAAATAGTATACTATTATTTTTTAATAATATATTCAAATGGAACACAATTCTATTATATACATTCAGAAATTTAAGTATCAATTCATTGATAACCTGAAAAAATTATTATTATCATTAGTTGAGCCTATTTTTATCTTCTCAGCCAATTTCAGTAGACTTGGAAGCTTACCTTCTGACCTCCTCCAGCTAAGGAAACCAAAGAGGAATAGAAACTGACCCTAAATTTCCGAATAACTTCCGTTTATGAACGACATCGTTGAACAATAGTTCTATTCAAAATGAAAAGCCGTTAAGCTTATGAGTAAATTCAATGGGTTTATGAATGTTGATTGGAAAAGTGAATATTAACTTGTCTGTTAACTTGGCCGTGGGGCATTCACATGCCACATCCAACATCCAACATGCCACATGCCGCACACACGCACTTGCAACAATGCAACGTGCTAAAGCAATTTCCGCCTGGACAGGCGACAGTTTTGCAAAAATCGGCGAATAAAAAATATAAAAAAATAAACCTGCAGGGAAATACTGGGAAAACTGTATAGAAAAGAAAGGAAAAGTCAAATGAACGAACACACACACAAAAGGGAAATTCGCATGAAAATTGTGCAAAAAAGAGAAAGATAAAAGTTGATTTGCTTTGATTTACTTTACTTTAATCTGGAAAAATCAATTTTTTTTTTCTTTTTTTTTGGATGCGGAGCGAACGCTGTATGAAAGCGAAGTTTGTGTGTGTGTGTGTGTGTGTGCGTGTGTGTGTGTGTGTGTGTGCGTGTGTGTGTGTGTGTAGTCGAAATTCATCAAAATCCAATCAATCTTTCATTTAAACATTTTCATTTCGGCTCGTTGCGTTGCGCGGCATTCACATTGAATGAGAATCTACATGGCCAAAGAGCCGCCGAAAGAGACAGACAGAGACAGAGACAACAGCAGTCAGAAAGAGAGAGCAGATGGGTAGGCAAAACAAAACAAAAACCGAAAAAGAAAAATACGCAGTAAAGCGCAAATATTTGCACGTATAAATGGGGATGATAAGGATGATGATGAGAACGTAGTGGAAAGAGAGTCTAAGTAACCGAAGCCAGGGACAAAGGACACACAGCAGAGTACAGGGTATAACAGTATGTGGGCGCCAAAAGAAAACAACAACAAAACAGAAAATACACAAAAAAAACTACAATAACATGCTTGAAATATTTGTGGCGACTTTGACAAAAAGTGTCAACATAAAAATATTCCAGCATTTTAAATACACACATATTACAGGGTATCTGAAATGTAGCACAAGCATTAGCGCTTTTAAAAAGTATTTCAAACTGTTTTGAAATGCAGTTTGCAATGCAAATCAACGCAATCAACTAAATTAGTTGAAGCCTAAAAACCAAAACAAAAATAAATAAAAACGCTAAACAAAAGTTTCAATAACAATAGAAAGTATAAAAAAAAACTAGACCGCATAAAAAAGTTGTTGTCGTTTTTTGTGTGGACAATTGAAAGTGAAATTTGAAATTAATTCGTTTTTGAGGGAGATCCTCTAGGGGTTTCCCACTCCCCCCACTCTTCGCTTTAGAATGTGAGCCTATTTAAACAAAAGCAAGGCAGTTTAAGGGTTGAGAAGAAAGGCATGGGAAGGGTGGGGGAGGGGGGAGAATCATATAGCCGATAGAATTTCATGGCGCATCCCCAAACAAATTTTTCGAAATGCCAAAACAAACACTGAACAAAATAGATAGGGAAATGCGAGAGTGAGTTGGAGAATACATATATTAGAGTGGGAGGGAGTAAAGTGAAAGGGGATTTCGGGCAATGTTTACCGTTATTTAAAGCTTAATCCCCCAATGAAGAAAAGCATGAATTTATAATTAAAAGTAAATTAAAAGTAAATAAAACAGCGCCAAAAGATGCGCAGCCATCGAGGGACAAACGACGATGACGCTTTTGGGTCCCAAAAGTATCTGCAAGATACGAGCAGCACAAGAGGCAGTTGGGGGGTTAAGGGGGCTAAGGGGGCAAGGCAGACAGACAGACAACTCATCAAAATGGACAAGAACAACTTTTCAAATTGCTCTTGTTGTTGTTGTTATTTTATATCTTGTTGTAGCTTATAATGAGCTGGCGAATCAAAACGACATTACAAGAGGTGATGAGCACTTCACAAAACAGGCGACAAAAGTGCCGAAAGCGTTTTACCCAAACTTCGACGATAAAACTTTAAGAACAACAACGACAACAACTACTTTTGGGAATTGAACGATTTATATCAATTTTTATAGATATTTAAAAAATAAATATTACACATTCAAGCACTCTATTTTTCTAAGTATATGTTGTGCAGCATTTTAAACATCTTTATCACTTTTACAGGGTATCTACAAGTCTATACATATGATGTTCAGAATATTGAACATCGCTTACAGGGTATCTACAGGTCGTTCCTCTTGGGCTTATATTTTTCTACACATTAATTTGACGCACGAAACGCAAAGAAGCAAAATATTTCATCTTATTTACAATTTTTCTCACTTTTTCTCTCTCACTCTGCTCTCTCCCTCTCTCTTTTTCTCACTCTCTCACACTCTTACTAAAAAAAAAAATAGAAAATTTAAATATCTAACAAGGATAAGGCGCAACATTAACAGCAACGGCAGCAGCAGTCGCATTTTTTGAGGAGAGCGCAAAAAATGGCGCCCAACGTACGTAAGTAGGTTAATGTTGCGAGGCGCCCAACGTGGTCGATAAAAAATAGACTTATACAAATACCATATATACAGCTATATACTTAAGTATTGGCAAAATATAGACATGTTAGTATATAGAACTTCAATCTGTGTGTGTGACTGGCAGAGACAAAAAACAAATGGCGACCAGAGGCGCATAGCTAAAAAAAATTTGAAATTCTAATTGCCAAGCGGAGAGTGTGTCAGTGAACTGTGCGAGTGTGTGTGTGTAGTACAGGTAGTACCGCATACAGCTTCCCTCTCTCTCACACTTTCCTCTCTCGTTTCCTCCCTTTTACAGCTCGCATGCTCTTGGCTTTTGTGCAAAATGAATAAAACATTAAATCGGATTATAGAATTTTGCATTTTTCGAAATTAACATGTTTATCCTGGCGCAGCTGACTGCGGCAGCAGAGAGAGAGCAAGTGTGTGGAGGGCGGGGGATGAGGGGGAGGGGTGAGGGAGGGGGAACACAAGAAGCTGTAGTCATTGAATTTGAATTTGAATTTGAAGCATTGCAGCAGACGACGTTGTTGTTGTTGGCGCCTTGTTACACATACTTCTTTTTTTTTTATTTTGGCAGACGTAGCCAAAATGCTATTGAACTGAACACACACACACACATTGACACACACACACAGATACACACACACATAGAAACAGACTCACTAAGCTGCTTTATAGCAACGTCTTTCAAGTTACTTCATGCAAATGCATCTGAGCAAAGTCGTTGACTGTTGCAATTAAGTGCAAAGTGGATCCATAATAGGGTTAAGAATGGAGCAGCTACGAAAAGGTAGACAAACTTTTTTGGGCCAAACTTTACATGTAGCAAAAAAATCGATTCTTTAAATCTTTTGCCTTAATCAAATCAAACTATCAGTCTGTTAACTGGAAAGTTAACCTCAAGTTATCTTCAAGTTATCCTCAAGTTATCCTAACATTGACTGCGACTTTGTGGGGGAGTTTAGTTTTATTGTGAGATCTCACGCTTGTCTCTCTCTCGCAGCTGTCAGTCAATCAGTCAATCAGTCAGTCAATCAGTTCACATGATAATGATAGACCTTGATAGGCCTGAGAGCCTTTTCGTACCCCCGCTCCCTTTGTTATCCCCGCCTCTGTCTGAACTAGCTGCCGTTTGAAGTGGCACAAAAGAGACGCATAATAAGATTAGAGCTCGCGTTTCCAGTTTCAACTTCATTTCATCGACGATTTCTGGCTTAGATTGTGCGTCTTTTGTTTTCACGGCATGACATGGTACACTGATAAAAAAAAATGTTCTAAAATTAAGATTTTGGTCTCAGAACTAAGATTTTTGGTTTACAAAATGCAGAACAAAAAATTTTTAAATTAAGAGAACACATCTTGATTTTAAGAACATTTTAAATAAAACCAAGTTCTTATTTTATGAATAAATGTTCTTAAAATTAAAAAAAAAAAAAATAAAAATTATTTTTTTATATTAAGATTTTAAAATTTTTTAGATTAAATCTTAGTTTGAGTAATTTGATCTTAAAATAATCTTATTTTAAGAACAAAATATTTAAGATGAATATTCTTTATTATAGAAGTTGGTCTTTTTTTCTCAGTGTATGCCATGGATTTTAAGGGCTGTCGATTGGGAGGCGTGGCTGATCCGCAGCTGCCACATGAGACGTTTGATGAGGGCGCCTTCAACGGCAACTGTTTGCTCTCTATAATTAAGACTAAAACTCAATGCCAAAGCCGAAACTGAAACTGAAACCCAAAAGAGAGCTCAGCTCTCTAATTATAGGTTTTGTGTATGACACAGGAGAAAGATGAGAGAGAATAACAAAAAGTGAAGAGAGGAAACAGTTAACTGCCTTTCCGATCGTCACTCACAATGTTGCGATAAAATTGTGATATTTATGACACACAAAAAAAAGTCCAAAAAGAAGCCGCCAACTGAGCGATGAAGTCTTGAATAAACCTGGAACTGAACGCAGTTGTGACTGGCATTTGTAATTAGAGTCAAGACAGTCAGTTGGTAAGAGACGTCATTTGATTCATTGTATAAGCCATCTTTTGCCACCTGGCAGGAAAACAATCATTTGATTGCCACACACACTCACACACACACTCACACACACACTCACACACACACACACACACACACTGAATGGGACCACACAATGCCAAATTATGCAATTTTTTGCAAAATTATTATTTCTTGTCATCGCTGTTTATTAACTGCTAATGATTGTACATTTTAATAATTTCCGACTCTGCGAAAAATCAAAGAAAATTATAAATTCAATTTAAGAACTCTCTGATTTAATAACTAATATTTTAAAAGCCATTTAGGAACCATTTTATTTAAATACTAATTTTATGTCACATATTTGTGCATAAAAAGACAAATTTTGAATTTATTTTTTAAGAAAATTAAAAATTTCTTTTCAAACTTTCAGTTCATTAACTTAATGATATATTTACGTAAAATGTGCATAAATAAAAAAAAGGCTATATGTTTATTCCTTAATGAATAAGGAACAATTAAATTGTAGATAAATAAAAATAAAATAATTTCAACTGTTTTATGTAGAGAAAAGTGAAAGGAATTGAAGACTGAGAGACAGAGTAAATTTACTACACGAATAATGAAATTCAAGAGCTGTAATCTATAAGGTTTCGTTTGTGGCTTAAAGAGATGATGTGACATTATCTATGGTCGCATATCTATTCGTATTTGTCATGATCTTATCACGTGTTTCGAGTTTGTCCTGGCACCTAATTATGTCTCTCTCTCTCTCTTTCTCTCTCTTTCTCTCTCTCTCTCTCTCTCTCTTTTTTTTTTGCTATACACACTGGCATGCATATAAATACGAAATCAAGTTGCGATTTATGCGGCACACGGCACAAATTCTCCCGCCCTCAAACCCTCCCCTCCGCTTCCTTTACCCCCTCCAGTGCCTGAGCATCAAAGGCAAAGCTGTTGCTGCTGTTTTCTGTTCTCTGTTCTGTTGTGTGCATGAAAAAGTCATTAAAATGTAATAAATTAGGGCAAGAAAGAAAGAAGAAGCCTGAAAAGAGAACAGTCAGGGAAGTAGATGAAGAAACAGCAGCAGCAGATAGAGAGAGTGAGAGAGTGAGAGAGAGGGAGACAATAAAGTCACCCTCTCCACACGTTTTTGCACAATTTTCACAATTTTTTTTTTTCCTTTGCAGATGAAAAGTGTATTAAATTGATTTCACTTGATTTTCCCGCTTGTACTATATTTATTATGTTACTCCAGTCAAGGGCGGGGTACAAAGGGGGGTGAACGGGGATTGAATTAAGGGTGTGTGTGCACGTGTGTGTCTGTGTGTTTGTGTGTGTGTATTTGGTTGTGCGTGCGGTATATTCATTTCGCATATTGCAAAATCTAAACAGATACGTAATACATTTTCTTAATGAAAATCACGCGCTGCTTATTAAAACCAAACGCATGAGCGTCTCACAAAGGGGATGCACCTTCTCGGAGAGGGGGGTGAGGGGGGTAGGGGAGTCTTTTATAGTGTGGAAGGGGCAGGCGTAATATTACGTGCCATTGAGGTAATTTAGTATCACATTTTGTGCTATGAAAATAAGACCAGCAAATACCAACATCAAACAAATGGCAAATGTTCAAGTGTATCTAATGCTGTACGACAAGATATCTTGTAAGTTTTTTTTTTACAGATATTTGCACTGTTAAAAGCGATACCATTTATATATAAATACAGGGTATGCATATAATTATTTCTATTATATTTATTATCTATGGTATTTTTATTCTTAAGTATAAATTGAAAATTCTTGATTTAAACATGTATTTTTTAAGTATTTTTTTTAATCTTACCTAACCTAAGTATCATTAAGAATTTAGCTGCTGTCTGTGACATACACATGCATTGCAATATGTTACCCAGTCTTTAAAATTTACAGGGTATTAAGCTGCCTGAAAGATGTCTTTGAGGATGCATGAAAGCGACACCTTATTATGAAGTATCAGGCAAAAAAAAAGGAGCACAACAGCATATCAAGCTCACACACACGCACACACATTCAACACACACACACACACACACAACAACAACAAAAACAACAACAACAACAATGTTAAAGAGTCGCAACATTTTTTGGCTCCCGCTGCCACAACATGAAAATTTACTTCCTGTTTTTCGCCATGTAAAGTGGATGCAAGAGCATCAACCCAAAAAGGGGGAGCACAGCAAGGGGTGGGGGTAGTAGGGGTGTGTGTGTGTGTGTGTGTGTGTGTGTGTAACTCGAGTTGTGTTTTGGGGCAAATATTACAAAACACAAACGCCTGTTTCCGTTTTACTAATTCGTATGCTGTTTGCATTTGCATTTTGTAGGCAGAGAAAGAGACAGAAAGGCGGGGAGCATGCTAAAAAGAGAGAGAGAGAGTAGGGTGGGGGTGGAGGGGGTTGGCAGAAGAGTAGGCGGAACGCCGCTGCTTTGTGCGTGCGTGCGACACATATGAAAAATATCCTTGAGCCAGTCGAGAACTCGAAAGAAGCAAACGCGAAATCGAAAATATTACGCGCTACGCTAAAATGCTGCAATGGAAAAGGGAGGGGGAGGGGGGAGGTACACCCCAACAGGCACACACACACACACACACACAAACATAGAACTGTGCATGGCGCCAAAGCAAAAATTGATGCCAAATGGGCGGATTGGGAATGAAGAAGTTTGTTTCAAAGTGCAAAAGGAAATTCATGCATATGTGAGCAGGGGTGTAGTTAGGAGGGGTGGGGGAGTCAGGCTTTTTTTTTTGGGAGGGCGCTGGGGAGTGGTTGGGGGTGACTGTGCGCTTTTGGCGCTAGCGGAAAGCGTTGAAATGTGCTACAAATTGAATTTTATTGAAACGTGTTTGAAATTTTTCGTCAGAGATCCCAAACCCCCCAAAACAACCCCCTCCCCCAATTTCCCCACCCAATTACGAAAAAGGAAACAGGTGGGCGTACAGGGGAGAAATGTGTGTATATGTGTATGTTTGTTCTATATATCTTTTGCTTGTTTTGGCCATTGTAGAAATGCAAACAGGCGACGACGTCCGGCAACAAAATCTCATTCCCCATTGCCAATTTAGTGCTAGAAAGAGACAGCGTATGCTGTGTATGTATGTGTGTATGAGTGTGTTAGTGTGTGAGTGTCTATTATGCAGCAATAACAAAGTGAAAAGCAAACAAACTTTTTCCAAATGCGTCGACAAACTTGTTAAACAGAGTTGTCAAGCTGCTCAAACGAACAAATGCAAAAAAAAATAGAGTTGCAGCATTTTCAGAGCAAACAAGAATTGCAAAAAGCATTAAAATTCTAAAGCATATTTTTATCCATGAAATGTAGGTTTAGAGTTGTCACTTTTTAAAAATATATTGTAGCTTAAATAGTTTAAGAATGGTTTTAATACTTTTTTTTTTAATTTGCTAACAGAGTTGTCACAATTGTGCATCATAAATAAATTGTAGATTTATATAGGAAACAGAGTTGCCACACTAATTTGCACTTGTTTCGCTGCTTTTACTCTTTAAAAGACATTTTTCTGTTTATTTAAAATTTAGACAGAGTTCTGAAATAATTTAAGTAGAGTTGTTCATTCACAATTAATTATAGCTAAAACTGAATGAACTTCTAAGTCCATCTCTTTCTATTGTCATTCTTCTCTCTCTCTCTCTCTCTCTCTCTCTCTCTCTCTCTCTCTGTCTGCTTATGCAAATACAACTGATATGCTTTTGGCCTCTGGCTCTGAATCATCCTCAAAGCGCTAATCAAGCGGCAGCTCAAAGGTCAGCAAAAAGCAACAACAACAACAACAGCAATAACAACAACAACAATAGGAACAACAATAACAACACCTGAGGGAAGTCAATGCCGTCAGGTAGCCGTTGGCCGTAATGCTTTTTATGGCCTATAGCCTCAATGCAGCCTCCAAGTCAAAGTCGAGACTGGCGTTTCATTAGCCAGAGTGCCGAGGTCCCAATGACAAATGCCCCTGAGAGCAGCAGAGCGACAGAGACAGAGACAGATAGGGATAGACGGAGAGGGAGAGAGACGGACTGAAAACGGTAGTCACAGCAGAGGAAGAAGAAGAGAAATGTATAATTCTCTGTTATCTGTGACTGTGCCTTCTGGTTTTCTTATTTTCTTCTGCTTTTTATACCCTTTCCACAGAGTATTATAATTTAGTCAGAAAATGTGTAAACATATATAGACCATATATTCCAGAACAGTTGAGGGAGCTGGGTTTCAGGATTGATTAAAATTATTAATTAAAAATTTTATTTTTCTCAAAAAATTATTATTTGTTTTTTTTTCCTAAACTTCTCAACCAACCTCACTATCTATCTATTCTATTTATTTATCAATCTATTTGGAACTGGCTTCCATTCTGAAGATATTTTTCTGAAATCCAAGAAAATCTCGGGTTTCGTATGGTAATTCGGCTTGTATTTTCAAATATCTCTAAGAAAAACTCGCAGTATATATTTTTGGTACTCTCTTCTACTAGAAATATCATGTTGCTATTGTAGGGCATCAAACCTACGATGTTTCAAAGATGTTTACCTTTGTTTCTTTATTTATTTTTTTTTTCCTGCTGTTTTCTTTTCTGTTTCTGTTTCAGCTTCTTCTATTTCATTAAAGTATCGACAAGTTTGAAATTAGTTGATTTGTATATGGCCAAGTCGGGGGCGCAGTCAGGTAGAACATCAGGTGGAGAGAGAGAGGAAGAAGTGGAAGGGGGAGGGGGTTGCTCTGAGTAGGTCCAGGAGGGCATCGAAATGCTTGACTGGGTTTTCGGGCGTACTCATTGCCTGCCTTGTCAATCGGTGACTAATGTTCAGCAATTTGGCTAAGCGACAGACACCGGAGACAACAACAAAAGCCTGGCTAAAGGTAGCTAACAAGAGACAGTACAGAAGAGAGAGAGAGAGAGAGAGGGAGAGAAGACGAATGAGAAAAGAAGATGCAGAGTCGTCGAAACGACTAAAACGCAAGGACAAAATCGTTAAAATGTTAACAACAAACTGGCTGAAATAAATCAATGCGCTTTTTTTTCGTTATTTATTCGCTTTCAACTTTTATTCCGTTTCGCACTCCCCAGGGGAAGTACCTCTCTCTCTCTCCCTCTCTCTCTCTCTCTCTGTCTTCCACTTTCCCATTGGAGGTAGTGGAATCCACATTCAATTTGTTTATCAGCAAGAAATTGAGTGAGTGTCGCCGAATGAATCAAGCGAACGAGAAAGAAGAAGAAGTAGAAGAAGAAGAAGAAGAAGAGTCAACGGATCAGTGACTTCGACTATAGATGAGGCTTCTCAACAAGGTAGGGCTTCAAAGAGAGGAGGGGGGGAGGGGCAGGGGGACAACGGATTGACGGATTTACCGGGTTCAAATGGGCCAATGAGCCCTTTTGCAAAGGTGACGACAAACATCCGAATCGTCTGAGGAATGGAAATGAAATTGTCGGGTTTATATAGAGAATGAGGAAGGCGGCGTTACTGAATCCAAATGCGAATCCAAATGCGAATGAGACGGCGTTTTTGTCATTAGTTGCATTAACTCAACTTCCCCCACCCCCTCCCCTACCCTTATACAACTCATCCAATTGACAGTCAATTTTTTAGTGAGCAGACGTTCCCTTTTCATCGATTGTTGTTGTTGTTGTTATCGCTGTTGTTTTTGTTATCGTTGCTTGTTTACTGTGTATGCAAATATTGTGCAGCTTGTCATTGTCAAAGCTGTCGTCGACGAAGCGGCACCCAAAACACTATACAGGGTGGCTTTTATAGGGTACATTAGCTATACAAGGCTTTTGGCAACTGCTTACCAAATAGAGAGTTTGCAATTTTATTCATAAAATTAAAATCTAGTATAAAATTGTGTAATTTCTTTAGCTTTTCAATTTCAAATGTCAAATCTTTCTTCTTCTTAATAAACTTTTAAATTTTCTTAATAAAATTTAAACATAAATTTTTTATCAAATAAAAAAATTTAAAATTTCTTAATAATATTTAAATTTTTCTTTATTTTTAATGCTTAATCAACTATTTTTAGGGACTGCTTTAAGAGTTCTATTTAATTAAACAATTTAAAACTTCAAGTTCTATAGGCATTAAATTATAATTAATAAAAAAAACTGTAGGCCATTAAATTGTTGATTAAATTTTAAACAAAATTAATGTAAAATACTTTATAGATAATTCTTAAACTATTCAATTTGTATTGCTTTAGGTAGCTCTAGTTTTATTTTATAATTTCGTCTTATCTGCAGAGAATTTATGATCTTTGTTCCCTTTTTTAGTTGAGCTACCATTTGGTAGCATTTAACGATCAGTTTTATCAGCTTTTAGTAGTCTTAAATTACTCAATTATCATGCACAGTCCCTTGAGGATTCATCTCATTGACATTTATTTACAAAAAAAAAAGAATCGATGCATAAGTTATTCAACTGTCTGTGACTCAAATAACAAATTCTTGTTGTTCTCTAATGAAGACTATCTATCTGTTCTTGGAAGTGTATTTGCCTGAGTGAATGTGATAACATTAAATTTGTTCAACATTCATTTGGCATCCAGTTGTATTCACGCTTTTATTCACACAACTAATGCTACTTATTGGCGCTAAATGTGCAAATAAAGTGGCATTCAAATTGATTTTGCATTGACAACTTTTAGTCAAATGTTACGATATTCATTTGAATGCAAAAGACACTCACAGTCATCACACTCACACTCACACTCACACTCACTTGAGACACTCAGTGAGTCGACGGTTGATAAGACATGCAATAAATTTTGTTACTAATTTTTGTCGCGTTTGTTTTGTAGCTGCATTCGTATTCAACGCTTAATGAAGTTTCTCTACGTAATCAGAAAAGGAGAAAAGATGCAATGCAGGAAGAAGAAGAGAGGGAGAGGGGAGTGATAAATCAAAAATATATGTGTGAGACGCGCTTGAAACAAAAGCTGAGACCAAAATATGTCAAATGATTCATATTAAAGTCAAATGAATAAATCATGCCAATGCTGACAACATGGAAATGTATCTTACAGATACAATTTACTTGTTCTGCTCAGCCCACATTGTAGTCGCTCTCTCTCCCTCTCTCTCTTTCGCTCCCTCTCTCTTTCGCTCCCTCTGTGTGTCTTGGTTTTGGCCAGGTTAAGTGCGTTAATGTTGCCTCCGTTTGTCATTGTCGCGGTTCGCGTGCAACCGCGTTGATATATTGATTCCAATGCGCCACTAAATCAAATTCTCCTCTCCCACTCTCTTCCTCTTGTTATCTCTCTCTGGTGACACCCAAATTTCCTGAGAATGCGACAAGCCGCTTAACAATGGCAATTCTTGGAATTTTGATAGAGTTGCCAACGCTTCAAATACAAACTAAATAATGAGTCTTGAGTATTCAAGATACAGATACATGTGTAGACTTAGCTGCAGATACAGTATCTTTTTTAGGTATGAAGTACATTTTTGACAATGTGAGTTTGAGTCCCCTTTAGAAATTTTAATTTGTCTTTAAGTGACTAACTTTTAGCATTAAATAAGTAATTGTTAAAATCAAACAGCAAAAAATTCATTAAGGAAACTTTTCGGAATACTTCAAGATATCTTCTGACTTTTCTAGGGTATATTTTAAGCAATTTGACAATTATTAATTTATTTCTTGTTCTGTAATAATAGTTATTCAAGTAATTGTATGAACAATATATTAAAACTCACGATTAATTTGACTCAAAATATCCTTTAATAATTTTACATATGTAATATTATAATTTTCTATAGTTTTTAGAACAAGAAAAGACTAGAACTAATGAGTTCCAATGGGCTTTACTATTAAATTATCTTTAATTATTTTTGTCAAAAGCCTGCAATTAATATAAACTATTTAAAGTAACCTTAACTTCTAGAAAGTTTTTCCAGCAGCTCTTTATGAGTTGCTCTTTCGAGAAGTTTTTAAAGAAATCTTATATTTCAGAATTGTTGAGAATGAATACAAGTATTTGCAATGCATTCATATGATTATTAAGTTTTATTTAACTCACAGTCAAAGCAGTTGCATATTTATGAAAAGAGAGATGGCAAGACAGAGAGAGGAGAGAGAGAGAGATAAAGGATGGTGGAATGAAGAGGCTCTTCTCTCAGATATTATACGGTTTTATGGTGGGAACTTTCGTTTGAACTTTCGCGCACTTCTGATGCCATTTGCAGATGCTTCTCTTGGGCGCAAATTACCCAAAATGTTACCCAAGGCGCCACAGGACTTTGACAACACATATATATACACACACACACACATACACACACACATACACACACACAGAGAAAATTGTTGGTTATAGTTTTTAGTTAGTTTTCGACTCGAGTTTTGCTTCGAGTTCAAATTGTAAACTGAGACCGCAAAATGCGTCTTGTAAGCGTATTTAACTTTATTATTTATGCAGAACTATATGTATATAGTTTTACATATATTTGTATGTGTGTATGTATGTGTGCTGGAGCGTTTAGTGTGCTTATTAATTTATAATACACTGCGGCCTTGGCGGCAGGGCTTTTTGCCAGGGCCACAAAACTTTGCATTTTCAATAAAATGTTTTTCGACTCAAAACTTTGCCATTTAGTCGACATCAGTTACTAAAATATTTCATCATACACACATACACACACACATGTGGGTGTGCCTGTGTGTGTGTTTGTGTGTGTGTGTGTGTTCGCTCAGCAAATCATTTACATAAAATGCTGCTTAAGCATTTATGTTTCTACAGGAAGAGAGAGCGAAATCGAATGTAAGATAGTTCTTTCTCTAGCTCTATCTATCTCTCTCTCTCCTTTTCTGACTCATTCTCTCTCTTGGCCATTTTGCTTGCCCTTCTTTTCTTACTCTTCATTTGTGGCACACTTGCGATAATTCTAATTAATGTTTCGTTTAGCTTAAACTGAAGCTTGAACCAAGTTTTCATCTGCTGCTTTCCTTTTGCAGTCTCTCCTCTCTTTCTCTCTCTCTCTCTCTCCCTCTCTCTCTCTGCATCTAGCTGCTTCTGGTTTTTGTGTCGCATAATTTATTAAACATGCCACAAGCTGCTGCGTCACTTGAAACCAAACGCTGTCTGCCTGCCTGCTTGCAACATCCATTTATCTCTCTTCAGCTTCTTCTCATTCTCATTCTCTTTTTCCCTTTGCCCTTTTGCTTCCCCCTTCTTCTTGCCACCCTGCCACGCACTATTTGCCACTTCAATCAACGACTCTGACCACTTGCATTTGATGTTGCAACACGCTTTTCACAGAGTTACTTTGGCTATTTAGGCCTACTTTTTAGACCCTGTATGTTGATAAAATTAAGGCTTAAGTTATTATTATTTTATTTTATTTTTTTTCCTTTTTTTTATTTGTAAAACTAAGCAATTTTACGAAGAAGTAAAAAGATAACAATTCAAATTCAAGATGTTTTCTGTAATTTGAACAAGTTTTTGGTTCTCTGGTCATTTTTCTTGAAGTAACATCTATAAATTAATATTTTCCTCACCAAACAATGAATTTATAAAAAAAAGTAGTTTTAATGTTTTGATAAACTTTTTATTAATTTACAGAATAAATACAGGGTCTCTTATATTCGTGCTTGTTTGACTGTGACCTTTATGACTAGTTTGCATTGAACTTTGTGTGTGTGCCACAAGTTGTGGCAACAACTAAATGGCCAGCAAAAGCCACTCAAAAAGCTGCTGAATTGTATTGATAGCTGGTTGGGTGGTAAAGGGCAGACAGAGAGAGACAAAGAGAGAGAGAGAGAGTGAGAGAGAGAGGAGAGAGCTTATAAGCTGGAGAGACTCTTGGCTAGGCATTGAACCAGTTTATCGAAATCTAATGAGGCGACTATAAGAACAAACAAGACACATACACACACATGTATGCATATACAATACACACACACACACACACATAAGCACACACACACACACTCTCAAACTCACACTTGGATTATGCTGACAGTTTGGGTCAACAAAATGGCTGACAGACAATGGACCAAGGGCTGCTTGGCGACTGTTTCACGGTCTAACATGGTCTGATGGACAAGGGGGGAGTATGGGAGTGTGGGGGGTACTAGCCTATAAAGGGGGGTTCATGGAGACAGAGGGAAAGTCAGGGTTGTTATGTTATTAAAGCCATAAATTCAAGTAAAAACAAATGAACGAAGCGTTGGCCAAATGTTGTGCAACAAGAGACAACAGAAAGAGAGAGGGAGAACGAGAGAGAGAGTGAGAGAGAAAGAGAGAGAGAGAGAGAGAGAGAGAGAGAGGGGGAGACAGTGAAGAGTGGGGTGCACTGGAGACATTGCTGTGTAATGGGATGCTGAAATCTCAGAGCCAAGGCAACATGAGGCATAATGGCATAAAGCGTTGATAACAAATTTGCGCATTTCAACATGAATGAATTCTCTAGTGGCATGCAACACACACACACAAACACACTCACACACATAGCTAGTGAGTGTAAGAGAGACAGCTTTTGGCTTGCAGGTTTCCGGTTGCTGAGAGTTTCTCACAATCGTCGAATGTCCTTTTGCCTGAGCCTTGCCTTAAGTGCCTCAGCGTCAAAATGGCAAACATACGGCCAAAGCGACGTGTGTGTGTGTGTGTGCGAGTGTGTGAGTGTGAGAATGTGTGTGAGTGTGTGTGACAGTGATGTCAGCTGCTCGACACAAAAACAGTCTTAAAATCTAGCTAGAAATCGTCTAGAAAACAAGAAGGAAAGCTTAGCTTAAGATTACTCAACTATGAGATATCCTAAGATATCAAAATATGATGTAAGTTCAGATATCTTATCTTTATCTTTTAGTCCGATACTTTAAATAAATTATTTTTAGAATAACTTTCAGTTTTATTATCCAATCGTAATGAAATTTTCAGGACTTATGGGATTTTGGTTAATTAACGAATGTGTCGATCAACTCAAACTTATAATCATACAATTGCTATTGTAATTCGTTTATTTTAATTTTCAGATAAGGTATGAAAGTTTTCTGAACTTAAAGTAGGCTGGATCTGATTAAAAGAGTCGGCTTACCAATTTTGGTGCTTCTAGCTCTTACAAACTATAAGATCTGTAATATATATTGTTTTTCCAGCCTATAAAGCAAAAAAAAAAAGGACAGGTCTATCCGGAAAGAGGCTAAACTAGCAACACTGTTGTGTGATGTGCCCGTGTCCGTTTTGGGGCCAAATGTAGCTCTTGGCCCTTTGGACGCGGACACGGACGGCAGAACACACGGATGAATCGAGAAAAGGAGGCAGGAGGCGGAGAGGGGCATGTCCTTTGCCTTGGTGCCAACCGCGCCTTGAGACGTCGACGACGACGACGATGAGGATGACGATGAGGATGACGCAGCTGCCGCAGGACACTCACTGGCCGTGGCACAACAGGACAACTGATTTTCCGGCAACACACACTGTGATTTGTCCAAAACGAAACGAGACGAAACACGAGACAAGATGAGAGAAATTGCTACCAAAAACAAGGCAGGCAGAGAGGAGAAAGAAGAGAAAGGAGGCTGATGAAAAGTAGACAAAAGAAATCAGTGACAACAACAACAACAACAACAAGAAGAGGCATATACAGTTGCAAGAGTCGCCCCAAAAGAAATGGAGACGCATTGGGCCTAGTCAAAAGCCTTGCACGTCCTGTTTCCGCTTCTCTCTCTCTCTCTCTCCTGTCTCTCTCTCTATCTGTTTCTGCCCTCAAGACTCTTCTCTTCTTGTTGACGTTTCATTTATCGTAATCAAGTGCGCAATCAATGCGAACAGAATTGCACTTAACGGTTGTTTTTCTTCTACTTCCCCCCATTTTTTTTTTTTTTTTGTGTGTGTGTTTTTGGTTATCCTTCTCTGCTTCTTTTTGGGGTTTTTCGCCTTTAATTTAGTTTGATTTCTGTTTCAGTTTTTGGGGCACAACAACTGCAGATACTTGCCCCAAATTGGCCTATATATGAAATGAGTGCATTCAATTGCATTCAATTGCAATTCAAGTGAATCACATTTGCCTTTCCAGTTCATTCACCGTTTAACAAGATTTCAAAATGCACGGTTCAATGCAGATTGCCAACTCTTTTCCATATTGAGAATCGGGCACACATCGATAACTGTTCATCAAATTAAGTTAATTTTGAGCTTTGTTGAAACGTTTGCGAATGTAGCACAAAGAGGATTTGAAGAAAAGTCTTATGCTCAAAAGAGCGTAAATGTGAGAGACTTTTAATAAAGGAAAACATAAATGTATCATGGGTAAAAGTATTATAAATATAGTATAATATAAAAAGGGGTGTAAGCATTTTATAAGTCTGTTGATAAACGTAATTTTTTCCAGTGTTTTTATGGAATTTTGAATATTGTGTTATTAAATACAATTTCTATTACTTCCTTTTCCTTTGCATGCGATTACTGCCCGCTGACTGCAAAATTTATCGATAAACCAAAGTGTTTTTTAGCATGCAAAAAAATCGGGAGGGTGGAGGGATGGAGCATAAATAGCGTGGCAACTCTGCCAGCGTCATTTGGCAAGGCATGCCATTAGGGTTGTCTGATAATGAGAGTCAAGAGAACGAGAACAACTTCTTGGATTATGCCAACTTTGCAGTGCCAAAAAGGGGAAGATGAAGAAGAAGAAGGAAGTTTGGGTTTTGGCCAGGCTGGGAAGATTGTGCTCAGCATAATTCTAAATGAAGACTAACGGACTGACTGACTGACTGACTGACTGATGTACTGATATGGCAAACTGTCGGCAAACTTTTCGTGCAACCCATGGAAAAAAATGTTTCGTTAACCAAAAATCGTGCCCCAAAACTTTGTGGTCGACACTTTTAGACTGTGCTATGACGACTAAACGGACCAGGGATGGAGAGAAGGGAGTGGAGCGTAGGGATGTCATTTCAACAACTTGTTTTTGACTATTTTTTTTTTTTTTTTGTGGAAAAGGGGCAGAGAATTTTCTATTTTTTTTTTGTTCATTCTTCTTTTTGAACAATAGAAAAGCGACGACGTTGCGCGATATTGTCAAAAAGGGGGTGGTGGGTGGGAGGGTGGTTCAGTGGCTCAGTGGGTCGGTCGAGCTGGGAGTTGAGAGTTGAGGCTGAAAATGCAATTTTTGTGAAGCGCAACAAAAATTGTTAGCAACGGGGAAAATTGGATGAGCGTCGGCGTTTTTTGGCGGCTGCCGCAACAACCACAAAAGACCTCCCCTGAATGCCGTATCCAGAGAATCAGAGTGAAAAGAGGCACATGCCACATGGATGTGGCAACTGCCAACTTGCAACTGGCGGCATTGCCAGACCAACAGACAGACGAATGGACGGACAGATAAACTGACGGACCGACCAAGCATACAAAATAACCGCAAGCCCAAGCTGCACATTATCTATGAATGTGGTTTTTTCTAGTGTATGTGTGAGTGTGTATGTGTGTGTGTGTGTGTGTGTGTGTGTGTGTGTGTGTGTGTGTGGGCGTAACGCTGCCACGGCCACTTTTTCCTTATTTTTGCAGTTGGCGCAACAAGAAAAAAGACTAAGGCAAAAAAGGGGGTATCAAAAGAGAATACACAGTAAAAATCAAATTATTTTCGAATTCAAATTAAAAATTCCTATTAAATTAAGTCTTACTGCGTCTTAAATTAGGCAAATTATCTAAAATTCAAGCTAATAGTCCTTAATATAAATAAATAATTATTATGATTCACATCAAGTCTTTATATAATTCAAGATCATCCAGTTTTTGGACATTGTTTTCATTCCGGAATCCCTTGTTTTTTTTTCTGTGTAGCAAAAGAAGGGTAGCGAAAAGAGGGACTAGTTGTGCTTTGTGGTAGGGGATGCGGAGCAGTCAGCGAAATACCAGAGCGGAAATTGTTGAACAGAAACTTAAATCTAAACGAAATTGTTTTTGGCGACAGTTTTGTGCATGACGGTAAGGTGGATAGTTGGTTCCAATTCCCTTCTGAAAAGGCTTCCCCTACCAGACCCCACTCTACCACCCCTTACTAGCTCTCTCTCTCTCTCTCTCTCGTTCTGGTTCTTTCTATGTCTGTCTCTCACAATGTCTCGTCGCATTGAGATTGGACCTTGTTAGGCATCCATGACAGCAGCTGGTTCCATGTGCAAGTTACAAGCTGCATGTATGTATGCGACCCTCTTTCCCCACCCCCTGCTCTACCGACCCCCTCTTCAGCCCTTTTGGCTTGTACCCCATGAACTATTCCTCGAGTATGGCATGCCACGCCCCGCGCTTTGGGTTGCTAGCGAGTCGTGGTCAGGCCAGGCAGTTATGGAAAAAGCCTCTACAATGTTATCGTTAGTTATCGAAACTAATCGGAAAGCGAATGAGTAGTCGTATTTTATTATCGCTTGTCGAGCTTAAATTATTAATAAAATAATTAAATTATAAAAAGTTTATCGGACTCTTAAGTATATTTTGGAAATTTATCGATTTATCGAATACTACACATGTGGTGTATGCTCGTAGTTATATAAGTATCACTGTAAGTATTGCGGACTGTTTAAATTGTTATTATGCTCACTTTGCTAAGCGATATTTATATCGAATATCTTATATCGATTAATTGTATATTTTGTTATAGTACTCATATCGTAATTGAATTCTTAATATATTAAGCATATGTCTCATCTAGCTTAGCTAGTATATATATATTTTATATAATCTTATCATTATTTAAAGAAAAATGTATTCGAGAATTTATCGATAAATGTATTTTTCATCATTTAATATTTTCTCTTTCTTTCTTTTCTTCTTGATATATTTAATGCTTAATATAATTTCAATACAGACACCTTAACCCTTGCCTTGCCCTACATTTCCAGCTACCTTAACCCATCGATAACTTTTGTGTAAAATAGCGTATTGCAGTCTGCGCCTAACCGGTTTGTTCTAGGCCTGCTCCTGGCTAAAAGATGCCACATGCATTCGTGGCATATAGAAGAAAGGGACACAAGGAAGCAGGGAGACATAGAGAGAAAGAGAGAGAGAGAGAAAGAGGGAGTGGTGGGGAGAGGGAGAGTTGTGGGGTAATGTTGCAGTGCGGCAGCTTTGCAGAGATTTGTTGGCTTGGAAATTGCCCAACAAATTTCTGTTGGCGGGCCACAAACAACAAGCATACACACACATGGATTTATACACACACACACACAAACACACACACACAGAGGGAGAAGTCAGCGCCATATGAGCACGTATCTATGCATATATCTCACAGTTACATGAGTTTGCCGAGCTGTGTGTGTGTGTGTGTGTGTGTGTGTGTGTGTGTGTGTGAGTGTGCGAGTGTGTGTGTTTGTGTGTGTGTAGATTACTTACTTTTCGAGCGTTAGTCGTTAGTGCCGTTATTTCATAGTTGCCGTTACGCCCCAAGCCGCAGTTTTCCCTTTACCTAGAACAAGCTTCCCTCTCTCTCCCCACTCTCCCTTCCACCCACCTATGCTCCCCCTCCCTCCCCCTGGTGCTTGTCTGTAGCTACTTAGGCGACCGCCGCACAAAAGCGCAAAGAGCGCAAAAGCCGTTCATTGATAATGTAAACTCAGCACAAAAATATCTCCTAGATATATTTACTCCAAGGCCAGCGGGAGGAGGAGGAGAAGACATGTAGCATTGCGGTACTTGCTGGCTGTGCTAAAAGGGGGCGTGGTTGTGTCCCTCCCTACAGCTCTCTATACATTTATGAAGCCAGTCTAAACTTTTGCATATCTCTCTCTCTCTCTTTTTCCCCCCTTCCTCTCTCTCGCTCTCTGTCGCTTTATGGTGCGAGTTTTAAGTCATGACCAAAAAATTATGTGGTTGTATTTAAAGTTTTGCTAAGCTCGGTCCGAATACGGCTCTATATTTTTTTGGGTCTACACACGGCACTATACAGGACACGCTACCTCCCCTAGCTTCTTTCTTTTCTCCCCTGTCTTCCCTTTAGTCGTATCCCTTTCTGGCAGCGTAATACTTTTTCAGTTAACTCGCGCGTTGATTTCAAGTTGACTTTTGGGCAATGAAACTTTTTTTACTGAGTTGGGGTAAAATGCATGTGTGTGAGTGAGTGTGTGTGTTAGTCTGTGTGTATATATGAGATATGTGGTTTGTACTTAAATTGGACAGCGCTGACCACGCATTGCAGTCGTTAGGAGGCAGCTAAAGTTGAGTTAGGATTCTGATTCGAACGCGACTCGTGTACATACCTGAAAAGAGATGGAGAAAGTTGGAGAAAGAGAGAGAGAAATGGCATTAGTCAATGTGAAAATTACTTTAAGCTTCAGTTAAAATATAGAAATTAAATTTTGAGTATACTTAGGGTAATATAATATTTATAAAAATATAAAAATAAATATAATGTTGCTACTTTTCTAGATAGTTAACTTAAACTAAAGTCTAATTTTAGCCTTGCTTCACTGTACTGCCGAAAAGATCAACTACATTTAATAAGATGTTAAATTCCTTTTCGTAATTCCCTGCAATTTCATTAGGTTTTAGTCCTTGGTCAGCCCAGGAAAAAGTGGAAGAACCTTTTGCTCGTTATCGTTATGGGAAAAATTAGCCTCTTAGAAGGCTTGTTCTGGACGGGGGAGGTTTGGGAGTGGGCGTGGCAAGTGGGCGTGCTAATTTCCTAAGTGGCAGTTCGCCAAACCTAACTCTAATGTGATTCTACGAGTGCAAGGTTGAGTTTCAGTTTCTAGTCAGAGTCCTTGTTAGATTCTGACTCATGTCCCTTTGGGTTGCTTTGTTTTCTCTTATTTTTTTGAAGGAGGGTGTTGCGCAAATATTCAACTCATTTAACACATTGTCCAAATTCGTGGCGACATAACCTCAATGTAAAAATTGACAAGAGAAAAAAAAAATAGAATGAAACAAGCCGAGTTATTTCTACGGGTTTTGGGTTTGGCGCGGTTCAACATTCGACATTTGCTAGGTTCGAGTGTGTTGGGTCGAGTTTTTTTTTTTTTGAATAAATTAAGCATCGTGGTGAAGGTCTGACACATAACGGTATAGCTAATTACGCCATAATGTCCGAATCTACAGGCAAAAGGAAACCCCCTAGAAATGTGAAAAGGCAACAGCAAGAACGAGAGAGAGAGAGAGAGAGAGAGAGAGGGAGACGGAAGAACGAGACTCTTGGCAAAGAAATTAGCATAATAACCTTTAATAATACAAACGAAAAATTAAATAACAACAAGAAGAAAGACTAAAGAAAACGAGCGAGAAAAAAAAAACTAAACAATACTAAACAGGCAATGGGTTTTGTGTGTCGGATGCGGGTTAGGGAGGGTCTACTTATAGGGGGATGGGGATGGGGGTGGGGGTTTAACCCACTATTAAAAGGCGCAAAACAAATTTTGAAAAGCGAAACTACAAGCCATTAACGCACATTAGCAGAACTTATAAATTTATTGCCTGAGCGATGAGTTGATGTCGATTTCCATTTCCATAATACAACACCAAGTGAAAGAAGGAATTGAGAAGAGGCGGAGGAGGAGGAAGGGGAGTGAGAGGTAGGGGTAGAGCGGTTAATGGTACATGGGTTTTAGGGTAGTTTCACTGGGGTTAACCGAACAATAGAGCGCCTACAAAGGCAAGGGTGGTTCACAGTGTCAAAGTGAGCGTGAATAACAAGGAGCTTGAGCAATAGTTATAAATACCCGTACTTTTTTGCGAGGGATCGACAAAAGAATGGCAACGGCAACGGCAAAATGGGATAAACCAGGGTTCGAGTATTGAGGTATTGCTTTGATTCTCTGTTTCGGATCTTGGGGTTGCATTGCCTACACTAACACTACTATACTTACACTGTCCAGCAAGTCATGGACAATAGCGATTCAGATTTACAGTGGGTTTAAAGTGGGGATTTTATTTTAGAAAAGTTACGAGAGAGGCGAAGAGTTTGAGAGAAGAGAAAACAGGCTAAGAGTGTTGGGTATAAATAAAATTTGGAAAGAGAGAGAAATATAGATAAACTAAGAGACGGAGCGAAAGAAATTGAAAAGTTACAAGAGAAGCGAAAAATTTGAGAGAAAGAGAAAATAGGTTAAAAGTGTTAGGTATTAATAAAACTTAGAATGGGAGAGAGAATGAGAGAGAATATAGATAAACTAAGGGACGGAGCGAAAAAAACTGAGTAAGAGAGGTTTTTTTTGAAAACTTGAGATACAATTAGATAATAACAATATTATGGATAAATATAGACTATATTTGAATCACTAAATCTGTCAGCTAATTCCACAAGCTCACAAATTGTAAAAACCAATTAAAATTATCTAAAATAAGCTTACGATGTTGAAATCTTTTTGTTGTCAGTTGCAGACAAATTGCTTTTGCACCACTGTGACAGGCTGCACTTTGAAATGTTGCAGCATTGTTGTTGTTGTCGTTGTTGTTGTTGTTGTCGTTGCTGTTGTTGTTGCTTCTTTTTTGGGATTGCGAAAGGAAGGATTGTGCTAATTTGTTTTCCAATTTGGCTGCTGTTGTTGATATGTGAGTCTGCGTGTGTGTGTACAAGAGATGCAATGCTGCATGAGGCTCGTTGTCCTTGCAACAGCAACAACAGCAACAACAACAACAACGAACATTAAGAACAAATGTCAAAAACAACAAACAACAACAAGAACATGTGCCACTTAGTTAAATGCACACGTGCGAAATCTCTCGAGCTAAATGCAGCCAACTCTCTCTCCCAGCAACCCAGCCCAAACAACCCCTAACCCTACCCTTAACCCTACTTTGCCCTTACCTTTCCTCCCCCTCGCACAAGTTCGCGTTGTGTGTTATGCTTCTTCTTAGTCCGCAAGAAAATGCAATACAAAATGAATATTTAATTCAGCTAGCTGGAGGATGCGGTGATGAGAGGGAGTGTTGAGTGTGTTGGTGGGGAGGAAGGGGGTTGTAGGGTCGCCTCGGCGGGTCGTCGGGATCGCAGCTGGAGCCGAGGACTTTTGTCGAGTCACGACGCGTGCAAAAATCAACGCTTTGCCATATGAGGAAAATTGCATTTCACTGTTATCGGCAGAGACGTCGCTGTCGACGTCAGCTGCAAGCAATGCCAGGTGTGTGTGAAAGTGTGTAAAAGTGTGCTATACCCTGTAATGTCTCCATAAGTGAAGGTACTTTAATTGCGTAAGAAAGAAACAACTATTATTTTTTTTTACTATAATACACATATTAAATTATTACATATTGTAGTATAAATTAAGCAGATTTTTGAATTAATGATGCTATCGATAGAAATATAAAGAGCTATAGATTTTTACTGGTACGAATGCAACTAATTAATTGTAAACTGTGATTTTACTTCAAATTGTCGATTAACAATAGCAACATTTTTGAAGGTTTTTATATATTACAGGATATTCGCCAGTCGTGCATACACTGCTTGTTTTCTCCACTTTGTGAGTTTTTTTGTGTATTTCTTTGTTTATTTATTTGCCGCATAGCGGTACAACTATTTTGGCTACTTGCCTCTGCCGCAAGCAGAGCGAACCGAACAGAAGGAGCCGCCATAAAACCTGGTAAAGGGAAGGACTAAGGATAGAGGGTAGAGCTAAGAGCTTCGAGCAAGGGGTTAACAGTAGCACAACGGTAATTCGTAGCATAAGAACCAATATACCAATAACAACAGCTGACAGCAGACGGCAGGCGGCGAATCAGGATAAACGACAGAGCAACCGACAACACACACAAAAAAAACCCAAACTATACCGACAACAACTAAAATTTTATTTCGATTCTTTAACGACAAGCCAATATACATATACATACATATAAGATGCTACCTTATTCTGTATTCCTACACGCAGGAAATGTTTGATATTCCCCTCTTATTGTCAGGGAGGCACCTGTCACAGCAGTACCGAGCCCTTTCAAGAGATAGACGCATGAGTTGTACCGTTGACAGACTGAGAAAGGGGTTTTCTTTTATTTTTTTTTTGTCTTTGGCCTGCAAATTGATCATCTTGTTACACTTGTTCTTTTTATTCTCTTTCGATTCTTATTATTATTCCTTTAAAAGTCAGCAAATTAAAAATGTACAGCTTAAATATTTAACCATTATATTGGCGTTAAAATTAGAGAACAATTTTAAGCAACTGGGAGAATTGAATAGTTGTTTTTGACATTTGCCAACAATTTAAAAAATAATTCAACTCATGTAGTAAAATAATCTTGTAGCTAAAAATTAATTTATTTTATTATCATCATATCTTAATTTTTAGACCTTAAAAATTAGAGCTTAAAAATTATTTTTTCTATTATTTAATGATATTTATCTGTATAAAAATATAAGCATATGCTCCTTTAACATTTTTTCTGTTATGCTTAATTTCCTGCTGTACCGGTTCACAAGCGGTTCAGCCTCATAGCTCGGCAAATAACTAAGCTATCTACATGAATTTTACAATGTAAGCTACTTAGGTCGTTATCAATGCATATATGCGTTATATAACCAGTACAGACTGTCATTAGAGTTACTTAAAGTGCATTGGTTGTGGGTGCAATTGTGTGTTATTTATGCTGATACCCAAAAAGAGTCGCAACGATATAAATACTTTTATATTATTACTTTTATGCAGCTGTTGTTGTATTCATTGCCTTTTGTTGTGTTTTGTTTTACAACAATTGCATGCCGAATTCAGAAGGCAGTTGTTGTTCTCCTTGTTGTCGTTATTTTTGTTTTGTAGTATTTTTGCTAAACTCAGCATTTAAGTTTAGTAGTTGGCCAAAAAGGGTTGTTTGACTCTCTCTCTCTCTCTTTCTCTTTCTCTGTGTGTGTTGTGGGTAAATGTTTTGCATTTTATTTTATTTCTCGTTTCGTTTCGTTTTCACTGTTTGCCACAATAAAAAGGGTGCATTTTTATATTTTTGCCATAAGTTTTTATGGCTTCCGTGTGTGGCGGCTGTCTGTGTGCTTCCCCCAACTTCCCCTACCCTCATCCCCTACTCCCCCTCCCCTTCTTCTTCCCCTGAACTCAGCACCTAGTTCTCATTTTGACTTTAGCCTCTGTCTACCCCTAATCTCCTACTTCTTCTGCTTTTTTCTTGCTGTAAATTTTATTATATTATTATTATTATTTTTTTTTTTTTTGCTCGACATTTTGTCAAAAGTTAGTCCAGTCAACCAAGTGTGGGCGGTGGGCGTGGCAGCAGCAACGCTTGTGGTGTGTCTAACATGACGCGCCTTTACACTTAACTCCTTTTTTTTTTGTTCCTACTCTTTCTACTTTTTTTTTTACTCCCTTTTTTTTGGACTTGTATTTTTTTTTTTGTTGCTCGCCTTGTTTTGCACTTTTAATTCAGTTTATTTGTGCAAAATTTATGTTGAGTGTATGTGTGTGCGAGTGTGTGTGTAAGTTGTGTCTGTGAGTATTTAGATTTTAATCTACTTTTGCCGTTGCAGCTGCCAACAACATTTGACAACGCACCCCAAAATTTATGCAACACAAAAAAATGCCACAAAAAAAATTCAACTTTAAATAAAATATTTAAAAGATACTGAAAGCAGAATAGTTAATACCCTAGCAGAGACTTGCACAAAATTATTATTATTTTATTGAATATAAGACAAAAGTAAATTCACAATCGGTGCGGTATATTTTTTTAAATTTTAATTTTTGACTTATAAATAGCTAAGCTGATCAGTCAAATATATATTTTATTAAGACTGTCAATGCTCCTTTCATGCCTTACACATTTCATGATAAAATTAAAAGGGTATTAAAAAGTCAAAAGAGGTCAAATGTTGTTGTTTAATTTACAATTACAAGTTGAGTGGGAAAGGCGGCAACTTTAAAGATGTAACACATGAGAATAAAGGACAAAGTTTTTGCCGCCTTTGATAAGTCTCTCCATATAGAAACAATCAGCAAAGGTATTTAAAAAATGCCTTTCCCTCTTCTAACTATATTTTGCCTAGCAAATATTAGAAATGCGAATGCAAAATACGAAGGAAAAAGAAATTTTAAATGGGGATATAAAAGCTATTTTGGATTCATGTTTTAGTGTCTATTTCAGCAATATTGTAATGAAAACTGTGCAATTTTTTTTTTTTTACAGTTTATTAAATAGCCTTTTTCCCCTAGTCGAGTTGGTCTGGTATTCATTAAGGCACGATCGTCGACTGCAAGGCAATATCAGGTTCATTTAATAGGCCCCACAGTCAAATGAAATGTGCAAATTTGATTGCAACCATAAATTTTTGCTTGGGCTCCACAAAAAGTGCCTCGAGTGCCACACACAGCGTCAAACTATAAAGTCCAGTGGGAGACATAGAGGGAGCGAATAAAAAGGAGTACTAGAAGGGGAAAAAAGAAATGGTTGAAGGGAACCACTTGAAACGTGCCGAGTTTTAAATTTCAATGGCAATTGGCAATCAGAGAGGCAATTAGCATGCACAACATTAACATTATTCACATCCTTATTAAAAGCGGCGACCTTTCCCCTGCGCTTTGTGCAATTTCCGTTTATTTACTATTTTTATACCCTGTGCCTAAAATGGACAAAGAGATTATTAAGTTTCTTGGAAAGAAAACGGAACATTATTGGCAGAAGCAAACGATGCAGTCTCTTATAAAATAAAAACTCTTGATTAGCAACAGCAACCGAGTCAAATATTTTGTACTTGCTTTAAGAAAATCCGGAATTATCGTACTGCTAACAGTAAATTGATTTTATCCCGGAAATGCGGTTTTTTTCTATGTAGATCTCAGAGACTTTAAGAGCTAGATACATCAAACTTGATATTCTAAGCTGATCAAAATTAAAAAAAAGTTTTTAAAAATTAAAAAAAAAAAAATTTTTTAAATTCAAAAAAAAAAATTTTCAAAATTAAAAAAAAAAATTTTTTTTAAATTAAAAAAAAAAAATTTTTAATTTTGTCCACCACAAATTATGAAAAATATTTACTATGAAAACACTTTTTGTATGAGCTATTATAGAATAGATAAAGGGTATCTTCCAGTCGCGTGCTCTTGACTGTATCAATTTTTTTCTTTTTTTTGTAATATATGAATTTAATAAGAAGCCAGCATTTGATGCAACCACTGCACCACCACAATACTATACAACACTGCACCACACGCTGTGCTCTGCGTTCACAGCGTTTCATTGTGTCGCCTCTTTGTTGTGGTTATGCATTTTTTTAACAGTTTATTGAAATGACAACAAGAACAACAAGAAAAGGCCAATAAGATGCCAACCCGCATATGACACATCGTAAACGTTTTTCCTTCATTTTCCTATCATGTTTTCGTTTCGTTTTATTCGAATTCATTTCCAATTTCGAAAACGAAGAAGAAAACCAATAAAAAATTGATATTTAAATCGTATGCAAATTGGCTGCGCTTTAATTTTTTCTAATAACCGTAAAATGATCAATTCAAATGGGCGTATCACTGACACCATTCTGTCCTCCTCCTTCCCTCCTTTTCTCTCTCCCTTACTATTCACCTGCTGTTGTGGCACCATTTGTTCTGATAGAAAACAACCTTTTGAGGTTTGACCGACGACGCGACGTTAAATCCATTTAGTAATGGCTTCTAGAAATGAGATAACTGTGGAAATGTGTGTGCTTCAAATGTGGAACGATGGAAGTGGAACAGCTTCGTTAATGCGATTGATTGAGATGCGTTGTTTATGCATGCAATGTGCTGATTTAGACGATTAGTGGTTAGAGAAACGATGGAATTGGAACATATTGAAATGAGTTTATAAGAAAAGCAGTATGTGAGAGTGGAACGACGGAATTGAAGCATAGCTGACTGTAATTATAAAAATGAAGTGTGCTATAGTGAAACAGCGGAATTAGAACAATATATATTTTCTTAAGAGAAGTGTCGTGGAACGCTGGAATGGAACAAGCTGATTTTGTTACGCCAACTCAGATTACAGTTGAATCAACCATGTTGCAATGACCTCAAATGGATGTGAGTCAGTAACTGGCTCAATCATCGCACTATCGCACTATCAGACATCTCTCAAATTACACCCCCATCCCATCCCATCCCCATCCCCTTCCCCTTCTTTTCCTTGCCCTTCCCTTACCTTATTGTCAGTCTGGTAAGACTTTTGCCCTTGTCTGTCGTACAGAAAGTGTCAGAATGCGAGTAGACATGACTCTCTTGGGTCGATTTGAATGCTCTATGACTACAACTACAACCCTAGAGTGTGTAGGGTTGCCACCCCAGCACCACAATGAGCATTGGGCATAGGTTCGTGTTGTAAATCAAATGTCATGTCAATTTTAATTGCATTTTAATGATAAACGATGGGCGCGAACTCGCGAACTACGATTACCCTTCCATAGAGTTCAAAGGGTTAAGTTAAAGTCTTGTGTGTGCGGGTGTGCGTGTGTGTGTGTGTGCGTGTGTGTGTGTGTGTGTGTATAAAATCAATAAATCTGCTCGTCACTTTCATTCAATTTAATTCAGAGCGAGATAGTTAGAGAGATGGCCAATTAAACAGTCGGACATTATAATCATTTAGTATCTCTGTGTGTGAATAAAACATCATAATTCATTGACACTCTTCGCATATTTGATTGCAGTTCATTTGCAGCTGCTTCCACACATTTATCCATCCATCCATCCATCCATCCATCCAACCATCCATCCATCCATCCATTCGAACATTTGCCCATGTATTCGTATCATCCATCTATGCAATTTATTATTGTATCTGCAACTGCATCTATATATCTATATCTATATCTGTATCTGTATCTATATCTGTAGCTGCATCTGTTCACGCGCATAAAGCACAAACACGTTAATTAAATTATACTCTTTTAATTCCAATAAAAAAATTTAAAAAACAAGCTTGCCCTGACTGTCAATGCTAGACTAACAGATATCCTAATTTGTTATGAAATCAGGAATCAATATGAATAAACTGTCAATAAAACATATAAACGATAAACCAATAAACATATAAAAGTATACTAAAAGATACATTAAAAATATACATAAAAGATAAAGATACATTTCTACTTCCAACACGTGTTTTCAATAGCATGAATATACCCTTTTTTAGTCATTCTAGTCATACAGAATATAGAAAAGAATACACTATCAACAAATATGGCAAAAAGCGAAATACAATAAAAAATCGAGTTACTTTTGTGCTCGAGTTATGTGTACAAAAAGATAAATATGTATTTCGCAGTTGTATCTGTATCTGTATCTGTATCTGTTGTCGGATCTGTGTGTCTATAGATAGGTGTATAGATGGTTGAAATGGTAGCTAGGAGACTGCTCTCCATTTTTCTGCTCACACCAGAGTGCAAAAATACGTTTTTAATTGATTTTTAATTAAATGTTTAATTGTCAGTTGCAGGCGCGTGTTTTGTGTGGTTCGCTCTGTATGCTATCAATGCGGTTCCCCTCCCCTCTCCCAACCTCTCTCCCCACCTTCCGTCCACTCTTTCATGCTTTCTTCATCTTTTATGTGGGGCAATTCCCTCTCAAGTGGCACTTCAATGCGAATATTGCACGAGTTGAACTTTGTTTGCGCTATTTGGCATTTTATGATTTTACTTCCTCTCTCTCGCTCTATTCCCCTTTCGGACAACAAAAAAAAAAAGAGACGGAAAATAGTTGGAAAATGATTTTTTATATTGGAAAAGTAAAGCAATGCGCTTGGTGTACATAGATATCAAATGATATACGAGCCACAAAAGTGAAACCTAATTAAACTTTGGCTCTTGATGTGCCAATGAATCAGTAACTATTATTCTCAGAGATCGGAAGAGAGACAGAGAGAGAGAGACTAAAAGAGAGAGTTGGTAAGTAATAAATGAGAGCTAATTAACATTACTTCCTTTGATGTATTGCAATTAAAGAGACGATACTCAGGTTTGTCATTGGCTTGACGTGCTAAGAGAGAAAAAACTAAGGATTATTTAAAAGAGAGTAATCATCAAATAAAGAAAGAAAATCGATAAAAGTAGAGAAAGAGAGAGAGAGAGAAGACTACAGAATATTAATTTTAAGAAAATTACCATCTTATTAAATGGGAACGGGAGGAAAATCTTAAAATACAGCTCAAGAAAAAACTGAAGAGAGCACTTTACAAGGATAATATAAATAAAATATATTTTTTAATGAAAGTTGTAGAGAACAAGATGTCTCAGCATTACTTTAGATTCTCTCCGGCTACAATTTGAGAACAAAGAGAATATGGCAAGAGATAAAAGAGAAAAAAGACTGGCTGCTCTTTCCACACTGATGACCCTAAGCCTTAAAGCTGTTGATTCGGTTAGCTAAGGTCAATCTATAAGCTGAAAAAACAATCGCATTATGTAAGTTAAGCAGCAGCCTCTCTTTTCCACATGACTCTCTCTCTCTCTCTCTCTTCCGCTCTCTCTCTCTCTCTCTCTCACTCACTTTTTACTCTCTTTTTTATTCTTACTTTTTGCCAATGTCACTACTTTTATCTAAACTGTTTACTCGCTGCTTTGACTTTAAGCTAAGTACAGTCGAGCATACTCCCAAATAGATGTGGATATATAACGGATATATAATGTGAAAGAGAGAGAGGAGAGGGAGAGGTGTTGATAGAATAAGAGAGGTATAGACATTGGCAGGCGCTTTGTTTGACAACTTGAAAGCGTTTCGCTTACCCAAAGCCTTGGCTAAACTTTTCACAAACAATGGTAACGCGAGAAGGCGCCGAGAAAGACAGAGATGGCGATAGAGAGAGGATAGAGAGAGAGAGAGAGAGAGAGAGAAGAAAAGTTTTGTAATGCGCTTAAATTTCTTTAGTCCGTTGGACTTGGCGCACAGGTGGGCTCGATTGTTGTTGAAAGCCGTTGTCGTCGAAGTTGAGCGCCAGGGCCATTATTAGCATTACCAAAAGCATCATCATCAATGGGTGTGTATACGAAGCGATACTATACAATATACAATGCCATTGATAATAATGATGATGATGATGCTGATGATGGCGATGATCATCATCATCATTGAAAGCTCACGTTGTGAGCCTATCACGTACATTTGCCATCAATAACGCAACGATTTAACTTGTCTCGTTCGCCTGGCCACGTAGACGACAAGAGAGAGAGCATCACCAACCCAAAAACCCTCAAGACCCGACCAACCCCCCTTTACCCCTCTTACCCTGTAGCACCCGCAATGTTGGTTGCTTGTTTCTGGCCTCGCACGTACACGCATGCCACGTAGATTAGGCCCGTAAGCCTCCACTGTCTGCCAGAACCAAAAAAAAAAAAAAAAAAAAAAAAAAAAAAAAACCAGATAACGCTATAGTCCACTCCACAACGCATTCTAACTCCCTCCACTCAATAGCTTATAGATATTTTGTTTATCGATATAAATATTGGTAGAGTTTTTTGACTTGGCACGTAACCTCCATGGACATTTCCCATCCCCCAACTCCAACTGCCACTGCCAAATCCGTATTCTGTATTCCGGAATGCAAATGGAAATGGCTTTTGGTAAACAAATCCACTTAGCTGCTAATTGGCGGCAAATCAGCCAAGTACAAGTCCAAGTCCAAGGCGAAGCTCTATGTCCTGACTCCTTGACAAGAGATTTTTCTTGCTTACCCTCTCCCTCTCTCTCTTTCACTCACTCTCTTTCTCTTTCTTTCTGGAGTGCCATCAAGTGCAGCAGCTTCTGCTTTTGGCCAAGGAAAAGCGCATCACGTGCGCCATCATCTTGTTACTTAGCTGCTGGGTTTATCTTTCTGTTTCTGTTTCTGTTTCTGTTTCTCTTCATGTTTCATTTCTCATTTTGTACTTCTGTTTCTCTCGTTCACTATCATTGTCTCTCTGTGTGTGTGTGTTTCTGTTTCAGTTCTCCTTCTTGTGTGTTATTGTTAGCTTTTGCTGACCAAATCCATTTTAAGCAGCAGCCAGAGACCAACTACTTCTTTTTCGGGGCCACAACAAGCAACGCTTTAAGCTCCACAGCCTGCACAGTGGTACCAACTATGCAGAAATAGCTGCGTGCTTAAAAATTAAATTTTAAAAAACTGTTTTCTAAATTTAACTCTATTTTTTAAACATTTTTCTTAAAATTTTCTATTTTAAATTCAATTTTTAAGTTCTAGTGCACAAATTATATATTAAATTTGAATTTTTAATAAATAAGCTAATTTTAAAAATTAAGCTTTAATCGAAAATTGTTTTAATTTTAATTGGTAAAGAGGTATTTTTTTTTTTTTTTTGAATTTGAATTTGAAATTGAATTTGAATTTTTAATATATAAGTTAATTTTAAAAATTAAGCTTTAATCGAAAATTGTTTTAATTTTAATTGGTAAAGAGGTATTTTTTTTATTTCGGCTTAATTTTTATTATATATTATATATTTATAAATATTTACATAAATGGAAACATTTTTTTTCCATTTATATCTAGAAATATTTTTTTTTTTAACATTACAAATCGTAATTAATTCGCTCACATTGTAACCACTGTACAGAGCAGACACAGGGGTTAGGGGAACAAGAATAAGAAGAAGAGTAAGAGGGACAGGGACAGGAACTTGGGATCCAGGCGGCAACATTGCAACATAGCTGGAACCGTCTGAACCGTCTGACCGTCTGCTGTCTGTGGTCAGTGGACAAACAGCAAATGGTTCAAGTTAAGGGAATGGCATAAAGGCGGAAAAAGGCAGGGGCGTGAAGAGTGAGTAAAGAGGGGCGAGAGGGGGAATGGGAAGGGGTGCAACGGTTGGACGGGTTTTGGAACAGAGAGTGACCGACCGACCAGTGATAGTCGTAAAAATACCCATGAGATGTCGAAGGCATGTTGCAAAATTTCAAGCTCAAGCTCGAAATGGTAGCCAAAGTCTGTTGTGCACACACACACACACATACACACACTCACACACACATATATATACAGTTAGAGTAACATACGTGCAGACATTGGCAACGCACGTCAGTGGCATAAAAGTTGCCTGTTTGGATTTCAAATGGTCAAAATGTGGACATTTGTTTAACAAAAAAACGAAAAGAAGAAGAAGTATATATGTATAAAACAAAACAACAAGCAGAAGTAGAAGAAGGTGTAGGGGAAGAAGTAAGGAGGGTGGAGAAAGAAGGGTAAGAAGTAGAAGAAGCGAAACGTAACAGAAACAGTGGCAGCTCAATTGAACTTTAGTCAAGTTGAAGGGTTAAGATTGCCAGCAGATGGTCAACATTTTGGCCAAGATAAAGTAAAGCAGAGAGGGAGAAAGAAAGAGAGAAAAAGAAAGCCAAAAAAGAGAATAATAAAAGTGATAGACAGTTTACAAAGTTGAGAAGTTATTAAATGGTTTGCATCGGAAAAAGAACAAGTGGAGATAAAGATGAAATGAGAAAAATATCTCAAAAAAAAAACAAAAAAAAAAAACAGAGTCTTTGATCCTTTTCTTCTATCCATCTCTTAAATTGTTGGAGTAAATAAAAAAAGACAAGAAACACCCAAGATCTTTAACTTTCAGAGAGAGCAAGAGAATAAAAGATATAGGAAGAGATACAATAGATTTTGTAGAAATCTGATCCCTACACTTAACTTTATTCAGAAGACTCTCAAAAGAATTCAGAAGACAGCACTAATTAATATCTTAAAAGTTTCTTAGATCTGCAGACTTTAAAATGAAACCGAGCTACAGAAAAATTTAAAGCGATTCTCTTGGGATTTTAAATACTATAAACCAATGCTGGAATTCCCTTTTGGGTCGTCGTCAACTGCTTTGACTTCACACTCTCTCTTCCTTGAGGTCAAATTCTCTTGGTTTTTAGCTCTTGCGGCACTGCTTGCAGTCAACCTCATCAAGTTTTCCGCCCTTCTACACTTACCCCTCCCCCTCCCTAAGTTTCACAATCTGCCATGGAACATTGGTTATTCCTCTATCACTTGCACGCACTCAAACAAAAAAAAAAAAATTGTACATAAAATTGAAGAAGATAAAAAATGAAAGAGAAGATATTTATTTTTTTTTTCTAACTAAAAGTTTGCGTTTTAGCTTTAGCCAGATTTATGTTTTCCTGCTTGCGTTTGCAGAATTGTTGTCGGAAGTTTTTTGTGCAGCATCATGGCACACACACACACACACACACAGCTGCACACCACACACGTACACACATATGCGGAGGTAAAGCAAAAGTTCTAAAAAGATGTTTGAAAAATAATAAAAAAAAAAAAGTGGAAGAAGAAAGAATAAAAAGTGCGCCCAAAGTTCAAAAAGAGAGAGACAAGGAGAAACCCAAAAATATGTTAAGAGCCTGGCAGAAACAGAAGCTAAAGTCGAGTCTAAAGAAGGGGAAGAAGAAGCAGAAGCAGAAGAGAGAAGCTGAAGCTGAAACTGAAACTAAAACCAGAGTTCCCATTGATGTGCCTTTTGACTTTTGTCTCTGTCTCTGAGTCTTTATGTCTCTCCCTTCTCAGTGTTTCTGTTTCTGACTGTGATTTCAAGTTCTCTCATCCTTGCAGTCAGTCTTCTTCTCAGTCTTAGTCTCACTCTCAGTCTTGTCTCAGTCTCAGTCTTGTCTCTGTCCTTTTTAGCCTGAGCATTAGCCATGGCGTGTGCCTGATTAGCCGTGTGTCTTATGTTTCGCATGTTCTCATGTTTTCGGCTTTCTTTTACATTTCTTTTTATTTTTTATTTTCTTGCTTTTTGGCATTTTGTTAGGGTTTTGTATTTTATGGTTTAAGGCGCTTTCCCATTTCACTTTTATTTTGACCCCCCTTTGACAACATGTTGTCCAATTAGCTGGCATACTTACAACTTGCCCCATTGCTGTGGCATGTGGCATGTGGCATGTACTTCAAATGTCATGTAAGTTTCTTCTTCTGCTGTTGTTGTTTCCCGCAGGGGCAAATGCTGCCTTTTTTTTGCTGCCATCGCCCAAAAACACTAGCAAGTAAATTGAATACTCAAAATGGAACTCATTAGGCCAACTTCTTCAACTTCAACTACAACTTCAAAAACGCTACTGTTGTTGTTGACCCTCTGTCCAATCATACAATTTGTTGCCCCCAGGCGAGAGGCACAAGCTTCAATTACAGACACAGACACTAACTAAGAAAATCATTCGACTTGAAAGAGACTTAATGCATTGAAACTGTTTTCAGATATACTCGTATAATATGTATATATAGTCAGACGATGAATGAATTCTCTTCAGGCATTTCCACACACAGTTTCCAGCTCAGCTCATTTCTGAGCCTTATTATGTAAATACTAATAATGTAATTAATGTGCTTTTGACAGCTTTAGCAGTAAAGCTACAAATCAATTAGATAGTGTGTGCTTTTCAATTCGTTTGGTAGAGCTTAATACTACTGATACTTTTAACATGAATATTTGATTTATATACTAACTATATTAAGCCCTCTCACAATCTTTAGCTTTATAAGTACTTATTGCAGTGCTTTTCAATTAATTTTACTAATATTGTTAGTTTACTTTTAGAGATCTTAAGCTGTTAGTAAAGAATTAAGTTTTCAGTCAGAAAAGAAAATAAATGCTTTCATAGACATAAACATAATTCATCTTTTTGCCTTAGGAAATCTTCGTAGCTGAATCAGCTTTTATTCTAACTAAATTATCTCATCTTCCTCTATCTTGATCCTTCATTTCTTCTTGTTATCGTCACTCATCTTTCTTCCTGTTTCTTAATACTTTAACAGGATCTTCAATTCTAGAATTCTTTATTTTTTTTTTATGAATTTTTTTTTTTCTCTTGCTCTATCTTGATCTATCCTCATTGATCTATCTATTTTGATCTTGCATTCTTCTTGTGTACTCATATTCTCACTCATCACTCTTCCATTTTACTCTTATACGATCTATAATTCACACACTTCAATTCACCTTTTGCTCTGTGAGTTCAACACCTTTTTTCCTATCCACTTTGTGTTTTGTTTTCCCATTTGCTCAAGTAGTCGGTTGTCTTTTATCTACACTTCATTGATATCAATTCCATTGCACCTTTTTATTTCGTGTTCTTTTTTTTATTCTTCCTTCTGAGTTTCATGTTCCTTTGCTTCGTAAACGCCCACGAGATGTTATTTTCAAAAAAAAAGGGGCTTAAAAAATGGGGAATTCGCCTCATATTTTGGCAGACAAACTTCAAACTATTGTTGTGGCAAGTCAATGAACTGGCAAAAGCGCCTAATATTTCCAGACACACACACAGAGAAGTACACTTCACACCCCTACACACACATACACACACAAATACACCCTCTTTATATGTAATAGTTCATGTATTGTTTGCAGTGCGAGGTTCCTAGTATATTAAAAGTCTATTTCTTTGGCAAGACAATAAAGTTGCTTTAGAAGACCAGTCGAAAAAAGGGGCTGTTAAGGGGGAGCAAGGGTTTGATATGGGTAGAGTTGGTTGAAGAGGGTAGTAGGGGAACGGGGGAGTATCTAAAAAAGTAACATCAGATGAAGTACGAGTATAGTGCGGAGAGGACCATCGTCGCGTCGTTTTAGTTGTAACAAAAGCTCACGAAGCTGTGGAAGATGAAGCAGAAGAAGGAGTAGGAGTAGATAGAGAAGATGGTATGAATGAATGGAGGACTAGGAGGACTTGGAGGAGGTCCTCCGGCGGCCAAGGCAACCAAGGCAGTCTCTTCGCGCTGGGCTATTGTTCTACTTCGCGAAATAGCGCACATAAAAAGCCAAAGAATGGGAATAAATGATAAAAAAAAAAGAAGCAGTGGAAAGCAAGAGCTCTGAAAAGGAGCGAAAACAAAAGCAAAAAAGGAGCAAGCAAAACTGACAGGCGACTGGCAGCCAGAGGCAGCTCGGTAGAATGCAGAGAGAGACAAGAAGTAGAAGGAGAAGAGTAGGTTCAAAATTGGAATGAAATGCCATGCCAAAGTATCTGTACCCCCCCTCTCTCTCACTCACTCCCTCTCTCTCTCTCTCTTTCTCAAGACGCGCCCCAACAATGTGCGACTGTCAATTTCAGCGACATTCTCGACGTTGCCAAAGGAAAAAGGGTTAAAATGTTTCATTGCCTCGGCTCTTGGCGCGCTGTGAAGACAACATATGCCAATAATTTACGCAATTTAGTCAACAAAAAAAATACAAAAAAAAAAAGCAGAGGATAACAAAAATAAAACACAGAGTGAAAGGCCGCAGAGACAAGCTGGAAAGAAAGCCTTAAGATTTATAAAACGAAAATGAAACACAAACACCAAAACAACATGTGTAGGCGCTTTTGGCAATGAGATGGGTTGGGTTTGGGTTGGATTGGGTTGGATTGGATTGGGTCTAGTCGGAGTTTAAGGGGGTTAACAACCACTTCCGTCCGAAAAAGTCCCCTTTCCATCCCCAATCTTCCCTTACTCCTTCTACATGCCATTTCCCTTTGCCGAATTGATGCTCAATTTTATATTTTAAATGTTATTCAAATTGTGGCACATTTCTCAGTGTAATGGCCTGGAATTGTAGAAGAATTTGTATGTGTTTGTCGTCGTCGTCGTCTCAGTTTTATTTGGCATGTTTTGGTCACAACAATATAGCAATCTAACAATTCCTTTACTCCTTTCGCCCTTCTCTCTCTTTTTTATTTATTTATTGTCTGACATTTTGGCAAAGCCAGCAAAATTGTTGTGAGCAAACGGAAGCTAAGAAATAAGGTAACTAAAGTAAGGTGTAGTTACCCCTACTCTATGTTATATATTCCCACTGTTCTACCTTGCTAACTTGGGAGTGAACTCTGATCTATCGATGCCATAGAAATGTGCCTGGTGTAGTTCAATAAGCAAACGATTTAACTGCGCTAAGCTAATTAGCCAACTGGGGAAGAAGTTCTACTGTATTGTGTTGTATACTCTATACATTTAAGGGTAGAGAGTGAGAGCGAGAGAGAGATAAGAGAGTGTGAGAGAGAGAGGGAGACTGGCTGACCCCAAAGGTCGCACAGTGGTCAGTGCACGGAAATTGCGTCATTAACAGGCCGCTTAACTTGAGCCGCTCTGAGTTGAATGTGGGTTAAGCTGCTTCTGCTTCTTCTTCTTCTTCATCAGCTGCTTCTGCTTCTGCTGTTGTGGTTTCCAGGCTTGAACGGCTTTGCTAAAAGCTCTTTATCAAGCAGAGGTCATAAGCTCTGATTCAGTCGTAGCAAACAAGGAGTAGACAACCCTGACAGAGCTGATTGAAGAGCTAAAGTTACATGTAGATAAACTGTGGAAATCACAGGTAATACAAATTAAAGTAATGCTTAAAAATACATCAAAATCCGAAGGAAAAAATAATTATTTGATTTAAATTATACGGTTTATTTTTATATGTCAAAGTAAATAAACCACAAAAAAAACCTCCACATGAGGTAAAAGTCTAGTGACGAAAGCAATTTCTAGTCCCAAAATTTCTGATATACAATTTTAGGATTCAGTTTAATATAAAAATTTAAAATAAATATATAAATTAATAAAATTTTTATTTTAATTTCTAATTATTATACCAAATGGAAAACGATCAATTTTTAGTTTAAGTCAGAGCTTTCAGAGTGTTTTAGACTCAAACGTAGAAGGCTTTGAACACTTGGCCTTCATACACATTTGGAATTAACCAAATAAATTCTAAATTCAAAAACTCAGCCTTTATTTGGCTGAAGCATAGACCTGTAGTTCCACTGAGCATTGACAATGTCTGACAAACAGCAAAAGGATGCCAGGGAAGCAAGCACTAGTCGAGGACAAAGGGAAACTCCAAATGTGTTCAAGCAACTCTTTGCCACACTCGAGGCGGAGCATCAGAAGTTGCAGGATCTGGAACAGCGACGTCTGAAGCTAACCGAAGAGATGAAGAATCTGCGAGAGATGCTCGAACAAAGGAAACTTAAATTGCAACAATCGGAGGCAGAACACGCCAAGAACACTGCAGCAAGCAGTTCAGCTGGCAAAAAGAATACAGCAAGCAGTTCTGCTGGAAAAAAGAATGCAGCAAGCAGTTCGTTTGTAAAGAAGACTACAGGAAACAGATCTACAGCAGGCAGTTCCTCAGCTGTTAAGAAATCAATAGTTCAAATGTGGGTCAAATAACAGCCTTGATGAATCTCGAGCCTCCATCAGGATTTGCTTTAAAATTCTTAGTTGTCTCTAGCGAGTGGATATGGCACCATCTCTAGAGTATTACTTTTGGTAAAGAGAACTTAAAGTTCCTAATCAAAACCAGAATTTTTTGTTTAAAAACAATATATGCGTTTTCCAACAAAAACTCAATTGATTTTCCATGAATGATTTTATAATTGTAAAAGTTCTGTCATATTTATGGGGTTCTAACTTTCACTTTATAATCTCAGTTTCCTGTAACTAATTCCTTTCGATTTATATTATTTTGCAAAATCATAGCATCATTCTATATATTTCTTGTTTTCCAAAAATTCAATTGATTTTCAGACGAATGATTTTATTATAGTAAAAGTCCTATTATAATTATAGAGTTATACCTTTCTCTTTATAATTACTCCAGTTTTCTGTTACTTATTCCATTATATTTTAATTATTTTGCAAATTCTTTGAAAATATCTCTATATATTTCTTATTTTTTTTTATTCTAACTAAACCTTAGTTTTATTTAGTTTTCAGTTGCTATTATATCTTTTATCTAAATATCTATCATTAGTTATTTTTTCCTTCAATCCATTTCTTTTCTAGCTCTTTGTCTATCTCATTCTCTCTCTCTTCCTCCCTCTCTCTCTCTCTCTCTCTCTCCTCCTCGCTTTTTCTCCTTGGTTTTGTTGTAATTTTTATTCAATTTGCTGACCTTTGTGCTGACCATTCGTTCAGTTGCCGTCGTATTTGACAAGCAAATTAGTTGCCAACTGTCCGAAACAAATGTTGTGCTTGCTCTTTCTGCTCCCTTAGCTCCCTCTCCCTCCTTACCCTCCCGGGGGAGAATGCCACCCTCTGTGTAGTATGTAATCATATCAACCTCAGCATTTCAATCATAATATTCCAGCTACTTCAGCTCCTCTTGTTATTATTGTTCAGGCTGAGCATTGACTTGAATGTTGCCTAGATTGGGGAGCACTTCATAGGGTTGTCATATTGATTGGACAGAGTGGTAGTGACGAGGAAGAAGAGGGAGGAGCAGGGAGGGAGGGTCATTCTCATAACTGTACATGTACGTGCAGTTTGTTTGGAAAGTTGAGTTGAGTTGTGGAGAGAAGAGAGGAGAGAAGAGAGTAGAGAAGAGAGGAAGTAAGTTCACTTTTCTGCGCATTTTGGCTTGCCTCAGGCAGTGCGACTAGGTCAAGAGGTCATGCACATGTCCGGATGGTTAGGAAAAGGCGTATGCCGGAAAATTTGTCAGTGGGAAAATGCGCACTAAAGTGGAGCACGCGGTACGTGGGGAAACATCAGCGTCATCGTCAGCGGCATTTCTTCATGTTGCATGCAAATTTCACTGCTGCACAACTTTGTTGCCAGTTCGTCGCACTCTCTCTCTCTCTCTCTCACTCTCTCTCCCTTATACCCCATCATCCACTTACCTTCCCTTACCCCCTTTCTTCCATCAGCTTGACTGGCTTCTTCCTTATTTCGCATATTGTGCAATAGCATTTTTATTTTTTATTTTGTTATTTTCCTCAGTTCTTCTTTCTTCAATTTTTAATATAGCCAGTACCAGGTATAACATATTTTAACTTTGTGCAAATGTATGTAACACACCCTATAAGTTATATATGTTTATTCTTGGTCAGTATTGGGAAATGCTCTTCAAGAGCTATTACATCGAATATTGCTAGTAATTTGCATAGCATATATTTATTTATATATAATAAAATTTAATTTCCAATTTGTAATTCCCTTCTAATCCTTCCCCACAAAATAGCTTGTAATTTTACAGATGTTTAAAGAATTGTGTTGTTCAAGAATCCTCCAAATTTTATAAGGATCGGCCCAAAAATAAAAAAGTTTTTAAGAAGATAAAAATTGTATGATAATTATTTTTTTTATAGACTGATACAGGGTATCATTTAGTCGCGTGCGCTTGTCTGTTGTCTGTTATTTGTAGTTTTTGCTGTGGCAAATGCACTTCAAGATTTGTCGTTGTTGTTTTTGTTATTGCAGCAGCAGGAAGCCGGAAGCCAAAGCTATACCAAACAGAACTCGGAACTTCTTGCAAGTAAACCCCAAAAAAAGCCCGAACCCAAACCTCGAACCTGAACCAGACTCTGAATCAAAACTAGTACCAAACACAAGTTTTCTCTTCAGCAGCAGCTGCTTACCTGCAAAGGGGGTGGGGTAGGGGGTGAAAGAGGGGGTGGGGGAAGTACACCCCCCACCTCAACGCAAAATTACTTATGTATATTACGCTGTTGTTGTTAGTTTCGCTGTTATTGTTGTTGTTGTTAGTATAAGTGAAGTAGGTCATTAGGGGCGTTCACTGTATGCCACCCCTTTCCTCCCCCACCAATCCCTTTGCACCCCCCCACTCCCACCGCCTCTGGGCTACTTGAATTATTAAATGTTTGGTTCATATACAACATTTCTGGCTGTGGCAGTTGCAAGTTGCCAGTTGCCAGTTGCAAGTTGGCACCGTTGAAACTTTTCACAACGAGCACAAACCAAAAACTCTCGACGGACTCTTAAATTCAGTTTCGGTTTTTTTTTCTCTCTCTCTCTCTCTCTCTCTCTTTTTTTTTTAATTGTTAACATTTAAAAGGTGCAGGGAAAGGAGGAAGTTATATACATATATACCATGGGGAATCGAATTAAGCTCTTACTTCTTACCGGACTTTCATTAAGTTTACAACTCTCTCAGCATAAATTCAAGAAACTTACCTAAAAGGAAGAAAACGAGAAAATAAATGCAAATATTAATAAAACAGTTAATATACAATTGGCAAATAATTCTTAGAACAATAGTTACTCGGCTTTAGTAAATCTTAAGTCTAAATTAATTGGGATCTTAATTAGAGTGCATATTCTAAAGTGTGCATATTCTTCATCATATTATTCCATTAACGATATCTTAACTATTGTTTTTGTGTTAAGTACAGCTAAACAAAGAGGTTTATATATCATTACAGAGATTAAATTTGGAATAATTTATAGTATTAGGGCTGCTCGACTGGGAGTTGCCCTGTAAAAGTAAATTAAACTTATATTTATATCTATGTATGGAAATTTCTTCACTCTCATTCTGATTAGAGTGCTTTTAAACTCAATCGAATGCATTTTTACTTTAAATTTTGTAAGCTAATATGCCCGGTTTTGTTGTAAGTTTACAGGGTATTTCGTTTGCCTTAACTTATGCATCTAGCTGTAAGCTTGAGATAATTGTAAGCAACCACACAATTATTTGCACAAGATTTCTAGATAGACACACACATGTATATATATATATATATATAGATGTATTTACCCTAATATAATCTACATTGTTGAGTTCCTTCTGCTGACCACTCCCAACCTCCCCTGACCCCCTAAGATCCACCCTCTATGCAAATTTATGGCCAAAACGCATCGATACACAACTTAAGCTGACTACTTACCTAATCTAATGTTGCCCCAAAGGCTGTCTGCCCCACATGCCACATGCCACACATGCTGTACGTTATGTTGCACTTGAGTCAACAAAAGTGGGTGGTTGGGTGGTTGGAGGGTGGTATACTTCAACTTCATATCATTGAAATAGTCCAATAAAAAGTAATTGGAGTTTTCATTTAATATAACAAGCAACAAATTCCAATTTTTTCTCTATCTTTCTTTTTCAAAAAAAATAACAAGAAAAAATGCTAAATTCTAACCCAGTTTGCAGTGCCTCCCCTTGAACTCCACTTCCCCTATCCTAGCTAAAAAGTATGCATACAAACGGGGCCAGTGAAGCGACCGTCCGTCTTTCTGTCCAACTGTCTAGGGTAGCTCTCTGTCTGTCTGTTTGTCTGTCTGTCTGTGCACAATGTATACACTAGAGCATCATCATAGATGTATCCACTCAGTCGTTGTTATTGTTACCAGTTCACTCTCTCTCCACACTCTCCCCTTTTAGCCTCAGCTGTTTGGCTCGTTGCTCATAAAACTCACTCAAGTAAAAGTACGAATGGTTTTCGATATGAAATGCATGAAAACTGACAGGCAAACATATTGCGCCGCATTTTTACCACATACGGCGTAGAGTTGCCACCCCAGCACAATGCTACGCCGCACAGTGGGGCAACAGGCCGAAAAGCGTGGCAAAAATAATTTTTTTGAATAAATGCATTAGATGGAGAAAATTTGAAAGATTACGAATCCAAAAGAATCAGGTGAAAATTGTGGGCGTGACAGCCTCTCAAAGTTGACCCATTTTTCAATGTAAAAATTTTATAAAAAAATTCAAACATTAAAACTGATTTGATGTTGTTGTTTTTTTGTATGTTTTATGTTTTTGATTTCTTCTGAAAAGAAGATTCATTTATAATGTAATGCACAGAAAATATTTTTCAACTTTGACCAACAATCCAGAGTCGCCCTGTGGGCCAAACACCCTGTGTAAGCAATTATTTTAAAGCTTATGAAGTTTTCTATCAAATTTTAAAAATATCTTCACTAGTTAAAAAGATTTGACTTTTGCAGCACAAAATGAAGAATTGCCCCACTGTGCGCCGCTGCATAAGCTCCTATAACCAGTTGGCTGTTGGTTACCACTTGCCCATTGCTTGTCTCTTTCCCGCTCTCTTTCCCGCTTTCTCCCTCTCTCTGTTTCGTTTTTGATATGCGATATGAGCAGAGCCTGAGAGCTGCTTCTATCAAGCACTCCTACGCCCCTCCTTCCCCCTCCCCCCCTATTGCGACCCCCTTTGACGGCGCCACTGCGGACTGAGGCTATTTGGCATTGTTGAAGCTCGTTTTATGAAAAGGATATACACAATATCCATATGCGACACACGAACTTCGCGTCGCACATCCATTTATACTTTATGCAGATACTTTACCTATCACTCCCACCTCCCTCCCTCTCTTCTGCTTTCTTCTACTTCTGCTACTCCTACTCTGTTTCTCGCTGCGATATCAAAATGCATATTGTACACTCGACAAGATACTCACGAGCTTTATATGGGACATTTCTCTTTTAATATGCAACTTGGCAACTCAGCAGCATCCGTATGACATGCTCGAATCCTACGATGTGGTTTGGGTTTGGGTTAGTTCAGTGCCACAGACTGGTTATATAGTTGCCACTTGGGTGGTGCCTGTTGTTCCACTTGGTAATCCAAGAGACACATTGTAACTCCGCACACTTCAAACTAAATGAAAATACCATTTCAAATGGGATTTACAAGTTGTAACCAATTTCTCGCTTGCCTTACACATGGTTCTACATCTAATGTATATACTTTTTAGGCACTACCCTTAACAGGTACATGAGAAATGATAAAAGTCTTTTATTTTCTTGCAATCCAAGTGCAACTTTCATTTCAGTCTAAATTGCATTGTAAAAATTATATTTTAATTTATAGTTCGAATTTAACTGCAAGTTAAGCTTAAAATGTACATGAGAAAATAAACAATAGTTTAAATTACTTTTGTAATTTCATAAAAAAATGCTTGTAACTTGACACTCTTAATCTCTGAGTCATCTTGGGTTGAACAGAGTTATTAAAGTAATTAGTTAACTTAATAATAGAGTTGCCAGACTGTTTGAAATAAACTCCCCATACGCTTAACTTACTAATAATATAATTATAATGATTTAATATTGACATAACAGCAAATTATAGGTAAATTGAGTTAATCAGCAATATTAAACTGCTTGACAGAGTTGCCAGACAGTTTAAATTACACTTTAACTTGATAGAAATGCACTAAATGTGTTTCAACTGTTAACATTTGAAGTACTTGTAATCTTTTGTGGTTAATTGTTAATTGTTATCGTTAATCGATATGTTTGTATGTAGATTTACCTGCTGGAATGGTTCGGCTCGTGGGCAAAGGGCTCGGCATAAATATTACGCACTGGCGGCACACGTCGGGGCAATGGAGGCGGCACCGGATTATAGCCATCCATAATGGTATCACAATCGGAGTACTTCATCGATTTCATGGTCATTTTGGTATCGGTATTCGGTTCGGTTCGATGCGTTTCAGCTACGCAACGACGCGTACGCAGACGGAGTGGTTCGCGGTGGTTCGCGGTGGTTCACTTCACACGCGTTTAATGTGATTTTACATGTATTTTATGTTAAATAATTTTAATTTATTTGCATGCACATTAAATATTTATTTACTCTTGTTTTTTTCCCACACTCTCTCTCTTTTTTTATGTATCGTATACTTTTTTTGTTTGCACTGGATTTTATGATTATTATTAATTATTATTAATTATTATTGGCCACGTTTGCGCGTTTGCATTTCATTAATCATAGGCGCTGCAAACTATGCGTTATCAGTACTCAGTACTCAGTGCTTGCCCCAATGCTCCTCCATATGCTCCTCCATGCTGCTGCTGCTGCTGCTGGGGGCGTGGCTGGCCCTTGGGCGGGTAGAAGGGGGTGGTGGCATCGCTGCCGCCGACAGCACTTTTAATTGAATGCAAATATCCATTTACCTGCCACAACACACAAATACAAATACAAATACAATCACAATCACACACTCAGTTTGTTGCACGCGCTCTCACTCTCTCTTTCTCTTGCACTCTCTCTCTTCTCTCTCCTTCTAACACTTGCTGTCCTTCTCTCACTTGCTCTTGAAGTTGGCAAGTTCCTTCACATATTTTATTTGCAACAACAATTGTATTGCGAGTTGATTTTGTTGTTGTTGTTGTTAGTTTGGAGTCACTGCAAACCTAAATTCGAGAAAAGGAATAAAGAATCATATATAGAGCATTAAATAGAGCTGTCATATTACTGGCAACCTTGTGACCAATTTCCATTTTTACGCTTTTCGTTTCTGCTTCGTTCTTTTTACGCTGTTCCGTTTAATCGTTAACTATTATTCTGATGTAAGTTGTTTTATTATTTTAATTAAACTTTTTTTTTATTTGCTCACTTTTCAAAATTTATAATACACCATCAATTTTATAAATTACAACCTTTTATTTTAATAGTTTTCACATAATTTTTAAAATTTAACATATCTGAAAATTCCGAAAAGTTTTATATTTTTTTATCTTTTTTTATCTTTTTCTTTCAAATAATTCTAAAAATGTTACATATCTTTAAATACCAAAAAGTTTTATATTTTCAAATACCTTTTTCTTTAAAAAATTCAAATTTTTAAAACAAAAATCTTAGTTGTAAAGCTTCTTTTCAACAATGTTACTCCAAATAATTTCCCCAACAATTTTCCGCAAGAAGCTAAATACTGAAAATTCTTCGTACTTTGTGCTCTACATATTTCGTTAGCTACACACACAAATATTTTCGACTATTTTGTGGCAATTTTGTGAAATAATTTCGAGTATCGATTTTAATTTTGGGAACTCAACTCGGCTTAAGTTGGCATCATCTTTGGCTCCCTTCCTTTCGCTCCATCAAAAAAATGAAATCCGCCGCAAATGGGCGCATAAAATGAGAGAATTTTTCCCCTCCTCTTTCTTCTCTCTCACACACACCTACCAACTACATTGCCTTCCTGCCCTCTTTTCTCTTCACTCACTCAAAAGTATCTTTAGGTTTGCCTTCTCTACTCCACAAACAATCAAAATAAGTGTATCCGTAACTGTAGAGCTGCAGTTGTAGCTGTATCTGTATCTGTATCTGTATCTATTGCTAAAGCTGTACCCTTAGCCTTCGCTGTATCTGTATCTGTATCTGTATCTGGATCCTAAGTTGGCATCTCCATAGTCCCTATGCTCAACATATTTGTTACACTTGCTTTCTGGCTTTCGACCAGTCCATTCAGTCAGTCAGTGAGTACGTCAGTTGTTGTTAGTGTTGTTGTTGTTGTTGTGTATCTGTATCTGCCGCTTGTATCTCTCTAATCACAAAATCCCACCCATGATGTGCAGCAACAAAAGCAACAGAAATATTCAAAGTCATCGTGTAATATTGAAAAAAAAAGGCACAGAGTATAGAAGGGGATCGACAGGCCGAAGGGAGTGGAGTCTGAGAGAAGTCAGAGGCACATATGTAGGGAACAAGGAAGAGTGGAGAGGGGAGAGGAGAGAGGAGAGAGGGGAGAAAGAAGAGAGGAGGCCAGACGAACGGCAGCCAATGCCAAACAATTTCAAATGTAATCCGTTATTGTGGTCGAAAAAGCAAAGTACCAACAAAATGTGAGTGTGCCGAGTGTGCTGGGTGTGTGTGTGTGTGTGTGTGTCTGTGTGCTGTTGTATCTGCAAGATACTACAGCCAACGCTTTTGTGGATAATGTGGCATATCTTGAGGATTTTCATTTCAAATTAAATTTATGATATGGCAGAAAAAAATTGAATTACAACAAAAGTCGAAGCGACACCTCAAATCAACCGCAATAGCTACAAGATACAAAACAACATCTTTGAGATACAAACTACAGTTTGACCGCAACGCTAGCCAATTGCCAATGTATCTATTCTAACATTGCAACTAATTTTCCATTAATCAAACCACAGAAGCGAAGGGCGTAAACACAACACGACGCGACTTGTCTAGATTGGGCGTGGCACATTAATTAATATAGAGAATGAAAGGGAGGGAGAGAGAAAGAGAAAGATAGTGGAGTGGGAGTGGGGTTGGGGGGGGAGGTCTACTGATGAGCTTGCATATTGGCGATTGCCATTCAACAGCTTGCCACACTTTCAATAGATTCATAGATACATTTGTATCTATCGCTCAGCGTGTCGCTTCATCATCGTCATCATCATCAGCGGGACTAATGAAACATTTGCTCACTAATGAAAATAATTTCACGTTCATTAAAAACGACAACCGAATACAAACAACAACAAATTTTAACGCCAAAAAAATTAACTTCCACCAAAAAAAATTATATATATGTTTGTGCTGAAAAATATTTTCCACACGCATTCGATGAAATGGAAAAAAATTAAGACTGGTAATCATGTAATTGCTCGTTTCTTTTCTTTTTCTCCCTCTTTTTCCTCTTTTGTCAGAGCAAAAATATGCACACAAATTTTTCTGAAATTATGACAAGTGTAAGAAGATATTCCATCAATTGGTTTCAACAATTTGAGGTCGAAATTCCATATGAATTTCGACAACTTAATCATCATTGAAATGCTTTGAAGTTTTGAGATGATATACAATATATTAATACATATTTTGGAAGAGTTTAAATAAAAATTAATTATTTCAGTATCTTTTTGGGAAGCAAAGAACTATCTGAAGAACTCATGTTTTTTTAGAGTTTTAGTTGATAGAGTCTTAAAATTCATGTTTTCAAGACATCTTTTTTCAAACAGATTTTTTTATGTATTTAAAATATTATTTTATTTTTCTAAAATTTTCTGCGAAATCTTTCAAGTTTTTAAGAAATTTTTTAGTTTCTTCTTAATAGATTTTCTTTTTGTTTGTTGGATATATTAACTTTTGCTTTCATTATTTATGCAATATCCGCACTTTTTCATGCCATTTTGTGCCTATTCATAATTTAATTTCATTGTTGTCGATGCCTATCTTGGACTTGCCCTTCCTTCTCTCTCTTCCTCTCTTTTTCTCTCTCTCTCTCTCTTTCTGTCTCTTTCTCCTGCTGTCCTTGTTGCAAGCACTATTTGTGGCAAACATCTCGCTGTGGCATCTTAAGCAGCCTCTGTTCAGTTGAGTTGAGTTTGAGTTTTGGTTTTAGCTTCGGCTGCGCCTCAATTGTCTTGTCTGTTTTTGGCCCAGGCTCAAGCCCAAGATTTAGTGGCAACAAACACGAAACGTTGTCCCCATGTGACTTGGCCTTAACTTGGCTAAGCAGCAGTCGCTTCTAAGCAGTCAGTTCTCTGCCTCTGTCTCTGCCTCTATACCACCAACATTAATCTCTGACTGCTGGCTACCAGTTCGCTGCACTCGCCAAGCTGAAAAAACTGAAAAACTAAAAAACCTACGCAAAAAATGCAGCGCGAAAAAAAGGCATGCTCTCGACTTGGCCAAAACAGGAAGGCAAGCGCAAGAGAAAGAGAGAGGGAGAGGGGAAAGAGAAGGAAAATGATTTTGGTGGCAAAGAGAGGGGGCAACTTGGATTGATGCTGGATTGCTTGGCGGAGCTGCTCCTTAAATTTTGTTTTGTAGTGCAAATCATGTTGACGCCCCCCGCCTCCAAAAAAAAATACAACAGCAACAACAACAACAGCAAGAGGTAACAACAACAAAAAAATGGATAAATGCTACCAAACGAGTTCGAAGCAGGTTTATTTCTTCTGCTGTTCCACTTGCCTCCTCTTCTATTCTCCTCTCTTTGCTTCTCTTCTCTTTTCTTCTCTTCTCCTCTCTTCACTTCTCTTCTCTTCTCATCCTGCAGCTTCTTCTGCAGTTTTTGGCCAAGCCAGTTTTCTGCAGCGGAACAAGTTTTAATGCTGCAAGCAACATTACTGCGGTTGTTGTTGCAAGTGCCCCTTCCCCTCCACCCCCCCCCCCCTAATTTTTTACTGCTGCACTGCTAAAAATGTCAGCAAGAAAATGCAATTAAAATTGATTTTTATTTGATTTATAAACAATATTTTTAAATCTAAAACAATTAAAAGGCGTTTGAAAAACAGGCGACAATTTTTGATTGTTTATAAATAAACAGTGGTGGGGGGAAGGTGGTGTTGGAAGGGGCAACACACATTTTCTTGCCGCACATTTGCCACAAATGTCAGAAATAATCATCATGGGCAACACGGCATTTCATTTGACAACATAAGCGGGGGCCCCCATAAGACCCCCTCCTAATCCCCTGCCCGCCCCTGCCACTGACACTGCCCCCTGCTCCTACCGCTCGCCACACCCAGTGAGACAAACCAAAGGGTTACCCAAAACATTTTTATGTGTGGATTTTATATCTCGACGTCTGCTGCTTATTGCCTTACAACAGAAAGAGAGGGAGTGAGAGAGGGAGAGAGAGAGAGAGGGAGAGGAAAAGAGCAGGGGCAAGTTCTACATTTTTCGGAAAAATGTTTCCAGTTTTTATGAGTGGGAAGTGCGTGCCGCATGCCGTTAGCCAACTACTTGAGGGCGCTGCTGCAGCCAGATGCAACATTAAGAGGGGGGCAACCAAAAGAGACAGAGAGAGAGAGAGAGAGAGAGAGAGGGAGGATGGGGAGACATCTCTCCAGAGTTCATATAAAATATGTTTTTCCAATTAGCGTTTATTTGGTTTTTCATTTTCTGTTTTATGTTTGCCAGCGATAAACAACAACAATAAGAATGAGTATAGCAACAACAATTAAACACAGACACACGACGGAGCAAAACAACTGTGAACTGGTTCCAACGAAAGTGTCATAGAAGTTCTAAATGAACTTCTAGAAGAGAGAGGGGGGAAGTACACATTCTAAATGGTCAGAAGAATGGTGGGGCAGCTGCATTGATTCTTCAGAGACAGCTAATTGACAGCATTTGTGTATTGAGAATGCGAGAAGAACCTGTTGAAATCTTAGCACAGAATCGCTCTTAAATAATAATAGAGTTCTCGAAGCTATCGATAACACGAAAACGAATAGATCAACTACTTTTTTGATTTATTTGATTTCATTTTAAGAAGTACGTAGATTAAATCTTAATTCAAGCAAGGATTTTTTTTTTGTTAACAGAAAAAACTCAGAGAATTATCGAACTATCGATAGTATGAAATAAGCGTAGTTTCAAATAAACTTAGATTTCATAATTGTTGACATATTAGAAAAAATATAAAATAAAAAAAAACTGGTAAAAATTTTTTTTTTTATTATCGATAACATTTAATATATAACCTTTCATGAGATTATTAAACAAAAATCTATTAATGCATAGTACATATAATATGTACATTCATTTGTGAGGGGAACACCATTTTATTTATTAAGAACTAAACATTTAATGAAAACTATCGATAAATAAGAATTGCATTCAAAGGTACAGAGATTTTAAAGGAAAATTTATTCAGCAAATTCGTGTTAGGAAACATATAATATTGATATTATTAATATCAAGATATTTAAAAAAATTAATAAATATCGAGTTAGTAACAACTAATATTTTAAGTAAAGTTAATAATTGAATTGCAATTCAATTTAAAGACAATAAAAGTTAAATCTTTATTTTGAAGAAACATTATTTCCACTAAGATTCACAGTCGAAAGAGATTGTGAATGGCCTGGGAATGGAGAATTAAATTGATATCTTGAGATAACAATCACTTGGCTGAATGCATCGTCGAATGCGAATATGCAACAAAGATCTTGTATTGGGGATCATTACAGGCTTCCCCTCTCTCTCTCACTCTTTCCCTCTCTCTCTCTCTCTGTCTCTCTCTCTCTTGTGACCTCCCCTTTGGTCGCCCTGTGGAACTTCACATAAATTAACGCCCCTGTCATATGCAGGCGCATTTCAAGGTCTTGCCACAGCGGAAAGATAAACAACCTTAGTATTGCTCAGAGGGGCAGAAAGGGGGGGCAAGAAAAGGTATGTGGTGGCACAAGATAGGGAAAGATCAGGGACAGAGAGAGGGAGGGGAGGCTTTAATAAAACCGCAAGTCTCTGCACGCACGCGTTCAGCATTGGAATGAAGAATGGAGAATGAAGAATCTGAATTGAACTGGGAATAAAAGAGGGGGAAAGAGGAAAGACGAGAGTAGTTGCATTCACTTTTTATTCTCCTCTTCTTTTTGTTTAAATATTTTGCGTGCCTTGAGATTTATGCGACCTTTATTGTTGTTGTTGTTGTTTGTTTGTATCTTCTTTCATTCGCGAGTAATTCTCACTCTCTGGCCGCAGTCTTCGGTCTTCATCTCGAGTCTGCAGTTGTGATTCCCTCCCCAAAAATGAAAAAATATATGAAGCGAATGCTTCATCTACTGCGTGGCATTTATTTGTCTTGAAAGTTTTATTGCTTTTAAATTTATGACTTTCTGTCGCATGTTCTCTTTTCTCTCCACTCAGATCGTCAGAGGATCGTAATGATGTTGCTCTTACGAGTCTTCTGGCTGGTTGTAGCTTGCGCACATGTCACTGGAAAAGTGTTCACACCTCCGAAATTATGAAGAAGCCAACCCTCAAAGTTGCCTCCTCAGTTGCACGAAACAAAACACAAAACATGTGGCAAAGCCGCATCGACTCTTCTGTTGATTGACTGCCGCAACGATTCGATTTTTGTACCAAAAGGGGATCCTCTCCCTCTCCCTCTCTCTATATTTCTCTATAATTTAGTGCACTTTGTACATGAGCAAACACCTTGAGCGATTAAAGAACATTTATTGAAATTTCAGTATAATCCCATGAGAGTTTCGGGTTGTTGCTATCTAAGGTGAGGACAGTAAATTGCTTTCTTTGCCTATAATTCCTTAATTTCATTTCAACTTGCATTAACTTTCATTTCAGTTAGATACTATGTGAGTTTAGGGTTGTTTCCAAGTGAAGTACGGTCAGTTATTTGCTATACATGTCTCTCAACTGCAAAATTTTGAAATTAAAATCAGTTTCTGTCTACTATCTAACTACTTTAGCTGTCATTGTACTTTACTCAAAGTTTCAGCAAATTCCCACGAGGATTTATAATAGTTTCAAACTCGGTTACAGTCAGTAAATTCAAAGATTTGTTCATAACGTCTCTATTTATACAGCTTATACTCTGTCAAATTTCACATTTCAAGTGCCTAGACTGTGAGTAATAGGCATGAGAAGTTTTAGTAACATATTTCAACTCTGATTAAGTTGAGACAAATACGTTTGAGGAGTTTAAAAAAAATATAAAGTTCAAATTAAGTTTTGACTAATGAAATGCACAGCTGCTGTTGCTATAAATACTCGAGCTCCAGCAGCTACGTTGATAGATTAGTTAGCAAGATAAAAAGAATAAAATTTAAATATTTATAATAATAATTTCCCTTGAGGGGGATTTCAAATCGCTGGAAAGCCCAAAAACTTTCGTTGCAGCTCGTCAAAGTCAGATGTGAACATTTTGCGGCTGTCTTAAGCAGGTTTCAAGCGCAAAACGATAACTTATCAGAGAGTTATATATAAATACACACACACACACTAACACACACACACTTACACTCACACACACACACACACACACACACTCACACACACACATGCGAAAAATAATTTAACGGTTCTTACAAAAGGGCCGCCCGCAGTTATAAGATATTTTTGGAGCTGCTTCTCCATCTCCCTCACTCTCTCCCTTTGTCTGTCTCTGTCTATGAGATTAAAATCTTTGAAGGCATTTCATAAATATGAAAAATGGTGACTACTAACTAAAAATAACAACAACAACAACAACAATAACAACAATAAAAGCGTGATAAGAGACAACAACAACAACAAAAGCTAAATACAAAACTTGGCCTTGAGGGTGGCTAGATTCTTCTTTTTTTTTGACTTTTTAACATTTCGAGGGGTTGAAGTTGAAATGTTAATATTTATTGAAAGCATAAAACTTAAAGTCGGCGCCCCGTAAATGTGTGAGAGGCGAGGGGTGAATGTAAAGTTGTTGAGATGAGTCTTGAGTTCTTTTTTCTTTTTCATTACATAGAAGCACAGAAAAATGTGAAGCTAAAGAAAAACAAAGTTAAGTACATACAACATATAATAAAAAGTTAAGCTTGCACACACACACACACACACACAGCTACACACACATATATATGACAAAAGAGCAATTTGTTATTTAATGAAACTGAAAATGAAATAAGTCGACAATGCTGCAGGAATTGTGCGAGGGCCAAGATACACACACACACAGACACACCAAAAAGGTACCCACACACACACACACACGAATATTTTTTCAGCTACAAAGATACGCAGATACAAAGATACAGATACTTCTACGTCAGCTGGCAGCCAGATGAAAGCATTAACATAGCGCATGCTAATAGCAACTGCACACACACACACACTAACTCACACACACACCCACACACACCCAGATACACATTAAGGACTTAGAGGAGTCACAGACAGGACACACACACACATATATTACACACAGGGTCCAGAGTTCCCGAAAGACTCTCAGCTTCTCTCACGCGTTTTGTGCCTTTGATTGCTATCAACAACAACAACAACAACAACAACAAAGCTCGTAAAATCCACAACAACAAGCAACATAAGAGCTCCAACAACAAAATTTGTGACATTAAGCAAAAAAAAAAATATAAAAAAAGACAACAACAACAAAGAAAACAGTCGAGCTAATAAAGCAAAGCGCAGTCTGATATCACAAACATATCTCTCTCTCTCTCTCTCTCTCCCTCTCTCCATCTCACTCTTCAGCTGCATGTATTCCCTCTTCCTCCTTCTCTTCCTGTCCTATTCTTACTTATTGTTGTTTAAGTAGCGTTAAGTGAAAAAAGTTGTTGTTTTTTTTTTTGCAAGGCATTTAAACAATTTTTATGTTTGCTCTTCTGTAATCCAAAGTTAGAGATATGTAAAAGGTTCCACTTAAGATCTCAAAAATATTTAAGCTGCGCAAAAAAAAATTTCATATTCTGAGCTATGACTTAAGATATAAAATTTCTATTCTTAAATATGATAGGTTTTTTAAATCATTACTTATTGTTGTCTAAGTGAGTTAATTGAAAAAATTGTTTTTATTGCAAGCCATTTGAATAATTTTCATGATTCCGTCATCCAAAGATAGAGATATGTAAAAGGTTCCACTTAAGATGTGTAAAATATTACAACTGCGCAAAAAATTATTTTTAAGAATAGAAATGATTTTAGCTAAAAAATTTGTATTCTTAAATATAATATGTTTTAAATTACAAGTTATTGCTGTTTAAGTAGCGTTAATTAAAAAAATAGTTTTTTTTTTGCAAGGCATTTAAATAATTTTCATGATTGCTCCTTTGTAGTCCAATCATATGTAAAAGGTTGCACTTAAGATGTGTAAAATATTACAACTGCGCAAAAAAATTTATAATCAGAGCTATAACTTTAGCTAAAAAAATTCTATTCTTAAATAGGATATGTTTTTTTAATCATTACTTATTGTTGTTTAAGTAGCGTTAATTGAAAAAAATTGTTTTAATTGCAAGGCATTTGAATTATTTTCATGATTCCGTAATCATAGATAGAGATATAAAAAAATTTCCACTTAAGTTTTGAAAAATATTACAACTGTATTACACATTTTTAATATATTTCAAATCTACAGTCATTTTGTGCTTTTTCAAAGAATTAAGTCATGAAATTGATCGGTTTGATTAAATGAATTGCTGAAACCGTAATAAAGTGATTTTAAACCCGTTTATAGCTAATTTCAATAGAGACATTTCTTTTCTTATCGATAGCAGAGTACCGATAGGCATGTTATCGCATTATTCATTAGTTTTACTTAAACAATTTTGCCCTTTAAATGCTTTTACAACCTTTATTTTCATCCCAGGCTCATTAAAGTTGCATAAAAATGGTATTCCTGACTATTTAACATGCACATTTGAAATTTTGCCGAAGTCTAATGTCGTTTTGGAAGTTTCGTCTTCGGCTTGTGAAGACATGAAATCGATAGGGCCATTTGATGAGTTGATTGCTTTGATTGCTGGAGTCGCAATCGCCTCGTAATTAAACTCAGTTTCGAGCCCATCAAATGTCTGACAGCTTGTTAAAATACAAAAAAGGGAGAGAAAAAAAAGTATAGGAGAAAAAAAAGCGAAGAAGAGTAGAAATCAAATCAGAAAACATGGTTGCATCAACTCAAGCCCACACCAAAAATAAGGCAGCCATGTGATCGTGTTATCCAATAACAGAAAACCTTTTTTCTTTCTTTTTTTCTATGTTTCTTACTTTTTTCTCGAACCCAATGACAATGACAAGAGAATTCGCCCCCACACACAAATCGCAGACACATTTGTCGCTTCAGCAGTCACTGGAAATTGATTCGTAGAAGGGGTGAGGGAGATGGTGAGATGGGGGGGAAAAAGAGTGAGAGAAAGTTAAGTTTTCGTTGCGCTTCAGTGGCCTGCAACATCATTGTTGCAAGTTAAGCCCCCAAAAGAACCTAAACGAGCGACCGCCTAGAAGACAACGAACACAAAACAGACGCCACACACATGCAACATGAGCTCATCTCCGATCTACGATCTACAGTCTACAGTCTACAGTCTTTCTTTCTCTCTCCATTTAAATCGGAGGTTAGGCTCGTTAACCGTTGATGTTGCCCGAGTTTTGGAGAGGTGTTGAAAGAAACTAAACTATACGCTACAGCTACAGCTTTGATCAGCTTATCAGTTGAAGAGATTGTTAAAGGTTTTGCATTTCAAATGAGCAGAATTACAACGTGGGCTTGTGGCATGCCCCACAGAGATAAAACCCAGCGATAAACCTGGCCACACATTTGCATGCCAAATGAGCAGCAGTTGCAGTTGCAGCATTTACGATAACTTAACACCTCTACAGCGATAAAAAAAAAATAGAGTGAAGAGTCTTCAGAGTCTTGAGAGTCTCTGCTGTAAACAAAGCCGAGTCTTTTCTTTTTATGAAGCACACTCTTCTAACTCAATAGAGTTGCTATAAAGTAAGGACTTTTGATTTTTTATGAGCCTATAGTGAAATCTTAACACTTTGCTTAACTTAATCAAGTTAAAAGTTTTTTAATCTGAAGAACACATTTTTTTTGATCTTTTGTCTAATAGCCTATTTCCACACGATCACTCACATTTGGCTCATTTGCTCACATTTGAATGTGGCTCATTTTTGACTTTATACGACATAAAACTAAATGGCAACAAATGTTAACATTTGATATAAATGAAAACAAATGATCATTCCGATTTTGCACTGAAATGAACTTCACATTCGGTCTGAATGATGAAATTGGCGTCGAATGTGCCGAATGTGCTGTCGTGAAAATTGGCGATTAAAAAGAAATAATATATTAGGAGCTTTTCTACAACTTTTTACGAGTCTTCTGATATCTTCTGGTATTATAAAAATCCTGTGACTTTACAATAGTCTTTCGACAAAGTTAGAGTATTATATCCTCGCAGACTGCTTTGGGAACTTGTTCTGGCTCCGTAGAGTCTTCTTCTGGTTGCTGTAGACTCGTTTATTGGCATATCCATCAGCATGACGCTGGCTGCAAAACGTTTTACACATAATAAAGGCGTCAAGAGTGCCATTATAATTATCAGCCGCATGAGTTGTACCCCAAAAACTAACATTACCCAGTCAACAATGCACTGTAGACACTCACACTCATACTCACACTCACACTCACTCCTCCCACTGCTTTTGCAGTCTTCCATTAACAACAAAAATATTAAAAAAAGTAAAGAGGAAAAAAATTCGTTGCAGTTGTTCATAAAATGAGCTGCATGGCAAATAAAACAACTTTCAAGCGACTCTGAAAAAAACACCAAAAACTATTACAAACAAAGTGCTGCAGAGGCGAGGGCACACTGTACCCCTCTCTCTCTCTCTATCACACTCTTTTCTCTTTCTCTCTCTTTCCCTGCTAGTCTACAGCTGCCACGGGTGTTGATTGGCATGTTCGGCTGCCTCTCGTGTGGCACTTGCCAGCGCAATTAGGCGGCCATTGCACTTGTCTAGGCTGCATGCCCCCCAGTTACCCCATCCCCCTTGCCACCCCCCCTTCCCCCTCTTCCCCACTCCCTTTAGCCCTGCCTTGGCTTGACTGTTGAAATTTTGATGGCACGACAAAAGAGCAGCAGCCGCTTCTTCATTAGCAAATGCATTCTAATAAGTGTGGCATCAACTTCATCTTCTATTTTTTTCTTTTTTTTTTTTGTTACTTTCCAATTTTTCAGCCTGTTCATGTTAGATTCTTTCCATCTTCCTCATTCTCATTCTCTCTATATATATATTTTTTTTTTTTGGGGCCTAAGCTATGTCAGACATTGTTGGGGTTCGCTTGAGGTCAAAGAGTGCAATGTAACTATGCTATACAAGTGCATTATGAAGTCCTTTTCTTTTTTTTTTTTTTGGTTGCTTCCAGCAAGTATTCATTTTGTGAGTACTTTAACCTACTTTTTGCAGTCTTTGTGCTGTACATCTAACACAACATGATGAAAATGAGCTCTCGTGAGTGTCAAAAGCAATATGCGGCTATAATCGTGAGATAATAAGTGAATTTTCTTATTTATTTCTTCTCTATTTAACTAGGATTTACTTAAAATAAACTATATATTTAAAGATGTTTGTCCAATTGACTGAGCATTGTAGCGGCCAAACGGCTCAAGATAAAAGTTGGAAATAATTTTATACATTTCTTAATTTATAAGATTTATATTAATTTACAAACTTTTATTGTAAAATATTTAACTATTTTCCTTTATAAATTTATCCTAAAAAAATTAAAATTTTCTAATATTAAATTTTAAAAATATTCTACAAAATACTTCATTTAATTAACTTAAATTTAAACAAGCAATTATTAAGAAACTTTTGCGTTCTTAATAAATATTTGACACAGCAAAAGACTAAAGAAAATGTATTTAAAAAAATGTATCTTTGATTTAAATTTAAGTACATACTCAAGCATAAACTGCAAATGATATTAACTAGCTTTCAACAAATTACAGTTGTTTGATTTTCAGGTATATATATTCTTGCTATTTCTGGTATTATTTGCATATTTTTGTATGCTCGTATTTTGATTTGGTGAAAGTAGCTTTATTAATAATAAAGCAGCGCTTAGCCAAGTTATTGAACTCGAGCTAAAATCATCTTAGGCATCAAAGCAATGCAAAAAGTATCTCAGCACATGCTAATGTCAATAAGGCACACACAGATATATGTATTTGAGTGTGTGTGTGTGTGTGTGCATTTACTCATAGTATTCGCACATTGGAGAACTGCAATTGAAATTTCTATTTGGCATTGCGCTTAAGTTTTATTTGCATTTCGCCTGGCAATGAATGAAAATTTGTACACACATGCAAATTGGCTGGGGCTGCGTTTTTGGGCTGAGGGGATAAACAGGCAGATGAAGAGGGGGGAGAAGAGGGGAGAAGGAGTGTGTATAAGGAACTCAAGCTGACAGGCCACATGACAAACTGTAGCTGGGACAACGACGACGTTGCCAACGTGACAACTGCAACAATAATTGGCAGAGCGCCAGCAGCTCAAGTCCATTGATGAAAAGCAGCCACAAAACAAGCCAACAAACAGCTAAAGATACAGATACAAATACAGCTACAGCTAGAGATACATCCATGGGATACAGCTAAAGATCCAGAGTTCGGGCAACTCATTCGCTGCTGTTTTTAGATTTAAATATAGCCACTTGAATTTCCGCCGCAACATTTTTTTTTATTCTTCTATAAGCATGTTTATTTTTCTTTTATATTCTTTTAATACCCTGCAAGCAGCAAGTGTAAATAGAAGACTGCGTTAAATTTGTAAGAATTTATGTGAGCATTTTCAAAAAGAATTTGTTAAAACATTTAAAAGTATATATTCTAATGGCAAGAGTAAAAATTAGTATATTAGCTTGCTAAATAGACAAAATAGAATATCTAGATCTCTAACACTCCCAGTGAACTCAGTCATTATAAAAGCTAGAGATTTCTAATTTTGTCTATAAGTTGTTTTAAGCCACAGATAAGTTGATTTTATAAATTTTTAGAAAACATTACAATATTTCTTGCGTTAAACTCCAATTTTAAAATCGATTTAACAGATGCAACCTAAAAGTTAGAGACTATATTTTTGATGTACTTATATATAAACATCTCTGCTTTATATTCACAATATTTCAAGAAATTTAATTGATAAATAAAAGAACTAATTGAGTTTCGCAGCATTACAGAGTATTTGTTAGTATGTCACACTCGATTCTAACATTCTCACTTGTGTTTGTTGTTGCTGCCGCTTAACAAAATATAAATAAAAGCAAATGAAGTGAAATATTTTGTCGACTTCCGCTCGTAATCACCAATTAGTAATGCCACACTGACAAATATGCCAAAACAACAACAACAAAAACGAAAAGCCAAAAACTTTTGGACAGGAGTATAAAAGGCAAAGGGAATTTGGAATGGGTGGTGAGAGCAGAGTAGGGGAATATAGGGTAGAGTAGGAGCTGGAGAAGAAGTCACTTTGATATATTATTTCAAATAAATTGCTGAGGCCAAAAAAGATAGAGAAGCAAATCTTGCAAATGGGCCAAAAGTTGGGTCACACTTTCGATGCTCCGTTGTGCCCCGTTCATCATTAGTCAAAAGGCAGATGCGCTACTAAATTCAAATGAAAATGCTTAACGCATTCAGCATAGATACACAGATACACAGATACATAGATACATAGATACACACTGTCAAATCTAGCAAATCGAAGTGTATCCATTGGAACGCGACTAAGCAGCAAAATTCCCTGGGGAGCAATTTTTGGGGCGACAAAAACGCAATAAAATTCTGTATCTGTATCTGTATTTCTAGCTGTATCTGCAAGTGTATATGTATTTGTATCTGTATCTGTATCTGTGCTTGTATCTGTATCTTTAAGCGTATTTCTATGCTGCAGAAAATGGCCAAAAAATTAAATAAAAATAGCAAAATGGCCGAAACGAAGTTGCCTAAAGCCCTCCCAATCTTCTGCTCTCTCCCCCTCTCTTCCCTCTGTCCTCTCCTTCCCCCTCACTTACACCTCAGCCTGCTATTGTCTTAGGCGATCTTCTATTGTTGTTTTTGTTGTTTTTGCTTTTTGCGTGCTTTCCGTTTGGTTGATTCTTTAGCTTCGCACTTTGGTTTGTGGTTTTTATTTTTTTTAATCTGCGTTTTCGCTTTTTTTTTTTTGATTTTGGTTTTGGTTTTTATTGGGATTGGCCAATGACCAGCGCCAATCAATCGAATCCGATTCCCCATACCCTCTCTCCTTTCCCTTCGCTTTCTCCTAAAAATCTACTTTGCGAATTCTTAAGTAAATCGACCTTTTCCCTTCTCTAATCCCCTTCTTTCCTTAGCTTTGGCTTATGCCTTGTTCTTTTCTTTTTGCCCATAGATCAAAGCGTTGCGAATGCAAAACGCTTGGGAAATGCGCTCAAGTGTTTGCCTCTCTTTCCTCTCTTTTCTCCCTCTATTTCTCCTCTCTCCTTCTCTTCTCCCCACTTTTGCCTTCCTCTCTGCCTACCACAATTTATATGCGTATGTTTGGTTTCTTTGATTCTCGAGTGGGTGTACCAAAGGTGACGACTGTCTGAACTATATATGTCTACCCCCTCCACCCACAATCTGCTCCTCTTTCCACCACGCCTTCTTCTCCTTTTCCTCCAACAAACGTTTTTGGTGCCGCCAATTGGCTTTTCTCATGACATTTCATTGGTTTTTAATTCCATCGGCCCAGTTGTTTCATTTTCTTTTCAGCCTTTTATCCATTCTTTGTTTGTTCTTCTTCTTTTGCTGCCTGGGTTTATCCGAGGGTGCTTAACCCCCTCTGTGCTCTCTAGCTTGTCTATATATGCATATATGCTCCATTTGATTTAATTTGTGATCATTAAAATGTGGCATAATTAGCTACGATTTAATTGCGTGTTTTAGCCGATATAGAATCATCTAATATTTAGACGTTTTTATAGATTTTATAGCTTTATATTTAAATGTTGAGTTTGTATGTTTTCTGTAAGAAGTATCTACTAATTTAAAATGAAATAAAATAAAGTTAAAAATATCTGCTTGAATCTATTGTATTTACTTCTTGATATGATTATTCTATCAATTCTCTGTTATTACAACTTATGTAATGCTTACTGTATAAATCACAAGTATCTTTTGCTAAAAATTCTTTTTCTGACTCTAGGAAAAGCCGAAATACACAGTACAAATTTTTAATATTTTCTATACTGCTTATTTCTTAGAGATTTGGTATTTTTATAGTTACCAAAATCAGTTAATCAGGGTTTATTTTTTTGAATAAGTATGTTTTTTATAGATCTTAGATCTATTCTTAGATCTCTAGTATTTTTATAGTTACCAAAATCAGTTAGTCAGGATTTATTTTTTTGAATAAGTATGTTTTATATAGTAGATATTTCAAATTAATTTTAATTAAATCAAAATAAATTCATAATTTAATTTTGATCTGTAATTTGACATATATTTATTTAAAAATATGTTTTTTTTGCTTATATATTCTTTTATCATATATATTTTATATTTATTTTTTTCTAATCTTTACATTTAATATCTTAATGTGAATATTTAAATGATCTTAATAATTCATTAGTTACTATCGTTATCAATTTGCTATCGTCAACAAATTTAGAAATTGATTCCACAATTTTACAGTGCTTAGATTGCAGACACTGTAAAAGCAACATGCCACAAAACAATTATCTATTTGCTTCTCTCTCTGTCTCTGTCTCTGTCACAGCATCAGCCTTCTCTGTTCTGCCTCCACATTCGATTTGCCTCTCTGTCTCTCTCTCTCTGTCTGTCTGTCGCTTTCAACGGTAGCCGCAATGCCAAAAACTGCACGCAAATTTCTTGTAATGTCTTTGCGGTTGTTGTTGTTGTTGTTGCTGTTGTTGCTGTTGTTGTTGTTGCCCCACGCATATTAATGAAAAACGTTTAAGTGTTTTTATGGCATGGAGTGAGACGTCGATTGCCAGAAGTGGGAGGAAATGAGAGAGGCAGTACCAAAAAGGGGGAGGAAACTGAAGAGTGAAGTGAAGTAGGCGCGGCACGCGCGCATAAATATCACAACAACAACAACAACCACAACAAACAACCACAGCAACAACAACAACAACAGCAATTGGCAATTCGTTGAAGCAGACGAACGAACACTCAATGAAAATTAAAGCAATTTCCTGTGCCAATTTGAAGATGCTAAATTAAAATGCGAATTGCAGCTAGACAGAGACAGCAATAGCTGAAATGTTTTCGGTATAAATCCAACAGATACGCAGCGACAGATACAGATACATTTACAGCTACAGATACAGATACAAACACCAAAAACCGAATGGCAATTGGAAACAAACGCAGCAACCGCCATTCATAGATATTTAATTAGCAAACAGACAGACAGGCAGAGAGACAGAGAGTGAGAGAGTGAGAGAGAGTGAGAGAGTGAGAGAGAGGGATAGCTAGATGTAAATTGGCAATGCAACAGCAGTGTCAACGTCTCCGTCTTTTTCTCCTTCTGCTTCTCAGTGGCAGCAACTGGGGACGGCAGCAACAAAGTAAATGAAGATGAGCACTTCCTGCAACAAAAGCGACAACAACAACAACAGTAAGAAGAAGCAGCAGCAGCAGCAGCAGCATCCCATATAGCTGCCACATTTTGCTGCCGGAGCAACAGAGAAAGAGAAAGACACGAATATTTTTAATCGAGTGCAACATCATGAATGGCAGAAGCCGCCGTCAGTTTTGTTTGTTTGTGCGTGTGTGTGTATCCATGTGTATGTGTGTGTGTGTATCTTTTATACGAATGAGTTAAATGCTACGCTCGAGTTGAGTGAGTGATGCATCCCAGGGCGCATCCGTAAGATAAACAGGCGCAGCACGCAACGTTTAACTTTTAATTTGCAGCTGCAACTCAGTCGCGACTCTGTCTACCTCTCTCTCTCTTCCACTCTCTCGCTCTCTCTCTCCCACTCTCTCTCTCTGTGGTGTGGGTGCCCTCTTACATGGAAGTACAACCACAACACAGTTACCACCACCACCGCAACACACACCGCAATACACACAAAGGTCATGGGCATGCAACGTTGCACAAATTGAATGCTTAAAATCATTTCGCAGCTTAATGCAAAAATATTTTCAAAATGTATGCCAACAAAAATGCTACAAATGTACTTTAAATTACCAAAAAAATATGTATATACCAAATATTTAATCATTTTAAATGCATTAGAACTTTTAAAATTTGTAATTAGCAATATAAAGTAGTTAAGTCTGTACAATTTCTGTTAAAAAAAAATAATAATATAATCTAGTAATATTTTAAAATATGTATTTTCCTACTACAATAATATCTCATTTTTGGCTTAGAAAATTTTATGCCAACAAGAATGCTACAAATATACTTTAAATTACCAAAAAAAAATATGTATATACCAAATATTTAATCATTTTAAATGCATTCGAAGTTTTAAAATTTGTAATTAGCAGCCTTAAAATACAGTAGTTCAATCTGTACAATTTCTGCTTAACAAATAATAATATAATCTAGTAATATTTTGAAATATGTATAATATTTTTCTACAACAATAATATCTCATTTTTAGCTTAGCAAATACCGAATTTGTAATCTCTTGTCTCTTATTTTCTTTATTTGTTTGTTACCTAAGTTAATCTGCTTAAAAACTATTATTTCTATAGATTATTCCTTATGATAATTTCTTATATTTTTCTTTCAGTTTTAGCTGGTCTTGTTTTCATATTCTTTAAGACTTAAGTGCTGAATCTGCAACTTAAACAGATTAAGTTATCTCAATCTCAAGAGAGAATTACATCTTTATTTTAAGGCTGAAGATCCAGATAATGACATATCTACAAAGTAATGTCTCCACCTATCAACTAATTGTGTTTCAGTTTGTAAACATATACAAAGCTTAGTCAAAGAATCTGTAAAATACACTTGATTATTAACAGAGTTTAAGTACAGTGAACACTTGAGATGTGGGCCAGAGACTGAGAAATGCAATCGTTGAGTACAATTGTAGAATTTGCGTTTAGTTGCATTTTAATGGCCCTTCAACTCGAGGCCAATTCAAATCAATGTAATTACGCATATGTACACAAATACACACACACTCACACACACACACAAATACACACACACACACACATACATACAACAACAATTTCTAAATGATTTAACTTGCCAAACACTTCAGCGACTCTCGAAAAAGGCAACTGGCAAACGCGAAATGAATGTGCGTGCAACTGTGCCACTAAAACCACTAAAACCACCCGCAGCATCTGCCCCACCAACAATTGCCCCACCAGCAGCTTCGAGTCTCCTCCACAAAATAGGAGAATGAGAAGGCATAGAAAGAGGAAGAGACACTGCAGTCAGAATTGAGCTAAGTCTGTGCTGAAGTCAAGATACTTGTAAAAATATGTACTGGGAGAGGGTATCATAAGTTTGTCATGGCATATGTGAAATCTAAAAAAAGACGCGTTATCTCTAAAGTGTAAATATCAGGGAATAATCAAAAATTTTATATAATTTTTAAAAAATGCTTAATTATTATTTTTATTCAAATTTTTTATGGATATAGTTTTATAAAACTACTATATTATCTGTGATGTATTAAAATAAATTTAATTTTTTTAAGAACATGTATTTTATTTTGTGTATTTAAATTGAATAGCTATAAGTTTGTCATGGCATATGTAAAAAAAAATGCTGTATCTCCTAAAGTGATCAGGAAATAATCAAAAAGGTTCTACTTTCATAAAAATGTTTGATTATTATTTTTATTTAAATATTTATCAATATATTTTTTTTAAGATACTATATTATTTATGATGTATTACAATAAAAATAAATTAATTATGTTTATAAACATGTATTCTATTTTGTGTATGTAAATTTAATAGCTATATACATTGTAATAAGAGCATTCAAACTTCGTTTAACAAAACCTAGTTTTTCTGTATTATATTTAAAAAAAAACAAGTTTATCAATTTGGGTGTTCACGAACTGCTCTAACCAATTGAAGTCAATTGAGCTAATCATTTGCTATTTAAATACGGGACAACAACAGCTGCACAGATACATTTACAGCGCCGAGATACAAATGCAGATACAAGATACAAAGATATAGATACAAAAGTCAAGCACAACAAAAAAATCTCTTAAAAAAGGCAATTGCAATTGCCCAAAAAAAAATAAATACAAACTGAAGGTAAGGGCAAGAGACGCAGAATAGGGGTTGAAGGTGAGTAGGGGCTAAAGGGGGTGATGAGGGGGTGAAGGAGGAAGAAAGAAAGATTCACCCATATGTGGAGTGCAACGTGCTCAACAATCACAACAATAACAAGCACTGAGTTTTCTCGTGTTGTCCACTTGAGCGACACACACACACACACACACACTCGCACACACTCATACACGGAAGTGAGAAGTGCAACATCCCCCTCCCCCTACCCCTAGCAACCCCTTTTTGAGGGGGTTACTTGTAGGGGCTGAGGCACTTGTGACTTAACTTGATTTGCTGCTGTTGTTGTTGTTGTTGCTTTGGCTGCCTTCAATTGCCTTTCAGTGTTGTACAACAGCTCAAAGTGTTGACAAGAAAACAGAAGCACTGATGATGTCATGAAATGGGAGGATAAAGAAGGGAGGTGGCAAGGTGGCGGAAGGTGTGTGTAATGAGCAACAGGAAATAACAACAGAGAGAGAGCAACACTTGAGATTGGAGCTCTTTGTTTAAAAAAAGTAGATCAACAGAAAATGTCGAGCAAACAAAGAAAAGTGAAAGAAATTTCTTAAAGGCGGAAATTGAGAAGATGAAGAAAACGCAGCTGATCGAAGCGGAGAATTGTAGAGCAGTTTGTTTAAAAGATAGCGATTGATTAATTTGTAACTTTTCAAGATTAAAGAAGACAAATTCCTACTAAGAAAGGATTTGTATAATTTTCTTGCTTGTTATTTAAAATATTATTTTTTCAGTATCTCCAATATATTTATATTATCTATATATCTTTATGTGCAATTTATTGCAAATCTTAGTCGGAAGTATTGCATTTTCAGAAAAATATCAGTTTTAAAGAGTTGACTTATATCATAACATTTTAAAAACTCTCCGCTTTCGGTTCCTAAAAGCCTTTTTACTATATCAAGTCAAGTTGCTGGTAAAAATATATTCAATAATTAAAGCCGAGTTTCTTTACTTAAATTGCATATATGCACAATTTCTATTCTTGTTATTTGACTCCGTTTTATTATCTAGTTCTCTGCCAAGTCAAAAGCTGACTGCCAAAAACATTTCACAGACAACGCGTCGTGTCTGCAGTTGACCTCATTTTTGCTAGAAAGTATCCAAAAACTCAGAGCCACATTAAATTATATTTTATGCGCAAATTATTTAAGTATTTTTTTTTTTGTTTTTGGGGTGCGCAAGTTTTGCAAAATAGGAGCATTAAGCGAGATATATATTCATTCATACTATAGCTCTATATATAGAACTCATTATTTGAGTGCAAGGCAATGATCATAGCACAGTTTTTGGCGCTTCAAATACTTGGCCAACGGCCATCGAAAGCCAAACAAAGCCATTAACATAAGTACAAGGACAAAACAGAGAAACAGGGTAGTCAGAAGTCAGAAGAATGATGGTGTAAAGAGGGGAAGGGAAGAAGTAACTGCAGTCGAATAAGAAAGGATGTCATTTGGCAATTGGCATTTGTGAACTCTTTTGGCTTTGATTTCCTTTCATATATTCACAATCTAGTCCTTGCCACGCCCCCTTCAACGCCCACACGCCCTCACGTTTGCATTTTCTATAATCATTTCTATTATTTTTAGTTTTTATTTTTTTTCAGCTTTTTCTAGTTTTTGTTGTTTTTGTAGTTCATGCGAAAAGTTTTCAATTGCTCTGGCGTCACTTTTTGATTGCTTTGATGTGTTTTTCTCGCACATTTCCCAAGCCTCAATTCATGACAAAAGTTTTTCGGCGCAGCAGAGGAAATAGGAGAAGGTGTGGGTGGAGGAGGAGCAGGTGGAGGAGGAGCAGGAGAAAGAGGAGGACACAAAAGCCGAGCCAACTTTCGCTTTGATTTTCAAATATCACACACAGCTAACATTCTAGAAGTGTGTGTGTGTGTGTGTGGCGTTTGGTTTTTGAAATTTTTGCATTCCATGCAGCATGCAGAATCACTATCGCGCTCTTACTCTCTTCCCCTCTCTCTTTCTCTCTCTCTGTTATTTTTCTCTCTTTGCTAGCCAGAGTTTTTCTTGGCTTGACAGAAAAATGAAAGTTTAATGCGTTTGCCAAACACAATTTTCACAAAAATTTCTGCTTCCTCTGCTTATGCATATAACTGTGCTATATATATATTTTTATAAATCCTTATATACATATATTTATCAGTTTTTTTCCATATTTTTTCTAGCTTGCAAATTGCGTTTATTTATTTATTTTTTTTTTTTGACAATCTATAGCTAACTTTTTCGAAAAAATATATAATTATATCTCAAAAATATATATACTTTTATTTTTCATAGATATCTAAATATATATATGTATATATATATGCATGTTTGTTGGCCGGAAAATGTGTGCGTCTGTGCGGAAATTGCATTTTTTTCCCTAGCAATTCGAGTTCTTCTTTCATTCTATATTTTTTCTCTTGATTTTTTTTTTGTTGTGAACTTTATCCTTTTTCCTCTCGTTTTTTTTTTTAACATTTTTTTATATTTGCTTTTCCCACTTTTGCTAGCGCATTATCCGGCCAGCCTTTAGGGGCAAGTTTAAATGGTTTAAAGTGCTTATAATGCAAATATTAAAATGGCTAAAGGGACGCGGCAAAAGTTAAGCTGCCAAAGTGTAAGAAAGTTAAGTGGGCAAAGAGGCGGAGGGGCGGGTTGTGGGCATGGCTCTGTTGCAATAGTTGCATATTAGTTGCAAGTGCCGCACAAAGCGGCCAAATAAACACACAACAACAACAACAACAGCAACAACAACAACAACAACGATTCAAGTTGAGTTGTGCTGAGTCTTTAACGGCCAATAAAATAAAAATTCTTAAGTTGCGATGATATCTGGCTTGAAGTGCTAAAGGGAGGGAGTATTTTGTAGAGGGAGCTAAGTTTTTCTGCTCTTTATATGCTTTTTACGCGCCACATTATCACATATTTTCTATCATTTATCACATTGTAGTGCATCCATTCAAATCTCTTATTTAGACAGAGCTCAGCTTTAACTAGTTGCGAATTATAAACGAAATTTTAGGCATTGTATGAGCACAATACTATTTGCATACTTGTTGAAGTTTTTGAGCTATAGTTTTGATTAGAAAGAGTAGAAACAATATTAAAATAAATATTTAGAATATACCAATATCAAATATCAAATTTTATATATGATAAAAATTTAAATGCAGAATCAATAAGGAGGCCAAATCATGATCAAAATGGTATTCCGCTCGAAAATCGGTTAAGTTTTAGAAAAGTTATGAGAGATCAAAGTTTTCGGAAAAAATGTCAAGGGGTAAGTATGAAAAATTGAATTTCAGATGGCTTAGAATTGACAAATTGTCAAATTTTTTAGATGATAAAATTTGATATGCAGAATGAATTAAAATGCCAAATAATGATTAAAATGACATTCCGTTTGAAAATCGGTTAATTTTTGATGAAGTTATGAGAGATCAAAGTTTTTGAAAAAATGTCAAGGGGTAAGTATGGAAAATCGGATGATAGATGGCTTAGTATCGAAAATATATCAAATTTTGTAGATGATAAAAATTTAAATGCAGTATCAATTAGGAGATCAAATCTTGATCAAAATGATATTCCGCTTGAAAATCGGTTAAGTTTTGAAAAAGTTATGAGAAATCAAAGTTTTCGGAAAAAATGTCAAATTCATCCATTCGATTAAGTCTTTCCCAGCATAGCTTTAAGGACACCTAGGAAAAAAAAAACAGGACCACACGTGGCAGACACTTTGGTAGGGGTGAGAGCAGAGTATAGAGTATAGAGGGGGGTTCGATAAGCAAATAGAGTATGCTTTAATCTACAAATTGAATTTACCTACATGAAACATGAACGCGTTCAGAACATTTCTTTTAATTGCCGCACAGCCTTACGACTTTGTTTACATTGGGTACGTGGTAAATAGAAATGGGCATAGGTACACAGAGGATACACACAGAGGGAGAGAGAGAGAGAGATAGAGAGAGAGAGAGAGAGAGAGAGAAAGAGCGGGATAGGGGTAGGGGATAGGACGATTTGTAGCCCTCTGGGCGACGAATTTGTTTGGCTGTCAAATAAAACAAGACGCATCAAATTATTTCAAATTTATCGCGCAGACCGGGCCAAAAGGTAGACGACGCTATATATCGAGGGTATATCCTGTGACACGAGACCCTCCAGGCGAGTCCTGGCAGCTGGTCACAGGACCAGGACCAGGACACAAAAACCCCGGGAACAACCCTCGAATAAACAGACTAAAAGACTATTTCAAATGTGTGTATGTGTATGGCTCAGGTAGATAGAGAAAGAGACGGAGAGAGAGAGAGAGAGTGTGTGACTGAGGTGGGGAGATCGCAATGTGTTGTCCACATTTGCCACAGATTCGTACCGCAAAATGACAGTCGAATAGACAACAAAAACGATTAATGGCTCCGACGCCAGCCTTACAAATGTATCTATGTATCATTTGTATCTTTGTATCTATGACTGTTTACATTGCGTCTTGCCCTCTCTCTCTTTCTTTCTCCCTAAATCAAAATTATATTTTGACACGCAGCAGCAATGGATAAAACTTGCAATTAGTTGCCACAAATCCACACAATCCACACAACTCTTCACACTGATGATTGCTGCACATGCCACACAGACTAAAACACAAGCTACAGATACAGATACAGATACAGATACACACATAGATAGTTACATGTACTTTATTGGTTTCTTTCTCTCTCTCACTCTCTCGCTGTTTCAATTTTTTTTCTATTTTTTTTTTTTTTTTTTTTGGGTTAATGGCACTTTAAACTCAACTCCATGCACAGGAAGCGGTTTGCTCTCATGTAAGTATCTAAGTATCTCATTGCTATATATATCTATAAGATACCCTATTCTATTTTTGGTTTAATTTTTGTTGTCTTTTCTCTACTGTTTTTTCGTTTTGGTCTGGCTTTGATTAATATTTGGCACGCAACAATGCAATTTGCCCAGTTTGTTATGTTTTTCCAACTTCTTTTCTTCTCTTCTATTTGAAAAGTGTAACAACAATCTGTAAAATCACAGCAAATCTAAAAGTGTCTAAAAAAACACAATCACAATTGCTTTCCAATTGCACAAAAATAGCAAAGAGCCGACCTATATCCTATATATATGTTGCAAGTACCCCAAGCGCCACACGTTGGGCGCCAGAATGCAACAACTTTGCTATGGAGCTTAAATTTCAGCTCCATAGTTGGTATAGAAGTGACAACTTGAACTCATGTTAAAGGCAACGCATATTTTGGCATTCTTCACATATCTCTTTGCATTTATGACTCAGTTTTTTTATTACCTTAACATTTTTTTTTTTGGGGCGTGTTGCATAAATCAAAACGAAAATGAAAACGAGAATACAAGAACGAAAATGAAAACGAGTTAAAAACACACACAAGAACAACAACATCAAAAAAAAAGGTGAAGAGAATGCAAAATGAACGAAACGAAGCGCTTAAAATGCAATTTAGTCAATGCAATTAAGCCCAGAAAGACAGAAAGAGAGACAGAGACACTGAACTACAAAACTGGACGCCGCCTGATGACTGTACACCCTGCTCCTCTCCCTCTTCCTCCCTCTTCTTCTTCTTTAACTGTCTGCCTGCCACGCCCAACAAAAAAGAGGAAAAAAAAGCACAAAAGCGAAACAAGCGCCGACTGATTTTTATCAACTAACCAAGCGTAACGCAGACAAACACTTCCTAAATCACTTGAGTCGTTTCAAACGTCGTACTTCTCTCCCCCATTCCCCCATTCAACTCTCGAGCAACCCTCGCTGCAAAGAAAAACGCTTCCTGCGCACATAAAACATAAATTATTTAATTTTTTTTCTCTCTCTCGTTCTTGGTGCGCCTAGACAACGAGACAAAACCAAAAGACGACATTGAATTCGTTGAGAGGGACGCACAAAAACCAAATATTTCATATGGCTTTTGGGTTCTTTCTACTTCTAAGGAGGGTGTATGTGGTGGGGGAGGGGTAGGGTGGTGTCTGTTATCAGCTTTGTCGATGGCGGCGCTTGGAAATAAAAATTATGAAACACTTTCGCTCATTGACTTCATTAATTTATTTTATATATTTATATTGTGCCTCGTACGCGTATCTCATAGATACATTTTCGGTCGCAATGGAAACGCCAACTGGGATTGGGATTTGAGACACCTTTTAATTTATTTTGACTGCTTTTCATTTCATAGCTTTTTTATGGACCAAACAGTATGAGATTCAAGTCGGTCCTTTGTGTTTTTTATTTGACTTTTTCACTACTTCATTAAGAGTTTGTATTCTTCCTCCCGCTCTCTGATGATGGTTCAAATTTCCCGTAACAAATTGCACAACAGAACATAATAAAAAATTAAATATCAAATTCGCTGAATTACGTAGAGAAAAGGTTGTGCCAGAAAATGGCGCCCAACGTGGGTTGCAATTAATTTGAGAATTCAAGTACATAAAAGTACAACTTTATTTAACTGAAATTGGCGTCCAATGTTTTGGGCTGTAATTAATTGATTTTATTTGCTTTGCGGTCGTCGCTTTATGTGAGGCTTGTCATATCTGGCGCCCAACGTGGGGATACAATATCGAGGTAGGCTTTAATTTTGCAGTGATGCCATATCAGAATAGCTTTTGGAAAATCCACTAAATGATAGATTCGAGTACTTTTCGCACCGCACAATTCAATCAAACTTGCCCGAAAAACTTTACGACACACTCATAAGCAACTCTCACACCAAAAAAGACGTTCGATGACTTTTCACCAAAAAAAAAAAATCCAAAAAAAAAGGAAATGAAAAACGTGCGGCATTTGAAGAAGAAGAGGCAGGAGTAGCAGAAGGAGCAGCAGAAGGCGCCACGTACTAGACCAAAAAAAAAAAAAAAGAAAAAAAAAAAAAGTTGGTAGAATGAGGCCCAAACAGAAGGAGCCAAGGAACGTTTTGCATAGGAAATGGGCAAAAGTCAACGCACAGACACAAGTCGAACTGTAGCACGGCGAGGGCAGCTTAAAGAGTACGGCAGAAGCGGGAAGGGGAGCTGGAGGGGATTCATCGGGACCGACAGGAATAATAAATATTCAGTTTAAGTAAATGGGCTTTTATCGCGCATCTCTGGGGTGCCATAATTTGCCATTTTTGCCTGCCAGTCTGCGCTTTTTTCTGCTTTTTTTCTGTTGGCTGTAGCTTCTTGCTTCTGTGCAGTTTCTTTGCCTCAGTTTTAGGCAAGAGGTTTGCTTTCTTTATTTGCCCCCAAAAATTCTTTTTTCGCTCTCTCTTCTACTTTTTTTTTTTTTTTGTTTTTGGGTGGCACACACTTGCAATTTGGCTAGGAGGCAAATGTATGTAATTGATTCAACAAACGACGACGCAAAGGTGCCAAGAAACAAAGCGAAAAACTTGGCGACGCCAACGAAGAACAAAAAAAATAATACGAAGTTGTGAATACACTATGATTGAGTTGTTGTTAACTGAAACTGTCAGGCATAAATCTGAAGAAATCTAAGCATTCTTGAGTATCAATTACGAATACTTTAAATTATTAAATTAAATAATATATCTGCTATTAAATATAAACTGAATTTGAATTTTTAAAATTATATAATAACTTATTTAGCTGCTATTAAGCATATATCTTTTTTTTTTATTAGGTATAACCCCACATAACGCTATGAAAATAAGTCTTAATATAAATATAATGCTCATTCGGTTAGGGTATAATCATCATAAACACTAAGGAAAATCGTCAGCAACAACAATTATACGCATAATATATTTTTGCCATAAATATGCATGCTCAGTTCAGGCTTCGGCTGCTAAATTATTAAATATCAAAAACAAAACGAAAAGCAAAAAAAGAAAAAAATAATAAAAAAAAGCCAAGTCACGCTCATGCTAGAAAAAGAACTCGACTCTGGTTCGAGGTTCAACTCCTCCTTCACCGCGAACTGCTCATAAAAATTGTGGAGGAAAGTGGAGGAAAATGGAGGAAATGGTTAAGAGGAGGCATTTTTGCGGCGGCAAATCACTTCAGCGCCTTGCAGCAACAATTTAGCTCATTTATTTTTATACATTTTAAGAAACAATAAACCGACGGCCCATAAAACACGCAGTTACAAAATGAAAATGATTTAAGACAATGACTCTACACTGACTCCCCCCAAACCTTTCAATCTCACCTCGCAACCGTACACCTCTCACCTCTTAGCTCACATGAATTATATACGTATTTTGGGCAAAAGTTTAACATTATAATTGCAACGTTTTATAATACCAGAGCTTTTTATGTGATTTACGACTATATACATCCAATTTTTAACTTCCTCACGATTGACAGCCAAACCAATTAAAGAACAAAAGTCTAGCGAGGACATTTTAAAAGCTATAGATAAAGGTAAATACATTAAAATTTATAATTTGTTTTTTTTTCGGTTTTTTTATCATTTCAGTTTTTATCTTAAATTTCATATACTTTTAATAATTTTATTCTAATTAATACACAAATTAATGTAAAAGAGAATACATTAAACTGACCCAGAAGTATACAAATTTTTTATAGAATAAAAAGTAACCATGGAGGCTAATTGAAAAAAAATTAACCTATGCATATTAATATGAGAATTAAAAGAAAAAAATTTAAAAAAAAAAAAAAAAAAAATGAATATGACGAATGCTTTTAACTAAAGTTTCTGCAAGTCAGACAATGTGACAATGGAGCAGACAAAGTGCATAAAGTTTTTACAATGCAATAAAAAGTAATATTGGAGGCTTAAAAATGCTGAGCATTGAGTTTTTTCTCTGCTTTACGACACGTTAAAAATTGCACAATAAAACTGACCATGGAGGATGTGTTTTAATTAAACAGACTAATCCTCAATAAATAAACATTGTATAAAAGTGGAAACATGTTGTGTAATAACATATTTCAAATATAAAGTGACCATGGAGGACACGCTTGATAAATGCCGTAAAAGCCAAGTAAATAAGCCAAGCTAATAAGTAAGTAAACTAAACGGATTTCATATGCTTAATGTTGTCACTTATGATGCAGTCTAATTACACCTTGAGTGTGTGAGTGTATGAATAGGTGTGTGTGTGAGTGTGTGTGTGTGTGTGTGGGTGTGGGTGTGTGCAACTCATTAGTGCCACTCAAATCACCTGCCATTTGAGTAACTCGAGCAGCTAAAAGTTGACACTTAACGTCGACGTGGCAACTGAGTTTCAGAAGAAAAGTCAAAGCTTTAGATAAATAAATAGACGTAGATAAAGTGGGAAAGGGAGAGACTGAGAGAGGGAGATGAGTACACTGAAAAAAAAGACCAACTTCTAAAGTCAAGAACATTCATCTTAAATAATTTGTTCTTAAAATAAGATTATTTTAAGACCAAATTACTAAAACTAAGTTTATTTATCTGAGAAATCTTAAACTCTTAATATAAGAGTAAAAATTTAATATTATATTTTTAGGAAAGTTTAAATAAATACTATTTCGTATGAAACTGTTTCAGTTGTGAAGCAGTAGGCGGCGGTTCGAATCCTACTCCTAACAAATTAAAATATCATTTATAATATTACTAAAACAGAATAAAATGTAAATAAATCAAAATTAAAAAACAAATAAATTTATAAATATCAAATTATAGATATAAAAAAATAATTTTTTCTTATTATATTTTTTTAATTTTAATTTTAAGATCAAATCTTAATATTAACACATTTTATTTTTATCAGTGTAAGAGGCACAAGTTGAAGTACAAGTTGAAGCTTAGTCAAAAAGCGCTTTAAAATGCAGCACTGAAGTTTGGCAACGTTGTGTTGTGTTGTGCTGTGTTGCATGCTACATATAAACAACAATTCGTTGCAGGAATTTAATGAGTTGCGTCTTTAAATCTGTTGCTGCTGCGTTGTTGCATCCATTTTGTGTCGCAGAGTCTGCTCCAGTTTTTTTTATTTCATTTTATTTTTTTTTTTTTATTTTTGTTGCCAAGGATGCACGTTGCAAGTTGCTTGTTGCAAGGATGGCAGTCAGGACTTAGTCGGGCAAAACGTAAAATTTAATTAAGCTGCTTTTAGCTGCAACGTCTTAAGCTCCAACAGATGCAGATGCACATGATGCTTGTGCTCTCTCTCTCGCTCTCTCTCTCTCTGTCTCCTTCTCTCTCTCTCTGTGTGTGGCAAATATTTTTGCAACCACAGCCACTTGACTCCTGGAGTGGCACTCTTCTTCTGCATCTTCTTCTCCCATTTCTTCTTCTGCCACCTGTACAACTGCAACTCCTTGCCTCCCTCTCTTTCTACTTTTCTCTCCCTCTCTCTCTCTCTTTCTCTCTCTGCCACCGCAAATTAGCCTCAATTTTGTGAGTTGTGTATGCTGCAATTTCCAACAGCTTGTTGCAAATATTTTGTCAAACATTTTCTCCATTTTCTCAAATTTTGTCTAGCCCAATTTTTCTTTTTTTCTACATTTTGAATATTTTTTTAATAACTGTATAGATTTGTTGATGCCACAGCAACTAATCGCCTGTCTCTCTCTCTCTCTCTCTCTCATTGCCTTCTTTCTCCAAATTTTGTTGCTCTCGCATCCATTAAAAAGATTTATGAGTCTCCCTCTCTCTTTCTCTTTCTCCGTCTCTTTTTGCTCGCTTCAATTCATTTTAATGTGCAACGCAATCGATTTTCAATTTAAATTTGAAATTTTTGAGTGTTTTTTCTGTCGTTGTTGTTGTTGTTGTTGTTGTTCTTGTTGCAGCTGCTATTTGTTTACTTGACATATTAAAATAAATACATTACAAAATCTGTAGCATACTTCAAATTCTCTATTTCTTTCTCACTTCCTTCTTTTTTGGGTGTATTTACTTTGTGTTTGTTGCTAGTAAATTCTGCGGGTCCATCTATGTATATTGTCAACTTATTTACATTTCATTAATCGGCATTTTAAATATTCTTTTCATAATTGTTAAAAAACAAAAATATTTTTTAATACTCGTTGCTTGAAAATGTACAAAATCTCAAATATTTACTTAAGTTTTTGCATTTCTTCGACTTGGAAAATGCAAATATTTGAAGCATTTTGAAGGTTCAATTTTTATTAATTAAGTAAAATATTAAGAAACCTTTTAAAGGCATTTTAATATTCTATTAGTTTGATTACAGAAATGTGTTTTATTTTTGTTTAAAGACCATCTGATTTTTGAAATAAATATACCATTACAGTATTATTTAGTTAAAGATGTTAAGAATATTTAGTGGTTTATATAAAAAAATTTATTAAATAAATACTTGGCTTTAACTCAAGAATAGTTACAGAAATAATTATAGAGTACTTAATTAATTTATTTATGCATAGTATTTATAGTTTTTTTTCTTTTATTTTAAGACTTTGCAAACTGGACTCAAATTTACCTACAAATAATTTTGTTTCTCTAAAAAGTTTTTTATTTAATTATTTACACAACTATTCGGTTCTGAATGCCGTAGGAAAAACAATTTCCCATTGGTTTTGCTGCAAAAAAGATTTACCAAAAATTTGAGACATTCCTGCATTACAAATATTTGGAGCTTTGAATATTATACAACATTTTTTCTAATAGATTTTGGTTTTGGTTTTTGGGTTTTTTGGGTTTAAACTCAAATTTTACCTGCGCATTTATATCATACTTTCAGTTTTGCGGCCTTTTCGGCAAAATGCGATAAAAACAACAATGAAAAGCAAACAACGCACACAAAGATGAGAACAAGAAGAAGAAAAGAGGCAGCAACTTAAGATGAGAAGAAAAATGAAAATGAAGAAGAAGAAGAAGAAGATGTTGGCCAGCTTGAAGCTACTTCAAGGCCCAAACGCAAAACGCAAAACGCAAAATCAACAACAATAACGAACAAGCGAAATCAGTCGAGTGTTTTTGCAATTTGAAGGAGAAGCAGTAGAAGAAGACAGGTGATGAAGGAGTGACTGAGGAGTGAGGGAGAAAGAGGAGGTAACAGTTGTGCTGATTCACAGCAGGCAGAAGAGGTGCCAAATGGGAAAAACTGGCCAAGAGCGAGAGAATGTTGGAAAATAAACGATGTTGTCTATGACAAGGCATGACGGTAATGACGACGACGATGGTGTTAAACCTGAAGAAGGAGAAGGAGACAGAGAAGGAGATAGAGATGGAGATGGTAATGGAGTTGGAGCTAAAACTGAGACTCGAATGGAGACTGAGACTGAGACTGAGTCTAAGGAGACTGTAGCCAAAAAGATTGTTGTGAATTGTTGTAGTGTTACCTGTGGCCCAACTGTTTGTTGTTATTGTTATTGTTGCTGTTGCTGTTTTTCTTACTGAAATTTTCGTTTTAGCCGCATCATTGTCATGCTTCTTTTTAGACCCCGTACTTAAAAAAAGTACAGGAGTCTATTGGCGCCCATAGGAACAATCGGTCGAAAATCAAGTTTTTGTATGAAAAAATTTTTTGTTTTCTGAGATATCGTAAGCAAACTTATATTATATGAGTTTAAGTTAGTCCTATATATCCCGACCAAAGTTGGTTCAAATCGGTCCACTATATCATATAGCTGTCATAGAACCAATCGGGCGAAAATCGAGTCTAAGTATGAAAAACTTTTTTGTTTTATGAGATATCGTAACCAAACTTATAGAATATGCATTTAAGTTAATCCTATACATCCTTACCAAAGTTGGTTTAAATCGGTCTACTATATCATATAGCTGTCATAGGACCGATCCGGCGAAAATCGAGTCTAAGTATGAAAAACTTTTTTGTTTTCTGAGTTATCATTATCAAACTGATACAGTAAGCATATAACTTGGTTCTATATATCCTGAGCAAAGTTGGTTCAAATCGGTCCACTATATCATATAGCTCTCATAGAATTGATTGGTCGAAAATAAAGTCTTAGTATGAAAATCTTTTATGTTTCATGAGACATTGTAACCAAACTGATAGAATATGCATTTAAGTAAACGTAATTTGTTTAAACATTTTTTTCCATTATAAGTTTTTCCATAGTAAGTACGGGGTCTCCGACTGTCGAGTATGCTCGACTGTAGCAGCGGCTCACTAGTTTTTTTTTGGTTTTGTTTTTGTTTTGGAATTTTTCAATTCAAGGTTTTCGCCTCGCTGCCGAAGTGTCTTGCTACCTGCCCCTTGCTGTCTCACACCTTCCTTTCCCTATCTATCTCTCTCTCTCTCTCTCTCTCTACCTCACTCTCTCTCTCTCTCTCTATCTATCTTTCATAAGACACTCCAAATCGGAGGCTGGCTGCTATCAATGGCAGCCTTTTTAGGTTTGTTATTTTTGCCTGTCTGCACTTGCGACTGTCTTTCTCTCTCTCTCTCTCTCTCTTTCACTCTTTAGCCATCTCTTTCGCTCACTCTACGCTACCCTGACTGGCATCATAAATCATCTCAAGTGGCTGCTGTGTAGCGCTCTCTGCGCTTTTGACCAAATCCAGCTATTTTGGTATTGTATCTATAACTATAACAATTTGCAAGTGTAGCTCACAGATACACACACACACACACACACACACACACACTGTCTTCCTGTCAGTCAGTCGCTCAACGTTGCAGTCACTTTGACATTTTTGTTGCACTAATTTGCGCACTTGAACGTTACAAAGATACACAGATACACACACATATTTTGTAGATACATTTTCACAGTTATTGTGCAGATACATTTCGCCGTTTGGCCATTTTCGTAATATTTGAGCCGTAAAATTGTTGTAACAGGTACAAACGCGCATTCGCTGCCTGCTGTTCTTCGTTGCATCCATAAGATACAGATACAAAAAAAAGGAAAAAAGTATCTTTCACTTGTATTCAATTCTTTCTTTTGGCGTTGAAACTGACAACAGCTGTGAGCCACATTTGCAACGTAAGTTAATGCTAATGATGATCATCAACTTCATAATGATGCTGTCGAAGTGAGATACTTTTGGAGCAGTGAGATACTATTCATCAGGTTGGCAGTTGTTCCAGCTGACCATCTTTGATTTTTTTTGGGCCAGAAAATACTTCAACAGCTGTGCGAAATTCGAGCTCATTTCGGTTAGAAAAGAAATTCAGCTTGTATGTGAATTTTTGTGGGAACATTCACATAATAATCAATCATAAATTGTGAAGAAAATAAGCTGAACAATTTTCAATCGAACTTAAATTTAGTATGCACCAATTAAACACTTTAAATATTAAAATACCTAACTTGGCAAAACAATTTTAACAACATTTGAATTGATTTTAGAGTTGCAAAAATTATTATTACTAAGATTGTTTCATTCAGATTAAGTTACATTCAAATAATATATTTTTGTTTAAAGTTTTATCGCAAATTAACTCAATTGGAAAACTCTTTGATTAGTCACTTAAACTTAAAGACAACTACTTAAATGAAATAGCCTTCAACTTATTAAGCAGATACATTTCAATCTTAAAATGTGTTAAAGTAACTTTTATAATTTAAGCTGATATATATTTTATATGCTATCCCTTTTGGCATCTCCATTCCATTCCTAAACCCAATTTCACTTTTGTGTGTTTTAACAAGCACATGTGAAATTCACTCAGTTGGAAAAGTCTTTGATATTATTACAACAGTCGAATTTGCTTGACAGTTTCCACAAAATTTACCACGGAGCCATCCCAAAATGGAAACTTTATTTAATATGAATTAAAATCATTTTCTTTGCTTAGATAAAACACTTTTCCTTTAACTTTTCTTACACAAAAGAAAGGAAAATTAATTGAGCTGTACAATAGATTTTCTTCTTGAAAATTCAAGTATAAATTAATTGAATGCAAATATTTTGTTTAGATATTCAATTGGGATTTTCTCAACCATTTTTCTTCAGATAAACACATTCCTGTCACTTTATGTTTTGAATGCAAATCTATTTAAAGTCTTCGAAAGTTAAAGTTTTATAGAAGACGTTCTTCCTGGTTCGCTGACCCAATCAATTGTCTATGTATACAAAAAAAATAATGTTTGCTAAATGATTTATTTTCAATATTTCAATTCTCAGTTTCTGCAAAGACGCCACTTTATTTGCCGTCGGAATGAAAGATCTGAAAAAGACCTAAAAGTTGGAGGCGGACAACGAACCAGATTTTGACAAGCGCAGAAAAAGAAGGTAATAAACCAAATGTAAAAATAAAAATAAACAAATAACATAATTGTCTAGGTTAGTCATTCAGTCAGTCATTCAGTCAGTCAGTCATTCATTCAGTCATTCAGTCAGTCATTCAGTCAGTCAGCTCATCTGCCGTTTCTCTAAATTATGGTACAATAATTTCAACCGAAGGAGTAATATATTAAGTTGGCACTTGGATCGGGGAATGAAGGGAACTGAGGGGAAGTAAGGAACTCAATTCCAACTCTTGAGCAACTAAATATTACTTTTGAAACTGTTGGCACTTTGTTTAATTAATGGCATTTGTTGTCAGTTTTAATTGAATTTATGTTTTATTCTTTGCAACATCATTTATTTATTTTCTAGTTAAGACACTCTATAGGAAACTCGTTTCTGGATTTTAAGTATCTGTATCTGTATCTGTAGATTCGCATTGGGTTCACTTGTTGTCCAAGTCAATTTATATTATTTCGTTACGCTTCAGCTCAAAATCTATATTTATTTTTATACAAATTGTCTTAGTGTATTAGTTTTAAACTGTCTAATTTTTTTATGCATATTCTTAATATAAAATTCAAAGTTTGCATTCTGCTTTTTATTTCTTTTTTTATTGTCCAACTTTATATTATTTTTTTTTTATATCTATTGTATTTTTTTTCTTCATTTTATTATTGTTTAATATTTTATCGTATATCTGTTGTATACAATCGCATATTTTAACAAGTGTACCGTTTAATTTTTTATAAATATTGTTCCTCAATATTTTTTATCTTTCTGTCAATATCCTAACTAAATTTTTCATTTTTTAAAACTTATTTTCTCAAGTTTAAAGAACGCTTTATTTATCTCAACTTCTACAATTTGTATATTATTATTCTGCCCATTTCCCATTTCCCTTTTTCTGGTTTTTCTTTATTTGTCATTTTAGTTTATTTACTTTTCATTCTCATCATTTTTTTTGCAAAACACACAACTTCACTTTGTTTTCAAGCCAAACAAATTTTATTTACACTAATTATACAAATTTATTTATCTAGATTTTGTCAATTTAAAAAGGTATGCTTTTCCCAGATGATACCAAAAAAATAAAATTTAAGATTGCAGCAAATATTCTTGGGAGTATTATTCTTTTCGTAGATTATATGAAAAAATAATATTGGATAAATTCAAAACACAAATTTTATATATTTAAAAGGCCCATCTTGAAACTAAGAAATTTTTATAATTCTAGGACTAAAACTCTATAGACTTTCTATACTTGAAATACATTTAGTCCAGTAATTGTCCTGAAAATAAAAACATGTGCAATTTTTGCTATGTAAAAACAATTACTTGACTAACTGTAGTTAGCACCTACTATGCTCTATTGAATTTTATTATTTTTACCAGCAAAAAAGCGAATTGTTCAAACTTTGTGATGTGTCAATTGGTAACTGGAATTTTCACATTTCCCATGCAATTTTTGGGTGAAAATGTTCAACCAATTGAAATGTTATTTACACAAAAAATAACGTTCAAAACTGTTGTTTTCTTAAGTGGTACATTTCTATTATTTTTTTTCGGTGTTTTCGTTTTTTTTTTCTTTGTTTTTGTATACATATGCAGTGCAGTTAATGATAATAACGGAACAGCTGGAACCGTAGAACCGTTAGAACGAAAAGCGTCAAAAAGGACACGAGTATCTAGATAGATTTGGTTGCATTTTTCAGATAGATTGTTTCTACTGTGTGTTTGTTTTTTTCATATATGTAATATAGATAAAAGTATAATATAGTTTGACCTACATTTGTTGCTTTTCTTTTGCGGTTTTCCTACGCGACGTCGCAGTCTCTGTCGCCGTCTCTGTCGCTGTCGCTGCCGCCGCCAAAGCGGCGCTGCTTTTGCTGCTGTTGCACTTGCAAAAAATGTTGAGATACTTTGCGGTGTTTGTGTTGTTGTTGTCCAGGTTGTTAGCAGCAGCAATAGAATATCCAATATGTATTGTTATTGTTGTTATTTATGCTCCTTCTTCTTCCTCTTCTTTACACTTTTTGCGGCACTTTTCACCAAATATTTTGCTCAAATTTCCGAATATTTTCTTTTCTATTTTTTTATTTACTTATTTCAGAATCAATTTGCAAGTCATTTGAGCTTTTGTTGTTGTTGTTTGCTTTATGTTGTTTTATGCACTTGAAAAAAAATATGGCAAAAAAAGAAACGGATATTGAAATGAAAATGCAATAATAATAATAATAATATTTATATTATATGCGGCGGCTGTTGTCGTTGTTGTTGTTGTTGTTGTTGTTGGGATGCTGTAAGCGCGTCACATACACACATACATACATACATACAGGCATAAACAGACACACAGATACACACGCACACTCACACGCACGCACTCACGCAACGCGCTGATTATGACGATTAAATGCGACGCTCGACTCGAGACTCGAGATACACGTATCATGAACACGCACCGACAACGCGTCCAAACGCTTCAACGATTCGAACAGAACTAAGCGCAGCGCGTGCTGCCTCTGCTTGCTTATGCTATGCTCTGCTTTGGCTCTGCCGCAGCCGCTGCCTTTGCTGTTGCCTTTGCTGTTGCCTTTGCATGCCTGCCTGTTAGCCTGCCTGCCTGCCTGTCTGTCTCTCTGTCCCTCTGTCTGTCTGTTTGTCTCGCCGACTGTTGTTGGCTTAGCCTTTCAGCATAAAGAGAGAGAATCGCGCGTTCGCTCCTGACACTGAGAGTAAAATACGTTGAGCGAGCGAGCAAGCAACATCAGCAAATGCAAGCAATTGTGCATGGGCGCTCTCTTTTGCTTGCCATCTCTCTCAGATGTAACATAAAGCACATGCGGGTGGCTCTCACAGCCTCTGTAAGCGATTAACTTGATTACATTGATGCTGCTGTTAACTGCGGTCAGCTCTGTGAACTGACACTAGGCAAATCAAATGCAGCAAGTGCAAAGCAATTTAATTATAAATTATTTAATTGTAATTTAATTTATACAAAAACTGTAATTAAATTTTTAAAAAATGCATACATAACTACAAAGAATTATTATTATTTAAATTCATAATATACAAATTTACCTTAGTAAATTATAGTTTTTAAACTTAAAATACAGCAAATATTTTTCTAACATATTATTTATTGCATGCATATTATTATTACTATTATATTATTTTTCTTTTAATATTAATTAACTTATAATTCATTTCTTTTATTTGGCTTAAAGCCGAAACTATTATCTTTATTGTTACAACCAAATAATTATAGTGTTAATTTAGATATTTAAATTCTTTTTTTTAAATTTTATGCATCTTACAAATTCTTTTTAATAATAATTTACAATTCCTAAAAGGTGTATTGCCTTGCATTTAGTTACATTGACATTAACATTATTTACAATAAATGCGCATGTTACTTAACAGTGTTGATTTTACATAAAACCGCATTCTCTCTCTTGTCTCTCTTATGCTCTCGCGCTCACTCTCTTCTGCCCGCCCACGTGACTGTTATACGCACTGAGCGTTTACAGGACAGCGCACTCCTGTTAGCCGCCACAGGTTTCTGTTGTCGTGATTCTGTCGCTGTCGACGTCGCTTTGCTAAACAGCTGTTTCATGTTGTTTACTGCGTCGAATTATGTGCGTATAACAGTTTGACTTAATTGATTGCATTTAATTAAATAACAAAAGTTTTATCTAATGCAAATTATCATTAAAATTGCTAACAGTTAAAATATTTTGTAAATATTTTATTAACTAAAATTAAAAGTTTTTACGTAATACAAATGATCTTTTTCTTTTTTTTGCTTTGGTTTAACACTTAGATATTTTATTAAGTATTTTTTAATAATTATTAATTTTTTTTTTATTATATAACAAGTTTTTGTTGCATAATTTTTGCAATTTTTGTGCAGCATAATTGTTTATGACTTTGCCAAAAACATAAAAAAAAAACAAAGACAACATATTTATGTAACAAGAGCAGCATAAACTGTTAACTGCGCTCTCTTAAAAGGCTGACTTAAAGAGCGCCAGAATGCAAGAGCGCGGCTGCAACAGCGTATGACAGTTTATGGCAACATTGAAGTGTGAAACTCTTATACGCATTGCAGCGCATCAGTTTTGGGTTGCGAAATTGACTAAATTGGCGAATTCGGAAACAACTTGTTGAGGTTATGGCTGTGTATAACAGATCCTGTTTTGATTTTAGCTGTTGGAATTATCAATAGGTATTTTATATAATACTACCGATAATTGGTAGATTTGAATTAAAATAAAATTTTTATAAATATGTAAATGGTATAACAACTTGTTGAGCTTATTGTTGTGTATAACAGTTTTGTTATTATTATTATTTTATTTCTGATCAAGATATAAACGAATCGAATGAATAAATTTTGCTTTTTTTAAGATTACATGAGAGTTGAAAATACTATCGCTTGGAAATGTCATCTCTAAGTGTTGTAAATCTATATATATAAAGTTGTTTGTCCAACTGACTGAGCATATATTATAAAAAGCTTCAATTTGCTTAAAACATTTGTACACGAATTTAAAATTAAGTTTATTGCTTTAATTTGATATTTTATTTAAATAGGTTCAAAACTATCGCTTTGAAAGTGTCATCTCTAGTTTCGCAGTCGCCGCTTCTTATCAAGATTAATTGAGCAATTCATGTGTTATAAATGACAGTCATAAGCCCAAAAGACGTCGACGTCGACAGCGACGCCGACGCGACGTCGAGTGCAACGACTTTCGCAAGAGAACCCAACTCAAGACGTAATTTGACACCTCACATCTTAAGAGCAGCTTCCCTCTCCCTCTCTCCCACTCTCCCTCTCCCCTAGCACTCTCCCGTTGAGCGAATGATCGAGAGTGCCAAACTGCAGTTGGCCTGTTCGTCATCGATAACGGTTACCACACATTTTGGGCACATTTCTCACACACACACACGCACACACACACAGAGACAGACGCACGCACGCACAGAAAATAATAAGGTCAATCAACGGGCGCAGCGGGCGGCGACAGCGCAGTTGTCAACAGCTGCGCGCTGGCGCAAAAAGCCAACAGCCAACAGCGACTGCGCAGCCAGCAGACAGCAGACAGCAGGCAGAAACAGATTAATTGCGTCGTCGTTATGAATTTCACATGAGCGATGGATGGACTCCTGCGCTCTCACTCACTCCCTCGCACTCTGCAGCACCCTGACCATTGTTCACTCTCCCCCACTCTCTTTTTCAAATATGCTCTCATCATTTGTTTCGTTCTCAGTGTGTGCGTGTGTGTGTGTGTGTTTGTGTGTGCACACTTGAGCGCCAGCTCTCAGCGCCACTTGAGGTCTTCTGTTGAGATCTTTGGTCCGAATTCTGAATTCTGTTATGTTATTTACATTCTTGTCTGCTTCTTTTTCTTCTCTCTGTTTCGTTCTTTGCTGCGTGGGCCCGCATTGTTGTTGTTGTTGTTGTTTGCCGTTGTTGTTAACATTTGTTTTTGGTAAAATGATATGATATGATATGGTATGATTTATGTGCATATCAGAATGCCTGTACATTGGAATGGTATATGTTTACATACATACAAACATACATATGTATGTAAATATAACTTATGTACATATGTATAAATTACATACTCTCATTAATTAAAATTATGTTATGAATATCTCATGATCACATTGAATTTACATTTCTATGTTATTAACATTTTTTTTCAGCTACTTTTAAATAGTTTTTAATCAAAAAATAAAGATATTATTTCAATATTTTAAAAACTACATCTCAACATAAAATTGAAATCTCTTTTTTTTTAAATAAAATTGAGACCTTTTAATTAAACAATTTATGATAAAATTTCTAAAATAATAATAAATTTCTAGTTATTTAAAAAAAACTGTTCAATTGCTATTCAATATTGGCAATAATATATAATAATAAAAAAAAATAATATAAAAATTATAATCATAAAACTTTTTAGTAAATTTAAGAAGACTTTAAAATTTTATTTAATATTTAGGAAATATTTCTAAATAAATTTGATTAATCTTGATTTTTAAAAATTATTTTCAGCTTATTACCAGTTCAATTCAATCAGAATTTATTGAATTCAATTATAACTTTCAATAATTTTAAAATAAATAGTAATCAATATGTTGACTGAAAGTAAGTAAATATTTCATAAGCATATTTTCCACTTTTATTTTGATATGCATTTTATTTCAGCTCGTTTCAATTCGCCATCAATTTGAGCAGCAATTAAAAATCGATAGAGTTCAATTGAAAATTGCAAGTTGAAGCCACAATTGGGAGTTTTTTTCCCATGCAACATTTAATGTTCAACTGTGTTGAACTGTTGCAAATTCAATTTCAATTGCTGTCGGCTAATTTGGCTGTAATTAAGCCAAATCAGTGGGCGATTAAACAATTGAAGATAATTACGCGAAATTGATAATGTGAACAGAGAGAGAGAGAGAGGGGAAAAGAAAGAGAAGTTGAGCTAATTGCGAATACAAATGTGAATTGCCGAGTGGCAATCAAAGAACGCAAGAAATATGCAAATCAGATTGAAACTGAATCCCCCACCAAAGTTGAAACAGCAAGTTGAAAGTTGAGCACAAAGCTGAGGCAAAACAATAATTAATAAAGAAATAAATAATGTGAAAAAAGGTCCAAAAGAGGAGGTCGGACTCAAGACCCAAGACACAGTGGGAAGTCTTCTTCAATGTTGTTGTTGTTGGTTGATGTTGGTTGAACAACTGTTGTTGTGGTTGTTTGAGCAACTCCTTTAATGAAGTGAAAAAGTAAACGGTCAACTGTGGAGTTAAATATCCCACAGAGTCACAGTACAAATCTATAGATGTGTGTACAGTTATAATTAAGTGATACACATCAAGTGTGAGAAAGAGACAGCGAGAGAGAGGGAGAGAGAGAGATAGACTTCGAGCTGTTGCTAAGTATTTTCAATTCTTTGTTTTTTTTCCTGTTCTTAATGATTGTTTTCAATTACTTTTGCCCGTCTCTGCCGTCTCTGTCTGTCTTTTATAGGCAGTGTCAGTCATTCAGTCAACGGATTGAAAAGGTAGACACACTCAGAGTGAAAGAGAGGGAGAGAGGGAGTGAGAGGGTTGATTCAATCGATTGAGTCACTCGCCGGAGTTGCCGGAGGAGCGCCTTTTAAGTGTTTACGCTTGTTTTATTAATTTCCATCATACATCTTCAGCTGTCAGCGTGCATCCTCCTTCAACCAATACAACAATAACAACAACAACAACATGAAAAAAGTCACAGCTTCAACTTCAACTTCAACTTTCAATAGTTAACGAGCTGCCAATGATATTCAACCGTATACTTACAACCTTACATATTTTCAACATTACGGAGGCGTGTTAAAAAAAAAGTAGACGAAAAAATAGTCGAATCAAACAAAACATTAATCAATTCAACGGGCAACAATTGAAACAAAACACCTAGGGAAATTGAAAGGCCGGCAAGTCACATTTGTTTAGCTTGAACAACTGATTGAAATAGATTTTCAAAATAGAGTTATTCAAAACTAGATTAAATATTCAATTTGTAAATGTATTGCAATCAAATTGAAAGTAAATTGTGAAATTGAACAACAACTTAGAGCACTGTTAATCAATACGTTTCATATTTCTAAAGAATTGTGAATAGCTATTTAAAAATGAGTTAAATAATCAAACTAATATTTTATTGTTGTTAAAGCAAGTTGAACGATTTGATTGAATTGAAATTGAAAGCAAATTGAAAGATACTAAACTCAAGTTATTAAGTTATTATTATCAAGTTATAAAGGGAATTTAAATAAATCAAATTGAAAATAAGAAATTGCAATGAATGTAAATTGAATTAAAATGTAAATGTTTTGCAATCAAATTGAGAGTAAATTGTGAAATTGAACGACAATTTAGTGCACTATTAATCAATACATATTTCTAAAGAATCGTGGATAATTATTTAAAAATGCGTTGAATAAACAAAATAATATATTATTATTACTGTAAACACAAATTGAACGACTTGATTTAATTGAAATTGAAAGCAAATTGAAAGATGATAAGCTCAAGTTATTATAGTTTTAAAGGAAATATAAATAAATCAAATAGAAAATAACAAATGAATGTAAATTGAATTGAAATGTTTTATGGTTGAATACAAGTTGACAGCGACTGTCAATCTAAGCGTTGAACACGATAATCCATGTCAGTTGCCAAAGACATAAAAAAAAACCGGCGACAAAATAAATATGACAGCGTTGAAATCATGTTCCCAAAAAATCGGCTAATCCAGAGAAATGTCTTATTAATGCCACTGTTAGGCCATATAAGGTAATTCCCCCCAAAATCCTTGTTTCCTACCCCGACCACAGTCATTTCCCCCCTCTGCTTTGCACTGTCCTGGAGCAGAAAGGACAATAAGAATTGCAGTTGGAGAGAGAGAGAGAGAGTTTGTAAAAGGCACGAAAGTTTACAGCTAAAACGATTCCAATTGCCAATTTCATGCTTCGAGTGCAAGGCTTTCAATCAAACCAGCGATTGAAGAAGAAAAACTGAAACATGGCATAAAAGGAAAGGGGAGAGAAGAGAAGAGGAGAAGAGTGGGAAAAGCGAAAGGCATACATACGATATATGTATATATAAATAGAATACAGCTGGATACTTGTCTGAAGAGTGTATTAACTTGGCTTGAACACAACTCTCTCTCTCTCTCTCTCTCTCTCTCCCTCTCTCTCTTAGCCACTATCATGACCTCGTCTTGTGGCAATTTGAAATGCCAGCGACAGCAACGACATCACTTTCCATCGCACTTTTCCTCCCTTTCCCCCTTTATCATCATCAGCCTCTTCCTGTCTTCTTTTTCTTTTTTTTGATTCTCAAACTGTGGACTATGTTTCTCTTTCTCTTTCTCTTTCTCTGGCGAAGCACGCGATTTTTATGGCACATTCGTGAGCTTATTGTAATGAATTACTTTGGGATTCGTTTTCGGCAGCGCCAGTTTTACTCTTCCTCTTGATTTTTACCATACCCTGTAAAGGGAGTATATTGTATGTCCTTAGAATTTAAGAATATGTTCTCTTTCTCATCAATACAACCAATTTCATAAGTTGAATCGATTTAAAAGTAAAACTGTCTTTTTAACTTAATATTAACCAGGGACTGTAATCATTATAAGTTTTATTATAAAACTCGAGAAATATTCATTATTATATGAGTTTTATTATTTTACCTATGAAAACTTTTGATCACAAAAATAAAACTCAGGAATAATCATTATTTAAAAAAAAATATATATCTCATAGTATAATGATAATTTCTTGAGTTTTTTTTTTTTTGCTAAAAAATAATGATTATTTTATGAGTAAAATAATAAAAATCAGAAATTTAAAGATCATTGCATAGATTACCCACAAAGAAAATGTTTGGTATATTATACGTTTACTTACATTTACTAGAAGTGAATGATTTTTTCAAAAAAAAATATAATTATAATTTACTGTCCCTGATATTAATTTTTTTAACTGTTCAGTTATAACTTTAAAATTGTATAAAATATAATTTTACTATGAATTTTTTAATATTATTTTTAGAGTTTTTATTTAAAATGGTTAATAAAATAAGATACTTAAATTTCCAAAATTTCAACTGCTTCATTAAGATTTGATTTTTTTAGAATGTTAATGTATTATAATGTTAATTTCAATACTTTTTTTTTTAAAAATGTATATAAATTATGTATATAAATTACGGAATATTTAAATATAAGGATGTTTAATTGCTTTTAAAACTCTCTTTTTTAGAGACTTAATTTTAAAAATCTTTGTAAGATACAAGCAGTTTTATTTATATAGATTTCCTAACTTTCTAAAAAAAAACTTTATTTTATTTTTTTTTATTTTTTTTTGATTAGGTATCTATTTTCTTCGTACAGGGAATCTTTGAGTCAGTCATTTTATGAATTTCCTCTGTTAAGCTGTGTCTTCTTCTTGTATTCTCTATTTTTTTTTTTAGTGTAATCCTTGGCAATGGTCGTTAGTCTGAGGCTCGGTTATTGACTGCATGTGGTTCGGTAGTGTGAGTTTCGCCTATTTCCTGATAACGACACCCCCTTCAGCTTGCTTTACTCCCTTCTCTCTCTTCTCTATCCCCTCTCTCCTGCTTCCCCTAGTTCCTCTTGGACTGCCTTGTAGTTGGGACATGTGGTATTTGCTGTAATCATAATTTTATGTCCATCTAAGTAGCTGCGCATGACGACTGTCAACGACACTGACTCATCCAGTATTCCTCTTTTCCCCCATATCCCTTTTCCTTCTTCCCCCTTCTTCTCCCCCTCCCCTCCTCCCTTTTCGGCCTGGTCAAAATGGAATGCTGTGTGTGCTAAGTTTTAGCATCGCTGTCAATCGACGTCTTAGGCTGTCGCTTACACGTTTCACTTGCCACGCCCCTTGCCACTTGCGCCCACTCCCCCTTGGCTTCCAAAATAGTGTCCTTTAGTTTATGGAAGCTGCACGTTGTGAGTTGCATGCAACATCTACAGCTTGTGGCACCTGGAACCTGACAAAGTGACAGATTGACGGAGCGACAGTTGTGGCAGCTTCTCCATTTTGCAACTCGATGTCGATGGTCATTCAAATGTCACCTGACATTGAACCTAATGAGCTAGTTCCGAAAGCACTTTACTTACCTTAAATATATCGATAGTCGATAGTGGCACTAGACAATGTTATCGATAGTATATCTTCAATTTATTTAGACTTTATGCAGATTTTTCCACAGTACATCTATTTTACTTATCTCAATTTAATATATCGATAGTCAATAGTGGCACTAGACAATGTTATCGATTGCATATATTCAATATATTAAGACTTCACATATATTTTCAGACAGTGAATTTATTTTATTCATCTAAATTTATATAATATATAATATATCGATAGTCGTTAGTCAATAGTACCACTTTTATCGATAGTATATCTTCAATTTATTTTGACTACGAATATTTTCAAACAGTAAAATTATTTTATTCTTTTCAATTTAATATATCGATAGTCGATAGTGGCACTAGGCAATGTTATCGATAGTATATCTACAATAAATTTAGACTTTACGTATATTATCATACACTAAATTCATTTTATTCATCTTAAGCATTTTGTAGATTGCCTCATCATTATTCTAGTCGATAACTGTCTCACTGCAATACTATCGATAGTATTTTTACAAATCGATAGTTCAAATATCAAGTAATATAATAAAAGATCAGTAACCAAATAAAAAAAGGAAAGCGCAGTTTTCAAACAAATCAGTCTTTAGGGACAACTGAAGATGGAACTCTTTGTAGTCGATAGTATCGAAAGACATGAAGAAATTGGAGATGTGTGTTTATATTACAACTGATCTGATTATAATCAGCTTAGATTGATTTTCCATCTGCACATATTCTCGCTCTTTCTTTCTGCCAATTTCTATCTCTTTCACACCATCTGCAGTTGTATGTGTTATCTTTCAGAGTTATCTTTTGTTTGTTTGTGCTGGCTGCAAAAAGTTGTTTGCCACAGCTTTGACATGTTACAAGAGAAGTTGTTGGTAATTCCAGCAGCTCTCTTTTTCTCTCTCTCTCTCTCTCTCTCTATTCTCACCTTTTCCCTCTCTAATTTCCCACAGTAATCATTAGCTGTACATTAGCGTCATTGACGTTGAAAATTTGCTACATGAAACGTTTACGGTAATCCTTTGAGTAAGCAAAGTGAATGCAGTGAAAATGCTTAGAATGCACAGAGAAGGAGAGAGAAAGAGGGAGGGAGAGAGAGAGAGAGAGAGAGAGAGAGAGTGAGATGGAGTGAAAGAGAGAGCGAAGAAGAGAGAAATAATAGTTTTCGACTAAAAGTTACCACCTATTCAAATTAAATATATAATAGGTCCGGTTTTTCAAAATTTCCCCAACTTTATCAAAGTTAGTTTTTATGTCAAAATATCTCTGATATAGTTATCAAACTGCTGGACTTTTTCAGATTTGGTGCCTATAGCTCTTTGAGTTTTTAATATCTAAGTGTTTAAACAGTCTGTGTATTGTGCATTAAATATACATTAAAAAACCGGTTCTAAAAATTGTATAAATAAATTTAAAACAGCAAAAGTATACGAAATTATTCCATATATCAAACTGCCTTAAAACTTAAAACAGCCATAACTAAAGTTACATTTATCCGATCTTAACAGGTTTAAATAGAATGCTGAATTATAATAAAAGCACACAATCATTGCTATAAAAAAAAAATTTATCTTTAAGACTCTGGTTGAGGTGGACTTTTTTAGATTTGGTGCCTCTAGCTCTTTGAGTTTTTGAGATCTACAGATACAGGTGTTGATTTAAAATATAAATATAAATTGAGTCTGTCACGGCTCTGTCTTCTTGTTACACACCCAGTAATTGAAACAATATACCCTTGTTCTCTTGGAGTAGAGGGTATAATAACATAACACAACATTGAGCTGAAGATGAAGCACAACATGAAGGAAGAAAACATATCCTGTCTGCCAAATCCAAGGTGCAAAGAGACAGAGAAGAAGTGAGAGAAAGTAAGGAGAAGAGAGTGAAATAGGGGAGAGAAAAGGTGTGGGGGGGAGAGGGGGGTATAAAGATAGCGGGAGCAGGTTAAAACCTATAAAACCACGTAATCTGCAAGTGAGTTCTTTAATTATGCTTGCAACGCAACACATGTAGACAGCGCAGCAGGTGGCAACGCCAGCGATGCTGCCACAAGTGGGGGCAAGTATCGGAAGGAGGGAGGGTGGAAGGGAGAGAGGGAGGGAGGGAGAGGGCGTGACCGATGAGGAACGCAAACAAAATGCGAAGCGAAAGCCGCTTACAAAACCACAAAATGCTACGGACATCTTTGGCAAGCGAGCAAAAGGACGAAGAGAGGGGAGAGAAAGGGAGAGAAGGGGGGAGCGAGACAGCTAGCGGGAACATTCCGCCGTGGCATGGCAGCCATTTTGAAGTTTGGGGCGCTGCGGCTTTTTGCGGGGAGTGGAATGGAAAAAGAGCGAGGAGCGAAAGAGCAGCGTCTGTCGAGGATTACAATGGAGTTCAGATACGAAGCGAGATAGAGAGAGAGGGGGAGTGAGAGAGGGAGTAAGAGAGAAAGAGGGAGTGAGATAGGAAGTGAGATAGAGAGTGAGAGAGAGAGAGTGAGATAGGGAGTAAAATAGAGAGAGCGAGTGAGATAGGTATAGGTATAGAGGGTCATGTGGCAAGTACACTGAAAAAAAAAATGTTCTAAAATAAGAATTTTGGTCTTAGGACTAAAAGTTTTTGTCTAAAAACTGCGTCGAGAGCATTAAATTCTAAAATTTAGGTTGATTTTAAGAACACTTTAAATAGGTCGAAGTTCTTATTTTAGGGGTAAATGTTATTAAAATTAAAATTAAAAAATAAGAATAATAAAAATTTTTTTTATGTGTATAATTTTTTTTTTTTTAATTTTAATTTATTGATTTAATTTGTTATTTTAATTTGTTACGAGTGGAATTCGAACCGCCGCCTACTGCTTTTTAACTGAAGCTGCCTCTCTTACCAGAGCGCCACGGTGCCATAATTTGTTTGGTACGAAACTCTACCTATTTATAGTTTTCTAACAATTTAAGATTTTTATTCTTATATTAAGATTTTAAGATTTTTTAGCTTAATAATCTTAGTTTTAATAATTTAGTCTTAAAATAATTTTATTTTAAGAACAAAATAGGTTAATAAATGTTCTTAACTTTAGAAGTTGGTCTTTTTTTTCTGTGTAGCTACTGCCAATGCGAAACCATTTGCGGATTTAATTGCCGTTAACATGAGGCTCGCTTTACTTTGTTATTGCAGTTCACAGAGAGCTCTTCCCCTAAACCCTACCCCTACCCCTCTCTCTCCCCCCACTCCTACTCTTTCCTCTCTCAACTGTTGTTATCATTGTTGCTGTTGTTGTTGTTGGTAACAGAAGCATCAAATGGCAGCCGAAGTTGCACACAGATTAGAGACCAAAAGCGACAACATTCAACTCTCAACTTTCAACTCCCAACATTGAATCCAACTTCTTCTTCTTCTTCTTTTCTACACATTCCTCTACTTTTCACTCTTCCTCTTCTTGGCGCCTTTCTTTGCCTTTCAGTTTTGCTTTTGTCCCTGTTTTATTTTAGGTTCCATTGTTGCCAAGTTTGTGGTCAGTTTTGGTGGCCTCAACTTGCCTCTTGCCACATTTAACTTGCCTCTTGCCACATGCCACATGCCACAGATAGCGCGAGGACAACTGCGTTTCTCGCTGCGGTTTCAAAAGTCCACAGAATACAGGAAATGTACTAATACTACAATCCAACAAATATAGATAGAGATATATCTATAAATATTTTTTTTTTTTTATTCGAATAAGTCTAAAGTATCGCAAACATCCATTTTTTAAACTATTAAATTGTTTTTAGCCACCTGTGAATTATATTCAATTCTTTCATGATTTTTATAGAGCATAAAATTATTTTAAATTTATTTAAATTTTTTAATGTTTTAAAAACTTTTCTCAGTCATCTTTTAGTAATGCTAGAAATCTATCATATCTTATAATATTTAATAATTTGAGCTTTTACACTCTTGAACATTTCAATATATTTCATAAAGAATTTTCTTTTGTTTAGACGAATTTTTTCATAATTTCGTCTTAAATTTTATAAGTTTTGAGAATTGGAACCAATTTTGAATAGGATCTTGTGGTTATCAAATTTTAATAATTTACCTTCTTACAGAGCTTAACTCTCAATCTATGAAGTCGACTTATGAGTTTTAATTCTAAATTTCTTAAACAACATTTTCATGATATAAATCTAAAAAAAATGTGCTTAAGGATTTACTGTGATTTCAGTTATTCAAAATAAATGATTTCAATGATATACATATGTATAGACAATTAAACATTATATTCATACGTACATTATCTTAAAAATAAGCAATGTATTTTTATCATTAAAAGTAAAAAGTATCGTTTCTTAGCCCTTCTTAAAAGCCGAGTAACACGTGAGTTTTTTTTATAGATATTTTAAAATAATTGAAAGGATTTTTGCACTTACCCCTGTGAATCGCCGGGTGAAATCGGTTTTAATTGTTGTTCCACTGTACGAAGATTATCGCTGATAATATAATCTATATGATAGAAAGAAGAAGAGAGAAAACAAAGCTTCAATTATTTTAAAATATTCAAAGTAGTTAATAGTAAGATTGAACATAAATATTTAATTTCAATTCAATTGCAATCAACTGTCAATTGAAGCTCTCTCAAATGTATGCCAAGCTTTAAGTGCTGTTAACAGTCATGCTAAGTTCCCTGTTAATAGTTAACAATGCACTATTATGTTAGGTAGTTGATCGCTAACAGTGCATAATTACGTTAAGTATTAACAGTATTAATAGTTAACAGTCATGTTAGGCTGCCAGTTAACAGTCAAGTTCTGGTTGAGCTTTTGTCCCAAAAGCTGCCGAAAAAGCTTAGCTCTAGGTAAAGGATATAATTTTGAAGGATATTTGTGGGATATTTGCTGGGAATAGGCTAGGAGGATATTCTTGGTACATTTTTAGGGTATTTAGTTGTAGCATTATTTTGGTACATTTATTTGGTACTTTATTTTGGTACTTACCCTTCTGCAGCTGGCTGGTTGGAATAAATTCCTCGTGTTTTTGGTCCCCCTTCTCCTCATACTTGAGCTTGTAGTCAGAATGCTTGCGCAAGGACATTAGCAGCGACTGCGTACGCGGCGGAATCTCTGGCGGCGCTGGCTCTGGCGGCGGTTCCGATTCCCCGCTGCTGCCCGCAAAATCATCCACATCGCTGCCAACGCCGCTGTGCAGCTGCAGCGCTGCCGGCCTTGTTGCTATTGCTGACGCTGTTGCTGCCGATGCCGACGCCGTTGCTGCGGCCACGAGCTGTTGCGCCTTTTCACGCAGCAGCGAGTCGCTGCGATTGACGGAGAGGGCAGAGGCGCCGCTGCTGGAGCTCGTCATGCCGCTTAAGCGATTCAACGTGTTGCGTGCGGCGCCGCTGCGCTGACTGCGCTGACTGCTCGACGCTGCCGTCGACGACGACGCCGACGCGGGCAGCAAATATGCGCTGCTTGGCGTCGCTGTCGCTGCTGCTGTCGCTGCCGCTGCTTCGAGCTGCGCCTCGTCGGCTGCGTACTTGGCGTTTAGGAAGGGATTTGTACTGCGCGTCGCTGTCGCTGCCGCTGCCGCAGTCAGCGTGCTGCTGCTGCTGCTGCTGTTGGGAAAAAGTCCCAAATTCGCATTCGATTGATATTTCCCTGCTGCCGTGCTGGCCGAGACAGTCGCCAGCTTCAGCGGCGACTGCGACTGCGCTGCCGCCGCGTCCCTGGCAGAGGATCGTTGATGAGGTTGCGCGTATGTCACTTCCAGGCTGGAATCTTCGACGCTGCGACGCTCGCGTTGACGCAGATATTCCGGTTCGCAGTCCGAATTGTAGTGCTCCATGCCTGAGCAGAGAGCGAGAGAGAGTGAGAAAGAGAGAGAGAGAGAGAAAGAAAGGGAAAGAATTAGTTAAACTCTAGTCAACGTTAAGGATTATGTTGAAGAATGTGTTTCACAAACTTCAAACTGTCATAACTTTGTCAAATCTTAACCGATTTCCTTGCGGAATGCCATTTTGATCATTTTTTGGCCTCTATATTGATTCTGCATTTAAACAATATTAACTTTATAAAAAAAATTGATTTTCGAATTGTTCCCAAAAAAATCATGTACTCCCCCCTTTGACTTTTTTGAAAAAATATTTTATTCAAAATTTTAAATCTTGAGTTTTCACTTTTAATCAACTCCTGGTGCCCAAATTAGTATAAAACAACACTTTAAACTTGATTCTGAGAGACTTCATTTTCCTGTAAAAAATCATGTCGAAATTGACAAAAATTTTGACTTGTAAAGTTGACAGTCCAAGCAATTACTAAACTTCAAACTGGCATAACTTTGTCAAATCTTAAGCGATTTCCTTGCGGAATACCATTTTGATCAGTATTTGGCCTCTTTATTGATTCTGCATTAAAATTGGAAAATTAAATTTTTTTCCATTATTTTCCATTTTTTTTTATACTTTCGATCACAGTCCATTTTGTACATATGTATATATATTATATCTTTGGTTAATTGGAGTCAAATTTAACTTGCTTCATCTTCAATGAAATCTCTTCTTTGTGGACAGTTATTAAATGAGTTTAAAAGGTAAGACTAAATTTAGTTGTAACGTCTCTAAATACACTATTAAATGAGCTGAGTCAACCTGTTAGTTGACCTTTCAATATCTTCCCAGGGAGTCTTGATTTCGTCCGATTTAGGAACAGGAAATCCCAACAGATTTTCGCTTGCTGAAGATGAAAGGCGAAAAAAAAGCAACAATCACTCCCTAGATGGCTGGCAAAACGGGCACCCAAAGTTATGAGGTTGTAAAAAATGAATCGTAAATTGCATTAAATATTAACAGACAATAAAAGCAACACACACACACACACACACACACTTTGAGGGGAAGGAAAACAAAACGCGAAATGCAATGGGAACATAAAAAATTGAGCAGCAGGCGGCGATTTGCGTTTTATGCTTCGATTAGGCGTTGACTCTGTATATATAGGTAACTCCCTCCCTGTACCCCTCCAGCCCTATTCCAGAAGAATTCTCCCCCATTTTTGCGTCAATTTCCATTCACATTCAGCTGAGTTCTCGTAATTGAATTGAAGCTGAGAAGTTTACTTAATCTTTATCCGTTTGGACGTTTCTTCATTTCCTTTTTGATTTATTCTTTATAATTAAACGCGTTTCCCTTGCAATACGATTTTGAATATTCGCTACTTTTCATTTGTTGAGTTTTGTTGAAATTTAGTCAAAAATTTAAGTTCTATTTGCAATTCTTCGTTCTACTTTTGACACGCTGCAATAGTTTCCAATTATTTGCGAACCGTTTCGGGGGATTGTGCATAAACTTTTGTCTATTTGTCTATTTGTCGGAGCATCGGATTGAAATCCGCGGCACAAATGTGATCCCGAACAAAGAGTGCGCTCTAAACTGAAGTGATTGACTAGGAGATACCCTGCATAAGGTGTGAAGAGTGGGAGCTCATATTTTTATCACATGCTTTTTATTTATTCATCGAACTTCTTCTGTTGACTGATTGATTGACCATCCGCTTAACTGATTGAATGATTGATTGACTGACTGATACCACAATTAATTGACTGATTGATTGAATGACTGGCAGATAGACTATCCGCTTGATTGAGAAATTGATTGATTGGCAAATTGATTGAATGATTGATTGATTGAATGACCATTTGATTGAGAGAGCAATTGATTGAATTTTTAACTGATTGATTGACTGATTGATAGATTAATTGATTGAATGATTGATTGATTGAATGACTAACTGATTGACTGACTGTAGACTATTTGCCTAATAATGTGTCCGATTGATTGAATAGTTGTTTGACTGAAAGATTGATTTATGAATTATATTCTAATTAATTGCCTGATTGATAGATTGACTACTTAATTGATTGACCGACTGACTGATTACTGATTAAAATGTTTCAACATTTTGCCATAATTTCTATGATTTACAGGGTATTTTGGCAAAGTTTAACCAAAAGACCGAGAGAGCAACACAAACATTTTTGGTTGACCCGCCGTCAGCTACAAAATGTCAAGTGGTTTTGTGTTCAATGAAATGAGCCCAAGCGGCCACAAAAGCCCCCCAAAACCCATCAATGCAATCCAATCCTGTCGCGTCGCATCGAATCCAATCAGAGCCAAAGCCGAAATACTACAGTGAAAAGAAGAAAAAAACACAACGCTAGTTTGTATTGGACGGCGGAGAACGACTAATGTATACCCTATTCACGGTTTTCAATTGGCTATATAAGCATTAAATGACAACATTTCTCAAGAGATCATTATGAAATTTTCTGATTATGAAAACAACAGACATTTAAAAAAGTTGGACAAAGATCATGATAGTAATTTAATAATTGGGCAATTTGTGAAGCTATTCTTATTTTACTTACATATAGGAAAACATAAAAAAGTAACTAATAAATTTTGTAAAAAGATTTTTTTTTTGCGGTCCTCTTTTGTCTACAGGGTATAAGGGTAAGTAAAACTTACGACTACAAAAACTGATGGATATGTTACAACTTCTAGTACAAAAAAAAAAAACTATCATTGCCCAAACAAGTCACTTTTTTAAATAGTTTCTTTGTCACAAATTTTTTGTTAATCAATTGTTTAAACCATTAAGGTGTTTTGAACTCTCAAAAATATTCGTAGCCTATAGTTTTTTATAATCTTTTAATAAGTAACATATTCTATGAGAAAATAATAATATACTTCTTGGTAAAGAGTATGTGAAAAAGGCTAAAACTTTGACAGCGCCAGCAATTGGCTGTTGTCCTGTTTCAGCTGTCCTTGAGCTAGTGACAGGGGATATATACAAGTATCTATGTAAGAGGGGACATTGAGATCAGATGACCAAATAAATAATTCAATTATATAAAATAATGAATATTTAGTGGCGCTGACTTGACTTATAAATTGAAGGACAAACTGACTTACATAAGTCAATTTGTAGCTGAGTCTTTGTAGCTTTTTTACACTGCCAAAAAAAAATGTTCTAAAATTAGAATTTTGGTCGCAAAACTAAGAATTTTGGAGAACATAAAATTCTTGAATTAAGAAAACACATTTAAGAACATTTATAATAAGACCAAGCTAATGTTTTAAACATAAATGTTCTTGAAATTAAAATTAAAAAATAAAAAGATATGGGAAAAAAAGTGTTGCCTACTTATATGGGCAAAAATAGTGTTGCCTACTTATATGGGCAAAAATAGTGTTGCCTACTTTTGTGGGCAAAAAAATAGTGTTGCCTACTTTTGTGGACAAAAACTAGTGTTATCTACTTATATGGGCAAAAAATAGTGTTGTCTACTTATATAGGTAAAAATAATGTTGCCTACTTTTAAGCGGAAGCTATAAATGCATATTTATACCCTGAGCCCATTAAAAATAGCCAAAAAAAGTTATCTACTAATATTATCTATAATATCACTTAATCGCACCAAGATCGGACAAGTAGAACGGAAGTAATAGCTGACCAAAGTTATTAATAAAGTTATTTTTTCAATATAATCACCTAAAAGTATGCAGTAGTTTCTATTAAGTAATAAATTCTTTAATATACTTTTATATATATTGAAATAAGTAACGGGTATTCTGTGGTCGGGATTTCGACTATAGCCTTTGCCATTTGTTTAGATAAATATTCTTAGTATAAGTAATATGGTCTTAAAATGTGCTTATCGTAAGAACAAATTATTTAAGATGAAATTTCTTGTTCGAAGAAGTTTGTATTTTTTTCTCAGTGTATGTGTGTGTGTGTGTGTGTGTGTGTGTGTGTGTGTGGATTTTACTCACTTGCCAATTGCTGACTCTGCAACAACAACTGGGCCAAGAGCTGTGTATCAAAGGCCGTTGCCTGGGCGGTATTTTGATATTCATCCTCGCTGCTGCTGCCATAACCGTGTCCATGTCGATGGCTATGCCATTCGGCCGAGCGCTGTCGACGCAACTGTTCACCACCACCGCCACCGCCACCGCCAACACCACCGCCAAGAGTACCCCCTCCTCCTCCTCCTCCTCCTCCTGGAGCACTTCCATTTATAGCAGAACCTCCGCTGCTGCCGTAGTAAAAATCGCTGCCAACAGCGCTGCCGCTGCCAACGCGTTTACGGCCAATTGTGCCGGAATGGCTGCTGGACATGTTGATGCCTTCTCACTCCCACTCCCACACCAAGATATCTTTCTCCTGCTCCTGTTGCCTCCTTAAGTGTAGCGACTTGCTTAGTTTAGTGGCTTTCACCTTCAATTGAACTATGCACGTAACTTTTTGGCCCGCAATTTGTGCTCGTTTGTTGTATTGTTGTTGTTGTCGTTGTTGTTGTTGCTCAGTTTATCAATGCATGGCCCCCGTTTGGGCCACATGGGCATCTGGCCCAATCCACAAGGCCTCCCCCGCCCCCGTCCAACAACAACAACAACAACAGTTCCAGTTTCAGCTCCAACTCCAACTCCAACTCCAGTTCCAGTTCCAAGCTGACGAGGATGCTTTAAGTGCTTAACCGAATTAACGCTGAAACGATAAAAACGACAAAGTGTCAGCATGACTTGAGATAGAAAGAGACAACAAAACATGTAAAGTGCAAAAGTGACAGAGAGTGCGTGAGAGTGAGTGAGAGAGATGTGGTTGGGGGGGACTGTGCGATAGAGAGATAAAACCATAAATGCACGAAAATGAAAATAAATAGCAGCCGGTGACCTTCTGACTTCTCTCACTCTCTGCCTCTCCATCTCTCTATCTCCCTTTCTCCCCTTTCCATCTTCACACAATGCAAAGATTGAAGTCTTTGTAGAGCGGAGTGCGTGACACGAACATAGACAGATACATATAGTAGATATGTACAAAGTTTATACACTAATCTTACTTATTTATTTAATTTTTTATTTAATGTATAACTACTTTAATGAACTAATTAAATAATAGAAGAAAAAAAATGTCTAACTAATTCATTGAACTAACCAAATAATATAAGAAAAAAAAGCCTTAAGTTAAAAATTTAAGTAAGAAAAATATAGACTTTAATTTAAAACTTAAGAGATAAAACAAAAAAAATTAATATTGAAATTTTTAAGTCTGGGAATATTCAAAAAATGTTTAACCCAGAAAAGCCCATTTAGATCAATATGTATTAGTATTGATATTATCTGAATTTACCAGTGATCCAAAACGTAACCTTTAACCGGTATTAACCGATTGAAATTGAAACCCGCAGTTTTGTTAAGGTGTAATCCACGTTTTTTTCAAATTTATTTTGATTATACATTTGAATATTGATCTTATTTAACAGAGCTTTTTTGAAAGCAAAGAAATTTTGTTTATATATGAAATTTCTTTTAAAATATGTCTTTAGTTTATTATTTTTTTTGAACCAAAATCACCGAGCGCCTAGATCTCAGAGATTTTAAGATAATACAGTTTGTAAGGTAAATAACGTTATCTATTAATATTATCTATTATCTCACTTAACCGCAGTAAGATCAAACAAGTAGAACGACAGTAAAAGCTATCTAAAGTTAGCAATAAAGATTTTCTTTCAATACAATCACCTAAAAGTATGCAGTAGTTTTTATTAAGTCGGGATTTTGACTATAACCTTCCCGACTAGTTTGTCATATATTGTATTCAGTATTGACGCTTACATCCTAGCAAAATTTATCTAAATGAGAATTATTTGATGTTAAATTCATTTATAGTACAAACACGAGGTCATCTCTAACTGGCACCAACTCGTAGCTTGTGGGTTGTTGGGAATTCGACTTTGGTGCTGGCGTCAAGTGAACTTAATAGCAATTGCATTAAATGGAAGCTCAGCTCTTAAACGTTGCCTGTTATTAGTCGTTTTTGTTGAGCAGACAAGGATGCCGCCTTTTATGACTATCCCCCCTTTTTCGGGGAGGGGAGGGACCCAAAAGGGAGATTGTAGATCCTATTGCTGGTCCTGTCCACTGGTACAACTGCCAGCTGACAATTTGGCTTTTGATTTGATGAGTGCGCATTTGAATGCACTCAAAAAGGGCACGACAAGTGGTCCATTACTTGCAGGGTTAACCCATCATAACCGACTGTAGTTTAGGGTCTTTCTCTGCTCTCGAGAGCTCATTTATTTTTATCTCAAGCCCGTGTATAGTAACTCCTATTGTTGACCGAATATCAAACTACTTTCACTTGCTGCATTTGAAACTAATTTTTTATTTAACTAATGTTATAGTTTTTAAAAATTTTGAAAATTTATTTTCAAATGAGATATTTTTTTTTCAAGAAAATTAAATTGTAATTTTTTCTGTTCAAAATCAAGCTAATATAATGTCGCTATTGTTGAACAAATATCAAACTACTTTCATTTGCTGCATTTGAATTAATTTTTAATTTAATTATTGTTATAATTTTGAAAAATTTTTGGGACATATTTTAAAATGATATATTTTTTTAGAAAATTAATATATTATAATATTTTTACTGTTCAAAATCAGGATAATATAATGTCTTCAAGAATATAAAAATATTATAATTTTTTTTCTGCTCAAAATTAAACTAATACAAGCTTAAATAAGATTTCTTCTTTTCTTTCTATGAAAATAAATATATTATTATTTTTTTTCAGCTCTGATTTTTTCAAGAAAATGATTAAATAATATTTTTTTTTTCTGTTCAAAATCAGACTAATACAATGTGACTTTTACTTTTTAGCTTTTTTTGGTGCAGTTCTCTTCACCGTCAATCACATTTCTCTGTCATCTTTCTTCAGTTTTGCATTTTGTGCATTCTTCGTCAACAACTTTTGCTCATTTCAAGCTTCGTTCATTTGGTCGTTTTGGTTCATAAATGTCTCTGCATCTGTTGCATCTTCATTTCACTTTGGCTCCATCTCCATCCATCTCTCCATCTCACTTGCTCGGCAATTCACCTGTCACACCTCACAGAGCCTCAGATGCTCAGATGCTCAGACGCCCAGGCAACCACTCGGAACACGTGTAATAAACATTCCCATGCTCGACATACTTCAGACACATGCCAAACAAACGCAGCTGCATGTTGTACAAGCCCAGATACAGATACAGATACACAGATACACGCACACAGATACAGATACACAGATACACAGATACAGATACACAGATACCTAGCTACCTCTTTGCCATTGTTCTCACTCGTAATGGGGCAAGTTCTGAATGCTGTAAGTTGCACGTTGAATCAAACTTGCAACCAGAGACTGTGAACACATTAATCCTGTAAGGTCACTGAATATTCTTTTGAATAATTTAACACTTTGCTCACATGCTAAGCAACTTTAAGAAAATAGCAGATCTTAAATAAAATATTATTAGACTAGCTTCAAGACTTAACCTAGTTACACATATTAATTCAATTAGAATGATTAAGGTGATTTAAATATTTTAATTCAATAATTATGTTTCGATGGAAAAATTTTAAGATATTTAAATGCACTTCTAGCAAGTGGTATTCGAATTAAAAATCGGTTTAAAAGTGAATTTCGTTATAATTTACATCATACAAATTTTTAAAAATTTTTTTAATTATCGGTATCATTAAAAAAAAAATATTTTTTGCCAGCCATTATAATTATTATGTGATTTATTACTATTCCTATCATTGTCAATAGTTTTAGGAATTGTATACTAATTATTATATTATTATCATAAAAAGTGTTGATTTCTTATATGGGCAAAAAATAGTGTTGCTCACTTATATGGGCAAAAATAATGTTGCCTACTTATGTGAGCAAAAATAGTGTTGCCTACTTATATGGGCACAATAGTGTTGCCTACTTATATGGGCAAAAATAGTGTTGCCTACTTATATGGAGAAGAATAAAATTCTTATAAAATAAGCTTATTCTTTGCACCAAAACTTCACTTAATAATGATAATATAAATGAAAATTAATTATTTATTGTTATTATCACTTTCATTATTACTATAAATAAACATTATTTTTTTATTGCCTTTATCATCATTTGCATTATAACTATATATTGATTGTCATTATTATTTATATGCCTTATCATTATTTTTCTTTTTATGACTATTGCAATCTATATCATTATCATTATCATCATCATTATCATTTATATCATTATTGAACTGAACTTTCAGCTGAATCAATTAACGACATTTAATACGAACTCCCCAAGCAACTTAACCTTAACCGTAACCGTAACCTTAACCTTAACCTAAGGCATTTGCTGAAGCCAACAACTGTGACTAAATTTAGTATCCACTTTGCTGTGCTTTCTTCTGCTTCTTCTTCCTTTTGGTCCTTACTCACTCCTTTCTGTATCTTGTTGCCGCCCATTAAATTTCTTAACCATTTTGGGTCCCAGTCATTAATGAAATCGCGTTTATTTTTAGGTAGCACAACATGAAAATTAATTTTGCCATTTCACTTTTGGCCGCATGTTAACTTGTTGTGTGTGCGTGTGTGTGTGTGTGTTTGTAATAACACTTATTGTGGCTATATTTGCATTCATTAGATAGATGATAGACAGGTCGTTTTTTGAGGGCGGGTTGAGGGCATGTCAATAATTTCGTTGGCAACGTGCACAGGAAGCAATTATGTGTGCACCACCAAGTAGATAAGTGTGTATGCCACTCCATGTGAGTGTGTGTGTGTGAGTGTGTGTATGTGTGTGTGTGTGTGTGTGTAAATATCCCTTACAATAGCAAAGTCCTGGCTGGAATAGAGCCTTCGTTGTGTGCTGATAATGAGGTTGTTTTGCATGTTTAGTCATAATACAACAACATTTTCTGGTTGACACCGGCTTTTATCTGTAAAACCGTTAGCTAGCATGGTAGGGAAGGGGGTGGGGGAAGGGGAAAGGGGGAAGTCGGGAATGTCGAACTGTCGAGCTATTGCGCATTTTGCTTGTTGATTTCGTTGACGTGCAAAAACACATATCACAATACACAGTTTTTTTTTGACATATAATTAAATATTTTGCGGTTTGCCAAACAGACAGAAACAACAACAGGAAAGCAACAACAACAACAGCAACAACAACAATTACAAATAATCAACAAACAATCAGCAAAAACAACAAATCAAACAAACCAACAACAAAGCAAAAAGAAACGCTTGTAAAATGCCCAAGTAAAATTTTCACTTCCGTCTCTTTCTATCTATCATCCTCCTTCTCTCTCGCGCTTGTCTTCCCTCTCGCTTTTTAACCCATACTTCCCGCTACTTTCAGTCGATTTGACATGCAATAAATATGCATAACCATTGTGGCAAAAACAATGAAACGCAACTCGCCCGATTGATGTCACAGGAAATGCGCACAATTTTCCTTTGCCGACAAATGAAAATGAAAATGAAAATGAAAATCCAAATGAAATGAAATGAATCGAAACGAAACGAAACGAAACGAATCGAATCGAACAACACCCATTCACAATTGTTTACTGTTGCATTTGCATTGCGACCGGCCAGGAAATGAGAACAAATGATAAACTGGCTAACGCGGCGTATGCGTAATGTATAATGACAAACATGTTCCAAACTCCTGAAAAACCAATCAACAACACTCCTCGAAAAAACAACAACTCAACTAGAGCAACTATTTTGCTATAAACTATTTTATTAAGTGGATAATTTGTATTTTTTTAAATTTTGAATTTTATTAAATTCAACTTTCAATTTACTCATTAAAAGCAAAATAAAATATAATTTGATTAAAAAAAAAAAATAAATTTGTGTTACTGAAATCAAATTATGTTTGACATTAGATAGAAGAAAATATTTCTAAATATTTTAAAATGTCAAAAAAAATATATATATTTATTTAAATGTGATTTTCATCTCTAATTTGTATAAAATTCTTTAGTTTATCTCAAAGAAATTGGCTAACGCGGCGTATGCGTAATGTATATTGCCAAACATGTTTCAAACTCTTGAAAAAGCCAATCAAAAACACTCCTCAAAAAACAACAACTCAACTCGAGCAACTATTTTGCTATAAACTATTTTATTAAGTGGATAATTTGTATTTTTTGAATTTAATTAAATTCAACTTTCAATTTACTCATTAATAAAATTGAACATAAAATATAATTTGAAAAAAAAAAAATGAATTTGTGTTACTGAAATCAAATTATGTTTAGCATTAGATAGTAGAAAATATTTCTAAATAATTTGAAATGTCAAAAAACATTATAGTTATATGTGATTTTCATCTCTAATTTGTATAAAATTCTTTAGTTTATCTCTGAGAATTCGTAATACTAAGACGAAAAATTTTTGCTGAAAAAAAAAAACAAGAAAAATATCAGCTGTATCTTTTGCCATAGAAAAAATTAAGCAAATCTAAAGAAAATGAGGACAATGAAGATGCTAAAGAACAAAATACAATTTTTATGTTGTCTGTTGCATGGTTAACTTAATATTTTCTCGATTCTTCTCTGTTGCCGCTCTTCATTGTTGATTTTTCCACACTTGCAACATACTTAAGCGTGCATATGAAAACGAACCCGTCTCTTTGCCAGTTGCATGCCACACTCTACAAAACTCCTCTCCAGACTCTTCACTCCTCACTCCATAAACTCACACTCTGGGATTCTACATTCTGCATGCATCCTGCTGCATCCACGCGACTCTTTTTTTTTTTAATGCCCCACTTTAACATATATGAAGTTGAGGAGCAGAAGAAGCGGTTTGTCAAAGGGGAAGATAGTGGGGAAAGGGGTGCTGCAGTAGAAATACTCGCTCAGTCACTCATTCATTCGTTCTTTTTCGCATTTCACTTGCTCACATTTTTTCTCCATCCTTTTTTTCTTATACCCTGTACAATTAAAAAGCATAAAGGTAGAAGTACTTACAGGAGGCCTTTTCCCAAAGTGATTAGATATCTATATCTATATCTATATCTATATCTATATCTATATCTATATCTATATCTATATCTATATCTATATCTATATCTATATCTATATCTATATCTATATCTATATCTATATCTATATCTATATCTATATCTATATCTATATCTATATCTATATCTATATCTATATCTATATCTATATCTATATCTATATCTATATCTATATCTATATCTATATCTATATCTATATCTATATCTATATCTATATCTATATCTATATCTATATCTATATCTATATCTATATCTATATCTATATCTATATCTATATCTATATCTATATCTATATCTATATCTATATCTATATCTATATCTATATCTATATCTATATCTATATCTATATCTATATCTATATCTATATCTATATCTATATCTATATCTATATCTATATCTATATCTATATGTATATCTATATCTATATCTATATCTATATCTTCAATATTCATATGTATTTCTACAGGGTATTTCTAGGTCACCCTCAATCAACTTTACTTCATCATACTTGTTTTTTTTTCTCTCCTTAAATTGTTAAAATAGAGCATGCAAAATAATTGCGTAGGCGCATATTATGTGCCCGTCGAGCTCAGAGATGAAGTCTTATGCAGGAACAGCAAATGGCAACGGGAATGAGATTGAGAGCGAAGTACAGGGAAGCAAGGAGAGCGTAAAAAAAGATTGGAGAGAGAGGAGTGGGGGACGGGCAACTTGTCCAGGACGAGGCCGCACTTTATGCAACATTTTGCGTCATATATTTTAGTTTTAATTCGCTGGAAAGCTGTTGGCGTACTTTGAGAACTGTTTCAGCTGCGCATTAAAGTGAAATTGTTGCAATGTTGCAACTTTATTTGCCAACGCCAACAGCCAACAGCCAACAGTCAAAAAAGATCAAAACATTTGAGAGCGCCTTATCCAAAGCATATTTAATGAGTTAAAGAAAACATTCAAGATGTTGAAAGCCAAAAAAATAACAACTTCTAATTAATGCAGTGAAAACTCAAAATTAATGTAAAATGCTGTTATTTTAAAAGACGAAGGCTTAAAATTTAAATCGGCATATCGTACAACATTTTTAGGAGATTCCTTAAATTTTATAATGAGCAGAGAAAGTAAGTCACAATAGTATTTATACATAAATAAGTGACTTCCAGTGAAATTACGTATACGCATAATTTATTTCGCTGCATACAGAGAAAAATGTCAACATATTTTCGAAATGAGATAAAGAAAACTGAATGGATTGATTTTCAATATCAAGCTCATTTTATGGGGCTCAGCAGTACTATATCCTTTTGATCCTTTTGATCAAATCAGGCGCTTTATCAAAGAGCAAAAGTTTACTTTATATATATACAAATTTTAATTTTTTTTGCTTGCCTTAGACTAAATATAGCTAGAGAGCAGGTAGATACTACTCACACACACACACACACACACACACACACACACACACACACACACACGCACAGTCTTGGCTGGCTTACAAAATGGTGTCAGCGATGGCTGCCATTGAAAAGAAGAAGAGCAGAAAATATAGAAAAAATGAAGAGAAAAATAAGTTTACAACACTTGAGTTGAAAATACTCGACTAAAAGATACCCTATTGGACAGAAAATGTTGTTTGCCATAGTAAAATGGGTTGATATATGATACTGTTAATAGATGGGTAGATAAAGTGCATTGCAGACATATATATCATGTATATACAATACATATACTTTATACGATCACATAGGTCTTCTTTTTATGGTCTATAAATTTGTATACAGGGTATTAAAAGGGAAGAAACAACACCGATACCATTAAAAGGTGTTGGCTGGAAATATTTTCCAACTTGACTTTTGCCGACACACTTACATACTTACACACACACACACATACACACACACACACACACTTAAAGTAGTATCTCTCTTATGTTGTGCGACAGTGTGTGAAGTGTGTGTGTGTGTGTGTGTGTGTGTGTGTGTGTGTGTGTGTGTGTGCTCTGCACATAAATTGCAGCTACCATGCATACATAAACGAAAGTCTATAACGTTGACAGACTTTGCTTTTGTTGTTGTTTTTCAACTTTGCACTTTCTTTTTAATTTTTGGGTAAATGTTCAAGCTCAAGTTTTTTTTTTTTGAATTCTCCAACATATGAAAAAACTTGTTGTTTATGATCTAAACAGAGGCGACTTATTAAAGATGCACTTAAAAGGCACAATGAAAAATGTATGATAAAAATGAATGGTAATTATATTGAAAGGAGCACGACTTGAAGATACCCTGCATTAGAAAACGCTCTAAGTTCTATTGTGTATAAATATTGAGAGCAGGATTGTCATTATATTTAAAAATAACATATACTATTAAACGATGAAATTTTCTCAGTTACGTTGTGTTATAATTTCAGTTTTCTAGTTCTTACGGTTGTACATGAAATATAAGCCACTTTTAGAAAAAACAGATTGGTATAGTTGAAAATCACAATAAAAAAAACTATTACCGTACAATTTTAAACATTGAATAAATACTATAAACTTGAAGTCTATTTGAAAACATCACAAATTTACTTTAGGGTTATCTATTTTGAATTTGAAACTGTTTACGCTCAAATATTTTGGCTAGTAAATATAGAAAATGTTTTGTTTCTGATTTCTCTAAGCTGGAATTGTTATGGCTACTTATGCTTTAGAGTCTAAGAGTCTGCTGTCAATGTCGGAGGAGTGAGAGTCACATCATGCTTATGACAGTGCAGCGAGAGATAGAGAGAGAGAGTGGGAGGAAGGGAGAAAGGAGACAGGAGTAATGGTATGTTTTGTGTTTGTGGTCACACTTGAAGAGGGAAGAGAAGGCAGTGCAACTCGAATTTATTATAGGATTTGAAGGAGCACAGCTTGGCAGCTTTTATCTGGGAATGCAAGAACAGCTTGCTGACTGCTTGACTTGCTGCATGACTTACTCTTACCCTTCCCTCAACCCTTTCTTCTATTACGGTGCCACCAATTGCACTGCCAGCATGCCACAACTCCCTGCTGCGAGGCAAGCAACCACTGAGACTGATGCACGTTGCACAATCCTTGGTTATTTAGATGCCAGCAAAGAGGAAGACGCTTCAACTGGAGCAGGAAGAATGAGCACGTTGAAATGATTACCTAAAGCAAACACAGACATGGCAGCAAACAAACACACACACTCATACACACACTCGCACACACACGCAGGCACACCCACTGAGCCTGGACTATTGTTACAAAATGTTGCCCCTGCTTCAGCTGATGATGATGATGATGATGATGATGATGATGATGGCTTCAAGGCTTAAAATGTTCACTCACAAACCAAGAGAAGGGTAACGTTGTAAAAGAATTGGACAAAGAGGGCTCTATCGGGGTGTAAAGCGGTAATAGCGGCACTGTTCGCGCAGCAGGTGAGTCAAGGGGCCAAAGGGGACAAAGGGGGTAGTTAGGGGGTGATAAGGGGGTGTTAGGGGAGGCAAGAGAGGAGACAGCTGCAACGGATTGGGCTGTAGGTTGTTCTTGGGCACGCATGTGTGAAAAGAATGCCAAGACCGGCCGGCATGAGCTCGAATCCAACCAAACACACACGTTGCGTATACGTAATTTCAGTTGCATATGTCTGCACTCAAAAGTAGTGTCTGTCTCTCTGTGTGTTAAGGGTGTGCCTCCAGGGGGCAGCTAGGGGGTAGTTGGGGGGTAGTTGGGGGGCAGCAGCTGATGCTGCCTCTCACGAGCACACTTGAAAAACGTGTGTGAACAGGCACTTGATTGTGTTATTATTATTGTTTGAAGTGTTGCTTTCTGTTGCCCGTTGTTTATCTGCATGCATTGTAACTGCAACTGTCACAAAGAGACCTCGCCTCTATTTCCCTCTTCCACCCTCCCTCTTTCTCTTCCTCTCGCTCTTTCGCACATTCTTTGTGTGGAGTGTCGTGCATTGTGTGCGCACAAAACAGTGGTAAGCCTGAAGTTCAGCAGTCTAACAATAGCATTGGCCATTTGTAGTTAACCTTTGTAAAATGCACATTAATGGCAATGCTGTTATCGATAACATAAAAAAACTATCAATGTATTTGTAATAATAAAAATTAACATACAAGGATTTTTACTACTTTCCTAAACTAAATTTGTATGTTATCGATAAACTGTTATCGTTTATCGATAATTTAATCAATTTGATTTTGAAACCTAGTGCTTGTCACACTGTACGACAAGCACAGAATAAATGCTTTAAATGAAATTTTTGTAATCGATAAATTGTTATCGTTAATCGATTATTGAATAAAATTAAATTTTCATACATAGTGCTTGTAACACTTTACGACGCACACAAAATTAATGCTTTAAAAAGATTTTTGTTGTCATCGATAAACTGTTATCGCTTATCGATTATTGAATAAGGTTAAATTGAATATTCATAATTTGTCACACTGTGCGACAAGCACAAAATAGGCAGCAACACAGCCTATGACCCTACTCCCCCAACCGTAAACCCTACGCTTTCCACTACCCTCAACCCTTACGTCCCCTTTCGCCCACCCTTAACCCTCTCCCAGTTGCCCACTTTAGGAACTGTTGCATTGTACGCAGCACACACTTGAATGCACTTCAAGTGCAGCCAACCAACCCAGGCTCACTCTTTTGGATGCGTCCTCGTTTCATTAGGGTTGCCGCCGCTTGGGGAGCTGCCATCATTACATTTGTATCCCTCAATAGTCAACCCTCTCACAGGTCAACTGGCAAGTTTCAGCTCAACTACGAACTTATTTATTTATTCCTTTAATTTGAGTTTTTCCCATTACACTGATTTTTCTTTATTCTGTTTTTTTTTTTTTTTTTTTTTGGTCTGAATTATTTGCATAGCAATTTACAAAACTAACTGAGTGAAATATTTGTGGCAACTCTGGCAAATTGGCATGAATTAGAGCAATTACTTTTAATTATTGTCCAATTATTTGGGGGCGTATATTATTGTATTGAGAGAATTTTAAACCATAATTATCTATTATTTCGGGTTTGTTTTGCATTTAAAATACATTTTGGGGCAATATAATATTTGGCAATTGAAAAACAGTTAATTGTCTGACCGCGTTGAAATGTTAAACGGCAAATATATATAAATTTATATGATAAATATAATAAGCGAATTTATTAAATGGGGAACAACTCAACTTCTACTTTGAAAAATATTAAAAATGCAGAAAAATCACATATTTTTGTGGTACAATAATTATTTTAAAAAGTATCGTTTTCCTGAATATAGTATTTTAATATTTAGTAGCTAAGATTGAATTGATTATATTTCTAGAATGTTGAAAAAATATAACTTTTTTTTATCACATTCTACCCAACAAATTAATTTTTCTTATTCTTAATTACCGCTTTTGAAAATGTATAACAATTTTTGTAGCATACTTTTTGGGCTGGAATTGCAAACTGATAAGAATTTACTGCTTGGTTCTTTCATTTATTTTAACAATTTAAATGTGAAATTAAGAGGTCTTCTAAAATCTAAGTCAATATATAACAATATCTGTAGCATACTTTTTTGGGCTGGAATTGCAAACTGATAAGAATTTACTGCTCGGTTCTTTAATTTATTTAGACAATTTAAATATAAAATATAGAGGTTTTCGAGTAAGCTAAGTTTAATTATAATTACGAGCTGCCTGCAGTCCATTAGTTTAATGAACTCGAACTTTTAAATAGTTTAAAGTTGCCTTAGCAATTTTAAATTGTACAGGGTATACAAAATCAACGCATCGTAAATTGTTAAATAATTCTGCAACAGCGAAAATCTGTGCCATTATTTGATCATTTAAAACGAATTTGTTGGCTTGCAACGAAGCGTCCTCGTCGACGAGGAGTTCAAGGAGTGCAGTTCGATAATGATAATTTGTGCTTCTGTTCGTGTTTCGTGTATCAGTGTGTCTGTGGCGGTGTATGTGTCTGTGTGTGTGTGTGTGTGTGTGTGTGTGTGTGTGTGTGTGTGTGTGTGTGTGTGTGTGTGTGTGTGTGTGTGTGTATAAATGTGCCAGTAAATCCGTGTGAATCTGTTTAGCAGTTTCCCCTTCACATTCCCCTTCCTTCCCCCCCCCCCCCTCTCAACAGTTTCCCTTTGGCGCCTTTTGTGTGCGTGTGAAGGGTAATTTATGAAAATTACTAAACGACTACACCGAATGCGTGCAAATTATGCTATTCAGCTTCACAGACCCCAAAAAAAAAAAAAAATAAATAAAGAAAGGAGTTATACGTGGTCTAGATAAGAGTATTAGACTATAAGATATCCTCTCTCTTCATTTAAATAGCATTTAAGCAATTAATCAGGCATCTAATCATTATATTAACTCTCTCTTACAAATTTTTAGAATTAGCTTCCATTATTAATCTTAACTTGTACAAAATATACAAAAATATAACTCCCATTTTATTCAGATTTTTTAAGTTTCCAAAACTACCTTTTATTTTTAAATTACCACATTTTTTTTGTCTACTTCAAATCTATTATGGTATTTTTTTACGTAAACTACGTTTTACAAATATAACATATCTCTACATATGATGGTTATTGAATATGATAGTTATTGAACCGATTCTCTTGAAATTTTGAAAGAACTTACTTTAAATGTTAATTCTATATATGGATCAAGAAACAGGAATATAACTTTAAATTTAAGCTTACACTTATAAATGGACAAAAACTTGAGGAATAATAAAATATTTCATTATATATAATGCTGTTTATATAAAGTTCCATTATGCTACCTTATTTGGGTAATTATGCTGATTGCAGGGTATATAAAAGGGTTAAGTGCAGCAGGATGTTGAAACAGGAGCTGATGCTGGAAATTGGGAAGCTGTGAGCTCGAAGCTGGGCAGGACAGGACAGGACAGGACCGAGCAGAGAAGAGCTCGGCACAAACAGGAGGCGCATTTTGCAGGATGTTGGCACGCGTTTCATTGTCGTAAACAAAAAGGCAGCAGAAGCAAAGGAAGAGGCAGTGGAAGAGGCAGAGGCACGAGAATCAGCATCAGGATGCATCGCGTGAACGGAAGGCGGGAACCGGGAATCATGAGCCGGGCAACCATGATAGCGCCGAGCGGGAGAGCTTCAAGCTGCCATCTAAAGCTTCAGTTGCAGTCCTTATAATGACGAAGATGGTAATTATCATGATGATGATGATGATGATGATGATGATGCCGAGTCTGTGGCTGCTCATTAAAAATTACCGTTCTTATGAAAAGTGGAATTAAAACGTGAAGTTTGCTCTGCGAAAGACGCGCAAAGTTTTAACTGTTTATAATACGCAACGTTGCAAAATGTTCTGAGAAAAATGAGAAGTATAAACATTGAGGAAGTGGGATAGAGTAAGAAAAACCAGCTGACAAATGTTACGTTCATGCGTAGCTTTCTACGATAATTTTTTTTATAGGCTATTTTTATAACCACTAACATTTGCCACATTCAGTCACATTTGAATATATCAGATTTTTGGCTTTTCATGACATAATACTGATTGGCAACGAATGTAAACATTTGATATGAATGTAGGAAAATGATCATTCGGACTTTGTACTGAAATGAGCTACACATTCGGTCTGAATGATGAAAATGGCTTCGAATGTGCCGAATGTGATGTCGTGGAAATAGTCTATTATATTCAACAAGAGCGTTTATCACTGATCTGTTATTTTTGGGAGCTTGGCGCTTGAATGTCAATTTCTTTACTTAAACATAGTCTCAAAAAAAATATGAGTTGTATTATAAATTATTAAGTTGGAAGAATAAATATAATTTAATTTTTGTTTAAAAATTGACACTACTTATGAATAATATTACATGAATATTATTACATTTCATTTCTGTATGTTGTGTGACTTCGAGTATTTATCATGATATGGCATAGCGTGTAAACATGATTAGTTGGACGGACAGTTGAAAAAACAATGTTAAAAAACGGACAATGAATCAAAAACACAAAAGCACTGGAAGCTGTTTTTCCCAAGCTTGCTAAGAAAATTCTTTGTCGTTGGTCGGAGCCTCCCTATAAACCCCTTCTTCTTCTTCTTATTTCTCGACTTCTTCTTTTACTCCTCTCGTAGACACTTGCACACTTTAGAGCTAAATACTTTCTTAGGACTTTCTTGACGCTTCGCATTCTACAACTCATTCAGGCCTTGACTATTTGTTTGGCTCTCGCTCTCGCACTCGCAAGTCATTAAGACTAATGGCCAACTAAAAGCAGAAAGGGATGGACTTACCACTGATGCCAGAGAGAGAGAGGGAGTGAGAAAGCAGCTGTGTAGGGTTGCACCTATTGCTATTGCTATTACTATTGCTGCTGTTTCTGTGGTTGCCAGAGTTGCAGTGGTTTTGATTTTGTTGCTGCGTGTATTACAATACAACACGTACCGCACACCAATTTATTTGCTTCTCCTTTTGGCCATTGCGCATTGTTTGGCATTGTTAACGCCTCTCCCTCCTCTCTCTCCCTCTCTACAACTATGTGTCTATCTATTTTTCTCTCTCATTGCCTGTATGCTTGCATGTTTGTGTGTGTAATTAAGCACTTCAGCTGAGTTGTAAAATGTGTTCAACTTTCGCTCCTTTTCGCTCTTCCTCATCATGGAATTTGTCGGAAAACAATTTAAGGCAACCCGTGCGGCTTCATTGCGGTTGTATTATTTTTTTTTTTTTTTTTTGGTAGCTCTACCACACTCCATATATATTCCTTTCCATATACATGTAGATTCCACTATTGACTACCAATTTCGGTTGATTTTATTGAATTTCAAAGAACAACAGGAGCAAAGCGAAAGCTCCCACAATAACAAATAATACACAAAAAAAAAGAAAGAGAAACAAAAATGCAAAAGTTTGTATTGTGACGGCAAGTGCTTGGTAGAAGGCACTCGAAAGGAAAATTTAAATGGACTTTTCGCCAAATGCGAAACAACAACAACAATTTGAGTTTCGGTTAGGTCCGATTCAGTTGAAAGTTAAAGGATGAAGCGACCAGCGATGCGAGAACTGAGAGGTTAGAGGTGATTGGAGAAGTGCAGCGAGAGAGAAAAAAATAAAAGAGGGACAGAGAGAGCAAGAAGCTGGCAACAAAGTATTAAGTATTTCGAAAAGATTTTGTGACAGAAAAGTTAAGCAACTAGGCAAGAGATGAAAGAAGCAATGCGAGAAGTTAATCGAGAAGTTATGTGATAGGAAGATGGGAAGAAGACGAGAGAATCAATGCGAGAAGATTGTTGAAAAGAAATGAAGCAAATGAGGAAGAGAAGAAAGAAGCAAAGAGAGAAGTAAATCGAAAAGTGAAGTTACACAAAAGTAAATTGTAGAAAACGAGAGAATAAATGCGAGAAGACTATAGAAAAAAAAGAGAAGCAAATGAGGAAGAGAAGAAAGAAGCAAAGCGAGAAGTTAATCGAGAGGTGAAGTTACACAAAAGTAAATTGTAGAAAACGAGAGAATAAGTGCGAGAAGACTATAGAAAAAAAAGAGAAGCAAATGAGGAAGAGAAGGAAGAAGCAAAGCGAGAAGTTAATCGAGAAATGAAGTTACACAAAAGCAAATTGTAGAAAACGAGAGAATTTGTGCGAGAAGATTATAGAAAAGAAAGAGAAGCAAATGAGGAAGAGAAGAAATAAGCAAAGCGAGAAGTTAATTGCGAAGTTATGTTACACAAAAGCAAATAGAAGAAAAACGAGAGAATAAATGTGAGAAGCTTAAAAAATGAAAAGAGAAGCAAATGGGGTAGAGAAGAAAGAAGCAATGCGAGAAGTTAATCGAGAAGTTATCTAAAAATACAGAATTAATTTTAAATGATTTGCAATCGAGATGAACTTAAAAAAAAATAGTAAAAGAGTTGAGGCAAAAAGCTATAGAAAGTAAATTAAAGCAATCAGCAAAGTGAGATGCAAACAGTTTAAAGTGAAAAGTGAAGCTGAGTGAAATAGAACTCAATGCAAAGTGATAAGTCCAAACGATAAGAAAATGCAGAAGCCAAGCAAAAGAGACAGAGAGAACAGACAGAGAATGCATATGCAATACTCTAATTAAGGACCTTAACTCGTGCACACCTCATTTGTGCTAATGCTGCAGGATGTGGGAATTCACATTGCACCTCACAAGTCACTTTATACTCTGAGTCTCTGATTGAAACATCAGCCCATTGTACTTTACACTCGTAATGCCTGAGGGAAAGCTCAGATGGCAACCGCAGGCATTGCACAAATCAAAACCCAAAGCTGAGACTACCAACAACCCCTGGGTATAGGTATAGGTATAGGGTTGTCGTAGTGTAGTAGTGTAACCATCCTGATGGTTAGCATCACAAACACACCTGACAATTCAGCATTCAGGCGAGTTAAGTGCATCATTCTGACAAATGGGAAATGCAGCTTGTGGGCAACGTTTTCAAGCAGCTATTACACACTTTTAGCAGCATTTGGAATTAAATGCTGTCATCCTTGAGATTGACAGAATGTCACACAGACAGACTGACACTAAAAGTGAGAGGAGAAGAGAGAGAGAGAGAGAGAGAGAGAGAGTTATTATAGTTGTCTCCCTGTGTCAAGCCTTTAGGTGCACTCGTAACACTTTTCATCTGCTACTTTTTGGTTGCACAAACTAAATGAAATTATTTCCGTATAATTTATTTGCACTACCCCAAGAAAATGAAATGATATAAGTGCGTGCGGCGCTAACTCAGCCCAAGGGCGGTATTCATTAAGTGCAGGCAGCCAACTACAGTGGCACAGTGGGACAAATGCTGATAAGTAGACAACGAAATGGGTTCATAACTGAAAATCTGAAAGACAGTTATTGTGTTGGATGCAAGAATTTCCACAATTTCTTGATATGAAGAAGAATACATTTTGGGATAATAACAAGTCAGAAAAGCTATAGTAGAATATCCGTTACTTGTTTCAATATATATAAAGCTACTTTATTGAAATTACTATAAAATAAAAACTACTGCATACTTTTGGGTGGTTGTATTGCCTTCATTATTAATAGCTTTGGTTAGCTATTACTGCCGTTCTACTTGTCCGATCTTGCTGCCATTAAGATCGCAAAACGGATAGTTAGAACGGCATTCTAAAAAAAACTACTGCATACTTTTGGGTGCTTGTATTGCCTTTATTATAAATAACTTTGGTTAGCTATTACTGCCTTTCTACTTGTCCGATCTTGCTGCCATTAAGATCGCAGAACGGACAGTTAGAACGGCATTCTAAAAAAAACTACTGCATACTTTTGGACGCTTGCCTTCATTATTAATAACTTTTCTTAGCTATTACTGCCTCTCTACTTGTCCGATCTGACTGCTATTAGGATCTCAGAACGGACAATTAGAACAGCATCCCTAGAATATGTTCTGATATACTCAAGTACTTTATTCGTGTTTATTTTGCTAAATATTTAAAATTTTTACTTCACCTAAATCAGATTTGATACACTGTGCAGCGCTTTCTTTCAGATTTGCACACTCTCATGGTTCATTCCCTTGGCTCGCGCCTCATTCTCAGTCTCACTTTGAATCTCAGTCTCAGTCTGTCTCTATCTCAGTCTCCGTTGCTGTCTTTATCTACGTCTTCATCGCCGTCTCATTTGCAGTTGTATAATCGTTCGTCTTCATCATCATCATTATCATAATAATCATCAACAACATCATAGAGAGAGACAGAAAAATTTATGCTTGACATAGAAACACAATTTCGACTGACTGTCGGCCATTTTGTTCTTGTACTTTTCAGAGTCGTTCGCATCCATTTGGCTTGTTTTCATGTTTTGTTGATGTCTTCATTTTTTAGCCCCTTTTTTTTGGTTTTGTTCCTTTTCCCTACTTTTTATCCAGCTTGCTTTCAAATTGAGTTGCAACACGCTCAAAAATGCGAGTGCTTTAAATTTATGCTGTTCATTCGACTAGCAAATATCCTGTCTAAGAATTATCTGCAAGTCTGAGTTTGTATATTAAGTGGTCGGTTTTATTAAATTTTTTTATAGATATATCAGCTTATTATTTAAGAATTTCTTCCTAATTCAAGAAAATATCTTATATTCTACTGTTTGATTTATAGATTGCTTTCTTATTTTGTATTATTTTCGTTTATACTTATTATACTTATTTAAACGATTATTTATTTTGTAAATTTTTTTTATATAGATTAAGCTTGAAACGATGTTCTGGAATAACCCTTTATAGTCGCCTTATCTTTATAATTAAATTTTATTCTATGCACATGCAGCTTACAAAGTTAAACTACCCGATCTACTTTCTCTGTTCACTTTGTATAGAAAATTTGTAGAAAACACAAATATGACTCAGATTAGAAACACGGGAAAAAATACTACAATGTGAAGTGTCTGATGAAAATGGACAACATTTTAATTGGAGACGTACCGAAAGGAAATGAACTTTGAGTTTTCCACAAATGATGAGAATACCCTGTATTTTTGTGAATTTCTGACAGATATCTCTTACTAATTGGCTGCAACTGTACACCGAAAAAAATGGAGAAAACAGAAAGAAATGTAAAGAGAGAGGAGATAGAAAACCACAGTAAAAGGCAAACATTCTCATAGCAAGTGCTTTGTATGCATTAATACCTATTATAAAGCTGCATACAACTGAAACGCACAAATTGTATTGCCAACGCAACGAAAAAGTGCGGCTCACAGGTATTAGTGTGTGTGTGTGTGTTAGTGTGTGTGTGCATGTGCAGGTGTGTGCGAGCAGATAGCTTAAGGTCCCATGCATCATGACGAAGCTGTTGACACTTCATAAATACATGAGTTCCACTGAGCACACGCTCACACACACACACACACACACACACACACACACACACACACACGTTCACACACACACATATATTAGATAGGCATGTGTGTGCAATTGTTACTCTTCACATTTTGATATACCCTGTAATGATAGTCTACGCAGAGTGGTTAACATAAAAAAATATAAATATAATTATGGAAGCAGTTGAGAATCGCTTAATGGAAAATAATTTAAAGTTTGTTAAGAACAAAAAATTCAATTGTGTTTTCAAAACATTTGTTTAGGGTTTTGTTCAAAAATCACAAAAATGTTATACTTATTTGTATTAAATTAAATTATTTTATTTTTGCTAGACTTTGTATCGGGAGAAAAGTTATAATTATTTATTAGTATAATTATAACTTTTCTTTTAATATTAATTCATTAAATTAAAAAAGATTATTACAAAAAATTAAAAATTTTCTATTAATTTATTAAATTGACCTAAAACAAGGAAAATAAAATATCAATAATTTTTAATAAATTTTTTTGAAAAATAATCAAGCATTGCGTCAAAACTTTGGATTCTATGGTTCCTAAAAATTATAATCAAGTACAGAGTATCTGCTAGTTGATTATGCTCAGTTCAAGTTTTCTTCATGCTTTATTTTTATTTTGTTGTATGCTTTGTCCTCTCCAAGCACTTGAACAAATTTACACTTGTATCACTCATACGCTCCGTTTTTATGCTATTTGCTGCAAACACACACACATACACACACACACACACATATATATTTATACACCCAAGTGTACCTTCGCTTATAACTAGCACTTGTTGTTGTTGCTGTTGTTGCTGTTGTCAACGCTTGTTTCACGCCTGAACCGTTGCATGCGGGCAACAAGGAAAATAAACTACAAAAAAAAAAAATTCTAGAAAATGCAAAAGGAAACATAATTTGAACAACAAAATTAAAAGCACGCAAAATGTGTGTACACTACGGAAATGACAAGAGATTTGTATGCGGGCTGACCAAACTAATGATGAATGTGCCAAAATCATATAGTATATTACTCTGGATTACTCATAGGGTATACTAGAACGGAGTTGTCAAAATGAAACACGCCCTTAAATCTGAGATTTGTTAGAGTCGATCTATTGAATGGGTAAGAGCTCAAATTAGTGTTTAAAATAAAATCATATGAAAATAGAAATAATAAATAGGTGGTTCACATAAAAATCTAAATAGTTATTACTTTCACAGATCTATATTTTAGGAAAATTGGACAATAAATGACCTAGAATCGAAAAATCATAAAATTTTCTAGATGATAAAAATTTAAATGCAGAATCAATTAAGAGGCCAAATCATAAACCAAATGACATTCCGCTTGAAAATCGGTTAATTTTTGATAAAGTTATGAGAGATCAAAGTTTTTGAAAAAATGTCAAGGGGTAAGTATAGAAAATTTGATAAAAATCGAAAAATTATAAAATTTTCTAGATGATAAAAATTTAAATGCAGAATCAATTAAGAGGCGAATTCATGATCAAAATGGCATTCTGCTTGAAAATCGGTTAATTTCTGATGAAGTTATGAGAGATCAAAGTTTTCAAAAAAATGTCAAGGGGTAAGTATGGAAAATTGGATGATAGATGGCTTAGTATCGCAAAAAAATATCAAATTTTTTTTATCAAAAATAATGTTTATCGAGAGATTTTTGTATTTATAAAAAAAATAATATTCATTATTTACGGTCCCTGGTATAAAGGGAAACTGTAAAGGGTATCACAGGGTGCGAGGTGACAAACAATGCATGTTTTTACCGTGTTTGCTCTTAATGTTGCCCTAGGGCTATGACAAGTGGCAGTGGGACCCCCAAATAGTGCCAAGCAGCATTTAATAGAGAGCCCACTCGGTAAGGCATAAAGGAAAGGAACAATAAGAAAATCTGCAGCCAGTGCCAAGAGTAAAAAAAAAAGGAAATGGAAGAGAGTATAGGATGTGCGAGTCGGAGAAAAGTGGAAATGTAGAGAAGGGGAGAAGTCTTAACATTCGCGAGGTTGCAACTATGCGAAAGGCAAATGAAGGCAAAGAATGAGGAACAGCAAAATGAATCACCGACAAATTACGGTAAGAAAAGGAAATTTCAAACAGGAAATGGCGGTAGCAAAATTTCGTTATGGGCACATCACAATTTTTCTTGGCACATTTCTTTCATTTTCCTTCTTTTGTTTTGTTTCTCATGCTCGTTCTTTCACGTTTTTTTTTTTTTTTTTTGTACGCAATGTGTTGGCAACAATTTCTGCACTTTCTAAAGTTCTTTTATGGGCGAGCGGCCAACGGAGTAGTAGTAAAAATTTTAACATAACTTGAGAGGAAAGTAAAAAAAAACACCAAAAAAAAAAAGGTCTTATGAAATATGCATATGCTCATTTGGGTTCACAGCGAAATGGCAAACACAGGCACGCCCACACGCCCCCTTTACTACATGCTTCGCACACTTACACACACACAACACACACACACACACACACACACACACAGAGTCATTCACAAGTTTTTCATTAAAGTTCACAAGTGGCAAGACCTTCACTTTAAGATGGTCGCAGTGGGAGCTTAACCTACCGCAATCAACTGATCCAAGCTGGTATTAAACGTATTTCTTATGATTCTAGTAATATTGAAAGGATTTACCTGTAAAGAGAAAGAAAAGACAGAATGTATAAGCATAGATGCTAGATATAAATATAAATATAATTGGTATTCAAAGCTCAGTTTAATAAAATCAAAGTTTTATTTTCAAATTTTCCAAATTTTTTTTTTTTTTTTTTTGCTTAACGTCAAAATAAGTCTCAAATCCAGTGTTGCTAAAATTAGCTACTTTCTCCAGGTTATATATTTTCAATTAAAATAAATAACGTAGATTTTACACACATTTTAAAGTGAGTCTTAAAGAAAGTCAAAACTCATCTTAATTTACATTAAATAATTTTAGCATTTTTGTATTTATTTTTTTAACCATTTTTGCATAAATTTTATATATTTATCTCTTGATTCCACGAATTTGTACGCGATTGCCCTGAAAAATGCTTCAATTATAATAAAGAGCCAGAAATAAACTCAGTATTCATTCCTTATTCGTTCAGTGAACACAAATCAAATACAACAAAAAATTCCCAAAAAAAAAACAAACAAACATATTAAGACATACAAAATTAGATATATATACGCACGCATATATATATTCAAATAAATCCATTTCGAAATTAATAATTATAATAAACGAAAATGTCGAGCAGATCCTTGTTGGCGTTCACGGCTGGAACAGCCGGAGCAATTATTCTAAGCTATTGCATCTACTTTGATCAGAAGCGTCGATCCGACCCGGAATATAAGCGGAAGGTTCATCAGCGTCGACAACGGGATATAGATAATGATGATAATCCAGCGACGGCCCATCAAAATGATATTCCCCTTTACGATACCAGTGATCATTCGGCTTTGGAGCAATCCTTTTACAATGAAATGAAAGTGGGCGAACAGTTAATTAGCAATGGTAATATCGCCGATGGTGTTAGCCATTTTGCCAATGCCCTTATGATGTGTGCCCAACCGTTGCCCCTGTTCCAGACATTCCAGGAATCCCTACCGGATTTTGTCTTTATGCCATTGCTAATGAAACTAACTGAACTCCAGAGCAATAGCAGCTCAAACAAGGATAATTCAACCAGCACTCCAGATGCGGTATAATCCCTCGCAAATCTAACAACAGATATTGAAGCTAACACAGAAATCGTTAAACCATTCCGAAGAGTCAAATTCAAATCTCCCAAATGTAAAGCTGATCTATTTTAAAAATTCTTGTATGTCATTCTTTGATATTTTTCCATACATTCTGAGCATGATATAAATTCAACATCAGACAGATATAATCAATTTTAATAGCATTTTAATTATTTTTAAGGGTTTTTTTTAGGGAATTACAAAAGTTTTGATTTGAAACTAAGGCAGCTATCTTTTGTAAAATTTTTAACTCACAGAAACTTTAATAGTAAATAAATCCTCTTGTAACTTTAAACTGTCATAACTCAAAATTCAAATTTTGTTCATTTAAAAAATTTAATTATTTTCGACCAAGATTCGATTTCGATCCTAAGGGTCCCCCCTTTGATATTTTGAAAATTGAAAATTTTTTTTCTCAAGTTTTCACTTTTAATCAACTCCTTATATCGTAATAAGTATAAAACAACACTTTAAATTCGATTCTGACACCTTTCGAATTTCTGTAAAAAATCATGTGAAATTTGACAAAAATGTTGACTTGTAAAGTTGTTAGATCCAAATTCTGACCAACTTCAATTTCCCATAACTTTGTCAAAACTGAACCGATTTTCAAGCGGAATGTCTTTTTGATGATTGTTTGGTCTCTAAATTCATTCTGCATTTGAATTTAATTAATTTTGTAAAATTTTTCATTATATATATTTTGAAAATTGAAACCGATTCAATCACTGTAACTATTTTTGTTGAATATTCCCACCACATTATAATTCTTAATAAGAACTATTAATAATTTTTTAGAAATATAAGCGTTATTTCTTTATATTTTTTTTTAAATGTTCGTTTTTTAAGTCAATTGAGTGAAAGTTAAGTTTTAAAATAGAGTAAAATCCATTAATCCAGGGGTAGATCGACGCCAATGCCATGTGCAGATAGCGACTGATTATTGATCTCCGGCAACTTTGTCAACAACATGTTAAATATGGGATCGGGAAGGGCCACCTTCATGGTCTCCATTAGGGCAACAGGCTGGGCACACAGCATTGTCGCATTGGCCAAATGAACAAGTCCCTCGTCCAGTTTACCCTGCCTAAACAGCTCCTCGCCCATTTTGATCTCATTCTGGAAATAGTGCTGAACAATCTCATGATCAGACATTTCAAATGGATCGTGTAGTATATTGATTTGACCTTCCGATCGAATTTCCATCCCACCACCAACTCCACCCATTGCCACAGGCGTCAAGCGATTCGTTTTCTGCCGACGCTCTCGCACCTTCCTTTTATAGTTGGGATCGGATCGACGTTTCTGATCATAATATAGACAATAGCCAAGGAGTAATGCACCAGCTGCGCCAACAGTGAATGCCAGTAGGGATTTCTTCGACATAGTTCTGGTCGGTTTCAGAAATTTTGGATATTCGAGTTTGTTTTTTTTTTTTATAAAATAATTAATGTCAATGGAATTTTTTCCGACTAAAAACCGATTGATTACTGAAAGATAAACTGATTTAAAGGAGATTTCTGACGAAATTTCATATGAAACATATGTTAAAAAAAAAAAAAAAAATTAATTAGAATTTGCTTACTTTTTAACTTAATTGTTTTGAATTATACAATTATTTCATCCATTACGCTCAATAATATATAGTAATTGCATTAAAGCTAAGTTATATATCTCAATTTGCTTACCAAAGGATAGACAAATTTACTTTTACAGACTCAACTAATAAATACAATAACGAATCCATATAATTTATTAGATTAACAACTTCTCATTCCCCTCTTAATATGCTTAACAAAGATATAATAATTCCCATGTGATTCGAAGCACATGTTTTGTGTGCTTTCAATAAATCAAATTGATTAAAATGCATGAAATCAATCAAACTGTGCTGAACAATCAATAACACTGCGAATCGCACACAATTGACAATTGACAGATGATGGCTTTAAGGTAAGGAATCAGGTTCAAATTGAAATGTTATTGGAATAGTTAGATAAAATAAGCAAAACCAGCAGCAATTAAATGCAGCATTTAAAGGTTAACAATTTTTGTTTAAATCTCGATAACGAATTAAAGTCGTATTTAAAAAGGATTTCCTTTAGGCTGTTTTCGTTGGTTATCGGCTGTAAGTAAGGGGATGAGAGTGGGCTGGGATACGGTTGTACTCATTATTTTGGTTTATACTTGTATTGTCGTAAGTCACAAATGAAATACGATTCATAAAAAATGTTTATCTCTCTGTTGCTGTACGCTCAGCTGTCATTATTCAGCGGCTGGACCAAAATCCTTGGTCCCTTTTCATTATTTAAGCCAACATCTGCACAAATACATAAACCCACTCCTACACACACACACAAACACACACACGTACACACACTGTTACGTGGAAATCTCACATGTTACGTTGACGTCAAAGTATTTATCACAATGACAAAATCAGGAGAAAATAGGGACAAACCGACGGGGAGCACAGACTTTACTTTAGGGTTTAAATGTAACACATTTACAAATTGTTTACAAACACACGCACACATGTCTCAGCATGGTGATAAATGATAACAAATTAGCGGTTTGTCTTTTAAACGTAAAAGAGAACGCACCACACACCGCACCACATCGCACCACACCGCATCACATCGCACCACACACTCTCCACACGCACAGACAGAGCACACAGAGCGATACCTAAAAGTTACCACAATGCAATAAATCACATCACCTGGCCACACACACACACACTCACACACACATACGCACAATCTCACACGCGCAAAACGTCGACGTGTACAGTAAACATTAATGGAAAGAAAAATTGAAGAATCTCTTTTGCTTAAGTTTGAATATGCGTTTTAAATTGTGTCTAATGCTAATGCTAATGCTAATGCTAATGCTAATGCTAATTCTAATGCCAATGCTAATGCTAATGCTAATGCTAATGCTAATGCTGATGCTAATGCTAATGCTAATGCTAATGCTAATGCTAATGCTAATGCTAATGCTAATGCTAATGCTAATGCTAATGCTAATGCTAATGCTAATGCTAATGCTAATGCTAATGCTAATGCTAATGCTAATGCTAATGCTAATGCTAATGCTAATGCTAATGCTAATGCTAATGCTAATGCTAATGCTAATGCTAATGCTAATGCTAATGCTAATGCTAATGCTAATGCTAATGCTAATGCTAATGCTAATGCTAATGCTAATGCTAATGCTAATGCTAATGCTAATGCTAATGCTAATGCTAATGCTAATGCTAATGCTAATGCTAATGCTAATGCTAATGCTAATGCTAATGCTAATGCTAATGTTAATGCTAATGCTAATGCTAATGCTAATGCTAATGCTAATGCTAATGCTAATGCTAATGCCGTTCCATATCAATTTATTTATATCTTCGTTGCCTTTAGCTAGTGTGTCTTGTACTTGCATTACGTATACGCAATGTGTACTTACTTTCCCAGGTTGAACGCTTTCGATGCTCGCGTAAGAATTTACTTTCTTATGCATGTACGCAGCTCTCACAGGTCAGGATCTACCAGAGGTAGGTGTTACTGATGCTGCTGATGCTGCTGTTTCAGCTGACGGCATCCTGCGTGTATCCCTTTTACTCTCCTGCATATCATTTATGGGATGGTCCTTCATCCATTCATCCACTGCTGTTGCACTATGGAGACCAGCAGGATGCCTGAACCGCTTGGAGCTGGGTCGTTTGGGTGTGAAGTGTACTTGCCCATAATTCATGCACACTCCACATTTACACACTCACATACACACACACGGAGGGCAAGTGGAGTCAGGGGAAAGCTGGAGGCTGGGTCGCATTTTAATTATCATTTTCAGATTTGGGCGGCGCATTTGGAAAACTATGAAAATTTAATGAGAGTCAGTGCCTGCTAGTGAAATAAGAGCCACCAATTTGTTGCAGGCCCAAACACACAGCTTCACACACCACACACACACACACACCACACACACACACACACACCACAGATCCATGTGTGGGCTTGGTTATAACCAATGGATTCGGGTTTCTCGGGCTTTTTTCCTACTTGATAATGAACTTATTTTACTACATTTATAAAAAACAATGAACGCCATTTGTTTTGCAGTTTTTGCATTTAAATGCAGAAACTTGATGTCATGTGTGTACTAAATGAGTGAGTGTGTATTTTTGTGTGAGTGTGTTTGTACGACAATTAATGCGATCAGCATTGGATTTCAATCTATGAACAGAGAATCGACTAACGAATTTAATATTGAGGTAGGTTTATGAAGAAGATAGTTATTATATTTAATGATTTTTTTTTGCGTACTATTCAAAACTATATAGAACTAGTCGGACGGAGCTACAGTCGAGCATTCTCGACTGTCGGAGACCCCGTACTTACTATGTCAAAAGCTAAGACTGCTAAACTTTCATACTTGATTTGGAACCGATCGGTCCTATGACAGCTATATGATATAGTGGTCCGATTTGAACCAACTTTAGTCAGGATATATAAAACCAAGTTAGATACATATTCTATCAGTTTGGTTACGATATCTCAAAAAACAAAAAAGTTTTTCATACTAAGACTTGATTTTCTCCCGATCGGTCCTATGACAGCTATATGATATAGTAGTCCGATTTGGACCATTTTTAGACAGGATATATATGACCTATTTTTTTGTATATTCTATAAGATTGGTAACGATATATTATAAAACAAAGAAGTTTTTTATATTAAAGCTTGATTTTCGCCTGATCGGTCCTATGACAGCTATATGATATAGGCGTCCGATTTGAACCAACTTTGGTCACAATATATAAAACCAAGTTGGATACATTTTTTATCAGTTTGGTTACGATATCTCAAAAAACAAAAAAGTTTTTCATATTAAAGCTTGATTTTCGCCTGATCCGTCCTATGACAGCTATATGATATAGTGGACCGATTTGAACCAACTTTGGACAGGATGTATAAAACCGGGTAATATGCTTATTGTATCAGCATGGATACGATATCTCATAAAACAAAAAAGTTTTTCATACTAAGACTGGATTTTTGACCGATTGTTCCTATGGACGCTATATGATATAGTGGTCCGATCCAAATAAGAAACAATCTTTATCTGCCTGCAATATAGAGGAATCTACATACCAAATTTGGTGTCACTAGCTTTTCAATTGTTCTTATAATTTAGATATGAAATTTTCTTTTTCGATTTGCGGGCGTTAAAAGGGGCGTGGCCGAATTTTGAAACAAACTTGATCTGCTTGCAGCATAGAAGAACCTACATACCAAGTTTGGTGTCTCTAGCTCTTATAGTCTCTGAGATCTAGGTGTTCATACAGACAGACAGACAAACAGACAGACAGACAGACGGACAGACAGACAGACAGACGGACATTGCTATATCGACTCGGCTATTGATGCTGATCAAGAATATATATACTTTATAGGGTCTGCCACGCCTCCTTTTGCCTGTTACGCACATATTCGGTAAAACAAACCCAATAGACCCCTGTACTTTTTTTAAGTACGGGGTCTAATAATAGATAAAAAGATAGATTGGGAGATTGATGGATAAATAAATAAATATATCACTGATACAACTTAAAAGAGTTGTAGGTAAAAATATTTGATAGGATGCAATGCTTAACTCTACAGTTATATCTTCCTATCATAATTTTTTTGAATCTGTTATATCTCTTTTTTCGTAATTTTTTTATTCTGAAAGTTTCAGTTTTCACATACAATAAAAATTTTACTAAAATCAAGCATTTTTATTTACTTTAATTAATAAATGAGAACAGAAGAAATTTATTTTTAACTTGTTCGTTACTTTCTATATTAACTTTAAAGCTGCTGTAATTCTTGAACATAATAAAAATTTCTATAAAAATTCTTTTAAAATTGTTCATTACAAAGCCTGCCTGTATTTTATATACAAATGTTTGAGATAATGTTTATGATGTTGTAGACTACCAAATTTGCTAGACTTTATAACCCGATTTTGAACCAGACATTTATGACTGCTGAACAACAACGCATTAAAAAAGATAAAAAGATACTACAATAGCTTCAGGATATAACAACTGTTTTTTTATCACTATTGATTATGTAATTATAGGTACTAACTGTCTGGCATGTACTAGAGAGATAAAGAGAAAGAGAGAGAAAGAATGAGAGGGGGTTTGTCTTTTGGATTGCCCATTGAGCTGTACAAGGATTCATCAGCACATTTTTAAAGTGGCCATAACTTGGGCCATAAGAATGCCATTAAAATAACAATGTGTGTTGTGCCACTAATGCTCAAATACACTCTTATACACACAATCGTGTGTGTGTTTGTGTGTGTGCTTGGTTGCCAAGCGTACAAAATAGGTGATGCTTAATAATTTTAATTTCCCGTTCTAGCGGGTTGAATGCTTCATAAATTTCATGTTGAAACTGCGACCTGAAAACAGCCATCCATTCCCTCCCTGCTCCGTTCCCTATCCCATCCATTCCCAACTAATCCCCGTCCCTCCCAATTCCCTGCCGTAGACACCCCTCATTTCACCGATGCTGGCTGTTCATTCGGGCGACGCACAAAAGCGCGCTTCACTTATTTCAATCAAATTACGGCCAATGAATATTGAACTATTGCACACACACACACACACACACACATACACTTATGCACACAAACATACACACACCCACACAGTCACATATATATATATAAATGTGTGATAAAATGTGCAACGCAAGCTGAAAATAGTTTTGGAATATTCGTTACATTGCTCTTTTTTACCATTTTTTTTCCATTTAATATCTTTGCAAAGAGTATGAAGATTTTGTCAAAGTATTTATGTATAACGCATTATCTGAAAACGTGTCAGATAACATAAAGTTTAAGTGTATAATATCAAGAGTTAGGTTCTCTTTTTCAAACTAATCGCTCAGTATTGAAATTTTCAACACCTGTTCAGATCGGATCTGATTATCATAACATTCATAAAGAAATCTATTTTGATAGTACAGTATGTTTTAAAAATACTTTCAGAATAGAATTCCTAATTATAATTATAAAATTAAATAAACAAACATATTCAGAATACAATATAACATCATATTATAATTTGCACAACAATCGATTTCCAGTTTACAATCATATGCTAAATAAATTAAAATAGAGTATTTAATTTTCGATTTCTAGCACGTTTAATATTAGTTTTTGAAGTATTTTTTATTCGTTTTTTGGATTTGACAATATTTGAATTTTTGTTGCTGTTAGTCGAGCACGTTAACGGGTTGACAATTTTTTATATGTGCAAAATACTCGTTGGAAATTGGTAATGAAAATTGCGTTTCTGATTTTCGCGACAACAATAAACAACTGCAGTTACAACAGCAACAACAACAACAATTGTAACTGCAACTAGGGCAAAAAAAAAAAAAAAATGTTGTGTTGATATAAAGCCATTACAATTTTCTGAATTTTACACGTTTTTTTTCGCAGGACTCCGTTGTTATCTAATATTGCATGCTTTATTTGAGTTTCACAAATTCGAATCAATGAAAATATTGTTGAACATTTGAATTTCATAAAAAGTTTCGATTGGCTTTTTCGTATACATGTTGTGTACATTAAAGTCAAATGTTTTAAGCCATGGATCATATCCAATTTCTTTTTATTTTTTATATATTTATTTTTTGAACGTGTCTGATTTTAAACTTGTTTGAGAAAACATTTCCCAAATGATTGAACGTATTTTTATTTTAGTTTGACATTTGTTGTATTAAAACTGGCAAATACTGTAAAAATAAATATTATTAAAAACAAATATAGAATATTGTATATTTGAGATTTATGTTCGCATCAAATATAATAAATATTTGTATTTATTAAAATATTTTTGACTAAAAAGACATCATCTTTGCTTTCAAGAGACCTGTCCTATAAAAATTATCAAAATTAGCTAAATTAAAATTAAAAATATTCGAAAAATGTAATTTAATGTCATTATTTGTACCCTAATATGTTTTTATTAAATGTATTGCCTATTTAACAGTAATAATTTGTATTTAAATAATCAATAATAATTTAAGCCATGTAACTTAATTTTATTCGAAATTGTATTTCGAAAATAAGTAACGTTCTAAAAATAGAATTGTTGCAGTTCCAAAGTAGTTTGTCACATTTGTAACTGTTTTGAAAGTCACCTGCTGTTCTCATTCGCTTTTAACGCATATACCACTCTCTTTCTTTATCTATGTTTCTCTTTCTATGCTCATCTACTATCTCTTTCTATTGCCATACATTTATACACGTATTTGCTACTGTTTTTGGGACGTCATGTGGCATTGTCGTTTGGCTTTTGCCGTTTGACTGCGCCCATAATAAAAATTGGCACATATTTTTGGTCTCAATGCGGTTATTGCCGCTGTGCAGCGTTTTCACTTTTCACATTTTCACAGCCCAACCAAAGGAGGGAACAGAGAGGGAAGAGAGAGAAGGAGAAGGAGAGAGTTCAGAGCGGGAAAACTGCGTAGTTGTTGCAATGCAAATGTTGGCAACGTTTTTCGTTTTTTATACCCTGTAACCATAAAAAAAATTGGTCAACGAAGGTACATTAAAATTGTGGAGAATATGTTGCAGTCAGACAATCTGAAACCTATCTCAGCTAAGTGTACTCAACAGTAGTAAGAGCTAGAGTTACGAAATTTCTTCTATGGTAATTAATTTAAATAATTTTTTTTTAATATTTTAAAAATTTGTTTAAATCAGAGATCCCAAATAATGATTATTTTAGTTTTTTTAATTAAAAAATTCAACAACAAGGAAGAAAGATACAAGAAAAAGAAGGAAATCATAATGATCGTTTCCATTAAATCTTTGCATTTTCGCTACGATTTCAATTTATTGAATATTATTGATTTTCATCAATGATAGCAATTACTTTTGAGTAAAAAAATAAAAATCACATATAATCATCACTTCTGATTTTTATTTTTTTTTTAACAAAATAAAAATCAAATGCAATTTAAACTTTAAATTGCTATTTTTCATAGATAACACTTTAATTTCTTGCTTTCTTCTAAATATATTCTTAAAATATCGTAAGTTTGTTATACAAATTGTGTCTACAGGGTATCTGCTAGTTAATTGTTATTTATTTGTTCACAGCGCGTATTTGGCATTTTATTGAATACACATATATGTGTGTGTATCTTGTGTGTGTGTGTGTGTTAGTGTGTGTGGCACTCGTTGAATGCATGTGGAAGCGAAAGAAACACACGTGAAAGCGCACAAATTGATGCATAAATTATACGAATCGCAATGCGTTGAGTGTCAGTTGGCCACTGAGCGCAAAATGTGCGCCAAACCGTAATGAAAAGCAATGAAAGTTCGACTTGAAAATAAAGCAACATGACCAAAAAAATATGAAAGAGCTGCTTCGACTAGCAGATACGCTGTAGTAACGGAGAAAGGACTAAACTATATTATATTTATTATTACTCTGCTTGCTGATTAAATATTGAGTCTTTAAACTATATTATAACTAAAATTGAATGGACCCTCTTAAGCTGCCTAACATTTGTTGGGTATAAACAGCAGCAGCTGACGCCATCTAGCGGCCAGTTGAGACGCAGCATTTACGATAATAAATCGGATGTGCGAAATATATATTAAAAAGCCGCACATTTCCTAGAGCCACAAATGACACTGAAACCATTTAATTGACACAATACACACACACACGCATACACACACACACACACACACACACACACACACACACACACACACAACACAACACGAAATCAATAAACAAAGATCAGCGAGAGGATAATTAAAAAATGTCTTTCAACTCCTTGTCGAATTTAATTGCATTTAAATTGACTTTAAGATGCAATTGAAATGTATTTTGTGTAAAACAGTTCAACATCAATATAAAAAGAATCAGAATATTATATATTTTCTTATGTAAAAATGTTTTCACAACACCATCCTCACTTTAACTCTAACTTTCATTTAACTAACTCTTTTTTTTTTTAGCTGTGAACTAAAGTTATTAATGGATTTAAACTGTAATTAAATATTTTTTACTCTCACCCGACTTTATTAGTTAACTTTAAAAAAATACCCTCCTTTTTTAACGAGCTATTTCTTTTATTAAATAATTTTTGAGAGACTCTCAAGATATTTACATCAAGGATTTACTGTATTGGGTCAGTCTAACGATGCTTTTATGAAAGAATTAATTTAGTTAAGGATAATTAAAAAAAAATGCATAAACAGTTAGTCTATATTTAAACTATTCAGGTCATCAAGTCAGAAAGCAATAAAGAGGACAGAGAGAATGAAAAGAAATAAAAATTTAAAAAAGTAGAGCGGGATAGAGGCAAATTAAAAAAAAGTTCCTCTCATATACGTATACGTAATATGTGAGCTCTAGATTAAAATATCCACACCTGCCTCCTACGATCTCGTATCATTTGTGGGACACACACATAGACACAATTTCCCAAAAACAAAGCGCTTTAAAAAGTTTTGACCTAAATACAACACTTTAGCTGGTGAGAAATAATCCTTGTTATTAAATGATATTTATGCTTTTAACACTCGGCACACTTTAAGCCAAGGTAAAATGCATTCCAATTTACAATACATATTATCTAACTCTGTTTCACTCACTCTCTTACTGTCTCTCTCTCTCTCTCTTGGTTGTTTTTTTGGTCGTGCTATCCTTTGCCTGGCTATTTGTTTGTTTGTTTGTTTGTTTGTTTGTTTGCTTGACTGAGTGACTGAGTGACTGAGCTGACTGTCTGGCAAGTCAGGCCAAGACCAGGACGAGTTGGGCCAGAACCGAGCCCAAGCTAAAGCCAAGTGTGCGAACAATCCAGCGACCCACTGTCGTTGCTTTTGTAAGTTTTCACTTGCATTAAGTGCTTCCTGCACTGTCATACACCTTTCCTCCATTCTTTCCTCCTCTTTCATTCTCTTTCACTGCCGCCCACATATCGTTCCCTCTCTTTCTCTGTCTCTCTCTCACTCTTTCTGACAAGCACTTTGTGCCTTCACTTCGTGTCACTCAAACTTAAAAATGCTCATGTCAGTGCTCTCTGTGTGCGGTTGTATTGTGTGTGTGTGTGTGCAAATTAGAGATGAGCGCGTGCTGAAAGTCCATTAATGAGACAAGAGCATCTACCAAACGTAATCTATTATCGGACTAGCTTCTATTATTAGAAAATACATATTTAAACAGGATGGAAGGCATTACCTATTTCAGCAGTCTTTCACTTTCCTTTTTAACTAAATAACATATAAGTAGGCAACACTAATTTTTCCTATATAAGTAGGCAACACTATTTTTGCCCACATAAGTAGGCAACACTTTATTGCCCAAATAAGTAGGCAACACTATTTTTGCACACATAAGTAGGCAACACTATTTTTTTGTCCATATAAGTAGGCAACACTTTTTGCCCACATAAGTAGGCAACACTATTTCTTGCTCATTTAAGTAGGCAACACTATTTTTGCCCATGCGTATTCTATCAGTGTGGCTCTGATGTTTTAACAAACAAAAAACTTTTCCATACTAAAACTTAATTTTCGATGTATTGTTCCTATGACGGCTATATGATAAAGTGATCCGATCCTAAAATAAAAACAAGCTTGATCTGCCTATGGCATCTAGGAACCTACATACCAAGTTTAATGTCTCTGGCTCTTATGGTTTCTGAGATCGACGCATTCAAACAGACAGACAGAGCCTTAAGAAATAAAATTTTTTATTTTTTTATTCTTGAATTATTATGTTATTTGATTTTTCTATGAAAAGTATGGTAAATCTTATTTAAGATATTAATTTTATTATATTATTTTGACTGTTGGGAATTTTAAAATACTTTTTAAGCAATTTTAAATAGTAATGTATAAAATAATACGAAATTTTAAAATATAAATTCTTAAGACTTTTCTTGCTTACAATTACAATATTTTTCCATTAAATCGTGCGTGCATTTTAATCACGTGTCATGCCAAAATTTGCAGCACCATGGGCAACATTTGCTTTTTAACTGGCAAACGCAACGTTTGAGCCCGCTTTTGCTCTTAGCCAGTTGCAAAGTGTATATAGACCATGGATTTAGGTTTTAGCATTCAGCTGGGTTTGAGCTTAGTCTGCGCGTATTTGCAGTTTTAATCACGAACGAGTGAGCGGCTTTACTTTCACCTTTCACCTTTTGACAGCCGCTTCACAAGCTGTTGTTGTTGTTGTTGTTGATGATGGTGATGATAATGATGATGATGATGGTGATGATGTTGTTGGAACATATGCATGTGTTCTGGCCAGCATATTTGCGGCTTGTACCAGTTTTGTTTATCCTTATCCCTATATACCTTGTCAACTCCAAACCCTATGCCATTCAACTCCATTCCCCCTTTTTTTTTCGCCATCTATATCCAATGCGTTGCATGTTCTCGCATCATCCTGTGTGCATAACAGAGTGTGTGTGTTCGGTGTGTGTGTGGTGTGTGTGTGGTGTGTGTGTATTGGTCAACTACTGCCGCCTCTGTACGCTGAATTTTAGTTTGCCAGCCTTTGGCTCTGCAAATTATTTTTAATTATCGTTGTAGCTGTCGTCGTTGTCGTTGTCGTTGTGGTTGTTGTCGTTGTCGTTGTTGTTGTTGTTGTTGTCGTTGTCAGTGTTGCTGTCATTGTCACTGGCGTGTTACACCGGATAAACCAAGGGGGACAGCCACACCACACCCCCCTTTACCACACCCCCTTCTCACTCACCTACCCACCCCTCATCAGAGGCCAAAAGAAAAGCGCAAACACAAAAATAAAAGAAGTAAAAGTTGTATATATAGATGAAAAACCGCAGGCAATTTCACGTTTTCGCCTAAATTTCGCTTGTTATTGCATGTGGCATACTTTTGGGCGCGCAATGGAATTCAATTACAAACGAGAACCGACAGAGAACTAGGGACAAACAGCCTACATTAGGATCCAAACAAAATGAACTAAATTCTCTACAGTGGGCTCCATTAAGCATGCACTACTTTGCTGCTTTTGTTGTTGTTGATATTGTTGTTGTTGCTAGGGGAATATCATGTAATTTTCAATTGAAAGTTTACTTATCTCTACGCTGAAATTGTTCTACAAACTATGCCACATTAAATACATTTTTAAATAGAAAAAAAATGTATATAATTATAATGACAAAACACAATTTCCTCAAATGTTTACCGACACTTTGTGTCAAATTTATAATACCCTCTGCAAGGGTATATGCCCTGATTTTATATTTATATTTTCCACACATTTTGTTACGGCTTAAAATAATAATTAAAAATACAAGTCTAGTAACTGCCTTTATAAAATAATACCAACAAGTGAATATTGTATTTTGGGTCACGAGAAAATTAATTAAAACTTTTTAAAAACCTTTTAAGCTTTTTTTAATTGATAGTTTTCATTTACATTTTTCTCACATAAGAAAAAAATTTGTGTTAATGCATCACACTGACTAAATGAATTAAGAATTAACATAACGAAACGAAAATAAACTTATGGCATTTGTGTGTTTGCGACAAATCCACAATTAATTGCCACCAAAAATCCATTCAAATGCTAAGTCACAAAGTAAGCTCAAGGAGGAAATAAGGCGATTTGTGAAAGTGAAAAGTGAAAGTAAATTTTTGGTTGCAACATGCAGCATTCAAAAGGAAATAATGAGCTAAGCAAACAAAAGAAACAGAAAAAGGATCAACCAGAGACTTCTTGGTTAGACTGTAATCCCTGCAGGAAATCAAGAAAGCATTTTAATTAACTTGGCCAAAAGCGAAAGCCAACACACAAAAAATATAATAAAAAAAAAGGCGGACAACAAAAGCAAAAGCAGCTGCAAAATATGACCAAAAGCCGCAAAACTAAAATCAAAGCTACACTAGAGACTTTCCACAAACCGTTGAGTGTCTAACTGTCTGTGTGTGTGTGTGTGTGTGTGTGTTGGGCAGTGTATCATGATAATTTACTGAAAGCGCAACCATTTGTACACACACCAACACAATCAATATTAAATTTCCGCTTGCCACATCTTTATTTGCTCTTGTTTTTGTACAAAGCCATTGCCCGGAGAGAAGGGGGGAATGTGGTGATGGAGTATACCTAGTGGTAACAGGTACACTTCGGAGTGGTCGAAAGGAAAAGAGAGAGAGAGAGGAGAGTGGAGAGTGAAGAGTGGAGAAGTATCTGCAACTACAAACACCGCACATGGCAGCTTAATGTGAAGAAAGCGCAACTAATTTCCAAAGGGCAATTTTATTATATTTGTGTGTGATCCAGCACATAAGCACACACACACACACACACACACACACACACACACACACATACACAGACTCTCACGCTCGCTTCTAAACAATCACACACACACACACACACACACACACACACACACACAACTACACACACACACAAAGAGCGAACGCCGAGAAGCTTGGAGGCGCTTAGAAACACATTCCCAAATGCAAATCTAAACTGCCGTTGGCATACACTCACACTTTCACACACATCAGCACACACCAACACACACACACACACATGCACTATCACAAACCAACACACACACACAGGTGAAAAGTCGGCACAAAGTTTTCAACTTGCCGAGAAACTGAAGCTGAAGTTGGAATTGGCTTTAACTTGGAGGTCGAAACAGACGCACTAGAAGAAGAGGTAAAGGGTTAGAAGTTGGCTAGAACTGTTCTAAAAAAGGCAAAAAAACAAGTGGGAAAGGCTGTAGTAAAAATCCCGACCATAGTATACCCGTTACTTATATCAATATATATAAAAGAATTTTAAAGAAATTATTACTAGATAAAAACTATTGCATACTTTTAGGTGATTGTTTTAAAATAATAACTTTATTAATAACTTTGGTTAGCTATTACTCCCGTTTTACTTGTCCGATCTTGCGGAGGATAAGTGAGATTATAGATAATATTAATAGGTAACGTTATTAATCTTAAAAACTATATTATCTTAAAAACTGTGGGTGTGGTAAATTTTAAACAAACTTGATCTTTGTGGGGTCTATAGAAATCTGTGTGCCAAATTTGGTATCTCTATCCCTTATAGTCTCTGAGATCTAGACGCTCACACAGACGGACAGTCGGACAGACACACATGGCTATATCGACTCAGCTATTGATGCTGATCAAGAATATATATACTTTATAGTGTCGGAGATGCCTCCTTCTCCCTGTAACAAACATTCCAACGAACACAATATACCCTTTTACTCATTTTTTAAGTAACGGGTATTAAAAGTAAAAGAAAATAAGCAGTGACAGAGAGAGATTGAGAGCGAGAAAGAGAAAATGGAGGAAAAAACTTTTAATTTCATTTGCAATGCTAGAGTTGATGCTGAGTTAGAACTGGTTGTGAATTAGTACAACAAATTGTACTCAAAATGGACAGCAATTAGTTTACTGAGATTTAACCACATTATACAGTTAACAGAATGACTATTTTAATAGCATATAACTTTTAACTGGAACTTATCAAAGTCAACATCTGCCCAGAGATCAAATTCATTAAATTAATGTGACAATAGGGGACGCTTAATTAGATAACTTGTATTTAGAAGAGTTAGAATGACAGTCTCGTAATTACTTTGTATACTCAGTATTTACTCTTTAAGTTTAGTGTCCACATATACAATATATAAATTGCATTATTATTTTCTTTGTTTAATTTTTATTTGAAGAAAAGAAATATATTTCACAATAAAAATAAATAAAGAAAATTTATTCGAAGTCAAAAAATCCAATCTATTTACACATAATTGTGAAAAGTTTATCTCTAGTTTAAATTTCCCAGTCTCCCATTTATTATTTCCATAATTCATACAAAAATATTTGAAAGCAACTTGAGATAGTATCTGAGTTTTATTATAAATAATTTATTTGGTTTAAAAAAAATGTTAAAAAATAATTTACACACATTCATAACTACATAGCTCTATGTATTCATCTCCATTTTCAAAAGTTTCATTTTTGCTGGAAATCACAAAAAATTTAATTTGTAAGTTAACATTTTTTTTTTTTTTATTATTTCAACTGTAACTCGGACAAGTATTAAGTTCTTGACTTTTGAGGACTTTACTGCAACAGTTTAACAGGCTTTCCGACTGGTCAGCTACAAGCCTGATTCTTCCTTATTCTGTGCCTCCTTCTGCCTCACTCTCTCATTCCCCTCTTTTGGCATTCTCTGCCCCTCTCTGTGTGTTTCATTTTGTCGGTGTCTTGCTGTAATGCCTTTGACCCACTTGGTTGCACTGCCAGCACCAAATGGTTTGCCTTGAAACTAAATATTAACTTTAAGGCTCAGCCCACAGTTCATACATGTATATATATATATGTGTGTGTGTGTGTGTGGGTGTGTGCATGTGTATGTGTGAGGTTGTCTACCAGGTCAAACTGCAATCATAACAATAAATTCCATTTACACGTTTCGCCTTCAGTTGACTTCGCTCTGTGTGTCATTTTTATACCCTTTTAGAGCATATTAAAAATTTATGATGAAACTTTTAAGATATAAAAACAAGCAGATATATATATATATATATTTTATGTCTCTGATCACATCAGCTTAAAGTTATTTAACTGAGAAGCTTTAAATTCTATACATGAAAGTACTGTTAATAATTCGATTTTTAAATCAGGTGTCATTTTAAATGGGTTAGTTTAATTCCTCTACTTATAATTAATATATAATCTGTAACAAATTTTTAGTAAATCTATAAATAATTTCAATTATTACAATGGTACTATATAAGTGTAACCATTTTATTGTATATACTCTTCTTTGAATAGTTTTTCTTCCTGAGAGAACATTTATTTGTCAATTCTCTTTTGTGCGTCTTTCTTAAACTTTTTACTGGCAGCATGACAGTAAACCGTAGAGTATTTAAACTTTTTGTTTATCTTTGTGTTTCTATTTGATTGTTCTAATTTTTTCGTGCATATCGCATATTTTCAATCCGTTTGTGCAAATTTTTAGCTGAATTTATTTGAGGATTTTGAAATTTTACTGAGCTTACACTATCGTTGTTTTTCCATTACATTTTCGGTTCTTTTATTGCATTTTTGACACTTGACAGTGCCAATTTAGCGTTTAGTTGGCAACATTTTCAATTACGATGTGAAAAACACGCGAATTCCAAGTTTAGCAATTCAGCAAATGAAGTCATCTATTTGCGAGCTTGAATTTAGATACGAATATCTATGCATGTGTATGAGTACGGCGGAATTCTGAAAGTGCCCGTCATTCGAATTGGGTCAATCAAGCATAAAAGTGAATATCTAAAGGCATATTTGTATCCATTTTAGTATACACTTCTATAGGTGGAATTAATGTGCCAGCAGAGATATCCTGAGTGATTTGTATGACGTCAGAGATACTCGTATCTCGTATCTGTGAGATACTTGCTGGTTAATGTCAGCAGTCAAATAAAAGCAGGAGATTAACAACGTGCAGCAATTTAAGAAATTGCCTGAGTTGCAGAGAATGTCAGTCTGAAGATGGGAGAAAGATACAGATGAAATATATGAACTGTTAGATACCCTAAAAATAATTATATTTTTTTTTTTGGTTTAATATGGAGAGAAGTGTACAAGCAGATATTCCGAATCATAGCTCAAAATATTTATTTGAAGAAGTTGAAGAAGTAAACAAAAATTGTACATAAAATTTAAATTTACAGGGTATATAAAATACTTTAAAAAAAGTCTAAATACTTGTTGCTATCCTAAAATTTGAACAGAGAGATTTTCATATCGAAATGTTGTTGCTTTCTGAGGATCTCCCTTGCTCTCTTTAAACCAGTTTTTTTCTCTCTCTCGCTCTCTTTTTATTTTTGTTCTCTCTCTGTTTTCTCTTATTTTTCTGCCAGGCGGCACAGAGGACAACTTTTGGGCAGCTGCCAACTTATTTCAGTACTCAGGCTTCGAATCCGATGCCAAGTGTGCATTCAGCATCGATACTACGACATTTGCATCTCTCTGCTGCCTTCTCTTTCACACTCCTTATCATGCTTCATCCTCGAATTTCTTTTTGCGGCTGCAAAATGCAAAACTAAAACGGATAAGCAAAATGCCAAGCAGGAATGGCGAAACCAAAGGCGAAATGCACAAGGAAACTGCAGTTAGTTTTGTCTGGTTTTGAATTTTCCCCATTTCCTTTGCCCATTTTATTTTATTTTTTTTTCTTCCTTTTACTGGTTTTTTTTTATTTTTTATTTCAGTTCTCCGTCGCTGCTGCTGCTGTCAGTCAGACTCTGCTTTTTGTTTGCCATTTGGTTTGCTTCTGTATTTTTTTTCCTCCTTTTCTACTCATTCATTTTGCCATTTTGTTTTTGCATGGTTCAAGTTATGTGGCCCGAGAAGAGCGGCTTCACAACACACACACACACAACACACACACACACTGAGAGATACACACACTCACACACATGAGCATAACGTGCTGTTTTGTGTCTGAGCCAACTATTTTGTAGGTTATTAGGGCGTAACGCACACATCTAAACTGACACGCCCACACACACACACACACACACACACACTCACACACACATAGCAGCATGATTTCAAATTTTAGACATGGCCACTTAAGTTGAATCGCTGATTCGTTTGATTTTTATCCATCTTTGCAACAAAGTGGGCAAATAAAGTGAAGCTGGAGGACCATGTTGGCACTGCAAATTAACTGAGATCAGCTTTCAGATGAATACAATTATTGTAGCCTGCTTTTAATTAACAGTTTCTGACATTCTAATCCTATTATGAACTCAAATTGGAATAAAAGTTTTATAAAATTTTTTTTAAATTCATTTTTCTGCATATTTTATTTTATCAATTTATTTCATATACCATACAAGTTTATCTCATATCAGTAGAAGTTTTATTTTTTTCATTAATATTTATTTAATACATGGCATTCGATAGTCAGTCATACCCCATACAGATATCACAAACAGTAAGCGCCAATTTTGTATTATTTTTTCATAATTACTTTTCTTACAACTTTAGTTTAGTTTTCTCTTTTCCAAATATTTTTTATTATGGAGCATTTTTTTTTTGTTATTATTTCTAAAGTACTTTATAGTCGGGCATATACAAATGAAATATATGCATGTAAGTATACTATATATATTTTTCACTATTTAGCCAAAATTTTTAGGCAAATTCTTTTCGAATACTTACAGGGATTATTTTGATCGAGCTTTCTTGATTTAAGTTAACTTTTAGTAAAGTTTCAGCTTAATTTTTAAATTTACTATTTAAACAATACATGTTTTTTTTTACTTTTTATTTTGTACTTCCATCTTTGTTGAATTTTAGATTCATTCTTTTATTTAAATATTTTAGAAGTTTCTTTAATCTATTTTTTTTCTAATTTACAGGGCATTTTGTCGTCGAGCATAACCTGTGGCGACGCTATCTACTCTCGAGTTATGCTCAAGGACTCTGTTTCTGAGAATGGGCAACATTTTGCTCATGTTTTTCTTTCAGCTGCTGCTGTTGCTGTTGTTGGTTTTGTGTTGGGTTAAGTGTTTATAGCCGATGTGTTGCTTTTGACCACTGGCCAGGCAATCCGGTCCTAACAGCTCACAGCTATTATAGTAAGGCGAGAAGGAGAGAGAGAAGGAGCCAGGAGCCAGGAGAAAGGGAGGGAGACAGGGAGGGTTTTGATTTTGGATCGGAGCTCGTTTTAAAGCGGATTTGATGCTGTTGAATATTATTTATGGGCTGCCTTTTATTTCGCACAAAACTCGCACTCGAACCGATATGATAGCGACCCTTAAGAGACACAGAGACACACACACACGCACACACAGCTACGAATGTGTGCAAAAATATTTGCCAACATTCTTTGGGTATTTAAACAAAGATTTATTTTATATATAAATATAAATACATATATATACATTTATATGGTGCAAACGGGCAACGGAAATTGCAAGTAGAGCGTTGAATCCTTTTCAGCTTCAACACGTTTTACGTCCTAACTGACTGTAAGTCTGTGTGCGTGTGTGTGTGTGTGTGTGTGTGTGTGTGTGTGTGCGTGTGTGTACGTGTGTGTGTGTCAGTGTCTGTCCATTGTTCAAGGATTTGTTGGGACTTGTTTCATATTTCACGATAACTCCATTTATTGTTGTTTTTGGGGCTTTAAAGATGAAATGAGGTTATCAGTTGTGCGGTTTATGATACAGGGCACTATTAAGACCTCAACCTACACTAGACAGAGACAGGGTTAGTAAGATATGAACGTGTGGGAGAGAGACACTCATACGTCACACTACTAATTGGTGCATAATATGCATATTTTGTCTATTAATTTGTGTTTATGCATAATTCGAATTAATTATGCATAATCGTGATTAACGGACAAATGCAAATGGGAATTCACGCTGTCAGAAATTGGCTCAAATTAAACGGTGGCAGGTCATTGCTATATTTTTTTCTCTCACTGTATTTTAATTAGCCTAGTGCACAGTTATGTGTGTGTATATATCTTTCTTCCCATCTCCCTGAGTGTGTGTGTTTGTTTGTTTGTGTGTGTTTTATTTACGAGCTTAACACGTGACACGAGCGTTTTATCTGCGTCCAGCGACAGTTGGACAAATATTTGGACCAGGTCCAGCCCCATTTGAACGTAAATGAATATGGGCACTGATTACATTTGGGATTGGGATACTCCTCCATTTCCCACTCCCCTTTCTTCGCATACTTCTAGGGTTCTGGATACCAGCGAAATAAATCACAGCCACAAAAATGCGAAATTCAATTGAAAAACATATTTGTATTTATGTTAGAATGTGAAATAAGTTAAAAAAAATAAATAAAATGTAAAGAAATTTAATGTTTTACTGGAATGTTATGGAATTTTTAACAATAGAAAGCTGGAAACTCACAAGAAAAGGGAAAAGTTAAACAAGAACAAAGAAATGACAGTAGCAAGAACAAAGACTGAAGTGAGAAGTTTTAAAGAGAAGCAAGTTCAGGAGTATAATCTTGAAAACAACTTTTATTTTATTAAACTAATAATAATACCATTTTCGATGGGCTCAGGGTATAAATATGCATTTATAGCTTACGCTTAAAAGTAGGCAACATTATTTTTGCCCACATAAGTAGGCAACACTTTTTTGCCCATTTAAGTAGGCAATACTATTTTTTGCCCACAAAAGTAGGCAACACTATTTCGCCCATTTAAGTAGGCAACACTATTTTTGCCGATAAAAGTAGGCAACACTATATTGCCCATATAAGTAGGCAACACTATTTTTTGCCCACATAAGAGACAACACTATTTTTGCCCCTATAAGTAGGCAACACTATTTTTTGCCCACATAAGTAGGCAACACTATATTGCCCATATAAGTAGGCAACACTATTTTTTGCCCACATAGGTAGGCAACACTATTTTTGCCCCTATAAGTAGGCAACACTATTTTTGCCCATATAAGTAGGCAACACTATTTTTTGCCCACATAGGTAGGCAACACTATTTTTTCCCATGCGTTTTCCATCAGTTTGGTTCTGATATCTCAGGGTATAAAACATATAAAGAGTTTCTTTGACTTTGCTTCTCACTTCTCTTCTTTCAGGCCACAGAAGAGACTTTTTACCTTGGCTGCAAAATACCACATTTAATGTAAAGCAGAAAAAATACTTATCATCTCTTACTTATCTCGGATCTCGTATCTCGTGGCACTTCTCACGTCTCACGTCTCTTTCCCTTTATGAAATTGCACATACTCGCAATAATTAGCTGCAGCACTTGGATGCATTTCGAGCAGAGACATGTCTAGATTTGTTCAAAGCGCACCACAACTCAATTAGTTGATGGTGCTGGTGTTATCCCTACTTCTATTCCTGGAATTATCCCCTCCTAACAGGATGCCAAATCTCATTCACATCTCCGTGTCCACATTTCCTTTTCCATTCCCATTCCCTTTCTCACTTTTCTACATTGCATGTTCAACGCCTTTGGCCCAATGCCCAAAAACTTTCACGTAAGAACAACAACAGTGACTGTCTCTTTCCTCTCCCTTACCTTCTCTCTCTCTCTCTCCTTTTCCCTGTGTGACTTGATATCCACCCGCTAGAAAAAAAAGCTACTTCGCAATGTAAGTGACCCTCTTCGTTTATCTCGCTTTTTATTTGGCCAACGCTTCGGCAGCTTTTGGCTAATTTTGTTTATTAAAAGTTGGCTGACCTTACACTTTCCCCTCTTCACATCCCTGACCTTTGAATAAGCACTAAGCTCTCGCTATCGCACCGCATCGCACTACACTACACCACAAAATGCGTTAAAGTTTTCCATTTCTTCTTTTCAGACCCTGTACTTAAACAAGTGGAAAGGATCTATTGGGTTTATCACAAAATAAAAAATAAAAAATTAGTGAGGCATGCTAGACTCAAAAAAAATATATATTTATGATCAGCATCAACAGTCAAATCGATTTTGTGATCATAATCCCTTAAAATGTTGTCACTTAGTGAAAAAAAATCGAATTCACCCCAAGTGTTCTAAAAATGTCATCATGATCGGATAGTAAAAAGGTCTAAGAAAAAACAAGGAATTCAAATTCTTCACAGAATAGTTACAGGGTCTCTAAGAGTCAGGCTGTCTCGATCACCGCCTATTCCACAAGCTTTGGCTCATGTTGTGAAATTAATTTTTGGATATTGTGTATGTTGTGCAGCTTTCAGGGTTGCCAAGTGTCATTAGTTTGCTGTTTGGCAGGCAACCCGGAGACATAGTTAAATTAGCTAAACATTGCGGTTGCTTTTACATTCATTTTCAGAGCGAGAGAGAGAGTGAGAGAGGGATCCGAGAAAGAGGCGTGGCATTTGCAGCATTTGATGGAAAAGTTGCCTTCGGATTTGTGTGGGTTACTTCTGGGTGGTTTTGGATGGTTTCGGGTCGTTGGATGGTTGGATGGTTTGGTAGTTGGATGGTTGGATGGTTTGTTAGTGCTCCTGCTGCTTCTGCTGGCGGTTGGCATTGCCTAATGGCTTTGCTTTTGCAGTTCACTACACTTGGCCAGAAAGTTTTCGCATAAAAATTTAGATAATGCTGGCAACTCTATAAATGAAATTTTTCCGTGACCCCCGCACAAAGTGGGCGTGGCCACTAAGCGGTCAGCTGTGCTGTAATTCTGTCCCCCTCACAAATGAATTTGTCTGCGCTTTAACCCATGCTTTTATCATTCCTCCTCTGCCTTCTTCTCCCCAATTTTGCTCAGAAATGCAAAAATGCAGCTTGAAGAATTTTTCAACAGTTGCGGCTTGAAATTAATCGGTTTAATATTCAGATTGAAGTTGCAAATTATTTGGACCAAAGGAATTTTTTGTTAAATTGTGGTGGCAACAGAAATAACATGAAATACAGGGTATAAGTAGAAGATTATTTGTGGTTCTTTGTATCCATTCGAAACGCAGGAATGGGCATAATTTGTCTTACTGTTATTGCAAAATCTATATTATTTTTCTTTCCCAAAATTCCCTGGTTTAATCGAAATAATGTTGGATTTAGGGTCACACACAAAATTGCTGATTAAATAAAAAAAGAAAATACTTTACAGTATAATATTAGAAATTTATTAAAAAAATAAGTTATATCGCAAAGTTAACATACTTATATAAAATATTACTCATACGTACAGATTTAGTGTTTTTAAATATTACTCATACGTAAAAATTAAACGCTATTATTAGTTTAAAATTAAAAAAAATGTTTGTGCTTAATTTCCTTGTATTATTTATAATAGAAATTGAAAAATAAAAAAATACGGCCTTTTTTTTAGATTGAAGCTTTTAATTATTACTGTTCCTGAGATATTCATGTAATTTATTGATTTTCAGTTATGTCCTCTTTTATCTCTTTTACTTCAGTTGCTGCTTAAGAAAGTAATGACAGCAGCAGCAGGATCATAAATTAGTCGTAAATGAATGAATGCAGTGAATGAATATGAGCACTCGTTGAAGTACTATTACTCGTACTCGTACTCGTACTCGTATTCGTATTTGTACTTGTACTCGTACCGTTGAAATGAATGTACAATAAATGGCACTCACAGTTGCTAATAAAGTTTTCTTTTTTTGCGAAAAGTTAGTTGACTGTTTCAATATTTATGTAGCCTTTTTATCGATCTTATGGATAAGCCGTATCAGCTGAAGTCAGTTGAGAAACAGCCAGAGTTGCCAGACTTGTCAGAGTAAGAGTTTTGTAAGAGTTTGTAGAGTGTTGGACGCAGTTCAATGGGAATGCACATAAACGAAAGACTCTATAAACTGTTTGACAAGCACCTGGCAGTTGGCTCTGTCAGCAGATTGAACGCATCTTCAATTTAAAGTGGGGCTCGGTGGTTGAGTGTTTTGGGTGGAAAAATGGTTGGGTGGTTCAAATGGCACAGTTGGCCATCACTTATCAACCATTTATAAACAATAAACGAATATAAACAAGAAACTTTTGCCAGCGTCAAATGCATTACAACAATGCCACAGGGCAAAGTGAGGAAAGAGACAGAAGGAGAGGCGAATGAGTAGGAGAGAAAGCAATGACAGTGCCAGATAAATGGCATAAATATGGCAAACAAAATGGACGAAGGGTGCACAAATTGATGCGCCCAGGGAGAAATTGGCACTGTCACTGTAATACGGGGAGATCGGTGGGAAAATAAGACAAAAAAAAAAAAATATTGGAAGGGATGGGAGCATTACTCCGTCAGCCAAAACATGTCAATGTGAAAAGTTTTTTGTGTGATTTCTTGAAACTTATTTGCTTCGTTCTTGGCTTTTCTTTAACTTCATTGAAAGTTGCTGCTAAAATGACAGTTGAAAAACAAAAGGGCATCCGAAAGAGCACAAAAGAGAACAACTTGCAGTTACGACTTAAATGTAGAAATTCAACTATATGTTTGCTTTAACATGGGGTTTAAACTGTGAGTTTGCTTAATTTATTTTTAATTTAAAGACACAAGTTTGTTAAGTATTTGAATTAAATAGTCTGATAAACTAAATAGAAAATAGTTGCCAATGTTAAAAATTCACTATCAACTGAATGATAAATTGTAACAGCGCTGCCACCTAGTTTGATCTAAAAGGTTTCTCATTTAATTAATTTATTGTTTATTATAGTTTGATTTTCTAATTTCATATTTTGGTTGAGTTTAATTGGCTTACCATTTTGTTCGTATATTTTGGGGTTGCCAGATAAGCAAAATATGTAAATGATGTTAAATTAAACACATGAATTTGACATGAACATGAGAAATATAAAGTTAAGAATAAATTGTTTAAATTTTTGATTCTTGAAATATACTATGCATATTAGATGGCATTCCCCTTTGGCTTGGCGACTGCTGGGTATTTAAAGGACGAAGGTAAAAACAATGCACAAAAAAAAAGAAAACGACAATTTGTAGCAACTACACACACACACACACTCACAATAAAACGAGAACTTGCAAAAGATGACACCAAATGGCAAGAGTAAAGCGTTGATGGAGAGGTGTACGAATGGTGAGAGGAGAGGAAGATAGGAGGAAAGGAGTGTAAAGGGAAATGCGGAAAAGAAAGGCAAAGTCTTACGTTTATGTTTGTTTACGAAATATGAAAGGGAAGCGCGTTGAGGAAATGACAAATAAAATGCCGAGAATGCCAAATGTAATGCCTGGACGAAAGGAGCGAAGGTTGAAAAGGTGTATCTCTGTGTGTGTGTGTAGAGAAGTGTATGTGTGTGTAAATACATATATATCAAAAGTATTTTATGCACATTAGTTGCGCTTTTATGAACTTGAAGTTGTCATTTCTAGCCAACAAACTTGACGCTCAACTGTCGTCCTTAATGTCCCAAAGTCTTGACTCACGCTCTCTCCCCTCTCCCCATTCAACTTTCTCCATTTCTCTTTGCCATTTTCCCGATTCTACTCGTTGTTGTCCTGTGCATTGTTGTTGATACTTTGAAATGCCTGGCAAAGGCAACCGTTCAAAAAGCAGCTGCAAATGACAAGAATTTGTTGCTAGGCTGTTCGCTTGTGCTTGCCTCCTGCTTCGTGCCACTTACTCACTTGCCTACTTGCCATTTGCCTACTTGCTTACTTGCCTCTTGTCTCTTGTCTACTGTCTGTTGTTGTCTGTTGTTGTCTAGTTGCGCACACTGTTGGATTGTGGCGCCTCCATCGCTGCGTTCGTGGCATGTAAATATTAACTTTGAACAAAATACAACACGGTCCGACGCAGCGACTTGGAAGGCCAAAAACCCATCACAACCCATCACAACCCATCACACAACCCATCAGAACCATCAACCGAGCGACCCAACACAGTCTTAACATTACAACAAAACCAACAGCGACCCATCTGAAGTTGCACTTAGCGAAAAATTTGGGCAATTAAAACTCTCTGACCTACATTCTATATTGTCAATGACTATGACATTTTTAAATACTCTGCTTGAACTTAATGGAAAATAATAATTATTATATTATATTCTTGATTATATTACATTTTTTTTATTTAATTAGACTTAAATTTATTATAAAAAATTGTTTTAAATTTAAAAGGAATTTAAACGTAAAATATTTTTTCTTAATACATTTTTATTACTTTAAAGATAAAATATAATTATATCTTATTAGTAAACAATATAGAAGTGTAAGTTATAATTAATTACATTACAATAATTTTACAATTTTTTGAGCCAAATCATTACTTTAAGAAATGGGTAAGAATTGGGTTTCAGTTCAAAGGTATATCATTTAAAAGCTGTATAGTTTAGGAAAATTTTTCAGTATAAGGCATAATCCAAACATATCCCTTACGATATACAGTTCGACTTCTCAAGGATAAATTTCTCTAGAATATTATGCTCCCTTCTTTAAATTGATTTCAATCTGACTTTTGTGGTTACTGAACATAATTTATTGATCAGTTAAATTTAAGCTGAGACACTTTTGAATTTCACAAAAGCTATGACAAATGTCACGTTTATTATTTAAATAATGAATTGAATTTCTTTAGGGGAAGTTTTGCCTGTAGTTTAGAAATAGTTTATGGCATTTATCTGGCTGCGGTTTCTGCAAGTGTAACTGGGTAACTGGGCACAGTCATGAGTCTCAGTTAAATAAAACTTTGCGCACATTTTTTGTCATACTTTATGGATGTTGTCGTTGTACGATGTACGTTGCACGCTACGCTGTTGTTTGCAACTAACGATCGCTCTCACTCACTCACTGTCTCTCTCTCTCTCTCTCTCTCTCTCTCTCTCTGCTGCTTGTTGCAAGTTCTGCAACGCGTAATCGGATGCAACCCGGCTTAGAAGTTTTGTAATTGTTACGATGGCTGCCAGGCAACTGAAACTGCAGCTGCAACAGCCAACAGCAAACAGGCAACAGCCAACACAACTGCCGATTTGACCCAAAAAAACAACAACAACAACAACAGCATGCTTGAGAAAAGGGATAAGGAAACAGAGTCGCTTCATTAAAGCCCAGTTATGACACTAAGCGAAAAGTTGTGGAGCGTAAATTTGTTGGGTTCGCCTCGTCTCGCCTCGTCTCGTAGTTTTCTTTACGCTCTCTGAACACGTGTCAACGTTGCGTATGATTGATGAAGGCAGAGCACCGACAACAACAACAACAACAGCCACAAAAACAATAATAATAACAGCAAAAAAAAAAAATAAATATATATATATAAAATGAGAAGGGACATTGAGTAAGCATGTCAGGCACAATGATGAAATAAGTGCGTGTCCAGAACGAAAGGACCTCTCCCCAAAACGATTGAAGCTCCTTCAAGCAACGTTCAATTCCTTTTACTTCCCCTCTCCCTCTCCCTCTCACTCTCTCTCTCTCTCTCTCCCTCTCTTGCAAAAAAAAAGAGAAAAACCTTCTGCTTGGGTTCATTAAACTGATGGCAACAGCTAATCGCATTCCCAAGATGCCCAAGAAGAATGCCTCGAGTTCAAGTTTGCTGACCAAGCTAAAACTCAAAATTGATACGCACTAATGTTCTTCAATTATGTAAAATTGGGGATTGTGGGCCCAACTTTTCATGTTGCCTGTCGAATCGACAACAAGCTTGAAAGCAATTCATAAAAGATTCGACGGCAGAAATACCCTGTAAGTAGCTTATTAAATATAGGCTTTGATTCTATAGAATCTCTATGATAAAAAGCTTCGATTTCGCTTAAATTAAAATAGTCAGAGACATTTTCTGTATAAATTGCAGTTACTTAAATTAATTAAAATGTAAATACCTTGCAACCGATTCATATTTATTTTATTGCATTGTCTTTAAAAAAAAAACCGTGAAAAATTGAACAGAAATGTTGACTTAAAGAGTTGGAAGATTTAAAGTCTGACCAATTTCAAACTCTCATAACCTGAGTAAAACTCAACCGATTTTCAATCGGAATGTCATTTTGATCATGATTTGGTCTCTTAATTCATTCCGCATTTAAATTTTTATCATCTAAAAAAATTTTATATTTTTCGATTTATATCCAATTTTCTATACTTACCCCTTGACATTTTTTCAAAAACTTTGATCTCTCATAACTTCATCAAAAATTAACCGATTTTCAAGCGGAATGTCAATTTGATCATGATTTGGCCTCTAAATTGATTCTGCATTTGAATTTTTCTCATCTAGAAAATTTGATCATTTTTCGATTCTAAGCCATTTATTATCCAATTTTTCATACTTACCCCTTAACATTTTTTCAAAAACTTGTATCTCTCATAACTTCATAAAAAATTAACCGATTTTCAAACGGAATGTCATTTTAATCTTGTTTTGGCTTTTTCATTCTGCATTCAAATTTAGTTAATTTTGTAAAAAAAAATTTTTTTTGTCAGAACTCGATTTATCTCATGTTTTCAAGAAAATCAAAATGAATAAAATTTGTTGGAAACTTGGTATAAATCGCTGTTGTTCTTCATTCAATCATCAATCAAACCTATAGGATTGCAAAAGCTTTCAACAGCTGTAAATTCCAAGCTTCATGTGTAATTTCAAGTGCATGGAAATAAACAGGCAATTGGAAATGTTGGGATGTTAAGGTGGTTGAGGTGGTTGGATGGTTTAGATGATTGGTTGACTCATAAAGCAGCTGCAGAATGAGCAAATTTTATGGCAACAAATTGAACTGCACTTTGATTGCAAATAAAATCAGATGGTATATGAGAAAGGGAGAGAGAAACGAGTACGAGAGGGAAAACAGACATTCAGAGAGAGAGAGAGGTAGAAGTACACTTGCGATAAGCATGGAACAAGAGAGATAGAGAGATAGGGAGAGAGTGGAAGAGGGGAAGAGTGGGATGCTCTCAGAAGTGAATTGCAATTTGTTGGCTTATCAATATTTGCTTATCAATTGAGCAGGTCGGCAACATCAAAAGTGCCGCTGATAATGTGACGCATGACAATTGACTGGGGAGCTAAGTTGTCTGTCCTCTTTCCTCCATTTGTTTTCCTTTTTTCCTCTTTCCACTTCCCACTCCGTTTAAATCCTAGCTGTAGGCCGCTTTGTTTATTGTCGAGACTTGTTACAACATTTCTGTTTATTTATTTTGATTTTGATTTTGATTGAATAAGTGCAAAGGCAGCTAACGGCCGGATTTGTCAGTTCCCCTCCTTACCTATTCTTCATACTCTGCTCTTATCTTCCCTTTCTTTCCCTCTCTCCTCTACTCATCTTTTATGTCATCTTGTTGATTTAGCGCATTTTCGCGCTCGATTTGCCCCTAAGAAATTTGTCGACAATTTTTATCATATATTTTTTTTAAGCTTATCGCATTTGGCAGCAGGTTATGGAAGGGGGAGGGGGGATGAGACTTAGGCTGAGCTTATAAATATTTAAATGGCAGCTGCTTGGCATGAAAAATTATTGTCAAGCAAAAAGCCCACCTGCCTTTGGGCCAGCACTATCAATCATCATTCCAGGAGTTAAAACATCTGCAAACTCGACAAAAAACAGACAGATCGAGAGAGAGAGAAAGATATTGAAATAGAGAGAGAGAGAGAGAGAGACATGATAATTTAATACAAACTGACGGAAATTATGGTTCAACTCTTGTTATGTTCGAAAATAACAGATAACCAAATATGACAATGCAATTGGCCAACTAAAAAAGTTAAAAAGGTTACAGCAGAATATATTTGAATACCTTATATAGATGTTATTTGCTAATAAGAGGTATAACATTGATCGTAACAGTCTAGAAAAAAATATTTTGATTTAAAAAATATGTTCAAGTTTGATTAAATGTTTAAAAATATTTAAACTGTATTCATTCATTATATATATCTTAATTAAATTCTCTTCTCAGTATATTTCGTATATCAAAAAGATTTACAGTGAATATATGTAAGTCTATGTTAAGCTTAACAAGAATTTAAAATATTTATAGGGTATTTTTTCCGAATAACTAGTAGCCTTTCCGGCTTATGCTTGGCCCCACGGGGGCCGTCCGGATCAAATTACATACAGGGTATTTACTATAGTCTTTTGAAACGTAAATATATATGTTAGTAAATCAAGTAGAGTCTGCTCTTTTTACAGGGTAAGGTACTTACGTATCCCAAAAAAAATGTTCAATTTTATTAAAACACTTTGAAATATTTGCAGGGTATTCATGTAGTGTAAGTTACTTATATTCTTACTATGAGTTATTATAAATATGTAAATTTAAATGATAGGAACATATATAGGAAATAAGTAATTTCATCAGAATCACACATACTACAGGATATCTTCGAGTTGGCAATACCCCTTATACTCTCTTTCTTAATAAACATGTCAAACTTCAGAGTTGTAGCGATATTTATCGACTTGCTATCGATAGTGTTTCCCTTTCCCTTTGCAGTTAAACAGGTTGAGTTATTTCTTGAGTTCCTGTAAAGGAAATGAGGAAAGGAGGCGATGTTTGGTGAAGTGGGGTTGATGTAGGGGTAAACGGGGGTGATGGATGGAACGGTTAAAGCTGCTACTCGAGACTTTGCAACAGGGCTTTAAACAAATTAAGTGGCACACGGCGGGCATTTCACTTTATTGCCATGTGGCCTTTTCTGCCACACAGACTCATGACTCGATGTCGGTTTGAGGCTTGTTGTTATTCATTTTGCCTTGCCCACCTGCCCATCTGCCCACCTGCTACTTGCCACTTGCCACTTGCTACTTGCCACACAGACTGCTGCCCAGATGGCTGCCTTAGTGGCTGACTGACTCGGTGACTCGGTGACTGGTTGACTCTCTCTCTCTGTGCCTCGTCCTGTGCCTCGTCCTGTGCCTCGTCCTGTGCCTGGCGGCTTCCTTTTGCTGCCTCGTATTTATTTTCGGGCGCGCCATTTACTTATACGCTCCACTTGCTGCACTTGCAACCCTCTCTACCCCTCTCCCTCGCTCCCCCATCACCCCCTTACCTTCTCTGCCCCACTCACACAATAGACATCAACTTATGGCCATGGTAAAAGCGGCTTGGCAATGCGGATGTTTACCCAGGCCAAATACCCATTATAGAACTGCTGACACAATGAGAGAAATGCAGAGGCAGAAAGAGAGAGATAGCAATAAAATTAGTACAGATATAGACTTAAAGAAACGATATGGACAAGGATAAAAAGTAAAATAGTTGAATAGGTCAGAAACAAAGATAAACAAATCAAACTAAAGAAAAGATCAAAATAAAAATCAAAGAAGAGGAATAAATTCCGGAAGATGTAGATTGTAAAGGATAAAAATAAAGAGAAAGCAATAAGAAGCAAGAGAAAGAAAGAGACAGACTGAGTTGGCAGTAAAATAATCATATAAACACTTAATTCAACAGTTTTTATGATTTGCTGGAAGATAGAGATTGAAGTAGAAATAAATGGAGATTTTAAGGAGAAGAATATGGAGATTGCTAGAAGGAACAGATTGACGTAAATATATGTCAAGATCTCAAAAATGAAAGATGGAGAGAGTTAGAAAACTAGACTCAGTTGTAAGTCTGTCTTCAGGCATAACTTAAGAATCTATCTTGTTTTAAAAAAACTTCAATCGGAGGCACTACAACAACATTAAAATTTTCTGCCCATGCGTCCGTGTGGCGCGAACACTGCATGTATTCAATTTATGTGAGTTCACGATCGGTATAACATAACGAAAACAGCTCTTAGAGATAAAGAGAGTCTCCAATGTTCCAAGTAACATATATTTAAAAATCCATCAAGTACAATATTGATTAATATTTATTATTTTCGCAACAACAATCAGACAATACAAATAGCAAACAGGTTAAAGCAATCGACAGTCTTCAAAAGGTAGTGACCTGAAGCATTTGAGGACAGCTAATGCCACTGGGCCAAATACCAGGTATTTAAATAATCAGGTGCCATTGACAGTGTCCTCCATTTGCCGCTATTCCCCAACTTCTCACTCAAATACCTTAACCCCACCCTCAGGCAGCTCTAATGGCGGGTGGAGGGGGTTGCTAAACAAAGACCCCGGTAGCAGAAAATTGTAACCTTTGATGAAAGTTTTTCGCAACTTTGGCAAACGAAGAACCAAGAGAATGAGAATGAGAACGGAACGACTCGATTTTCATTATCAGCAAAGTTGGTCGATGCGGCAGCCATTTTCTGCGCCGCACTAATTAACAGACCCTACCAATAACAACAGAGTGTGGGGAAAAGCAAGAGGAAGAGTGAGAGGAGAAGGGTTGGTAAGAGAGAGAGAAAGAGAGGGGGTTACACATTGGGGTTACACGGGGTTGCTATACCAATTTTAGCTTCTATTCTTGCCTCAATGTTGTTTCTGTTGTTGTTGTGGCCAAAAGTTTTGCCAGTTATACGCATGCATAAATAATTAGGAACTGATATAGAAGCCAAAATAAGGTGAAACAAACTTGAGAGTTTTGCGTTTCTTAAAACTTGTGATCATGTTAAGAAACCTTGTCGATCCGAACTTACAATGAATTTTTTATGGAAAATGAAAAAGAGAGAAGTAAAATGGAATTGAAATGTAACTAGAACAAAATTCTTTCAGTTCTAGATAATAATTTAAAATGGGTTAAAAATTCAGTAAGGCAACTAGTTTCAAGTTCGAATAGATTTCATTTTCATTTTTATAATAATTCCATTTTTAATTAGATTTTCTATAACATTATTTACATTTCTATCAGCCTATTTATTTCTCATTCTACAATTAAAATTATTATATTGATTTTGAAGAATTTTCTAAAATTTACATTTACTTATATGTTTATTTTGAGCAACATTTTAAATATGGGTAAAGGAATGAAAATATTGCATAGCAAATTATTGGTTTTTGCGTAGTTAAAGTCAGTTTCATATGCATATCAACCGCACACACACATACATACACAGCAATCAGCAGGATGAGCTACTAATAAACACACACACACACACACACGCACACATAGACAGACTTACACACAGATAACAGACATTAATGTGTTGCGCCTAAAAATCATTGAAGCAAAAAAAGCACTTTATGCCAGTTTCTCTCACTGACTCTAATGCCAGGCTCTATCTCTTTCTTTTTCTCTCTCTCTCTCTCTCTCTCCTTCTAACGCTGGCCACTTTGTATCTTTCTCTCTCTTTGTGTGTGCGTGTGTGTGTGTGTGTGTGTATCCTTTTGCTGTGAAATTGCATTTCATGAATGGTAATGTGCTATGATGTGAAAGTACGTGTACATGCTCCCAAACCTCAATACTTCTCCACTTCTCCTCTCCTAAATACCTCGCTTTGTTGTTGTTGCCGATAGATGGCGCTTCCTTAAGAGCCGCAAAATATGAGCATGTTAGCTACTGCCACGCCTTCATTTGGCCAGGCTAAAATGCCGCCCACCTAGAACATCTATGAACAAAAGTCAAAAGGTGCTTAATATTCATAACATTTTCTTGTTGTTGTTGTTGCCACCCAACAAAATGCAGAGCCAAAGAAAGAATGAAGGGGAGAGAAAGAAAGAAAGAGAGGGCTTGAACCGGGAGTTCACTTTGAATTGACTTGGCCAAAAGCCATAACAACAGCCAAGTACTAAACATAGGAAGAACATATATGGAGTGAAGCCAGCATAGATTTGGTTTATAGACCAGCTACTGAAATGAACTAGTTCCGAGCTCGAAACTTCATTATATGACCACAACTCACATCTAAAAGCCAAGGCGCACATGAATAAGCAAAAATACCACAACAGATATTTAATGAGTTCCAAAAAGAAAACATAATGGGAATAAATGGAATACACTCTGTAACCATCATTAATAACAGGGCGAAAAAGAGGAAAGGTAAGAATAAGAGAAAGGGAGAGAGCGAGAGAGAAAGAGAGCGATAGAGAACGAGAGAGAGAGACAGAGAGAGAGAGAGGAAGAGAGAGAGAGAGAGAGAGAGACAGAGGAAGAGAGAGAGAGAGAGAAAGAGGAAGAGAGAGAGAGAGAGAGAGAGAGAGAGAGAGGAAGAGAGAGAGAGAGAGAGAGAGAGAAAGAGAGAGAGAGAGCACGCTCGACAGTAGGCAATAGTATTTTTTTGCTCATATAAGTAGACAACACTATTTTTGCCCATATAAGTAGGCAACACTTTTTTGCCCACAAAAGTAGGCAACACTATTTTTGCCCACACAAGTAGGCAACACTTTTTTGCCCATTTATGTAAGCAACACTATTAATGGGCTCAGGGTATAAAAATATCGATTGACCCTAAGAAAATTCCAATCAGATCAAAAAAGTATGAATAAAAGTTATTAGTGTTTGTTTCAATTACTGGTATTTATTATTCATTTGTTTAACTATTATAACATACATGTAGTGAAAAGTTAAAGGAAAGTTTCGGATAATACCGAGTTGATGGCCATAGAGTTTTGCATTCAATTAAGACTAATTGAATTGGATAAACTGGTAGAATGAATTAAATGTAATGCAAGCATTCAATTCGTCTGCAAATTAAACAAATTTAATGTTATATGAAAACTTTAGTGAATGCTAATAAAATATGTATTACATTACAAATGGATGTGTGTATGTGTGTGTGAGTGTGTGTGTGTGTACAGGTGTGTAAGTATGTGTAATACACATGCAACACGTAGCGCGTAATCAAATCTCGCAATGAATAACTAATTAAACTTGCAGTTAAAGTGGCGCCTGCCAATTAATTAACGTGGCCAAAACCATGCTTGTAAACAATCAAATAAAACAACAACAATAACAAGAACAACAAGCACAACCAGAAAGAGTCAGACAAGAAAGTGGAGAATGAGAATGGGGTGAAAAAAGTGGCAGATATTTTTCACTCAATATTCATTCAATTCATTCGCTTTATTTGCTCGCACTTGTACATATATAAATATTGATTAACATTGGATTAAGGCAGTCGCCCGAAGGACAACAACAACAAGAACAAGAGCAACAACAACTTCAGCACACAAATAATAAAATAAAAGTATCGAAAAGTATCTTGTGTAATGGAGATTTTCGCTTTGAGGTTAAATTATTCACAGAAAATTGCATTCTTTTCATTTCTTTAGCCAGAAGAAAGCTTCTCTTGCCACTTTTCTCAGCTGATTGCAACTGAATTGTGCTTAAGGCAAAGAATTTTCCCACTACCGAATAGTTTATGGTGTACTGTAATTGCTTTTTTTAAGCAATTCTTATCTGAATAATAATAAAATAAAAAAAAGATATATTTATTACATTAATTTCTGCTCTTTTAAAGTATTTATGATAATTTAATTGTCAAATGGAAGCACAATAGTTGTGTGTTATATTTAGAAATGTATATATTTGCTAAAAAATAGTTATCCATAATTTCTCATCTACATGTTAAGTTCAATTTTAAATATATTTTCCATTTCTTAGAAAATAAAATTTTTTACTCAATTCATTTGAATATTTAGAGTAAAGTTAACTTTTTCATCCACATGTTAAGTTTTAAATGCACTTTTATTAGTTATTTAATTAAGCTGAGAAATACTTTGACATGCACTTTAACTTTTTTATCCACATGTTAAGTTTTAAATGCGTTAATATTAGAAATTTTATTAAGCTGACTTTAACTTTAACTTGAAGATGAATAAAAACAATGCAAACAGAAGAACAGTGTTGCCATACTTAGTTACAATTTAAGCACCATTAAGTCGCTATTAAAATGTAGTTTGAATCAGTACTTAAATAATAACTGTTTAATATGATATCTTTAAAATATATTCAACTACATTTTGTAATTGCAAACATCTGCAGCAGTTAAGATTAAGAAGAATAGCTTATGCCTGACTTATTCGCTTGTAAATAATTCATTGTTAGTTCATATCTCTAAAATGTGTACTTGCAGGCATACAAATTATTTTCACATATTGAGCTATTGTTGGGCTTAACTGACGCTGCTTTTAAACTGCAAATTAACTGCATTCTTATCTGAACAGCAGCAGTGCAATATAGAATATGTTAACGAGAGAATTGAATACAAAATCGGTACTTATAAGGCGATTAACTATACAACAATAACAACAATTACAATTTTCAATGGGTGGCTAAAACAAAAGCAACTCTAATTATATTTAATGCAGAGTCTGAAGACTGTTAAAGTACTGGAAAAGCTGCTGCTTGACAACAACAATGCCAACAATACAAACTGGGCTCAAAATGTTCTCGATGATAAGTTAGTGTCGGTACAGTATTAAGGGATTTTACAGTTGCCTTCGTCTCTTTATTGAATGATGATTCTCGAACTGGGAGCAGAAGGTTTTTGCCTAGCAGAATACCCTGTAAGCATCGCAAGAAGATGGTATATACATTTTGTGCACTTTGTTGAGAAAATATTTATTTTTTTATCTTCGGCACTGCGCAAAAAGTTATTTTTAAGTGCTAAGAAGTTTAATCGCTTTGCCAATTTTATTGTGGGCAAAAATAGTGTTGCCTATCTATATGGACAAAAATAGTGTTGCCTACTTATGAGGGCAAAAAATAGTGTTGCCTGCTTATATGGGCAAAAAATAGTGTTGCCTACTTATATGGGCAAAATAGTGTTGCCTACTTTTGTGGGAAGAAGAGTGTTACCTACTTTTAGGCTAGAATATACTTTCGTCACTAGACTCGTACCTCGTGTTAAGGTTTTTTTTGGTAGGATTTGAATTACATCAAATGCTTGGCTAATCTAATAATTGAGTGCAGGGTATCTATCAGTTGAATCTATCATATGATTAGCATAGCTTATGTTGTCGTTGTTAAGTCTTCAGTCAGTTGCAAATAATTGAACAGAAATTATCGTCAGATACGGCTTAAATTGTTTCTAACTCTCTCTCTCTCTCTCTCTCTCTCTCTCTCTCTCTCTTTCTGTCTCTTACCGCCTAGCTGTCTATCTCTCTCGCTCTTTCACCTTTCTCCTTCAGTCTAGATTATTCCTGTCCTGTTTGCTTAATGAAGTTGTGAACGCCTGCTGGTTTTGTTATTGAGCTATGCTAATAATACATAAATTAGACATGCACACAACACACACACACACATTCACACAGACAGAATCTATACACACTTCCACACACTCACACACCCACACACTCCCACACACACTGTGTATGCAGCGCAAATGAAAATGCATTTTGTAGGAAATGATCGAAAATTGAATGCAAATATACAAACACATCTGCAATAAAATAGAGCATAACTCGAAGCGTACATACCCTGTAAAAATTAAAAATTCTTACTCAAAATAAACTATATTTCAATTTCATTATATATCGTATATATATCATACAGCTAACCAAGTAAGGGTATTTTAAAGCCTGTCCTCCTCTCCTCCCTAAAATAACATTCTAATGTAACCATTGGGGCTTCGAAAACAAAATGTAAATAACAAAAGTGGCAACAAGAACTAATAACAACAACAACAGAACAACAGAAACAACAACAACAACTATTGGCAATGATAACAAACACATAGACAATAAATAGATAGAAAATGTGTTTATTGTTTATTGCCTTTCATTGGCTGTGCACAATTTAAATAAATAATTTCAAATGATTTTCAACTGCTACCAAAAATGCAAAATACAAAATACAAAAAACAAAAAAAAAATAAATAATATATAACTATAAATTTATATATTCATGTATAGATAACGGTTGAGAGGCATATATAAATAATTAGAAAATTCAGGAAATGGTCTAGAAACACCAAAAATTACAAATATGCAGATAAAAACATTAAAATAAATTTGCGGCAATGTTTAAAATCATAAATAAATGCATAAAGCCTCAAAATGCGTCAGTTTCTGTCCACTGACAACAACAGCAACAGCAACAACAAAAATAACAACAACAATGATTGCTGTAATGGCAATAAAAATAAAACATTTGGCCTGCTAATTGACTAAAGTGCCTGTTCAGTGTCCATGTCCTTTTCCATGTCCATGTCCATTTCCATGTCCATTTACTAAAATGTGCATACGCATTTGATCTCTTTCGCACGCTCATTCTGCATCTCTTTCTCTGTGTATTTAGTGCATGAAAAATATCACACTTGACCCATTTGAACGACAGTTAAAGCTGGGGTCAACAAATGATATGTCGGAACATTTAATACTCTGTGCAGCCAGTAACTTTCAATGGATTTAATTGCTAGAAAATTTTGCATTGCATATGTGTAACATTTAAAAAAAAAACCAAAAAATTGTACACAACAAATAAAATAACAAATAATATTGTTAAACTGACTGTTAATGTGTTCCGAGTTTTAATTAAAGCCATTTACTTATGGTTAATAAATCAGCGAATTAACCAAAATAATAAATAATAATATTTGATATATTTTAAATAGAGAAACTTATGAAAAATTATTTTTAATCAGTTTTTAATATGTTAAGATAATCAGATAAATTTTCATACCAATTTAAATTAAGAATTTAGAAAGTATTAAATAAATAACAAAACATTAAGGCTTACCATGTAAACTTACTACTTGTAAATTCGTAAATTTTTCATTTACAAGAAATAAAATAAAATATTGGATTTAGATTAATTTTTTAACGCAACATAATAAATTTAAATTAAATTTGCCACCAACAAATCCATGTCAATAAAATGCGTAAAGCAAATCCCAAAGTTAAATCCGCATCTTCAAAATTTAAGCTCTACACACGGCTCTATAGAATTCAAATGGTAAAATGGAATTGAGAACACGCCTGATAGATGCCACTAATGCTGCAGCTGTCACAAGACAGAGACAGAGAGAGAGAGAGAGAGAGAGAGAGAGAGAGAGGAAGAGAGAGAGAAGCTGCCGCATCACATTAGATCCAAAAAAAAGCGTATGTGTTATTACATGTTCGGCCTTTATACAAATGGGAAATGGCACAATGGGGAAGGGGCAGTAATAGGGGAAGAGGGTGGAGAAATAGGGGGTGGGGGAGGGGGGGTAGTCACGTCTGCGGCTGTTTGTGTCGGTTGCTGCATATGAATAATAGAAAAGCGCATAAAAAATGCAACCGAAAAATTATGCAAATATGCAAATAAATATCTCTAAAACATTTGTTTCAATTTCCTCAACCCTCTCCCCCTTCAACCCCCTCCGTCCCTTGCTAACATAACGGATGTGCCAGCGGATGCCGCACAAAGCGATTGCCACACACATACATACACACCACACACTGTGTGTGTGTGTGTGTGTGTGTGTGTGTGAATGCACAAAAGATTTTTGTGTGTGCCATAAATTTACAGCAATGTCATGAAATTTAGTAACATTCACTAGCCACGCCCCCTTTTGCCAAACCGCCTACAACTTTTACATATGCTGCTCAAGCAAAGTTACAATTGTGATTTGAAAGGGGTGGAAGAGTGGGGGTGGAAGGGGTGGGAAGGGGAGGGGAGGGGCATATTTGTGGTGCATGCAAGCATGTTGCAAAAATGTGTTGCATACTTTTGTGCATAGTTGTCGATTGGCATCATTAAGTTGTAAATGTCACAGCTGTGTGAGTGGTGATGATGTGGTGGTTGTGGGAGAGGGAAGGAGAGAGGGGGTGAGGGGGGGGGGGAGTGAGGGAAGCAGAGCATCAGCGGCTTGCCACATCATTTAATGCTCATTAAAATAAATGCGTTGCGTATTCTTTTGCCCCCTTCATTCTCTCTCTATCACTCTCTGTCCCTCTCTCTCTCACGCTCTTTCTCTCTCTCTCTCTCTCTCTCTCTCTCTCTCTCTCTCTCTATCTCTCGCTCTCTTCTCTTGCCCGACTTGTGTCTCCTGCAACTCGTGGCACTTGACATTTTGCGGTGTTTTAATTTGGCGCACGTTCAAGTGCTACAGAATTGCCAACGCCAGCGTCGACGTCGACGGCGACGTCAACGCCAGCAGCAACAGAGGCAGCGACAGCAAACGCAACGCCTATTTTCTAAACTCAGTTCAGTGAACATCAGCTGTCAAATGAGTTGCAGTTGAAACAGCACTTAAAAGCAAAAATTAAGAGAAAAAACATAAGAGAGAGAGAGACAGTGAGAAAGAGATGAGTATAGAGAGAGAGAGAGAGAGAGAGGGAGAGAGAGAGAGAGAGAGAGAGAGAGAGAAAAAGGCGGCATGTCATATATATTTACTCTAAATAAATTTAAAACATTTAAAGAGATTAACAAAATCCTCTAAAGAAGACCCAATAATTGAAAATCAGATATGCTAAATAAAGCAACATAAAATTCAGCACTTAACGAGAAACGAGAAAAATAGCAACAAATTTATTTCCCCAACAAAAAATTTTTATATAAATTCTTATACTTCTTTTTTAAGGAATATTTGGTTTCACATTTATTCTAGGAATTTTTCCAAGTTTCACATCAATTTCAATATTACAATATTTATTAAAAATCCTTTCGGACGTTTTCTTACACATAAATTTCATTTAATTTCTTTAGAACTCTTTAAGAATTAGTTTGGATTTTATATAAATCTTTATTCAAGGTTTTTTCTTCTACATTTTTTCTTGAAAATAAAATTTTTGTAAATAAATGTAAGCAACTTAAAAAAAAAATAAATGAGTAAAATATTTTAGTTGTAAATAAAATTCTATACTCTGTATTAAAAAATATTATAAATATTATCTATATATATCGACATAAAAAAACTGCCTAAGGAAAATAAAGCACAACAATAATAATATAAATATTTATCAACTTCAATTAAATCATTGAATAATTGAAATTAGCTGCATATACCAAACAAATTTTCTAACTTTCGATTTCAACTCAAAATCGCTTTCATTTCTAAAGCATACTGTGAGTATCGAAGGGAACTTTAGTGCGAATGATTGAATTTGAATTGAAGAGCCTGCCACAAATGTGGCACAAATTAATTTGGATTTAGTTTAATTCTAGATGAATACAGTGGGTATGTGTGGTTGCATGGCGAAGTTATATTGGAGACTTAAGTCAAAGACAAAGATGCCCAATTGATGATGTGTGTTCCAAAGTTGTTGGCTTGTCTGAAGTCGCAACCGCATTCAATCAACTCGCCTCGCATCCGGCAGATACATTTATGTCAATGCCACAAAGTTCGGCATGAATGTGTGAGTGTATGTGTGTGCGTGTGTGTGAGTGTGTGTGGGTGTGTGTGTGTGGCACATTCGTGCTGCATTGACAGTGTCAAGAAATTGAGTTTACGACTTGGCGCGCTCACTGCTGCGACTGTCAGTCATAACTTGGCCAGGATACATTAGCGAGATAGGCGCCAGCTTTTGCTTTATTCATTTGAATGCCATCGACAAGGTGAAGAGAGTGAGAGATACAGAGAGAGAGAGAGAGAGAGAGAGAGAGAGAGAGAGAAGAGGGAAGTGCAGAGAGGTGGAAACGCAGGGCATTAGGAGGCGTCTTTTATCGCCTTTTCATCGAGGTTATCCTGCATATTGCATGAGCCTGCCATATGGAAATTTATGTGTGTTGTGTGTGGTATATACACTGAAAAATAAATGGACAACTTCTAAAATCAAGAACATTCATCTAAAATATTTTGTTCTTCAAATAAGATTATTTTAGGATCAAATTACTAAAACTTAGATTATTAATTTAAAAAATATTAAACACTTAATATAAAAATAAAAATCTTAAATTGTTAGGAAAGTATAAATAGGTACTATTTCTCATTAATCAAATGGTGACTCCGTGGCGCTCTGGTTAGAGAGGCCGTTTTAGTAGTGAAGCAGTAGACGGCGGTTCGAATCCCACTCGCAACAAATTAAAATAACAGTTATAAAATTACTAAAACAGAATAAAATGTTAATAAATTTAAATTTAAAAATAAAAAAATTTAAAAATATAAAATAATAATTTTTATTTTTTGATTTAAATTTTAAGAACATTTATTCTGAAAATAAGAACTTGGTCTTGCTTAAAATGTTCTTAAAATCAAGATTAAAATTTTATGTTCTTGACGCATTTTTTAAACCAAACATCTTAATTCTAAGACCAAAATCTTGATTTTAGAACATTTTTTTTATCAGTGTATATACATATATATACATATATGTGTGTTTGTGTGTGTGATTGTGTGACTGGAGTAAGGAAGCACATCTCTATATAAAGAGAGAGACATCGTTTAAATTTGAACGTGTGTTTCAAGCACTCGACACAGCAGCAACAACCACAAAACATATCCTTATCGTTGTGGTTGTTGCTGTTGTTGTTGTTGTTGTTGTCGCTAGCAATTTCAGGCAAACGCCCAAGCAAATGTTGCAATGTGTGTGTGTGTGGGTGTGTGTGTGTGTTGATGTGGCGCACTCAGTTATAGATTTCTTAGGGGACTCTGTTTATTATCCTTTTTTATATCCTTTCGCCTGCTTTTCTTTTTTATTTATTGATGTTGTACATTTGAGTTAAGGGCGAAGCGGCGTCGCAATCGTTTGCCATAACTGATGCCGTTTTTCTCTATTCCCAAACACACACACACACACACACATGTACACTCCATAAATAGGACAACAGCAACAGCTTCAACTTCTAGAAACAGTAATACAAATATTGCGCATACGCCACGTTCGCCACAGCGACAACAAAGTAGCCCCTGACCATATGTGTATGTGTGCATGTGTGTGTGTGTGTGTGTGTGTGTGTGGTGTGTTGGAAAGCGATCAAAAGTCAACGGCAACTGCCATATATATTGAACTTGCAACGGCAGCAGCAACCGTAACGGTTCCGGTTACGGTTACGGTTACGTTCAACAACAGTAAACTTGTTTGCTTTAAAACTTGTTTGCCTCGCTCCTTAAATCCCACTTCCCCCTTCCCATCTTTCCCCTTCCCTTTACACAAACATATTCCAGCTTGGATACACGGCTGAATGCAATTTTAAATGGGATTGGACACAAATTGTGGCACTCAGCGTCTGAGCAAGCTTATTACTTCACGTGCCATTTCAGAATTGCCAACTTGAGATCCCCAAAGACAACAAGAGAATATACTGAATGAAAGAAAGTCAAGAAAATAAAACGCAATACATGTACTTATATATTGATATCAAGAGGTTAATAGTTTATATCATAAATGACCAGAAGACATGGGACATGACTCTCGAAGTGAGGAGAGAGAGACTTTTTATTTGATGACATTAACAATTTAACTAGTTAATTTAATTGAACGATTTTGCACAGTATATATATATGAGTTCAGATATTACGAATCTACTTCGCAATTCTCAGAATTTTTAACTACAATTCTTTAACTCGAATTATTGCGAATGAGAAAATTCTTTAGAACTTTAACTTCATTATTAAAAAGACAAGCAATCGAAAATTTAACTTATTCTTTAACTAAATCGAATTTTTCAAAACTAAACTAGTCGGAATGGCTATAGTAGAGATCCCGACCATAATATACCCATTACTTATTTCAATATATATAAAAGTATTTTAAAAAAATTATTGCCTGCTAAAAACTACTGCATACTTTTAGGTGTTTGTATTGAAATAATAACTTTATTAATAACTTTACTTGTTAATTTGAATGTTCAATTTAAAAAGAAAACTATTTTCTTTTTAAATAAACTGAGATAAAAATATGTTATGTCTTGACCATTTAATGCAAAAATATCTGAGATGTATTTGAGCTTTTTATTTTATGAATTTTGGAGTTTTGTCAGTTCGAGTTTCAAACACATTAAATTTCTTGGCATATTTTGTCCACATTTTCAGCTGGTCTTCATACATTCATTTCACTCGAAGTTTTCTTCTCATCAACATTTGATGCAGCTTTTGAGTTTATTGATTGTTGTGACTCTGAATCTGACTCTGACTCTGTCTATGCTAAATTCAATGTTTGCAGGACAGAGACAAGAGTAGACAGAGTGAGAGAGACAGAGAGAGTAGGGAGGGGGAGGGAGGGGGCTCTTTCGTTGACATTTGTGATCCACTTGATATGCACTCGGCATGGCGGCAAAGTCAAAATCATAATTGATTCAATTTTAATTGCAGCAATGCTACAAGCTGAATCTGAATCTGAATCGGAAACGGAAACGGAAACTGAGAAGGCAAATGGCAATGTCAACTGTACGGCAAGCAAAGCAAACCAAACATGACAGTTTACCATCACCCCCCACCCCACTTCTCTTTTCCCTCCCTCTACTCTACACTCTTTACTCACCCCTCTCATTTCTTTCCTCGTCTGCCGAATTTAACCCGTAGAAGCCTGAAGCTTGCAACGATCGATTTCATGCCAAATCAACTCTGTCTTAAGTTCTCTGTCTCTTCTCTTTTTACTCTTTCTCTCTCTCGCTCTCTCGCTTTCACTTGCGTTTTTATACCCTGAGCCCTTTAAAAAGGGGCAAAAAAGGGTATAATGCGTTTGGCAGGATGTATGTAACAGGCAGAAGGAGGCGTGGCAGACCCCCAAAAGTATATATTTTCTTGATCAGGATCAACAGCCGAGTCGATTGAGCCATGTCCGTCTGTCTGTCCGTCTGTCCGTCTGTCCGTCTGTTTGAACGCGTCGATCTCAGAAACTATAAAAGCTAGAGACTTCAAACTTGGTATGTAGGTTCCTGGATACCATACGCAGATCAAGTTTGCTTTTATTTTTGGATCGGACCACTATATCATATAGCTGCCTTAGGAACGATACATCGAAAATGAAGTTTTAGTATGAAAAAGTTTTGTGTTTGTTGAGATATCGAACCAAAAAATAGATTATGTATCGGAGCTGGTATTATACATCCTGACCAAATTTGGTTGAAATCGGATAATTATATCACATAGCTGCCATAGGAACGATACATCGAAAATGAAGATTTAGTATGAAAAAGTTTTGCGTTTGTTGAGATATCAGAATCAAACTAATAGAATCTGTATCGGAGCTGGTATTATACATCCTGACCAAATTTGGTTGAAATCGGATAATTATATCACATAGCTGCCATAGGAACGATACATCGAAAATGAAGATTTAGTATGAAAAAGTATTGCGTTTGTTGAGATATCAGAACCAAACTGATAGAATATGCATTAATGTTAGTTTTGTACATTCTGACCAGATTTGGTTCAAATCGGCTTTATATATCATATAGCTGCCATAGGAACAATTGGTCGAAAATAAACTTTTATTGAAGAGTACCTGGGCTCAGAGTATCCTACTGTCGAGCGTGCTCGACTGTAACCGCTTACTTGTTCTAACTGTCTTTCTCTTTGCGTATATTTTTTCTTGCATTTAATCTCTTTAAAACTGTCACTCTCCCTGTCTCTGTCTCTCCATCTCTTTCGATGGCTGTGTCCTTGTCTCTTTCTGTTGAATCACTTTTAATATTGGCTTGTCACGTGAATTTAACTGTGCCACAACTGCGACTGCGACTGAGTTTTCATTTCGCTTTTTGCAAATGCGAAAACGAAAAGCAAACAGTAAAAAGATAAAAAAAAAATATAAAAAAATAAAAGGTGCAGAAACAAAACAAGTAAGAATGTGCAAGTCAATTGTGTTTGACTACAAAATACCCAGCATTTTCGAAAATTCATTTCTTGAATAACTTTAATGTGTATCGAGTTTATTTATAATCTAGAAATTTTCAGGTATAAATATAGAATATATTTTTATATTATTTTTTATACTTTTTAAATATTTTTGTATATATTTTTTTCTTTTAAATAACTAACAAAATCATTCTTTCTATCTTTCACATACATGATCACAAAGCTATGTTACCTTTTTTAGTTACATTTCAATAGGTAGAGCTATAGAAAGAGGTGCGAGTTGAATGCTGAATATTTGGATGTTGAAATCGCAGTTTTGAGTTCACAGCGAAAATTGAATAAATTCATTAAAAAATGTCAGCCCCATTTAGAAGCTAGTTGGCTGCATTTCCCATTTCTCACTTTCTAGTTTCTATTTTCAGGAATTGGCGGTGCAACAACTTCCTTTCCCGTTTTTCTTTCCACAATGTTGACTAATTCATGGCAAAATATATTTTCATTAGTCACCTAGTATTTCTTTTTATTTTCCCTCTCTGTCAGCGGCGACTCTGAAACATTTTTTAGTTTTCACGCTAAGCTGCACACTTTTAAACCATACACTCAAGCCGGCCAACGGGTCGGCTACGTAACCAGCAGCCACAAGCCCCATTAAAGCCCAAATTCCAAAATGCAAAATGCAACATGCAAATGACGAAATTGCGAAACGACATAAACTATTAAATTGCTTGGCACATTACACACAAAGGGAATTTTGTGTAATTTCCAAATTACAATTGGTATGTGGCATTAATAAAGTTGCCGATACGAGGGAGGTTTGAAAAGTCATTGGAACAATAAATAAATTTACAGCTCGTCATTATCTGCTTATCTTCACAATTTAAATACTTACCCCTTGACATTTTGTAGATAAATATCGTATCTAAGTGAAACTTATATTGTTCAATTAAAACGAAATTTGCATTTGATTTCATTAAACGCGTCAAAGTAATATCTTAATATTCCAAGTGTGTTGCTTAATTGAATTTGAAATTGAGTTTATGCTTCAACTTAAAAGAAAAAACAGAAAATGTAACTGTAGTCCACTTGAATATCGATTAAATGTGACAAGGAAGGATGAGCGTACTATTACACATTAAAGCTGAAAGTCAAGTTAAAATTAATTTCGAATAATATATGTTGACTATGAAGAACTAATTTATTGCTGAATTTAAAATGAAAAGTTCGATAATAGACATATACTCTTTTTTTACTTAAAATTTAATCATTTTAAAAAGTTAAATCTAAATGTAATTTGAACATTTATCAAAAACTAATATGCGACGAGTTGAAGAGAAAGAAAGAGGAAAAAGTCATATCAATAGAAAAAACAAACTATTATTGTGAATTTATGAATAACGGATACAAAAATAAATCAATCATAAAGGTCGCCTTATTAATTAGACTTTTATTTGGTTCATTAAATATGTGTATTAATAATTTACGTGTAAATTTATTTCTATATTTAACTGAGAAAAAACAACAAATCGGCTTAATTAATTTAATTAAAATGTTCTAATAGAAAATAGAGTCAGGTGTTAAGTTTTAGCTTACGAAAATGTTCGACTGAAAATATACTCTTTATAGAATATATTTCAAAACTTAAAATGGTATAAGCAATAAACAATTTCACTTATTCATTAGGTTTTTGTGGTGAAGCCAACTTTTTGGTTAACTATTTTCTTTTCTTTATAGTAAAGACATTTTTTTCTAATGAGAATCTTTATTTTTTGTATTTTTAGGATAGGCGACAGTTGGGAATTTCTTCAGCCGTGGTTGGGGGCTAATTGAATGGCATGTGGGTGTGTTTTACGTGGGTCTAACGACAACAACACGACTGTCGTCCAGATTAGCGGACGGTGATATCGATAAAGTAACCAAAGAAAAGAAACTGAGTAGTACAAAAATAACAACAAAGTAGAAACAAACAAACAAACAAACAGGCAAACACTCAACCAGTTCGTTTGAGTGACAGAGGTTATCAGTGCGTTTCGATCACAGGACGAAGGACGAAGGACGAAACAGCTCTGAAGAAGGAGTGAAAAAAATACCCATGTCAGGCCAGCTGACTATTGCGATTGCGAGTGCCAAAATAAATAAATTAAATTGTTGAAAAATGTTGCCAGTTGTTGTTTGTGTTGTTGTTGTTGTTGTTGTTGCTTCAAACATCGCATGTTGCATACGAAATCGAAATCGAAACGAGGCAAATGAAAACGAAACTCGGTAAAGTTGATTTGCAGCACGTGTGCGTCGACATTGCCACAAGTTGGCAGTTGAATTCGCTCACGCGTGCACTCATTAGGAATATGGATTCAATTATCGTATATCGCACTCTATTCTCCTACAATCCACACTCCACAATGGAGTCCACACTCCACAATCCACATTCCAACTACAAAATAAAGCACGTCTGTTTCGGGCACAAGCAACAATCGAGTCAATCTTTCGTCAGCTTGTAAAATTTCTTAGTCTGTGTGATCGGAAATCGAATTAGCCTCCCTCCTAAATTGAATATCCTTTCAAGTGTTCCGGAAAGGAAACAGGAGAAGACAACTTGAAGTCAAGGTGTTTTACAAAATCAGTTTTGAAATAAAATAAATCAAAAATTATCTTTTGAAATTAATGCATTATTTTTTACAGAATTTTGGTACGATTTTCCTATTAGTAAGAAGTTAAATTTTCTACTAATGGCTTGAAAACTTCACAGATCGTTAGTTTTGACTAGTGGTGTAAATCTAAATTTTAGATAGACTTTTATATCGAAATAGAAAATCGTCAAATATAAGTATCGAGTGGCCGATATATCGGAAAATAGTAGATCGATTTGCAAATATCGAGTTAATCGAGTCGTTCAACCAAAATTGAACAAACTGAATTCTACAAATTAACTACGTAGAACAAGACCCAGTGAGTTGTCGATTTTTCATGATTTAATCGATTTAATCAACTCGATAGGTAGTCAAAAAAATCATCGAGTTAAAGTACTCGATAAGCGCTTCCGCGAAAATCGAACTATCGATATATTTTGCTCTAGCTTTGACATATTTACGCTCTAAAGTAGGCTACAATTTAGTAGAATTATCAATACATAAAGGAAAGATTTTAAATATACAAAAGTTCATTATAGAGAAGCTGCACTGTATTAGCAGAATAATGAAGAAATTGTGTATACAAATTTTGCAATTATACGCAATTTGTGATATTGACACAACATTTCAAACAATTTTTGCAGCGAATTCATGAGATTTTCAATTAGGGGAAACACACGAGCAGACAATTCATAATTGTGTGTGTGTATGTGTGTGTGCGAGTGTGTGTTGTGCCTCTTGGCACGTCAAATAATTAAGTCAATTAATCATTAACCTGACGCAAGTTTCTATGCCACCCAATTGTTGGCAGCCGCATTGACATCTTGGCCTCGTCGTCTCTAATGGCAGCTCGTTAAATTTATTGCGCATACGCCCCTGTGTACCGTACAGCCATTCACCTGAGAGTAGGTGAGTCAAAGAGAATGACTTATAGGAGAGAGAGGGAGACAGAGTAACAAATAAGGAGAGCGGTTTGCGTTTCACGAGCAACTTTAAATGTTAAATGCGCAAATTACGGCGCACGTGCCACAGTCATTGACTGTGACTGCGACTGTGACTGTGACTGCGACTCTCACTGTGACTGTGGCTGACAGTCACTCACACACACACACACTTACAATGGGCGTGTCAGTGATGCAACATGGCAACCTTTTGCTTTTGACGGCAAACAAATGCTTTGATATTTATTGCCAGCCCGACAACCAGTCAGCCTGACACTCATCGTCATCTTTTACTCCTCTCCTGCCTTGGTCCTTCCTTTTACCACTTTCCTTCATCTTTCTTCTCCAAGCTGGAGTTGGAGTCGAAGACCGAGCTCTTTTCTATTGTCTGTTATTTACGCGGACTGTGTGGGCGTGTTCAGATTTAAGTGGGGCCAGACCAACTAGATAAATTATAGTTGGACATAAGCATAAGCTCGGATAACAGTTTGGATAATAACCGAACAACTTAACTAAGTAGAAAGTGGGCAGGTCATGAGGGTCATTAAAATTGAATAAGATTTGTGGCATTCATAAAGTTTAAATATCATACTAAAAGGTTCAGATTTAAGAACTTTTCATTTCCTCTTCGTCTTTTGACTTCTTGTTTTGTGATCATCATCATCATCATTATTATCGGATCACTATATCATATAGTTGCCATAGGAACAATACATTGAAAATTAAGTTTTAGTATAAAAAAGTTTTTTGTTTGTTGAGATATCAGAACCAATCTGATTGAATACGCATGGGTAAAAATAGTGTAGCCTACTTATATGGCAAAAATAGTGTTGCCTACTTACATGTGCAAAAATAGTGTTGCCTATTTATATGGGCGAAAAATAGTGTTGCCTACACATAAGGGCAAAAATAGTGCTGCCTACTTATATGAGGAAAAATAGTGTTGCCTACTTATATGGGCAAAAATAGTGTTGCCTACCTATATGGGCAAAAATAGTGTTGCCTACTTATATGGGCAAAAATAGTGTTGCCTACTTATATGGGCAAAAATAGTGTTGCCTACTTATATGGGCAAAAATAGTGTTGCCTACGTATATGGGCAAAAATAGTGTTGTCTACTTATACCTACTTTCCTAAAAAAAAGAAATTGTTGTTTTCAATGTCTCGGGTGCACATTGAGTGATTTATAGGGTATGGAAGTTGCGAGCTCTCTGACTTTTGTGTTGCATTAGCACACATTATGAAAACCGAGAGCATTATTATTGTAAGCCAGACAAAGTGATTGCTCGCTCACCCAAACTTCCAGCAAAGTGAGAAGATGGGTTTTGAGGTCTCTTCACTGTTTCAAGCACTAATTAGATCGTTCAACATTTTCATGCATTTTTGAAAGGGCTCCAAATGGTGTGTCAGATGGGGGAAGGTATCTCTGTCGACAGACCTTTTAACCCTTATCATATAAATCGCCAGAGCAGAGCAGGCAAAATGGGTTAAAACACAGCGCACTAACGGGTCACGCTCGAATTGCCCTTGGCAAGCCATTTTTGGTATTTTGGTAATTTGGTGTTTGGCTTTGCTTTGCTTTTGGCCACTTTTCGAGAGCTGCCCTCTGCCCACCCCTTCACCCCTTCCACCACATTTTCGACCACCATCGTCAGCATCGTTTTAGCCGTGTTATTATGTGCACTCTGTGCGCTGGGCCCTGTAATTTATTTATGGCCACATAATAAATCTGTGCATAAGACATTGCCTGCCCAACGGTCAGAAACCGGAGACACAGACTGAAAAGGGTGCACGAGCAAGCGAGACAGCAAACAGCTGAAGGAGAGAGACAGCAAGAGAGACTGCGTGTGTGAATGTGTGTGTGTGTGTGTGTGTGTGTGTATTTATGCTTCGGTTTCTGCTGTTTGCCTTGTATCATTTTAATGTTTTCTTTTTCCCTTTTTTATGCTTTATTGCAGTGTCATTTACGCAAACTGTTGTTAATAGCCATGCGGTGACACTACGAAACCTCCACCCAAAACGCCCATCAACTCCTTAATTTTCTCTCTCTTTGAGATATACATATATTCCATTCGATTTTTTTGTATATACAAATTTAAATCTTGTGTCAATCAGCAATCAACTCTCGTCTGTATGGGTTTTTGGCATGTTGTACCAATCTTTACAACCCTTCAACCTAACAAACACTCAAAATATTTAATTACATTTTAATTGTTATTTTTAGTTTAAGAAATAATGTAAATTTATGATTTATTTTAGTTAATTTAAAAGTTAAAAAACAAAAAAATAATAATACTATGAATCCAATTAAAACTAAAATCAAACAAATTTCCATTAATGAATATCAAATTTCAATAATAAAATTGTATTAAATAAAGACTTCAAGTATACAATTTTTATTTCATTAAAAAATAATATATTTGTTACAAAATAATTGGCACTGATAATTTAAAAAAAAATAGGCGAAACTTAATATGAACATAATGAAGGGCAAAATGATAGTAATAAACATATTGACACGGCCGTAAATTACTGTTGAGTTTTATAAAAATCATTTTCGATTGGTAATTTGATTTTATTTTATTTTCATCAATAATAATGAATATTTTTTTAATTGGTGTAAGTTTTATTAATTATTATATGATTATCCTTGATGAAAAACATAAGAAATATTAATATAATCACAACAAAGTAAATTTTATTATATAACTTATAATGATAAACATGGCTTTTTTGGGAAAAAAAAGTAAAATCTATCAGAATCTAAATTTACTATAAATTTGTCTTTGAGAAAATTTTCAATGTTTCTAATTGTACAAATTTACACATGAATTACGTGTAAATTTTAACGATAAACAATACGACGTCACTTTTACAAAGGAGAAGCCCTTTTGCTATTTTTATATAAGAAGATTAAGGTATTATTTTACCAAGAGGTATCGCAGAGTCGACTATAATAATTTGATAATGATTTCGCTTCACTCGTGCGATTAGATGTCGACTTTGAGTCATTTGTGGACTAAGCTGACTGGACTGCGATTATGGAGACCAAGTTTATATTGTGCTTATGTGTGAATGTGACTGTGTGTGTGAATGTGAGTGTGTTTGTGTATGTGAGTGTGACCTAAGGCGCTTTAATTGGCATAAGCCGCAAACTGTAACCTCAAGCCCTGACCCGATGGATTAAATTTATGATATTAGTTTGATTCCAACTAACCGAAAAGCCGTTTAAAGGCAACAACAAATCGCTGAAAGCCATGAATTTGGCGTGCAGCACGCGGCATGTGGCAAGTGGCAAATGCTCAATTGCCTTTGGCTCAGTGACAGGCGACAAATGCGTCGAGTCCACAACGCCAAAATCAACACATCAAGCGACGACAAAACAATTTATATGGTTTTTAATTAATTTTCAAGTTACCAAAATAAAAAGAAAACAACAAAACAAGTCAACCCAAAAAATAAAGCGGAAAAAGAAACTTTTCCGCTTTGCCATTTGCCTGTCGTCAGCTGAAGTGTTACCTTTTTGGAATGTATTTACATTCACTGACCAAAAGTATTTGCATTATTCTATTAAATGTGTAACGCTTTGTAAGCTGTGAAAACTGCACTACACTTTTAAAGAAGAATATTAAATAATCTTCTTTATGAAACTTTTTTATAATTGATTTATTGATCTAAGACAACAACTAAACTGAATTATTTTAATCTATTTTGGAGAACTAAAGAGCGTAATCTTTACTATTTTTTTTGTTTAAGCTCAGTTTAACTTCGATTTAGATTGAGCATTAATACAGAACAGTGGTGGAAACGCCCTTTCTCTTTTTGCTCACAGTACTCAAACCGTTATTTTTCAGAATTTTGCAAATTTTGCCATTCTTGGGTGAATAATTTCAAATAATTGATTCGTAATAGCGTAATCTTAACTATTTTTTTGTTTAAGCTGAGTCTAACTTCGATTTAATTTGAGTATTAATATAGAACAGCTGTTGTTCTTGCTGCTCACAAAGCTCAAAACGTTATTTTTCAGAATTTTACATATTTTTCCATTCATGGGTGAATATTCTCAAATACTTTCAGTGTAGAGTAACTTCGACTTCATTTTGACAATAATTTCATTTATTATTGTTTGTCGTTTGCTGTTTTCAGTTGTATTTCTGGTTTTTCTTTCTTTTGTCCTTTTGCCGGCCTTCTTCTCACGCTTTGTTTTCTTCTTCGCTTTCTGCCTGTTCCTCTTCTTCTTTGTCTTCTGTCAGTCTGCTTGTGAGTTTGTTTGTTTGTTTGTTTACTTTAATGCTTGATTTATGCGTCGCAGCTAAATGAGAAACCACTTAGGCAACGCGTCCTGTTCCATTCTGTCCTGACCCGGTTCCGGTTGTCGAGACTTGTGCATAATTTAAATGCCTCAACTTGTTGGCATCGAAGGGGATCACAAAAGGAGGCGGGTGGATTTAGGGGGCGTGTGTTGAGCCGACGCTTAATCAAACGTACTTGTAATTCCTATATAATATAACTTTAACAATTTGTTTTCGCTCGGAAATCCATTGAATGCCTCCCAATCGACACACACACACACACGCACATAGAAAGAGAGAGAGTGTATGGATGTGTGTGTGAGTGGAACAAAGAGAGCGAATAAGTAGGTTCTGGATTGGACGTTTTACGACTTCATTTGGCGTTACGTGATACTGTAAATAATGAAAACCCGCAACGGCAACAACTAAAAACAAGTATAAAAGTTCTATTTGGGTATGCTCGGCTAACTAATACCCTGTACTACACATGTTTATTAAATTACAAATGCAAACATAATTAAATAATATACTATGTGTAGTCCAGTGATATTTTCCCTGATTCAAATGTAAAATAGGTTTTTAATAACTTTTGTGCTTAGTATATGATCATAAACAATTTTCGGGTTACATAAAATTGTTGATTCAAGCTTGATCTACATACTTACCAAATATGTCTGCAGTGCTTATAGACTTTGATATCGTATTAATTTTGAGCCAGATAAATAGATAAATAAGTTTAAGTCAAACTTTGAATGCGAAACAAGAATCAAAGTACCTTAAAAAATTGGTATCTCTTTGTCACATACATTTTCGGTAATTTAAAATACCCTGTGTAGTCAAATTTCAATGTGCACAGGGTACAAAAAAAGCAACAGCGTAAAACTGTCGAAAGGTGAAATACAGTCAAAAGGGGCAAAGGGGGCAAAAGGGGACGCTGCGTAAAATTGTGGTCGCTGAGAGGGGAGCAGGGGAAGGGGGAAAAGGCACACTTCCGGTTAACTGTAACTGTGATGGGTGTCGGGTCGGTCGGATGTTGAGGCCGGTTAAAAGGAATTTAAGTAAAACATAAACGCAAACGGAAATAACCAAAAAATTTAGCGATTTTTGGCACGCGACTTTACACGCAGGTAAAAAACAACAACAACAAGTGCTCTCTGTGCATGTGTGTGTGTGTGTGAGTGTGTATGTGACTAGTACACTAACACACTAACAGAATGCACAGCAACAGCAACAAAAACAACACAGGCTGAAAAACAAACAAAATTGTTAACAAAACGCAAAAGAAATACGAAAAACGAAAACCGAAAAGCGGAGCAAAAGCTACTGTTTAATTTAGCTTGAAGGGGCTCAAAAGGGGACAGGAGAGGAGAAGGGGGCAGGGTAGGCGTGGCTGTGTAGGGCTGACTTGTGCAAGCAAACGGGGAGTACAATAACAACAAAAAAGGACTAGAAATACTACCAAACCATAAACGGGGCGTTGACGAAGTGCGTGGGTGCTGCATAAACACAACTCAATGATAAACAAAAACATAGAAGTACAAAACAGAGCAGTTCCCGACTATAAGTTACTCATTACTCAATTTAAAAATGTATATAATTTGATTTATTTATGAATTTAAAAAATTACTGCATACTTTCAGGCATTCAAGTAGCTTAAAAACTTAAAACAGACATTACTAGTAGTCCCCGACTATAAGTTACTCATTACTCAATTTAAAAATGTATATAATTTGATTTATTTATGAATTTTAAAATTTACTGCATACTTTTAGGCGCTCAAGTTTTTTCAAAAACTAAAAACAGCCATAACTAGTTTAATATTAATTCGATTTTAATTCGATTCCTTTCCATTAATAATTTCCATAATTAATTAATGATATCCGTGCAGATAATACGCTATCCATCAAATTTATAGTGTCTAGCTCTTAAAGTAGATGTTTCTTTTGAATTGAATCCATATCGCATTTAATCTTATGCAAATAATTGTCTTGAATTAGTTTTAACTTTAATCTTTAATAGATTTTATGTACAGTCGCGCCCGACAGACTTAGTTTTTCGGTTATTTCCGTTAGATTTGAATTTAGATTCGTCTACAAAGTGCAGTCGAGGGGAGAGAGACACGTTTATCGTTTAGCTTTGGTTTTGAATCTAGAGTTTGGGTTTTTGGCAAAGTGAAAAGCGAAAATTGTTGAAATTTGCCAAATGTTTGGCACCACAGCAGCTGGCAACGCGTTCGGGGAAGCCCCCGTTAAGCACCTGCTCCCATCCTCCCCCTCCCCCTCCCTGACTCCTGGACTCCATCAGCGACCCTTACTCCGTCTCTGCTCCCAGTGGCCGTCACGCCCGCAACGTAAAGCGGCGCGTGCTCAACTGCAACACAACAGCAACAAGAACAACAAACAAATACACACACACACTCAAACACACACACACACACACACAGAGAGACAGAGAGAAGGTAAACGCGATACGGGATTCATGATGTTTTCTGTTTGCTTTCTTCTTTGCTGTGCAAGTTTTGCTGGAGGGGCTTGCCTGCCAGGAGTGTGTGTGTGTGTATGTGTGTGTGTAGAGGGGGTGTAGGTGTACACTGATAAAAAAAATGTTCTAAAATCAAAATTTTGGTCTAAGAAACACATTTAGGTTTTAAAGAAGATTTTAATTAAGGCCAAGTTCTTATTACTAGAATAAATGTTTAAGAAATTAATATCAAAAAATTAAATAATAAAAAAATATTTTTAAATTTATAATTTTATTTTCTTTTTTTCTTTAGTTTTTCTTTAGATTTTATTATGTCTTAGTTTTAGTAATTTTATAAATATTATTTTAATTACTTTCATAACAATTCAAGATTTTTTTTTTTTTTTTTTGAAAACTTTGGTTTTAAGAACATTTTTATTTTTAAGGTTCATATTCTTAGTATTAGTAATATGGTCTTAAAATGTACTTATTTTAAGAACAAAATATTTAAGATTCATGTTATTGATTTTAGAAGTTGGTCTTTTTTTTCAGTGTAGGTGTTGGGGTTGCCAATTCTCTCTCTCATTCTTGATTTTTTTTATTTTTTTTGGCACATGTACCGTTATTTTCGTACGTATTCAGTTGAAAAAGGTATTAAGCCGGAAAAACACGTTGCACATCGATGTATTCCCTGGTTGACGCTGTCCTCTTCCCCTTCCTTTCCATCTCTTTCCCCCTCTATCTCTCTCTCTCTCGCTCTCCGGCACGTGTATTTACGTGGACAGTGGCGGTATCCGTTGTGGCACCAGAGTGGACAAGTGCAGGGAAAAGCGAAGGGAGGGAGGCACTCGGCTGGTCACCAAAAATCGAAAGAAATTACAATCTTAGAGAGAGATAAAAGCAGTGAGAGCGAGACAGCGAGTCAGCGAGACAGCGATATAGCTGACCTGAGAAGTTAATTAAAAGTGGGCCCAAGCGTAGAAATTAGTTAATTAATATAAAATTCAATTAGAAGAAGGCGCTCACAACTCAGGCCCAACAATTAGTTTATCAAATGAGCGCCTCGAGTCCAAAGTGCCGTCTCCAAGTCCGAGTCCGAGTCCGAGTCGAGGTTCCTCATTCGCACGTGACACTATTAACAGAAAGCAAAACGTGTCCTGGCCAAATGAGCCGACAGTGACCACAGGACACCTGCATTGGACATTTGCATTTATCACGAAATGACAAGACAATTGATTGAGCGATTGAGCGATTGAACGATTGAGCCGTGCAACATTGCTAAAAGTTGGTTAAGTCAACTTTCGGGACTACGATAGAAAGAGAAAGATTTGCTTTAGAAGTCAGGCTCAGGGTATAAAAATGCATTTATAGCTAACGCTTAAAAGTAGGCAACACTTTTTTTGCCCAAATAAGTAGGCAACACTATTTTTTTGCTCATATAAGTAGGCTACACTATTTTTGCCCATATAAATAGGCAACACTATTTTTGCCCATATAAATAGGCAACACTATTTTTGCCCATATATGTAGGCAACACTATTTTTGCCCATATGATTAGTAGACAACACTATTTTTTTGCCCATATAAGTAGGCGACACTATTTTTGCCCACATAAGTAGGCAACACTATTTTTTGCCCACAAAAGTAGGCAACACTATTTTTTTGCCCACAAAAGTAGGCAACACTATTTTTGCCCACAAAAGTAGGCAACACTATCTTTCCCAAGCGTATTCTATCAGTTTGGTTCTTATCGGACAAATCTTCGACATATAGTTAACCGATGAACATTCTCTTAAAGAATTCATGCAATACAATTTAATTGAATTTGATTGATTCGCTCTTATTGTATTTTAACACATGTGGGAAAATGCACTTGGAAGTATTGTTGGTTTTTCTTGACAAAATGAAGTTACATCAATCCACAATCAATCACACGAGACAAATTGCAGCTGCATT